>JAEVFN010000001.1:0-1477500 GCA_030449075.1 Murraya paniculata
TGTTAGAGAGGAGAATAAATTACAAACTTTATAACAAGGAGAGTTTGTCCCTAACTGGGTCTTCTTTAATTGCATTAACAATATCCCCAGCAATTTCGGAAGCCAAGAATAAAATCAAACATAGCATTAATTATCTCTTATGAAGCTTTAATTTCAGTGAAGCTAGATGTTTGGGAGGGAACAAAAATATTGTAATAAAGCACCACGTGTCTATAAAGGGTGTCAGTGTCATGATTTACAGTGATTACTATAGACACTTGGGGTACAGTGATCACTTAATTTTAGTGAAGCTAGATTTATTTATTTGATGTATAATCCGTCTGGCCACCATTTACTGTCTTTTTATGATTTAGCCATCTTCAAGAAGATTTTCCTCAATTTTTCTCGAAGAGAAAAATTTGACCAAACCCATATTCTTGAGATAACTTAAACCGTGACTTAATTTAAACTCAAGAGGACCAGAATTTAAAAACCTTTCCGCTAAGCGCTAGCCCAAATTAATTTCTCTTCGAGATTTACAAGAGTTGAGAAATTTTGTTATTTGAAAATGACATCATTAATTATGGAGTGGATCAAACCGCGTTATTGTCTTTCATGAAATTAAAATCTTTTTAAGAGTCAAACTTTTTACTTACGCAAATCAGTCCAGTGGACATGAACTTAACTTTCTTACTATTTTTGTTATTATTATGCGATTTATGTCAATTTCCCATTATGTCAATAAACGACTTACAACAAAAACTAAAAAATTTTGTCATTTGATAATACGTCAGAATTGGTGCTGATCAAACCACGTTATTTTCTTTCATGAAATTGATGCCTACTAGTGTCACACTCTTTTTCTTTTCCTTTGTTTTTCAATAAAACCAAGTCAACATCAACTCATTTTTTTTTTTTATAAATTAAGAAGTCCTTGGTTTTGGTGCATCTGCAAGACTCATTTATTGACCATGAAGATCTATGGGGTAATTTACCTTCGTGCTCGGTAAATATAACTTGTTAACTCATTCTAATTAAATAAAGTCGCGCAATTTCATCAACTTAGAAGAATTGACATTCGTGGACTGATTCCCTCTCCGTATATAAAGCCTTCTTATTGATTTTAATGAAATATAGTTCGAGACTTAATAGGTACAGCCTCTGCTTACCTCTGTTTCTCTTGTAATTTTCTTTTTCATTTTTTCAATAAAAGAAGAAGAGAAGGTTTTTCCAAGTCGTGCATTATGTGACTACTGTCAATGGAGAAACCAACCAAATTAATTTCTCTCCGAGATTTCCAAAAGCTAGGAAATTTTGTTATTTGAAAATGACATCATTAATTATAGAGTGGATCAAACCGCGTCATTGTTTTTCATGAAATTAAAGTCTTTTTAAAAGTCAAATTTTTTACTTACGCAAACCAGTCCAGTGGACATCAACTTAACTTACTTACTATTTTGTTATTATTATGCGATTTATGTCAATTCCCCATTATTTGATTGGCAACTATCAAGAAATGACTTACAACTATAAAATTTTGTCATTTGATAACACTATCATAAATTGGAGTTGATCAAACTGCGTTATTTTCTTTCATGAAATTGATGCCCGCTAGTGTCACACCCTTTTTTTTTGTTTCTTTTCTTTTTTTTCTAAACTCCAATTCAACATCAAACTCTTTTATTTATTATTTAGTTATTTTATTAAATTAAGAAGATAATTGGATAATCTAAGTCCTTGGTTTTGGCGAGTCTGTGATCCTACCATTTGAGTTAGCCTTTGCTTCAACTTGAACTTTATTATTTTTCTGCGCCATTAGTCCACATCAGCTTTAACTTTATTTTGATAATTATTTATTGCAATCCCCATTATGCATTTTTCATGGTACAAAATTAATTGCGCACCTAAATAAATTGATTATCGTATTACACCACAATATTTGGAAAGTCATTAGACCATCCCTGCCATTAGTTTTTCCCTTAAGTTTACCTGTTGACTATCTTTGCCATCTTACAATATACACTTAATTCCATTGATCATGTGATAAAATTTTGAAAATATCCATTTCAACTTAAAATAACTGGAATACCCATAAACATAACTTAAAGTAATAGAACGAAATTATCAAGCATACATTCTGTCTTACTTTTTGAAGAATTTGACATATATAATTAACACTGTACTACTAATAAATTTATCATTTAATATATATGTTCAGATATTTTATACATTTATTAATTGTTAAATATTTTATACATTTAGCTAAAGGATAATGATTTTTCAGGTCTGTATGAGTTGGTGCATCTACAAGACTCATTTATTGACCATGATTATCTATGGGGTAATTTACCTTCGTGCTCGGCAAATATAACTTGTTAACTCATTTCCCTAACGTACATAGCAAAAGTTGTTGCTCCTTCTAATTAAATAAATAATTTCACCAACTTGGAAGAGCTGACATTACTGGACTGGTCCCCTCTATGTATATAAAGCCTTCTTAAAAGATAATTTTATTACTTGTTTGCTTTTTGAGTTAATTTATATTTCAAAAAAAAAAAACTGGTTTAAGTCACATATATTATGGTGAGAGTTTTTTAAGAAAATTAAATTCCCTTCTTTAAATAATAATGAAAAAAATGTTAATTTAGAAATGAAATAAATGGGTATTGAATACATCTTGATTTTCATTGATTATGGGATCAAAATGATATTTTGATTTATTTTTTGTTCAATATTAATTTTTCAGATTATCTTAATTTCAAGGATTTATAATATTCGATCATAGACTATGCGCATGTTAATGTTTTCAACCATTGATTGTTATAGTCTAGACTTAATGGTATCTTTCTTGATTAAGGGAATGACTCTCTCTTTTCCTCTTATAAAAGTTATATTAATTGATTTCTTGTTATGGTTAATAGTCTTTAAGAATGGAAAGATTTATGCTTTTGGTAACCAAATTACGCCCACCTAAGACTGCAACTATTAATAAAATTAATATTTAATGTATATATATGTTAAAAGATTAAAGATTTTATGCGTTTATTAATTTTTATAAGTTAAAGGTTGAATTATTTTTTCAAGCTAATCAGTTGATACATCTGCAAGAGCTTTTTCTTTTGTTGACCATAAGTTTCTTCTGTTGACCATAATTTTCTTCCGTGTATATCTTCTCATCTCCCCTCATTTGTCTTTTATCAATTGAAGATCTCACATTTTCAAACTATCACTTCCAAATTTCAGTATCACTTGAGCCATTGTTGAACCATTCAAAACTCAGGTGTGGAAATAGCCAAATATATGCAAAAATAGAGTTACATTCTTTGGCCCCCCCAAATTTCTAATTATATAACTTCTATTGTCTGGTTATGGGGATGTTGGCACATTTCCCAAATTCCTTTTCCATGAGCATGACTAGGAGAATGTTGATCTCTCACACGTTAACTTGAGTGAAGAATCTCCAAATTAACTGCTGGAAAACAACACAAAATTAGAGACACTTGAACTGTCCAATAAATTTCCTTTGGCAAAATTAATTAATTTTACGGGAATATTCGGCCGACCTATAGAATTTCACATTGATCATTAGACGGCACAAATTGACAGTACAAGTTCATGACTTGAAATTTGATCTTATCGATTGGCAGCAGTAGATTGATATACAGACATAAAGATAAGTTTCCATTGTTATTATTTTTTCAAAAAACTTTTTTGCAACAGGTGCACTTCGACAAAAATTCTATTTTGTTAATAATAATAATTGAATACGTATTGACTCCACCGGCTAAAGTTTTCTAAAATGCCACAAATGCAAAATGTAGAATTTAATTTGTGGCCACATGGATTGGAAAAGTCCAAAAACTCCTAAAACGTGTCGAATGTGATCTATCATTTATATTTTTATTTTCTTATAATGATGGGTTTTTAAAAGGGAAAAAAAGGACACCTTAGAATTTATTTCAATGATCATATAAACTATTTAATTTGATAAATGGTCACACAAATTTTGTTTACAAATATATATTAGAGAAAAAGCCACCCACACTCCAAAAGGTTTGCTTAAATGGTCACATAAACCCTCTTAGTTGCATAAATAGTCACACAGACCCCCTTAATTTTGTAAATGACTATCATATCCTTGGATTATAACAAACCAAATAAATATAAGCATGGTGATAAGATAAAAATAATAAATAAATACCATACGATACAAATAAATATTACAATAAGTATAATTAATAAAATAATGTATAAAAATAAATTATTTTAATATTAAGTTATTATTAGTCTATTCTGATGGATTTTATTAATACTAAAATCTATTAATCCAAAAATTGACTTTAAGATTTATACAATATAGACATAATTAAACAAAAAAATTTGTAAATAAAATAATATAAATTTTATAAATTACTGTGAATATTAGGTATAATTATATTAATATATCAATATGTCAAGTAGATTGTATTATTTATTATTCAAAAGAATATGACAAATTAATAATGTTAAAATAATTTTCTTAAATATTCAAATAATTTATAAATTTTATCTTATTTTATAGATTATATTATTTTTACTTTAATTTTCATTAATTATAAAAGTTTATTTAAAGTCAACTATTGGGTTGTTGCAATCAAGGGTATAATAATAAAAAAAAAAGGGTCTATATAACCGTTTATGAAACAAAAGGGGTGTGTACGACCACTTAAGCAAACTTTAGGGGCACGGATGGCCTTTTCCCTATATATTATTCATATTCTGAATTACTTTTAACATCATATTTTTGTTTATTATAATTGTTTAAAGTTAATTGTTAGGTTGATATACAATAAAAGGGTATAATCCTTCACTCACTACACACACATACTCTGAGTTCTATCCATTTCTCATCTCGCAATCTCTGTCTCAATCACCCTTTATTGATAGCTCAAGACGCGTTGCCGTGGAAAATTGTTGCAAAATGAAAAATTAGAAAGAAAAGGAAGAAAATTAATGCACGAAAGACTTGGAGAAAACAACCGAATAAGTCCATTATAAGCTACCCAGGTGTATAAATTGGTAGATGTGTTATAAACAAATAGCGTAGAGCCCTCGAGTTGGTTACAGAGACAGAAAGAGCGTGTGTGTGTTTTTTCATAGTTAAAGATATAACCAGAATGGGTGGTTCAAAATCAAAAATCGTGATAATGCTTGTTCTGTCATTAATAATATTAGAAGGTGGGTGGAGCGAGGGATGTTTGGATCACGAGAGATTCGCTCTTTTGCGACTCAAACTTTTCTTCACAAATTTTCTTTACGACTGGGTAGATGGTGAGGGAGCTACTGATTGTTGTCAGTGGGGAAGGGTTGAGTGCAGCAACACCACCAGGCTAGTGATAGGACTAGAACTTTCTTATATTCAGTATTTGGGAGAGCCCTGGTATCTGAATGCTTCTTTGTTTACTCACTTTCAACAGCTTGAGTCACTTAATTTAAGGTGGAACAACATAGCTGGTTGTGTTGAGAAGGAAGGCATGCTTCGTTTAATTTAATTAATTTACTTTCTTTACTTTCTCGCTCCCTCCTAATTTAAGTGGAATATCAAGACTGAGTAACTATATGCATATTCATTCAGTTGACAATTTTAACATATTATTTTAAATGATTAATTTTGAAATTACGGCAGCATCTATGATCTGTTTTGATTTTATAAATTCCTAGGTCTAAAGAGGCTGTCAAGATTGAACAACTTGAAGATGCTTGATTTGAGAGGAAACTCGTTCAACAATAGTGTCTTATCATCTCTAACTGGTCTTTCATCATTAAGATCATTAGATTTAAGTGATAACAGATTGGAAGGAAGTATTGACGTTAAAGGTACATGACTAAAACTTCATCTCTTCTCCAAACTCTTTCATTAACTTGCTAAAATTAGATTCAAGGCTAAAATTACATTCAATAGCATCTTCTCTTTCTTCATTAAGAAAATTAGATCTAAGTTATACCGGATTCAAAGGAACATTCGATGTTCGAGGTAAGCCTAAGTCTGCTTTCTCATTTTATATATGCAAGGTAGACTTGTGGATCATCGACATGATTTAATATTTAATTTGATTAGTCTGAAGGAATCACATACTAATTAAGCATACTTTTATTTACTCTGTCAATCAATTAATTAAATACTATTTATTTTCATTTAGACGAAATTCTAATGGCGTTTTAATTTCTTTAAATTTATTAATTAATTTACTCTGTTTTAAGCCTTAAGTCTGGGTATGTTTGCAGAATTCGATTCCTTCAACAACTTAGAAGTGTTGGACATGAGCGGCAATGAAATCGACAATCTTGTGGTTCCTCAAGGTAAACAATTAAAATATTATTCAATTACATTAATTTTATTCATTTGATTAGGGAAAGGCCCAAAAGGTACATTAAAAAAAAAAAAGAAACAGAGAATTTATTATTATTTCAAAAACAGAATGTAATAAGGATTTTGATTCGAGTTTTTTAATGTTCAAAGCGATTGAAAAATAATGTTTATTTCGTTTATTAAAAAAATTGTCTTATTAATTTAGAGCAACAAATTTAGCTTTATTAATACGGAAAATTAATTAATTAATTAAGAGTTTATTGAAAAATAATGTTTAATCTTTTCCCAAAGCATAAAATACGAACTGACTCCCAATTAAATTAATCATTTATCTCATTTAGCGCTAAATTTAGAGAATAAATTTTTTATTTTTGTCAATCCTATCCTTATTATTATTGTTTAACAGATTACAGAGGCTTGAGGAAGTTGAAAAGCCTGCATCTATCGGGAGTTGGAATTAGAGATGGAAGCAAGTTGTTACAGTCAATGGGATCATTCCCATCCCTCAACACTCTTTACCTTTCGTCTAATAATTTTACGGAAACAGTGACAACTACTCAAGGTATGTAAAAGGTACAGATGTGGCTAAGTTTATAAATAAACTGTTACTTAATTAATTAATTAAATATCCGTATCATTAATAAAGCTAAATTTGTTGCTCCTTCCTTCTAATTCGAAACAGAGTTGCACAATTTCACCAACTTGGAATATTTGAATTTGGACAATTCCTCTCTCCATATAAGCCTTCTGCAAAGCATTGCATCAATATTCCCTTCTTTGAAAAATCTGTCGATGTATTATTGTGAAGTCAATGGTGTCCTACGTGGTCAAGGTAAAAGAAAAGAGTTGATTGTGAACTTAATGTCGTTCGACGTGTTCAACATTTTTATTTATTTATTTGATTCTAAACTTAATGTTTCTGCTAGGTTTTCCTCATTTCAAGAGTTTGGAACATTTGGACATGGAGGACGCGCGCATTGGAGTCAACACCAGCTTTCTTCAAATCATCGGTGAATCGATGCTTTCTTCAAATCTTAAGCACTTATCACTGTCAAATTCTAGTCTTAGCACTAACAGCAGCAGGATTCTTCAAGGTTAATGACATGCTCCCACCCTCCCCTCTTAATCTATGATATTAATTTTCGATTAAATATCTAATTACACAAACCAATCACTTGTATATGAAAGGATACTTTGCATTTGTTAATTTTTATATTGTACTGATGGATGAATTAATAAATTTTCAGGGCTCTGTTCGTTGGTGCATCTGCAAGAGTTGTACATTGCTCGAAATGATTTAAGAAGTAGCTTGCCTTGGTGCATGGGAAATATGACATCCCTCCGAATGTTAGATGTTTCTTCCAATCAACTTACTGGAAGCATCTCCTCATCTCCCCTCGTTCATTTGACATCCATTGAAGAGCTAACACTTTCAGAAAATCGCTTCCGAATCCCAATTTCACTTGAACCACTTTTCAATCACTCGAGACTCACGATTTTCTATGCTGACAACAACGAAATAAATGCAGAGATAACCGAGTCACATTCTTTGACTGTCCCAAACTTCCAATTAAAATATCTCTCACTGCCTTCCGGTTACGGAGACGATGTCACATTCCCCAAATTCCTTTACCATCAACATGACCTGGAGTATGTTGATCTCTCACACACAAAGATGAACGGAGAATTTCCAAATTGGTTGTTGGAAAACAACACAAAATTAGAATATCTTTTTCTCGTCAATGATTCTCTTGCGGGACCATTCCGACTACCAATTCGTTCACACAAGCGGTTAAGACTGTTGGATGTCTCCAACAACAACTTCCAAGGCCACATTCCATTAGAAATCGGAGATATTTTACCAAGTTTAGAAGTTTTCAACAATTCCATGAATGCTTTGAACGGTAGCATTCCCTCTTCATTTGGTAATATGAACTTCCTCCAAGTTCTAGACTTATCCGACAATCAATTGACAGGTGAAATCCCCGAGCACTTGGCCGTCGGTTGCATCAACTTGGAGTTTCTTGCGTTGTCAAACAACAGCCTAGAAGGTCATATGTTCTCCAAAAATTTTAACCTGAGAAATCTGAGACGATTACAATTGGAAGGCAATCGCTTCGTAGGAGAGATCCCACAAATTTTGTCTGAATGCTTCTCACTAGAAGGATTGTATCTTAATGATAACAATCTCTCGGGTAAGATTCCACGATGGTTGGGTAATCTCACAAAGTTACAACACATTATAATGCCCGAGAATCATCTTGAAGGTCCTATTCTAGTGGAGTTTTGTCATCTTGATTCGCTTCAGATTTTGGACATTTCAGACAACAACATATCTGGGAGTTTACCATCTTGTTTCCATCCTCTCTCTATCGAACAAGTCCACCTGTCGAAAAATATGTTACATGGACAGCTCAAAGAAGGTACATTCTTTAATTGCTCTTCCCTCGTGACATTAGATCTAAGCTATAACCGCTTGAATGGCAGCATTCCATACTGGGTTGATGGGCTTTCTCAGTTAAGCCGCCTTATCTTAGCTCACAATAATCTTGAAGGTGAAGTGCCAGTTCAATTGTGCGGATTGAACCAACTGCAATTGTTAGATCTTTCTAGTAATAATCTTCACGGTCCTATTCCCCCTTGCTTTGATAACACCACACTTCATGAAAGTTACAGCAATGGTTCTAGTCTTAAGCCATTTGAAACATCTTTTGTCATAGAAGGCACTATGATAACTGCAAAAAAGACAATCCATGAAATTTTTAAGTTCACAACAAAGAACATTGCGTACACTTACCAAGGAACAGTGCTTAGCCTCCTATCAGGACTTGATCTTTCTTGTAACAAGCTAACTGGTCATATTCCTCCTCAAATTGGAAATTTGACCAGGATTCAAACATTGAATCTATCACACAACAACTTGACAGGAACAATCCCATCAACATTTTCAAACCTGAAGCATATTGAAAGTTTGGATCTTTCCTACAACAAATTGAATGGGAAAATCCCTCATCAACTTGTGGAGTTAAATGCATTGGCTGTTTTTAGTGTGGCATACAATAACTTATCGGGCAAGATCCCAGACTGGACCGCACAATATGCAACTTTCAACGAGAGTAGCTATGAGGGAAATCAATTTCTTTGTGGACTACCATTGCCCATTTGCAATGAAAATGGACCACCAGCAACTATGTCGGAGGCTTCAACTAGCAATGAAGAAGATAATTTAATTGACATGGACAGTTTTTTTATCACTTTTATCACATCATATGTTATTGTGATATTTGCAATTAGCGCGGTTCTATATGTGAACCCTTATTGGCGACGTAGATGGTTTTATATTGTTGAAATGTGGATAACTTCTTGTTACTATTTTGTTGTAAACAATCTTATTCCAATAAGACTTTGTCATTGAAATTAATGAAGAGTTTAATTAAGATCCTTTAAATACTAATCAGGTTTGCTTACGAAATAAAATCTTTTTATTGCAATTACAGTAGTATTGAACATTATTAGCTTCCTACTTCCAAAAGCTTCGCATTTGTCTCGACACTTAGAAAGCTGCGCGATCATGTTTTGCTGATCTCGATTTGAAGTAAGATGGATCCAAACCCATATATGTTCATTTTAGCTTATAGCATTCCTATGCTACGCAGTATACTTAAACGGCAGCACCATCTCCATTGTTAAAAGTAGCCACTCTACAACATTCCTTTAGAAACTATAGTTGAAATATTTTTTATTATCATACACAAGAAATGAAAAACCTAGATGCACTTGCTCGCCTATTTTACTCATAACAAGAACAATTATGGAGTTATCATCATCATCATCTTCACTTGCAGCATCAACACCAAATCCAGGGATGGACCCAGACATTTCATCAAGAAAGGCATACATCTAATAAAGTTGAAGCTTGACAAAAATTCAATGGACGGTCAATGCCTCCCCACCACAAAGGGTACTGCAACATCATTCTAGAAGAGATTAAGCAATATTCTCAAAGTTAAAGCTTTCAAATCCACCACACCACAATTTCATATCTCTTCATCAATTTAGAAAACTAAAGATAATTAGGGTTTAACATTGGTTTGTTATATATTAATCTCATCATTTCCAAATCAATGAAGATGAAGATTATGTCAACAAATTCAAATTATACCATACATTCTCTGGATGTTACCAAAAATTTACAAGTCAATCCTAGACATTTCATAATTTTATGACTGGAAAGTTTCCCTAGTTTTAAGTTGCAGCACTTTCAAGTGAAAGATGGACATTATGCAATTGATTCAGATAATATCACACATTCTCCAAATGCAACAAGAAATTAATAAGTTGATGTCAGCAAAATTCATAACTTCATTATTGGAAAGTTTCACCAAGACTTCAAGAAATTCAGGATTCAACCTCCTCCACCTAGGTATTTTGCTTGATTCGAGTTACTTTGTGTTCAAGCTACAAATACAATATTCAATTCGTGGCAGTACACTAAAACCAGGAAGAAACAGTAGTAAAAAATTTGTCACTAAGTAGTTTTGTTTTGAGGCAATTTGGAAACAGAGTTGTTTCTACATATATTCTCCTCAACTTTTAGATAAATACAGATATTAAAATGCATATGATCACACATATTACTTGGAGCTTAGCAAGATTTCATTAAGAGGAGCAATCAAACCACTTATCAATTGTTACAGCTGTTCTGTTAACTAAAATGGCAATATAATACAAGAAAAAGTAACATATAGATGCTTGGCAAGAGTTCATTACGAAGTATTACGTTTAGGTGATGAGTTTGCTTCTGATATCTTACTAGCTGGGGCTTTCTCCTCTTTTGCTATGTAAGCCGAGGGAAACCAACCAGCCTCGCCCTTGCATTCACCTTCCGACCACCCAGTAGGAGCCACCTTCAGAAGTTATAGCCAAAAAGTGAATGACCATCCAAAGCCTTGAGGTGAAATAATTGAAGCAAATCATGCTAATTCTTTTATTTGGAAGGAGTGAATTAATTTGTGATTACTGAAATAATTTCATTACCCATGGAAGCATAACAAGATATGAATTCACATGAAATTTTAAAATGAAAATATAAGACTAGAGCTCCTCAGTTTGCTTTGAAGATCAGCCCGAGAGTGTTTTGCAGGTGAATGTAGTTTGCATAAGCCATAAATTTGATTTTTAGCAGTTCAAAAATAGTTAAATCCTTCATAATCATCAAAATATCTAGATTCATTTTGCCCCTTTGAACAAATGATATAGCAATTTCACAATGATTTATTGTCAAAGCAGGCAAAGCACAATAAAGCTTTTTTAAAAAGAAATATCACCTATGAACAGTACACGCATATAAAGTATCCACAAAATTACTTCATTCTACAAAGGATTATAAATTGAAAGCACAGCAAAGCTTTTTTCAACCAAAAAAATAATAATAATAATAACCTATAAGAAGTACATGCATATAAAGTATCCACAAAATTACTTCATTCTACAAAGGATTATAAATTGTTCTCTCACTTGTACTCCCTATCTCTACCATCAGGAATCTGTTCATCTTATAGAATTAGTGTAGTCAGCAACAAGCACTAATGCACTATAATCCTTGAAATAATTTTTTTTTTAATTGTAATTCTCTATAATTTTTTCAAAAAAACAATTAAATTAGAGCCAAGATCAGGTTTAGGTTTCAGACAAAATAATCAAGCAAACATAAAAAACTCACAATTTAAAGGGGTAAACTGAGTGGTCTAGAACTGAGCTAGCAGCCTTATTATTTTGTGATTTGCACTTCAATGTAATAGGGAATATTATAGGAAAAAAGAAAACCAACCATCATTGCAGTTGCTATTTGTTAACTCATTGCTTTCCAATCAAAATTTTAAGAACAAAATGCCATGAGCTTTGAATGTTAAATAAGTATAAATATTAGTTCTAAATTCCACATATAGTAAGTTGTTAGAAGGATAAGTTACTAGCGGAGTAGAAAAATCTATATGTTGTTGTTTGGACTAGTAAAGGAGAAATTACTTGGCGAACCACAACATAATCATCAACTGATAGACTTAACTCCCCATCTGCTTGAGCATCAAATGGATGTATAACCTGCAAGAAAATGGGATATATAAAATTAATGTTAAAAAGAATTAAAAAAAGCAGCAAAAGTACCAGCAGCATCTATTATAACAACTATGATCATAACCAACAAGGATATACTAGAAAGAAAATTATACTTTTACTAGAAAAAGAATATGTTCTAGACGATATCCAAGACTATTGGGCTACCAACAGCTATCACAGTTCCATACAAGTTTTGTATGACTTAATGTAGTTGTTTAAATTATAGATGGGAATCTAATTCTCAAATTTTGACTGTTCTCCACAAAGCATAGCCCAAGAAAGCCATAGATAGCGACGGTTACAAGTGTCCAACATCTTTCAAGCGATGGATTTAATATGACAGCTTATGGTCAGTCAAGTTCCTCTGCCTAACCAGATAAGCTTTCTAGGCCAGATTTCTCATCAAATGCATAGATAGCCCCGAGGTCACATCCATACAAACATAGTTTTTGGGTAAATCAAGAGAATCATAATGCAACCATAATCATAAAAAACAGCCCAACCAACATAAGGGAAAATCTTAAGAAGAGGGATCATATGCTGAGCTATCAGTCTTGTATCCATAAGCAATATCAAGATTTTAGATCACCTGCTATATCGTGAGTGACTACACAACTTTGCAGTGGTTTGTCTTTCTTTGGAATGTATATCAGTAGTGCCTAACTCAGCTCTGATGTTGCTGAAATATTGTAGCAAAGACACATGATACTTCAATTAGCTCATGCATTCCACCTAGAATTGAGGCATCGCGCCCCTATCTCTTTTTTAATTCATTAGTGTTTGCCAAACCTCATGCTTAAAAGCCTTGTTCCCCTACACAAATTTCCCTAAAGAATGACTTTCTCAGCACCGCATTTTGACAATTTTTAGTGCAATTTTATTGGGGCGAAAAGAATTTCGAAGGTGTTAACTAATAAAATTTAAAATATGGTGCTGTCCTACAATCATATGACAATTTTTCTAGGGTGAAAGGATACAGACAGACATCTTCCACTTTCAAGACTAATCACTGCTTCCATAGATGTTGTGCGATAATGCAAATACCTGAACAGATGGTAGTGATAGTAGAAAAGAATTTACCTTCCAAAATTAAAATAAGAATGCAATGTGATAAGCATAAGACGATGCAACATCAGATTAATTGATAAGTTTCAAATTCAGCAAATTAACGAAGCTCCAATGTAAAAAAAAAAAAAAGCAAATTTATTGTAAAAAAATAAAAATAAAATAAATCTTAAAAGACAGCACTCCATATTGTTTATATCTCTTTTATATTATTTCTTAGATTTTTTAGCAGGAGAGCAATAGGCGGACTTTCAACTATGCAAGAGAGCAGAAGCCTTACTTTCGCTATAAAGTAGTCATCTTTCTGATTAATATGCGTTTGTAAATCAGTTCCGTTTGAATCAATATTCTGATGGACACGTGAGGCATTTACATCAACTTCCAAAGTCACATGTTGTGAGGAGGACTCAACTGATTGCTCCTCTAGGATCATCTAATCCGAGCAGCAAGGGTTGTAAAAGAATATAAAGTCACAATTATTCTTTTGCATAAGAGAGACAAAAATGATAAATGCAATATTATCAGCATCAACAAGAAGAGCAAACAAGAAGATAATGCTCAAAGGGATGGAAAGATGCAGACAAATGAGTTAGGATGCATAGTCCCAAACCTCAGCATACAGCTTCTCTAAAATAGCAATAACGTGTTGATGATATGTCTTCTCAGCATCTACCTGCAAAGGCCCAAGATCAAGAATCTAGCAATAAAACCACTAGCCAAGGGAGAAAGTTAAGAAAGACACTTGACAGAAATCTTGACAAGAAGCGCAATTTTAGACAACAAACCCCAGGCATGAACGAATACTAGGAATGGTCAGCAACCATAATATCAGTCTGTTCTTTCAATTTAAGAAGAGTTGATTTCACGTCCATTGGTTGTAGATATTGAGTTTATAAGCTTTTACCATTGTCAAATTGTATAGAATGGCATTTTTTATTGTAACATTTGAAAATAGTGTTGAATTAATTCAATACTGTTCGAAAGATGGGCTTTCATAAGTAAAAGAAAGCTTCTCAAACCAATGTGCACGTCCTTCTATGATCAAGGCATGTAAACATATTACATTTGCAGGACAAGTTTTAATCACTTGATTTACTAACATTTGCCCCTGATTTATTTGGGTTGGATAAAAGTTAGAAAATTGATCAAATTCTTCCACTAAAACAAACTTGGTACACAGAACTAAGTGAGCAACTGTATAATACCAGCTATTAAAATTAGGATTTTACTAGCATACAGCTGCTGTATGTTACAGCCCAGCCAAAACGAGTGGACAGTAACCAACACGTGGTTACTGTTCACTTGTTTTGGCCGGACTGTAACATACAGCAGCTGTATGTTAGAGGCTTCCTTAAAATTATCGTTAATAGAAAAACAAGAGGTCATCTTGCATCAAAAATTAAATTTACCCATAGTGCCTAATTCCAGGTTTCAAATTGTACCTAGAGACCCTCATGTGAAATCAACACCCTCCTCAACTAAACAAACCAAGAAATGTTAAAGAACCTGGCCGGGTAAACCAAGGTAATAAGTTGGGCTTGCCACGATTCCTAACAGATAAGGAATGAAATACTAACCGCTCCGCCGCCACCACCTTGTCACCACTTGGCCGTCTCCATGACTCCACCGCCAGCCGGTGGTGGCCACCAACCACCACCGGACCCCCATTGTCCCGCCGGTGATGACCTACAGCCACGGCAGCCCCACCCTCAGCCACCTCCTCCATCACGTCACATATCTCATGCCCGGGTTTTGCCACCCACTGCTCGGACCACCACCAATGCCGCAACAGCCCCTCACGGTGGTGCTCCCACCCCCCCAGCAGGCCACGTTGACGTTGCCGACCACCGTCTGAATGACCAGCAACCGTTCGCACAGTCGCGTGAAAACCGCATCTCGAGCGCGCACCATCCTGGCCACCTCGTCACCACCGCGTGCATGGCCACTGCCGCGTGCATGGCCGCCCCTGGATCTGCTAATACGGCTGCTCTGACCTTGCCGGCGACGTCTGTTCACGCCGAAGACCACCTCTTGGCTGCTTCACAGCCGCGGGCTCCTCAAGTTGCCGCGACAATGGCTGCCGCGTCTCCAGCCGACCTAGCTGCTGCTACTCTACCTGCTGGCCTTGCCTCCACGTCGGTTATGTCGACAGTAGCCCCCTCTCATTCACACTGCCAGCCGCGCGAACACGCGCATGTGTCAAGCTCCACCGAATTCCAATTTTTGCTGGCTGCTGCATGCGGCGGTTTCTTGGGTCCGGCCACAACACATCACCCACAAAACCCTAATGCAACTTTGGCCTCACACGTGCCACCCGTGCAACGTGGATCTGGATCCCTCACACAGCCCGGGTCGGGCCAACCTCTCCCCCAACAACCGCACCCACTGCCACCGAACACCAACAGCTTTCCCCCCCCCAACACAACCTCATGCAACCCAAGCACCCGTGACAGCCCATGAAACCGTGACAGCCCATGCAACCCATGCAAGCCATGTGGGCTCGGAACATCAGCCCATCTCCTCTCCCGTGGATACTCACCCCCAACGGGCCTCGATTCCCCATGCCGGTGATGTCCTAGCCGGCCCATCTCAGTCACACCGACCAGCCGCTCCAACCCCCACCACTCGCCACACGACGGTTAACCCCAAGCCCACTTATGCTACGGTGCTCAACCCGGCATCCATTCTCAACCCATCAGCTCCTTCTCGGCCCCAAAAATCATTCCTTGATGTTGTTTCGGGCCCTGCTGTATCTCCCATTTCGGTTAAGCCGACCACTCTATATCGCAGTGAGCCCGCCATCCATTTCTCCGCAGCGAAAATTCAAGTCATGGCTGAACCGTTCAAACTGGCTTTGGTCTGTAAGTTCTCCTTTGGCCGCCCTTCTATGGATATTATCCGAAAATTTTTTGTGTCATTGGGGTTAAAGGGTAGTTGTCAGGTTTCATTATTGGATAATCGACATGTTTTAATTAAAATGTCTATGGAGGAGGATTATTCGCGTATTTGGGTCCAACAGACCTGGTATGTTAGTGGGCGGGGTATGCGTATATTTAAGTGGAGCCCTGATTTTCGTTGTTCAGTCGAATCTCCTATTATGCCTGTTTGGGTTTCACTACCGTATTTGACGGTCCATTTTATTCATTGCAAGCCCGCTTTATTTTCTATTGCTGCTGCTATTGGTACACCTCTGCGTGTTGATCATGCCACGGCCTCGGTTAATAGGCCGTTAGTAGCTCGAGTACTTGTGGAGTATGACGTTTCTAAGCCATTGCTGCCTCGTGTATGGATTGGGGAGGAGGATTCTGGGTTTTGGCAGGATGTTGTTTTTGAGCGAGTCCCTGCATATTACTCCTCGTGTAGGCATCTGGGTCACACTGCGGAATCTTGTTATGTTGCTAATCCCGGGCTTCAGAAGCCTGTTCAGCCAGCTGGCAAGGCCAAGGGTACTGCGCCCCGAGACAAGGGCAACTCTCCAGCCGCGGATCCCGTTATTCAGTCTAGGGAAGCTCAGGCTTCCAAATATGTTGTTGTTGCTGATCATCGGCCTCCTATGCCTGTGGACCAGAGCCAGGGTTCGGGCTCTGCTTTCTCTCCCTCTACTTCGATGCCTTCTGATCCTACTCCTCCAGTTCCTGCTACTGTTGCTATGACTTCCCCCGTTTCAGCAGAGCCGGCTCGACCTCCTGCTACTTTGGCCCCCCCTGCTTCCGTGCCTGCTGCTGCTGAACGGTGGGATTTTGGGGCTGCTCAGATTCGGTCTTCAGAGTCGAGTGTTCCAGATAGCCACCCACCACCACCTTCCGATGCTGTTAGAGCTGACTCGAGTGAACCCGTACGACACCTATAGATAATCATTTACAAGTGGCCTTTAACAATCACTGCACGGATATTCCCGAGTTTGAGGATGATAGGGTGTATGATGCCACCGGTCTGAGGACCTCCCCCGGCTCTACTTTCTTTCGGACAACAATCGAGGCTATTCGCTCCTTCAATATGGGTTTTCACTCCTATGATCCAGACATCCCTCAATCAGATGAGGAGTTCAGTTCCGGTGAAAACTTCGTCGGTAATCAGTATTTTGCTTCTGAGCCTGAGGGTACAGGGGGACGAGATTTTGATTCTGGCTTCAGTGTCGCTGGTCCACAATCCTCTAGCTCACGGAAAGGATTCAAGTTAGTTACTGGTCGCAAATATCGCAGGCGGCATTCAGGACGCTTACATTGATTATTTATCTTTTATTTCTGCTTGTCATGTTCATTCTTTTGCTTGGAGTTTTTGGTTCATGTCCCCCTCCAGATGTATTTGTTATTTTTTATTTTAATTTAATAATCTACAGGTAAGGGGGTCCCGCCTAACCCCCCACCTTCGGGTGGTTTTAAAATAAAAAAAAAATTAAATTAAATTTGTGAATTTTTTTTCTATAGACATGCTAGTTCATGCTATTGAAATGTTAAAAGCATTGAACAAATATTCAATAAGTTAAAATTATGCAAACACTAAAATAATAGACATATTAAAATGTTTCTTATTACAATTTTAATATTTCCTCTGCTTTAATGTTTGCATAATTTTAATTTATTGAAAAGCTACGTCGACCAACTTTGGGAGTGAACCAACGAAAGACAGACCACATTTAGTCTTTTAATTAAGCCAAAGTAGCAACTCAAACAACACTTGGACCAACATGCAAGCATAAAGTTGCGGGCAAAAGAACAAGTGCTACTTGGCTTAATTAAAAAACATGTGACTCGTCTTTTGTTGGACATGCATCATATCATTACAAGACAACAGAAATTATTATGATTGTAGTAAAAGTTGGCAATAGCACAAAGATAAGAGGCAAAATGTCAGCACATGCATAAGCACACACAATAAAGTGTTTACTTATATACCATAGCAAAAAGTCTTTGATACGTCATCTGTTGCTGCTTTGTTTCAACTGACGACATGGCAGCAGTTGCTTCTCTGCCAAGTGCCATCACTGTAGGTTTAAGATCAGTCAATCTTGCTTCTGCATTTCGAAGCTTCATAGCACTCTCTGCTGATATATCAGATTCCCTGATCTTCGATCGACGCCTCAATACTTCAGCTGCCTGGTGAAAATACTCAATATGAATCGAACATAATTCTCGCCTAACCTTATACATCTGCATGTTACCTCAAAGCTTACCTGGGCTTCAACTTCATGCCGGAGTTTGTCATAATGGTGAGTCAGGTGCCGAGCATCTTCCAAAGGTGCTCCATTGATTAACGCCCGCAGTGGCTCAGATACCTACATGTCCAAAAACCTGTAACATAACTAGAAAAATGAAAAGAAAGACCGAAACCTTAATTAAAAGGTTCCTCCAGTATAATCATGGAATTTGGACCAACTTTAAGAATATATATAAGGATAATTTATGCAATTTTGGGTCTTAGGATGATTGGTATTAGGTAAGGGTTCTTCCTTATGTATTCAAGGTTAAAAATAGAAATAAACCTATGCAAATATTTACATTAGGCTGTAAGGCTTCCACATGCATCATTCATTCTCATGGATTTGATTTTAGTTATCCAAAATGCTTGGAGTCAATTGAGAGAACTCGAGGCCAATAACTTGTCCCAGCTTGCCTTTGCTAGTGATGCAGGAAGTGACAAGGTTTCTTCAACATTTGAACCAACAAAATTATTAAATCATGGATGTCACTAGCAATGGTTTTAATATAAGACATTAAATATTTCAGAGTTGTAACTTTTAAAGGGATTCTTTTATCCAACATTTTAGAACAAAGTTTCTTTATGAGAAGATAATAGTTTCGAAAGTAATTTTACATATAATTCTATATTTGAAATTATTTTCTAGTTAGGGATGAATTTACCTGATCACCAAGAACCCCAAGCAAAGTTTCCCTCTCATTTTCCATCAAATCGTGTGAAGTGCCAAACTGAAGAGCAGCTCTTGTAACACAAGAATCGTCACTTTGATTCTCTGCTCCATATTTGCAACAATCTTCAGCCAACTTTCTCACTGCAACATTTCAATAGAAAACATCATACCCAAAAATTCATAAAGAAAATAGAAAAAAAAAAAGAAGCTCAAATGTTATAACGAAAGCAAGAGCAAACAAATAACCTATTTCCATTTGTTTCGAGCTTACAGCAACCAACCCTTCAACACCACGAACAATATTCCTCTGAAAATGCTGTGCTACACAGCGTATATTCCAAATTATTGTTCAGATAAAACCACAAAGTCCATCATAATTGTTAAACATACATAAATCTCCGTTGGGTAAACACTTGCAACTGTAAGTCTAAAAGATATAGTCGTTTGTACTATTTTTAACAAAATTACTATTTAAAGGTCATATTTAATTGCCAGAAACCAAACAGAACCTTAATTTTAGTTGAAGGAGGACAGCACCTTAGCTGCCCTGGTGGAATTGTATAGATTTTGAAGTCGTTGGTGACATTCAAGTTCAGCTTCATCAACGGCAACATTTTCATTACCAAGATGCAGCAAATGCTTCAATATTGCTTGTACAAATCATAAAAAATTAATAAAATAAAATAGAGAAATTTCACTAATTAAAAGTTTAAATTATTGTTTTAAAATTTAAAAAAAAAAAGAAGAAGGAAAGAAAGAAACAGATTTGCTGCTGCTTGGCCACTTGTTCTCGGAGCTTAATTGCCTGTTTCATGATGGCTTCCATACTGTTCCTTCAAAAAGCGACAACGGCTCAGCTCAGGTAATTGAAAAAAGTGTGATCGAGAAAAATAATAAGGCATGAATAATTTTCGCTAAAAGCGAAAATCAAGGAAAGCCAGCTCTTTCCAGAAAATTAAAAGAAAAAAAGAGAGAGAAAATTATAAGTCTGAAAGGAAAAGTTGGCCATTTTGATTTTGAGGATCACTGTTTTGAACGGCCATCTAATGTTCATCAAGAACAGAGTATGGCTTGTGAGTAGAAAAATTTCTAAAGGGACATATTAACAACTTGGTTTAGTTTCCGGGTTCACAGCTTCAGTTTAGTACCACAGACACATAAAGTTGCTAATTAATGGCATAGATGTATGACACTGCAAGTTCGAACAAAGTGAACTCAATAGCTGAATCAACCAACACATCTAACAAAGTTCAAAGTTACTTCATTTGGTAACTGGATATCCTGTTTGCATAAAACTAACAGCTAACACGCTTCTCTGTTTATGCGAAGCAAATGAAAAGCATCTGATTTTGGCCTGGATCGAAGAAGAAAGCAAGTTGAAGGACAATGTGCTACTTTCTCATGAAGAAAGGCATACAGGGCATTCCATGGTACCATACAATATTAGGAGTCTCCATTCTCTACTTTTCAAAACCTGAAGGGGGCAATATTACCCAATTCCCCTTGAAAATTCTGATTATGACATCACTCGTCGTTTGATGCAATCAAAGTAGTGACAAAGTTAGGAAAAATATGAGTCCCAAGTAATTACTTGGCAAGGCCCCCGAGAGCAACGTTGTCCTAAGCATTATATGCATACATGGTGTGGTACATAGAGCACGTTGAATTCCAGACTTAACATAAACCCAGAAGACAAGTAATAACTCAAGTGACGCAAAGACAAGAAGAAGATAAAATGATGCAGAACAAAGAATTTCAAAGAGTCCTCTAGCTCACGGAAAGGATTCAAGTTAGTTACTGGTCGCAAGTATCGCAGGCAGCATTCAGGGCGCTTGCATTGATTATTTATCTTTTATTTCTGCTTGTCATGTTCATTCTTCTGCTTGGAGGTTTTGGTTCATGTCCCCCTCCAGATGTATTTGTTATTTTTTATTTTAATTTAATAATCTACAGATAAGGGGGTCCCGCCTAACCCCCCACCTTCGGGTGGTTTAAAAAAAAAAAAAAAAAAATTTCAAAGAAATAGCAACATACAATAGACTGAAGCCACTTGATCTGCTGGTTGATTACAGCCTTAAACTTGTAAATACTTATTGTAGGCTAGCGCTCTAAGAAGTGAAAATGATGCAAACCACCATTCCCTGTTGACTTCCATTTACTGTCAAACATTCTATTAATACCCCCAAAAAAAAAAAAAAAACTGTTTAGATATCTTGCTATAAATATAGCCGCCTGACTGTCTTAATAAAGTCACACATAACCATTCATATTGATCCAGTGTCACACAGCCTGCTTTAAGCATACAACAGCTGTATGTATACTAATTCCTAACCTTATCAATACATTGGCGACAACTTAAGAAGAAAACTATTTCTCCATCTCTTTTTTGAAATTTCACAATCAACCAGCACAATGTAAGAGCTGCAATGAAAATGGACCTCAGGAACTATGGCGGAAGCTTCAACTAGTGTAGTGATTTGACCTTCTTATCAACTTAGCAAGATCAAACACTGCGCTGGATCTTCAACAGATCAACACAAGATGCACAACTTGAAGATTGAATCCAGAAACAACCAAATCTTTAGCAAGAACAATTAATCAGAATCAAGAACAAGTTTAATGAAGATGAACCTATGGTTGAAAAAAACACAGCCAAGAAACAAAGAGAGATTTTACCATTCTGTACAGCGAACTACAAGAAATTGAGAAAACAATGTATTTATAGCTTTATTGAATCATGAGAAAACAATGCAGTCATAGCTGAATATGAGATGATTTTGGAGAGGTATATTGTTTTCAAGTTAATTTGATCCATTTGTAAGAGATGAAGTGGATTGAAGTTGAAAGTTTTAAATGACAAATCCTTGTTCTTGAGTTTTACGACGTCCTTACTCCTTCAAGTGGCAGATTATGCAAGTGAATGCAGAAACACAATGCATCGTCCACGGGGATGATACATCAAAAGGCGGGATCATAGTCTATGCCCGTAGATTATTTCATCAAAATTTTATGATTGGTATGTTTCATCACGGTAACTCTGGAAATTCTAGATTCAACTTCCTCCATCGAGGGATTTCGATTGATTCACTTATTTTCTGCCTTGAATGTGAGAACTTCTGATTTGTCCCGAAGCAAAATGATGAGTGATCACAAGAAGGAACCCTGTCAAGACAGACTGACTTTATGATGTTAACATATAATTCAGCTTTTGTTGTCATATATAGCAACGACTCATAGAATGAAAGTGAATAAATTTAACTAAATGATTGATTAATATGTTGATTTTCTTGAGCTTTTAACGGCGTTAAAACCAAGTACAAACATCGTTAACAAATATTGAAATTGGGTAAATATGATCTAGCAAATTCCCAAAAAAAAAATGTAATTCAAGTAATATAATTCTTGCATGTTGATCAACTGGATACTGCATTACATTTTGTCATTGATCCAAAGCTTTCCAGTCTACAATAAAAAGTTAACAATACTGCGTGCCTGTCATCTAAAGCATCACTTCACAAGGTTTTATGAGAAACGAAAGTTGAATGTTTGCTTTGAACAAAGTTGTTGCTGCCAATCTCGGAAAAGATCAAGAAGACAGAATAGGAAGCCAATGCCATCAATATTGTTTTGCTTCATTATAGCTGCTGGGTATGTAGGTTTAGTTTCCTCATTCGAAGCTTTCTATACATAGGCTTTCCCCTGCTTAAGTAGAAATAAATGAACAGCCTCGAAGGCTTTATTATTACCATCACAAAGGATTACTCCTTGAAGAAGGCTTTACGGAGTTTCTCTCACACTTTCTTTCTCTCAATTTCATCACGAAGTCCCTCTAAAAACAGAGTCCTAACTAACTTAACTGACTTGCTGACTGTACAGAGCATGTGAATTTTGCGTTCTTCACAAATCTTATAACATTGCGTTCAAACTTGATGTTAAAACGGCTTTCCCTACTGGTTGATTAATTAAGTATTTTTTTTTTTTTTGGATTTGTACATTTCTAACTTCTAAGCCTACTTCGAATCGTGGAGAAGTAGAAACTTAAAAAGTCGGTAGCTTTTTCAAAATTACATTGTGAAGAACGCAATGAAGAATATGTGCAACGAGTTTGTCTACTGTTCTTTGGGTCATAATAATGTGATCGGTGCTTTCAACATTACCCTGAAACAGTGGAAAGTACTTGCATATCCTCCAAATGAGAACTTGTTTATATCTAATTCCTAATTGACTCAAGATCAGCTGACAACAACAGCTTATTAATAGTTATATCAAAACTAGAGAAGACATATACTGTTTACAAGCTTGATCCATTGGGAATGAAGTGGTCTCAAGTCAAAAGCAATTTGTTAAATAACAAATCATTGTTCTTGGGTTATACCTCATTAGTCTTCAAGGGGAAGATGAAGATTATGCAAGTGAATTCAGGAATACAATACATCATTTCCGGCTATGCTACGGCAGACGGCAGTGTTGGTATTAAATGCCCACAGATTTGTAAGTTTATGATTGGATCAGTGTTTCGTAGCAACAGCAACTCGATACATTCAGAATTCAACCTACTCCGATCCAACAAGGGATTTCGATTGATAATTGAGTTACTTCGTGGTCAAGCAACTTCAGATCACAGTTTTGATTTTGCTGCTGCCAGCTACTACCACATTTTTCAGATATGTATTCATCACAGAGTAGAGCACATAATAAATGAAGTACTTTGTATAAGCCACATGTTATTTTATTTCATCACATCCAAAAAACAAAAATTATAGCAGAGGCATTTATTATTACCACTATGATGTACTAGTACTTAAATCAAAATTTTAATTTACCGTGAAAAGAATATGCTTAGCTATGGAAGATGAATTCAAGACTATTTGGTTACCAAAAGCTATAAGAGTCCCATAACGGTTGATTAATTAGTTATTTAACAATTACGGTCAATCTTGTCTCATCTCTGCACGTGGCAGCATCTTATTCATTCGCTTGTTACTTCAGTTTCTGTTGAAGTCATAGTTTGAAAGGTTGGGATTTATGTGTTCGCCACAGGGGGTCTAAGACTCTAGCTGTCCTTTTCTTTCATTTTACTAATATCATCAAATCTGTATTTATATAAAGCTTGTAAATTTATTTTATTTTTTTAGCATATATTTAAATACTATCAAGATAAAAAAATAGGGGACTATTCATGCTACAGCATTGTTGCAGTACATGAAAAGACAACACCTTTTATATCATTGTACTGGGTCCGCCTATGTTGCAACAGTTGCAACATACCATACTTTTTTGTTTCCATTCTAAATTGCCGTTGGATGTAAATTAAATAGATCTAATGGTTGAAATCAGATCGATGATAAGTGAGGTATGCACCGGGAACCATTCATGCCAGTTGCACAAAATTCATCCGATTAAAAACATCTATGTTTTATGTAAGAAAAATAGAAATTAGGGTTTTAACGGATCGTGATTGAGAATCAATATGGAGACTGAGAATCAATATGCTGACATCGAAATCGAACGAAATATGTCGCAATTTCTTGGGGAAAAAATTTTTATGATTCACGTATGTTGCATCTTGGCTGGTGCTGTAAGGCGTATCAATTAAATGTCGAACTTGTTTGTGTAGTAGCTGTAATTGATTTCATTTGACAATTGCTGTGGAGGCACCAAAATCAGAAGATGATTCACCTATGTTGCAACTTGGGCTATGTTGGCCGAACGAATTCGATGGCAGTTTTGTTATTGCAGGTGTAAGTGATTTCAATTTGAGAATAATCTGGAGACACTGAGATGGAAAGAAGACGAACCCAAATTCTTGGAATTCGATGGTTGGTATATGAACATCGACTCCGAGAGGAACGATTCTGATTGGGAATTTGTTATTGTAGCTGGATTGAGCTATGCAAAAAATTTAGGAACTAGTCATATCTAAAACCAGAATGAATATTGCGTATGTTTGGTATGTGGTGGCGTTCGAATTGGCCGCGGTGGTTAATTCCTAACAAAAAATGGTTAATGTTTTTGAAAGAGTATGACGATAGTAATTAGATTGGGAGGCCGGTCATGTTTATTTATTAGAAACAAGGAAGGTGATATTGTTATCTCATGGAATCATTGTTTTATTTTATTGGAAGAAGCGGTATATTGAAGGAGCGAGTGAGAGGAAAATAATAATATCATCGAGAAGAAAATGATGAATGATTCGGCATTGGCCTGTCAACAAATTGTGCAGGTAGATATTGCAGGTCATCCACAGAACTAAATCAACAATTGTGCAGGTAGATATTGCAGGTCATCCACAGAACTAAATCAACAATTGTGCAGGTCATCCACATAACTAAATCAACAATTCATAACCCCAATATCGTCTGTACATAATTGCTCAACAGCAGATAATACAAAAAAAAAAAAAAATTAACCAAGTAAGATTAATTCGATTACCAATATGTTCACATTTAACCTTTAAAAAAAAAAAGGAAATGTGTATCTTCAAAGTTTGTTGAAAGGTAAAAACTGAATCGTTCTTCAAAATCTTCTCCAAGATATTATTTCCCTCTGGCTCCCTCCTTCAATATATTGCTTCTTCCAATCAAATTAAACAATCAGTCGTTGGTACTAATCTCACCATGAGCTGAGTTTCTAACAAATAAACATGACTGACCCTTCTAACCAAATTACCACTCTCATACTCTTAAAAAAAAAAATTAAACATTTTCTCCTTTTTAATTACCTGGTGCCTCTGCTCCCAAGGCACAACAACAGATCAATAAGACGTTATATTGCCACAGCCATGCATCCACCTTCGATTTTACTGAAAGGAATTTCTGGCTTTATGGGAGACGGGTAAAATTAAAACTTGACGATAGCTATTTTTGTGGGAAATTGATTGCATTTTCTGGGATGATAAATATTTTGATGATCGGATTTTTTGGAGTCAAAAAGACTTCGATGATCTCAATTTCTGGAGTGTTTTGTGCTGTTCAACAACGGCCTCTCAAAACAAAGTCAATATCAGCACATACGTGGACCCTTACTTCACATATTTTTGTACACTTTGTTTATTTAAAAAATTTTTGTACGGTTTCTTTCTACAACCGGCCATAGACCTTTACCCACTTTCTAATTTCAGCCGTTAGATTCATTTAGTTTATATCCAACGACAATTTAGAATGGAGACAAAAAGTGTGGTATGTTGCAACTGTTGCAACATAGGCGGGTCCCATTGTACTACCATTTATATTATGATAATATTTTGTTAATGATCAAATATTATTTTTTTGGACTCACCTACGTTGCCACAGTTGTACCTTATCACGCTTTTTGTTTTTTTCCAACAAAATCGTAGGATGCTTTCAAATTTAATCTAACGGCTGAAATTAGTTATTGGATAATTTAATCAGCCACTGGCAACCTCTACAACTGGTTATATTCTCCTGTTACATTTCTCGGTTGCCAAAAAATCCCCAAGAAAATGACGAAGTGAGTAACTAACACACACACACCGTAGAGAAAGATGACAGGAGAAGAGATGACTGCAGGCCCCGCCGCTACAAAGGTTCTTCCATCGCTCTATTTCGTCGGCACTGGATTTATCTGCACAGCTGCAATCAACAAGTGGCGGGAACTCGAGTAGAAGTCATTGCAGAAGAAACAGCAAGAGAGCGATCGATAGACTGATGATAACTCAAAAACTGCGGTACAAAAAGCCGTCAAATGATCTTTTTACTTGACTTTTGCTGGATTTTCAAAAGTTTTGGTAATAAAATGTCTTTTAATTTTTCTTTTCAATGGCCTATTGTTTGAGTTATTATTATGCATAATTGTTCGAAGAGTTAGGGTTTTAGTATTGGATTTTGGAATTTCTATTTTGGCTTTGATATGTTATTGTTGTGATGTCGATCAAGAAATTTATGACAATACTCCCCTCGAGTTTGATACTATGGTTGTTGAATTTTAATGGCAGATATAGATTTTTCTTTGGAAAAAAAAACACTTTACAACCGGTTATGCATTCATTTAGGAGTTGTTAACTGAGCGTGAGTTCCATAATTTACCAACCAGGGAAAAATCTCGACATTGATCTTTAGGTAGCACTTAAGACTAAAATTGGTTGTAGAGGATTGAATTTGGGGAATTAAAAATTTCCAATCATTAGTACATGAAAATGTCCTCTCTCACTTGTAGGCAATCGTTAGATGTAATGTATCCAGTTTCTGAAATCGAAAGCAGAATGAGTTCTTAGGTTAGATGTACCTACACGCATTAAGGTTCGAAGATGTAGGATAGGACAATTATTTGATGTCCACTTTGCTGCGCATGTTCTAAAATTGATCGTTCAAGATGCCTTGGAAGCACTCTGTAATGTGACTGACAAGATTCGAGGAAGTATTAAATATTTTTAAAGTTCACAATTAACACAAGAAAAGTTCAATGAGATCACCCAGCAAGTTGAAATCAACAGTCAAAAGAGCCTAAAGTGTGAGTTTTTCTCTTGGATTGCTTTTTAATTTTCGTTTCAAAGCTCGTAGTATAAATATTTTGTTTGCAAAAGTTTCTAAAAAGCACTTGAGCCAAGATGGTTAGGTATTCTACAACTTCCTTTTTACTCTTAACTAGATTCATCGAAATTATAACATTAACATAAATTTTTCTTTCAAAAGTGATCAACTAGACACCGATGAGATATCTCAATTTTGAAGCATTCAGCTCTCTGTAATTTCATTACTATTATATGCCATGAGGAATTGTTGAATTATATATATCTTGGCATTTCTTCATTGACTGAATTATCTTTCATAATATTCCAACTTCAAATGGGTACACTGCAGAGCCGGTTGGATTCGGAATTCCTTCTAGCTCATATGTGCTCTGTAAAATTCAAAGAGTGGATAGTGGTTCTGGCAACTCTTTTGAGACGATCTAAAGTATGATGCCCCCTTATTACTTTTGCTTTATCCATTTTACCTTGTAGCATTTTGGAATTAATAAGAAGCACAAAATTATTGAGTCAGAATTGAGGATCTGAACTTCTGTAAAAATATTCATATTCTTAAATCATAAAGTATCGCATCTGATGCTTTAGGTGGAATTTAGTTTACCGTGAAAAGGAAAATTATGTTGGATGCATAACCAAATGCTTTTGGAGAGAAAATTTCACTGATATTTTTTTGAGGATTTTTGTTTGACCATTTTATTTCAAGTTGCTTGAATTTTTTCTTTACATCATCTTGGTTGTATAAATATAACAAGTTGAATTTGCTGACACTTTTGCTGGTTGTTTATTTTATTTGAGATTATGGAGGCAAAGTTTGGAAGCTCAAAATGTAATGGAACTTAGGAAGAGTATGATATAAAATGCTGGATAGAATCAAAATAATCATTCTTCAGGCATCCAAAGATGATTGTATTCAAAATAACTAGTTTTGACTTTTGAGGTAGTATAAATAACTGTTATCTCATATGGTTGCATGACGATAGGTAGGCACTAACTTAATCACTCCAATTCCCCTGAAGTTGTTATGTGATTTATTGTGACAGTGTGCATTACGATAAGTATCCTTGCATATTAATATTTTCCTTCTGGCTCTCTGCAGGTACTTTTTTATCTTTTCCGGCACGATATGCGATTATGGGAAGCATATGCTATCACCTTACCAATATTCTCTTAATGTTTTAGATAGTGCTTAAGATGACATTCAAATTGGCTCTTGTTGGGTGCAAAATTTACCATGCTCTTGTTTTGCTTTTTCAGTCTTACCCGACATTTGCTGAATACCATGATCTGCTTCAAGCCTTGGATGAAAAACTTTCATTTTTTGTGGATTCTGCGATGAGATGAGGGTAGTTTTTCTGATGATGTTTGGCAACAGATTGGGAGTAACTAAAGTAATTTTCTTAACGGCATGTCTACTTCTCAAATGATTGTCTGTCTGTTCAGACTCTTAAGTGATGAATTAATATCTGCCTATTTATTTTGAGTGAAGATAGTGAAGATGATGACATTAAAATCAAGTCAACGGAATGACTGGGACCTTGTGTTACAATAATATTGCATCTATTAGACACACACAGTTAATTAGTGCAGATAAAAGTGGTGTATGCGCAATAGACTGTTTTGAGAGTTCTTCTTTTCTTTTTTTTTTTTTCCTTCCGTTCTCCATTCTTTTGAAATTCTGAATGATGGTTATATTGTCCGTATTATTACGGATTTATTACGGAAGTGTCCTAAGTTTATGGAATAATTATAAATAAGAAGAACTTTAAAGTTTTAGTTGAAAGAAGTCAAGTGAAGAGGGAGAGAAAAGAAGCTAAAGCAGAAGCATTTGTTATACTTCATTCGATTGTACCCAAATTACAAAGGTTGGTGGCCTTATTTATAGTGAAGTTCCCACGGGCCATTTGCACGCAAAACATTCGAAATATGCAAACATAATGACATATAAGCATACAGAAATCAATATTTTGAATCTTTGCAAGTAATGCAAATAAAAGTGAAGTTGGCGGTAGACAATATTTACATGTATTAATATAAATGAAAGCAATTATTCCCAAATAAAGTCCTTAGTTCAAAGCACGGGCTTGAGTTAAGTTGAACAAGCCATTTTTTGTTGTTACTTCATGATTGTAGTACGCTGTTGGTCGTGGATCATGCTCCCTGTAAAAGATAAACAGAAGCATAACTTTCTCTTAATTAAGGCATCTGAAATGTATTTCCATGTCTACTAACCTTACCATTCCTCCATGAACTAAACCCCTATGAGGATCTTGAATGGATTTATAGAAATCTTGGATAATTTCCTCATCTCTGGAAGCAAAATTTTTTTACTCCTTCGCTATTTCCCATCGAACCTGCAAAGTAGTTCATGGTAAGAAATAAGGGGCATAAACCTTTTTGCCAAGTCATGTCTCTCTTATTGCAGTATATTAAATTTTAATCTAATTTCACGCATCACTTTTGTAATGCTTGCACTTGCATTTGCTGCCTTGATTTGGCGCACGGTTTTACCACTGAAATTAACTCAATTCATCTTCTACAACTCTATTTGCCTCCTCATGATCCAATATTATTTATTCATAGAGTTCATATACTTACAAATAGCTCACAAGTCCATAATGACTACTAGGTTCTGCTAGTCGATTGTTTTCCATGCCTCGATTGCATCTCTTAACATGGCTACATTTTCACTTGCAAAGCAATTAAGCGACCAGTTGTTTCATTCCTGCAATGCAATTAAACGACTAGTTGTTTCATTCACGCAATGCAATTAAACGACCAGTTGTTTAATCCAATCTCACCTTCCTTGATTTAATAAATAAAATTGCAGCCAACATTTCATACACTAATAACTATATGAGACCCTACATATACAATCGTCTATGACAAACAGACATGCCAGTGTCTACAATATATAACAATCATGCACCTCGTTAACATCTGAATACAGATTTAATTGTTCTCATCAATAGATTCTACTACTTTCCCTCCCGGTTCATTTCATTTGAAGGGGTTTGTCCCCAGTTGGTTCTGTTTCAACGTGCTTTCTTTCATAACCAAGCATGTCATGTTTACATCTACCAGTTGTACTCCAGTAGCAGGACAAAATTATAATCCATAAACCCAATATACGCAGTCATAATTGGTCACTATAAAATCAACCATACAATAAATCACACATATAATAACATGCCATACAAGTAACACCTTATTAATTAGCCAGATAACCAAATGATCCTTAAAAAAAATAAAGCAACTTCTACCTCCACAGGTCATACACAAATTTATTGGAAACTATACGCAGGCTCCTTCTTCAATTTCATCTCCAATAAATAAATTGCCCCTTCCTTCTTCCACCGTGCACTTGTTACAAAGAAATTAAACAATGCTTCGTGGAAAGCATTATCCCCTTCTCTGATTCTTCTATAAAAAACATAACCGACTATCCTAACCTAATTGCCACCATTAAATCTTACAAACAATATTTACAATTTCTTATCAGTAGTTACCTACCACGTCTAATCGAACGACTCATCAACAGATCAAATAGACTTCTTTCCACCCTTTTTCCATATAATTACATTTGCCTAATTCCTAAAGTTTTAGCTCCATCGAATGTCGGCCGTTGTTGGCTGCCAGAGCGATATATTCGTCTTTAATTTCATTGCCGCAATTTCAAATTTATTTCAGCCTCATATGACCGCAATTCCATTGCAAAAAATTTCATGATCCGATTTTACCATGTGTGGAATAGACTTGAGCAATTTATGGGTTTTCGGTACGATTTCGACGATATCCTCTCAACACAGATTCAATCACCTAATTTTAACTGTTTTTGGGTTATTTATATTTTATTATATTTATTTACAGTCTCCGCAGGCAACCGACTACTTTTCTTATTATAATGACTCATCTCAACCGTTAGATGGAATCCCTCTAGATCCCACGGTAATTATGCATGAGGACAAAAAGTGTTGCACGTTGGAACTGTTGCAACATAGGAGGATCCTATTTTTTTGGACTCATGTAAAAAAGTGGACAAAATGCAAATCGATTTTTAACCTCTCCCAAAATTTCAATTCGCGATTAACCAAACAAAATTGAGTGCATGGCTTCTTAAAACTATAGACGATAAAATTTACTAACACAAACAAATTTGAATGTCGATTTTATAAATTTTTCAATAAATTTTTATTTACCATTTTACCACCTATATAAAGAGTGCCACATCAATTCATTTGGGAATTATATAAATGTAATTAAATAATTTTGTAAAATTCGATCGGCTTGCACTTGGTCGCCTTTGTTCTCTGAATGGTTATGGCGTTATCATCATCTTGCTCTTCACTTGTACAGTTGTACTAACATTAAACTTCTTATGCCCTTTCTTGACTGTCATACCCTAACCTTATTGACCGTGTCCCCACTAAACCACGCTCAATTCAGGCCATCAGATTCTCCGGGACCCACATTAATCCAACGGCTCACAGTGACTGACAGCCTCTCCATCTCCATTTCAACCTCCCTCTTCAACTGGCCTCTGCTTCCGTCGTACTCTTTCTCGGACTCGGAGTCCGTATTTGCTCGTACGGTCCCACACAGCTCCCTCTCACTCCAATTGTCACCCAACAAGACCAATTGCTTAATCAAGGCACAGAACAAGGAAAGGATAAGAAATTGAAACAAGGGTTTGATAATCGGAAATCGAAAACGTACGCGTTGACCGTGCCTTTGAGAGTTGTTTCTCTTCAGAGTTCAATTTCAATAACTTGAATGTTGGGTTAAGGATTTTATGCGAAGTCAAGGAAAGAGATGGAAGTTTCGGATGAATTTGTGTGCTAGCATTGATGGGATCTTTAACAATTTATCTCTGCCTTTTAACAAAGCTGAGGCTAAGTCAGCTTTGTATGTGGCTGCTGATTTGGTTAGAGTTGGTGATTTATGGCTCAGTTTTGCGTTTGAAAAGAGATTGATTGGGCCAATAGCTGGAGTTGAAGATCAAGATTGGTTCAAATGCTTAAGTCAAAAATGGAAGGTAACACTTTACTTTGACCTGATAAGTTTTATTGTCTTACATTGAAATTGGATAATGTAATTTGTTCTCTATTTGTGTTTCCCTTGGCAGCCTTTTTATTTGTTTGTTTATTTGCTTTTATTTGCACTAATGAAGTCTCAGGTATATCTACATAGGAATGATGCAGGAGAAATTGATCCCCGAGGTAAAATATGGGCGGCGCCATATCAGTGGGGCACAATGGTGATAGTGTTGGACCCAAACCAGTAAGCAATATCAGTTTGGTTTCTTCCAAGATCCTCTTTAATGAATCGATTTCTTTGTTGTTGAAAGATGTTCAACGACCTTGAGGCAATTGATGATTAAGCACCTAATACAGTTAGCAACGAACAGAAGCCAGATCTGAAGAAAAAACAGTATCACACAGTATGCACACAAGGATTATAGTGGTTCGGTCAATTTGACCTACATCCACTGTGAAAAAGAGAAGCAAGCTTTCACTGATCTTTCAAAGTTTTACAAGATACAAGAATAAAGATGTAGCTTCACACACTCGCCCACCATCAGATCATGATCCTATATATATATAGCTACAAGGAATTTTCCAGAAGATTACCCCCAAAGATCAGCTTACGCTTCTTGTTCTTCTGCACCAGAACCAGAACCCAGCAGCATCTCTTGGGCATAACAGACTTTTAACGGCTTTTTCCACCTCTGGATGGCACTTGTCGAACAGCCATATATCCTGCTGAATCTAAACGCAAATGTGGCTGTCGTTTAGATTAGTAGATCACGTGATGATTCATGTGCAAGAGTTAGTCCATCCACACGACATGTCATGCATGTTACCAAGCTCTCTGAATTCAAACAGCTGACATGTCATTCCTTTCTCACTCACAAGTCTGACATATCATACACATATCCGAAATTCAAATTTGAGCTTCACTCCTTCAACAGATAGCTTACAAGAAAAGTAAATTTCGAAAGCGTAATTTGGCTCCGATTGAGGTAATAATTGTCTTTAAGTTCATTTAGTTTTATATGAAACAAAATCAAGACTGCCTTTCTCTTCAAATTTTTTGATGATAATATCTTTAGAAGCAGCTCGTTGACGGGTAATCATGGTATCCCTTAAAGGGTCTACAAACTCAATTATATTATCTTCTACAAATGGTTCATAGGACTTCTTAGTTTTAGTCAAATGTACACTAATGACAACGAAAAGCTATGCCACTGTAGGGTGGTCATGATGGCACTTAATAAGTGAGTTGCTAGGATGTGAACTAGAAAAATTAAATGAATGTCTCCCTGCCTATGCCAGTTCGTACATTAGGTTAATATTAGAGCTTGAGATACTATAACCTTGAGAAGCTGTTGACTGCAAATTAAAACATCCATTAAAATGTCTAGGGAGTTATGAAGGTGGAGGTATCTCCTGATTTCTAAGGCCATATAGTAGACATCATCCGGGATCCTATTAAAGTGCAGTTAACCGTCAAACAAATAATAAATTCGGTCAATGTAACTGATACCTGCTAACTGACATCAGATTGTAACGTGAGCTCCTCAAAATGGGATAGACGATTAGTAGCAATGAATTCTTCTTGCCTAAGATTGAGCAATTGTTCTAACTACTAATTATTATTTTTTAATTACGTGATTTTGACCCAAAAAATTACAGAATCTTGATCTGCATATTGTCACTAAACAGTGTCATATCGTTTACCAACTAACTTGAGTTTGGTATAACAAACACACGGTGTGTCTCTCATGTCTCACCATGATGGAGAATTTTTCTAATGCATGAAGTAAGCTTCGATATGTGGGTTAGCTTGGAGAAGATATCTCAAAATAAAGAATATGGGGACTGAATGGGAAGAAAACAGTTCAGTAGTTTATAATTCTGTTCAAGCTGTATCTTTAAAATGGTCAAAATTTATGTGAATAGGGACAGGGAATCTTCATTCCTCTTTTCCTTTTTATACCTAGATATCTCTCAACCTTTATATGTTGCCCACTGGAGATCTGCTTCTAATAACTAAAATAAAAATTTCATCCACTCAAATAAATACTGACCAAGCTTTCACAACAAGAAGTAACATCTTTAGTCAAGTAATTTACAGTTCCTTATCATCTTCGTGTGAGTCTATCAGTATGATCCAAAAACATAATAAAAGTGGTTCGATCCTGTTTATTGATGGTTTAAATGTTGTTCATTGTGAAATGTAGAAATAATGACGTGAAGTTTCTTTGGTCATCAATTAGTAAGATATTATTTGAAGTTGTTTTCTGAAATGAACTGCCAAGTGGTTGTTTTTTTCCTTTTTTTTTTTTGGCATTTGATGGCTCTTTTTTCCTCATTTTAAACATGTGCCTGCTTGGAATGGGAAGGAATAGGGTGCAGAGTTGTTATAGATGTTGACATGCTCTGGTCATTACACAATATGTTCACACTGGAAATTAGAATGAGATATTTGTTGATGCTGGTTTGAGAGATCTGCATTCTATGCTCCATAACATGATTGATGAAAATGGATTTTAGGACTGGAAAGATCTGTGGCGGCCCGAGCTTGCAGGAAGGATTCAATAGTTGATTCTCCCAGAGAGGTTATTGGCTCAGTTTTGAAGTATATGGGAGCATCATACAATTCAAATGACATTGATTCGCAAGTTGCTGGTGGGATGATTGCTGTTCAGCAGAATCTGGCATTACTGGGAAACCAGGTACTCTTAAAGAAACGATATCTGGTCATTGGATATTATTGCCTGGCAGCTGATTTTCTTTGTAAAAGTCTGCCTTTGCATACATATGAATGCATATGTTACTGTTTTCTTCTCCTTTTCAAACATATGAATGCATTTGTTAGTGTTGTCATCTCCTTTCCATAAGTATGAATGCATATGTTGGTGTTCTTTTCTGAGATGGATGCAATAAAGGCTTTTTCTCCTAAATTTAGCTGAAGAAATGGCAAGGAATGTGAGATTCTATCTTATTAAATTAACAAAAACCCAAAACAATGAAAACCCATATTAATGTGATGTGGCTAAATTGGCAACATTTGCCTTGTTTCCTCAATGTGAATTTGCAAGCTATAGAGATTAAAAAAATGGAGTGATAACAAGTCAGTGTCCTTTGATGGATGCATTTTTAAGCAAAAATAGGTTTGTAACTGAACAAATTTGTCTGGCATGCCAATTTCAAAAAATTGAATTTTGTGATTATTAGCTGTAATGAAGGCCGATTGTAGGTGCAATCAGGTCGATCCAGGAAAGTTCGACAAAGTTCTGGTATGATGTAGTGAAATTGGTTTGTGCAACTTGAGTCTTTCAGGTGAACAATGACGAGTTTTCATTTAAAAATGTTATAAATCTACCGTGCATGGTATTCTAGTAGAACCATCTATAAATTAAAGTTATTGAAATTGTCTACTTTGTCCAGTTTGAGTTAAGGGCGCATGTAATATGAAAAATAGTTGTTGAATATTGTAGGTTACCTAACATTTGATCAATCCTATAATGAAGGCTTCAAGATGTGTAACAACATGTAGAATGCCCCTGCTCCTCCCCATTGTTTATCTTATACAATAATCTGTTGTAGATGTTAATATCTTTGTCAATACCTGTAACAGTATTACAAAATCTGAGTTTATTGGGTTTTATATGGGTTCGACTATTTGACAGTACACATTATCTGAAGTCATTTGGAATTCGAGATGTATGGGTTACTGTTGGGTGCAGTAGCAATGTTCCTTCTGCTGTCAAACGTACGTCTAAACGTACGTCTAATGTTGCAGTTGTTGTTCCTAAGCCTGGTGCTAGCTTATGGGCCGATCTTTGGGTATACCCATGCCTGCAAATCTACTTTGATATTCACCTTGTTTATCACCATCATATTAATGATCAGTAAATACGATAATGTGACTAATAAGTTTGTATTCTCTTTGTAGGCAATCCCTGCTGCGTCAAGACTTGAAACAAAGCAAATTGGAGGGCAAGTCAGAGGCCCATCTCCATTAATCCATCAATGGATAGAGTTCTGCTTGCAAACAGCAAGAGCATTGCCTTTCAAGCAAGAGGTTATCCCTGGCGCATCTCCCTCTGCCCTTGAAAGTATTCTGGTTAAGTTGCCTGAAGAACTTCTAAAGGGTAAACCGAGTCTGGATTCTAACTTAATTGCTGGAGTACCCCCGGCTGAAATTCTGGCCAGATGTGAGTTTTTGGAGCCATTATCTGAAGCTACATTGTCGGATTATGAGTGGCTGGTTGCTAATCTGCAAAAACCCAGTCCTGTCATCATCGATCCAAGGCTTTCTCGGGTTTGGTCCTATTTTTCTACTTCTGCTGAAGTCTGTAAGTACCAGTGTTCATACAAGCATTTTTTCCTTCATGGTATTTACAATTTCTTAGGAACATCTAAAATCTAAGAAATTTCATTTACTAAAAATTAAGTTATCATTTGCTGGCAGGCAACTTAAAGATAAAAATTAATTCAAGAGCTCATCAATCAAGTAGAATTTTTTCAATAGACATGGTAGTTAATTTCTCTCTTCAATCTTGATTATGAATGATTGTTTTATTGCTTTTTTAAGTGCTTTTAAGGTTTTATTTTGCTCATGTCGGATATTTAATTACTTCAAAAAGCGTGTTGATTTCTTGATATGATTGCTTTGCCAAGCTATCTAAGAATTAGCTACAGAAATCCCTTCATTACATTAGATAGCCTTCATTATTTGTGCAATTTGGTGTTTTTCCTTTGAAGCCGGCTGTTTGCTTTTGATTTTTTTTTTACTTTTCCATGGATTTTGCAGGATTGAAGATATATTTCTTCTCTGTATATGTGATTGATATCATGAGTATGTTTTTGTGTTGTCTCTTGTTTTTTTCTAGTTGATCTAGATTTATTACATGAAAGGTTACTAACAAATTATCTTTGGTCATATTCTCTTTTACGAAACTTTTTTTTGTTAAATTCTTGGAATTATATAATTTTTGGTATTTGGCATGTCTGAATGTGTACCCAGAAAAAGAGAAAAATGGCAGAGATGCAGTGATCACTTAATTTTAGTGAAGCTTTGATTTTGATGAAGCTAGGTTTACTTATGTAATATATAATCCGTCCGGCCACCATGTACTATCTTTTTATGATTTAGCCATCTTCAAGAAGATTTTCCTCAATTTTCTGGAAGAGAAGTTGCAGCTGTGTCAACTGAGAAAAATTTGACCAAACCCCCATATTCTTGAGATAACTTAAACCGTGACTTAATTTACTCAAGAGGACCAGAATTTAAGAACCTTTCGGCTAAGCCCTAGCCCACGAGGAATTTTCTAGGTTACAGCATCTGCTTACCTCTGTTTAATTTCTCTAATATTTTTCTTTCATTTTATTACAAAAGTCAAATAATAAATTAAAGAACGGGGCAAGAATTTTCCAAGTCGTCCATTATTTGACAACCGTCAATCAAGAAACCGACCAAATTAATTTCTCTCCGAGCTCGGAAATTTTGTTATTTGAAAATGACATCATTAATTATAGAGTTGATCAAACTGCGTTATTGTCTTTCATGAAATGAAAGTCTTTTTAAGAGTCAAACTTTTTACTTACGCAAACCAGTGGACGTCAACTTAACTTTCCTACTATTTTTGTTATTATTATACTATTTATTTCAATTCCCCATTATTTGATTAGCAACCATCAAAAAACGACTTCCAAAAATTAGAAAATTTTGTCATTTGATAATAACGTCATGAATTGGTGTTGATCAAACCGCGTTATTTTCTTTCATGAAATTGATGCCTACTAGTGTCATACCCTTGATCTTTTCCTTTTTTTTTTTTTTAGTAAAATCAAGTCAACATTAACTCTTTTTTTTTATTTTATAAATTAAGAAGATCATTGGATAATCTAAGTCCTTGGTTTTGGTGCATCTGCAAGACTCATTTATTGACTATGATTATCTATGGGGTAATTTACCTTCATGCTCGGCAAATATAACTTGTTAACTCATTTCCCTGACGTATATCGCTAAAATTGTTGCTCTTTCTAATTAAATAAAGTCGCGCAATTTCACCAACTTGGAAGAACTGACATTAGTGGACTGGTCCCCTCTCCGTATATAAAGCCTTCTTAAAAGATAATTTTATTACTTGTCTGCTTTAGAGTTAATTTATATTTAAAAAAAAAAAAACTGGTTTAAGGTACATGTATTATGGCGAGACTTTTTTAAGAAAAATTCCCTTCGAATAATAATGAAAAAGTAGAAATTTAGAAATAAAATAAATTGGTGTTGACTATATTTTGATTTTCATTGATTATGTGATCAAAGTGACAATTTGATTTATTTTTTGTTCAGTATTAGTTTTTCATGTTATCTTAATTTCAAGTTAGTTTTTCACGTTATCTTAATTTCAAGAATTTAGAATATTCGATCATGGACACGCACATGTTAAATTTTCAACCATTGATTGTTATATTCTAGACTTAATGGTATCTTTCTTGATCAAGGGAATGACTCTCTCTTTTCTTCTTATAAAAATTATATTAATCAATTTCTTGTTATGGTTAATAGTCTTTAAGAATGGAAAGATTTATTGTTTTCGTGACCAAATTATGCCTGCCTAAGACTGCAACTATTAATAAAATTAATATTTAATGTATAAATATGTTAGAAGATTTGAACCAGAGATGAGAAGCTGTAAAGATTTGGCAATAGTAAGTCGCTATAAGGACATAAAGACAAGTTCCTATTATTATTATTTTCTTCAAAAAAATTTTAAACAACACAGCGAAAATTCTATTTTGTTAACTAACAATAATGGAGGACCTGGCGGTATTGACTCCATCTGCTTTTTAAAGTACAAATACAGAAATGAAATTTTCACAAAATGCCAAACGTGTGAAATTTAATTTTGGGACGTGTAGACCAAAATGCAAATGAAAGAAAAAGAAAACAAGACTTAAAAACTTCTAAAACATGTGGCAGTTTTTGAACCTTTTTATAATGGTGGGTTTTCAAAGGAAAAAGAATAACAACACTTCTAAGGCTTGTTTTGATAATTACACGTATACTCTTTAATTTTATAAATAGATATGTAAAACTATTTTTTTACAAATACATATTATTTATATTATGTTTTAATTTTAACATCACATTTTTATTTATTATAAATATTTAAAGTTAATTTTTAGGTTAATATATAATAAAAGGGTATAATAGTTCTCTTACTAAACGCACATACTCTTAGTTTCTATTTGTTTGTCATCTCAATCTCTCTCAATTGTCCTTTATTGATAGCTCAAAAACGCAGTGAAAAATTATAGCAAAGTGACAAATATGGAAAAAAAGAAGGGAAGAAAATTAATGCATGCAACACTTGGAGAAGATAACCAAGTCAACCATACGCTAGCTGAGTGTATACATTGTTAGATGTGTTATATGTAGTAACTAGTTTCCCCGACATATATAGCTAAAGTTGTAAGTTGCTTAATTTCATCGACTTGGAAGAATTGACAGTAATGGAATGGTCCCCTTTCCAAATATAAAGCCTTCTAGCTAAAATGATAATTTTACTAGTTGTTTACTTTTAAGTTAATCTTTATTTCAAACAAAAACGTTTAAGCAATATATTTTACAGTGAGACTTTTAACAGAGCAATTTCCTTCTTCAAATAATAAAGAAAAAGTAGTAAACTAAAAGTAAAATAAAAAGAAGTTAATTATATATATATATTGATTTTCATCGACTATGTGATCAAAGTTAAATTTTTTATTTATTTCTTGTTCAATGTTAATTTTTTAAATTATCTTAGTTCGGACGATTTAGAATAATTGGTCGTGAATTATCCAATTGTTAATTTTTTTACCGTTGACAGTCATATCTTAGACTTGATTTCTTGAATAGGAGTAATGAATACTCTTTCTCCTATTATAAGAATTACATTAATTATTTTACATATTATTACAGGTAGTAGTCTTCAAAAAAAATGGATAGATTTTTTGTTTTCGTGACCAAATTATGCATTCCTAAGGCTTCAAAAAAAAAGGATAGATTTTTTGTTTTCGTGACCAAATTATGCATTCCTAAGGCTGCAACTATTAGTAAACTTATTATTTAATGTATATGTTAAAAGATAAGCGGCCAACCTATAGAATTTCACATTGATCATTAGACGACACAAATTGACGGTACAAGTTCATGACTTGAAATTTGATCTCTATCGATTGGCGGCAGTAGATTGATATTAAGACATAAAGATAAGTTTCCATTATTATTATTATTTTTACAAAAAACTTTTTTACAACACGTGCACTTGGACAAAAATTCTATTTTGTTAACTAATAATAATTGAATACGTATTGACTCCACCGGCTAAAGTTTTCTAAAATGCCACAAAAAGCAAAATGTGTGGAATTTAATTTTTGGTCACATGGACCAGAAAAGTCCAAAGACTTTTTTATTTTTATCATTTATAGTTTTATTTTTATTTATAAAACATGTGGAATATGATCATTTTTATTTTTATTTTCTTATAATGATGGACTTTTAAAAGGGAAAAAAGGACACCTAAGAATTTATTTCAATAATTATATAGACTATTTAATTTGATAAATGGTCACACAAATTTTGTTTACAAATATATATTAGAGAAAAAGCTGCCCACACCTCCAAGGTTTACTCAAATGATCATATAAACTCTCTTGGTTTTATAAATGGTCACACAGACCCCCTAATTTTATAAATAACTATTATACCCTTTGATTATAACAACCCAAATAAATATAAGTATAGTAATAAGATAAAAATAATAAATAAATTAAATACCATATGATACAAATAAAATATTACAATAAGTATGATTAATAAAATAACATATAAAATAAAATTATTTTAATGTTAAGTTATTATTAGTCTTTTCCGATGGATTTTATTAATACTAAAAATCTATTAATCCAAAAATTGACTTTAAGATTTATACTAATATAGACATAATTAAAAAAAATTGTAAATAAAATAATACAAATTTTATAAATTACTGTGAATATTAGGTGTAATTATTTTAGTATTATTAATATGTCAAGTAGATTTTATTATTATTAAAAGAATATGACAAATTAATAATGTTAAAATAATTTTCTAATATTCAAAATAATTTATAAATTTTATCTTATTTTATATATTATATTATTTATACTTTAATTTTCATTTATTATTGTAAATAAAATAATACAAATTTTATAAATTACTGTGAATATTAGGTGTAATTATTTTAGTATTATTAATATGTCAAGTAGATTTTATTATTATTAAAAGAATATGACAAATTAATAATGTTAAAATAATTTTCTAATATTCAAAATAATTTATAAATTTTATCTTATTTTATATATTATATTATTTATACTTTAATTTTCATTTATTATAAAAGTTTATTTAAAGTCAATTATTGGGTTGTTGCAATCAAGCGTATAATAGTAAAAAAAATGGTCTGTATAATTGTTTATGAAAAAAAGAGAGTGTGTATGAACATTTAAGCAAACCTTAGGGGTATGGATGACTTTTTACCTATATATTGTTCATATTCTGTATTACTTTTAACATCATATTTTTATTTATTATAATTGTTAACACACATACTCTTACGTCTATCCATTTCTCATCTCAATCTCTCTCTCAATTATCCTTCATCGATAGCTTAAAACGCGTTGCCGTGGAAAATTGTAGCAAAATGAAAAATTGGAAAGAAAGGGAAGAAAATTAATGCATGAAAGACTTGGAGAAAACAACCGAATAAGTCAACTATAAGCTACCCGGGTGTATAAATTGTTAGATGTGTTATAAACAATTAGCGTAGAGCCCTCTAGTTGGCTATAGAGACAGAAAAAGCGTGTGTGTTTTTTCATAGTTACAGATATAGAATGGGTGGTTCAAAATCCAAAATGGTGATAATGTTTGTTCTGTTATTGATAATATTTGAAGGTGGGTGGAGTGAGGGATGTTTGGATCACGAGAGATTCACTCTTTTGCGACTCAAACATTTCTTCAATGGTCCTGATAATCTTCTTTACGACTGGGTAGACGGTGAGGGAACTACTGATTGTTGTCAGTGGAGAAGGGTTGAGTGCAGCAACACCACAGGTCGAGTGATTGCACTATACCTTTCTCTTATTAAGCATTCGGGAGAGTACTGGTATCTGAATGCTTCTTTGTTTACTCCCTTTCAACAACTTGAGTCACTTGATTTAAGTGACAACAACATAGTCGGTTGTGTTGAGAATGAAGGTGCTTCGTTTAATTTAATTAATTTACTTTCTCGCTCCCTCATAATTTAAGTGGAATATCAAGACTGAGCAACTATATAATTATTTATTCAGTTGACAATTTTAACATATTTTTTTAAATGATTAATTTTGAAATTACTCCAGCATCTATGATCTCTTTTGATTTTATAAACTTCCAGGTCTAGAGAGGCTATCAAGATTGAACAACTTGAAGATGCTTGATTTAAGTGAAAACTCGTTCAACAATAGCATCTTATCATCTCTAACTCGTCTTTCATCATTAACATCATTAGATTTATCTTACAACAGATTGGAAGGAAGTATTGACGTTAAAGGTACATGACTAAAACTTCATCTCTTCTCCAAACTCTTTCATTAACTTGCTAAAATTAGATTCAAGGCTTTGTATTCAAAATTTAATGTTTCTCATAATTTCATCTTGTACTTTCATATGTCTTGAATTTAAGATTAAAAAAAAAAAAACTCCAATAGCGAACCAAACACCTCGACAACTTCTTTTTCAACTCAATTTGTCCTCTTTGCAGAGTTGGATTCTTTGAGAGATTTAGAGGAGCTAGACATTGGCGGGAACAAGATTGACAAATTTGTGGTTTCAAAAGGTACTAGAGCGACTGTAAAAAATGTGAACTTTTACAAATTAGCTAGATTCTTGCCATTTGGTTTATTATTTTGCAGGTTTGAGGAAGTTGAAGTATCTCGGTTTAAGTGGTATCAAAATCAATCATAGCATCTTATCTTCTCTTTCTTCGTTAAGAGAATTAGATCTAAGTGATACGGGATTCAAAGGAACATTCGATGTTCGAGGTAAGCCTAAGCCTGCTTTCTCATTTTATATATGCAAGCTAGACTTGTGGATCATCGACACGATTTAATATTTAATTTGATTAGTCTGAAGGAATTACATACTAATTAAGCATACTTTTATTTACTCTGTCAATCAATTAATTAAATACTATTTGGTCTCATTTAGACGAAATTCTAGTGGCGTTTCAATTTCTTTAAATTTATTAATTAATTTACTCTGTTTTATGTCTTAACTCTGGGTATGTTTGCAGAATTTGATTCCTTCAACAACTTAGAAGTGTTGCACATGGGCTACAATAAAATCGACAATCTTGTGGTTCCTCAAGGTAAATAATTAAAATATTATTCAATTACGTTAATTTAATTCACTTGATTATAGAAGGCCCAAAAGGAAACAGAGAATTTATATTATTTCGGAAACATAACTTAATAGTATTATTTTAAAAACAAAATGTAATAAGGATTTTGATTCGAGTTTTTTAATCTTCAAAGCGATTGAAAAATAATGTTTATTTCGTTTATTAAAAAATTTGGCTTATTAATTTAGAGCAACAAATTTAGCTTTATTAATACGGAAAATTAATTAATTAATTATTGAAAAATAGTGTTTAATCTTTTCCCAAAGCATAAAATACGAATTGACTCCCAATCAAATTAATCATTTATTTCATTTGGCTTTGAATTTAGACATTAAATTTTGATTTTGTTCAATCTTATCCTAATTATTATTATTAAACAGGTTACAGAGGTTTGAGGAAGTTGAAAAGCATGTAATAGATATTTGATTCGAGTTCAATCCTATCCTTATTATTATTATTATTATTATTATTAAACAGGTTACAAAGGCTTGAGGAAGTTGAATTACCTTGATCTATCGGGAGTTAGGATTAGAGATGGAAGCAAGTTGTTACAGTCAATGGGATCATTCCCATCCCTCAACACTCTTTACCTTGCGTTTAATTATTTTACGAAAACACAGGCAACTACTCAAGGTAAGTAAAAGGTACAGATGTGGCCAAATTTATAAATAAACTGTTACGTAATTAATTAATTAATTTTCCGTATTATCAATAAAGCTAAATTTGTTGCTCCTTGCTTCTAATTCGAAACAGAGTTGCACAATTTCACCAACTTGGAATATTTGGCATTGGACTTTTCCTCTCTCCATATAAGCCTTCTGCAAAGCATTGCATCAATATTCCCTTCTTTGAAAAATCTGTCGATACATTATTCTGAAGTCAATGGTGTCCTACGTGGTCCAGGTAAAAGAAAAGAGTTGATTGTGAACTCAATGTTCAACATTTTTATTTATTTATTTTATTTTTTAATGTTTCTGCTAGGTTTTCCTCATTTCAAGAGTTTGGAACATTTTGACATGCATCGCACGCGCATGGCGCTGAACACCAGCTTTCTTCAAATCATCGGCGAATCGAAGCCTTCTCTTAAGTACTTATCACTGTCAAATTCTATTTTTGGCACTAACAGCAGCAAGATTCTTCAAGGTTAATGACATGCTACTTAACTTTATTATGGTCAAGATAAATAAATAAATAATCAACTAATAATATTATTCTACATTACACAAACCAATCACTTGTATATGAAAGGATACTCTGCATTTGTTAATTTTTATATTGTACTGATGAATGAATTAATAAATTTTCAGGCCTCTGTTCGTTGGTGCATCTGCAAGTGTTGGACATTAACAGCAATGATTTAAGAGGTAGCTTGCCTTGGTGCATGGCAAATATGACATCCCTCCGAATATTAGATGTTTCTTACAATCAACTTACTGGAAGCATCTCCTCATCTCCCCTCGTTCATTTGACATCCATTGAAGTGCTGTTTCTTTCAAACAATCACTTCCGAATCCCAATTTCACTTGAACCGCTTTTCAATCACTCGAGACTCAAGATTTTCAATGCTGCAAACAACGAAATAAATGCAGAAGCAACTAAGTCACATTCTTTGACCGCCCCAAACTTTCAATTAGAATCTCTCTCACTGTCTTCCGGTTGCGGAGACGGTGTCACATTCCCCAAATTCCTTTACCATCAACATGACCTGGAGCATGTTGATCTCTCACACATAAAGATGAACGGAGAATTTCCAAATTGGTTGTTGGAAAACAACAAAAAATTAGTAGATCTTTTTCTCGCCAATGATTCTCTTGCGGGACCTTTCCGACTGCCAATTCATTCACACAAGCGGTTAGGACTGTTGGATGTCTCCAACAACAACTTCCAAGGCCACATTCCATTAGAAATCGGAGATATTCTACCAAGTTTAGAAGTTTTCAACAATTCCATGAATGCTTTGGACGGTAGCATTCCCTCTTCATTTGGTAATATGAACTTCCTCCGCATTCTAGACTTATCCAACAATCGATTGACAGGTGAAATCCCCGAGCATTTGGCCGTCGGTTGCATTAACTTGGGGTTTCTTGCGTTGTCAAACAACAGCCTAGAAGGTCATATGTTCTCTAGAAATTTTAACCTGACAAACTTGAGACGATTACAATTGGAGGGCAATCGCTTCGTAGGAGAGATCCCACAAAGTTTGTCCAAATGCTCCTCACTAGAAGGATTGTATCTTAATAATAACAGTCTCTCGGGCAAGATTCCACGATGGTTGGGTAATCTCACAAATTTACAACACATTATAATGCCCGAGAATCATCTTGAAGGTCCTATTCCAGTGGAGTTTTGTCATCTTGATTCACTTCAGATTTTGGACATTTCAGACAACAACATATCTGGGAGTTTACCATCTTGTTTCCATCCTCTCTCTATCGAACAAGTCCACCTGTCAAAAAATATGTTACAAGGACAGCTCAAAGAAGGTACATTCTTTAATTGCTCTTCCCTTGTGACATTAGATCTTAGCTATAACCGCTTGAATGGCAGCATTCCATATTGGGTTGATGGGATTTCTCAGTTAAGCCACCTTATCTTAGCTCACAATAATCTTGAAGGTGAAGTGCCAGTTCAATTGTGCAGATTGAACCAACTGCAATTGTTAGATCTTTCTAATAATAATCTTCACGGTCCTATCCCCTCTTGCTTTGATAACACCACACTTCATGAAAGTTACAGCAATGGTTCTAATCTTAAGCCATTTGAAATATATTTTTCCATAGGAGACGCTTTTGCATATGGAGAAAAAAAAATCCATGAAAATTTTGAGTTCACAACAAAGAACATTCCGTACACTTACCAAGGAAGAGTGCTTAGTCTCCTATCAGGACTTGATCTTTCTTGTAACAAGCTAATCGGTCATATTCCTCCTCAAATTGGAAATTTGACCAGGATTCAAACATTGAATCTATCACACAACAACTTGATAGGAACAATCCCATCAACATTTCCAAACTTGAAGCATATCGAAAGTTTGGATCTTTCCTATAACAAATTGAATGGGAAAATCCCTAATCAACTTGTGGAGTTAAATGCATTGGTTGTTTTTAGTGTGGCATACAATAACTTATCAGGCCAGATCCCAGAATGGACTGCACAATTTGCAACCTTCAATGAGAGTAGTTATGAGGGAAATCTTTTTCTTTGTGGACTGCCATTGCCCATTTGCAGATCACCAGCAACTGTGCCGGAGGCTTCAACTAGCAATGAAGGAGATGATAATTTAATTGACATGGACAGTTTCTTTATCACATTTACAACATCATACATAATTATGATATTCGGAATCGTTGTTGTTCTATATGTGAATCCTTATTGGCGACGTAAATGGTTTTATCTTGTTGAAACGTGGATAACTTCTTGTTACTATTTTGTTGTAGACAATCTTATTCCAACAAGACTTTGTCATTGAAATTAATAAGGAGTTTAATTAAGATCCTTTAAGTACTAATCAGATTTGCTTAAGAAATAAAATCTTTTTATTGCGATTGTCGTAGTATTGAGCATTATATAGCTTCCAACTTCCAAAAGCTTCGTATTTGTCTCTACTCTTAGAAAGCTGCGCGATCATGTTTTGCTGATCCGGATTTGAAGTAGGATGGATCCAAACCCATATCTGTCCATCATAGCTTATAGCATTCCTATGCTATGCAGCATACTTAAACGGCAGCACCATCTCCATTGTTAAAAGTAGCCACTCTACAACATTCCTTTAGAAACTATAGTTGGAATATTTTTTATAATCATACATAGGAAATGAAAAACCTAGATGCACTTGCTCGCCTATTTTACTCAGAACAAGAACAATTATGGAGTTATCATCATCATCATATTCCCTTGCAACATTAACACCAAATCCGGGGATGGACCCAGACATTTCATCAAGAAAGGCATACATCTAATAAAGTTGAAGCTTGACAAAAATTCAATGGAAGGTCAATGCCTCGCCACAACAAAAGGTACTGCAACATCATTCTAGAAGAGATTAAGCAATATTCTCAAAGTTAAAGCTCTCAAATCCACCACACCAGAATTTCATCTCCTCATCAATTTAAAAAGCTAAAGATAATTAGGATTTAACATTGGTTTGTTATATATCAATCTCATCATTACCAAATCAATGAAGATGAAGATTATGTCAATAAGTTCAAATTATACCCTACATTCTCTGGATGTTACCAAAAATTTACAAGTCAATCCCAAATATTTCATAATTTTATGATAGAAAGTTTCCCTTGTTTTAAGTTACATTTAAGTTACATTACTTTCAAGTGAAAGATGGACATTATGCAAGTGATTCAGATAACATCACACATTCTCCGAATGCAACAAGAAATTAACAACTTGATGTCAGCAGAATTCATAACTTTATGATTGGGAAGTTTTACAAAGACTTCGAGAAATTCTGAATTCAACCTCTTCCACCTTGGTATTTTGCTTGATTTGAGTTATTTTGTGGTCAAGCTACAAATATAATATTCAATTCATGGCAGTACACTCAAACCAGGAAGAAACAGTAGTAAAAAATTTGTCGCTAAGTATTTTGAGGCAATTTGGAAACAGAGTTGTTTGTACATATATTCTCCTCAACTTTGAGATACAAACAGATATTAAAATGCATATGATCACACATATTACTTGAAGCTTAGCAAGATTTTACTAAGAGGAGCAATCAAACCACTTATCAATTGTTACAGCTGTTCTGTTAACGAAAATGGCAATATAATACAAGAAAAAGTAACATATAGATGCTTGGCAAGAGTTCATTAAGAAGTATTACGTTTAGGTGATGAGTTTGCTTCTAATATCTTACTAGCTGGGGCTTTCTCCTCTCTTTCTATGTAAGCCGAGGGAAACCAGCCAGCCTCGCCCTTGCATTCACCTTCCGACCACCCAGTAGGAGCCACCTTGAGCAGTTATAGCCAAAAAGTGAACGACGATCCAAAGCCTTGAGGTGAAATAATTGAAGCAAATCATGCTAATTCTTTTATTCGGAAGGAGTGAATTAATTTGTGATTACTGAAATAATTTCATTACCGATGGAAGCATAACAAGATATGAATTCACATGAAATTTTAAAATGAAAATGTAAGATTGGAGCTCCTCTGTTTGCTTTTAAGATCAGCTAGAGAGTGTTTTGTAGGTGAAAGTAGTTTGCACAAGCCATAAATTTGATTTTTAGCAGTTCAAAAAGTGTTAAATCCTTCATAATCACCAAAATATCCAGATTCATTTTGCTCCTTTGAACAAAGGATATAGCAATTTCACAATGATTTATTATCAAAGCAGGCAAAGCACAACAAAGCTTTTTTTCAAAATAAATAAACCTATAAACAGTAGACGCATATAAAGGATCCACAAAATTACTTCATTTTACAAAGGATTATAAATTGAAAGCACAGCAAAGCTTTTTTCCAAAAAAAAAAATAATAATAACATCCTATAGAAAGTACACGCATATAAAGTAACCACAAAATTACCTCATTCTACAAAGGATTATAAATTGTTCTGTCACTTGTACTCCCTTTCTGAACCATCAGGAATCTGTTCATCTTATAGAATTGGTTTAGTCAGCAACAAGCACTATAATCCTTGAAACAAGTTTTTTTAATGTAATTCTCTATACTTGTTTCAAAAAAACAATTAAATTAGAGCCAAGATCAGGCTTAGGTTTCAGACAAAATAACCAAGCAAACATGAAAAAATTCACAGTTCAGAGGGGTAAATTGAGTGGTCTAGAACTGAGCTAGCAGCCTTATTATATTCTGATTTGCACTTTAATGTAATAGGGAATATGATAAGGAAAAAAGAAAACCCACCATCATTGCAGTTGCTATTTGTTAACTCATTGCTTTCCAGTCAAAATTTTAAGAACAAAATGCCATGAGCTTTGAATGTTAAATAAGTATGAATATTAGTTCTAAATTCCACATATAACTTGTTGTTAGAAGGATAAGTCAATAGCGGAGTAGAAAAATCTAGTAAAGGAGAAATTACCTGGCGAACCACAACATAATCATCAACTGATAGACTTAACTCCCCATCTGCTTAAGCATCAAACGAATGTATAACCTACAAGAAAATGGGATAAATAAAATTAATATAAAAAAAATTAACAAAAGCAGCAACAGGAACAGGAGCATCTATTATAACAACTATGATCATAACAAACAAGGATATACTAGAAAGAAAATTCTACTTTTACTAGGAAAAGAATATGTTCTAGACGATATCCAGGACTATTGGGCTACCAACAGCTATCAGAGTCCCATACAAGTTTTACATGACTTAATGTAGTTGTTTAAATTAAAGATGGGAATCTACTTCTCAAATTTTGACTGTTCTCCACAAAGCATAGCCGAAGAAAGCCATAGATAATGACGGTTACAAGTGTTTGACATCATTCGAGCGATGGATTTAATATGACAGCTTATGGTCAGTCAAGTTCCTCTGCCTAACAAAATAAGCTTTTTAGGCCAGATTTCTCATCAAATGCATAGATAGGCCCGAGGTCACATCCATACAAACATATTTTTTTCAGGTAAATCAAGTAAAGAGAATCATAATGCAACCATAATCATTAAAAAAGGCCCAACCAACTTAAGAGAAAATCTTAAGAAGAGGGATCATATGCTGAGCTATCAGTCTTGTATCCATAAGCAATATCAAAACTTTGGATCACCTGCTACATCATGAGTGGCTACACAACTTTGCAGTGGTTTGTCTTTCTTTGGACTCAGCTTTGTTGTTGCTGAAATATTGTAGCAAAGGCACATGATACTTCAATTGGCTCATGTGTTGAGCTATCAGTCTTGATGCAATTGTTTAACTTTCGAACAACAGCTAAACCAGCTATTAAAATTATCGTTAATAGAATAACAACATGTCATCTTGCATCAAAAATTAAATTTAATTTGTGAATTTTTTTCTATAGACATGTTAGTTCATGCTATTGAAATGTTAAAAGCACTGAACAATTATTCAGTAAGTTAAAAATGCAAACACTAAAATAAAGGACATATTAAAATGTTTTTTAATAAAATTTTAATGTTTCCTCTGTTTTAATGTTTACGTAATTTTAATTTATTGAAAAGCTACGTTGACAACCTTTGGGAGTGAAGATTTTAGCTTCTACAAGACTTCATTGAATATGCATAAGGAGGAGTGTTAAAATATAATGAACCAACGAAAGAACACACCACATGTAGTCTTTTAATTAAGCCAAAGCAGCAACTCAAACGACACTCGGACCAACATGCAAGCATAAAGTGGCGGGCAAAAAGACAAGTGCTACTTTGGCTTAATTAAAAAACATGTGACTCGTCTTTTGTTGGACATCCATCATATTATCACAAGACAACAGAAATCATTATGATTGTATTAAAAGTTGGCAATAGCACGAAGATAAGAGGCAGAATGTCAACACATGCATAAGCACACACAATAAAGTGTTTACTTATATACCATAGCAAAAAGTCTTTGATATGTCATCTAACATTTCAATACAAAATATCATACCCAAAAACTTATAAAGAAAAAAAAAAAAAGGTCAAATGTTATAACGAAAGCAAGAGCAAACAAATAACCTATTTCGAATTCGTAAACAAGAGATTTTTACGGGAGCACGTAAGCAGGAAAAAACCTAACAACGAAAAATAGAAGCACCTAGAAACTTGCCCTCACTGTTGCCGTCGGAATGGCTTCCCCGGCCGCAGGTGGTGGCCCCCAGCCACCACCGGCGCACTCCCCCCCTTCCGGCCACCCTCCCCAGCCTGAGCAACCCCTCCACTAGCCCCCCCATGCACCAAGACGATCCTCACGTACACGGGTCCCCTCCCAACGAATTGGGTCTCCGGCGCCTCTAACCGCCGTCGCGGCCAGCAGCGGCATGCCGGACCATCCCTCTCGGCCGCCCTTGCCCCACCTTGACGCCGTCCAGCCTAACCGAGTTGAACAGCCACGGGTTGAAGCAACAAGTAGCCGTAACGATGGCCACCACCTCTCGATCACCGCCGCCGCGCGTCCAGCCACTGGTGACGGCCCACACTCCTCGGTCCATCAACCTCTGCCTTCCCCCGCCGAAGCTCAGCCACCACAGCAGCACTTGATTGGCCAAGTTGATGCCACCCAAAACCTTAGCCGCCACATGCATGCAACTCACGCATTATTGGCTGCTGTGTGTGGTATCATGCAACCCACCGATTCCAACCAGGCCAGTCACGTTGCAGGCGTCTCCAAGCTACCATTGGCTCCCTTACCATGGGTCCATGCAGCCTCGGATGAGCCACAAGGTCCATCTTCCCCTCACTGCTCACAACAAGCCACCACACACCAAACTCAGCCCACAAACCCGCCCATACAGCCTGATTTAGCTCGCCCTCAGAAGTGTGCTTCTCCGCATCCCACCAGTGGTGCTTCGGCTATGCCACAGCCTGTGCTAACTCCCACACAAAGCCCTCACAACCCACAAAACCTACCTAGGCCGAGCCTTGAGCCTAATAATCCCTCTCATCTCCCCACGTCACAGCCCCATGCTCCCCTGCCAGTCATGGGTTTGCCTGAGCTTGGGGTGATTCCCTCCAACCAGCCTCCTCCGAACTCATCTCATGACCCACAATGCCCTACATTACCTACTCCTCAGGCTGTTACGGCTTGTGCCCCTCACCGTCCAGCCCATGTCAACCATGCAACCCGTAACCAACCTCCCTCTTCTAAGCCATCATTTGCCTCCGTTTTGAACCCAGTATCCATCCTTAACCCAACAGTACCGGTTAAGCCGACTTCCTTATATCGTGGCGAGCCCGCCATCCATTTTACAGCAGCGGAAATACAAGCCACGGCTAAACCATTTACATTAGCTCTCGTCGGTAAGTTCTCCTTTGGCCGGCCTTCTATGGACATTATTCGGAAATTTTTTGTTACCCTGGGTTTGAAAGGAAGTTGTCAAGTCTCCTTGCTTGACAACCGGCATGTGTTGATCAAACTCTCTTTGGAAGAAGATTATTCGCGTGTTTGGGTGCGCCAGACTTGGTATGTTAATGGTCGAGGCATGCGCATCTTTAAGTGGAGTACTGATTTCCGCTGTTCGGAGGAGTCCTCTATTGTTCCGGTATGGGTATCCCTTCCGTACTTGCCTGTTCATTTTATCCATTGTAAATCTGCTTTGTTTTCTATTGCTTCTGCTATTGGCACCCCATTACGGGTTGATCATGCCACGGCCTCGGTTAATCGGCCATCAGTAGCTCGAGTTCTGGTGGAGTATGATGTTTCGAAGCCGTTGTTGCCTCGTATATGGATTGGAGAGGGGGATTCCAGATTTTGGCAGGACGTTATCTTTGAGCGGGTCCCAGCTTATTGTTCCTCGTGCAGACATCTTGGTCACTCTGCGGATTTCTGCTACGTTGCTAATCCCGGGCTTCGCAAGCCCACGCAGCCTGTTGGTGAGGCCCAGGCCCATGATCAGGGCCCATTACGAGTTGCAGCACCTGCTTCTGATCACCAGCCTCCTGTGCCTTAGGGTTAGCTTTCGGCCTCTGTGGCTCTCGTTGCGACTGTTGCTCCAGGGATGAGTGTTTCGGTGGGTGAGCCGATCCGGCCTTCTTCGGGAGGTTCGCCTACCGCTGCTATTCGCTCCCCGGCTATGGGTATTCACTCTCCTCCTCCGAACCTCCCATTTCAATCAGACGAGGAGTTTAGCTCCGCAGACAATCATGTAGCTGATGAGTATTTTGCTTCTGAGCCTGAGGGTATCGAGGGGTATCATCGTGACTTCAGAGTTGCTGGCCCGCACTCCTCCCGTTCTAGGAAAGGTCGTACGCACCGCAAGGGACGTTCTGGGCGTTCGCATTGATGATTTCGCATTTATTTTTACGTTACACTGTAATTGGTTACCATTTCCATTTGTTCTTTCTCTTTCTTCTGCTTGGAGGTTTTGGTTTATGTCTCCCTCCATATGTATTTTTCATTTTATTTTAATAATCTACAGGTAAGGGGGTCCCGCCTAACCCCCCCACCCTTGGATGGTTAATAAAAAAATAATAATAATAACCTATTTCGATTTGTTTCAAGCTTACAGCAACAAACCCTTCAACGCCATGAACAAGATTCCTCTGAAATGTTGTGCTTCATAGCGTATATTCCAAATTATTGTTCAGATAAAACCACAAAATCCATCATAATTGTTAAGCATACATAAATCTCCGTTGGGTAAACATTTGCAACCGTAAGTCTAGAAGATATAGTTGTTTGTACTATTTTTAACAAAATTACTATTTAAAGGTCATATTTAATTACCAAAAATCAAACAGAACCTTAATTTTAGTTCAAGGAGGATAGTACCTTGGCTGCCGTGGTGGAATTGTATAGATTTTGCAGTCGTTGGTGACATTCAAGTTCAGCTTCATCAACCGCAACATTTTCATTACCAAGATGCAGCAAATGCTTCAATACTGGCTGTACAAATAAAAAAAAAATTAATAAAATAAAATAGAGAAGTTTCACTAATTAAAAGTTTAAATTATTTTTTTCAAAAAAAAAAATGAAAGAAAGAAACAGACTTGGTGCTGCTTGGCCACTTGTTCTCGGAGCTTAATTGCCTGTTTCTTGATAGCTTCCATACTGTTCTTTCAAAAAGCGACGACGGCTCAGCTCAGGTAATTGAAAAAAGTGTGATCGAGAAAAATAATAAGGCATGAATAATTTTCGCTAAAAAGCGAAAATCAAGGAAAGCCAGCTCTTTCCAGAAAATTAAAAAAAAAAAAAAAAGGAGAAAGTTATAAGTCTGAAAGGAGTAGATGACGGTGGAAGCGTGCGGTGTGGTTGCCAGCTATTTGGATTGTATTGTCGGGTAAGGTAATAGTAGAGAACTTTTAGAACAGGGCACGTTGACTTTTGTTGACCAAATTCTAAAGCCAAATGGCACAGCCCAGAAAATTCTAGAAAGCTCCATTTGTTGGCTACAGTGCAAGTGAGTTGTTTTATTCTTCTCATACTTTGTTGACGCTTGTACTGAAACGGCTGAAATTCTAACGTCGTTGTTATGCTACGGCGTTACTGGTCTGTTAAACTTTCGGTGATGAGCACCGTTATTAAATTAGTTATTTTTGGTTACAACACACCTACTAGTGTCATAAAATTTGAGTAATAGTTTTATTAAATTAGTAATTTTCTCAAGGGACAAATAAAACTCACAGCTGACACGCTTCGCTGTTTAAACGAAGCAATTGAGAAGTATCTGATTTTGGCCTAGAACAAAGAAGAATTTAAATTGAAAGAGAATCGGCTACTTTCTCACGAACAACGGCATCAGGGGCATACTACAGTACCATACAATACAAGGAGTATCTGTTCTCTGCTTTTTCAAATTTTGAAGGTTGCAATATTCCCCAATTCCCCCTTGAAATTTCTGATTGCAACAAATTATTCATCACTTGATGCAATCAAAGTAGTGGCAAAGTTAAACAAAAATATGAGTCCTAAGTAATTACCAGGCAAGCCCCTGGGAGCAACATTGTCCTCGGCATTATATGCATACGTGGTGTGGTACATAGAGCACATTTGATTCCACGCTATAACATAAACCCAGGAAGACAAGTAATAACTCAACTGATATAAAGACAAGAACAAGATAAAATGATATAGAAAAAAGAATTTCAAAGAGATAGCAACATACAATAGACTGAAGCCACTTGATCTGCTCATTGATTGCAGCCTTATGCTTGCAAATAGTTACAGTAGACTAGTGCTCTAAGGAGTGAAAATGATGCGAACCCTGATTCCCTTTTGACTTCCATTTACTGTCAAATATTCTATCAATACAAAAGAAAAATGTTTAGAAATCTTGCTAAAAAATATAGCCGTTTGACTGTCTTAATAAAGTCAAAAATAGCCATTCATATCCATCGACAGTGCCACATAGCCTAATTTAAGCATACAACGGCTGAATGTATACTAACTCCTAACCTTATGAATACATTGGCGGCAACTCAAGAAGAAAAATATTTCTCCATATCTTTATTGAAATTTCACAATAAAACAGCACAATGTAAGAGCTGCAATGAAAATGGGCCGTCAGGAACTATATATGGCGGAAGCTTCAGCTAGTGTAGTGATTTGACCTTCTTATTAACTTAGCAAGGTCAAACACTGCCCTGGATCTTGAACAGATCAATACAAGATGCACAACTTGCTGATTGAATCCAGAAACAATCAAATCTTTAGCAAGAACAATTAATCAGAATCAAGAAACAAGTTTAATGAATGTGAACCTATTGTTGAAACAAACGCAGCCAAGAAACAAAGAGAGATTTTACATGGCTCAGTTGTACCAAGAATGGCACAACCTACCTCACGGGAGAAGCTTTCTGCTGAGATTTTATTGATGATCAAAGAAGAATCTTTTAACAAATCTAATAAAAGAGATTTCAGAGAATAAGCTATAACCCTCTCTCTCTTCAATCTCTCTCTCTATGTTGTTCACAGTGATGATCCTAATCTGCTTCGTTAGCCAGCTTCATAACTGCATCAGTAACAAACTAGCAAACCCAGATTGAGCAGATTGGCGACACGTGGATAACGGCTTTAACGAACCTCCTTAAGAACTGCTCACATGTTCGTCACGTGTGTCACTTAAATGATGGCCAAAACGACTTCAAACAAATGCCGTTTTGAAGCTTATGAATTACAAATGAAAACACGTGCTTGTCTCGTGACATTTAAATGCAATAACAAGCCCAAAACGCTGCCGTTTTACTCAGTTCAGTTTGATTCATCACTAAGCTTGGCAACTAGCAATGGAGAAGGTGATAATTTAATTGACATGGACAGTTTTTATATCACTTTTACAACATTCTATGTAATTGTGATATTGGGAATTATTGGTGTTTTATATGTGAACTATCGTTGGCGACACTAGTAGTTTTATCTTTGTTGAAATTTGAATGACCTCCCGTTACTATTTTATTATAGACAATTTTATTCTCACAAGATTTTTTCATTGAAATTAACATGTAGTTTCATTACATTTCTACTTCATTAAGATTCTCAAGTACCATCAAGGTTGGCTTAGTTAAGAAATAAAATTTTGCCATTAAAATTATAATAGTATTTTTAAGCACCTCGCATATTCTATGATTTTTCGTAAATCAATTAATCGGCAGTGCCAATATCAGGTTTAGTTTTTTAGACTAAATAATCAAGAAAGCAAACATACAAATTCACAGTTTAGAAGGGTAAACTAGCAAGGTGGTTTAGATTTTAGACTAGGCTATCTACCTCACTAAATTCCAGTCTGTACAGTGAACTATAAGAAATTGAGAAAACAATGTATTTATAGCTTAATTGAATCATGCGAAAACAATGTAATCATAGCTCAATATGAGATGATTTTGGAGAGGCATATTGTTTTCAAGTTAATTTGATCCATTTGTAAGAGATGAAGTGGATTGAAGTTGAAAGTTTTAAATGACAAATCCTTGTTCTTGAGTTTTACGACGTCCTTACTCGTTCAAGTCAAGTGGCAGATTATGCAAGTGAATGCAGAAACACAATGCATCATCCACAGGGATGATCCATCAAAAGGCAGGATCATAGTCTATGCCCGCAGATTAACAATTTCACTCATAAAGAAAATTATTTTTTTATATGTACTAATCAACAATAAATTGATTATGTTTTGTATGTTTATATGCTAGTCAACACTAAATTATATTAAATCAAGAAATGCTTCAAATTTTTCTAATTTAATTTAGAAAAGTGAATTATTAACATTAATATGTCAAATCTCGGTTGCTTGACAAATTTATTTATTATTATTAGTATTCAAGTGGGGTGGGTAACGGTTCACTCTATTCGTGGGGAATCAAATATTACCATCCAAAGGAAGAATTGTGGAAAATTAAAGCAAAATGAGATATATGAAAAGAAAAGAAGAAAGTTCAGGCATGAAAGACCTACCATTGAAATTGATAATCATGTTTCCATTTTGTTAAATAATCAAATGGAAAACTGAACTCTAAACAAACATTAAAACGTGTGGACTCCGCTGGCTGCCCTACAAGTCTACAATAATAATTGAGTACCTTTGATTCATCCTTCCATGAATTTCTAGCCGTATTGACTCAACCGAAAGTTCCACAAAATAAAAAAATAACTGAATTTCCACGGAATACAAAAAGCATGGAACTTAATTTTTGGCCAAGTGAACCAAAATGTAAATTAAAGAAAAAGTACAAAATTAAAAAAAAATTTCTAAAATATGTGGAAGGTGATCCATGATTTACTGAAACTAATTGTTCGAGATATGAAGGCAAATCAATCTAATTTCATCAAAAATAGTTGGAAAAAATTAACTAATACAACCTATGGAAATTAACCCCTAGAATAATGACCTTTTATAGAAGAATTTATTTGTTTTTCAATATGTTATCAAAGTGTATTTGATTAAATCTCAATTGCTTGGTATGGTTAGGATTTTGTGAACATCACTAAAAAGTGAAAACTATGGATGATGGAGGTGATGCTTGCAATATGAATAAATAATGAACTGATTCAATTGATGATCGCATTTATATATTATTGATTATTTATGAATTTTCGGACTTGTTGTGATGTATAACTATGTGATTTTGAAACTTGAAATCCTGGCAAACATTGAAAGGAATTATAACTTGAAAGCATGATTCACGGGGTATGTTGTGATTCACGTGCACAAAAAAGGTAGAATTGTGGAAATTTATAACCCAACGACAAATATGGAAATAAAGGAAGAAAATTAAAAGACTTGGGGCCTAGCCTGGGCGTATAAATTATTAGATTATGTGTTATATATATATATATATATATATATATAAGGGCAATCATCAATTTACGCCGGTTAGAATAACAATCTTTAAATCATTTCTTAAAAATATAAAAACTTTAATTTATTTTTTAAATATCATTATCTCTCCATTGGTTTTAACAATTCAAAGGATAAAATTATATTTGCATATTTTATTGACCGTCAACTAAATGATCAAATTCTAAACTCGATCTTGTTATCTTGTTTCAATCCTCTATCAATCAAACAAGATTTCTAAAATATGTGGAAGTCCTCAAACTACCTGGCCCGAACATCAAGGTAAATCTATCCAATTTTATCTAAAATAGTTTATTAAATCTCAATTGCAAAGTATAGTTAGGAGGATTGTCTGAACATCACTGAAAATTATGATTGATAGAGGCGATCTTTGCAATAGGAAATAGGAATAAATAATTAACTGAATCAATTGATTTATGTACTATTGATTGTTTATGAATTGTCGAACTTGTTGCGATATATTAGCATGTGATTTTGAAAATTGAAACAGTGGTAAATATTGAAAGGGATTAATCTGAAAGCGTGATCCGTGGGGTATGTGATGAATCATGTGTACAAAAAAGGTAGAATTTTGGAAATTTATAACAGAACGATAAATGTGGGAAGAAAGGAAGAAAATTGAAAGACTTGGGGCCCAGCCTGCGTGTATTTTCCAACAGTCCAAAGGACAAAATTATATTTGCATACTTTCTTAACAGTCAACTAACTGATAAAAGTCAAAACTCATATTTTATTTTTTTCTCTCCTTCTTTCAATTCCCTCTCAATCAAACAAGTTCCCCTGTCTAAGCAACGAGGAATATGGCTGGAAAGAATGTTATCAGAAAGATTTATCAATAGTAATTGGTTCAATCGGCATAACTGAACAGACACTTCATCTTTAAGATTATTGTGAATCAATATGAAGTGGCTTGCTTGAGAAAGCCTATCAACTCAACTTGGAATTAGTGCTCTCATTCAAGTGGCTATAGCTAAGATATGATGTCCCTAAGGGAGAGTAATTAAAAAATGTACCTTGTTTTACCTGTCTATATGGCATATATTTTTATGTAGACAAGATAATAAACTCCTAAATATATTATTATTTGAAATGTCCAAAATTTGATAAAACTCCATTGAAATAAGAACTTCAAGAATGTGTTTCTTGGGCATTATAAAATATTGTAACGTTGAGAGATTACCCAACCATTGTGAAATCCTACCAAGAGATTGCTATCACTAAGATACAATCCTTCTAGTGAAGAGCAATCAGATAAATTTTTTGGAATCTCTCTTACGAAGTGATTACCATCCCCAATCACAATATTGGATGAAAATAAAATTTTTTATTGGGAGTTCAACCTTAACCTTAAATTTGGATAATGAATTTTAACTTTCTTCAATTATCAAAAAAATTACAGACATTTGAGGAATTTGAAAACACTTCATCTATCGAAAGTTAAAATTAGAGATGGAAGCTAGGTGCCACAGCTAATGGGATCATTAATTCCCCTCCCTCAGCACACTCTATCCTGGGTCTGATAATTTTACGGCAGCGTTGACCGCCGCTCAAGGTAAGTAAAACCTGCCAATGTGTGGCAAAATAAATAATTAAACGCATAAACTGTTCACTAATTTTCTTGATATATACAGCGAAAGTAGTTGTTCCTCTTTCCACATAAGCCTTACAGTCAGAGTTTCTTTTTTTCAAAAAAAAAAAATATATATATATATATATATATATATATATATATATGTTAAACAATTTCGGCTGGTGTTATTGTTAGTGTCATGAAACATGTTTCGGCCGTCAAAAGTCTTGAGAGCGGTGACGATGACACACCAACCGACAGTGTAGTAACAGCACAAGAGCAAAATCGACGAAAGTTAATAAAAATTTATTTTAATAATAAAAAATTCACAAAATTCAATAAAAACTTATTATTTAACGACGCTCTAACCATGGAGTACCATAATCATAATCTTATTTTAAGAAAATCATAACTTATTTCAAATATCATCGCATTATAATTCTAAATATTTAAAAGAAAAACTTTATCCACCTGGAACCACTTCAGGTCTAAAGAAAAAGAGAGAGTGGCTCTCCACAATTTTCTTGCCTCCACTTTTTTCTACTCCATCAATCAATTAATGCTACTTGTTTTTGAAAAATTCAATAATTAGATTCTCACGTTTCATGTGTTTGAAGTTAAAATTATTCATTAACAAGAACGTTGTTCAAAATTGAGTATCTTGTGGTTTCCAAATGTAGTTATAATATTGAATGAACGAAATTAAAAACTTTCTATGGCGAGTTTAAATCTATATCTGAACAATGAATTTTGACTTTCTCAATCCTATCCTAATTATAAAAATTATATTAATTGAGTTATTGTTACAGTAGCTAGTCTTTAAAAATCCATAGATTGATTGTTTTCTCGACCAAATTATTATGCCTGCCTAAGGCTGCAACTATTGATAAACTCAATATTTAATTTATATGTTAAAAGATTTAAGATTTTATACGCTTATTCATGGATCCAGCTACTTGTGACAGTTGCAAGGTACCACCAAATTTGTCTTTTGTAATGTTAAATTTTATTTAACCATTGACTTTCTTTTTTTCTTTAAAGTATTTTTATTAGCTTACGTGCTTTGGCTGATGACCTTCTAAAATTTTATTTTATTTTATTTAACATCATTTAGCTTTCTAAAAGAATAAATATAATAATAAGCCCACGATTAAATAATATTAAATAAAATAAAATAAATAACATTAAAATTTTTCTTTTAAATAAAATCAATAATATAATTTAAAAATAATATTTATTTTGTAAGACTCACTGTTTTTTTATTTTATTTTATTTAATATTACTTAGTTTTTGAAAGAATAAATGTAATAAGAAGCCTACGACAAAATAAAATAAAAATAAATACTATTAAATAATATTTATTTTTAATAAAAATAATACTAAAATTTTGTTCTTTTAATAAAATAAATAATATTAAAAAAAATATTTATTTTTAAGACTCACTACTGATTATTTTATTTTATTTAACATTATTTAGTTTTTTGAAAGAATAAACATAATAATAAGCCTTAAATAAAATAAAATAAATAATATTGAATAATATTTATTTTTAATAAAATAAATAATATTAAAATGCATTCTCATTTTTATTATTTTTCCACAAGTACCTTCAAAGTTAAGTTTGTAATCATATTCACTCCACCTGCTAAAGTTTTTTCAAGAAAAAACATGGAAATGGAATCTCCACAAAATGCCAAACGTGTGGAATTTAAATTTTGGCCATGTGAACTGAAAAAAGAAATGAAAGAAAAAGAAAAAGAAACCCAAAAACTTCTAAATCGTGTGGAACGTAATCTAAATATTTCCATTTCTAAATCCTGTGGAAGTCTTTGGGTGGATTTTTCAAAGAAAAAAAAGAAAAAATAACGACACTTCTAAGATTTGTTTTGGTAATCACACATATACTCTTTAATTTTATAACTGGAAATATAACTCTTTTTTTACAAATATACATTATTCATGTTCTGTATTATTTTCTAACATCATATTTTTATTTATAATAAATATTTAAAGTAAATTGTTAGGTTGATATATAATAAAAGGGTATAATCCTTCACTCACTAAACACACATACTCTTACGTCTATCCATTTCTCATCTCAATCTCTCTCTCAATTATCCTTTATTGATAGCTTAAAACGCGTAGCCGTGGAAAATTATAGCAAAGTGACAAATATGGAAAGAAAAGGAAGAAAATTAATGCATGAAAGACTTGGAGAAAACAACCGAACAAGTCAACTATAAGCTGTCCGGGTGTATAAATTGTTAGATGTGTTATAAACAAATAGCGTAGAGCCCTCTAGTTGGCTACAGAGACAGAAAGAGTGTGTGTGTTGTTTTCTCATAATTAAAGATATAGCTAGAATGGGTGGTTCAAAATCCAAAATGGTGATAATGTTTGTTCTGTTATTGGTAATATTTGAAGGTGGGTGGAGTGAGGGATGTTTGGATCACGAGAGATTCACTCTTTTGCAACTCAAACGTTTCTTCAATGATCCTGATAATTATCTTGACGACTGGGTAGACGGTGAGGGAGCTACTGATTGTTGTCAGTGAGGAAGGGTTGAGTGCAGCAACACCACAGGTCGAGTGATAGCACTATACCTTTCTTTTATTAAGCATTTGGGAGAGTACTGGTATCTGAATGCTTCTTTGTTTACTCCCTTTCAACAACTTGAGTCACTTGATTTAAGTGACAACAACATAGTCGGTTGTGTTAAGAATGAAGATGCTTCGTTTAATTTAATTAATTTACTTTCTCGCTCCCTCCTAATTTATGTGGAATATCAAGACTGAGCAACTATATGCATATTCATTCAGTTGACAATTTTAACATATTTTTGTTTAAATGATTAATTTTGAAATTATGCCAGCATCTATGATCTGTTTTGATTTTATAAACTTCCAGGTTTGGAGAAGCTGTCAAGATTGAACAACTTGAAGATGCTTGATTTGAGAGGAAACTCGTTCAACAATAGCATCTTATCATCTCTAACTCGTCTTTCATCATTAACATCATTATATTTATCTAACAACAAATTGGAAGGAAGTATTGATGTTAAAGGTACATTATTAAAACTTCATCTCTTCTCCAAACTCTTTCATTAATTTGCTAAAATTAGATTCAAGGCTTTGAATTCAATTTTTTTTTCTTTTTTATGATCAACATTAAATAAAATAGTTTTAAGCAATTCATAAGTACAAATTTTAATGTTTCTCATAATTTCATCTTGTACTTTCATATGCCTTGAATTTAAGATTAAAAAAAAAAACAAAATTACTCTAATTGTGAAGCAAACACCCCATAACTAATTTATAATTTTTTATTAATTAATTAACTCTGTTTTAAGTCTTGAGTCTTGACATCTTGGCATGTTTGCAGAATTTGATTCCCTGAGCAGGTTAGAAGAGTTGTACATGAGCTTCAACGAAATCGACAATCTTGTGTTTCATCAAGGTAAACAATTAAAGTATTATTCAATTATATTAATTTAATTCGCTAATTAGGGAAGGCCCAAAAGGTACCAGAACATAAAAATAAATAAATAAATAAACAGAAATTTATATTAGTATTATTTCAAAAACAGAACGCAATAAAGCTACCTCGCATCAGAGTCTTTGGGATATATATATATAAAAGAAAAACAATTATACTACAAGTTAATTTTTTGCGTAATTTTGGATGTAAAAACACACATTTATAAAAATTTTTATTGTTTACCACACTTATATAAATGTCTTGCTCGATTTCAGTTTTTTTTTCTTTTTTTTTTAATGCTAACTCGTTGCCTAACACATCATCATCCAATTATTTAATTATGAGAAAGTCTTATGTGAAATTATTCTAACAAATCCAGCAATTTCAAATAAATTATGTACGCATTTTTAGATAAGTGTATAATTTGACAAAATTTCATCAACCTATTATGTAAGACTTTACTTGTATTTATCGTATATTTAAAACTCGATATAATCGTTGATGAAAACCACCTCGTAATCTGAAATTTTTCTCCTTCGTTAATTGAAGATGTATTTATGATTTAATATTGTACTACGCAAAACTTCAAGTGACAATTGATGATTTTAATAAATGAAATAAGAAATAATAATAAATAAAAAAATAATAAATCTTAATCATACACAATCATTAAAAAATACACGAGACTGAATATTTTAAATTTCAAGAGAACTGATAAAAAATCCTAATCCGATACGTAATTAATCCAAAACCATCAATTGAATTTATTCCATCATCTTATCTTCTCTTTCTTCGTTAAGAGAAGATAAGATCTAAGTGATACGGGATTCAAAGGAACATTCGATGTTCAAGGTAAGCCTAAGCCTGCTTTCTCATTTTATATATGCAAGCTAGACTTGTGGATCATCGACACGATTTAATTTTTAATTTGATTAGTTTGAAGGAATTACTTACTAATTAAACATACTTTTATTTACTCTGTCAATCAATTAATTAAATACTATTTGGTCTCATTTAGACATAATTCTAGTGGCATTTTAATTTCTTTAAATTTATTAATTAATTTACTCTGTTTTATGTCTTAAGTCTGGGTTTGTTTGCAGAATTTGATTCCTTCAACAACTTAGAAGTGTTGCACATGAGCTACAATGAAATCGACAATCTTGTGGTTCCTCAAGGTAAAAAATTAAAATATTATTCAATTACATTAATTTTATTTATTTGATTATAGAAGGCCCAAAAGGTACATTACAAAAATAAGGAAACAGAGAATTTATATTATTTCGGAAACACAACTTAATAGTATTATTTCAAAAACAGAATGTAATAAGGATATTGATTCGAGTTTTTTAATCTTCAAAGGGATTGAAAAAAAATGTTTATTTCTTTTATTAAAAAATTTAGCTTATTAATTTAGAGCAACAAATTTAGCTTTATTAATACGGAAAATTAATTAATTAATTAAGAGATTATTGAAAAATCATGTTTAATCTTTTTCCAAAGCATAAAATACGAATTGACTCCCAATTAAATTAATCATTTATTTCATTTAGCGCTAAATTTAGACAATAAATTTTTTATTTTTGTCAATCCTGTCCTTATTATTATTATTTAACAGATTACAGAGGTTTGAGGAAGTTGAAAAGCCTCTATCTATCGGGTGTTGGAATTAGAGATGGAAGCAATTTGTTACAGTCAATGGGATCATTCCCATCCCTCAACACTCTTGACCTTTCGTTAAATAATTTTACGGAAAGAGTGAAAACTACTCAAGGTAAGTAAAATGCACAGATGTGGCCAAATTTATACATAAACTGTTAAGTAATTAATTAATTAATTTTCCGCAACATTAATGAAGCTAAATTTGTTGCTTCTTCCTTCTAATTCGAAACAGAGTTGCACAATTTCACCAACTTGGAATATTTGAATTTGGAGTATTCCTCCGTCCATATGAGCCTTCTGCAAAGCATTGCATCAATATTCCCTTCGTAAAAAAATCTTTCGATGTTTGGTTCTGAAGTTAATGGTGTCATACGTGTTCAAGGTAAAAGAAAAGTGTTGATTGTGAACTCAGTGTCGTCCGACGTGTTCAACATTTTTATTTATTTATTTTATTGTTTAATGTTTCTGCTAGGTTTTCCTCATTTCAAGAGTTTGGAACATTTGGACATGGATTACGCGCGCATTGCACTCAACAGAGTCAACACTAGCTTTCTTCAAATCATCGGTGAATCGATGCCTTCTCTTCAGTACTTATTACTGTCATATGCTACTTTTGGCACTAATAGAAGCAGGATTCTTCAAGGTTAATGACATGCTCCCACCCTCCCCTCTTAATCTATGATAATAATTTTCGATTAAATATCTCATTACACAAACCAATCACTTGTATACGAAAGGATACTCTGCATTTTTTAATTTTTATATTGTACTGATGAATGAATTAATAAATTTTCAGGCCTCTGTTCGTTGGTGCATCTGCAAGAGTTGGACCTTCATAGTAATGATTTAAGAGGTAGCTTGCCTTGGTGCATGGCAAATATGACATCCCTCCGAATATTAGATATTTCTTCCAATCAACTTACTGGAAGCATCTCCTCATCTCCCCTCGTTCATTTCACATCCATTGAATAGCTATGGCTTTCAGACAATCACTTCCGGATCCCAATTTCACTTGAACCACTTTTCAATCACTCAAGACTCAGGATTTTCTACGCTAAAAACAACAAAATAAATGCAGAAATAACTGAGTCACATTCTTTGACCGCCCCAAACTTCCATTTAGAATCTCTCTCACTGTCTTCCGGTTACGGAGACGGTGTCGCATTCCCCAAATTCCTTTACCATCAACATGACCTGGAGTATGTTTATCTCTCACACATAAAGATGAACGGAGAATTTCCAAATTGGTTGTTGGAAAACAACACAAAATTAGAAGATCTTTTTCTCGTCAATGATTCTCTTGCGGGACCTTTCCGATTGAACAAAGGCATCAGGGGCACACTACAGTAACACACAATACAAGGAGTATCTGTTCTCTGCTTTTTCAAATTCTGAAGGGAGCAATGGAGCAATATTCCCCAATTCCCCCTTGAAATTTCTGATTACAACAAATTATTCATCACTTGATGCAATCAAAGTAGTGGCAAAGTTAAACAAAAATATGAGTCCTAAGTAATTACCAGGCAAGCCCCTGGGAGCAACATTGTCCTCGGCATTATATGCATACGTGGTGTGGTACATAGAGCACATTGAATTCCACGCTATAACATAAACCCAGGAAGACAAGTAATAACTCAACTGATATAAAGACAAGAACAAGATAAAATGATATAGAACAAAGAATTTCAAAGAGATAGCAACATACAATAGACTGAAGCCACTTGATCTGCTCATTGATTGCAGCCTTAAGCCTGCAAATAGTTACTGTAGTCTAGTAACTACATCGAGGGATTTCGAGTGATTCAGTTATTTTCTTCCTTGAATGTGAGAACTTCTGATTTGTCCCGAAGAAAAATGATGAGTGATAGACTGACTTTATGATGTTAACATAGAATTAAGCTTTTGTTGTCATCTATAGCAACGACTCATAGAATGAAAGTGAATAAATTTAACTAAATGATTGATTAATAAGTTGATTTTCTTGAGCTTTTAACGGCGTTAAAACCAAGTACAAACATCGTTAACAAATATTGAAATTGGGTAAATATGATCTAGCAAATTCCGAAAAAACAAAAATGTAATTCAAGTAATATAATTCTTGCATGTTGATCAACTGGATACTGCATTACATTTTGTCATTGATCCAATGCTTTCCAGTCTACAATGAAAACTTAACAATACTGCGTGTCTGTCATCTAAAGTTACTTCACAAGGTTTTATGAGAAACGAAAGTTGAATTTCATCACTTTCTTTCTCTCAATTTCATCACGAAGTCCCTCTGAAAATAGAGTCCTAAATAACTTGACTGATTTGCTTACTGTACAGAGCATGTGAACTTTGCGTTCTTCACAAATCTTATAACATTGCGTTCAAATTTGATGTTAAAACAGCTTTCCCTACTGGTTGATTAATTAATTAATTAATTTTCTCTTTTTTGGATTTTCACATTTCTAACTTCTAAGCCTAGTTCGAATCATGGAGAAGCAGAAACTTAAAAAGTCGGTAACTTTTTCAAAATTAGATTGTGAAGAACGCAATGTAGAATATGTGCAACGAGTTGTCTACTGTTCTTTGGTCATAATAATGTGATCGGTGCTTTCAACGTTGCCCTGAAACAGTGAAAAGTACTTCCATGTCCTCCAAATGAGAACTTGTTTATATCAAAACTAGAGAAGACATATATTGTTTACAGGTTTGAAGTGCTCTCAAGTCAAAAGGAATTTGCTAAACAACAAATCATTGTTCTTGGGTTATACCTCATTATGCAATACATCATTTCCAGCTGTGCGACAGCGATGGTGGTATTAAATGCCCACAGATTTCGCAATGGCATGATTGGATCAGTGTTTCGCAACAACGGCAACTTGACACATTCTGGATTTAACCTCCTCCGATCCAACAAGGGATTTCTATTGATGATTGAGTAACTTCGTGATAAAGAAGCAGCTTCAGATCACAGTTTTGATTTTGCTGCTGCCAGCTACTGCCACATTTTTTAGATATGCATTCATCACATGAGACATAATAAATTAAGTACTTTGTATAAGACACATTTTATTTTATTTCATCACATCCAAAAAACCAAAACTGTAGCAGAGGCATTTAGTGTTACAACTAGGATATACGAGCACTTGAATCAAGATTTTAATTTACGGTGAAAAGAAAATGCTTAGCTGTGGAAAATGAATTCAAGACTACTTGGTTACCAAAAGCTACAAAAGTCCCATAACAGTTGATTAATAAGTTAATTAATAATTACCGGTCAATCTTGTCACATCCTGCACACGGCAGCACCTTATTCATTCGCTTGTCACTTCAGTTGCTGTTGAAAGACTTGATGTCGTAATTAGAAACGCTGGGATACATGCGTACGCCATAGGACGATCTAAGACTCTAGGTGTCCTTTTCTTTTCATTTTTGCAATATGATTATTATTACATACCAGCCAAGAACTGTATTTTTATTATTAACTAATTAATCAACTGGAAAGCTGATTGGGAAAAAAAATTAACTTGTGGACTCGCCTACTTACTTATCTGACTCTCTGACTGTGCATGCGTAACGGCCTTGAGATTTCCTAATGACTATATGAATCCTTTCAACAAACTGAAACGGGATCATAATTTGCGCTCATCAGACTTCATAATTTTATAATTGGAGTGTTTGCCTAAAGATGACTTGAGAAATTCTGGATTTCGCCTCCTCCACCAAGGGATTTCGACTAATGTTAATTTTATTATTGGAGTTAATTTGTAATCAACGTTTCAAATCTTGTACCATGTAAGGAATATGATAATTGACCACTAGAAGGAAACCTATCAAGCTAGATTTTAAGGTGTTAGTTAACACATAATTAAGCATTTGTTATTAAAGTAACGATTCATAGCATGAAAGTGGATAAATTTAACTAGATGATTGATTAATCAATTAAGTTAAGTGGATAAATTTAACTAGATGATTGATTAATCAATTAAGTTTCATGAGCTCTAACCGAGTTAAAACCAAGTACAAACATTGTTAACAAATACTGAAATTGGGCAAATTAAAATAAAAAAAATCTAATTCAAGTAATACGTAGTTTGTACATGTTGATCAGCAGGATACAACATTAAATTTTGTCATTGACAGAACAGGAAGCTAATGCCATCAACGTCTTCTTCATTATAGCTGCTGGGTATTTTGTCGTCTTTTATACTCTGTTTTCTAGAAACAGAGTCCTAATTAAATTAATTGACTGTACAGTGCATTTGAACATAGCATATTTAACCGTTTTAATAGTAATTTGAACCGTCTTCAGAGTTATCATCAACAAACTCATTCATATTGGTCCAATCTTGCGGACGATATCGTATGCTTAATAATAACAACCATAATAATAAACTAAAAAGCAGAATTACTATTGAATGGTCGGAAAAAAAAAAAAAGGAAAACGCGTGAACTCCAATAACCACCCCACAATTTCAGTGGCGAATTTTGGTGAGGGCTTGGCCTAGCTTCTCCGAAAAAAATTTATTTAGTTACAAAATTACCCTTATTGAAACCTATATAAAAATTTTTATATTAATTAGTTATATTGTCTCTTCAGTTATCATTAAATTCTTGTCCATTTATCATTTGATGAATAAATGTGTCTAAATAATGTTAAATAATGTTCAGAACAAATATTTTTAAGGGTAAAGCACATTTTATCTCGGCAGTCTCGCATTTTTAGGTGTATTTATAATTTCTTATTTAGAAAATTTTATTGTATGACTATGATAAAAATGTATTGAATTAGGGAAAAAAAAGTTCAGCTCATTCAAAAAAACAATGTTATTAGCTTCGCCACTGCACAAATCTAGAATAAAATTATTCCTTATCATGTTGGGGATCCTTTGATTTCTAGCCGTATTGACCGCACCAGGTAAAGCTTGTTACTCATTGGTGGTTTTTAATCTTTTTAATTCTTTTTACCGCACACCTGATCAAGAATTTTATTTTGTTAACTAATCAGTTGCAAAGCATATATAAGTGTTGAACGGTACACAAGATTGAAAAAAATAATAATAATATTTAGAATCCCAACATTTGAGTCTCAACTTGAGTTGCAATGTTATGTGTCATTCATTTATTGGATAATGAATTTCATAACAAGTAAAATTCCTTAATCACCATCCAATAGATAAATATCACATCAATTGAGAATCAAATTGAGACTTATAATATACGATATCTAGCATTGCTCGTATATATATTAAAAAAAGTAAAAAAAAGTGCGGATTCGGGTAGCCCGTAGCGGCACCAGAAATCTATGACAATAATTAGCTTTGATGCTGGGAATCATTTAATTTCTGGCCGTATTGAAGTTTTTAAAATAACAAGTTCCGATTCTCTGTTTTTTTTTTTTTTTTAATGTGCTTATAATAACTTTAGAATAATGACATATTTGTAGAAGAATTTATGATTCCCATTAATATTGATATTAAAATTGAAGTAGGGTGGGTCAAATCTCAATAGCTTGAAGAATTTATTTATTATTAATATTGAAGTGGGGTGGGTAACGGACCAACGGTTCACTCAATTCTTGGGGAATTAAATATTATCATCCAAGGTAGAACTGTGGAAAATTAAAGCAAAATGACAAACATGGAAAGGAAGGCTGAAAGTAAGGCATGATGAAAGGCTTTGAGAAAACTGAACAACACCAAATAAGTCAACCGAAATCTAGCTGGGGCCTGGTTGTATGTGTTAGATGTGTTTGTTATAAATAACATGGAGCCCTTTTGTTAGTTATAGTTACAGAGACACAGAGAGTATGTGTTTCTTATTAGTTAAAGATATAGTTAGCATGGGTGGTTCAAAATCCAAAATGGTGACAATGTTAGTTCTCTTATTAATAATATTAGAAGGGGGTGGAGTGAGGGATGCTTGGAGCATGAGAGATTTGTTCTTTTGCGGCTTAAACATTTCTTCAATTCCCCTTATAGACTTCAAAACTGGGTAGATGAGCAGAGAGATTGTTGTCAGTGGGAAAGGGTAAACTGCTGCAACACCACAGGCCAGGTGATGCAACTAAACCTTAGTCTTACTAGGAATATCGATCTGGGAGAGTGGTATCTGAATGCTTCTCTATTTACTCCCTTTCAACAACTTGGTAACAAAATAGCCGTCAGAATGAAAGTCCCTCATTTAATTTAATTTACTTAATTTCTCCCTCTTAATTAATGTCTACAACCATTAGGAGAAATAAGGGATTTTATTCACTCAAATATATCTAATGGAGCTCATTCTTTGGTTTTACTTGCAGGTCTAGAAGCAGGTGTCATCTAACAGCTGCTTTGATAATGTCCCACCCCTTCATCTTTGATGGAAAGATGAAATAAAAACAAAATAGTGAAAATGGTATTGGTACTTGAGACTATGTAATCTGATTCAAAAACTACACCATCAAAAGAATTATATAAGGCTCAGAAGAATCAGACATCAGTTTGCACCAATGGCTGCAGATTCGATTCTAAACTTTCAGGATATGTTGTGTTGTACTTAAAAATCATATTTTAGTTTACTTATACTCAACATTTGAATTAAAGTTTTAGAGGGGCAAAAAAAATAAGAAAATGAAAAAGACTAAAATGACACAAAAAAATAGTTGAACGAGTGCAAGTTTTGTCTTCATTTAAGTAGCTCTTTATAAATTTTAGGATTTTTTTTTCCCGAGGAAATTTATGCCAACTCATTCTTTGCTTCTTTTCTGAAGGGACAGATGCAGTTGAAAGTATATTCTTGAATTTGTCCAGGATGAGAGACATACATCTAGATTTTCGAGTCTTCAAAAAATAGCAAATCTTAGATTGCTGAAATTCAATATGCCCGACCATGATGGTGTTCCAATTATCAAATCTTTGAATTGGAGAACCTGATTGAACTCAGCTCGCCTTGTACTAAAGTTGAGCAAATTTGGAAAAGAGAAAATGTATAATGTATTACAATTACCAAAGTATTTATTTTTCTTTCTTTTGATGTATCTAATGAATAACTTTGAAATTCAATGATGCTCATTTAATATAATGTATCTTCAACATAGGAAGCTCTCAAGTTAAAATCTATAGATCTTCACCAGCCCCAGTATCTCAATAGAATCTCAGAAGTCCTAAAACTCGAGAAAATAAATCTTTCAAATTGTGAAAGCATGGTTACATTGGACAATTTCAACCAGCTGATCAGCATGTTGTGTTTCATGGGATGCAAAATTCATTTTGTTTCTCATGAAAGAATTGACTTGTCCGGATGTATTAATCTCACATATTTTCCACAGATTCCTAGGAATATAACAAAGCCAGACTTAAGCGAGACCCCAATAGAAGAAGTTCCGTCATCAATAGAGTGCCTAGCTGATCTTAAAACGTTGCGTTTGAGTAAGTGCACGAGGCTGAGGAGGCTTTCCAACAAGCATTTGTAAATTGATATCTCTTCTTGACTCTTATCTTTGTAACTGCTCAAACCTTGAAAGTTTAAAGTATATAAATTAGGAAGGGCGGCAACGACAGAGCTGCAATCTTGATATTCTGCCAGATAATATTAGCAATTTATGATGTGTTTACATAATGGGAATGAGAATGGGAATGGAAATCAAGGAATGGGAATGAATGATGTACTTACTTGCTTAAATAAGAGTTGGAATGGGTATCAAAGTGGTGGGCCCCACCTAAAATTGAAAATGATTACTAGAGTTTTCATTCCCATGGAGAGGGGTGGGAATGAGAACTTCATTCCCTAAAGTGACCATATTATCCCCACCTAAATTGTAAAATTTTTATTTTATCCTTTATTATATTATATTATATTATATTATATTATTTATTTATTTTTTTATTATTATTATTATTATTATTATTATTATTATTATTATTATTATTATTATTATTATTATTATTATTATTATTATTATTATTATTATTATTATTATTATTATTATTATTATTATTATTATTATTATTAGTACTAATAGTACTAATAATAATAATAACACCAATAAGAATAATAATAATTACTATTATTAATATAATGATTATAAATAATCAAAATAATAATAATTATTATTATTATTATTAACAATATTATTATTATAATAAAAATAATAATAAATAATAAAAATAATCAACTAAGGTCAGTTTAGTAACTTTTAGCAATTTGTTTTGATTACAAGATAAAGTAAATACATCAATGGCAATAAAATTCATTCCGATTTCAATTCCCACAGCAAAAGTAAATAATTTATTTTGATTCTCATTCTCCATTCCGATTCCACTCCATTCCGATTCCAAACCATTCCGATTACTGATTAGTAAACGCACCATTAAGATCTTTGAGGTACATCTCAGCTAATGGATCAGCCATTTGTCAACTATCATCCTCTATCGGAGATTTGGTATCATTGCCTCCAAATGCATCACTGAGACTATTCCCCTCACTCTCTCTGTCTCATCCTTACATTTGATCATATGGGATTCAAATCCTTTACTCATCTTGTCTGTTGGCCTGCCTTTATAACATCCACTGACTGGTTGTTACTAAAACCAAAACAATAAAATGATACATCTAAACCACACATACATAACTAATAATGTGTATGTGTCGCAAGACTTTAAAAAGGCAAGATGAGTAGAGATGAGTAGAGTATCCACTTCCATCTAAAATCGTGATTTTTATATGACAGCAAGAGCCTCAGGTACAACGTCATGTTAGCATTTGTTTACATGGAAGTGAAATTCCTGACTGGTTTAGCAAACAAAGTTCCGGATCTTTAATAACTATCCAACTTCCACCACAATGTTGTAACAAAAACTTAATCAGATTTGCTCTTTGTGTTGTTACTGAACTTGAGGAAGATTTTGATGCTAATGCTGATTGTTGAAGAAACTGTTCTAAAGCTGGTGTTTGTTTGATTAGAAAATAAGAAAGAAAATGAGAGAAAAATGAAATCACTGTTTTATTGAATTTTCCAGAAATTACTGCTTACATGCTTATTAAGTCTATTTATATACATATCAGTACATATAGAAACTTGTTACTAGATCTATCTAGAAGTTTCATGCACACCTTCACGCTGTCTAGCAACTTGCTACTATTGTTATAACAGACTTGCAAAGTCACCAGATCTAACAAACTTGCCACGTCACCTCAGCTGATTCACTAAGTTACTAACTAAGCTACTGAGCTTATCATGCTCTGCAATTATCATGTTCTGAATCATCTGCTGTCACAATGCTCTGCATCATTATCATCATCATCATCATATATTCTAACATCCCTCCTCAAGCTAAATGATGCTGGAAGAACATTGAGCTTGCTTCTGAAATAATGAAATTGACCATAAGCTAGAGCTTTGGTGAGTATGTCTGCTGTTTGATCAGTACTGGGAACAAAACGAGTACTGAGTTGTTTGGTTGAAACCTTCTCCCTTACGAAATGAATATCAAGTTCAACATGTTTGGTTTTGGCATGATACACTGGATTATTAGCTAAGGCAATAGCACTCTGATTATCACACCAAATAACAAGTATGACGGATGGTTGGAGATGCAATTCTGATAAGAGTGTTTGTATCCACATCACCTCAACTGTAGCTGAAGCCAATGCCCTATACTCTGACTAAGTGCTTGATTTGGAAACAACATGTTGCTTTTTAGATGACCATGACACTAGATTTGGAGAAAAAAATACAGCATAGCCAGCAACAGATTTTCTATCATCTCTATTACAGGCTCAATCAGCATCTGTAAAGCAACTAATCTCCTTATCGCCATGTTGATAAAATTCCAAACCAAAATGAATGGAACCTTTAAGATATCTTAACAACCTCTTACAAGCCTGCCAATGTTCAACAGAGGCATCAAAAAGAAATTGACTCAGTTTGTTGATAGGGAAGGCAATCTCTGGTCTTGTGAGAGTGACATACTGCAAGGCTCCAATGACACTTTGATATTGAGAGACATTATCAATTGCTGGTCTTGAGTTTTTTGTAAGATGATGAGAAGCATTCATAGGTGTTATACAAGGACTGCACTTATCCATATGATGCTTGGCTAATAAGTTATCTATATACTTAGCTTGAGACAAATGAATGCCCTGTTCTGTTTTGGTCACTTGAATACACAGAAAGTAATGAAGCTCACCTAAATCTTGGAGAGCAAATGTATGATTCATATATGAGATTACTTGATTTACCATAGATGGACTTGAACCAGTAATAATGATGTCATCAACATAAACCAGGACCAGGAGAATATGATTCTCATGCCACTTATAAAGGAGAGAAGAATTTGATTTGCAGTTGATAAAGTGCCACTGCTGAACCATAGCTATTTTGAATCTATCAAACCAAGCTCGAGTAGCTTGTTTGAGGCCATAAAGAGACTTAGTTAATTTGCAAATATGATGAGGTTTTGAGGAATCAATGAAACTCTCAAGTTGATACATATAGACATCTTCTTCAAGAAAACCATTTAGAAAAACATTGTTAACATCAACTTGTTTACCATTTGTGCATGACATCCAAGCTAAGCACCACTTTAACAGTTGAAGCTTTAATCACAGGACTATATGTCTCATTATAATCCACTCCCTGGGTTTGAGAAAAGCCCTTAATAACTAGCCTTGCCTTATATCTGGAAATGGATCCAAAGTGGTTTCAAGCCATGAAGGATGAATCTGTCTCTTTACAGAACAATAACACATGGATTCTAGTTGAGCCATTTACACCTGTCAAGGTTATAGGTAACAAATGGGTTTTTAGAATTAAATATAAGGCAAGGTTCAGTTGCAGTACCAAGCAAGGCAGTAAGATAGGTCTTAGGTTTGAATATACCAACCTCAGACCTAATGATCATTGGATGACCAGATGGTGTAGGTGAATGGAGAACATGAGATGGAGATTCTGGTGGAGTAATATGTGTAGTGGAAGGATTAAGCAATTGGATAACCAATTGCTTAATTATAGCTCTCTATTTTCAATCCAATCAGTATATATACCACTGATCTTCTCCAGTTCTTTCCACTTTGATTTGCACTTCATACCCTACACTTGCTACTTAGAAATAGTCCTAGTTTGGACATTGACAGTAGAAAAAGTAGTTGAAGCAATCATTAGCACAGCCCGAGATTCCATTGAATAGTGGTCTCCAAGCTTTCGCAGTTCTATAAAGAAAATGACAAAACATCATGCAACTGGCATTCTACTTTTAACAAGTTTGCACAATCTGAGCTAGTTCATATCTCTCTGTAACTTATGATCCACGAGTGGACCATTGATGCATGCAAGTTTATTATCATTTGTTACTACTGGTTCAACCTTCAGATAAGTTTGTGATAAGGGCATCTATTATCGTACAATGGCAAATTATATGAACTTATGTTATCAATCATTGTTTTGCCTTCTCATGATAGAATTCAATGCAACATAAACATTGATATATTTGTATCTGACCGTGCCATGTTGTGAACCTAGAAGCAATGCAAATTGCAAAGAACATATCAAACTATCTACTGTATATAACAAATTCTTACTAGGTCACAATCATGTACCGCTGCATTGATCCAGTAACACTTCCATTTCATTTCTGATATGGCATATACAATCTAATGTTAAACAAATCAAATTGGGAATCATCATTCCTTAGATTAAGCTCACATTCCTGCTAGTTCATGAGTAAAGTTACAAATATTTCCATACATGCAGCTTCCCCTTATCTCCTAGTTCCTACAGAGCTTTGCGTTCCCCATCACCAGCTTTGGATTCATTCGATCATAGATGCTCTTCAAGTTAGCAAGCCCTTTGTTGTGTTCCCCACATAAGATCCACCACTCAAAGTGCTAATCACCGAGCTATTCCTAAACTGACTAGAAACTCTCTTACATCTCTCAACATTTACATGAAGAAATCAACACCTATCCTCATATTTGCAAGTTTTCTGATAATAGAACTGCTTACAAAGCTGCATTTCGTTAAGCAATCTAGCCTCTCCATTCCTAGCAAAGTGACATTGATTCCCGTATTTATTATTACCTAATTGGGGTTTTGGCAATAGTTTGGTCTTAAAATTACCACCCATTAATTTGTTCAGTGCCACTGGCATCTTTTGACTAGGAACAACATTTTTACAACTCTAACCCTGTTAGTTGAATCAGATTCAACGAGATAGTGAGATAGTATTTCACTGATAGATTCAATTTGACTGCTCATATTGATGCACATATAAGAATTTGAAATCACTTTCTTGTTTGGAATATTTAATGACCCCAAATCAAAGTTCTTGAATGGAAATGATTTTGATTTGATTTCCAACAAATTCAAGAAACCCTGGATAGTAACCAAACAAAAATCAACCAATAAGTGTACAGAACAAAAAATTTATACAGTAATATGACTAATATGAAATTTACCAACAAAAAGAGTTTTAAATGTCTATTTTATAATATTTTTAATAATTTTTTATTTACAATTTTACCATCTACAGTAAGAGTGTCACATTGACATTGAACAGTTCAACGTATCAGTCATTTGACTCATTTCTCATTTAGATGTTACGTTTGGGGTATTTTTGTAATTATACGAAGGTACACTAATCGTAAAATACATTTTTGGCTTGCGCTTGCTGGGCTTTGCTCTCTGTATGGTTTTGGCGTTATCATTATCATCTTCTCCACTCGTACTGACACCAGACCTTAACCGTTCAGATTCCCTTTCTCGACTGTCATACCCTACGCCCCTTCTCCGTGTCTCCGATAAGCAGTGCTCAATTAAGGCCATCAGATTATCCCGGACCCACATTGATGCAACGGCTCAAAATGGCCGACAACCTCTCCATCTCCATTTCAAGCTCCCCCTTCAACTGGCTTCTGCTTCCATCCTACTCTTTCTCGGATTCGGGGACCGTATATGCTCCCTCTCACTCCAGCTGTCAACCAACAAGACCAATTGCTTAATCAAGACACTGAACAAAAAGAGGATGAGAAATTGAATCAAGAATTTGAGAATTGGAAATCGAAAATGTACGCATTGACCGTGCCTTTGAGAGTAGTTTCTCTTCAGAATTCAGTGCCTCAATCTTGCGTTAAGGATTTTATGCGAAGTCAAGGAAAGAGATTGAAGTTTCAGATGAATTTGTGTGCTAGCATTGATGGGATCTTTAAGAATTTATCTATGCCCTTTAACAAAGTTAAGGCTAAGTCTGCTTCGTACATGGCTACTGATTTGGTTAGTGTTGGTGATTCATTGATCAGTAATGCCATTATAAAGCGATTGATTGAGCCAATAGATTGAGCTGAAGATCAAGATTGGTTCAAATACTTAAGTCACAAATGGAAGGTAACGTCTTTATCTTTGACCCGATACTTTTTATTGTCTTACATTGAAATTTGGTAATGTAATTTGTTCTCTATCTGTGCTACCCTTTGTAGTCATTTTATTTATTTGTTTATTTGCTTTTATTTGCACTAACGGAGTCTCAGGTATATCTGTACAGGAATGATGCAGGAGAAATTGATCCTCCAGGTAAAATATGGGTGGCACCATATTGGCGGGGCACAATGGTGATAGGCTTACAAGAAAAGTAAATTTCGAAAGCATAATTTGGCTCCGATTGAGGTAATAATTATCTTTAAGCTCATTTAGTTTTATATGAAACAAAATCAAGGCTGCCTTTCTCTTCAATTTTTTTGACGATAATATCTTTAGAAGCAGCTAATTGATGAGTAATCATGGTATCCCTTAAAGGGTCTACAAACTCAATGATATTATCTTCTAAAAATGGTCCATTAGACTTCTTAGTTGTAGTCAAATGTACACTAATGACAATGAGAAGCTATGCCACTGTAGCGTGGTCCATTAGACTTCTTAGCTGTAGTCAAATGTACACTAATGACAATGAGAAGCTATGCCACTGTAGCGTGGTCCATTAGACTTCTTAGCTGTAGTCAAATGTACACTAATGACAATGAGAAGCTATGCCACTGCAGCGTGGTCATGATGGCACTTAATAAGTGAGTTGCTAGGATGTGAACTAGAAAAATTAAATGAATGTCTCCCTGGATATGCCAGTTCGTACATTAGGGTTAATATTAGAGCTTGAGATACTATAACCTTGAGAAGCTATTGACTGCAAATTAAAATATCCATTAAAATGTCTAGGGAGTTATGTAGGTGGAGGTATCTCCTGATTTCTAAGGCCATATAGTAGACATCATCCGGGATCCTATTAAAGTGCAGTTAACCGTCAAACAAATAATAAATTTGGTCAATATAACTGATACCTGCTAACTGACATCAGATTGTGACGTGATCTCCTCAAAACGGGATAGACGATTAGTAGCACTGAATTCTTCTTGCCTGAGATTGAGCAATTGTTCTAACTACTAACCCCTATTGTAGGTTGATTATTATTTTTTAATTATGTGATTTTGACCCCAAAAATTACAGAATCTTGATCTGCATATTGTCACTGAACAGTGTCATATTGTTTACCAACTAACTTGAGTTTGGTATAACAAACACATGGTGTGTCTCTCATGTCTCACCATGATGGAGAATTTTTCTAATGCATGAAGTAAGCTTCGATATGTGGGTTAGCTTGGAGAAGATATCTCAAAATAAAGAATATGGGGACTGAATGGGAAGAAAACAGTTCAGTAGTTTATAATTCTGTAATCAAGCTGTCTCTCTAAAATGGTCAAAATTTATGTGAATAAGGACAGGGAATCTTCATTCCTCGTTTCCTTTTTATACCTAGATATCTCTCAACCTTTATATGTTTCCCACTGGAGATCTGCTTCTAATAACTGAAATAAAAATTTCATCCGCTCAAATAAATACTGACCAAGCTTTAACAATAAAAAGTAACGTCTTTAGTCAAGTAATTTACAGTTCCTTATCATCTTCGTGTGAGTCTATCAGTATGATCCAAAAACATAATAAAACTGGTTCGATCCTGTTTATTGATGTTTAAATGTTGTTCATTGTGAAATGTAGAAATGATGATGTGAAGTTTCTTTGGTCATCAATTAGTAAGATATTATTTAAAGTTGTTTTCTGAAATGAACTGCCAAGTGGTTATTTTTTTCCTTTTTTTTTGGCATTTGATGGCTCTTTTTTCCTCATTTTAAACATGTGCCTGCTTGGAATGGGAAGGAATAGGGTACAGAGTTGTTATATATGTTGACATGCTCTGGTCGTTACACAATATGTTCACACTGGAAATTAGAATGAGATATTTGTTGATGCTGGTTTGAGAGATCTGCATTCTATGCTCCATAACATGATTGATGAAAATGGATTTTAGGACTGGAAAGATCTGTGGCGGCCCAAGCTTGCAGGAAGGATTGAATGGTTGATTCTCCCAGAGAGGTTATTGGCTCAGTTTTGAAGTATATGGGAGCATCATACAATTCAAACGACATTGATTCGCAAGTTGCTGGTGGGATGATTGCTGTTCAGCAGAATCTGGCATTACTGGGAAACCAGGTACTCTTAAACAGACGATATCTGGTCATTGGATATTATTGCCTGACTGCTGATTTTGTTTGTAACAGTCTGCCTTTTCATACATATGAATGCATATGTTACTGTTTTCTTCTCCTTTTCAAACATATGAATGCATTTGTTAGTGTTGTCATCTCCTTTCCATAAGTATGAATGCATATGTTGGTGTTCTTTTCTGAGATGGATGCAATAAAGGCTTTTTCTCCTAAATTTAGCTGAAGAAATGGCAAGGAATGTGAGATTCTATCTTATTAAATTAACAAAAACCCAAAACAATGAAAACCCATATTAATGTGATGTGGATAAATTGGCAACATTTGGCTTGTTTCCTCAATGTGAATTTGCAAGCTATAGAGATTAAAAAAATGGAGTGATAACACAAGTCAGTGTCCTTTGATGGATGCATTTTTAAGCAAAAATAGGTTTGTAACTGAAAAAATTTGTCTGGCATGCCAATTCAAAAAATTGAATTATGTGACTATTAGCTGTAATGAAGGCGGATTGTAGGTGGAATCAGGTCGATCCAGGAAAGTTCGACAAAGTTCTGGTATGATGTAGTGAAATTGGTTTGTGCAACTTGAGTCTTTCAGGTGAACAATGACGAGTTTTCATTTAAAAATGTTATAAATCTACCGTGCATAGTATTCTAGTGGAACCATCTATAAATTAAAGTTATTGAAATTGTCTACTTTGTCCAGTTTGAGTTTAGGGCACATGTAATATGAAAAATAGTTGTTGAATATTGTAGTTTACCTAACATTTGATCAATCCTATAATGAGGGCTTCAAGATGTGTAACAACATGAGGAATGCCCCTGCTCCTCCCCTTTGTTTATCTTATACAATAATCTGTTGTAGATGTTAATATCTTTGTCAATACCTGTAACAGTATTACAAATCTGAGTTTATTGGGCTTTATATAGGTTCGACTGTTTGACAGTACACATTATCTGAAGGCATTTGGAATTCGAGATGTATGGGTTACTGTTGGGTGCAGTAGCAATGTTCCTCCTCCTGTCAAACATATGTCTAATGTTGCAGTTGTTGTTCCTATGTCTGGTGCTAGCTTATGGGCCAATCTTTGGGTATACCCATGCCTGCCAATCTGCTTTGATATTCACCTTGTTTATCACCATCATATTAATGATCAGTCAATACGATAATGTGACTAATAAGTTTGTATTCTCTTTGTAGGCAATCCCTGCTGCGTCAAGACTTGAAACAAAGCAAATTGGAGGGCGAGTCAGAGGTCCATCTCCATTAATCCATCAATGGATAGAGTTCTGCGTGCAAACAGCAAGAGCATTGCCTTTCAAGAAAGAGGTTATCCCTGGCGCATCTCCCTCTGCCCTTGAAAGTACTCTGGTTAAGTTGCCTGAAGAACTTCTGACGGGTAAACCGAGTCTGGATTCTAACTTAATTGCTGGAGTACCCCCGGCTGAAATTCTGGCCAGATGTGAGTTTTTGGAGCCATTATCTGAAGCTACATTGTCGGATTATGAGTGGCTGGTTGCTAATCTGCAAAAACCCAGTCCTGTCATCATCGATCCAAGGCTTTCTCGGGTTTGGTGCTATTTTTCTACTTCTGCTGAAGTCTGTAAGTAGCAGTGTTCATACAAGTATTTTTTTCCTTCATGGTATTTACAATTTCTTAGGAACATCTAAAATCTAAGAAATTTCATTTACTAAAAATTAAGTTATCATTTGCTGGCAGGCAACTTAAAGATAAAAATTAATTCAAGAGCTCATCAATCAAGTAGAATTTTTTCAATAGACATGGTAGTTAATTTCTCTCTTCAATCTTGATTATGAATGATTGTTTTATTGCTTTTTTAAGTGCTTTTAAGGTTTTATTTTGCTCATGTCGGATATTTAATTACTTCAAAAAGCCTGATGATTTCTTGATATGATTGCTTTGCCAAGCTATCTAAGAATTAGCTACAGAAATCCCTTCATTACATTAGATAATCTTCATTATTTGTGCAATTTGGTGTTTTTCCTTTGAAGCTGGCTGTTTGCCTTTGATTTTTTTTTTTCCTTTCCATGGATTTTGCAGGATTGAAGATATATTTCTTCTCTGTATATGTGATTGATATCATGAGTATGTTTTTGTGTTGTCTCTTGTTTTTTTCTAGTTGATCTAGATTTATTACATGAAAGGTTACTAACAAATTATCTTTGGTCATATTCTCTTTTACGAAACTTTTTTTTGTTAAATTCTTGGAATTATATAATTTTTGGTATTTGGCATGTCTGAATGTGTACCCTGAAAAAGAGAAAAATGGCAGAGATGCAGTGATCACTTGATTTTAGGGAAGCTTTAATTTTAATGAAGCTAGATTTGTCTATGTAATATATAATCCGTCCGGCCACCATGTACTATCTTTTTATGATTTAGCCATCTTCAAGAAGATTTTCCTCAATTTTCTTGAAGAGAAGTTGCAGCTGTGTCAACTGAGAAAAATTTGACCAAACCCCCATATTCTTGAGATAACTTAAATCGTGACTTAATTTACTCAAGAGGACCAGAATTTAAGAAGCTTTCGGCTAAGCCCTAGCCCACGAGGAATTTTCTAGGTTACAGCATCTGCTTACCTCTGTTTAATTTCTCTAATATTTTTCTTTCATTTTATTACAAAAGTCAAATAATAAATTAAAGAACGGGGCAAGAATTTTCCAAGTCGTCCATTATTTGACAACCGTCAATCAAGAAACCGACCAAATTAATTTCTCTCCGAGATTTACAAGAGCTGGGAAATTTTGTTATTTGAAAATGACGTCATTAATTATAGAATGGATCAAACCGCGTCATTGTTTTTCATGAAATCAAAGTCTTTTTAAGAGTCAAACTTTTTAATAACGTCATGAATTGGTGTTGATCAAACCGCGTTATTTTTTTTCATGAAATTGATGCCTGATGCCTACTAGTGTCATACCCTTTTTCTTTTCCTCTTTTTTTTTATTAAAACCAAGTCAACATCAACTCTTTTTTTTTTTTAATTTTATAAATTATGAAGATCATTGGATAATCTATGTCCTTGGTTTTGGTGCATCTGCAAGACTCATTTATTGACCATGATGATCTATGGGGTAATTTACCTGAGTGCTCGGCAAATATAACTTGTTTACTCATTTCCCTAAATTATATAGCTAAAGTTGTTGCTCCTTCTAATTAAATAAAGTCACGCAATTTCACCAATTTGGAAGAACTAACATTAGTGGACTGGTCCCCTCTCCGTATATCAAGCCTTCTTAAAAGATTATTTTATTACTTGTTTGCTTTTGAGTTAATTTATATTTAAAAAAAAAAAAAAACTAGTTTAAGTTACATATATTATGGTGAGAGTTTTTTAAGAAAATTAAATTCCCTTCTTCAAATAATAATGAAAAAATGGAAATTTAGAAATAAAATAAATAGGTGTTGACTATATCTTGATTTTCATTGATTAAGTGATCCAAGTGACAATTTGATTTATTTTTTGTTCAGTGTTAGTTTTTCATGTTATCTTAATTTCAAGAATTTAGAATATTCGATCATAGACACGCGCATATTAATTTTTCAACCATTGATTGTTATATTCTAGACTTAATGGTATATTTCTTGATCAAGGGAATGACTCTATCTTTTCCTCTTATAAAAATTATATTAATTGATTTCTTGTTATGGTTAATAGTCTTTAAGAATGGAAAGATTTATTGTTTTCGTGACCAAATTATGCCTGCCTAAGGCTGCAACTATTAATAAAATTAATATTTAATGTATAAATATGTTAGAAGATTTAAGATTTTATGCGTTTATTAATGGTTATAAGCTAAAGGATGAATTATTTTTTCAAGCCAATCAGTTGATACATCTGCAAGAACTTCTTCTTCTACTGACCATAATTTTCTTCCGATTATATCTTCTCATCTCCCCTCATTTATCGTTTATCAATTGAAGATCTCACATTTTCAAACTATCACTTCCAAATTTCAGTATCATTTGAGCCATTCTTGAACCATTCAAAACTGAACAAGTGTGGAAATAACCAATTATATGCAAAAATCGGGTCACATTCTTTGGCCCCCCAAAATTCTAATTATATAACTTTTATCTTTCTCATTGTCGAGTCACGAAGATGGTGGCACGTTTTCCAAATTCCTCTTCCATCAACATCACTAGGAGAATGTTAATCTCTCACAAGTTAACTCAAGTGGAGAGTTACCAAATTGATTTTCAGAAAACAACACAAAAACTAGACACATTTCAGATTGATCATTAATTACACGATACAAATTGCTAAAGTGATCATTAGATGTTTGCTGACAATACAAGTTCACAACTTGAAATTTGATCTCTATCGATTGGTTTACAAATGGACGTAGCTGTGCCTAGTGGTGATAATTGAACCAGAGATGAGAAGCTGTAAAGATTTGGCAGTAGTAAGTCGCTATAAGGACATAAGCACAAGTTCCCATTATTATTATTTTCTTCAAAAAAATTTTAAACAACACATTCACTTGGCCGAAAATTCTATTTTGTTAACTAACAATAATGGAGGACCTGGCGGTATTGACTCCATCTGCTTTTTAAAGTACAAATACAGAAATGGAATTTTCACAAAATGCCAAACGTGTGGAATTTAATTTTTGGACGTGTAGACCAAAATGCAAATGAAAGAAAAAGGAAATAAGGATTCAAAACTTCTAAAACATGTGGAAGTTTTTGAACCTTTTTATAATGGTGGGTTTTCAAAGGGAAAAGAATAACAACACTTCTAAGGCTTGTTTTCATAATTACAGGTATACTCTTTAATTTTATAAATAGATATGTAAAACTATTTTTTTACAAATATATATTATTCATATTATGTTTTAATTTTAACATCATATTTTTATTTATTATAAATATTTAAAGTTAATTTTTAGGTTGATATATAATAAAAGGGTATAATAGTTCTCTTACTAAACGCACATACTCTTAGTTTCTATCTGTTTGTTATCTCAATCTCTCTCAATTGTCCTTTATGATAGCTAAAAAATGCAGTGGAAAATTATAGCAAAGTGACAAATATGGAAAAAAAAAAGGGAAGAAAATTAATGCATGCAACACTTGGAGAAGATAACCAAGTCAACCATACGCTAGCTGAGTGTGTACATTGTTAGATGTGTTATAAGTAGTAACTAGTTTCCCTGACATATATAGCTAAAGTTGTAAGTTGCTTAACTTCATCGACTTGGAAGAATTGACAGTAATGGAATGGTCCCCTTTCCAAATATAAAGCCTTCTAGCTAAAATGATAATTTTACTAGTTGTTTACTTTTAAGTTAATCTTTATTGCAAACAAAAACATTTAAGCAATATATATTACAGTGAGAGTTTTAATAGAGCATTCCCTTCTTCAACTAAAAAAGAAAAAGTGGTAAACTAAAAGTAAAATAAATAGAAGTTGATTATATATATCTTGATTTTCATCGACGATCAAAGTTAAATTTTTTATTTATTTCTTGTTCAAAGTTAATTTTTTAAATTATCTTAGTTCGGACGATTTATAATATTTGGTCGTGAATTATCCAATTGTTAATTTTTCTACCGTTGACAGTCATATCTTAGACTTGATTTCTTGAATAGGAGTAATGAATACTCTTTCTCCTATTATAAGAATTACATTAATTATTTTACATATTATTACAGGTAGTAGTCTTCAAAAAAATGGATAGATTTCTTGTTTTCGTGACCAAATTATGCATTTCTAAGGTTGCGACTATTAGTAAACTTATTATTTAATGTATATGTTAAAAGATATAAGATTTTATTTATTTATTAATTGTTATAAGCTAAAGGATGAGTTACTTTTCAGATAAATATAAGTTGGTGCATTTGCAAGGGTTCTTTTTTTTCTCAAAACTATAATTTGCCTTGGTGCGTGGCAAATTAGTATGACATCTCCTTTCAAGTTCGATACATCTCTTTCCATCAACTTATTGGAAATATCTCCTCATCTCCCCTCATTTATATTATGCCAATTGAAGACCTCAAATTTTGAAACTATCACTTCCAAATTTGAATATCACTTGAGCATTCTTGAACCATTCAAAACTCAGGTGTGGAAATAGCCAAATATATGCAAAAATAGAGTCACATTCTTTGGCCTCCCAAAATTCTAATTATATAACTTCTATGTATCTCATTGTCTCGTTTTGGGGATGTTGTCACATTTTCCTAATTCCTTTTCCATTAGCATGACTAGGAGAATGTTGATCTCTCACACGTAACTTGAGTGAAGAATCTCCAGATTAATTGCTAGAAAACAACACAAAATTAGAGACACTTGAACTATCCAATAAATTTCTTTTGGCAAAATTAATTAATTTTAGGGGAATATGCTGCCAACCTATAGAATTTCACATTGATCATTAGACGACACAAATTGACGGTACAAGTTCATGACTTGAAATTTGATCTCTATCGATTGGCGGCAGTAGATTGACATACAGACATAAAGATAAGTTTCCATTATTATTATTTTTTCAAAAAACTTTTTTACAACACGTGCACTTGGACAAAAATTCTATTTTGTTAACTAATAATAATTGAGTACGTATTGACTCCACCGGCTAAAGTTTTCTAAAATGCCACAAAAAGCAAAATGTGTGGAATTTAATTTTTGGTCACATGGACCAGAAAAGTCCAAAGACTTTTCTATTTTTATCATTTATATTTTTATTTTTATTTATAAATCATGTGGAATGTGATCTATCATTTATATTTTTATTTTCTTATAATGATGGACTTTCAAAAGGGAAAAAAAGGACACCTTAGAATTTATTTCAATAATCATATAGACTATTTAATTTGATAAATGGTGACACAAATTTTGTTTACAAATATATATTAGAGAAAAAGCCATCCACACCTCCAAGGTTTGCTCAAATGATCATATAAACCCTCTTGGTTTTATAAATGGTCACACAAACCCTCTAATTTTATAAATGACTATTATACCCTTTGATTATAACAACCCAAATAAATAAAAGTATAGTGATAAGATAAAAATAATAAATAAATTAAATACCATATGATACAAATAAAATATTACAATAAGTATAATTAATAAAATAATATATAAAATAAAATTATTTTAATGTTAAGTTATTATTAGCTTATTCCGATGGATTTTATTAATACTAAAAATCTATTAATCCAAAAATTGACTTTAAGATTTATACTAATGTAGACATAATTAAAAAAAATATTGTAAATAAAATAATATAAATTTTATAAATTACTGTGAATATTAGGTGTAATTATTTTAGTATTATTAATATGTCAAGTAGATTTTATTATTATTAAAAGAATATGACAAATTAATAATGTTAAAATAATTTTCTAATATTCAAAATAATTTATAAATTTTATCTTATTTTATATATTATATTATTTATACTTTAATTTTCATTTATTATAAAAGTTTATTTAAAGTCAATTATTGGGTTGTTGTATCAAGGGTATAATAGTAAAAAAGGGGTCTGTATAACCATTTATAAAACAAAGAGAGTGTGTACGACCATTTAAGCAAACCTTAGGTGTATGCATGACCTTTTACCGATATATTGTTCATATTCTGTATTACTTTTAACATCATATTTTTATTTATCATAATTGTTAACACACATACTCTTACGTCTATCCATTTCTCATCTCAATCTCTCTCTCAATCATCCTTCATTGATAGCTTAAAACGCGTTGCCGTGGAAAATTGTAGCAAAATGAAAAATTGGAAAGAAAGGGAAGAAAATGAATGCATTAAAGACTTGGAGAAAACAACCGAATAAGTTAACTATAAGCTACCTGGGTGTATAAATTGTTAGATGTGTTATGAACAATTAGCGTAGAGCCCTCTAGTTGGCTACAGAGACAGAAAGAGTGCGTGTGTTTTTTCATAGTTAAAGATATAGAATGGGTGGTTCAAAATCTAAAATGGTGATAATGTTTTTTCTGTTATTGGTAATATTTGAAGGTGGGTGGAGTGAGGGATGTTTGGATCACGAGAGATTCGCTCTTTTGCGACTCAAACATTTCTTCAATAATCGTTATGATTATCTTGACGACTGGGTAGATATTGAGGGAGCTACTGATTGTTGTCAGTGGAGAGGGGTTAAGTGCAGCAACACCACAGGTCGAGTGATACAACTAGACCTTTCTAATATATATGGGAAAGAGTACTGGTATCTGAATGCTTCTTTGTTTACTCCCTTTCAACGACTTGAGTCACTTGATTTAAGTGGGAACAATATAACTGGTTGTGTTGAGAATGAAGGTGCTTTGTTTAATTTAATTAATTTACTTTCTCGCTCCCTCCTAATTTAAGTGGAATATCAAGACTAATTTAAGTGGAATATCAAGACTGAGCATCTATGATCTGTTTTGATTTTATAAACTTCCAGGTCTAGAGAAGCTATCAAGATTGAACAACTTGAAGATGCTTGACTTAAGTTTTAACTCGTTCAACAATAGCATCTTATCATCTCTAACTCATCTTTCATCATTAACATCATTAGATTTATCTTACAACAGATTGGAAGGAAGTATTGATGTTAAAGGTACATGATTAAAACTTCATCTCTTCTCCAAACTCTTTCACTAACTTGCTAAAATTAGATTCAAGGCTTTGAATTCATTTTTTTTAATGATTAACATTTTAAAAAAATAGTTTTAAGCAATTATAAATACAAATTTTAATGTTTCTCATAATTTCATCTTGTACTTTCATATGTCTTGAATTTAAGATTAAAAAAAAAAAAGCTCTAATAGCGAACCAAACACCTCCACAACTTTTCTTTTTTCTTTCATGAGGTTTGAAACATTCTCAATTTGTACTCTTTACAGAGTTAGATTCTTTGAGAGATTTATAGGAGCTAGACATTGGCTGGAACATGATTAACAAAATTGTGGTTTCAAAAGGTACTAGAACGACTGTAAAAAATGTGAACTTTTACAAATTAGCTAGATTCTTTGCCATTTGGTTAATTATTTTGCAGGTTTGAGGAAGTTGAAGTATCTCAGTTTAAGTGGTATCAAAATCAATCAGAGCATCTTATCTTCTCTTTCTTCGTTAAGAGAATTAGATCTAAGTGATACGGGATTCAAAGGAACATTCGATGTTCGAGGTAAGCCTAAGCCTGCTTTCTCATTTTATATATGCAAGCTAGACTTGTGGATCATCAACATGATTTAATATTTAATTTGATTAGTCTGAAGGAATTACATACTAATTAAGCATACTTTTATTTACTCTGTCAATCAATTAATTAAATACTATTTGGTCTCATTTAGACGAAATTCTAGTGGCGTTTCAATTTCTTTAAATTTATTAATTAATTTACTCTGTTTTATGTCTCAACTCTGGATATGTTTGCAGAATTTGATTCCTTCAACAACTTAGAAGTGTTGGACATGAGCCGCAATGAAATCAACAATCTTGTGGTTCCTCAAGGTAAACAATTAAAATATTATTCAATTACATTAATTTAATCATTTGATTAGGGAAGGCCCAAAAGCTACAAAAATAATAATAATAATAATAATAATAATAATAATAATAATAATAAAGAAACAGAGAATTTATTATTATTTCAAAAACATATCGTAATAGTATTATTTCAAAAACTGAATGAAATAAGGATTTTGACTCCATTTCTTTAATCTTCTAAGCGATTGAAAAATAATATTTATTTCTTTTATTGAAAAATTTAGCTTAGTAATGCACAGAAACAAACTTAGCTTTGTTAATACGGAAAATTAATTAACAAATTAAGAGTTGTTGGAAAATAATGTTTAATCTTTTCCCAAAGCATAAAATACGAATTGGCTCCCAATTAAATTAATCATTTATTTCATTTGGCTTTGAATTTGACATTAAATTTGATTTTCTTCAATCTTATCCTAATTATTATTATTATTAAACAGATTACAGAGGCTTGAGGGAGCTGAAAATCCTTGATCTATCGGCTGTTGGAATTAGAGATGGAAGCAAGTTGTTACAATCAATGGGATCATTCCCATCCCTCAACACTCTTTACCTTTTGTATAATAATTTTACGGAAACACGGACAACTACTCAAGGTAAGTAAAAGGTACAGATGTGGCCAAATTTATAAATAAACTGTTATGTTGCACAATTTCACCAACTTGAAATATTTGAATTTGAAGTATTCCTCTGTCCATATAAGCCTTCTGCAAAGTGTTGGTTGTGAACTCAATGTCATCCGACGTGTTCAACATTTTTATTTATTTATTTTATTGTTTAATGTTTCTGCTAGGTTTTCCTCATTTCAAGAGTTTGGAACATTTGGACATGGATGGCACGCGCATTGCAGTCAACACCAGCTTTCTTCAAATCATCAGCGAATCGATGCCTTCTCTTAAGTACTTATCACTGTTAGATTGTAATCTTAGCACTGACAGCAGCAGGATTCTTCAAGGTTAATGACATGCTACTTAACTTTATTATGGTCAAGATAAATAAATAAATAATCAACCAATAATATTATTCTACATTACACAAACCAATCACTTGTATATGAAAGGATACTCTGCATTTGTTAATTTTTATATTGTACTGATGAATGAATTAATAAATTTTCAGGCCTCTGTTCTTTGGTGCATCTGCAAGAGTTGTCCATTGCTCGAAATGATTTAAGAGGTAGCTTGCCTTGGTGCATGGCAAATATGACATCTCTCCAAATATTAGATGTTTCTTACAATCAACTTACTGGAAGCATCTCCTCATCTCCCCTCGTTCATTTGACATCAATTGAAGTGCTATGGCTTTCAGACAATCGCTTCCGAATCCCAATTTCACTTGTACCACTTTTTAATCACTCGAGACTCAAGAGATTCTATGCTTCAAACAACGAAATAACTGTAGAAATAACCGAGTCACATTCTTTGACCGCCCCAAACTTCCAATTAGGATCTCTCTCATTGTCTTCCGGTTACGGAGACGGTGTCACATTCCCCAAATTCCTTTACCACCAACATGACCTTGAGTATGTTTATCTCTCACACATAAAGATGAACGGAGAATTTCCAAATTGGGTGTTGGAAAACAACACAAAATTAGAATATCTTTTTCTCGTCAATGATTCTCTTGCGGGACCTTTCCGACTGTCAATTCATTCACACAATCGGTTAGGACTGTTTGGATGTCTCCAACAACAATTTCCAAGGCCACATTCCATTAGAAATCGGAGATATTTTACCAAGTTTAAAAGTTTTCAACAATTCCATGAATGCTTTGGACGGTAGCATTCCCTCTTCATTTGGTAATATGAACTTTCTCCAAGTTCTAGACTTATCCAACAATCAATTGACAGGTGAAATCCCCAAGCACTTGGCCGTCGGTTGCGTCGACTTGCAGATTCTTGCATTATCAAATAACAACCTCCAAGGTCATATGTTCTCTAGAAATTTTAACCTGACAAACTTGAGATGGTTACAATTGGAGGGCAATCGCTTCATAGGAGAGATCCCACAAAGTTTGTCTAAATGCTTCTCACTAGAAGGATTGTTATCATAAAAAATCTTAATGATAACAATCTCTCGGGTAAGATTCCACGATGGTTGGTAATCTCACAAACATCCAACTCATTATAATGCCTGAGAATCATCTTGAAGGTCCTATTCCAGTGGAGTTTTGTCATCTTGATTCGCTTCAGATTTTAGACATTTCAAATAACAACATATCTGGAAGTTTGCCATCTTGTTTCCATCCTCTCTATATCAAACAAGTTCACTTGTCGAAAAATATGTTACAAGGATAGCTCAAAGAAGGTACATTCTTTAATTGCTCTTCCCTTGTGATATTAGATCTTAGCTTTAACCGCTTGAATGGCAGCATTCCATATTGGGTTGATGGGCTTTCTCAGTTAAGCCACCTTATCTTAGCGCACAATAATCTTGAAGGTGAAGTGCCAGTTCAATTGTGCAGATTGAACCAACTGCAATTGTTAGATCTTTCTAATAATAATCTCCACGGTCCTATTCCCCTTTGCTTTGATAACACCACACTTCATGAAAGTTACAGCAATGGTTCTAGTCATAAGCCATTTGAAATATCTTTTTTCATGGAACTCAGTGTGATAAATGCAGAAAAGAAAATCCATGAATTTTTTGAGTTTACAACAAAGAACATTGCGTACACTTACCAAGGAAGAGTGCTTAGCCTCCTATTAGGACTTGATCTTTCTTGTAACAAGCTGATCGGTCATATTCCTCCTCAAATTGAAAATTTGACCAGGATTCAAACATTGAATCTATCACACAACAACTTGATAGGAGCAATCCCATCAACATTTTCGAACTTGAAGAATATCGAAAGTTTGGATCTTTCCTATAACAAATTGAATGGCAAAATCCCTCATCAACTTGTGGAGTTAAATGCATTGGCTGTTTTTAGTGTGGCATACAATAACTTATCGGGCCAGATCCCAGAACGGACTGCACAATTTGCAACCTTCAACGAGAGTAGCTATGAGGGAAATCTTTTTCTTTGTGGACTGCCATTGCCCATTTGCAGATCATCAGCAACTGTGCCGGAGGCTTCAACTGGCAATGAAGGAGATGATAATTTAATTGACATGGATAGTTTCTTTATCACATTTACAACATCATACGTTATCGTGATATTTGCAATTATTGCAATTCTATATGTGAATCCTTATTGGCGACGTAAATGATTTTATCTTGTTGAAATATGGATAACTTCTTGTTACTATTTTCTCGTAGACAATCTTATTCCAACAAGAGTTTGTCATTGAAATTAATAAGGAGTTTAATTAAGATCCCTTAAGACTAATCAGGTTTGCTTAAGAAATAAAATCTTTTTATTGCAATTGCAGTAGCATTGAGCATTATATAGCTTCCAACTTCCAAAAGCTTCGTATTTGTCTCTACTCTTAGAAAGCTGCGCGATCATGTTTTGCTGATCCGGATTTAAAGTAGGATGGATCCAAACCCATATCTGTCCATCGTAGCTTATAGCATTCCTATGCTATGCAGCATACTTAAACGGCAGCACCATCTCCATTGTTAAAAGTAGCCACTCTACAACATTCCTTTAGAAACTATAGTCGGAATATTTTTTATAATCATACACAAGAAATGAAAAACCTAGATGCACTTGTTCGCCTATTTCACTCAGAACAAGAGCAATTATGGAGTTATCATCATCATCATCTTCCCTTGCAACATTAACACCAAATCCAGGGATAGACCTAGACATTTCATCAAGAAAGGCATACATCTAATAAAGTTAAAGCTTGACAAAAATTCAATGGAAGGTCAATGCCTCACCACAACAAAAGGTACTGCAACATCATTCTAGAAAAGATTAAGCAATATTCTCAAAGTTAAAGCTCTCAAATCCACCACACCAGAATTTCATCTCCCCATCAATTTAAAAAACTAAAGATAATTAGGATTTAACATTGGTTTGTTATATATCAATCTCATCATTACCAAATCAATGAAGATGAAGATTATGTCAATAAGTTCAAATTATGCCATACATTCTCTGGATGTTACCAAAAATTTACAAGTCAATCCCAAATATTTCATAATTTTATGATGGAAAGTTTCCCTTGTTTTAAGTTACATTACTTTCAAGTGAAAGATGGACATTATGTAAGTGATTCAGATAACATCACACATTCTCCGAATGCAACAAGAAATTAACAACTTGATGTCAGCAGAATTCATAACTTTATGATTGGAAAGTTTTACAAAGATTTCGAGAAATTCTGAATTCAACCTCCTCCACCTAGGTATTTTGCTTAATTTGAGTTATTTTGTGGTCAAGCTACAAATATAATATTCAATTCATGGTAGTACACTCAAACCAGGAAGAAACAGTAGTAAAAAATTTGTCGCTAAGTATTTTGAGGCAATTTGGAAACATAGTTGTTTGTACATATATTCTCCTCAACTTTGAGATAAAAACAGATATTAAAATGCATATGATCACACATATTACTTGAAGCTTAGCAAGATTTTACTAAGAGGAGCAATCAAACCACTTATCAATTGTTACAACTGTTCTGTTAACTAAAACAGCAATATAATACAAGAAAAAGTAACATATAGATGCTTGGCAAGAGTTCATTAAGAAGTATTACGTTTAGGTGATGAGTTTGCTTCTAATATCTTACTAGCTGGGGCTTTCTCCTCTCTTTCTATGTAAGCCGAGGGAAACCAACCAGCCTCGCCCTTGCATTCACCTTCCGACCACCCAGTAGGAGCCACCTTGAGAAGTTATAGCCAAAAAGTGAATGACCATCCAAAGCCTTGAGGTGAAATAATTGAAGCAAATCATGCTAATTCTTTTATTTGGAAGGAGTGAATTAATTTGCGATTACTGAAATAATTTCATTATCCATGGAAGCATAACAAGAAATGAATTCTCATGAAATTTTAAAATGAAAATATAAGACTAAAGCTCCTTAGTTTGCTTTTAAGATCAGCCAGAGAGTGTTTTGCAGGTGAATGTAGTTTGCATAAGCCATAAATTTGACTTTTAGCAGTTCAAAAAGAGTTAAATCCTTCATACTCATCAAAATATCTAGATTCATTTTGCCCCTTTGAACAGAGGATATAGCAATTTCACATTGATTTATTGTCAAAGCAGACAAAGCACAACAAAGTTTTTTTTAAAAGAAATATCACCTATAAACAGTACATGCATATAAATTATCCACAAAATTACTTCATTCTACAAAGGATTATAAATTGAAAGCACAACAAAGTTTTTTTCAACAAAATAATAATAATAATAATAATAATAATAATAATAATAACCTATAAAAAGTACATGCATATAAAGTATCCACAAAATTACTTCATTCTACAAAGGATTATAAATTGTTCTCTCACTTGCACTCCCTTTCTCTACCGTCAGGAATCCGTTCATCTTATAGAATTGGTTTAGTTAGCAACAAGCACTAATGCACTATAATCCTTGAAAGAAGTTTTTTAAATGTAATTCTCTATAATTTTTTCAAAAAAAAAATTAAATTGGAGCCAAAATCAGGTTTGGGTTTCAGACAAAATAACCAAGCAAACATAAAAAACTCACAGTTTAGAGGGGTAAACTGAGTGGTTTAGAACTGAGCTAGCAGCCTTATTATTTTTTTATTTGCACTTCAATGTAATAGAGAATATGATAGGAAAAAAGAAAACCAACCATCATTGCAGTTGCTATTTGTTAACTCATTGCTTTCCAATCAAAATTTTAAGAACAAAATGCCATGAGCTTTGAATGTTAAATAAGTAAAAACATTAGTTCTAAATTCTGCATATAATAAGTTGTTAGAAGGATAAGTTAATAGCGGAGTAGAAAAATCTATATGCTGTTATTTGGACTAGTAAAGGAGAAATTACCTGGCGAACCACAACATAATCATCAACTGATAGACTTAACTCCCCATCTGCTTGAGCATCAAATGGATGTATAACCTGCAAGAAAATGGGATATATAAAATTAATATTAAAAAAAGCAGCAACAGTACCAGCAGCATCTATTATAACAATTATGATCATAACCAACAAGGATACACTAGAAAGAAAATTATACTTTTACTAAGAAAAGAATATGTTCTAGACGATATCCATGACTGTTGGGCTACCAACAGCTATCAGAGTCTCATACAAGTTTTGTATGACTTAATGTAACGTTTAAATTATAGATGGGAATCTAATTCTCAAATTTTGACTATTCTCCACAAAGCATAGCCCAAGAAAGCCATAGATAGCGACAGTTACAAGTGTCCGACATCTTTCGAGGGATGGATTTAATATGATAGCTTATGGTCGGTCAAGTTCCTCTGCCTAACAAGATAAGGTTTCTAGGCCAGATTTCTCATCAAATGCATAGATAGCCCCGAGGTCACATCCATACAAACATAGTTTTTTGGGTAAATCAATTAAAGAAAATCATAATGCAACCATAATCATAAAAAGAGGCCCGACCAATTTAAGAGAAAATCTTAAGAAGAGGGATCATATGCTGAGCTATCAGTCTTGTATCCATAAGCAATATCAAGACTTTAGATCACATGCTACATCGTGAGTGACTATACAACTTTGCAGTGGTTTGTCTTTCTTTGGAATGTATCTCAGTAATGCCTAACTCAGCTCTGATGTTGCTGAAATATTGTAGCAAAGACACATGATACTTCAATTAGCTCATGCATTCCACCTAGAATTGAGGTATCGTGCCCCTATCTCTTTTTTAATTCATTAGTGTTTGCCAAACCTCATGCTTAAAAGCCTTGTTCCCCTACACAAACTTCCCTAAAGAATGACTTCCTCAGCACTGCATTTTGACAATTTTTAGTGCAATTTTATTGGGGCGAAAAGAATTTCCAAGGTGTTAACTAATAAAATTTAAAAAATAGTTACACTGCTGTCCTACAATCATATACAACTTTTCTGGGGTGAAAGGATACAGACAGACATCTTCCACTTTCAAGACTAATCACTGCTTCCATAGATGTTGTGTGATAATGCAAATACTTGAACAGATGGTGGTGATAGTAGAAAAGAATTTACCGTTCTAAAATTAAAATAAGAATGCAATGTGATAAGCAAAAGACGATGCAACATCAGATTAATTGATAAGTTTCAAATTCAACAAATTAATGAAACTTCCATGAAAAAAAAAAAAGCAAATTTCTTGTAAAAAATAAAAATAAAATAAATCTTAAAAGGCAGCACTCCATTTTGTTTATATCTCTTTTATATTATTTCTTAGATTTTTTAGCAGGAGAGCAATAGGCGGACTTTCAACTATGCAAGAGAGCAGAAGCCTTACTTTCGCTATAAAGTAGTCATCTTTCTGATTAATATGCGTTTGTAAATCAGTTCCATTTGAATCAGTATTCTGATGGACACGTGAGGCATTTACATCCACTTCCAAAGTCACATGTTGTGAGGAGGACTCAACTGATTGCTCCTCTAGGATCATCTAATTCGAGCAGCAAGCGTTGGAAAAGAATACAAAGTCACAATTATTCTTTTGCATAAGAGAGACGAAAATGATAAATGCAATATTATCAGCATCAACAAGAAGAGCAAACAAGAAGATAATGCTCCAAAGGATGGAAAGATGCAGACAAACGAGTTAGGATGCATAGTCCCAAACCTCAGCATACAGCTTCTCCAAAATAGCAATAACGTGTTGATGATATGTTTTCTCAGCATCGACCTGCAAAGGCCCAAGATTAAGAAACTAGCGATAAAACCACTAGCCAAGGGAGAAAGTTAAGAAAGACACTTGACAGACATCTTGACAAGAAGCACAAATTTAGACATAACAAACCCCAGGCACGAACGAATACTAGGAATGGTCAGCAACCATAATATCAGTCTGTTCTTTCAATTTATGAAGAGTTGATTTCACGTCCATTGGTTGTAGATATTGAGTTTATAAGCTTTTACCATTGTCATATTGTTTAGAACGGCATTTGTTATTGTAACATTTCTAAATAGTATTGAAGTAATTCAATACTGTTGGAAAGATGGGCTTTCATAAGTAAAAGAAAGCTTCTCGAACCAATGTGCACGTCCTTCTATTGATCAAGGCATGTAAACATATTACATTTGCAGGACAAGTTTTAATCACTTGATTTACTAACATTTGCCCCTGATTTATTTGGGTTGGATAAAAGTTAGAAAATTGATCAAATTCTTCCACTAAAACAAACTTAGTACACAGAACTACCGTTTAACTTTCAAACAATAGCTATACCAGCTATTAAAATTATCATTAATAGAAAAACAACAGCTCATCTTGCACCAAAAATTAAATTTAATTTGTGAAATGTCTTCTATAGACATGTTAGTTCATGCTATTGAAATGTTAAAAGCACTGAACAAATATTTAATAAGTTAAAATTTTGCAAACACTAAAATAAAAGACATATTAAAATGTTTCTTATTACAATTTTAATATTTCCAATTTTACTATTTCCTCTGTTTTAATGTTTGCCTAATTTTAATTTATCGAAAAGCTATGTCAACCAACTTTGGGAGTGAAGATTTTAGCTTCTACAAGACTTGATTGAATATGCATAAGGAGGAGTGTTAAAATATAACGAACCAACGAAAGACAGGCCACATGTAGTCTTTTAATTAAGCCAAAGTAGCAACTCAAACGACACTTGGACCAACATGCAACCATAAAGTGGCGGGCAAAAGGACAATGCTACTTGGCTTAATTAAAAAACATGTGACTCGTCTTTTGTCGGACATACATCATATCATTACAAGACAACAGAAATTACCATGATTGTAGTAAAAGTTGGCAATAGCACAAAGATAAGAGGCAAAATGTCAGCACATGCATAAGCACACACAATAAAGTGTTTACTTATATACCATAGCAAAAAGTCTTTGATATGTCATCTGTTGCTGCTTTGTTTCAACTGACGACATGGCAGCAGTTGCTTCTCTGCCAAGTGCCATCACTGTAGGTTTAAGATCAGTCAATCTGGCTTCTGCATTTCGAAGCTTCATAGCACTCTCTGCTGATATATCAGATTCCCTGATCTTCGATCGACGCCTCAGTACTTCAGCTGCCTGGTGAAAATACTCAATATGAATCGAACATAATTCTCGCCTAACCTTATACATCTGCATGTTACCTCAAAGCTTACCTGGGCTTCAACTTCATGCCGGAGTTTGTCATAATGGTGAGTCAGGTGCCGAGCATCTTCCAAAGGTGCTCCATTGATTAACGCCCTTAGTGGCTCAGATACCTACATGTCCAAAAACCTGTAACATAACTAGAAAAATGAAAAGAAAGACCGAAACCTTAATTAAAAGGTTCCTCCAGTATAATCATGGAATTTGGGCCAACTTTAAGAATATATATAAGGATAATTTATGCAATTTTGGGTCTTAGGATGATTGGTATTAGGTAAGGGTTCTTCCTTATGTATTCAAGGTTAAAAATAGAAATAAACCTATGCAAATATTTACATTAGGGCTGTAAGGCTTCCATATGCATCATTCATTCTCATGGATTTGATTTTAGTTATCCAAAATGCTTGGAGTCAATTGAGAGAACTCGAGGCCAATAACTTGTCCCAGCTTGCCTTTGCTAGTGATGCAGGAAGTGACAAGGTTTCTTCAACATTTGAACCAACAAAATTATTAAATCATGGATGTCACTAGCAATGGTTTTAATATAAGACATTAAATATTTCAGAGTTGTAACTTTTAAAGGGATTCTTTTATCCAACATTTTAGAACAAAGTTTCTTTATGAGAAGATAATAGTTTCGAAAGTAATTTTACATATAATTCTATATTTGAAATTATTTTCTAGTTAGGGATGAATTTACCTGATCACCAAGAACCCCAAGCAAAGTTTCTCTCTCATTTTCCATCAAATTGTGTGAAGTGCCAAACTGAAGAGCAGCTCTTGTAACACAAGAATCGTCACTTTGATTCTCTGCTCCATATTTGCAACAATCTTCAGCCAACTTTCTCGCTGCAACATTTCAATAGAAAACATCATACCCAAAAACTCATAAAGAAAATAGAAAAAAAAAGAAGAAGCTCAAATGTTATAATGAAAGCAAGAGCAAACAAATAACCTATTTCCATTTGTTTCGAGCTTACAGCAACCAACCCTTCAACACCACGAACAATATTCCTCTGAAAATGCTGTGCTACATAGCGTATATTCCAAATTATTGTTCGGATAAAACCACAAAATCCATCATAATTGTTAAACATACATAAATCTCCGTTGGGTAAACAGTTGCAACAGTAAGTCTAAAAGATATAGTCATTTGTACTATTTTTAACAAAATTACTATTTAAAGGCCATATTTAATTGCCAGAAACCAAACAGAACCTTAATTTTAGTTGAAGGAGGACAGTACCTTAGCTGCCCTGGTGGAATTGTATAGACTTTGAAGTTGTTGGTGACATTCAAGTTCAGCTTCATCAACCGCAACATTTTCGTTACCAAGATGCAGCAAATGCTTCAGTACTGCCTGTACAAATCATAAAAAATTAATAAAATAAAATAGAGAAATTTCACTAATTAAAAGTTTAAATTATTCTTTTAAAATTAAAAAAAAAAATGAAGAAAGAAAGAAAGAAACAGACTTGCTGCTGCTTGGCCACTTGTTCTCGGAGCTTAATTGCCTGTCTCTTGATGGCTTCCATACTGTTCCTTCAAAAAGCGACAACGGCTCAGCTCAGGTAATTGAAAAAACGTGTGATCGAGAAAAAATAATAAGGCATGAATAATTTTCGCTAAAAGCGAAAATCAAGGAAAGCCAGCTCTTTCCAGAAAATTAAAAGAAAAAAAGAGAGAGAAAATTATAAGTCTGAGAGGAAAAGACGATAGTGGAAGTGTGCGGTGTGACTGCCAGCTATTTGGATTGTATTGTCGGGTAAGGTAACAGTAGAGAACTTTTAGAACAGAGCGCGTTGACTTTTGTTGACCAAAATTCTAAAGCCTAATGACAGAGTTCAGAAGTTTTTTAATAGAACAACTAGAAAGCTCCATTTGTTGGCTACAGCACAAGTAAGTTGTTTTATTCTTCTCATACTTTACGCCTGCGTCAGCTTAAATCACTTTCTTTAACGCTTGCTTTGCTTGCACCGCTTCGTACTGTTCTATGCACGCGACGGTTGTACTTAACGGCCGATGCTCCGTGTTTGCTTCGCGAGGCAGTTAACGTGACGACGTTACGACTCCGTTACGACGTTCGGAGATGAGTATTATTATTAAATTATATTTTGTGATGAGTATTATTACGACTCTATTGCATACATTTGGTGTTCCCTTCCGGCATTACTGCAATTGTTCCTTAAATGTCAGTCACACCCACGTATATCGACACAAGAAATGAAATCTGTTTAGTTAAAGAATCGGTCATGAAAAAGTTGGCCATTTTGATTTTGAGGATCACTGTTTTGAACGGCCATCTAATGTTCATCAAGAACAGAGTATGGCTTGTGAGTAGAAAAATTTCTAAAGGGACACATAAACAACTTGGTTTAGTTTCCGGGTTCACAGCTTCAGTTTAGTACCACAGACACATAAAGTTGCTAATTAATGGCATAGATGTATGACACTGCAAGTTCGAACAAAGTGAACTCAATAGCTGAATCAACCAACACATCTAACAAAGTTCAAAGTTACTTTATTTGGTAACTGGATATCCTGTTTGCATAAAACTCACAGCTAACACGCTTCTCTGTTTATGCAAAGCAAATGAAAAGCATCTGATTTTGGCCAGGATCAAAGAAGAAAGCAAGTTGAAGGACAATGTGCTACTTTCTCATGAAGAAAGGCATACGGGACATACCATGGTACCATACAATATTAGGAGTCTCCATTCTCTACTTTTCAAAATCTGAAGGGGGCAATATTACCCAATTCCCCTTGAAAATTCTGATTATGATATCATTCCCATGGTACCATACAATATTAGGAGTCTCCATTCTCTACTTTTCAAAACCTGAAGGGGGCAATATTACCCAATTCCCCTTGAAAATTCTGATTATGATATCATTCGTCGTTTGATGCAATCAAAGTAGTGACAAAGTTAGGAAAAATATGAGTCCCAAGTAATTACTTGGCAAGGCCCCTGCGAGCAACGTTGTCCTAAGCATTATATGCATACATGGTGTGGTACATAGAGCACGTTGAATTCCAGACTATAACATAAACCCGGAGGACTAGTAATAACTCAAGTGACGCAAAGACAAGAAGAAGATAAAATGATGCAGAACAAAGAATTTCAAAGAAATAGCAACATACAATAGACTGAAGCCACTTGATCTGCTGGTTGATTACAGCCTTAAACTCGTAAATAGTTACCGTAGGCTAGCTCTCTAAGAAGTGAAAATGATGCAAACCTTGATTCCCTTTTGACTTCCATTTACTGTCAAACATTCTATTAATACCCCCCCCGCCAAAAAAAAAAAAAACACTGTTTAGATATCTGGCTATAAATATTGCCATTTGACTGTCTTAATAAAGTCACACATAACCATTCATATTGATCCAGTGTCACACAGCCTGCTTTAAGCATACAACAGCTGTATGTACACTAATTCCTAACCTTATCAATAAATTGGCAACAACTTAAGAAGAAAACTATTTCTCCGTCTCTTTTTTGAAATTTCACAATAAACCAGCACATTGTAAAAGTTATGTTCTAACCTTATAAAAAATGCTCTAGACTCCAAATGGATTTTATATATGAATTTGTTGCAGCAGCTATATTGACTTATCAAGTATGAATCATTGTCTGGATGAACTATCTTTAGATAAAAGAATATTAGAACCACGCTAGAATATCTTTACGCTACTGGTTCTAACAGGAATCTGTGTGTCGCAACAATTGCTAGATCTAAAATTCCCCAACAAATAGTTTGTGTTTCTAAAAAAATTTGAAATACATAGTTGCATCCCGTGAGATAGTGCCACAATCTACTGAGATCTAACTTACATGGTACTTTAAGCTACTAATGTTTGCATATTTCTACATGTTAAATTAACACTACCATCCATAATCACTCCAAAACAACAGACGATAATTTGCTTTTGGCCACTTATTACTAGCATCCACAATTATAAATAAGAGACCATGGGTTTATTTGTTGCACCTAATTAATGCTCTGCAGTTGAGACCATGGCGCAACGTTTAAATAGTGACTGCTTAGAACCCTTGTAGTTGGATCTTGTCCTCTCGCATTGTAGCCAAGATTGGCTACTCTGGTAATGAATCAACACTCTCCATCTCAGGGCCATGAAGATCTGGAAGCTCAGCACTAGTGGAGAACTTCATCAATCTCTTCTTCTCAGCATACTTGAGACAAGGCTGCATTATGAGACCAATCACCACGGCACCAATGCTTATAACTGCAACTTTTAAAGTAGAAAGAGCCAAAACAACACAAATCAATATGGTTGGAGGAATACACATGAGAATGGCTCCAACAGTGCCCGTGGGTATCTTGTAAGGACGAGATGCAGCAGGATATTGCATCCTTAACCGTATAAATGCTATGAACTCCATAATCATTCCAAAACAGTACAGGAAGTTCTCGGCAGCTACAATATCTTGAAAGCTCAGCCATGATAGCAAAACCACACCAGATGCTGAAAATATGATTCCAATCAAAGGAGTCCCGTAACGAGACCTGTTCGCAAAAAACTCAGGAAGCATTCCACGCTCAGCCATCCCCAAAAGTTGGAAAGAGTCGCTGCTCATCTCAGCCACAAACATGCCCATATTCGACATTGCTGCAGCCCCCTGGATCCACCATCTCAACCAAACTCCTCCAAGCACTTTAGCGATATCTGAAAAGTAGCCATCGGTCCACAAGTCACGATCTAATGGAATAGCTCCAGTTCCAACTAGAATGGGAAAGAAATACCCAAAAACAACCAAGATCAAAGCATAAAACAAAGCCTTTGGAAGAGTCTTCTTTGGGTTATCCACCTCTCCAGCTAGTGTACTTATCGAGTCCCAGTAGTTGAGATTCCAAAACAGGGTGTTCAAATACAAATTCCAATCCACTTCACTTAAATTTGCTACAAGCCATCTTGAAGGCTCTAACTTCGGGATGGAGACAAGTCCCATAACCACAAAAGGAAGGAGTGAGAAAATCCCTAAAAGAACAGCAACCCATCCCACAATGTTTAGACCCCTGTAGTTCATGAAAGTGAGAACAACAGTCAAAGCTAACGCCGCAAAGGCTCTAGGTAACCCATCGCCCAAAGCAGGGATACCAGACTTCAAGTAGTCAAGAAACAGAACGGGGTATAAAGCATTATCGATAACCCCACTTAGCCATTTCATCCAACCTTGCTGAAACCCCCAATATGGGCCTAAGGCAGATGAAACCCAAACCACATAACCACCATTTTCAGGAAACATGGTACCCATCTCGGCGGTAATTAAAGCTTCAGGAACACTCCATATAATTGGAAACACCAAGAAACCGAGAAGCGCTAAAAGAGGACCAGCTGCCTTTACACTATCCTCAACACCAAACGGGCCCCCGGAAACCTCATAGAAAATAAGGAAAATAAGTGGCAAGATTGATACTTTTTTAGTGCCATGGACTCTAGGAGAAGATGGCTGGTCATTGATATTAACATATTCAACAGCATCAGACTGCCCCATTTCTACTGAAGCTTGCCTATTCACAGTGTTCCTCAATTTCTGCATCAAGTTTAAGCATAATTATCAAAAGGGTATCCGCATCTCAAATTATGAAACAAAATGAGCATTTACTGATTAAAAAAAAATCAAAAAACAGAAATGGGTTTCATAGACCACATGAATTTAAGTTCAGCATTAAACAGGCGCTTAAGAAAACAAAAGGGTCTGTTCGTAAAGCCATCAGATTGCAAGATTGAACAACATTAACGGAATCAATAGAGTGAATGTAAGGAGATCTGAAAAGAAAATAAAATGAAAGATGAAGAGAGATAAAACGAACCATCAAATAAGTGCATGCGGGACAGAGAGGCAGATACTAGAGAAGCTCCGTCATGTTAGAGAGAGCCCAAATCAATCAGAGCTAACTGAGTTTCTTTCAACCGACCGGCAAATTTGGAGTATTACAACATATTATTTTTGCTTTTAATTTTCGGAACACTTTTGAATTGAATTTTTTTATTGTCAAAAATAACGAAATCATAAAATAAATAAACACGTGTTTGGTTATTTTCTTTTCCTCATTTAATATCATCTGGCTCCCTGATTTTTTACTAATTATCAATCGAATCCTGTTAGTTTTTAAATTGAAATAATATTAGGTCATGAGATTATTTACTCCATTTAGCACTGTAGACTCATAGGATATAATACTATTGAAAAAGCTTTATCAAATACTAGTAATAGGGGCATAAGAAATAAGTTTTTCAGAATTTAGATAATGTACTTGGCCCTAGGAAGATTGCTCTCTTATCACTCAAGTTAGGCTTTTGCCTTAGAGTTGAGTAAATCATTAAAATAAATTATAGTTATCACATATTTGTTAGGACAATTTTAATTTATCCTATCAAATGGTTATAAGGCAATCCTTAATACTTCAAATATTGACGATAAATTTGATGGCAGTCATTTTTATATATAGTATTTTTAACTCTTTTATTTAGTCTAAAAGTAGTTCTTAAAATATCAGTGACGATTTATTTAGAATGAATAGTAAATTTATTTGTAGTCTGTAATGTTAATTTTACAAATAATTAGGGCTAATTTGATAATAATCTTTCAAATAATAATGAAGTGTTAATTACTATTTAACATTTTAAATTAATTTCCAAATTTAACGCAGATATGAAGGCTGAAACTTGTGCATTAAATTTTAATTAAAAGTTGATTGCTTCGTAGGTTGGATTCGTGACAAATTGACAATTGAAAAAAGTAGGGAATATATATACTGATGAAAGGGACAAGATATATTCTCTATTGACCTACAAATGGGAGGAAACAAGAATATATATATATATTCCAAATTTTCTTATTTGCGGATTGGCCACCACGTGTTACTGATATAAAAAGAGGAAATTTTGAGTGCACGGCGAGAACAAAGCAGAGCCAATTCACCTTTCATGTGGGTTGGATTGGACAAATCCATTAAAGCAATATCTTGAATCAAAATGTCTGGTAGATGAAGAGTTTTGAGTGTGTGTAACCACCAGGAATCTACATAAGGGTATTCTAGTAAATATAAGAAACATGGGCTTCAGGAATGGCCTATAGATAGAAGCCCACAGCCCAGAGTGATGAGAATACAATTTAACTGTTTAAACTAATTGGAAGCAAATTCTTTCGTATCATTCTTCAATTCTGTTGACACAACAATATGCAGGCATCAATAAGCATAGTAGTTTTTTATATGTATTTTGTACGATATTTGGTGGATGCCAATTGCAGAACATTTTGCGGCAACTTTCGTACATTAACTAACGTTTGAAGAACTTGTTAAAAAAATGGTAATTTTATTATTTTGAAAAAAAAAAGAGTGAAAGTTGCGTTACCTCGTCGTTATTAGAGACTTGTTGCAATGACAGCTCAAAATTAACAATTTGTGAAGAATTAGTAGACGACGACAATGTTGTATTTACACAGTCACCAACGTGTTGATTTCTGTTTAATGTTTGATCGAGAGAAACTTTTGTCGCCGTCGCTTTCGTCGCCGTCGCTGTTGTTGGATTCATGCGCGGAACATCACAAGAGAAGAAGAAGGGAGGAAAGGGAAGAGAAGAAGAGAGAAGTGGTGGATAGCAAACATGATATGCTAGCTGCATACCCGCCTTAGAGAGATTTTTTTTTTTTAATATTTATTATATTTTTTGCTTTTGTTATTGGCTTGTCATATGGTTTCAGCGTAGCAGTGCGTTACATCATAAATTGCACCTTTTAGGGGAGGTGGTAAAAAACGTGAGAGCAATGCCTTCTAGCATATGCATATAGAAAGAGTTTCCAATTTTTCAAAAGTTTCTTTATTTCTTCCACATTTTTGTGCTTAAAATAAATTTTATTGTGTTTTGCGTTAACTTAGAAAAAAAAATCCAGTTCTATATTTAAATACATGCATTAATTAGAAAATGAGTTTTATGGACGCAAATGTACGATAAAAGAGGTTTTTTTTTTATATTAGAAGTAGACATTTGGGTCAGTGGTGAACTATTGCCCTCATAATTATGAGGACAGTAATTCAAGTCTCCATAAACTCAATATCTCTCAATTAAGTATGATTATGGAGAGTTAATTTATAAATCTTTCTCATTTGCGGAACACGAGTGGAGTAAAAACATCCCTTATCTATGAGAATGATTTGTCTAAATGTAATATTGTAGTCTCAGTTATATATATGATTGTAAATATCAGTGTAATTATCTATTATAATAATAGTTATAAATATTTGATATAATATCAATAGTCCCAGTTTTATGTCTGATTGTAAAATTATAAGTATTCAATAGTTTGATTATATCAGCAGTTTGATGTGTAATTAATATTTAAAAAAAAAATACATAACTAGTTAGTATAACAAGAATTTTACACTGATGGTAATTAATGGGATAGATTTTGAGCAATGAATGTCTTGTTGTTAGTTTGATTAGATTTTTGAGTTTTCGGTAAACCTATTTTTATGATTATTAAATTATTTTCACTTCTTACGCCTTAATAAAAAAATATTCAATATTTTCTGGTCGATTCTATATTTCAAAACTTAATTTTAATATTTTAAATTGCAAACCAAACTGAGTCAAACAGAGTATGCTCTTCGAAGAAATTTTCCATTGCCTTCGGGAAGAATTTATTTTATTTTTATATATTAATTTAACATTTTTCCATTCACTTGTAAACCGAACCGTCGGATTACACATAAAGCAAATGATCAAACCGTTACAGGACCGGCCCGGGCCCACTGACTCTCATTTCCTTTCATTTGACCATTAAGAGCTTTTGACCACCCCCAGCACATAAATGAGCTGGTGTTCTCTTTTGTTCCCCCTCAAAGGAAAATATCTGATCACCGGATAAATGATTCCGGTGACACAAAATATCAAAACACCCCCATAAATTCTCTTAAATTTACGATAATACCCCCACCATGGATGATTCCATTGAAATGCCGCCTTACAATGAAAGGCCTAAAAAGGGTTTTAACTTCACACCCATGCGCTTGATCTTAACCCTCGTTTTCCCAATTTTAACTTTCTTATTGTTGGCATTTTTTATCGGAATCGTAGCTGTTTTATTCGGTGAATCATCAGTTTCCAGTTCCATTTTTGTCCCTTCCCAGTGCAAGATAGTGTCCAGCAGTAAGCTTTTTGAAAATTTTCATTTCCCCTTTATGAAGTTCAAAATTTTTATTAATTTTGATTTTATTTTTAATGATTTTGCAGGTGTTGATATAAGGTCATCAAAAGTTTGTGAACTTGGGGTGTTGAATTATAAGGCGAAGCGTGTGTTTTATCCATTTGAAGCAAGTAAATTTCGTTGTCGGTATGATTACTATTGGGCTTCTATCTTCAAGGTATTCATACATTTTCTCAACTCTAGTTACTTACTTGTACTATAAGCTTCTTAATGGTGGTCTTGTTTCGTGTTTTTGATGAATGTGTTTAAGGGTCCGTCTGGGAATGCTGGTAATAGGATATTGTTAGTGTTTGGCGGTAAATTTGCTATGCATAATTCAGCAATGTGCTTGATTTTGGTTGTTGTGTTTAACAATTTTTAGGTGGAGTACTTAGATCATTCGCTGGGACAAACGCGACTAGCATTTGCAGAGGCTCCGAATGAAGCACTTCCTCATAGTTGTAGACCTAATTTTGGTGTTGCTTGGTTGACCAAAGATAAGTTCAAGGTTAGGGTTGGCAATCGAAAGCTTCTGTGTGTATTAAAAGTTGAAGCCGAGTGAATGAATTTCTAATTTAGTTATAGTGTTTGTTTTATCTCGACACAAATGAATGCTGACATAAGATTTTCCCCTTTTTTCCTTCTGTTTAGGTGAATGAAACTTATGATTGCTGGTACACAATTGGGATTTCCAAAGTGAGCTTGTATCGTGATGGCTTTTTTAGTTGCCATGCGAAAGATCCATCTACATATGAGATGATTAGACGATACTCCATCCTGTGAGTAGATTATGCACTTCATTATTATTGTTGCTGTCGTTATTGTTATTACCACTGTCCTTTTCTTTTCACTCTTGACTTTTTTCATCTTTTTGGTTGCTTCGTAAATGGCCATGGTTGCATTCTGGGTATTTGTCATTTCTGTGGATTAGTTTCCTTGCTTAATGATGGCATTTTTTTAATAAGAAAAAATTCAAACAAGATTGCATGTCAGTGTAAGAGGCACACACAGATGTAGGAGAATGACGCAGAGAATATACCGTGTAATAAATGTATGGTACAGTTTATTATTCATCTGATTAGTTCTAAGCATGGTAATAGTAGTAATATCTTAGCATGAGAATAGTCTATAATCATTTTCTGAAGAATTTCTTTGTTTTAAGAATCAATGAAACTATAAGGGCAAATCTGGTATTTTTGCCCAATTTTCACAGATGACCGTGGTCCTATCTTTAATGTGTTAATGAAATCATGCGGGGTTAGTTTTTGGTGGTTATCTAGGATATAACTGGAGGGTGTGTGCCTTCCTTGTTCTCGTCCATGATCTACCTCTTAATCAGCCCCCTAACTTTGGACTCCTCTTTAACCCATTTCTATCAAATACCATAATCAATGCATAAAGTTAAAAATCTTTACACACACAGTCAGAGATATTGGATGAAGACTTGGAAATGAAGTTTTGACAACTTCACTTTCATATATCAACGGTCATGTCATCAAGCTCCTCAAGAAATTAAAATTCCACTTCCAAACCTGAGGGGTTGAGCTGCAAACCATTTTATGTTTGGTGGCTACACTGTGGTGACGAATAAATCTGCATTGTTGCAGACTGTTTGTTAAGTCCATCCCATCAATATAGTAAAATATTGAAATTTTCAGAAGGTTAATGCTTCATAAAATTACGAAACAAGGGCAACTCAGTAGTGCCTAAATATATGTGAACCTCCATGATTTGGAAAATATCAGAACAAATTATATGGAAGGTTTTTGAAACATATCCTGACAACTTGAGGGAGGTTTTCAACAAATTTTTTCATTCTGAGGGAAAGCCGTTTATGAATCTAAAAGTATGGGGTCCATTTATGTTAATGGCAGACTGCTGGAAAGGTTTGTGATATAAAGACCAACGATTTTACAGAGCGTGAAGGATAAGACTATCCACATACCAAAAAAATATCTCTTTCGTTCTGCTGACTGTAGGTCTAGGCCTTGGCTTATAAAGATGATACTTCTTTTCTGTCTGCTTTACTTATGTGGCATGGTTCTGAACCCTGTTGCTAAGAGTTTCTGACAAAAGATTTGTTCACATTGAGAACTCTTATGTGAAAGGTGATTCTTTTCTGCCCATCTAAATTATAAATCCTAATACTCTGCTTCCTTACTCCTACTACAGTAAAATATGAAAACTTTCATGAAATCCCTGGTATACTTACTGCAGCCTCAGAAATTTATACGTGCTATAGAAATTTCTGGTGGACCTAAGTTAGTTTTGCTTCATATTTAGGGAGCTTGATATTCTGTCTTGAATCCACTTTTGTTTGGACTGTTTATATTTTATTAGTTTTAAATATCTTGCTTCTTCAAATTAATGTACCAGCTATGTAACATTAAATTAGTATATTCTGGTTTAATTCAGCGGCAAAGTTAATTCATATATAAAAGATAAGTTGCTTTTTGATGGCTGTGAATTGGATAGTTGAGATTTTAGATATGTGGAACAATTTCTGTACAGTCTTAGATTTTGATTTCATGGAAAATTTTTTTGATAGCCGAAACTTGAAGAATTTTACCTTATGGTAACTGCTTTATTAGTGGTAGCTGTAAAGAATAAGTTGAATTTCAGTCTGAGAAGAAAACATCATGAAAATAGAAGAGAGGTAGTAGTTGGCATCTGTGCTTTCAATGCTACATCAAAATACTCAAGCCCATTACACCAAGGAAATACTAAGTCATGTCTTCTTTAAGTTGTTTTAGTTGGACCAAGTTCCATTATATTACATCAAAAAATCAGCAACCTCTTCATAGCAAACTTGGCTGAAACAATTAATTACTGAAGAGAGATCTCATAGACTTGTATTGTGCAAGAATTTGTAGAAGTCACAGATGTGTCCTGTTTGAAAAATTATTCATAACACCTAGAGTAACACATGAAGTAATAACTATGTAACAGTAGACAAGAGTGATGCTTTGTACGAAATCAGGCCAATATAATGTACATTAGATCATTACCATAGAAATTAGCAACATATCATCTTGTTATACATGTTTTAACTTTATCTGAGATCCAGGGTAATTTAATATCCTTACATCTTTATGTGCTCCACTTGTGCTTCGTGGCTGCAGATAAGAGAAATGCATGTGTCTGTGTTTCTCCTTTGCGGTTTTAAAATTTTTTTTTTTCCGTGAATACAATTTTCTGTTGTTCATATCATCAGGTCTGTGAAAATCTTGCAATCTTGGTTTACCAGCAAGAAAAAGGCCAAGTACTTGGGGTGGGAGATAGTAGCCGGTCTTACTACTGGTTTCTTGACTTCCTTGGTCACCATCAGCGTTGTTGGAATCTTTCAGCAAATGAAACCCTGGATGCTTGCTCGGGTCTTTACGAGAACCCGCTCCAAGCGTGCTTGTTTTTTTGTTGTATACTTGTCTGTTATGGGTTGGGTGGCCATCCTCTATGGAGAAAGGCTTGGTCTACTGAAAAGCTCTCATAGTTTGTAACTTACTAGGTGGCAGTCTTGTTACTAGTGCTTTTTACTCATTTACCTGCTGAGTGAGGACCAGGGTACTGCAATTTTAAATTTGCAGTAAATGAAACATTGTGCTTCATACCTGGAGCTAAAAGAAATATGTATGTAGTTGAGTTGAAAGAGTTCAGAAATCAGAATGCTGAATGTATAGGTAATTTTGTTATGAAAAAGTCAAAGTTGTAAGATATGATACATTCATAAGTGTTAGATAAGTTTAGAGTTTATATTGCAATGTTGTTCCTGCCCCTCTTCCCTTCTCTTCTGGGAGGTCCCCCTTTCCGTGACCAGACCGGACTTTGCTATTTGTTTAACCTAGTGGTGAGGCTCGTGCCCATTTGCACTGGCAGACTTTGAAGTTTGAACCAAATCTTGCTGTGCCATTCATATTCAATTAACTGAGCCAGCCAGCAACCGTCATTAGCGCGCATACATATATACATATATATATATTAATGAAGGCATCCTCTCACTAGAACAAAATGAGGATGCATAATAAAATACCAAAAAAAAAAAAATTAATAAAGATTTTAATATTTTGGAGATTGTGTTTTTAGATCTAGGCATTTTTACCTTTTTAAAATAAGGATGTGAAATTTGTGTTAAAATTTTCAGCTAAAAATTTAAATTGAAGTAGGCCCTCCCATGTATATAGACTCATTATTTAGTAAGAGATACCTTACTTTAATATGGTGTGGAATAAACTAAAAAAAATAAAATCATAAATACATTGTGTTAGAATGTGTGTTTTTCTTAGGTTTTTTAATTTATCCTTTATTTATATATATACTCACATATATTTTTACCAAATTGATAGCTGCTTCGTTCATGTCAGTGCTCTGCACCAGTTGACCAAATCGATTGTAAATAGAAAATAATTTTTTTGGAATTTGTTGATATGTTAATATTTATCTATTTTATTTTTTTGGAATTTGTTGATATGTTAATATTTATCTATCTTTAGAAAGTTCAAAAATATATAGTTTGTTAGGTTAGAGAAGAGATAATCGATTAATGTATGCAGCATCATTATTGCAGACTCTATCTCTCGTTTATACTGTTGCCAATATCAAAATACTGTTGCCAATATCAAAAACCTAGAGGCCGCTTAATTTGATTCTTCAGAAAAATTCAGCAGCTTGAATTTGAAATCTAGACCAAAAGTCATGGACTTTACAGCTTCTGCCATCATGTTTTATATAATTAACTTGGCTGATGATTAATCGTTTATTATAATTCAGTTATTATGGTAGTTGTAATTTGAACTCAAGTATGAGTGATCATCACCATATCAAAATGATAACCATCTTCAGAATGCACCAATAACCTGCTATAAGGATCAAGATGCTTTAAAATCTTTCATTGCACTTCTAGCAAGAAAAGAATCCCCAAGAGCTTAGAATTTTTAATTTGACAGTATATGATCCTCTGATTACAATCACCCGTAAATACAACAAATTGGAATTTGAAGTTTCAATTTTCCCTCTCTTTTAAAATGAGCTGGAGATCAGATTGCTTTCTGCATTACATTTTTCCAGATGTGGTCAGCACAATAGATATCCCGGAGATATATAGCTTTCATACACATGTATTTATCAGTCAACTCACCCTGCCTATACATCAAGGATACACTTAAATTTATTCTACTTATTCATGCCCAAGTGAGTACCTGTACTAGGTCTTTGGAAACTTCTGCAGTTTCTGCCAACGCTTTGCTGCTTGCAGCATAATACGGCAAAGAGGTAGAAATGAGTGCTAAAAGTTCACTTTACATCTTTCCTGTTTCTGAGACTATACGTTCAATCTCTTCTAAAAGGCGCTCTTTTTCATCTGTCAAATCCTCATTCTGCTTCTGGAGCTCCTCTATCTGTTTAGTTTGTTCAGAATCCTTCCTGAAATATTACGACAGAACACTTGGTCAGTAAAGAACGTGTCTGTATGGTATGCCAAACAAACCACAACCTGGAGCTGGATGCATAATGATTCGGTGAAAATTGAGTTTCTCATACAATAATACCACAGTTAATAAAAGGGGAAGGTCAAGGATGTTAATAAGCAGTCAGCATCTTGTATGATTTATTTACTGCATATTTTAAGAAAGCATCTCACATAGCTTCTGTTCCCTAGTTAACACATATATTACACAAGATGGATGTGCTAGGGATCATTACAAGATCTACTGTAAATGCTGTAATTTGACTGCAGTTTCAAGAACAAAGAGTTCGAGTATGTCCTTGTAGCTGAAGCTTATGATGGGTGTAAGTGTGCCTAAGTATGTGCATGCCTGGGCAATTTTTGACTAACTGGGAAAACTACAGATCTGTCAGAGAATCCTAGTTAATATAATGCAAGAATCATAGGAGACAAGCTGATCATCCTCCTACAAATTTGCCAGCTTTCAGAGTTGTATAAAAAGCTAAAATCCCAACAGCTCAATTGATGCTTTAATCAGTTCTAATATCAGATTTTAAGGCCAGTAAACTGATATTGCTTTTTGTTGTCACCTGTTCATGAAAGAAAGGTTCAGTTTGAGTGATCGCACTTCCTTCTCAAGGGTTTCACACCGCTTCAAGACTGATTGCATATCAGATGGAATTGGTGGTGTTAAGTTCCTTTCCTTTGCCTCTGCCATCCTGCAACATCATGTTACATAATATGAGTGAAATGTTTCCATTATAACCATCTCGTAGCATTTGGGGATAAATATCACACCATAACACAAACGAAGAGGACATGTCTTTTCAAGCTAGATAGTTTTCACATACTTTCTTGAACGCTCCACCCTACGCTTTTTTGTGGGGTCCCCTTTCTCTGCTGCAGAACTTCAGTTGGTTAGAGACATATTCTTTATGCTTAATTTATATGGCAAGTATAAAGATTAGAATTTCTTATGAAGTCCATAATATGCATACGAAGCCCAGGATAATCTTTTGCAAGGAAAAGACAAGCCATGTATGCCTAAAATTGATGCCAAAACTATTTCCTGAAGCACATGAATGTGCAGTGACAATTATTCCCCAGTAAAGAGAGAGTAATATCTCAAAATTATGCATAGCATCAAATAGTTCAGCTAACATGTGCTGGAACAACAAATTATACAGCAACTTCAATTTGAACTTATACTCTTTCTGGCAAAGAATTACATTCAGGATTTCAAGCAATGTACTTCAAATTCATTATCATTATTTGGATGATCCCCGGGGTTTAGCTATCTACATAGTTTGAGGTGTCACTTCAATGGATAAATAATCTCATTATTGTAAAGAATCATGGAATTCAAATGGTGACAATAAATACTAAAAAACTAGCCAATTGTTTTATGCAAAACTGGTGGGCGCTGCAAGATGAAGAATTCCAAAAGTCTAATATGATGGCCGTTAACATATTTACATTTCCATCAGTGTCCTCTTTGTCTCTTTTTCTCTTGTGCACTCTTGCAGCATCAACTGTATTGTTCATAAATGTTTAACTTGCATAATGAACTTTAAGAAGTTATTTATGCACAAATTCTGTTGAGTGAAATGTAGAACAGGAAAGAACAAGTTCATACTGGTGAAATCCACTACCTGATCCAGCTGATGTCGCAGATCCATATCGCACTAGTCCTCCCCTCTATTAAACATTTCCAAACAAACAAGAAATGTGGAAAATGGGTAAAAAATTCAAAGGTTGAGGTCACTTCCCATTGGCTTTGGAAGAAAGATAATAATAATAATGAGAAAAATAATAATAACAATTGTGCTCACTGCCCGAACTGGAGAATACCTTTCTATCATCTTTCAAATTGTCGATTATTCGTTCTCTGAAATCTGCAGTTAAGGAAGAATAAACAGGCATAAGAATACTAGCTCTTTTGTAATAATTTCATGTACTTTGTTGCTTGCATCATACAATGGATACCAAATACAACACATTAAACTTTAATGGATTTCCAAAAAGTATCCAATCTATTCATGATGCTTTATGTGCCAAAAAAAAAAAAGAAATAAAATACACTAACACACAAAAATGATTTGCTTAAAGGCGGCACATTTTAGCTCAGACACTTTCTGATATTATTTAAGAATCCAAACAAAAACATCTTATCAAGTAGTACATGGACGAGTGAAAGGCTTAGTGTCAGAAATTTTCAACATTTTCACAATATTTTGATATGATAAAACATGACAAAACCATGTATGCTTCGATTTCCTAAGCTTTAGCTTAAATGGTAAAAGGGTGTAGATGGATTCATCGGTCTTTATTTCAAATAATTTTCAAGTTAAAATTAATTACAATAGCTTTGCTTTGCGAATATGATGAGGCCAACTGATGAGGACGCAGAAACCCAACACCAAAAAGTTAAAAAAAGAAAAAGGGAAAAATTCAGTTTTGACTTCTGATGGTGTGGCTTAAGAATATTCATAGAATAAATTACGGCTCAGAATAGCTAAGTTTTTTTTTTTTTTTTTTGAGTAACCTTGTCAGAGCGAGGATTAAGATTATCAAATTAAAAATAGAATTCAGCGAAGATTGAATAAAGAATGAATGTGCTTGAATCAATATTTTCATCTTGATGAATATAGCTTTACCTTTTGCTCTAGAGCCATTTTCTGAACTCTTGCCATTTCCAACTTGTCTCCTTGAGCTCTCACAAACGCTTACAGTTTGACTTGAGTTGCTGGGACCATCACATGTATCAAAACCAGATGAGACTACAGGTGCAGCGGCGGAAGATTCACTCTGGGAAGGTTCACGCGAAAATGTGCTTAACCGATTTGTATTTGTGGGGTTTACAAAACCTTCTAAGTCAAGATCAAAAGACCCTTGAATCGTTTGTAGCACCTCAGGATCCTTAACCTGCCCAGCAGATAATTCTTGTAAAGTTCCTTGCATTTCATGAATGTGATTTCCCAGTCCATTAGAAAATTCTTGAGCCTGGTAAAGCCCGTTAGAAAATTCTTCAAATGTTTCTTTCTCAATCTGGTTGCTAAGCTTCTTGCGTTCTAAGGTACCCTTTAGCATGCTGACAACAGAAGATACGTTATCGATATTGCCAGTTAGTGGATTGTTGAATGTAGATGAAGATGAGTTGGATGGAGACATGAATGTGCGCATTTGGTTGGGAATTTCACTCATAGGAAGTTCAGTAAAACCATTTGGATTTGCAAATTCTTCTTTCAATTTATTTGCACCAAGGCCAGAAGCATCATGCATTGCTTCCAGACCTATTGTTGGTTGAGCAGTTTGCATGGCAGCATACCTTCTCCTGGAACGAAAAAGTATATTGAATCAAAGCAATGTGTGAAAAAGCTGTGATTTTATCAACTTTGAATGATTTGAGAGCGCACACACACACATGTTCTTGTAAGTGCATTTGATTCTTGAGGCTCTAAAAATGATATACTTAAATTGATTTAGCTAGTATATGACAACACCATCAATAAGAATTCCCATGGATGTGAATTTTATTAAACAATGCAGGATAGCAATTATACCGCAGTTCAGAAGATCGGCTTCTTGTCATGGGTTGAGAACTGTGAAACCAGGCCTGCATAAAAGTTGAAATGACATCAGAATGTCTTGAAGCTTTCTAAAACTGATTTTTCACCCAAGAATTCAAATTGAACAAACCTTAGCCAAATATAGATTGCTAGCCTGCATTCCTCTTTCGACAACATTCCTGATAAAATTGGAGAACAAAAGTAACATCAGGGACAAAATAACCAACTAACATTATAAAAATGATCAGAAAATAGCTATTATGGTAACTTGTTTAGCTCTAATGTCTATAGATATATTGTATCATTCAGTAGTTAGGACTGACAGTGTAAAGCATACAGTGACCACCTGAGGTCGCCTGAGATTTCATCAGCCATGACGGTGTTCTGTGCAAATAAGATGTCATTGCTCTTTTTCTTCTGTAGTAAACCTCCATGTTGGTGGCTAGACAAATTGGCAAGTTCTGTGGACATCCTGAAATTATATTACAGGGTAAACACGTATTACAAAGATGTGACACGACGATTTGAAGAGAATCTTATGATCAAACATTAAAGCACAATAAATAAAGACGATGTTGTCTGAGAGAACACATAGAATCGAATCAATTTGCCTGCCCTAGTCTACATATTGTCTTGGGAAGGCCTGTTAATCCCATAGCTTATTCGAAGTTTTTGGGATAAAACTTCGGCAAGTTTCAGATTCATGACAAATATGTATATGAAAACTGACATTGCAGGAAATTATTTAGCATCAACTTCCTATGTTTCTGTAGAAGATTTGTAGATCAGTTTTTACATTTGTCTACAATCCGATTTTAACATGCTTCGAGCTTAAATTAACTTTCTCAAACTAACATTTGCAAGTTTAATCCTTTCCTCATTCCAGAAAGAGCTTCATGTTAGACACACTCAATGATTAAAGTAGAATGAACCTCAAAATGCTAATGTCGCATATGTCTTTCTTCCAATGAACCTCAAGTTCATTATTCTCTTTCTTCTTCCAATCGCCACTCTATATTTTGACTATGTTAATTTTCGTTGCCTATCAAGAAATTTCCTCCCTGAAGTATAATTAAGACAATGATTTTTCGTGGTGTCATTCCCCAGCTGGATAGAACCAGTGATAAAAGAACTAAAAGTATTCACTCTCACCCTCAGCAAATGACAACCTCTTCAATATGCTATCTATCCTAATGGAATCACCAGAAAGGGATAATGGGTTGGTAATTATCACTTTAAAGTCACTCCTGCTTTTGATTTTTCCATGAGTTTGTTTGTACTTTTCAATAATGTGAATGCAAAATTATTTCTAATTAGCTTTTTTTCAAAAAAAAAAAAAAAGATTCCAACTTAACTGTAAGAAGAGGATATCGGAAAGATGATGGAATATAACACGGAGTTGACTAATACAGGGTATTCTAAGGGATCTGTTACTTTATCCTACTCACCTCCGTGATGCTTGTCGCGTACGATGTGCTATGCTTGATGGACTGTAACAATGATTCTGCGAAAGGGAAGTGCATCAATCAAATGACAAAAGAGAATATAGAATAAAAAGGAATCGATCTCAAACTACACCACATAGATATGTGAGTATTGTTGAATAACAAGATGTATTTGGCTGCTTTTAGAATGTTATTGAACTTTCTCATCAATTCATTCAAATAAGTTACATAATCATATAGATTGTACCGTTTATGACCACCATACTACACTTGGCAAAAACATACCCAATATCATCTCAGAATAATCTATATCATATTTCAGTTTTCTATTCCAAGTTTCCAACAACGCAAAATAATGAGAATCAGAGTTTTGGTTATAAGATGACAGAGTATCTCACTCAACTGTTCTCAATCCTAACTCTAGAGGTAAAAGAGAAAACAAAATAATCAACAAGCACAAGTTAACAATTGCAAAAGCTCAACTATTACTTGGACGAAATGGCATACAAAACATGCTATCATATCTCAATTAAGCTGCAATGTGCAATGTTATGGGAATGTTACTGGTCTCTAAATCAAAGAAAAAAAAAAAGGGGTAACAATGCATGGTGTTTTTCTTCTCCCTTCAAGAAAAATAATATTAAGCTGAATATAGATAATCAGAGCATTAATCCATATGATCTCTTGAGCCTAAAAGCACATCACATGTAAATACAGTTGGTTTCTTTCATTAAATCCATAGATTATTATCCAAATTGAATCATAATTCAAAGAAAACACATCGCACAAGAGCTTGCCTCTCCGTTGGTGAGCCAGCTCTTGAACAGCTCCTCACTGTCTGTGCGAAAACCCTGTGAAAGATTCTTAAACCCCAACATTTCCATAGTAGGTACGGGCAAACCAATCGAGGTCTCCATTAACGACTTGAGAAACAACTCCTCGCTATTGTTCCTATACATGTCCGACTCTGCCTCCATCAAACTCTGACTCTCCCCCTCAGTACTCCTATGATTATGAACCATCTGTGAACGATACAAACTCAAATTCTTCGCGCTGCTTTCATCCAATCTTCCTTTCTTTCTATCATTGACCATATTACCTATTTTCCCACCAAAACCAAGAAAATTACTACCCACTTCACAATACAAGTGCTACTTAAATCCCATATGAAAATAACTTCGATGATAGTTAAACTTTCACCAGAAAAGACAATGCTGTCTCTCTCTCTCCACTTGAAAAGCTAAATAAATGAGTCTTTATCAACGTTCAGTTGACTGTAATATTGAGAAGAAATAAGAATCCCATGTAGAAAAAGTCCTCTGTAGTACTAAGATTACTAGGCAAATCAAATATAACATGCCGTATGAGGATTCTTTCAATTTTAATCTTTGATTTAATTAATACGACAGGCGTCTGGTGGGCATCAATTCACTACAATAAATGAATAAAAATATTCAAGCTTTTGGAATCTAATAATTTTGAGTCTCGTTTTGATTCCATAGACAATATATTTGTCTTTTTCATTGTGGTGCATGAAACTTACGTTCAGGCGGGATTCAACGGTTGAAAATGCTGAGAAAATTTACTGGGGCCCATAATAAATAATTAGGAATTAAAAGGAATATTTAAAATTAAAGGGGTTTACCAGAATGACCGAAGCTGAATTAGTGGAGTTGGAGAAGCAATGAAAAGGAAGTTGCGGCTTCTGATTTTTAAAATTTTAAAAAAAATTGGAGCCGTTGATGGACCGTCTGCGTGTGAATTTGGTTACGTTGTTTTCGGTCAAGTTAATTATAATGAGATCCCTTTTATTTAGAGAAGTTATATAAAAACCCCAAACGTTTGGAACATATATCAAATTGGTTCTTGCCTATTTGCTGATTAGAAATAACAATTCCAAATGTCAATAAATTCGTGCTATAAAATAAAAATAACAATTCTTATGAAATTGACCTCATAATGTATTTTTTTTCTACAAGAATAAATCAAAATAAAATTTTTAATGAGTTTGATTATTCTGTCCAATCTCGACACTTTTAAATAGTTAGAAAGTCAACACAAGTTAGTAAAATATAATCATTTCACGTCGGTCAAGTTATAAAAAACTGTAGTCACAATCTTGTTCTAACATGCATTATAAAATATTTTTTTGTAATTTCTTAATGATCAAATAGGTAAAAACAATAAATCTACTCCCCGTCAAGATATGACCAACTTCTCGATGAACTTATTAGAAATAAATTAATAAAAGATTGAGCAAGTAGGTTATAATTGTGAATTAATCAAACCACTTGTTTGTTTACACTTAAATAATATTGTATTAAATGGCTTGCTTAGGACGGTAGTAAGGCGACGTACTTGAACAACTAATACTTTGATTAATCTTCAATAATGTTTTAATTTCTTTGAACCCTTTGACTAACTGATTTTGGAGTTCATATGGAAGAGAATGTGTCCAAAGAAATGTTGATTAAGTTTATATGACAGCGACATTATATGTTACGTAATTATGGTATAATTCCGTGGAATCATTTCTTAAATTTGATTAATTTACATGAAAAGCATAATTTTTTTTGCTTTTTTTTTGGGTTGGAGTCGGCCGGCAGATTCTACTTTGATGGATGCTGACAGATGCTTAACAGCGACGTACCTAATACTAAATATAATTGATTTATTTATTTCTTTCTTTTATATATATATATATATATATATATATATATATATATATATATATATATATGTGTGTGTGTGTGATAGTTTTCTAATCAGAAATTTATAACTTTAATAAAGTTAGTAATAAGTTAAAAAATAAAAAAATAATGCATTAGAATTTATATTTTTTTTATCTTTTATCTTATCTCTGACTTTATTAAAAATTATATATATATATATATATATATATATATATATATATATTTTGAAATCTTAGATTCTACCATTGACTATTTTTAAAAATTGAAAAAGTTACTAATTAGTTGAGTGTATCAGCTCATCTTTACTTTTATAATATCTCATTTTAAGACGCGATTGTTGCACCTCGGCACTGCACAAAGCATCGTTACATGGCCCAATTTGATTAATTTTGATTGATTAAGAAAGATAATTGACAATAAATAAATAAAAAAAGGAAAAATTGTTAAGCTACTAAAAAAACCCAACCTTTTAGAGCAAAAAATTTTGCTAAAAAAATATCTAATTTTCATCAAGAAATTAAAGGTTAATTTCAATTTACACCTAATAAATTGAGTAATTGACCATCTTCAATATACAGCTCAAATTATTATAAACTTCAATTTACCTTATCTATTAAACTTATCTTTTGAATAGTAATTAGAATTAAGTCAAAATTTATAATAACTTGGGAATATTCTATTTCTAATCAATTTATTAAGGGTAATCTGAAATTAACCGTTAAAATTTAATCCGAATAGTTCTTAGTTACAGATTTTACTCCTCCATCCAAAACAGCTAGAAAGTGGCCATCCTTCATTACATTCTCAGAATTTAGACAAGCAGACTACATGTTATCTCATATTTTCATTTTCTCCTCCCAGATCTCTCTCTCAGGAAACATGCATATAAAACTGCACGTCAAATTCTATTCGAGACTGATACCAAAACTCGATGCACGTTCAGATCCTAAAAACGGAAGGATTGAGCATCAAAACAAATCAACAATACGGTCCAGCCGTATTCCTTTAACAAGCAAGCTAACCACTAAAGCATGGCAACAACAATGTAACAAGCTCTATAAAGACTATTGATTTGGCTTCGCTAAATCTGCCTACCTTTAAGCATTCTGTCTCCTAGTATTATTGCCAAAGTTCATTTAGTTCAGACATTGGGGAAAGAACAATTGAATGAATGCATACAATCCATGTCGGAGGGGAAAAAACAAGGGATAAAATTCAAAGCTTTTCTCATACAATCAAGTTCATAGATAGGCACTGGAATGATCATAAAGGCACCACAACTTGATATCTCACTTCCACATTCTGGACTAGGCCATTCCAGTCGCCAAACACGAAGAGATCCAGTTACCATTTGCCCAAATTTGTAAGGAATCCATGCCATGAGCAGCCGAAAAATCCATCAACTTGAAGCCCTTGTACAAGAAAGAGGGAAAAGAACTTTCCATCACATACATTTTCCAGAACTTCCACATGACAAAGATGACAACTAAAAAGATTGAGAAAAAAAAAGGAAGAAGAAGAAAAAGGCACCACGAAAGCTACAATAATAATAAAACCATCTCCCCTAAATTTCATATATGATACGGTGAGCAAGGAACAACCACATTTCATAATTCATATTATAGCTTATGAGACAAAAATCAAGATTAGCACCTTTGTATTCTTCAGACTTCTACAAGACACTGAAGTCAAGTAATATAAATTACTCCAAAAGAAAACAAAACAACATCCGCACTATCTCTATCTCTCTATGTACTTCTGGAACCTGCCACTGGAGTTGCCAGTTGTTCTTAAAAATCAGACTCATAGGGACTGTTCTCATCTCTCTAGATTTTCAGGCATTGGACTCTTAGATTTTGATTATAGGAATTGTTGAACCATTTGAAAGCTAAACATAGTTGTCGGATTCCAACTGGGCTCCAAATAGCAATATCAAACAAATCATTTTGGGGGATGGGAGAAACAAGGATGCTGACGATATGTTTACAAATTATACTAGATTATTGAGCCACTAATTATAGCATCATTTGAGAGAGTAATGATACAGATACCAACTACATATACAAACTCGTATGTTCATAACTGATGCGACATACTGTTCGTATAAGAATGAAAATGAAAGAGTTTATGAAATTAATAGAATAAATAATGTGACAAAAAACTAGCAAAATCACAATAGTTTGAATACATAGTTTCGTTTAAGTAGTGCAAGGAAATTTATAAACAGAAAACGAGAAAAGTGGATGATATATTAGCAATGGTGAAGATGTAGTCCAAGCCATGTGCCCAATTATGATGACTGAAATGAAATAAAAGAGATCAAAGAGTTGAGTAAGCTGGATATTATAATTGTGTTCGCAAACATAGAAATTGCCTCAAGACAATCGTTTGAATCCTTTTCTCCAGAAAAAAAAAAGGAATTGTTTGAATCCATAGTTTTTATGTGCTTTATTCGATTTGAGAGGATGATGATTCTAAATTCAACTTCCAGATCCAATGAATAAAGCAACAGCATTTGTGGGGAAGATGGACGGAAGTTATGAGGAAGGTGGGACTCACATAAAAAGGCGAATTAAAAGGGATTTTCCTTGTTTTCAGAAAAAAGAAAAGAAAAGAAAACCTGTGAAAATCAATTCCTTCTCCTTTTACAAAAGTAATTATGAACATATGAGAAGAGTGATATACTCTTTGCTACAATTATATTAGCAGGAACCACAAATACAGCTAGGCAACAAAGCCTAGCAACTTCAAGGGAAAACCCTTGACTAATTCCCTTCAACTGCAAGATATCAATGAACAATCACATAATAAAAAGGTATTCGAGAGAAACAGAAAGGGACCAAAACAGTTCAGGGCATTCTTATGGCCAGCTTTTCAAGTAACAACCCTATTTGTCCAGGAGATTGACCCTTCCAGAAATCTTTCCACCCTGAAAATCCCCCTTAAACTATATATATGTCTGTGTAAGTTTCAGATAACTTCCAATTAATGGGAGACCAAATATTAACTGAAGTCGAAAGATGACTGCTTCAGAATGAGTGGAAACAGTAGCCACCAGGGAAATCGAAAAAAAGAAAATAGGCACAGAGGGGGTTATAATTTCTCAAAACTCTTGCAGAGCAATCATAACTTTCTTCATCTAAAGAAATAAACAACATGGTCAGATTGAATACCAATCAGGTCTAAACTTCGAAAAAGTGCAAGCTACACAGTGCTTGACATTTCCCCAAATTTTCATAAACAAAACACAGAACTTCTAAAAGCAGCCATCACGAACATAATTCTATTGTATAAACTAGAGGTATAGGTCAGAAAAAACTCTGTTTGTATTCTATCTTCTTAAACTTCATTCTGCAATTACACATGAAATATGATGCAAACACACAAGGAAATATTATAAAAATTGGAATACCTTAAGAGAACTCTCCATTCTAGACAATCTCATCATCAGGAACATCTGGTGTCAAGAATTTCCTCGGATCTTTACGGACTTCCATATAATCAAAGCCTGGTTTGACCTTTTCTGGCACAGGAACCAGAGGAATAATACTGTCTCTATCAATAACTCCATCAATAATCCCATATTCAACTGCTTCAATCGGAGACATGTACCGATCCCTATCAATATCCTTTTGCACTTGCTCAAACGAACGGCCAGTAAAACCAGATACAATTCTTGTAAAATTATCCTTGTTATGCATGATTTCTCTTGCTTGAATTTCGACATCTAATACTTGCCCACTAGCTCCTCCCATTGGCTGATGAATCATTATCCGAGTGTTGGGCATAGCAAACCGCTTCCCTTTCGTCCCACCACCAAGAATTAACGAAGCAGTTGATGCCGACATGCCTAGCGCAACCGTGGACACATCTGCTCGCACGAGCTGCACCACATCATATATAGCCATTGTGGCACTGACATTCAACAAAAGGAAAAAAGATTAGCTACCATCACCCTGGTTACCAAATTGTTAATAATAGTATTCAAGAGGTTTCACATACTGAGTTTCATCCAAAACTTCCATGTTACACGTAATTATGATTATGTACAAGATTAAAGCTCTGTTCACTGCTGCAGCTTAAAAGCTGCCGCTACTAAACAGCAGTACCAAAAATAGCCTAAAGTGCTGTCCAATCAAATCACTGGCTATCAAGTATAACCAAGCCGTGATTAAAATGTTCAAATTAAGCAAGTACAACAATAAAAAATTTACAAATTACAAATGTACCATAAAAAAATGATAAAAAATGAATTTACCTAAGAGAGCCACCGGGGGAGTTGATGAACAGCCTGATATCTTTGGTGGGGTCCTGAGCATCCAATAAGAGGAGCTGACTAATGATGGCGTCAGCAACGAAATCGTCAATGTTATTACCCAAGAAAACAATTCTTTCCTTGAGCAGGAGGCCCATGGCGTCAGCTTCGGCGCCGCGCATGGCGGTGGCCGGTGTCTGAGGGGCCGAAGACAAATGAACATCGTGTTGCCGTAGCTGTTGCTGTAGAGCTAGGGTTTTGGTTGAGATTCTTTGGGTTTTAACAGAAGAAATGGGTTTAAAAGAGAGAGGCAGAGATTTAGAGAGCGAGAAATTGAGGGGTTTGTAGAGAGAAAAAGGGAAGTGAGAGGTTGAAGTGGAAGATACTGAAAGCGAATCCATTGTTGTTAGGGAAAAAAAAAAAAAAAAAACAAATTTTAGATAAAGATTTAGATTACAAAGTATCAACTCAGTAACTGCAAGCTCTTCTTCTCAGTGTTTCTGCAAGACCTTTAACTTTTGCGAGAATATGCTAAAGTTAAATCACTTGCACAATGATACTAAATATAATTCACATTTACTCAAATACCCTTCACTCGGGAAATACCCAAATACCCTTAAAATCAATAAATCATATAAATTTTGTTTAAAAGTATTTTTCATCTTTTTACCCCAAGCCCGTTAAATGTTGTTAACATACAAATACTGCTAGATATAACCCAATAAAACATTACAAATCAATTAAAAAAACATATCAACAAGCAACAAGGAGAGTTTACTAGCCACAATAAATAATATTTTTGACAACACATCAAGCGCTTGACGCCCGTACACGCACTTGATGAGATTTTTGAGTTTTTTAAACTGTTCTAGAGGACTATGTTTATTTGAGGATTGGGTTTGAATGAGGTGAGGGGATTGGATTATAAAATTAACCTAAACAGATCTTTAGAGTAAAATTGAATCAAAACAAAACTCAAAATAATTTTGAGTTTGGTTTAGTTTAGGTCAATCTAAAGAAAATGATCATTCTAGCACTAGTGATACAAAGTGTCTAAAGTTCAAATTTAATTTATGTACTTTTTTTATTTTTTAAGCACAACTTTTTTTTCTTTTTTAAAAAATTTCCAAATAACTCCCACTATTCTTTACAAATGTCATAACCCATACGAGATTGTATTCATATCATGGATTTTTATTCCAATTATTCCAATATATATATTACAAAAAAGGCACAGAAATAAAAGCACACTCTTAAGCTGCCCCTTCATTCCTCACCCAAAAATAATAATAATAAAGAAAAAAAAAAAAAAATAAAATCACATACTCAAGGTACTCCTTCATTCCTCGTAGTTCTCGGCACCTTAATAGGAAGTAAAATAAAATTAGACATCTAAAACTTCGATAGGGATACAATTATCATCTCTGCGGCCGCAAGGCGCTGGCCACTTCCATATAGCAATAGGTTAGGACTCCTTTTTTCTATTTTGTCTCCTGTTAATTGGCTTCCTCTACCTCTTCTCATTCCTCTACCTCTTCTCATTCTCTCCCATATCCTCTTCCTTTCACCCTGGGGATCTTAGGTTTGCCCGGCCTAAGAGTGAGGCTAGTACAAAATCGAGATTCACTTGATAAGTCTTAGTCCAATCTAAGAACCCTAAATTTTATGAAATATACATACACTTATATAATTTTTAATAATTATATTTTTTCCATACTCTTATTATAAATATTTAAATTTTTAAATATATAAGTTCAAATTTTCAGACCCAACTTATTAAAATAAAATTTAAAAAGTTATGCAATTGAAAAATAGTAGGGCCATTGACACCCCTCTAACTTCCTCATTTTTTAGTACACCTCGTAAATATAAATTGCTTCTCAAAAACCCCTCATTAATTCCAAATTACCCTCATCTCTTTACTTTTTATTTCAACTACTATTTTTCAATCTTAATCTTTCCCTTCTAAATCTAGCATCTCTCCCATGCTTTGTCGATGTGGGATTCGTCTAGGGTGTTACATACACCTTCCTTAGAGACTCAGCATTCTCGTTGAGGTTTGCCCCACCATCGCTCAAGAGGACACGCGGAGCCGCTCTGATACCATATGTCATGACCCAAACTAGACCTGGCAAGATATTGTCCATTTTGGGCCTTAACAAGGCCCACACGGCTTTGTTTCTGAGGCGCCCATACACCTCAAAACGCATCTTGCTAATTAAAGTGTATATCACCCCTTATAAACCTAATATCTCTCCCATGTTTTGCCGATGTGGGATTCGCCTAGGGTGTTACATAGGCGATGATGGGGCAAACCTCAGCGAGGATGTTGAGTCCTTAAGAGGGGTGTATGTAACACCCTAGGCGAATCCCACATCCCTCTTGAGCGATGGTGGGGCAAACCTCAGCAAGGACGCTGAGTCCCTAAAGGTGGTGTATGTAACACCCTAGGCGAATCTCACATTGGCAAAGTACGGGAGAGATGCTGGGTTTATAAGGGGTGATCCACACTTTAATTGGCAAGACGCGTTTTGGGGTGTATGGGCACCCTAGAAACAAAATCGTGCGGGCCTTGTTAAGGCCCAAAGCGGACAATATCTTGCCAGGTCTAGGTTGGGTCATGACATATGGTATCAGAGCGGCTCCGCATATCATCTTGAGCGATGGTGGGGCAAACCTCAGCGAGGACGCTGAGTCCCTAAAGGGGGTGTATGTAACACCCTAGGCGAATCCTACATCGACAAAGCACGGGAGAGATGCTGGATTTATAAGGGGTGATCCACACCTTAATTGGTAAGACGCGTTTTGATGTGTATGGGCGCCCTAAAAACAAAATCATGCGGGCCTTGTTAAGGCCCAAAGCAGACAATATCTTGCCAGGTCTAGGTTGGGTCATGACATATGGTATTAGAGCGACTCCGCATGTCGTCTTGATGGTGGGGCAAACTTCAGCAAGGATGCTGAGTCTCTAAGGAGCTTGTATGTAACACCCTAAGCGAATCCCACATCGGTAAAACACGGGAGAGATGCTGGGTTTATAAGGGGTGATCCACACCTTAATTGGCAAGACGTGTTTTAGGGGTGTATGGGCGCCCCAGAAACAAAACCGTGCAGGCCTTGTTAAGGTCTAAAACAGACAATATCCTACCAAGTCTAGGTTGGGTCATGACACCATTTTTTTATTTTGACCCCTGTTAATTGGCTTCCTCTGCCTCTTCTCGTTCTCTCCCATATCATCTTTCTTTCACCCTGGGGATCTTAGGTTTGCCCGGCCTAAGAGTGAGGCTAGTACAAAATCGAGATTCACTTGATAAGTCTTAGTCCAATCTAAAAACCCTAAATTTTATGAAATATACATACACTTATATAATTTTTAATAATTATATTTTTTCCATACTCTTATTATAAATATTTAAATTTTTAAATATATAAGTTCAAATTTTCAGACCCAACTTATTAAAATAAAATTTAAAAAGTTATGCAATTGAAAAATAGTAGGGCCATTGACACCCCTCTAACTTCCTCATTTTTTAGTACACCTCGTAAATATAAATTGCTTCTCAAAAACCCCTCATTAATTCCAAATTACTCTCATCTCTTTACTTTTTATTTCAACTACTGTTTTTCAATCTTAATTTTTCCCTATTCTAGTTTTAAAGAAAATATCATAATTGAAACCGTTGTGTTCCTGACAATGTTGCCTAGTAATCAATATTTAATGTTGAGGGAAGTGCTTGAAAAAAGAGGATTAATGGGCTGTCCTCATATTTTTTTTATTGGTGCTATCACTTAAGAGCTTTTGGTGTATATTCTAATTGAAATGATTGTGTAATGAGAAATTCCTGTTAATTAAATTGTTCAGCTCCTTTTGATATCATATCAATCTATCAACCTAGACTTATACACTATCTTTTTATATATAAAGAAAGAAAGAAAGATTAATCAATAGATAAACGAGCTAAAATTGCCAAAGTGAAAGCACCAGCAGGAACAACATTACAGAGAAGATCAAGATGGATTCCTCCTCCGCTTGGCTACTTCAGAGTGAATGTTGGTGCAGCAATTAATAGAGACAACCATCAAGTAGGCATGTGGTGGTGATTAGAGACGGAGATGGATCTGTGATAATAATTACAGTTGTTCATAAAACGATGTTTTAAGGAAATGTAGCTCGAGCAGAAGCAACAGTTGTTAATCTTTACTTTCAGATTGCAAAAGATTGAAGAGTTGCTTCATCTTTCTCCCTCATCTTCATAAAACTTTTTAAATTCTAGTTTCAAAAATATACCCAAACCACTTCCGAGGTTTGCCATCCGAATTTCTTTCTCCCTCATCTTCATTTTCCGACGATAAAGGTGCACAGAAAAATAGAGATAAACTTATTGTCAATTTTATGACCTAAAAGCATGTAATAAAATAATATTTCCTGAATTTAATGGCTGCTGTCTGCCCAACTTCACAGTGTTTACTGCTGCCTCTCTCTTCTCTGTTATGTCTTTCATTTTTTTCACTAATATCCCCACCATAGAGAAAAGAATTTTTCTCTTTTTTTTTTTTTATAATATACGAAGATGGCAACTTTGTTTGTATAGAAGTTTTCTAATTCAATCCCACAAAGCAAAGTCTCCATCTTTGCCTTTACTTTGTTAGCTCCTAATATCTTTGCCTTATTAAGAGGCAATTAAGACTCAACTGACCGTCTTGAGTGAAAAATAATACAATTAGTTGAAGGTTTCCTAACCACTCGGCAGCCGAGTGGTTAGAGCCACTCCCTCACAAGTGTGAGGGTAGTGGTTCGAATTCCCACAAAAGTATTATGGTGGTTAAATTTAAATTTTCTTCTTCAACATTTGATTAAAAGTTAAAGTTCCTCGAATATTAGAGATGGTTAAAATCTGAGCTGTACTATATAAGATTTGATGTAAATTAAGTCCTAATTAGTTGTAGTATCATATAATATATTTGAGCAATAGTCTCATGTAATAAAAAAAAAAGTTCAATTGTACTTCCCTAAAACTTTAGCCTCACACACAAACTCAAAAGTATAACATATTTTAATTGCTTTTGTAAATTTATAATTGTTTTGGTTTGATTTTTGTTCAGCCCAAAACATTATTAGAGCTTCCCTTTTAGCGATGGTTTTCTAGAGAGGATGTCGACTGGGGCAGTAAAGATGTTGTTCGCTGAGGAAGGTGACGGCTGAGACATCTCTGCAACCACTATGAGAGCTTCTCTACAAATGGCTATTCTTCCCTTTTGGAAGTGGTTTTCTGGAGAAGATGGCGATTGAACTTCCTGAAAATGGTTGCCTGGGGACATTGATGACTAGGGAAGGTGATGATTATGATGCCCCTACAACCATGAGAAACAGGCGTTAGAGGTGATGCCGACAATGGCCGAAGATGACACTCTAATGGTCAAGTTAGTGGAGATAGGAGTGGGTGAGGGGTTTCAGAGAAATCCTATAACAATAAGAGAGATGAGTGTTTTTTTGGGATGAATGAGTCACTTACCCTTTATAATACCAACCTAACCTTTTATATGGTGTGCCCCTTAGGACATTTTTTTTGCGCTATTGTGGGCACATGGCGGGCTATCATTGAGGGATTCCCTCCTTGGGTAGGATTTTTGGGTATTTTGACCTCTTTGAAGGATATTCTCCAGTGTGCTAGAGCTGGCAGCTAATCTTTCTGACCAGGATGCTGAAGGGCTGTCTGTGGTCCCCCTTTCCTTACCTCTGACTTGGGCGGCTCACAAGGGGATATTTAAGAGGCAGCTTATGTGGGGATCATATGGACATGCAATGGCATGGGCGTACCGTAAGAGGTATATTCCGTTATTCTCTGATGGCTCAAGTGGTTAACGCTGTCTTTTCGAGATCTTCCCATCTCAACTTTCCTTTTTCATCTTCCCATTGTCAACTTCTCTTTCTCAACTTCCCATTTTCATCTTTCCCTTGTTAACTTCTCTTTCTCAACTTCCTCTTCATTCTTTGTCACAGTCTTAAGTCACGTTCCTCATGTGAGATTTTCCTATTTCTTCAAGATCTTCCTCATGTGAGATCTTTGTCATGGTTCTGAATCATATTCCCCATACATCATGACCTCAATACCTCTAATCTATATTTTACCAGCAACAATAATATATAAGTAAATTAAAGGCAAATGTGGAATAGGGCATTACTCAAAAAAGAACTAATAGTGACATTAAATAAAAATATCAATGAAAAAGACATGGAGTGAGTGGAGGAAGGGCTCCGATTGGTAGAAACATTCAATGACTGAGTGAAAATTGATTCAATGAAAAAAAAATTAAAAATAAAGAGGAAGTGTGATAAAGACAAGTTTTTTTTTTTTTAACTCTTATTATTGTATTAAATTGAGGACTAGAAGACTCAAGTTATAAAAGGAGATATATCAAAAATCAAAGAATATTTTCTTGCCTAAATATGTTTCTAATCCCAAATAAAATAATTCACCTAAAAGTCAATAACCAGAGTTATAAATGATTCAATTTTTATTACCAAAAATAATATATATATTTCCTTGATATATTTATTTTTCTTCTAATACTTGGCACAATCAGTTGGCATAAATGACACTTTCCTCTTCACAAGATCAAATTGAATCAAGAAATTCATTTGGGACAAATTTCCAAACACCCCGATAGGATCCACGGGTAACATGTTCAAGCACATCAATTTTTCTTCCTCTAATCTAGCAAATGCATTCACTGTGTTCAACTTCAAATCTGCTGCCCCAGCAAAATGAAATGTAATAATCGGAAGATCACCTTCTTCTTTAACTTCAAAGCAAGCACTTGCGTATCCCCTCGGATCATCAACACGTTGAGACCCAAACTTTTTCCCCAAAACTGCTGCCAATTTTTCATAAAATTGAGGATCAAGAAACGTAAATGTTGTTCCTGAATCAATTATCATGTTTCCCTCTTCCCTGTCGGTTGCATTACTTGTAAAATATTTAACCCTTTTGTTGCCAACACTAATGGCCTCCAACGTCACATGATAATAAGTTGATGGTTGTTTATCAACTAAATCAACCGTAACAACTTTAGACTTCCCTGGAACCAAACCTATGTCGCCGAAGTTTATTTTACTCGTGGCGTTCCCCTGTGCGGACGTTGGCACCAAACAGTATGAAAATTTTCCTTTGATGGATTTAGTTATTTGAGAGATTAACGAAAGAGGGCCGCCCCCAAGGCCAACAATTCCAGAGCCAACTTCATCAAACGTGCCGGTGTTATTATTTCCGCAACCATATACTATATTCGGAAACGTACCCTGATCAGGACTAGTTTTTGAACTAATGACGAAAATTTCGGTACCAACATTTCCTGTAGTGTATGAACCGTCAGCATATGAGTAATAGAATTGGCATGTGTTTCTGTTTGTATCGCAACGCTTGTCTTTCTCCAAGCGGAGGCAGGATTCGGATTGGCATGTGATGTTTCTGGACGTTGAGGATTGCTTGGGGTCGAAGATTGGAGGGTTTTGCTTGTAACATTTATGGCATGGCTTGCATTGAATCCATGTGAGGTCGCTTGCTGTATCGGCTATTCCAATCAACTCGACCCGTGGGGTTCCTATTGAAATGTTGATGAAATATTCTCCTCCTGAAGAAACCACGGGGGCCTGAAGTGCTTCTGGGGAGGCTGCTTTTGGGTTGAAGTGATTGTTCAAACGTGATATTGAACGGAGATAAGCTTTATGGAATCGTTCGGAGTTGGTTTCAGAGGTGCTGTAAAGGGGAGAGAGTGGGGAATCACGGTGGATAAGATCAGCAGCGACAGCGCCATTGTTGGATTCTACAAAAGGAAAGACAAACTGAAGAGTGGCGGTGATGCATATTGCAAGAAGGGAAATTAGGGCTGCCATGTTTGGGTGAATCTAGAGGAAAATTTAGATGTGTGTGAATACAATACGAAAAGTGAATTGGTAATATGGAAGGACAGAAAGGGAGAGTACAAATTAATCATTAGCAAAGCTGGATGGGGATTAAATGTAAGGATTGTAAAAAGGGAAATTGAAAGGTTGGAATTTAGATATTCGGATTCTCTACTTAATTTAGCTTTTACACACAATAAATATTGTTATTGGTTTGTAGGGAGTGGCCCCTAATTCATTATTTCGATTTAATTGAGATTTTAGTTTTCAACTAATTGATGCCTAAAGGATAGATAGTTCAACCGTTGTAGCGGAAGCAAGAGGTTATAAATTCAGATTTAAGGTGATACTTTTAATTGGAGGGTGAAGAAGAGGTTGGGTACAGCACCTAGTTTGTATAATAATATCAAATGAGGTGACATCTGACGCAGCATCATTCATTATTTTTTAACATTACAACATGAATAATAGAAAATAAAGATAACTGCCATGTAATACAAGACCATTACTAATAGATGACTTTGCTGGAAATTTTAACATAATATTGCAAAAACATGCAATAATTGTCTAACCATATTCATGTTTTATTATGATGTGTTATGAGATGAGAGTTACAAAAGACTGAACATAAACCACAGGTCAATCTTGATCTTGCATTTCCATGGGAAGAGTTGAGAAGGCAATACATCAAGATAAGATGTATGCCTAGATAAAAATTAACCATATCAAAGCAAAATCACGATGTCTCTACTTTCTTATTGGTCAAAAAGATAAATTCTATTTAATGCAAAAATAAAGTGCTCTGATCCCATTTTTGGCAATGGCATCGACTATGTAGCATGGCCTTTCTCAGAAGAAGGAAAAGTTAGGACCATGCATTGTCCAGATTTTGACCATTCAAGGAGAAATTGTATTCATAGCGCATACAGCAGCCCACTATAATTTGGAAAATATCATTCATATCAATTCAGATGGAGTAGCTCATTCTCCACTAGGCTATGAAAACCAAGCCTAATTCATAGGCACCTTAACACAGAAAAGGACACGGGATGTATACCAGTCGGCAAATCCATCACGCTATAGTTTTCACATAAACGAACACAAAATGATAGAGAATAGGTCATTTTAAGAAGGTCACCTTTTTATGAAACTGAAATAAAAAATGGATCTAAGAAAACTCATACGTTACATATCATGTGCCAAATCAATCATGATATAATTTTCGTGCATGTCATTCTGTCGTGCTGTTACAGGAACTCCAAATTGTTTCAATCAAGTCCATAAAGGAAAATGCCAGTATGTTAACAAAGCAATTTTGAAAATTAAACGATATATGAGATTTCCAAGCAAAACTGGAAAAGTATTCTTGGAGCTCAAAGTAAGAATCAGTTGTGGATGAAGGAAACTTTTTAACAACATAGTATAATAGACTCCAAAGATCAAAACAGGTGAGACAAAAAAAATTGCTTTGACAACATACATAGAGAGACAATCTTCTTAACGAAAACTACCCACAATATGTCAACTAATACGTATAACATGTAGCCTCTCCGAATTTCCCAAAAATTAATATGCATTTCCTCTTTCTACTTGCCATGATTCATGACTGCATGGCTGTTCTTCAACAGATAAGTAATCAAAATTTATAGATTTAGATACCACCTTTCTCAGTCAACTGCTCATTGGCCCCAATGGTGCACCGTGCCATAATTTATAGACACACATACCAAGCTATTGCAGGGAATAAGATAAAAAATAAATGCTAAAGCACTGCACACCAAAAACTTCTTACACATTGTTATCATCGTGTATCTCTCTTATAGAAACAGAGATATATATATCTACAGTTTCAATCCTTTTAGCAAAAGGATTGGCCAAAAATTAAAGCAACACACCATATCAGTAATTAGAAAGATACAATCCAGTTAAATGAAATCCAAATTGCATTTGAGAATGTTAAATCAAGCAATTAAAAGTTTTCAATTGCATTCTTATAAGAAACAGATAAGGAGCAAATCGATCTAAATTTTCTGTCTGATTTACACTCATATATTATATAACAGCATATAAACATGTAAAGAAAAACTATAACCCTTTACATTGCACATTAACAAGAAACAGAACATATAAGAAGAAAATTTTCATTGTAATGCAAGAGCACATACTGTGAATTTATGATATATCTATTATCTAAGTATAAAAGTAAGAAAAATAAAAAACAGTGGAAATTGTACTTGATTGCGCTCTAATCATCGCTCAGCTCGTCATCTAAGGCGCCACCATAATGATCACTAATCTTCATCGATGCTTGCTTTGCCCATTTGACAATCTTCTCTGCCTCTCGGCTAACTCTTTCTTGCTCCTTCATTGCCTTCTTCAGTATCTTTTCCTGCTCTTTAACAGAAAAAGCATTCAAATCCGATAAGAACCCATCGTTCTTAATACCCCAGTCAAGGTCATCAGCAAGAATTGGACTTTCCCTGCTCTTTTTCTTCGAAGCACTCTTCGGAGAACACAAAAAACAGCCCTTTCTCTGCGGCGGAGACGGCGGAGAAGAAGGAAAATCCATCCATGAACTCGCAGAACTCAATGGCGAAGAAAATGACTTGGATTTCGACTTCAGCTTCGATTTAGAGGAAACAGCAACAACAGGAACAGAAGCAGAAGCAGAGACAGACTTATGTCTGGAATCTTCTTTAAAATAAATTTCTCCATCTGGGTTCTGTTTGCACTGCGAGAAAATGGCCGAGGAAGGAGAAGAATCACAACTAGAAACTGATTTTGCCGTCTCCAAGCCGGGTTTCCCACCTGGGTTTTGTTTGGAATCGGATAAAAGCTCCGCCTTTGAAATTGGATTTGAATGATGATGATGATGAAGAGATTGTGTGCGTTTGTCAATGTGATGACGATTATCATTGATGTGGGTTTTGGGTTTAGTAGTGGCAGGGAAAGATTTGAGCTTGCGGAATCGGGATTCTAACTCAGTGGGCAGGACTGAATCGTCGGCGAAACCAGAACAGTTGATAGCAGAGACTTGCTCGAGAACTGAAAGCTCTTTCGCTTGAGTGATTATATCTTCTACTGCTGCCTCCTCGTCTGTGTCCGAGAAGTTTCCAATATCCGCCATTATTAGGGTTGCTAATTGCGATTGTTATTTTTGTAAAGTTTTGTGGTGAGTTTAAAGTGCAGTTCCCTGTAACGGCTAACTCATGCTTTTGGCGTTTTGTTCTTCGTACTTCTAATTTCTAATTTCGTGGGGCCCAGGAAAATTCTGGTTGGGGTCCACTAAAATTGGATACGATATGAAATCTCTCTTTTATTAGGTGAAGATATTGCAAATCAAAACAATTTTTATTTTTCCCTCCCCCAATTACTTTGAAAAGAATCTAAATTTAATCCTTTTGAATTCAATGTTGGTCAATTTGACCTTAATGTTTTTTTATTAGAGGAGTACTACTACACATTATAAATTTTTTAATAAAAAATTATCTTAAATGATATAATTTTCATCAATTAGTTAGTAAAATATACAATTAATTTATTTAAATATTGTAAAAAATTACTAACCACTTAATTAATAACACATCATTTAAAATCAAATTTAAAATAAAAAAATTTAGGTTGTCCATCATTATTTTTATTAGAGAAGATATAGGCTCATTCCTGTAAATTTTTGTTTTAGTTTATTTTTCATTCTTGAAAGTTAAATCAAGCTACCTAATTTTATTTCAATTATAAATATTGTTTTTCTAATAATCTCACGCTTATATGTATTGAGATAAAAGGCTATATTTCAATTAATGTGGCATCAATTAATGATTATCAATTTATAACGTATTAAGTACATACTCATTGACTTTTAATAATATGGTTAACATTAATAATGAATGATATTTCATGTGTCGTATTTATATCCTAAGCATAAATCATTTAAATTTGTAAAAGATTTTATTATTTTTCTTTAAAGAAAATATTAGTTCAGTCAATTTGATTGTCGCCTTATTACCCAATAAGTTTTAGTTTTTATTCCCTCTAAAATTTAGTATGGGATTTGACTTGCTATGGATTTAGAGATCCAAATTTTATCTTAACATAACTTATCTATCACCCCTCGATATGTTCTTTTTTTTTTAAATATAATAGATTTTTAAAGTAATATTGTAAAGGAGAAAATGACACTTAAACCTTCAAGGTTTTCTCTAATGCACTAGTGGCTCTAAGTGTAATGTGTTTATATATCCATAAAGCTCTTTCCATTTTGAGTTGTTGCTCGTGGTAAATGTTACGTGTGCATCTTCTTCATTTCTCTCTACATAAAACCGATCTAACCATCACGTAGATCTTGACAAATAGAATCTACCAAAATGTTTATTGTCCCTAGAAAAAAAAAAAACTATAGAAAGGAGTCTATATTAATTAGGATTTTCTATATATATTAATTAAGGTAAAACCTACGTACTTAAAGAGGGTGCTTGCTTTGTAGTTATTGACTTAATGTGACTTGACTTAATTAATTAAGTTAATAATTTTGATTGAATAAAATATCCTAATTTTTTTTAATTTTTTATTGAATGGAATAATCTGAATAAACTAACTAATTTCATATATAAAAAATATCTCAACTTTATTATTTATTTTTCATCTATTTTTCATCACCTGGCATGTCGTCATTCATTACTTTACCAATTTAATCATTATTATTTATATTATTATATTTTATTAGTCACCAATGTTGAACAATTTTTTGTTCATAGATAGATACTATTTAGTAGATTCACAAATTAGAGGTTATATGGCACCATACCATCATGTTCGTTATTGGTTGGGTGACTTTCATAGTGGTGGTCGAGCTAGAGGAAGGGAAGGAAAAATTCATCATGCCCATGCCAAATTGAAAAATGTTATTGAACGTGCTTTTGGTGTGCTAAAGGCTTGTTTCCCAATTCTAAAAAAGATGGCACCATACTCATTTGATACACAGAAAAATAGTGGTGGCATGCATGGAATATGAAATTTTCTTTGAAAAATGTCAATGGATGATGTACTATTTGCTCAGTATGAAAATGATCAAGTTGAGCTAGAAAGTGTTCATGGCAATCAAAAGCAAACAACTAATGCTAGCAACCCTTCAAGTATTGAATATCAAAATTTCACGAGACAACCTTGAAAAAAAAAGAAAACAAAAGGAAACAAAATGAAAATTTGGCTGGGCTTTGGGTTTGTAGTCAACTGGGTAAGGAATTGTGTTGGGCCAAATTGGGCAGCAAACTTTACAAATGCAATGTAAGGCCGAGTACAAATGGGTTTAGCAAATGCTGCAGATGACAACAAAGCATATTTTTTTTCTTGTTAGAGTGGAGCAGGAAAAAGGGCATTGTACACATCATTCATCACATCACTATTAACAACTCCTTTCGATATTTTGTGCTCAAAAAGAAAACAAAAATGCTGCTCTCATTAATCCACATTTAGTTCTTATGAAAATATGAGGCTAGCTGCTCTATTTGGGCAGGCAAGCATTTTGTAAGATATTGAAATCATATCCAAAACTTATTGTTTTCATGTGCAAAAGTCCAACTGCCTGGGAAACGAGAAAGAAAATTATTACCTAATTAAAATACTAAAAAATACACATCACTTTGACACTTGTTCACCTGAAACAATATTTTCATACCGGATATAAAAGTAGAATATATACGTTGAAATCCAAGTGAAAATTGTTATGCATATGATTATTAAAACATATAGACTACCATCTTGTGGAATAAAAATAAGTTGGAAGAAGATTTTCTTATGCATAATATAAACATTAACAATGTTATGCTAGATTATATCTTAATTAATATTCACAACTTATCATGTTACTATTATATGGTGAATTGTATGAGAATCACGTATGTGTAACATCAATTGAGATAAATGTTTTGGACTAAAATTCTATTTACAAATAAGCTTTTTCTAAAAATAAAATACACGAGTGATCGGTGATCAGTGGATGGAAATAAAAGAGTTTTAAAATCATAATTAAACACTATCACTAATAAACACATGGTACGAGACATTAAATTCAAATGTGTTGTAGAGTAATTTGCTGTACAAGTGATCTCAAAATTCCCATTTTGTGAATTAAGTGGGACTCTTTCTGATGGCAGGTGGCAGAACCATAGCAAATATTAGAACTTTTTTTGCGTGAAGACAAGTAGTAAGGTGACAAATGAAGCAACTATGATAACGTTAAAACCCAAATTTAGCAGAGTGGTTAGAGCAGTTGGAGTAAGGCGACATCCTTACATATTCTAATATCTACCAATACCTTTCAGATATGAAATTTATAATCTATAGTTTCTTTATATCACATACATATATAATATATGTCAATCATATCGGCATAACAATTAATCACTTAAGTATACAGTAGTACCAAATCTCAACAATGAGAGAGTCCTCAGTGCCTTCAAAACCTTGGAGGCCATTCACATCAAAATGTTGTTCAGCCGAAGGCCAAACAATTTTTGGCAACTTAAGCCGGTGCAAGACATCAAGGTCTGATTTTTCCAAGAACATTGCTCCGATGCCATCCTTTCGACGCCTGTCTTTCTCCGATTTAAGCCGTTCATCTTCGACGCGTATCAACGAAGATCTTGCCCACACATTTGGGCCTGATTTGTATGATTTTCAGCTTAGTGAGTTGCGTGCCATAACTCAAAATTTCTCAAGCAACTACTTGCTAGGCGAAGGTGGCTTTGGGACTGTGCATAAGGGTTATATTGATGATGATTTAAGGCAAGGCTTGAAGGCTCAAGCTGTTGCTGTTAAGCTTTTGGACATTGAGGGCCTCCAAGGACACCGAGAGTGGCTTGTAAGTTCATAATTAATTATTAATTTTAATTTTGGTTACGATTAATCTATGTATTTTCAAAATATAATTAAGGACTTATTGGATAATTAGCGTAAACTGTGGGGACTAAAGGGAAGTTTGCTCTTTAATTTTTCAAAATAATGATAATAGTAATTATGAATGGATTGGTTTATGCAGGCTGAAGTAATATTTCTAGGACAGCTTAGGCATCCACATTTGGTTAGATTGATTGGGTATTGCTGTGAGGACGAAGAAAGACTACTTGTGTATGAGTTCATGCCTAGGGGCAGCTTGGAGAATCACTTATTCAAAAGTGAGTTTAATTATTTAAATTAAAAGTAGAGGCCTAATCTTATATATGACGGGACGTGTGTCAGACATTTCATTAACAGGACTGTGGGTCCCACAACACAGCTCCACCAATAAAAATTTGACACGCGTCCCGTCACACACCATAAAGTGAGAGACGATCGCACTGGATCGTAGTTCATTAAAAATATATATTTATGGTTATTGTGGCCATTAATTCAATTAATTAAAATTATTGGACATGAGTTGCAGGGATCTCAGTATCATTGCCTTGGGGAACAAGGTTGAAGATTGCCATAGGAGCAGCTAAAGGACTTGCTTTCTTGCACGGAGCTGAGAATCCTGTCATATACCGCGATTTCAAAACTTCCAACATCTTGCTGGATTCTGTGTGTTATATTATGATTCTCTATTGCATCAATTAAGAGATTAATCAATCTAAATAAATTATTAATTAAACTTCTCTTTTTGTGTTAATTATAAGGATTTTACGGCTAAATTATCAGATTTTGGACTTGCCAAGATGGGACCTGAGGGATCAAACACACATGTCACTACCCGAGTGATGGGAACTTATGGATATGCTGCACCGGAATACATCTCAACAGGTAATGATCATTTTAGTTGAGCTTATGGTTTGGCGAAATGGTTGCAGAGACGGTCTTGTTCTTAAAAATAGTAGTATCGGCTCATTTTCTTGGGATATAAACTTTCTTTTTTCATAAATAGTTTATCAAAAGAGGCTTCTGAGTATCCAAAAAAAAAAAAAATGCGTTCAAAATAAAAGATGTACTTTAGCAAACCGTGGTGATGCAGCTGTACCTTTCCCTCCGAATATATTATATATTAATTGAGTATGATGAGTTCAATTTCAGGGCACTTGACAACAAAGAGTGATGTATACAGCTTCGGAGTGGTACTGTTAGAACTAATTACAGGGAGAAGATCAATGGATAAATCAAGGCCAAAGAGTGAGCAAAATCTTGTGGATTGGGCGAAACCTTACGTGACAAGCCGCCGGAGGCTGCGGTACATAATGGACCCGAGACTCGCCGGGCAGTATTCCGTCAAGGGAGCGAAGGAAATGGCCGTTCTTGCGTTACAATGCATAAGTGTGAATCCTAAGGACAGGCCAAAGATGCCAGCAGTTGTTGCAACACTTGAGAGTTTGCAGAATTTGAAGGACATGGCTGTTTCTTGTGGGCAATGGCCAGCTACTCCAAAATCTACTAGAAATGGAATTTCACCTAAAGCAATTCGAAGTGGGAACCACAGAAAATCTTCTCCTGTTACTCAAAATAAAAAAAGATAATTGTTCTGTAAACTTGAAATCTTTCTATACTGCTTATGCAAATATGTGCAGTTGATCAAAGGTATATATGTAAAAACATGTAAAAACTTATATATGCTTCAAATATGAAGCATTTGAAGAAATAATTAAAACTTAGTCTTTTTTTTTTAGACAAAATTAAATCATTTGGTACCTATATTAATTTGTTACTTTTTTAATGTTTATAACAACTCTAAAAGCATTCTCTTTATAATAAATTATAAGAAAAGATAAGTTGAAAAAGAAAGAAAATGCATTACATAAAACCATGACAAATTGACAATCTAGCTAATATCTTCTGGTGCAAGGCTCTCCATGTGAAATGTAGAGGCATGAAATGGTGGTGGCTGAGAGCGCAAGCAAAGCTAACCCAATTGCCTTGTTTAAAGAGTTGACTATACAATTAATATTAAAATGAAACAAAAGCTCTATTAAAAAAAAAAAGAAGTCCAAAATGCATGGATTTAAATCAAATTCAAATACGTGCATCACAAATCACCTCAAATCTGCCTTGTAATGAGATTGTGACAATCTAGTTTGCTTTGCATAGTCGCATAGTCAAAATCGAATTGCAAATGCGTCTACTTCAAACAAACCAAAAAAACATTTGACTTTTAAGTCTCACTTGGATCTCAACCTTCTTCATGAACTGTGTTGAGGTAGAAGTCCAATCCCTACTTATTTATAGATGGATTTTTTTTTTTAATATTAGAGTCAATTTTCAAACTTCATTTATTATTACTATATAATTAAGTTTGCTCTCGATATATTTTTAATTGTAACAATAATAGAAACGTAAACATATATGGTATTCATGTTGATAATCCATATAATCTCTGCTTCATGTGATGAAAACACACCAAATTATATTTTATAATACATTATATATTCTTAGTGCCCATAAAGCAAGCCATCACAAGATGCACATAATAGCACAAGAATGAAGAATCACAGCAATCACCTTTTTTTTCTCAAAAGAGGCGTGAGAAACGCACTTACAAGAAAACTTTCTCGCACAATTGCTTAAGTGCGTGCCCGCCTCCCCCCACTTTCCCTAACTTTTCAGCATTGAAATTAAATTAACATATTACTATAATACAAACCAAAAGCTACACCATCCCAGACAATTAAACATTTTGCATTTGCCCACTCTTCATCTCACACCCCCCAATGAAAAAAAAAATGGCCTTCAACAGTAAACCCAAGAAAACAAATCCATCATTTTGGCAATCTAATCTTTGCATAACCCTTTTCTTCATAGTCATATTCACAATCCCTGCTCTTTTTCTCCTCCACACACCCACTAATTTAATTTGCACAAATTTGGCCGCTAACCATAATGTTAACAAGCCATGGTCCGGTGACCTTAGAAATGCAGAATTTGCATGGAATCGTCTCTCGTTTCTTCAAAATCATCCCTCAAAATTCACTCTTAAGATTGCCGTTTTTTCGCGAAAATGGCCGATCGGTACCACCCCTGGCGGCATGGAGCGCCATGCACACACACTACACACGGCTCTAGCTCGTAGAGGCCATCGCGTTCACATATACACATCCCCCGTGGACAACATCAACAGCCCTTCAATATCTCATCAAGAAAATGATGATGGTAGCAATAACAAGTACCCACTAATTCATTTTCATGAAGGCGAAGCTGACAGGTGGAGGTACAACAAAGCGTGGGAACAGTTTGATGAAGAGAATCAACGAGAACCGTTCGATGTGGTTCATTCAGAAAGCGTGGCACTTCCCCATTGGCTAGCCCGCAACGTTCCGAATCTAGCAGTTTCATGGCACGGTATTGCCTTGGAGAGCTTGCAATCCGGGATCGTTCAAGACTTGACTCGTAAACCGCTAGAGCCCATGTCTCCGGCTTTCAACAAAAGCTTACAAGGAGTCATACCAAAAGTACTCAACGAGATTAGATTCTTCAACAACTACGCACATCATGTAGCAATAAGTGATAGTTGTGGGGAAATGCTAAGGGATGTGTACCAAATCCCTAGTGAAAGAGTCCATGTGATTCTGAATGGTATCAATGAAAATGAATATGGGGTTGATTTGTCACTAGGCCAAAGTTTCAGATCAAGAATTGGCATCCCAAAAAATGCAAGTTTAGTACTTGGCGTCGCGGGGAGATTAGTGAAGGATAAAGGGCACCCATTACTTCACGAAGCCTTCTCCAAGCTTATGGTAAAATACCCAGATGTGTATTTGATTGTAGCCGGGTCAGGACCATGGGAGCAGAGGTACAAGGATTTTGGACACCAAGTTTTGGTCATGGGATCAATGAGTCCAGCTGAGCTTAGGGCTTTTTACAATGCCATTGACATTTTTGTGAACCCAACGCTTAGGCCACAAGGGCTTGATCTTACTCTAATGGAGGCAATGATGACTGGGAAACCGGTTATGGCATCGAGGTTTCCAAGTATTAAAGGTACCATTGTTGTTGATGATGAGTTTGGTTTCACGTTTGCTCCGAACGTGGAGTCATTGTATAAGACATTGGAGGCTGCGATGAGTGAAGGGCCAATGAGGCTTGCACAAAGGGGAGAGGCTTGCCGGCAGTATGCAGCTTCTATGTTTACAGCAAGTAAGATGGCATTGGCATACGAGAGGTTATTTCTTTGTATCAAGAATGAAACATTTTGTAACTACCCTTGATTAGGTAATAATTTTTTCAATTAATTAGATTGTTTTTTAATTAAATTTGTGAAAATCTTGGAGTTAATTAATTGTTTGCATAGTTTGATTCTACGATTTTAATTTACATAATGAAAGGCAATAATTCTTATTCATTATGTTAGTTGGTTCTAGTATTTTGTGCAATACTAATGCGAGCAGAATGGGGTAAAGCCGTGAATCAAGTTACGTTACATTATAAAATTAGGAAAGAGGAAGCGCTTCACATGTCTCCTATCACTCACTGTCACTGTGGAACAAAAAGCTTTGTTTAACAGTTAGTGAAATAGAATTCTGTCAAGAATTTAGAAACCCCACACGGCCCCCACCCACCCCCAACAAAAAAAAATTTTTTTTTTGATAATGGGTGAAACAAGCAAACAAATTATATGTGGATTTCTCGTTTTTAAATTTTAATTTTGTTATGTAAAATTAAACTTGGACAACGGAACAAGCTCAAGCCTAAACCTTTTTTGCCAACTCGAGATTATTAAAATCCAAGAGAGCTAGATTGACTGAGAATTGTAAACAATGTTATACAACTATTCATGCCTTCCTAGGAAACAGACTAAGGGATGGAATGTGTTTTAAATATATATCTCTTAACTTGAGAGACAGACTATGCATGCCAAATTGTGCAAATAGTTGCATTAGTAATTTGTTTACATTGAAAATGCAGAGTCTAGGATTCCAACCCTTTCACATGAGTGGGAGGAGAATTGAGTTACTGTTAGGCTAAAAATTTCAAGTAATTAAAGGAGTACATAAGTTCAATAGCCAATCAAATATATTAATATGTCATGACTGCAGAGATTGAAAGCAATCCATCTTTTGTTTGGAGAAGTATTCTAATAATCATCGGAATCTGTGGATTCAGGGTATTAATTGTATATTCCTCAACTAAAGCTGAGTTGGAGTTGATGATTATGATTATCAATGAGGAAAAATCAAAGATTCTGTGATATGTATACATGGATACAGAGGAGCTATTGAATTCGGGGAACAAATGGCAAAAGAAACTAGAACTACTCCTATTTCTTGTGGAACTGATGCAAAGAAATGTTGTAAGGCTAATTGATATATGGAAAAGATAACACACGAGCTGAGATTTTTTGGATCATTATCAAAATTTAGAAAGTACTAATCGTGAATAAAAAGTAAAAAGGAACCAGTTAAGGGATTTGAATCTTGATTGCCACAAAATTGAAGTGATTGTATTTGTATAATGTCCCTACTATTTAAGTGTCACAACACAAGGGACTTGAATACAATTTCCTGATGATCATGATCTATACAAGTTTTGCCTTTTCACATGGAGTCAATTCTAATTACCCACCATTATCAATACAATTGTGTTGATGATAACCGTTTTCGTTCAAAACAATCATAAGCATGCCTGGTTCTCAAGAACAGAAGCACACTTGCAGCTAAACCCACAACCGATAAGCATCCCCACAGCACAAATGTTAAGAAGTAGCAGTGTCTCCCCATGCATACTGCTGAGTCATTGACAACATTGCCCGTGCTTATGCCAGAGCTTACATTTGAGTCATAAACTATTGCAGCAAGAAAGCCATAAACCAGTGAGCCAATTGGGATATTAGTGATGAGAATGTTGTGATTTACGCCTATGCTGTTAGGTCCAAAAAGTTCTGATGTAATTGAAACAGCAGCTGCAAATATGAACCCCGAGCTCAGCCCTATTAGTGCTGTCCCTGCTTGCAGTGCCACTGCATTCCCTGACGTAGCCAACAAGGAGAATGCTACCGGTGTTGGCAATAGAGCAATTGTTAGCCATCCAGTTCTCGCAAAGTACACCTTCCTGCATTGACAAAAACAGAATTGGTGTTATTAGTTGCACGCGTTTGTTCATCAAATGTCCTTGCTTTGCACAATGAAAGATTACTCACGCTCGCATGTAGTCTGGTGCTGCTGAGAGCAAGCGTCCGAAGAAGGAGAAGGATGAGTACAGAGTGAGGAGAGTGGTAGTACGCGAACCCTCTCCAAGTGATTGAGCAATTTGGCCTAGATTGTTGCTGTACACAAGGCCAATTGTTCCTCCACAAAAGTATGCAATGTAATATAGCCAAAAATCAAGCCTAAGAACAAGCACCCTCGCTGAATGCTCTTGGCCCAGCATAGCTAACTGATCTTTTCCGATTATGGTCTCACAACACCCCTCCTTTTCAAAGCTCTTCGTCCTAGTGATACTGTATGTTGTTGATGTATCATCAGTACTCAACAGGGGTTGATCAAGTTCCTTCCCATTATTGCTTGCTTCTGCTTCACGCGTAAGTAACTCTTTATGAAGCTCAAGATCATCAACATCAACAAGAAGGAAACCGGAGCTATCAAGTCTAAAACTAGAATGAATAGTATGTTTAAACCAGTCCCTCGCATACACAATCCCAGGGATACACAATGGGAAAAAGAGAAGGAAGAGTGCTCCGCCAAAGAGGAGCCGAGATGCAGTTGAATCAGAAGAATGTGCACCAAAGAGTAGGAGATACACACCGGTTAAAATGGCTATGATATTGAGTATGAGGAAGATGAACGAGTCGCGTTTGACGCCTTCTGGGGGAAGAGGGTCTAAAGAAGGCTGCCTAAGGATTGGGATTAAGGCTGCTAAGGAGGTGATGAGGGGAATGAGAGCATTTAAAAGGAGATACAGGGCATTTGAAGATGGATTGATTGCATTGCCAGCAAGAGCATAAATGGCTGCACTAACACCATTGAAGCTTACTGTAAGTGACAGAGCAAGTGCTCGATTTGCTGGGAAATTTTGGATGCAAAGAACAAAACATACTGTGTTGAACCATGTTATGCTCAATCCAGATAGCAAACATAGAAGAAAAACCTGCACCCACAAATTTCACAGCAACATATATTAAGAGCATAATTACGTATGTATGTACAAAGAAATAAGATCAAGAAGAATCTAAGAGCATAATTACGTATGTATGCACAAAGAAATAAGATCAAGAAGAATCTGAGTAGTCTTAAAATAGGCTAAATTTTTTTTTTTCAATTTTTTCCTCACTGAAGCGGACCTTTGTTGAGTACGGGGCAGTAGGCTAAAAACCAATTTCAGAAACGATTAGGGGCTAAATGATATTTATCTAATTCTATACAAATTTAACTTTGAGCACCCTTGAGTTCAATGATTTTATGATATAACCCTTTAGATTTGTTATTTTTATACCATAGTCCCACCGAATCAAAAGTTAATTACAGAATTGGTTTATTTAAGAGAAAAGAAAATTCTAGAAAGTACAAGTTATGGCTCATACAAATTGACAGCATCCTTTTTTTTTTTTTAATATATAGATATATGAATTGCTTTTTTGTGGAACCTTGTGGGTTGCTCCCTCAGTCATCACTCCTAATTTGGAAAAAGCCAATAAAGAGAAAGTGTTACTTGTCCAGATTACTTTTGAGGAGAAGCTTCGTCCAAGCAAAATTACAGCAGAGTACATAATAGAATAAATGAAATAAATTAATCAATATTTCATAAAAACCAATGTGAAATTTCACTACCCAACTTCAAATTTTACCAGGAAGTATGTAAACAACACATTAACTAGGCCTTGGGCGCAACTCTACTGATTGTGAATGTATTTTACATCTGCAGTCACTTAAATTTGAGTAATATTAAAATAAATAACTCAATATTAAATGGGTGAAATTTGAAATTTCCAGTCCCAAAATACAAACTAAAAAAAGGGATAAAAATGAGTAATAAAAATATTTTTTTTCTGAAAAAAAAAAAAGAGAGAAAAGAAGAAGCAGAGAGTCCTGAGAGATGGGTGAGGGACCTACCAAGGCTGCATAATTGTGATTGGTTATATCAGTTTACTCAAGACTTGGCACCCGTTACCCTCCATTATCTCCCTATTATCATTGCATTTTATTAGGCTTAATTTTCAATCTCATTCTTAACCATTAAAAAAAAAATATTAACTACTACTACTAATAATAATAATAATAAACAAAAGAAAATGACAGCACCCAAGTAACCACCAACCACCATCACACATCTTCTAAATTTTTCTGGAACAAGAAACAGAAATGAAAAGAAAACTGAAATGGAATCAAAATCAAAGATTTGAAAAAAAAAAAGGAGCAAGAGAGTATGTAACAGACATATATATATATATATATGTATGTATGTATGTATGTATAGATACATACCAGCATATAAGGCAGGGTAATAACATGATTGATAACAAGCCATTGGAGGCCATAACCAAAGAACCCCATGAAAGCAGCCATGAAAAGCACAACCCACAAAGGGAAATACATCAGAGCCAACCCAGATGACCATCCAAAGAGCTTCCCTAAATCAGAAGCCGTGGCTAAATAATTCAACTGCACTTGTGATACCCCCAAAACAGATTTCAAATCCGATGAGTATGCCGAGAAATCAAAATTTGTCCCCGTGAATGCTTGAATCCATATGGTCGCCACCAGTATCATCCATTTTCTTGATTGCCCTGCCATCAAGAAAAAAAGGTGTATCAACGTCCTGTAAATGTTCACAGGACGAAGTTTTTTCTCAGGCTCTGTGTTTGTTGATTTGCTGCTGCTGCTGCTGCTGCTGCGTTTGCTTTCTACATCTTTACGTGGCCTTATCATTTATATAGTTGTAAAATTAACTCTTTTGTTAATGGTAAAAATTTAATTTGGTTTTCGATTTTCTCTTGTAGGAGATGATTTTCTCTAGATTTTCAATCGCTTTTTATCTATTAAAGTTTTTACCATATTTGTTATCATCCTTTTTATCATATGAGTCCTTGTTGTTTGTGGAAAATGAAGTAGGAGAACTCAGGTTTCTTAAATATCTAACTTAAGTCCTTGTCCGTTACCAAGTACCACTGGTGATAAAATTAACAAAAGGTCTAAAATACCATTTATGTGCTCCTAATTTGTCAACCGAGTAAAGATATGCTTAAAAAATCAATAACGTAGTCACTAGATTTTTCTTTAATCATTTTTTTTCCAAATTATTCAAGTTGTGATTAAGAACATAAAAAGTTAAATTAGAGGCATCTTAAACAAATTTTAATCTTTTTTATTACTAAAATTTAACTATTGAATTGTGGATATTAATTTGAGTAAAAACAAAAGTAAAAACAAGAGTTTACCATCATCTTTATTGTTAGATAAATCATTTACCTTCAAATTTAATCTGATATGTAAAAGTCAAATAATAATATTAAAAATAAATCTTAAAGTTGCTCTTCTATATTGATCGTACGCTCTATTAGAATAAAATAAAAAAATTAATTTTTTAATTAAAGAGTTTTAAGTAAGGATTTCAGAATTTATTTCAAAAAATTATCTTAATTATAAAATAAAAATAATTATTTTTCATTCCATTATTATTTTTCTAATTTTCCTTAACTTTGTTTAGACTAAATAAAAAAAAAAAGAAAAAGATTCATTTTGACTACAATTATTCCGTGTTTCCAACGTAAATTTTTTGTAACTGTCAAACTTAGTCAATGACTTAAAAATAACAATACAATAACGAACAATCAAGGTTCAAGATTCAAGAAGGACTTAACTGAGAAATTCGAAACATATGGTCTCTGAGTTAATTTTAGTGAAACAAAAAGGGTTTCAATGAATTTTAAGGAAGAAAAACTCATATTTTGGTTTTACCGTGGTGCCCCTCCTGAATTACGTGTCCATGGATTGCATGCACGTGGCAGCATGTGATGGCACAAGAATATACTAGTAAAAGTTTTTTTTTTTCTGGCTCTTAAAACTTGTCAAGGGGATTCTTCGCACACGAACTTCTCATGATATCACACGTCATTGTGTTTTTGGCCTGCATGAGCATGACACTCCCATGAGATAATCGAGATGTGTTACGTAACGTTACGCAATATTTAAGAAATGTAACGATAAATTTATTATCAAATAATAAAAAATTTATCACAATGCTTGATCATTTTATTTACTAGATTATTGAATAAAACTTAAATAATAACACGATTAAAATTTTAAATCTTTTTTTTTATTCGTGTGAGTTGAGTTTGAACCTCATATTTTTATATTATTCTAAAAAATTTCACTAATTGAATTAATTAACACGCACTCAGAAAATCATGTAATGAAATAAAATAATCGTTAGTTCTAGAATTAATTATTCAGGCCAAAAATTAGGACAATTGATAGAGATTTTTTTTTTTTAAAGATGCATTTCAGATATAATTTTATGGAGGGGTCAATTGGGACGTCTACCCGTAAGACTTTCTTGGTGTGTCATAATTGTTGAGTTCGACCGAATAGTATCAATTTGGGATTTGAGTCAGCTTAGATGTTCTGCAAAATAAATTTAATTTCGTCAATAAAAGCAAACGTGCTATTTCGTAAACTCTTTACTTTTGAAGTTAATATTTTCGAAAAGCCATAACTTTTGTTTACGAGTTAATTGTAGAAATTAATGATTACGTGTTTGTCTTAATTAATTATTTTTCCTATAAATTAACAAGCTCTTGAAAATCTCGATTATTGCTTGTCACTTTAATACTGCATTTAATTTAATTAGCAAATGCGAAACTATGAGTTGGATTTACATTACTAATTTGTTTGTTTGTACGAAAATGTTTTTACGTTCTAGGCAGTGCTGACCGTGCATGCACGATACATCAAATCCATGCAGATATTGCCAGAAGACAAATCAATATTTAATTAATTTTAATACCAATAATTAGTTTGTCTCGTTTCAGAAAAAGCACATAAGGTGTCACCCAATTGATTCAAACCATGCGCTTTTAACGCTCGTTTTATTTTATTAACTCAATCCTGGTTTTAAGAAACTGTCTATAAAGAAGGCGCCGACGTCGTATCTGCCGGAATCTGGACCGGTTAATTTTGGCATGATTTTTTTTTCTCATTCAAGTGATGATTATCACTATGTTTAAGCATTATTTATGTTCATTAATATTTAATTAAATTGTTAATCATTTTTAGGTTTCTGTGAGTAAGCACATATGAAATTAGTCACTGAAATTATCAATCGAGTTGGCGGCAGGTATAATTTATTGAGATTAACATGTATAATTTATTGAGATTAACATGATTACAATATGTGTAACTTGTTGATCTGTTGTGTACTTTTATTTCTTTTTTTAATGCGGACATATTGTTAAATAACGCAGTTTAACAGGCTTATAAGTTTTCAGTGCACTATTAAATTGTGTGGTTTAATAGCATATATGTAATGATTCTATTAAACAGCATGGTTTAACAACGTGTCTGTATTAAAAAAAAAATACAGACTCCCACATGAGCGAAACCACCTCCCCCACACACACATAATAATATATTTGTACTAACTTTATTAAATCGCACAACTTAACAAAGTATCTGCATAAAAAAAAAAAAATCGCCCACACTAAAAAAATACATATGAGGGTTTTTGTACCGTATTAAAGTGTGGGAATGACTATTACAAGAGTTTTAGAACGTTGTAAAATCTGTTTATAATGTTATAAAAATGGTTCCCGCATTTCAAGAAAGTGCAGAAATCCTCGCTGAAAAAGCACTCATGTTGTAATCTCACATTTTTTGAATAATTACAGCGGATATTAACTAGCATTAATCCTTTGATTCTTGGGTGATTCAGGATACCTTACATGCAGCAAGCTCACTCTTCTCGCGTTCAACTTGTCTCTGAAACAGTCAATATAGGCATGTAGCAATTAATACAATATTCATTAGCTAAGCTTATTTTCTTTTACATTCATGCAGTTTAATTCTAGAGATATATAAATAATTCTCCTAATACACATCTATAAATTTAGAAAAATAAATTGGAGAATTAGAATCAAAATCGTGCATGTGTATTCATATGCATATGTTTTAGATCGGTGTGCCAACTACACTTATGATTCAGCTTAATTATTGTTACTAATCACATTAAGGACAGCAGAAATTAATTAATTACATCTTTCTGTAGCAAAATTCAAATAGAAGTTGAATTTGATTTTTCTATATCTGTGGACAATAATATTCTCAATGTGGGGCACTTGAAATATGAGAGTTTACGTGATTAATATGTAGTGAGTTTATTTAATTGCAGATGTTCAATTTTATAAGCTTTGAACTTTCTTTAATTAAAAAAAAAAAATTAAATCAAATCTATTAAAAACAAGAAACAATTTGCCGTTCTATTTAATACTTTATTTGGCAGTATTTATTTTGTCAGCGCAAACTCAAGAAATAATTATTTAAAATTAAAGTTTTAACTAGAAAACAAATACGTTGCTGTTGCAGTATTAATGAAAATTCGCCAGTCGATTTCGATACCATGTAGAATTTTTCCGGCAATATCTTTTATACTTCGAATTACACTTCTAATATATCTTCCCAATCCTTTTTTTTTTATTGCAATATTTTAAATATTCTGTAGTAATATTTACTTCACTTTCGCATTAGCTATATTCTTGTATTCAAGGGAAGAATTACCACCTTGATGCATCCAAGTTAATTTTGTAATGGAAAAATTATTCAATAACAATCCTTTATCCCTTAACCTTATCTTTACTTACCATGTTTTACATTTTATTATAACAAATAGCTAGAGTCAAAACATATGGGATTAAAAATATATATATATTAGTCCACCGAAAAAGAAAAATGACAACATTAATTAATACTGGTAGGGGGTTATCGAGAATTTAAATTGATACACTTATTATAATATAATTCATAGAAATTTATATTCCTACTAATATTTAGGAGATATATCTTATTCTACCTATATTAGTGGGAGAAGAATAATGTTGAATCCCGCGTGGCAATGATGAGGGCGCGTGGCAATGATGAGGGCATATAGTGGGACTTGAACCAGTGTCCTCAACATTATTTTCTTGTTAGAAATAATATATAGTATTTTATGCCCTCAAATAACATGAGGCTTTTTGAGAAGATTTAAAAGTAAAATCATACATACTCAAGTCTAAAATGAATACAGAAATGCTATTTTGATAAAAGAAAAGGTTACAAAATTTTGACTGTTTTAATGTCATATTGTGTGAGAATATGTGAAACGAAAGAGATGAAAAAATTAAAACAAAAAAGAAAAAGAAAAAGAGAAAGCGGAAGATTACCCAATCAAACAAAAAATAAAATTTTTTTTAGGGTCCACAAAATTATAAATCATAGAAGCTTGAATAGATTCAAGAATTTTCCAAACATGACAACGTAGTTTAACTTACCAATTTATTTTGCATGCCACTTGTATTAATTTAACTCCACTCATTTGACATTACCTACAAATGAATGTGAATTTAGGCAGCCACATGCTTTCAACCCCATCAACATCCAAACAGGACTTCTCGATGTTCTTCCAAAAGGGCGAAAAAACCACGAGTCCGTTCTTATAAAATCAATCGATAAAGTTGAAAAAGAAATTAATAAATTCTCTCTGCGGATCTCCGCGTTTTGCAAAATACGGTTTTGGACCTAATTGGTGGTAAGTGTGTATACATATTTCAAAAAGAATTTTTAGGGCTAATTTGAGATCGCAGTAATTGATAAAATAAGTTATTTTTGAAAAATAGTTCATTATTTAGTAAATTATGTGATTGTTATTACTATGAGTTTAAATAACAGAATAACGTATTTGGGAAATTTTATTACAAAATTGTTATTTTATTATATAATAATCAAAATAGACATAAGGTTAAATTATCTTTTATTTATATATTATGATTTATGGGAAATAGAAAAAGTAAGAAATAGTTATAGTTATCTTTTTATTAAAATATTTAGGTTATAATAAGAACTTTAAAAATGTATGATAACTTATTAAATAAATTGCTTATAAAAAGTAACTTCCTACTTACTTTTAAAAACTGTCATAAAAATGAAGAAACTTATAAAATAAGCAGGGAAACGAGAATTACCCCATGTTGGTAAGTGAAACCACCTTATATCTTAAAATAGGTTCAAACCCCTTATAGTTATAGTGGATTTAGTTTTCTATATTATTTTACTATTATACCACTTATCTTAATGTTGAGTATAAAATTTAAATATATTGAGAATATTTTTTAAGCAAAATGACTTATATATATCCTTAATGATTAAATAAATTTAATAACGAATTATAAATTATTGAGAAAAATTAGAAGTAAGAAAATATCATAAATATCCTTGATAGTTGCATAAATTATTGTAGAATGCCAAACATGCGCCTTGAGTGTATGAAATCTATATGTTTGAAAACATAAATTTAAACAATTGAAGGAAAGATCCCAATATATACATACAAATGAAGGCCAAATAAATAATTGGACTAAATGCAGTAAATTCACCCGCGGTTGACTCAAATAAATAGTGTATAATGAATCAAAGAGTGAAAAAAATCACTATATAAAAGGGATATATAAGCAATCACTAACAAAACAATAAATCATGGACACTTACTATGATTTGACGAGAAATTAATAAAGATTGCTTAATTAGCAAGTAAGAAACAATGACAATGGTGGTAAATAACAAAAGGTATAGTTATGTCCCAGCCTATGCTTCTCCAATGAAATGAGTGATTGTGTGTCAGATTAAGAAACAAATAGAATATATCGAATTTGTTAGATTCATTTAAATTAATACTTATATTAGTGGTATTTATGACATTTCTCTTGCTTTTAATTTTTCTCCATACTTTGCAATTCGTTATTACATGAATTTAATCATTAAGAGTATATAAGTCATTTTCTTTAAAAAATATTTTCAAAATATTTAGATTTCAAAATATTAGGGGTAGTAAAATGATATATAAAATTAAAACCATTATAATTGTAGGGAAGTTTGGACTTATTTTAAAATATGAGGGGAGGGGCTTAATTTCTTAAACAACAGGAGGTAGTCTTAATTTTTTTTTTCAGTTTTTAAAAAGCTTACCAAGTATTATTTTTTTTCAAAACTTATGAAATAAACTGTTTATAGCATTTCTATCGCAATTCCAAAAGGATAGGTAATGTTGATGTCTTTGTATTGAATTTTGTTTATTTACTTATTAATCTTTGTAGCTAACTAAATTTAGGTATAACTTTTAGATTTGGGTAATAGGTTCCATTGAAATGCACTTTCATAATTTTTTTTCCCCATTTTACCTTTAGAATGGTGTTGACTTCTATCATATCTATGGTATTCAGACTGCAAGTGCTTGCTGTTATAGAAATATCCCTACTTAGGAGAAAAAATATTCTTTGAATAATTGGGAGATAAAATATTATTGTAAAAAAAAAAGAAATAAAAATTAGTTCATTAGTGCTTTTCGTCATCAAATACATATAAAAGAACTGCAATTTTTAGCAACTCATTTCTCACTAAATACAACTAAAACAAATTATTGGAAATAAATTGATGGGAATCGACTGTTTCATATTTTCCAATATTTTACATCTTGAAGAATGGGTATTTATGAAATAGCAAGTTCATGTGGATCTTAATATCATAGGTTCGCCAACTAACTTGATAGGACTGTGTTAAGCCAACAATACTCAAAGGATAAGATGATAAAAAGTTCAAAAAAATTAGAACTTTAAAAGAATTTTTCTACCATTATGAGATGATATCATATTTTCCAAGGAGCGGAGGATTGAATGCTCCGTTAAGCATAGTTGAAAACCAAATCTTTATCTATATATGATGGGACAAGTGTACTAGGGATTATTTTGAGCCGTGACCCATCATCATACGAGAAACATTGTGCTTGATCTATATAGTATTAAATAATAATAATAATAAAAATATGAAAGATACCCTAAACGAAACTATCAGCATTTCGGTTGGTCGTTTTATTGTGAATTAATGTGAAGATGACAGGATGAGAGAATGCATTGCATACTCACAGTATTTATCTAAAGAAGAGAGATTGATTCCACAAACTAGCCTTTCGTTTCTTTGTCATTTTATTCTCATTATTAGAATCCAAACACCCAAATCTGTGGGAAGCAAAAGATCCTGCTCAGTCATTTTCATCGAGCCTAGCCCAAAAAACCCTGGGCAAGAACAAACTTGGCGTAAGAAAATGAATTCCTACAATGAAAGGGTGGTAATAAATTCCTAACAAGTTTAAATGAGGCCGTGATTGGATATTTGGATTGATGTGGAGCTTGGATTTCAAAGTATGTATCTAGCTTTAGTATTACTATGATTATTTAACTTTATCGACAATTAAATTTTCTTCCTATCCATGTGAGCAGAATTTAACTTCAGATCTCTTATTTTTAACTTAAAAGATTTTATTTTCTTAGCCAAATAGCCCCACTAGTTTTCAACACAAGAGTATACATTTAGCCTTTTTTTCCCTATGATTTTTCACTATTCGTGGTTATACCATACTATTTGTGGTCTTACAATACTTCTTCATCTTTCCTCTGGTAATTATTCTTATCAGACGACTCTATTCATAGTATATATAAAAGAAGATATATATGTGTGTGTGTGTATAAAAACTCAAAAATCTATACATTAGAATCCAATTGATTTGTTAATACAACTGATTCTGATCGTGCTTATAAAGAGTTTACTAGATAAACTGAGTGATTAGATTCATGAATTCCTCTTATGAGATATTAAGCTCCCACGCGAGCACATCTCTATCGAATAAGACTATTAGAGCTTGTTTGAGAGTGTTCAAAATTAAGGTAAGAAAAGTAAATTTGTGAGTATTCAACAATACATGCCAATCGTTCTTGTCAAAAATTGAAAGCAATAGAGGTACTTTTAGTAGAAAAAGCACCTATGGAGTACGATTGAGAGTAGATTTCACCGTAATTTGGAGAGTGGTCGGTGTTAGACAAACAGGTGACCCTATAGAGTGCGAATTCTGGACTCCATGAGTAAGGCCCACTCATGGCCCAATTGCCAGTCCAAATTCATAAACCTCTGCGTTCGTTTCCAAGTCTAAACCCTGATTTTTGATTTCATCAATGTTAGTTTTTGTTTTCCCATTTTGCTTTTGTTGCACCCAAAACAGAATAACAGACCTCTCAGTTAATCAAGCTCTCTCGTTCATTACTCAGCGTGTCTGCTTCACATCCGCTCACGGAAAAAAAAAAAAAATTCATAAACTCATCACGCCCATGGCTTCTATTTCATAAACCCCAGCAATCAAACTAGGGAAGCAAGCAAATCTTTAGTGAAATGCTTCTATGGATTTGAGAAGACTTTCAATCCCCAAGCCTTACTCTCTCTTCATCGCCGTCTCTCGCCCCTTAACTCACGTGACATCCACCGCACAACAACAACAAGAGCTCCATAACCGAAACCAGCAACAGCAGCCGCCGCCGCCGCCGCCGCCACAGAGCCCGAATCAGAGTTTGCTTAAATGGGTATCGTCTGTTCTTTCAAAGCGATCTCTTGATCCTTCTAAATGTAAATTATTCTTAACCAAATTGTCTCCTCAAGAGTTTGATACCATTTTCTTCTCTATTCGATCCAATGTGAACACCAAAACCGCTCTGAATTTCTTCTACTTTGCATCACAGTCCTGTAACTTTCGATTCACTGTTCGGTCTTATTGTCTTTTGATTCGTTTGCTTCTTTTTTCCAACCTTTTATCGCCTGCCAGATTGCTTTTGATCCGTTTGATTGATGGGAAGATGCCAGTTATGTATGCGAGCAATCCCACTACTAGGCACATTGAGATAGCTTCTCAAATGGTTGATTTGAATGTTACTGCCGAGCCGGCTCTTGGTGTTCAAATAGCTGATTTGTTAGTACATGTTTATTGTACGCAGTTCAAGAATTTAGGCTTCGGTTATGCTATTGATGTGTTTTCCATTTTCTCTAATAAGGGTATTTTCCCCTCATTGAAGACTTGCAATTTTTTGTTGAATTCTTTAGTGAAAGCTAATGAGGTGCAAAAGGGTATTGAAGTTTTTGAGACTATGTGCCATGGTGTTTCTCCTGATGTTTTCTTGTTTAGCACTGCGATTAATGCATTTTGTAAGAGAGGAAGGATAGAGGATGCAATTGGCTTATTCACAAAAATGGAAGAATTGGGTATTGCTCCTAATGTCGTTACATATAATAATATTATTCATGGCTTATGTAGGAATGGGAGACTATGTGAGGCATTTCATTTAAAAGAGAAGATGGTGCTAAGGGAAGTGGAACCAAGCCTTATTACGTATAGTATTCTTATTAATGGTTTGATTAAGTTGGAGAAATTTGATGATGCAAATTTTGTTTTGAAGGAAATGTCCGTTAGAGGGTTTGTCCCAAATTATGTCATTTATAATACACTGATTGATGGGTACTGTAAAAATGGAAATATTAGTGAGGCACTGAAGATAAGGGATGATATGGTATCCAAGGGGATGAGTCCCAATTCAGTGACATATAATTCCCTCATACACGGTTTTTGTAAGAGTGGTCAAATGGATAATGCTGAGAATGCTTTAGAGGAGATGCTATCTAGAGGTTTATCAATAAACCAGGGAGCTTATACTTCTGTCATTAAGTGGTTATGTATTAATTCTAGGTTCGATTCTGCACTTCATTTCACTAAGGAAATGTTATTGAGAAATTTAAGGCCTGGTGATGGGTTGCTGACCTTATTGGTTAGTCGGCTCTGTAAGAGTGGAAAACTGGCAGAGGCAACTGAACTTTGGTTTAGGCTGTTTGAGAAAGGGTTCAATGCCAACACAGTGACCTCAAATGCTTTAATTCATGGAATATGTGAAGCAGGTAACTTGCAAGAGGCAGGAAAGCTCCTCATGGAGATGCTACAAAGGGGATTGGTATTGGATAAGGTCACATATAACACACTCATCTTGGGCTGCTGCAAAGGTGGAAAGCCAGAGGAAGGATTTAAGCTTAAAGAAGACATGATTAAGCGAGGGATTCCGCCGGACAATTATACCTACAATTTTCTACTACATGGGCTATGCAGTATTGGTAAAATGGAAGAAGCTATTAAGCTTTGGGAAGAGTGCAAAAGAACGGTTTTTGGACCGGATATTCACACATATGGGGTCATGATAGATGGATTCTGTAAAGCTGATAAAATTGAAGAAGGTCAAACCCTGTTCAACGAGATGATCTCTAAGAAAATGGAGCTAAATCCTGTTGTTTATAATACACTAATCAGAGCATACTGTAAAAATGGGAATACAACAGCAGCTTTTAGACTTTCTAATGACATGAAAAGCAGGGGCATTCTACCTACTTCTGTTACGTATTCTTCTCTAATACATGGATTGTGCAATATCGGCCTCGTTGAAGATGCAAAATTTCTTTTTGATGAAATGAGAAAAGAAGGGTTGCTGCCAAATGTTGCCTGTTACACTGCACTCATAGGTGGTTACTGTAAGCTGGGTAAGATGGATGAAGCTGAGAGTGTCTTGCAGGAAATGGCTTCGATTGATATACATCCTAATAAAATTACCTATACAATCATGATTGGTGGTTATTGTAAGTTGGGTGACATGAAGGAAGCCGCTAAACTTCTAAATGTGATGGCTGAAAAGGGGATTTCCCCAGATTCCATCACTTACAATGTCTTTATGGATGGGCATTGCAGAGAAGGGAATGTTGAAGAAGCTTTTAAAGTATGCGATCATATGTTAAGTGAAGGATTATCTTTAGATGAAATTACATATACGACATTGATTGATGGATGGCAATCATCAACAATTACAAATCAGGATAATCATTAAAATTTTTGGAGGTCGGTGCTTTATATGATGTATCCTTCTCTTTCAAACTGATACAGTTTTTCTATTGACAAATTTGAAGAAATTTGATTTGTGTATGCATGTATAGTCCATGTTCTTGGAATTGATAGCTCAATGTGGTTGATATGCTTCTCTTTGTTACTGTTTCTCCTCAGGTAAACTCATTGTAAATGATGCAATGGAATTCATTCAGATGCCTCTCCAGATTCAAGATTGGTTCTTGGAAGTCAGGGGTTGCTCTATTGTCATTTTATGCTAGCTGCTCAAAGCCAACAATCTCAACCCTTTCGTGTAAGTTGCTCATTTACTTTGTTTAACGCATGTACAAATTCACTGTCCTTCTCTACATTATGGCCTGAATATATTGCATTGAGCACCATATAAAAAATTTAGCATACCAACACTTAAGTCATCTTTACTTTAAAGCCATTTTACTACCTATTTTGCCTGCAGTCCATTTGCAAACATTCACATGTATGTATGTTCGTGGCCCATATTTGGTCTTTTAGTGGCTAATGGAAAATCGTTGGTGTCCTTTTTTCGATTCACCTTTCTTTGGATCTTTGTTGTAATGGGTGAGACACTAGGATAGAATTTCAAATTGAAAGAGATTTTGTTTTCCTGAAGGGAAAGTAAACTTTTAATGACATCTTCTCAAATCCATTAACTATTATTTATTCCTATGTGCTTATTTGGTATTAGAAATTACTATGCTGAACAGTGCTGATGATGAATGAAAAGATATGTATAAAGACTCTTGACTTCTTTATGACCCATCTGCCTCGGTTTGCTCATGTCTAGCAATATTTATTGTTTAGCTATTGGCATTATGTCTGTCTTCACTCCGTGTTAGACTTGGGGCCTGGTTGTTTATGGTGCTGTTGTGCTCAGCCTATTTAGCTTAATGTTGTGCGTGTGTGTGTGTGTTTTTTTTTTGTATGTATGTATATGTATTTTTTTTATTGTTCACTTAAAGTGACTAAAGTGCCAAATGAGATAAATTTGGCAGAGGGCTTGTAATGTGTGTTTTACATTGAATTAATTTAAGGATTTGCAGTGCTTGCTTGGTCAGTGCTGAAATGGTTCAAATTTTGTGTACTGCTTGTTGATTTTCTTGTCTAGTTATTGTTAACACAAGTTTTGATGGTGTCCTACAGGTGGAGTTCAGACTTGAGCGGCATAATGTCTTCCTCTGGTAGCTGGTCCTGTAACGAGAAGTACACGTTTCAGGTACCAGACACAAACCTTTTCTTTGTGCTTGTTCTGAAACAAGTGCAATTGTTTTGGCCAAGAACCTTCTCGCCAAAAAAGTTGTCAACCTGCGTGGTTATTGCTTATAAAGTTGTAGAAGCCTGCACTGCTTCAGTTATGTTTCTGTTAACTTGTTTTAAGTGATTTCTGACTGACTTCAATGTACCAGGTGATTGCTATGGAAATGTTGTCGTAGAGACACTTAATAGAGAACTGGAGTGTTTCAAGGATATACGTTTGTTTGCTTCTCTGGAAACAGCATCATTATCCAAGGTATGTATTCCGTTTCTTCTAACTGAATTTTGATGTTACCCAAGGAACTTAAGAGTATTTTTTATTTTATTTTATTTTATTTTCATTTTTTTGGTAAGTGATATGATGTTATAATTAATACTCACCCATTCACCTTATTAGTTTCCCTGGTATTGATTTAGATTTTTATTTTTTCTCTTCTGGTTTCAGGGGTGTTGATGCTGCACATTGTAGAGATGTTTTGCCTTTCTCAGTTGCGGAGAGTTTAATATCACGGAACAACTGATGAGACTAGTTATATCAATAACATTAACGATTTACCAAGCCACTAATCTCATGTAGATAACAGAAGCACAATTTTGTATTTGACATAGAAATTCAAAATAAATTTTCAATTTCATAGACAGTACACAATTTGATATCAATCTAGCATGCTCACCCGTGGCCCTTTTTTATTTTTATTTTTTAAAAAATGGCCTCAAAAGGGTCGGTACCACTAATGTAATTCTTTGCTGTAAGCTAGCAAATTAGAAAACAGTGTCAGAATATTTCGGTGACATGGCTGAGTCTGCTATGAAATGATCCAATGGGGTACTGATTTATATTTTATTTTTTCCACTAAGAGCGTACAGTCATTACATAAAATCACACAAACTAATCTTTTTTTTTTCCAATATTATTATTATTTTTGTTCTCAACTTATCAAACTGTTCTTGATTTATGCTGTACAGTGAGAAAGAACTAGTTGGGTTTTTGATTATGTTGCACTATTTCAGAAAGATGCAGCAGAGACAGTAGAACTAAAGTTGGAGATGATCAGCTGACATAGGTTGAAAAATGGAATCCGATTCCAAAGCGGTAGCCAGTTCTGGCCACAAGATAGCGGACACAGTCCAAGAGCCATCACACATGGCACTTGGCCTTTGATTTATATAACCAACTCCAGACCTCTCAATAATTGTACTCACTGCTCCCAGAACCGGGTTCCCAAACCCAAAGTCCAATTCAGCCACTGGAAATCTTCTTCCTGATGATACCACGATTGTTGGACCCTCTCGCCCGAGCACCACTCTTGCTAGCATCAATCCAGGCCTGTGGCACTCTATCCAATCAATCAAGTCCAAGAAGTGAGCTTCATTTGTCACTTTTTTTATTGAATCATGAACCCTGTTGGCAATTTCTGGTAAGGACCCTTGCTTCAGTTCTGTAACGCTTGCTTCTCCAACAGCCAAAGACAAAACATTGCCTATGTAACTTGACATGGGATTTTCATCTTTAAGAATTCTACCGCGTCCATCAACTAACCAACCCATCTTGCACTTTCCATGTTTCTCGTTGATGGAAGTGACCATAATCTTCCATATGTAAGCTGAGAAAGCTTCAACTTTTGTTCTTTTTTGACCATTAACAGATGCAAGTTGTTGCAGCCTGTTAATGCTTGAAGCATCAATGTAGTAGAGGCGCTTCAGCAAGATATTCGTTGGCAGAATGTTTGAGATCTCTTCTATGGTGCACTTGACAAAAGTTTGATCCAAAGAAGGATGATAGCTTGGTGGGAAACGTGCACGAAGGTTTCTTCGAAGATCTGGTGAGCATGTTATTGGTTTTTGTTGAGCTATTTCTGACCAGGAGACAAGAAACTTGCCGAAGGAACTTGCATCGCCAAGTGCATGGTCGAAAGTGAAAGTAATCGAAATGCCTCCACAGGTGTAACTTGTCACTTGGATTTGCAAAGGGAAGTCTGGCTGAATAGAGACTAGCTTTCCTTGAAGAGATTCATTAAGGTTGTAGAAATCAAGATTCACTAAAGGGATATTGGCTTCGGCTTCTGAAACTAACGCGCCATTGTTGTCACAAATGATCTCGGGCTCGTTAGTTTGAGGATTCTGAATGATTCTACCAGCAAAAGGGTAGTAAAAGTTCAGAGTTTTGGCAAGGGAGTTTCTCAGGGTTTGTATGATTGAGGGATAGTTTTTGCCAAAAGGCCTGCGGTAGAAGTAGAAGTATGTGACCGGAAAACGGCCGGAAAGTAGGTCAAGGTTTGAGAGTTGAAGGGTATGAGGCTCTGGCAAGGGACCTATGGCTTTGACAATACTTTGTGCAGTGGATTTTACTTCAAATTTTCCATCTGCTGAAGCCTGCACTAATTCCATTGGAATGTTGCCAAAACGTTTGTATCATACAGCAATGCGAAAGCGTATGGTGTTTCATCAATTAGAGATACATTTATATAGTGAAGTGATGTTATTACTTTTTGGCATGAAGAAGCACTTGCCAAGTATGGATCAAGCAGTTGGCAAGTATGGATCGTCAAGTTTGGCTGACAACATGATAGTGGACTTAAAGTTGCTGATCTTGGAATCATTTTTGGGTTTAAAATTGAACCAACTTCTCTTTGTCGTATTTGAAGAAAATGCTAGGTGTATTAAAATGACCAATTTCTCCGAAGAGAAACTTGGTCGTCTCACCACCACAACATGTTAAGGTGGTAAGACGTGAAATGACTAGCAGATTTATTAGTCTTAAATTGAGATATATTAATTATTTTAGTTATAAATTTAGTGGGTCTCACAATGAAACTCATTAATAGTCTCACTTTAGGACCCACTACTCTGTCATGTGATAGAACAATATTAATCGCACTCTCACCACTCAGTATAAGGAGGTAGTGGGACTGTCGTGTACATGTTTCTCTCATTGCTCCCCAACGCCAACAAGTATAAAAGCACATGATTATTGCAATAAATTTTCAAGTACCAATCAAATGATGGAGTTTGGGAGAAATAGAATCTCATCTGCTGATATGGTCAGAAGTATGCATTACCGTAAGACAAACTACTTGGCAATAGTATATATAGCAGCATATTTTGTTTGTAAAGATTCTCATGGAAACCAAACTTAAAAGAGTCCACAAACAATCAAAATGTTGTGATATAATTAAGCGTATACGGTGTTACTTGTAATTAAAATTTCTATTGGGGATTGCTGAAAGCCCAAAACTATATACGCACTAACATCTTGTCAACACTAGTATTTACACTGTAATTAATGATCATCGTCACAATGCAGTTCAACAGTTGATGAGAGAATACTATTTTTACGGAAGAGTAATAATACAGTCGTAAAATGTATATATATATATATATATATATATATTTGTAAGAATAATGTTGTATATAAATTGATATGATCTGATTTATTATAACTGATTGAATTAAAAATATTACAAGGCCCAAATGATTTTATTTTCAATCAACGAATCAAATTATTCCAAATCAAATTATATAAGACTGTTTGTGGCTCTAAAATTGTTTTTTTTACTGAATTTGCTTGAATTATTCTTTACAGTTTCTCTATATAAAATCTAATCGAGTATGGTTTCATTTTGTTGCGATAACGTCCTTATTGCTGAGTTTCGGTTCCCGTTAGATAGCTTGTTGCAGAATTATGCATGCACCCAAGGCCCAAGGGTTGGTTTTCGCTAGTCAAGGCGAGCTGGGCTGAGCCTATACGTTCTCGTGTTAAAAAAAAGAGCGGTGATATTTAATCCTTGCATTATCTTTCATTTATTGTCATTTTTTAATTATGTTATTTATTCTAGAATTGGTCTTATTGAAAAATAAAAAATATTGAAAATAAATATTTTTTCTTTACTCTCAAATCTCAATTCCTTGACGGATTAATTCTTCATCTCTCTCTCTCTTTTTTTTTTTCAATTGATTCAAAATTTGAATCAAATATTCATTCTTAATCAAATCCCAAATTAAGATTAGACAAAATCTTAGATTATCACACAAAGAAAAACCTATATCACTAATAACAACAAAAAACATCACTTGTTTATAAAATTTAACAAAACCCACTTTGGCGGAGTCGATGGTTATACTAAAGAGAGAGAGAAGAGAGAGAGAGAATAAAATTACATTAAAAAATAATTTTTATTTTTAACAAGGATAATTTTGCAAGTAATAAGACAAACTGAAAAATAGAGGTTGGTGAGACAACTTGAGAGGGTCAAATATCATTACTCTTAAAAAAAAATTATGTCAAACCAAATACATATTATAAATCCAAATTATGACGATAAATATTGAAAAATGCTCCTAAAATATCGAAGAGAAGACAAAACTACAACATATTACAACTTGATGGCCGCCATGGAGATATCTCTCCCACCCTCCTTCACAATATCCTTTACTACTGCTATTGGTCCGGACGAGGAAATGACAGAAACGCCTGGGCGTGATTGGCCAATAAGAGACCAGTCAATTTTTTTTTTTAAATTTAAATTTTTATTTATCAATCTGATTGCATGTAGAAAGTGGGAAAAACCACAACCACATCCTCCATTATCAATTGGCACCCATATGAGACTTGAACTTGATCATCTCCATAATGGAAAAAATTTGAGCAACCATATATTGATATACATTCTTCATGTGATCGCACATGCATTTGTTGCTCATAAATTTGTACCCTAAAACCTGCTTTCACAAAATAATCCATGGTACCTTTCTCTCGTTTGGAACCTACTAGAATTCCCCCACACTTAATATTTTTCACTTGTGCATCTGTTCATAAAGATTTATGGTGTGTGATTATAATAAAAATGTGGTTATAGGTTTGATCTAGCTGGAGATTCTTATTGAGCCAAAAAAGGTAGTATTGTAGTACACTCATTAATTTAACATGTGGATTGTGGATTCAAAAAGCCAGGATGCAAAGCTTTGATACTATATATAGGCTATGCAATTACATTAATTGCCAAAAAGTCGAATATGACGTTACTAAGTACACAATCATGCAAGGAAAATGTGGTCCCATATGTCACATATCAAAAGTACTGTAGTGCATTCATTTCCATTCTTCAGATCCTTTGATCATCCATTATATAAGCCGTGAAACAGTGGTGGCATTTCACAAATCGAACTTGAGAGATCTAAGCCATTGCCTTGCCTAACAAGCAGGTTCATCATCGTCCTTGGCTTCCATGGCAACCCAAATTGTGACCTTGTCATCAAGATTAATCCAGCACCCTAAAACCAAAGGGTCCAAGAAAATCCGGCCGACGACGTCGCATCAGCATACTGAGCGTTGGACTCATCATAATTCGGATCAAATTAATGATGATCGTGTGAAGGGAAAGAAGATGAAGATGAAGCCGAAGCCAAAACACTGGGGAAGAGAACGTTCGCGATTATGGTTTTGGTATGTGGCAACATCTATAAGATACATACTAAGGGAGGCAAGAGCCTTTTACAATGAGTTCTGCAGTGAGGCGTACGATGATCATCCAAAGATGTTCAATCAAGTAATGATTGCTGAGCCTTATTTCTCAATCCCAGTGATCCCCCCTCCGATGTAAATTAATGTTGTACTCTAGTTTTGTACTCTAGTTATGTCAAATGTTTCAAGTTATATATGATTATGAGTTAATTAAGCCAAGGTAATGTTTAAAATAATATCGAGCGGACCTAATTTGAACTATATCTAAAAGTGATATGCTGCAATAATGTACTAAATCACACCCAGTAATAATCTATATGAGAAAAGTTTGTATGTACTAATATTCATTCAACCCAATTTGTCAATTGCACACTTTGATGTAAATGTCAAATTTTACGAAAAATATATCATTATGTAGGATGAGCTAATTGATTAATTAAAGGGGAAAAATTTGTACCTTTGTTCTGGCTAACGAATAATCATGGAGTTCTTTTTGCGGGCAAGCCATGCAAGGGATTACGGGTTGGTGGCTAACTTTTTCAAAGTAGTGCTGGCAAAACAAAAAATTTGCGGGGAGAAAGTGTCAATAATCTCCATTCAAGTTACTGGATATAATCATGTAAATTTAGCTTTCTATATTATATGGCATGATCCTTGTTTACTTGGGTTCCTAACCTTCACCGATTTATACACTATCCATTATATCCATTCATTTTAGAGTAAAATCTGCATGTTTTAGTTAAAATTAAAAAGCCTACTTCAGTGAAAAAAATTTGTCGGAAACGTACTGTCTTGATATATAACTGGTAAGAGTAATCCAAAAGCCTACTTCAGTGAGAAATTATGTACCACATTTTCTAGGTAACTAGTGAAATTGAACTGGGAGGTGCGGTGAGAACTACCGATCCAAGAGATGATTCTGAAATGCGTATGATTAAAAAGACCTAGAAACTTCTTGGGGAACTGTCCACTCTTAGCTACACAAAATTTATGTACTATAATATTTGGAAACATTCAAAACGGGCCTATAATTTTTTTTTTTTTTAAATTCATTTAAAATTCAACTAAATTAATCTATGCCACATCCTCTAAAAGTTACGAAAAGGTGGCACTACCACAAGAAATGGCCACCACATATTTCAATTCAATGGCTGCCTGGAGTTTTACATTTCTATTTATAGTTATGTGTTAAACGATTCATAGTGGTACTTGCTTTCCAATTTAGTGTTTAATTGCTTTCGTTACTACTATCTTAATAAGTTTTCAAATTTCGACCACATAAAAAGAATTCATATGATAATGTCACATAAGGACGACAAGGACATCATATATTTTCTTGGAGTACTTCAATTAATAATATATTGCAAAGTCGGCCGACAGGATTGAATGTCGGTCAGGGTATTCGTTTTTTGGAAATTAAACAGCAATTTGATTTTACAGTTTGATGTCGGTAAGATTAGTATCTTAATAATTGAGCACTAAATTGATTATTAATGTCGTGTATAACTTATTTATTAGATAATAATAATAGATTTCATAACTTGTAAAATTACTTAACTACCAATAGATAAATACCACATCAATTGAGATTCAAATTAGAATCTGAATATTGAGATGTTAGCATTGCTCGTTTGCTCGTGGGTGATTAATAGTTAATAAATTAATAATAGATAAGAAAGTCATATGATGTATCAGAAGCGCATTCAACAATTCAATCCCAAGTATTATGTGGGATTTATACATTGACTGATAGTTAGAATAGAGTAATAAATAAATTTACAAAATAATAAAAGAAGCGTCACATAATATTTAGGATAAAAATATTGAATTAAAAAATGGAAATTATAGTATTATTGTTTTTGAAACTCACTGGCGGATAGATATCTAAAAACTAAGTACTTTATATATTTTCCGGGGAAAAAAATACAGCTAATAAACTGGAGTATAAGGAAATTGTTGCTAATGATCACAATTTGTCAAAGACTTGTGATAACATTTTCGAAGACTAAAATTAACTATATAAATGACAAGAAAAATGATGTTGGTATAAGTTTGACTCTTTCTTCAAAATCTTCATCTACTAAAAAAAATGAAAAAAAAAAGTGAAAAATTAAAAAAATTAATTAAGTTTGGTCTTTTACACTATTAATGATAATCTTATCATTTTTGATTGACAGACTTACTTCCATGAGATCGCCAAGATATGCCTTTACTAGCTAGCAACGGATGATGTATTGATGTACCCCACCATTATCGTCGCCACGAAGACCAGCAGAGGGCAATCTCCTTCCCCTACAAGAAAGTAATTTTAATTTCCAGCTGTGCAATTTGTTGTTAACCTTGCCTCACGAGAGATTTTGGAGTAAATTTATTTAGTTGAAATTTTGAGAGAGATAAAAGAATTAAAAGATTAGTTTAAATTCTAGCGACCCCTCTACCTTAAAAAATAAATAATTTAATAAATTAATTGTTACCCGATTTTGTCAAAGAATTGTCACTTCCTCCAAAGATAGGTGTCATGGCAGGAAACTACGAGCAAAGAAAAATAAATTTCTCTCTGATCCTCCTATAGTGTTTGGGCTAGATAGCGGGGAGATTTCTCATTGATGAGGAGTTGGTCTGATGCATCGGGTTATCAAAGATTTTTTTTTTTTCCCTTGAATTAACTGGCTTCATCAATTGTTCGCTGAAAATACCAAGCTGTCATCTGCAAAGAATGGATGAGAATAGATGGTACATAGAGACAAAATTTAAACCCATGAACAAGATTTCCATTTTCTGCTTTATTAGACAGTCATTTTTCCAGTGTTGAAATCAAACCTAAACAGTGCTGGTTCCTAAGATCAACCACCCAAAAAAAGGGCATCAGATTATAGGCCAATTGGCCTGTGCAATGTTATTTATAAAATCAATGTAAAGCCTATTGCAAGCATATTAAATAAGATTCAAATGAATTGGAAGCTGTGAGGGCCATATTGCTTTAAAACTAGACATTAGCATGGCCTATGACGGAGACTATAATATATGCTAAAAGATGGGTTTTCAATCAGGTGGGTTGATTGCTTTATTTGCTTGCCTGCATTCTCGGTTCTTATAAATTGTGAGACTCGATGCAAAATAATTCCACTAAGAGTATTTTATTTGAAGTAATTACGTTTGTTTAATAAATAAATTAGACAAAATTGATAGGATCATAGCATACATTATACCCAATAATTTTAAAACATTTTGCTTATTTTATTTTTTGGGATTATAATCACTTGAATTTCAGAAAAGAATGAATAGCAACATAACATTTACATTACTTAAAATGTAATTATATTTGCTTTTTTTTTTTAATGTTTGTACTTTTAAAACAAGAAAAATGCGCATAGAAAATAAAGATGTTAACCAGTTTCTTTATTCTGCAATAAACAATCCTTATACATGGTCCTAATTATCCTGAATCTTCACCGGAAGCATTAAATTTACGTAATGTTTAATTTCTTATTCTGTCTCCATGCAAACTGTTAGATATGTCGTTCTTCAATTCTCTCGCTCACGAATTTAAAACTGAAACAATGGCCATATATATATATAAGAAATCAAATATGTATTAATAAATCTTGTCCTAAATCTATATTTGTGATGATTTAGGGTCATACTGGATTGATTTCCCCTCAACATCTCCTCTTTCCTTCAATAAATATCAAACTTTTTATAAATATTTCAATTTTGATGATCAGGTGTAATGCAAAGCCTGATCAGTCTATGGGGAGGCGTAAGGATCAAGGTGACACTAATTCATCTGTTGGAAGTAATTGGAGGACATCATCATCAAAGCACATTAAGGCCTCGTTCTTCAAGTTTATTGGGAATTGAAGCTATTAATCAATGCTTACAGTGCAAGGAGTTTTTAATTTAATTGCCTCCAACAGCTGAATTTAATCTTAGAGAGTCTTATTGATGATGGATAAAACATGGATATCGACATGGCTTTAATTATTCTTCTTCAGACACTTACTCAAATTGCTAGGTCATGAATGTTTAATTTCATTCACAAGGAGAGTGAAAAATGCATCAAATGTGATGTTTACTCACAAAATCTAATTAGTGTGGTTGTCAATACCTGTGAATACTTTAGGGATTTTATTTTCCCTCTGCAACAAAATTTTTTGTGAAATTTTATAGATCCCCAATCTTTCTTTTATTTTCACTGAAATCCATATTTATTATGTTTGACCCGGCTAGACCAAGTTTTTGGTTTTGCGCCTTCAAACAATAACAATCACTCAAATTCTACTCTTTCCTATACATTAGACAACTCCTTGTACATATTCTATATCACAGCAGCAAAAGTCAGTCATTAGTTATGCTACATGGCAATTTGAAGACATTGATTCTCTATTTATTGAGCTCTCTCATCACTCCATTTTGATGGTATTTGCAAACATTAATCCAGAACAGGATATTGATGAGTTTTTTGNGAAGGTCACATCGAAGATGAATGGTGCAAAATGAAAGTTACCAATATTCTAAAATTAAGAAGGCGAGCAACATAACTTCGAACGGAGAATGTATTCATTGGTGAGGGGAACAATGGGCAAGATGTTAATTAATTCTACTACATTTGGGATAGCGACTGACCACTGTAGGGTACCTGGGGTACCTCATCTAACACATACAGATGCCTAAATAAAGTACTTAGTTAAAGATGAGACACTATCCTCTAGTAGTATTGTCGGAGCATTGCGGCATTCCATGGGTGCCTCACGATCGTTCCATCCTTACGTAGAAGCCTATAAGCACCGGATCCCACAGGTTTGTCAACACGATATGGTCCTTCCCAATTGGCCCCAAAAGAACCGTCGGAGGGTAGCCTAGTGTTCTGAGTTACCCTTCTGAGCACCAAGTCGCTCTTTTTGAAGGATCGGGGGCGTACCCTTTTGTTATATAAATTCGAGATGCGCTGCTGATATATCGCTGTCCTGATCTCTGCTCTGACCCTTTTTTCCTCCACCAAGTCGAGGTTGGATGCAATCAAAGAGGTATTTTCAGCTTCGTCAAAATATTGAACCCTATGAGAGGGTACCCTAATTTCAGCCGGAATTTTTGCGTCAATGCCAAAGGCCAGAGAAAAGGGGGTTTCCCCCGTGGATGTGTTCTGGGTCGTCCGGTAGGCCCACAGCACCCCAGGTAGCTCGTCGACCCAAGTTCCCTTTTTTTCTTCCAACATTTTCTTCAAGATACCCTTGATGATCTTGTTCACAGCTTCCACTTGTCCATTTGACTGGGGGTGGGCTGGAGAGGCATACCGGTTGGCTATTCCAAGCTCTGAACAAAAATGCCGAAACCTCTCGTTGTCAAATTGTTTCCCATTATCACTCACCACAGCGTTGGGTATCCTATACCTGCAAATGAGGTTCCTCCAAATGAATTCGGTGGTCTTTCTCTCGGTGATGCTTGTCAAGGGTTCCACTTCCGCCCACTTCGTGAAGTAGTCTACTGCCACGATAGCATATTTTGCCTGCCCCTTACCTGTTGGCAGCGGCCCTATGAGGTCCACACCCCAAACGGCAAAGGGCCAAGGGGAGGACATAATTGTCAGTTTCTCTGGTGGTAAGTGGGGTATTCGGGCGAATCTCTGGCACTTGTTACAGCTTCTTACACCTGGCACAGCCGTTAGGGGACCACTGTTGTTTCTGATACGTTGCTTGTCTCCTCTGCAGGGTTCGCAGGCGGCTGTCCCCTCTTTTTCAACAAGGTACTCTAATATTCAGCTTAGCAAATCGAATATTTTTTAGGCGGTGGAATCGTATCCTTAGCTAGGTCTCGGGGATTAGACCGTTTCGTACTAGGAGAGATCCCTGCTGTAGGAGGGATATCTCAGGTACCGAATCTATTGTTGCAGAGAGGGTACCTCAGGCACCGCATTTATAGGTGTAGGAGATGTATCTCGGGTACCGCTTTATAGGTGTAGGAGATGTATCTCGGGTACCGCCTTATAGGTGTAGGAGAGGTATCCCGGGTACCGCCTTTATAGGTGTAGGAGAGGTATCCCGGGTACCGCCTTTATAGGTGTAGGAGGGGTATCTCAGATACCGCCTTTATGGTTGTCACTTCTGTGCACCAAGTTTTTATTACTTGAAATCTTTCCCCCCCCCCCCCCCCCCCTTGCTGTCACATGGTATATTTCCTCCCAAACAGAAAATATTTGAGCAACCACATATTGATATACATTCGTCATGTGATCGCACATGCATTTGTTGCTCATAAATTTGTACCCTAAAACCTGCTTTCACAAAATAATCCATGGTACCTTTCTGTCGTTTGGAACCTACTAGAATTCCCCCACACTTAATATTTTTCACTTGTGCTTCTGTTCATAAAGATCTATGGTGTGTGATTATAATAAAAATGTGGTTATAGGTTTGATCTAGCTAGAGATTCTTATTGAGCCGAAAAAGTAGTACATATTAATTTAACATGTGGATTGTGGATTCAAAAAGCTAGGATGCAAAGCTTTGATACTATATATAGGCTATGCAATTACATTAATTGCCCAAAAGTCGAATATGACGTTACTAAGTACACAATCATGCAAGGAAAATGTGGTCCCATATGTCACATGTCAAAAGTACTGTAGTGCATTCATTTCCATTCTTCAGATCCTTTGATCATCCATTATATAAGCCGTGAAACAGTGGTGGCATTTCACAAATCGAACTTGAGAGATCTAAGCCATTGCCTTGCCTAACAAGCAGGTTCATCATCGTCCTTGGCTTCCATGGCAACCCAAATTGTGACCTTGTCATCAAGATTAATCCAGCACCCTAAAACCAAAGGGTCCAAGAAAATCCGGCCGACGACGTCGCATCAGCATCCTGAGCGTTGGACTCATCATAATTCGGATCAAATTAATGATGATCGTGTGAAGGGAAAGAAGATGAAGATGAATATGAAGCCGAAGCCAAAACACTGGGGAAGAGAGCGTTCGAGATTATGGTTTTGGTATGTGACAACATCTATAAGATACATACTAAGGGAGGCAAGAGCCTTTTACAATGAGTTCTGCAGTGAGGCGTACGATGATCATCCAAAAATGTTCAATCAAGTAATGATTGCTGAGCCTTATTTCTCAATCCCAGTGATCCCCCCTCCGATGTAAATTAATGTTGTACCTAGTTTTGTACTCTAGTTATGTTAAATGTTTCAAGTTATATATGATTATGAGTTAATTAAGCCAAGGTAATGTTTAAAATAATATCGAGCGGCCAAGGTAATGTTTAAAATAATATCGAGCGGACCTAATTTGAACTATATCTAAAAGTGATATGCTGCAATAATGTACTAAATCACACCCAGTGATAATCTATATGAGAAAAGTTTGTATGTACTAATATTCATTCAACCCAATTTGTCAATTGCACACTTTGATGTAAATGTCAAATTTTACGAAAAATATAGCATTATGTAGGATGAGCTAATTGATTAATTAAAGCGCAAAAATTTGTACTTTTGGTTCTGGCTAACGAATAATCATGGAGTTCTTTTTGCGGGCAAGCCATGCAAAGAAACCGCAATTGGGTGTTTGGGATTACGGGTTGGTGGCTAACTTTTTCTAAGTAGTGCTGGCAAAACAAAAAATTTGCGGGGAGAAAGTGTCAATAATCTCCATTCAAGTTACTGGATATAATCATGTAAATTTAGCTTTCTCTATTATATGGCATGATCCTTGTTTACTTTGGTTCCTAACCTTCACCGATTTATACACTATCCATTATATCCATTCATTTTAGAGTAAAATCTGCATGTTTTAGTTAAAATTAAAAAGCCTACTTCAGTGAAAATTAATGTTACAGGGAAAAAATTTGTCGGAAACGTACTGTCTTGATATATAACTGGTAAGAGTAATCCAAAAGCCTACTTCAGTGAGAAATTATGTACCACATTTTCTAGGTAACTAGTGAAATTGAACTGGGAGGTGCGGTGAGAACTACCGATCCAAGAGATGATTCTGAAATGCGTATGATTAAAAAGACCTAGAAACTTCTTGGGGAACTGTCCACTCTTAGCTACACAAAATTTATGTACTATAATATTTGGAAACATTCAAAACGGGCCTATAATTTTTTTTTTAAAATTCATTTAAAATTCAACTAAATTAATCTATGCCACATCCTCTAAAAGTTACGAAATGGTGGCACTACCACAAGAAATGGCCACCACATATTTCAATTCAATGGCTGCCTGGAGTTTTACATTTCTATTTATAGTTATGTGTTAAACGACTCATATTGGTACTTGCTTTCCAATTTGGTGTTTAATCTGCTTTCGTTACTACTATCTTAATAAGTTTTCAAATTTCGACCACATAAAAAGAATTCGTATGATAATGTCACATAAGGACGACAAGGACATCATATATTTTCTTGAAGTACTTCAATTAATAGTATATTGCAAAGTCGGCCGACAGGATTGAATGTCGGTCAGGGTATTCTTTCTTTGGAAATTAAACAGCAATTTGATTTTACAGTTTGATGTCGGTAAGATTAGTATCTTAATAATTGAGCACTAAATTGATTATTAATGTCATGTGTAACTTATTTATTAGATAATAATAATAGATTTCATAACTTATAAAATTACTTAACCACATTATTAATGTCATGTGTAACTTATTTATTAGATAATAATAATAGATTTCATAACTTATAAAATTACTTAACCATCAATGGATAAATGTCACATCAATTAAGATTCAAATTAGAATTTAAATATTAAGATGCAAGCATTGCTCATTTGCTCTTGGGTGAATGATAATTAATAAATTAATAATAGATAAGGAAGTCACATAACGTAATAGAAGCCCATTCAACAATTCAATCCCAAGTATTACGAGGAATTTATGCATTGATTGGTAGTTAGAATAGAGTAATAAATAATTTTATAAAATAATAAAAGAAGCGTCACATAATATTTAGGCTAAACATATTGAAATAAAAAATGGAAATCATAGTATTATTGTTTTTGAAACTCACTGGCGGATAGATATCTAAAAACTAAGTACTTTATATATTTTCCGGGGAAAAAAATACAGCTAATAAACTGGAGTTCCTTAGCTGAACCACCCAACAAAAGCATCAGATTCTAGGCCAATTGGCCTGTGCAATGTTATTTATAAAATCAATGTAAAGCCTATTGCAAGCATATTAAATAAGATTCAAATGAATAGGAAGCTGTAAGGGCCATATTGCTTTAAAACTAGACATTAGCATGGCCTATGACGGAGACGAATAGAAGTTTTTAGGGGCCGTATATAATATATGCTAAAAGATGGGTTTTCAATCAGGTGGGTTGATTGCTTTATTTGCTTGCCTGCATTCTCGGTTCTTATAAATTGTGAGACTCGATGCAAAATAATTCCACTAAGAGTATTTTATTTGAAGTAATCAAGTAATTACGTTTGTTTAATAAATAAATTAAACAAAATTGATAGGATCATAGCATACATTATACCCAGTAATTTTAAAACATTTTGCTTATTTTTTTTTTTGGGATTATAATCACTTGAATTTCAGAAAAGAATGAATAGCAACATAACATTTACATTACTTAAAATGTAATTATATTTGCTTTTTTTTTTTAATGTTTGTACTTTTAAAACAAGAAAAATGCGCATAGAAAATAAAGATGTTAACCAGTTTCTTTATTCTGCAATAAACAATCCTTATACATGGTCCTAATTATCCTGAATCTTCACCGGAAGCATTAAATTTACGTAATGTTTAATTTCTTATTCTGTCTCCATGCAAACTGTTAGATATGTCGTTCTTCAATTCTCTCGCTCACGAATTTAAAACTGAAAACAATGGCCATATATATATATAAGAAATCAAATATGTATTAATAAATCTTGTCCTAAATCTATATTTGTGATGATTTAGGGTCATACTGGATTGATTTCCCCTCAACATCTCCTCTTTCCTTCAATAAATATCAAACTTTTTATAAATATTTCAATTTTGATGATCAGGTGTAATGCAAAGCCTGATCAGTCTATGGGGAGGCGTAAGGATCAAGGTGACACTAATTCATCTGTTGGAAGTAATTGGAGGACATCATCATCAAAGCACATTAAGGCCTCGTTCTTCAAGTTTATTGGGAATTGAAGCTATTAATCAATGCTTACAGTGCAAGGAGTTTTTAATTTAATTGCCTCCAACAGCTGAATTTAATCTTAGAGAGTCTTATTGATGATGGATAAAACATGGATATCGACATGGCTTTAATTATTCTTCTTCAGACACTTACTCAAATTGCTAGGTCATGAAATGTTTAATTTCATTCACAAGGAGAGTGAAAAATGCATCAAATGTGATGTTTACTCACAAAATCTAATTAGTGTGGTTGTCAATACCTGTGAATACTTTAGGGATTTTATTTTCCCTCTGCAACAAAATTTTTGTGAAATTTTATAGATCCCCAATCTTTCTTTTATTTTCACTGAAATCCATATTTATTATGTTTGACCCGGCTAGACCAAGTTTTTGGTTTTGCGCCTTCAAACAATAACAATCACTCAAATTCTACTCTTTCCTATACATTAGACAACTCCTTGTACATATTCTATATCACAGCAGCAAAAGTCAGTCATTAGTTATGCTACATGGCAATTTGAAGACATTGATTCTCTATTTATTGAGCTCTCTCATCACTCCATTTTGATGGTATTTGCAACATTAATCCAGAACAGGATATTGATGAGTTTTTTGTACAATTATACATAATTGAAGAGCATATATTATAGTCATCACTAATCATCTAACATCATTAAATATGGCTGTCTTGATTCATTTCAACAACCAAGAATATTAAGATCATACATGCATAATTGTATTAATCCAATATAAAATGTTTGCTACGGCTTCAAAATCTGATAGGGCCATGCATATCATTATAGCGCCGCCCCCGATACTGTCATCAGCTGAAAAGCTTATTTCGCAAAAATTAAATGAATCCTTTCTAGATTAGAGAGAATACTGAGGAACCAAGTCTTCTTACAATGCTACAATTATCACTATTGGTTGATCAAAAGAAGTAACAGGTAATCCTAGTAGTAATCAAATTTACTATTACATGGGTGAGTGCCACCCAGCGAGTGCTGCTGCTAGCCTCAAAATCCCTTCTCTGCTAGCACCGCAGCCGCAGTCTTCAAACGCTCGGGTCCTACTTTTGCTCCATGTGGTCTCAGTTTCTTAAGCCTCTGCCCCTCCCCATTTTTGGCTGCCGAGCATCCCCTTTTATAGCCAATTAAGCCTCTGCCTCTCCCCCTTTTTGCTGCCAAGCTTCCCCCTTTATTGGCCAATCGTTTGGAGGCCACATGAAATTTTACAGGAGGCGGCGTGTTATGCAAGACTCCTTAGAGGACTACTTCAAATTGCTGTCAAATTTACCCGCCATGTGGCATCATTTTAGTTCGGACTAAAGTACAATAAAAATTTAATTTTATTAAATCCAATTAATTAAACTGTTTGATTTTAAAGAGAAACAAAACCCAAAAAATGTGACTTTTCTCAAGTTCAAACTGTTTCATTTTACAAAGCAACCAAACCCTATATATATATATATATATGTATATATATGTATGTATGTATGTATGTATATTTTCGTATTAAGTTATAAGAAATAATGGTGGAAGGATGATTTTTTTAATTACACATACTAGGTTATATAACTTGTCGCATGAGACAAGAGGATGTTAAAGCAGTGATTAGGAGACAGCTCTGCTGAGGATCAAGAGCTTGACAGAAGAAAGCAAAAGCAAAATAGAATGTACTTTTTTCTCCGTCATCTCTGTGACATGTGATATTACATGTCAGATTTGATTCAGAAAATGTATGCTTATGAAGGCCTTAAAATTGAATGGGAGGTGGATTCCTTATAGCTCTTTAAAATAATGTTTAATATTTTTTATTTTGTTTTTTAAAAAAATTCAACTAAAGTACCACAATACCGTGGACAGAAACCCCCCAAAAAAGAGAAATTCGGTGGCGTATTCGATATAATACATTTGATGATTATATACTGTCAATGAAATTTTGTCTCCAATAAGAAAAATTTTGGACACAAATCTTGCTTTGATCAATCCCTTAATTGGATACAATACTTAAACTACATAACACTTAAGGGGGGGAGGGGGGAAGATTTTGAAGTTGAGAGAAACATAGAGATCAAAATTTATAGAAGTTACATCAAATAAAATTTAATCTTTTGTGTCCTTCATACTCATAAGTAAAATTTTAATTTTTTAATTTTTGATTGACGATTTAGTATTGACTTGTTAGATGATTGATGATGGTTCTTCAAAATGTCTCATGATAAAAGGTGGAGGCTGTGACGCTATTAACAGTGTTCACATGATAAAAACGTAAACTCGTGTAAAAAATTAAAAGTTAGGTAAAATAAATATTTTTTTGTTGACATAGATTTAATCACAAAATTTTAACAATAATATAGTTTGTAGCACATGAATTGACAGGAAAAAAAAATATGTAATCTCTATTTAACTTGTAGCCACAATCCATATTGTATATTCAATTAGCATAACACTTGTTGCATTATTTATATATAAAAATTGAGGTCCTGCTAAATTACGTTATACGTAATTAACCGTAAATTCAAAAATAATTATTCATTATCTCTCACTTATTTCATATGCTACCTTTTTTTTTTATTAAATAACTACACTTATTTCATATGCTACCTTTTTTTTTTGTATTAAATAACTACATTATAGGTAACTTAGCAGCTGTCATATAATTCTTATACTAAGCTCGGCCCATATCTTGCAACTACTTGTAGAGGGAAACAAAATTGTAGAGCAGGGATATTGCAAACCGTAATCACTTACAATTAATGAACGATGATTACATACTATATTTAAAGTTTTGTCTCCCCGAAGAAAAAGTTTAGACGTAAATCTCCCTTGATCATTCCGTTAATTGGATACAAAATTTAAACTAAATAATACTTAGGAAAATCAAAAAAAAGATTTTGAATTTGAAAGAAACATAGAAAACGTAATTTATAGGAGTTATATCTAATCAAATTTGATCTTTTATCTTTTTCGTACCCATAAACAAATTTTTAATTTTTAATTTTTAATCACTGATTATTTATTGACTTATTAGATGATTGATGATAGTTCTTAGGAAAATCTAATGTAAAAGTGGAGATCATAACGCCATCAGCAGTGTTCGTATGATAAAAATTTTTACAGTAAGTTGGTTTGTTGTCTATGAATCAATAAAGAAAAAAAATAAATTTAATCTCTATTTGACTTATAATTATAGTCCATATTCTATATTCAGTTAACATAATACCAAGTGTTATATATATATATTTGTTATACTAAACTCGAGTTACCTCTTGCTACAACTTTAGATAAAACGATCATAGATTTGGAATTAGTTTGGTCCTCAATACCTGTGAATACTCGAGGGCTTTTGATGAAATTTTTGTGAATTTTATAAGTCCCAAATCTTTCTTTTATTTTCACTGAAATCCATAGTTATTATGTTTTCATCTTTGACCCCCGAGAACAAGTTTTTGGTTTTGCGCATCCAAACAATTACAGTCACTCATATTCTACTGTTTCCTATACAATCAGACAGCTGCTCGTACGGATTCTATATCACAGCAGCAAAAGTCAGTCATTAGTTATGCTGCAGCCAATTCAAAGACATTGATTCTCTATTTATTGAGCTCTCTCACTCCATTTTGATGTATTTGGAACATTAATCCTGTACAGATTATTGATGAGTTGTTTGTACAATTAATGCATAATTGAACAGCATATAATATGGTCATCACTAATCATCTAACATAATTAAGGATGGTTGTCTTGATGCATTTCAACAACCAAGACTATTGGAATCATACGTATATAATTGAAAATCTGAAAATCTGGCAGGGCCATGCATATCAACATAGCTCCTCCCTGATGTTGTCATCAGTTGGGAAAGCTTATTTCGCAAAAATTAACTGAATCCTTTCTAGATTAGAGTTCAGAGAGAATACTGAGGAGCCATTCGAAATATACTTGTCCCCACTCAACTGTATAATGCTACGAGTAATGCTACAATTATCACTCTTATATCCCAACTACTACTCCAGGTGATTTTGTATATATTGTATTGGTTGATCAGAAGGAGTAATAAGTAATTTTAGTAGTAATGAAATTTGAAATTTACTATTACATGAGTGAGTGCCACCTCACTTGTGTATAACGAAGTGAGCAGGTAGCATCAAAATCCCTTGTCTGCTGACACCACAGCTTTCAAAGGCTTGGGTCCTACTGTTGCTCCCTGTGCCTCCGTTTCTTAAGCCTCTGCCTCTCCCCATTTCTGGCTACGAAGCTTTCCCTTTTGTAGCCAATTAAGCTTCTGCCTCTCGCGGTTTCAGCTGCCAAGCTTCCACTTTTGTTGGCCAATTGTTTTGGCGGCCACTTGAAATTTTACAAAAGCTTGCCCTTTTATGCAAGACTCCTTTGGGGACTACTTCCCATTTGCCATCAAGTTCACCCGCCATGTGTCGTCATTTTGGGTAGAAGTTGCCTAGGGTTTAAAATCAATTAATTTATTTATAGTCTTCCAACTTATTTCTTAGGATGTATTGTTGGTATTTATTTCCAATGGGAAGAACAAAAAAGTGTTTTCTATCACCGAAGAAAAAAGAAAATCAAATAACTCCATTTAGCAAAAAGCCAAAAACTGAATATGTTTAGTTTGCATCGACTCACTGCACCAGTGCATCACAATTCACCAAGCCAACATTATAACCACTCAATGCCACCACAATAGACTCATTGATTAGCTTAAAAATAAATAAATAAAATTGAATAAAATCAGAAAGTCCTAATAACCGATTAACTTCTATTTTTTCAGATTTGATTCAGAATATATATGTTTAGAAGACATAGAAATTAAATGGGAAGTTGATTCTTTAGCTCTTTAAAATAATGTTTAATATTTATAATTTTTTAATTTAACTAAATTACCACAATACCATCAAAAGTGTTAAAACAAAAATAAGAAGAAAGAGAAATACGGTGGCGTATTTGATAATAACCATTTGATGATTACATAATATTTTTAAAGTTGTCTCCAGTAAAAAAAAAAAGTTTGTGAAAAAGTTCGTACGTAAATCTTGCTTGATCAATCCCTTAATTGGATGCAAAACTTAAACTACACAGCACTTTGGAAAATTGAAAAAAGAGATTTTCGATTTGAGAGAAACATAGAAATCATAATTTACAGAATTTATATCTAATTAACTTTGATCTTTTATATTTTACATACCCGTAAACAAAATTTTAATTTTTAATTTTTGATTAACAATTGTGTAATGACTTGTTAGATGATTGATGATGGTTCTTAAAAAATATCTCATAGCAAAAGTGGAGCCTGTAATGCTATTAATGGTGTTCATATAATAAAAGGTTGAACTCTTATAATAAACTAATAATGAACTAATAGCTGGATAATATAAACATTTTTTTTTTGGGTCACAAATTGAAAAACAAAGTTTTAATAATTAGTTGTTGCTCGTAGTACATGAATCAACAGGGAAAAAATAGACTTAATCTCTATTTGAGTTGTAAATATAGTCCATATTGTATATTCAATAAGTATAACACTTGGTGCATTGCTCATATATATAATTGTTATACCAAACTTGAGATTTGTCTTGCCACGACTTTAAATAAAACAAGCATAGATTTGGAATTTAGTTATCGTTAAGTATTTAAGTTGGACCATTATAAAAAAAATTAGGGGAATATATTTAGTTACTTATAATCATGTTTAGTGGCAACTTGAGAAATATCCAACTAAGTAAATGCTCTCGGTTATTACTTATGAGTTATTTCCCGTTGGTGTTCTTCATTAATGTGGACGGGTGGCATGCTAGCAGTGCCTATGTATAGTCGCAATCAATGAACGATGCAAAGTTTGCCTAGAGAGAAACAAATTAGTAGAGCAGAGATATTGTAAACTTGTAATTAATAAAAGTTTGAATTGGAGAGAAACATAGAAATCAAAATTTATAGAACTACATCTAATAAAATTTGATCTTTTGACCCCTTCATAATCATAAATAAAATTTTAATTTTAATTTTGGATTGACGATTGTGTATTAACTTGTAAGATGATTGATGATGGTTCTTTAAAAAAGTCTTACGGTAAAGGAGGAGATTGTGACAACATTAACAGTGTTCGTATGATAAAAACTTGAAATCGTGTAATACACTAATAATTGGGTAAAACAAATATATTTTTTGGTGACATAAATTCAATAAACAATTTTTAACAATAAATTAACTTGAAATACATGAATCAATTGGAAAATAATAGATTTAATCTTTATTTGACTTGTAAATATAAAAAAGTTAAATATAAAAAAGCAAAGACTATGTGGCTGCTACTACAGCAAACGAACCAGCTGAGAGCTCAGGCTCAACCGAAATTGTGTAACTTTTTTTTTTTTTTTGGGTCAAAACAATCTAATCATAAAATTGTGAAATCTGTGGGTAATGACTTTTAATATCTGGTAGCGTCCTAGAGAAGGTGTATATGGCTGTTGCATAATCTTCATCTTCCTCTTCCTTGATCGAGGATTTGTATTTTAAACTTTTAACTTCATCAAGCCTTAAAACAATATGAAATCCTAACAAACTTGTTCATGTCCAGTGGCGGAGCGACTTTGTTAAGATTTGCAAAAAACTTTTTCGGAATTTCAACTGAAAATTATATTTGCTTCCATGAAAGTTTATAATTTGTATCCAGCATTTTTTTGTAAAAGAGTAATTCAAAATTACATTTTCATCGTCAACACCACGTTAAATCTAAAATTATTTAAAAATAATTGAGAAAAATCAAATTCTTTTAAATAAATTAAATTTGACCTGTTGATTTTGTAATCTAGATACGTAGTTTTTAAAATAGAGGAAATATGAAATTCTAGTGTGGGAATTACCTTGTATAGTTACAAAACTAGCCCCGATATAATTTCCAATTGAAGGTTATGTTGATAGTGGCTAGTTTAACATTGGAGATGGTTGTCCCGTTTTAAGTACGTAGCACAGGGTATCTATCTACTATAAAGATTAATAGTTGAAATGATTTTTGATTGACTTTCAATAACTTGTACAATTCTGTATATATACAAGCAGGTGATGACATCAAATAGGTAGCGACAAGTGATGGCATAAAATAGGTTGTGACCAGTGTAGCAGAGCAGACAAATATCCTATAGTTCAGTAAACAAAAAGAAGAAAAATATTATAATGCAATTACAACTAAGGATTTTGACTTGTAATTGATATCCTGCAGGCTTCCTTCAATCCCCTTGCTAAAGCCTTTCAAACAGCAAGATTGATCTCCAGTAATTTGATTGATTGTTGCCTTGAATATTTTGGTTCTCATTGTTTTGACAATTGATACTTTCCTTATAAGCTATAAGCTAGCAATGACAATGTGGTAGATACAGGTTGGTAGAAAAGGAACATTCTCTTAACATTATATGCCTCATTCACGAATTTATGTCTTTACCTTCATGAAATGCTTGCCTTCACTTAAAAAATTTTAGTTGTCGACTGTTTTTACCAGGGGCGAGAATGTTCATGAATCACTGATTAGGGTTTTTGATTGTGATTAGGGTTTTGGATTGTGATGTATGATTAGAAAGACCTAGAAATTACTTTAATTCTAATGCGAAACTGATCACGCAAAATGGCTTGTAAAATTTTTATAAAATCGCATCTGCCTTGTGGAGTATTACATCTCTATTTATAGTTATGTGTTGAACAATTCACATTGGTACTTGTTTTCCAATTTAATGTTTATGTTTTGGCTAATATTAATCTGTTTTCATTACTTACGTCCATCTTTATTTGTTTTAAGATTTCGACCGCAAAAAATAATTCATTCGATAATGTCATTTAAGGATCTCCAAGGACATTATATATTTTCTCGAAGTACTTCAATTAATAATTAATAGCGGAGCCGGTCAAGGCATTCTGTTGTTGGAAATTAAACACCTACTTTATTTTATCGGTTTGATATTGATATCTCTTCCATTCAATTATTATCCCAATATTTTGAATCAGGATTTGTAATGGGTGATTGACTGTTAATAAATTAAAAATAATAATAATTAAATCATTTCTATACACTATTATTAAAAGATACATTACATAATATGAGAGCTTTCAACATTTCAATTCCTAAAGTTATGCAGCATTTATCTATTGATTGATAGTTGCAATGAGATAACAAATAATATAAAAAAATAAAATTAATCATTCAATAGATAATCCAGCATCACATAATATTTGGGACACAAGTATTAAAATAACAATTAGAAGTTATAGTGATAGAGAACTAAAAGCTCGGTACTTTAAATATTTTGCTGGGAAAAATACAGCTAATGGAGTATGAGGAAATTATTGCAAATGCTCACAAATTAATCAAACACTTGTTGTGACATTTTTTAAGACTATAATTAACTACATCAATGAGAAGTAAAAAGATACTGGTATGAGCTTGCACTCTTTCTTCAAAATCTTCATCTACTAAAAAAATCTGAAAAAAATAAAATAAAATAAAAACATAAAAAATAATAAGTTTGGTCTTTTACAGAATTAATAATCTTTATCATTTTAGATTGACAGAGTTGCTGCCATGAGAGCCAAGTTATGCCTTTACTAGCAACGGATGATGTACCCCACGAGTGATTGGAAAAGAGACTGTGAATATCATCACAATGACCAGCAGGGAGATTGAACAGAGTCATGGCATAGGTAGGTATGGCCTGAGCCACTGCCTTGATTTATATCTCCTTCCCCTACAAGAAAGTAATTTTGTTTTCACCAAGTTCGAATGCTGGGGACGTTGGAGGTTAAAAAGATTGATATAGGCTTCCTCAATTGTTCCTCTGCAAAAGAGCGAACATGAATAAGATGCAAATAAACAGGAATTAAACGGCCATATTATCGAAAAAATTAGAAATTGATGGCACGTAGAGACCAAATTTATTGCCACGAATAAGATTTCCGCTCCTCCATGCTCTTCAACAAATGTACCCAACAAATACATTCTTTCATCGGAAAAAAAAAAAAATTGAGACCTAGTGTAAGAGGCAGTACACACACACATATAATATTGGCTTTCCAAAGTTTTCCATATGAGATTTTTCCTTGTTAATTTTGCTCTTGTTGCTGACTAGAAGTGAATGAGTGTGGAATGGCTTGGTTACAAGCCTTTCATTTATAAAGTTACACTTCTACCATTTTAGCTAGTCGTATGGCGTTTTGCAATATATGTTCTGTTTGCAACCTGACTTGATCTTCTATTTTATGGTGTAAACCATCTAAGAATCCTACCAACTATCTAGGCTTCTGTCTTGTATAGATTATTTCGTTCCATAAGCCTTTTAAATTCGAGGGCATATTCTTCAATTGTTTTAACTCCTTGATGACAACTATTGCACTCACGAAATAACGTTTTTACATAGTCAAGAGGCAAAAATCGTTCCCTTAGCAGGTGATGCATACGATGTCATAGCTTGACCTTTCTTTTTTCTTGTAGCACACGAGAAGTTTGCATATTATACCACCAAACCGCAGCAACATCTTTGAGTTTATACGCTACTATCTTGACCTTCTTTAATTTTGAAAAGTCCATTGTTTCAAATAATCGTTCAACATCTGATAACCAATCAAGGAAATCTTCAATGCCTAGCAGTCCATTAAATGATGGGTCATCAATTTTGATGTGATAGTCACTCTGATGTGCTTCACATCATTCATCTTCTATCTACTCTTCATCTGGATGTGCTTCACATCATTCATCTTCTATCTACTCTTCATCTGAATCGTCTGAACTTGAAAAAGGTGCAGTAGTTTTTGTATTCGTACTAGAGCGACCTATTTCCTTTGTTCTGTTGTTGTTCTTTTGCTCACTAAAGTTATTTCCTGAATCAACAATGTAAATAACCTTTGCTTCTTGATTACTTCTTTAGGCAAGTCTAATCTCTTTTAAATCTGGTCGTACGCCAAGTAATAATTCTTCTATCGCCGTAATATGAGTTTGTATTGATTGTAGGACTTTCACTATTTCGTGCCATGCTTTGGCTGAATGGGTTAGTGATTGTTCGAGTCGCTCTATCTCCCTTATAATTTGGTCCTGAAATGAAGTATTGCTTTCTCTATAAACCACTTTTTTTTTTTTTGGGTTTTTTGGGTTTTTATAAAAATAGAAAAATTATAGGGTAATACTGAAATTAAAGAAAGGTAAAGCGATAAAACTATAATTATGCAAAAGATGGGGTTTTCGGCGACGGGGACCGGAAAATTGAACAAGAATGGACGGATCTAAAAGATCTAAGGCCGGTGAGTATGATGGTGGTGGTGGGTTGACTCAAATCTTTGTGGATTGACTGGAAAATTGAATTGAAGTGGCAGTTGGAGGTTGGTTTCGGTTTCGGTTTCCGGTGAAGGGGCCGATGGTTGGCAGTAGGAGTGGGCTGGAAAGAAAGCTCTGATGACGTTGGACGGATTGGTAGTGGTGGTGACTGTCAAATTGCGGTGGATGGCAGTGAATTGACCTGCGGCTGTTGCGGCGGTTTGCAACTGTCATGATGTGTTTCCGGTGGCTATGGTGGCGGGATGGTGGTGTTAATGGCTTGGATATGGTCGGCAGCTTCTTCTGGTTCCGCTGATGTCGGCGTTCGACTGAAAAGATGAAGAACAGCAGAGGAGGTAGCCGCGTATGGTGGTTGTGGGGTTGGCGTCGGTTTCGCTTCTTTTTTTTTTTTTTTTTTTTTCACTCGTTGGAATTAATAGACGATGGAAAAAGGATTTGTGGACGGAAAGTGCTTGATGAAGAAAAGCTCTGATTGATAAAGAGAAAGGCTGATATCACTTGATACAGGATTAAGTTCTTGAAAATTCAAAAAATATGCTCTTACATATGAAAAAAATCTCAATTAAAAAAATATTGAATATTATTTATAAAAAATTTATATTAAAAAATAAGTATAATAAAATTATTTATACTAATTAAAATTATCTTATTCATAGTAAAATTATAATTCCTTATAAGAAAATTAATATGACTTTAATAAAAAAAATGTAAAGTAATTCTTAATTAAAGTAGAAAATTTATACTCTTATTATAACTCTAAAAACTTAATAAAAGAAAATAAATGTTAATAGAATACTAAATATTAAATCGACTTAAATACCGTAATTTCTAATATATTGCGTCCTACATGCTTCTTACATCACTCGAGGTAAAATAATTCGACGAAGAGACCATGAATTCTTTGGCTAATTAATCGCGCTAGGTTTCCCAACTTGCAGGGGATTAATTATTAATGCCATTGATAAATAAGGGCAAGTAAAGTTAGAGGTAAACTCCTATTAGGTTGTTATTAAAGATTATTTTAGTCCTGTTAGGAATAGGATAACATATATATTTACATGCATACTCCGTGTATAGTAATCAAGTAAGAAGTATACATATAGGCCTGAGTTTAATTAATTCGTCTCGTTTTATTATCAATCAGCATCTATGGGCAGCAACTCGGAACTTCATGTCGTTCTCGCCAACAAGCTTTCTTTAGATAGAAAGACAATGTATATGAAAGTAAGTAAATTAATTAAATTAAGCATCGCATCCATCTCAATTGATATTTTGTATATATACGATTTTCTTTCTCCTTTTTTATTAAAAAAGATTTAAAATAATGATTTACACCTGCATATATGTATGTATGCAGTTGATTTTGGTAGATTTTTCTCCTGTGCTGTTACTATTTTGTTGGTGGTTCATCATGTATGGCGTCAACACCCCTCTCATTACTTGGACGGCCATAACATGCTTCACGGCTCTAATATTGACAGTTTTGTTTGAGGTACGGTGGAGGTGTCTGTTCAAATATTTTAAAAAGGTACGTAAAAAGATTTATTATATATGGTAATTGTTGAGGTTATGGTTTGAGGAGGAGATTAAGTTGTTAATGTTATTTGTTTTAATTTATTGAATTATGTTTTGTATATTGTGTTTCAGGAGGCAGATTTGGAGAATATCATTCAATTTACTGAAACCCAACATTATTGTCAGGTATATATCTATCATTAATAATATTACATATATATAATAAGAGCCGTCAACTTTCAATCCAGTAATCTCAAATTTAAGTAAAATTCAGGATGTATTTACATCGTTACTCGTAGATTTTCATGCAATCCGAGATTAAGGGATCAGCAAATTTTCAATATAATAATAATATATGTTGTTAGTTAATTGCATGTTGTTTAATAAATAAATTAACCAGTTGCAGTTAGCGAACAAACGAATGAATTAAAATTAATTTTATCTTCTGTTTTACAGATAATGTATGACCATCGTCAGGAGATACCAAAATCTTGGATGTTGTCTTCTCCAGCATTCCTCATCTTTGCGACTGTGCTAAATACGGGCTACCTCTACGCAGGACCAGTGATATTTTTTTCCAAAGCAGGCGAGAACCGCTTAATAATCTTTTTAATCATTTATGTTCTGGCGGGCTTCTCATGTCTCCAGATAAGTTTTATACAGCCGCTGCTACTAAATTGTGATATTGATACCTTCAAGTTTATTAGAAGCCAACCCCTGATTTTTTCGGAAACCACAGCCGCTGCTAATACTACAGCAAAAGAACCAGCCGAGGGCTCCGGCTCAACCGAAATTGTGTAACATTTTTTTTTTTTGGGTAAAAGTAATTTAATTTTGTGTTGCTTTATTATTAATTATTACTCGTTTGTAATTATTTTCTTTTATTTCATAATAAGGTCCCAGACGTATATATATATATATATATAATACAACTTAAGATTGGCTCCTCAATTATGTCTCTAGAAATTGAAAGCTTGCTATGTATACTTGCATGGTTAATGCAATTAATTATTTCAATAGTCACAACTAATTCTTATTCTCTGCTTCCAAATAAAGGAATTAGCCTCATGATCAGCTCATATCATGTTTAGCAATAAATTTCTAGTACTAATATTTCTTCTTAGTTCCTACATGAATTGAATGTTACATCAGTTGCTTAATCACAAAGTAAATCAATAATCAATCAAAATACCTTGATGGAGGAGGTTGAATCCATAATTTCTCGAGTCGTCCTGAAACTTAATTTTTAATCATAAATTTGTGCAATCTGTGGGCATGGACTTCTGAAGAAGGTATGGTGGCACAATCTTCACCTTCCTCTTCCTCTTCCACTTAAAAGAAGGAACGAGTAATGATGACTTCGAACTCAAGAATTTCTATTTTATATTTTTAAGTTGATCAAGCTCGAAAACAATATGAAATTCTAAAAAACATGTTCATGTCTTAAAATTTGCAAAAAAAGAAAAACCTTTTCTGAATTTCTACTAAAAATTGTATTTGCTTCCAAAAAAAAAAAAATTTGTAATTTGTATCCAGCGATTTTGAATATTTACAAAACAGTAGATTTAGAATTATATTTTCATCATCAACACCACTTTAAAGAGCACCGTAAATTTAAATTTATTTAGAAATATTTGAGAAAAATCAAATTCTTTTAAATAAATTAAATTTGACCCGCTGATTTTGAAATCTTGCTATGTCATTTCGAACCTGAATACTTTTATGATTAGACTTAATTATTAAACGCCGAAACATATAATTTTGGAATTCATACATTAAACTGAAATTAATTTCTAATTATTCTTAGTTTTCAATATGGAGGAAATATGAAATTCTAGCGGGGGAATTACCGGGTATGATTACAAAACTAACCCGGATATAATTTCCAAGTGAAGGTTGTAATGATAGTGGCTAGTTTAACATTGGAGATGGTTGTCTCGTTTTTAAGTATGTGGCATAGGGTGGCTACTATAAAGATTAATAGTCGAAATAATTTTTGATTGATTTTCAAAGACTTGCACAATCCCATATATATACAAACGGGTGATGACCTAAAATAGGTAGTGACAAGTATTGCCGACAAAAATAGAAGGAAAATATTACAATGCAATTACAGCTAAGGCTTTTGACTTGTAATGGATATCATAGATTCTTTGAATCCCCTTGATAAAGCCTTACAAACAGCAAGATTGGTCTCCAGTAATTTGATGGATTTTTTGCCTTGAAAATCTTGATTCTCATTGCTTTGACAATTGATACTTTCCTTATAAGCTATAAGCTAGCGATGACAATGGAGTGGATATAGGTTGATAGAATATTATCAAATGCACGTCTTCACATAAGGACGATAACAAGACTTTTGGACACATGTCTGTCTTGAAATTCCCATGCAACCTACAAATCACCTAACACAAAATAATGAGTTCGCCATCGCGGTCAATATTAACGCAATAAACTTATGTCTGTCTTGGAGTGGATATAGGTTGAGCTTCCGAGTTTCGAGACAAATGGGATGAGCTGGGAAGCAATGTACTGCTCAATTTACATTGCTATAATTTTAATGAATCTTAATTTTATATCTTAAGCAAACCTGAATGGTACTTAAGAATCTTAATAAAATACATATATAGTGAAATTAAATGTTAATTTCAATGATAAAATCTTTTAGGAACAAGATTGTCTGCAATAAAATAATAAGAGGAGGCCATCCAGATTTTAATAAGATAAAACCATCTGTTGTTGCCATTAAAGATTCATATGTAGGACAACAACGTTTCTGAATATCACAATTACGAATGATGTTGTAAATGTGATAAAGAAACTGTCCATATATCAATTAAATTATCATCATCTTCATTGCTAGTTGAAGCCTCCGGCATAGTTGCTGGCCGTCCATTTTATTGTAGTCGGGCAATGGCAGTCCAAACAGAAAAGAATTTTCCTCATAGCTACTCTCATTGAAGGTTGCAAATTGTTGGATTATAAACTTGTTCCAAATCCCAACTACTGATTTATCATTGACATCCAGAAGCTTCAGTTTTTGTTCAAAGTTATAGAGATTGGCTTTCCACATATGGTGCACTAATGGTGTGTTAGTTGAGTTATGTGTGTGGTTAATTTGTAAATTTTTATGTATTTAATATCTTTTGTTTTGTGTTAAGCTATCTCTAGTATAAATACCTCCTCATTTATTCATCAAAGCAATGAAGTAGAAAAAATCTTCTCGGTTTAGAAAAATATAGTTTTAGTGTCCTTCAATTTTTCTTGAAAAATAGCTGTTTGATTGATCAAGGTCTCGAACACAAATTGTACAGCCCACTTCCTGATAAGTTATTATATGCTACATTGAAAATAGCTATTGTATTTAACTCCACAAGTTAATGAGGGATTTTCCCATTCAATTTGTTGTAGGAAAGATCCAAACTTTCAATCTATTTCAGGTTTGAAAATGTTGATGGGATTGATCCTATCAAGCTGTTGTGCGACATATTGAATGTTTGAATCCGGTTCAATTTTCCAATTTGAGAAGGAATCTCACCGATTAGCTTATTATAAGAAAGATCAAGTCGTGACATGTAGCTAACCACTTCCTTGGTAATTGTGTTCAAGTCTCTGGGGACGAGAACGTTCACGATTAGGGTTTTGGTATGTGACAAAATCCAGAAGGTACATACTAAGGAAGGCAAGAGCCTTTTACAATGAGCTTTGCGGTGAGACGAACGATGATCGTCCAAATATGTTTAATCAAGTAATGATTGCCAGAGGAATATTTTTCAATCCCAATGATCCCACGACCAGTGTAAATCAACATTGTACTCCAATTATGTCAAAATTTTGAAGTTGTGATTAATTATGAATTAATTAAACCAAGGAAATTTTTAAAAATAAGATTGTACGTACCTAATTTAAACTATATCTAAAAGTGATATCTATGGGACAATAATGTCCTGATTAAATCTCATCTTGTGATACCGTATATGGTAAAAGTTTGAATGTACTTGAATCATTTCTATTATATATTAATAATAATTCATTCCATTATCTCCTGACGTCGAAACTTTCGCAGAAAAACTCATACCCACAAAACAGCTATTTTTTTGGTTAAAATTTTAAAATTAATGGATACCAATATATTCTGAAAACTGTAGCGAATATACTCCTGCAAATTGGATTACAAAAGAATTATTTAAACTTTTACCGCTAACGTTAATATATTCTTTCAGTATGCATTGGCTTTGCAGCACGTGGTTATATGTTGCAAAATAGCAAAATTTGAAAATACCATTGTACTAATCAAATGGAGTGTACAAATAAAAAATTATGGTGGAGTCACATATTAATTTATTAATTATCAACTTCTAGCCGCCAGCCACCTTTTGCTTTTTGGCCGCCGGCATGCCTCCACCGGCCGCCGGTGATGGTTCTCAACCACTACCGGATCACCCCCTCCCAGCCAGCGATGGTCCACACACCCGGCAGCCCCTCCAGCCACCTCCTTCATCGCGTGCCACCTCTCGGGTTTTGAAACCAAACTTGCAAGTTGCTGCCGCCGCCTCCTTGGCCACCGGTGGTGGTGCTTTGACGTCGCAAGAGAACCCCCTCCAGACCGGTACCTCTCCAGTGACTCCTCACCCGTCGACGACGCTGCCGCACGAAACCCGTGACCGTCATCCAAGCGAAACCCGCGAGCAACCTACGCGTTATCCTGGATGTTCGTCGTCCACCGCCATCGCCGAGTGCATGGCTGGTCGTGAGGCCTCCACCCGATCGTTTCCAGCCCCTTCATCTCACTCCGATGCAGATCTGAGTTCACGGCAGTCCTCATCAACATCGTTACCTCACGATAGCTCTCGGAACTTGTAGCATGCAGCGGCTGCTATGGCTTCAGATCCACCCGCGGGTGCTTCTTTTGGGTTGCCCGCAGCTGATGCTCCTTCTCTAGATGCGTTCCAGTCACGTCGGTGTGTTGTCGAGCCCAACTCCAACATCGCGCTCCTAGCCGCTGCATGCGGTGGTTTTCTGCTGCCGGCTACACTCCACCATTCTGTCTAGCCCTCGATGGACCAGCATGCCGCCATCACGGGAAACCCTACGTGTGTGCAGCCTCACTCCATAATCCGTAACCCACCCTGAACTTCTAAGCCATCATATGCCTCGATATTGAACCCAACCGTTATCCTTAACCCAACTACCCCTCCTCGACCTTATAAGTCCTTCCTTGATGCAGCTACGGGCTCGGCGGAGCCTACAATTCCAGTCAGGCTAGCCACTTTATATCGCGGTGAGCCTGCTGTTCACTTTTCAACAGAGGAAATTAAAGCCATGGCTGAGCCATTTAAATTGGCGTTGGTTGGTAAGTTTTCCTTTGGCCGGCCCTCCATGGACATTATTCGAAAATTTTTTGTTACTTTGGGGTTGCAAGGGAGTTGTCAGATGTCCTTGCTTGATAATCGATATGTGTTGATCAAATTTTCTATGGAAGAAGACTACTCGCATGTTTGGGTAAGACAGACTTGGTATGTTAACGGTCGGAGCATGCGCATCTTTAAATGGAGCACTGACTTTCGCTGTTCGGTGGAATCCCCCATTGTGCTTATTTGGGTATCATTGCCATAATTACCTATCCATTTTATTCACTGTAAGTCTGCTTTATTTTCCATTGCTACTGTTATTGGTATTCCATTGCGTGTTGACCATGCCACGGCCTCGGTTCATCGGCCTTCGGTGGCTCGAGTACTTGTTGAGTATGATATTTCGAGACCATTGCTGCCCCGTATCTGGATTGGTGAGGGGGATTCTAGTTTTTGGTAGGATGTAGTTTTTGAGCGGGTTCCTACTTACTGTTCCTCGTGTAAATATCTTGGTCATTCTGCCGATTCCTGTAACGTTGCGAATCCCAGGCTCCGTAAGCCTGTTCTGCCTGTTGGTGAGGTCAAAGATCCCGCGTCCCAAGATAAAGGCACAGTACCCGTTTCAGAACCTGCTACTAAATTTCGGGAGACTAGTGCTCCCCAATATGTGGTTGTTGCTGATCACCGGCCTCAGGTGCCTACCACACAGTCTCTTGTGGCTCACGATCAGAGTTCGGGTCCTACTTTGGCTCCTTCTATTTCGATGCCTCTTGTTGCGGTTCCAGTTGACTGAGATTTGAGCGTTTCTGTGGGTGAGCAGATTCAGCCTTCCGGTTTTGGTGTTCCAGATAGTCATCCGCCGCCGCCTTCTGATGTTGTTGACGCTGGCACGAGCGAACCCTTTCGTCGTCCGCCGCCTATGGATGACCCTTCACAGGTGGCCTGTAACACTCACTGCACAGATATTCCCGCGATTGCTGATGATGGGGTGCCGGATAGGACTTCCCTCGGCTCTACTTTCTTTCGGACCTCCCATTTCAATCAGATGAGGAGCTTAGCTCCGGTGAAAATTTTGTAACTGATGAGTATTTTGCTTCTGCGCTTGAGGGTACAGGAGGGCGTAATTTTGATTCTGCTTCAGTGTTGCTGGCCCACACTCCTTTAGTTATCGGAAATATTTCAAGTTAGTCGCTAGTCGTAAGTATCGCAGGCTGTATTCTGGGTGCTTACATTGATTACTTCTCTTTCACTTTCCAGTTGCTCTGTATTGGTTTTCATTTCTATTTGTTGGTCGTTCTTATTTTTCTGCTTGGACGTTTTGGTTTATGCCCCCCTCCAGATGTACTTTTATTTTTAGTTTAATAATCTACAGGTAAGAGGATCTCGCCTAACCCCCCACCTTTGGGTGGTTTTTTTTTAAAAAAAAATCAAAAGCAACAGATCTGTGTTATATCATATGGCATGATCTTTTCTTGGTTGGTTTCTAAACTTCACCGGTTTATACACTATCCAATATATCCATTCATTTTAATGTAAATTTTGCTTGTTTTTATTTAATTTTTGAAACGCAGTAATATAATGTTAAATAAAGAAATTCGTCGGGATCTGTCTTGATCTACTTACTTAAGGGGAAGAGACATTATGTACCACATTTTATCCAATTTTCTTATCTTTGAGCGTTTGTATAATCAGCAAATTTTTTATCGTTATTTTTTCCATCCAATTCGAATAATTATGTAACTAGTTTTTCGAATAATTATGTAACTAGTGACATTGAACTGGAGAAGTGCGGTAAGAACTACCGAGCCAAGAGATGATTATGGAATATGTATGATTAAAAAGACCAAGAAACTTCTAATGGGAAACTGAAGCATTATAAGTTTGGTCTTTTACTTTATTAATAATCTTACCAATATAGATTAACGGAATTACTTCTATGAGAGAGCCAAGTTATGCCTTTACAATAGCAAACGAAGAAGTGCCCTATGTAATTCCTTGCTTTGACGAACTTCATTGATTTTTACTTTTATTTTCATTTTTAAGAAAAAATCATATTTATGAATTTTTGTGTGCACTAAAGTTTTCTTACAATAATTAACCACATTTGGACAGAATCACTCACGCATATTTCCTGGGTGGGCGATATAATATAGCCATGAAATATTTGCCTAATCAGAAAGACACATAGCCAAACCTCTCTTGGAGAAAATTTAGGATGACTTTCTTGAAGATGTGGTTAAATCATAAAAAGATTGTGGTGTCGGACGGATCACAAAATAAATAAATAGAGCATCATTAAAATTAGAGCTTCACAAGGGATAATGCTCTGTATGATTTTAATTGCGCTAGCTAGGCTTCCCAAATTCCAGAGGATTAATAAAGAAAGGCAAGTAAAGTTAGAGGCAAACTCCTATTAGCTTGTTATTAAAGATTTGTGATTTATTCACGAATGATTATTTATTAGTCCTATTAGGAATAGGATAACGTTTACGTACTCTCTATATATTATATAAGAAGTATATGTGCATGCAGGCCTGAGTTTAATTTATCTTTCTAGTTTTATTATTATTAATCTACAGCCATGGGCAGCAACTCCCTTCTTCATGATGTTCTCGCCATCAAGCTTTCTTTAGATACAAAGACAATGTATACGAAAGTAAATAAATTAATTAAATTAAGCATCTTATCCATCTAAATCAATTTTTGTACATATGGAATTTTCGTTTTCTTTTTTCTTTAAATTAAAAAAAAGAATTTAAAATTATTATTTGCATCTGCATATATGTATGTATGCAGTTAATTTTGGTAGATTTTATCCCCGTGCTGTTACTACATTGTTGGTGGGTGTATGGCGTCGACACCCCTCTCATGACTTTGACGGCAAAAACATGCTTCATAGCACTAATAATGACAGTTTTGTTTGAGGTACGGTGGAGATGTCTATTCAAATATTTTAAAAAGGTACTCAAAAAATTTAATTGTATATGGTAGTTTTTAAGGTTATGGTTTGAGGAAGATATTAATTTGTTAATTTTCTTGCTATTTACTTATTTAATTATGTTTTATACAGGAGGCAGATTTGGAGAACATCATTCAATTTACTGAAACCTCAGGCATGTATCTATTATTAATAATATATACAAGAGTCAGCTTCCAGTCTTGGAATCTCAATCATTATTAAAATTCAGGATGTGTTTACAAATTTATGTAGTTAATTGCGTGTTGTTTAATAAATATACTAACCTGTTCCAGTTAGCTAATGAACGAATTTAAATTAATTAATTTATGTTTTACAGATAATGTATGATCATCATCAGGAACCACCAAAATCTCTCATCGTGTCGTCTCGAGCATTCCACATCTGTGCGGTTTGTCTAAATATGGCCCTCTACGTAGCACCACTGGCGTTGTTTCTCAAACCATCCGACGACGATGGCTTATTCTATTTAATGTGTTTTGTTCTGTTCGTCTTCTCATATCTCCAAGTAAGTTTTATAAAGCCGCTGCTACTCAATTGTGATGCTGATACCCTGGAGTTTATTAGAAGCCAACCCCTCATTTTTATGGAAACCACAACCGATGTTGCTACTACGGCAAAAGAACCAGCTGAGAGCTCAGGCTCAGCCGAAATTGTGTAAATTTACAAATTATTAGCTTTTATTTCATACTAAAGTCCTAGAGCGATATTTTTGTATAACAATTGAAGATCAGCTCGTCAATTATGTCACTAACGATTGAAATCTTGTTATTATATATGCTTGCATGGTTAGTGCAATTACTTATTTCAGAAGTCACAACTAATTCTTATTCACTCCTTCCAAATGAAGGAATTAATATGATGCCACTTTGTAACGAACTCTGTTTTCCAATTTGCCTAATAAAAAAAATAAATATCATGTTTAGCAATAAATTTTTACTTTCTTTCCAGCTTTACTTTACTTCAATTCCTGCATGAATTAATTGTTACGACAATTGCTTGATCGCAAAGTAGCTCAATAATCAATTGAAATTTATACCTTGTCAGAGGAGGCTGAATCCAGCATTTGTTGAGTCCTCGTAAAACTTAATTTCCGTATCTAAAAGTGATACCCTATACGATTAAAGTTTGAATGTACTTGAATCGTTTCTTAGTGGCATCATTAGTACTAGGCGAACTCTTAAGGCCTCGTATTTAGAAAGGTCTTAATTTTTGAGTATCTAGTTATTAGTTAGTATAATTAATAATTTTTTTAAGATTTATAAAAAAATTTAAGTTATGTGTATATTTTTTTCTACAATAAAAAAGCTTAATTTTTAGGCTTTACCCTATTATTACTCTCTTTCATAATTATCTCTCTTATTTGATAATGTTTACCTTAAACATAAGATATATTTTTTATGGCAAAATAATTATTTTGAACATTACTTCTCTATATTTTTTTACTATATCCCAAAAAAAAAAATTCAATGATTTCCCTTCCCAAAAATAGCTCTTATTAAAATTAGTAACGTTAGGTTTTGAGAGCTAACTTTTAGTACTCTATTAAAAGATATTTAAAAACTCATTATCTATAGACCGATTCACATTGAATCAAGGATACTTTCAGCAAAAAGCTTTTGTCTCTCTTCTCTTCCTCTAGCAAATTCATTGTCATCATCATATTCATCTCAACTAGTCAATTGACTCAATTCCAGATGCCATCATTCTATTTTTAATTATTATTGTTCTTATCCTTTTTAAATTTAATTTATTTTTGATTTTTTTGTATTGATTATGGCTTGTTTGATCTAGGAAAAAAAATGTGTTTGTTTATTTTTTTGTTTTTTAGATTTGAAAACTTGTCAACTAGAAAATGTGCATCAAGATATGAAAAACTACAAAAAAAAAAGTGGAGAATAGAAAAGTTAGTCCAATCTCAAAAAGGAACTCTTGATAAATTTGTCACAACTAGTAAAAAAGATATAGATTTAAGTGAAGAATTAGTTATTGAACAACCAACTTCAAATGAATTAAACAATGGTGAAAGAGGGAATGAAATAAACAACATTGAAGATGATAACAATAAAAATACAGACAAAGTTGATGTATTAAATTTATTTGTTCCAAATAATATTTATGATAGGAAGATGGGAAAATGTTGATACAAAGTGGAGAGATCTTTTAATAGAAAAAAGCCTAATTAGAGAGAGTGACATAACTTTCTCAAAAGATGAAAATTCTACACATTTCTCTACTACATTTTATGTTAAAATGTTACGAAATGGAGAAAAACATGACAGAAAATGGTTAATATATTCAAAAGATTTTGATAAAGTATATTGTTTTTATTGCAAATTATTCAATACAAATTGTAGCAAAAACCAGCTTAATGATGAAGGCACAAGAGATTGGAAAAATCTTAGTTCTAAACTTAAAAGTCATGAAACAACCAATGAACATATAACTAATATGAATGCGTGGGTTGATTTAGAAGTAAGACTATCGAAAAGAAAAACAATTGATAAAGATGTTCAAAAAAGAATTGACAAGGAAAAAGAACATTGGAAAAAAGTACTAATAAGAATTGTTGTTATTGTAAAGAATCTTGCTAAAAATAATCTAGCATTTCGTGGAGAAAATAAGAAGATATATGAAGAGAGATATGAAAATTTTTTAAGTTTAATTGAAATGATTGCAGAGTTTGATCCAACAATGCAAGAATATATTCAACATATTAAAACTGGTGAAATTCATTATCATTATCGTGGACATAACATATAAAATAAACTGATATTGATGCTAGCACTTGAAATAAAAAAATCAATTGTTAACAAAGTTAAGGAAGCAAAGTATTTTTCATTTATACTTGATTGTACTCCAGATGGAAGCCAACAAGAACAAATATCTCTTATATTAAGATGTGTGGATATTTCAACAAATCTAGTAAAGGTAAAAGAATATTGTTTAGGATTTTTACAAGTTGACAATACCACAGGAAAATGTCTTTTTAATGAACTTGTGGATGCAATTAAAATTCTTGAACTTGATATTAATGAGTAAGAGGACAAGGATATGATAATGGATCTAATATGAAAGGAAAAAATCAAGGTGTGCAAAAAATATTATTAGAAATAAATCCTAGAACATTTTATACACCATGTGGCTATCATAACCTTAACTTAGTTCTTTGTGATGTGGCTAATTCTTGTCCTAAAGCTATTTCATTTTTTGGAGTTATTCAACGTGTTTATTCACTATTTTCTACTTCACTTAAGGGATGGAAAATTTTACAAGATAATATGGCTACTTTAACTATTAAATCATTGTCACAAACATGTTGGGAGAGTCGCATAGAAAGTGTCAAAGCAATAAGATTTCAAGCTCCCCAAATTAAAGAGGCTTTACTTGAATTAGCAGAAGTTAGTGAAGATCTTAAAATAAAAAGTGATGCTAAATGTTTAGCAACAAATGAATTGGAAAACTTTGAATTTTTGTTAGGTATGATTATTTGGTATGGTATATTATTTGCTCTGAATACTGTTAGTAAAAGCTTACAAAAGGAAGATATGCAAATTGATGTTACCATAAATCAACTAAAAGTTCTTACACCTTTTTTTTGAGAATTACAAAGAAAATGGTTTTGTGTCTGCTTTGATTTCAACTAGAGACATTGCAATTGAAATGGAAATAGAACCAAAATTTCATGAAAAACATATAATTTGTAGAAAAAATAAATTTGGTGAGAATAATAACGAAGAGAGAATTATGTCACATGAAGACTCTTTTAGAATTTACTTTGTATAAACAGTGGATCAAACTATTTCTTCAATCACCAATAGATTTGAGTAGTTTCAATTCTATGAAAATATTTTTGGATTTTTATTTAATTTTGAAAAATTAAAATCATTAAACAATGAAAGTTTAATAAGTTATTGCATTAATCTTGAAAATGTCTTGAAATATTATATATATTTTCTGATATTGATGGATTAGATTTGTTTTTAGAGTTAAAAGTCTTAAAAGAAATTTTACATATTGAAAGAAATACTCCATTTGATATATTTGATTATATTAAAAAAGTATATTCTTTTCCAAATGCATTTGTTGCTTATAGAATATTATTAACAGTATCTATAATTATTGCTTCTGCTGAGAGAAGTTTTTCTAAATTAAAGTTAATAAAATCTTATTTAAGAACTATCATTTCACAAGAAAGATTAAATGGATTAGCTATATTAACTATTGAAAAAGATTTGTTAGCTAAATTAGATTATAAGATTTTAATTAACAATTTTGCATCTCAAAAAGGAAGAAAAATAAAATTTAATTGATTAGTAATTTGCATCAGCAATGGCTAATGCAAATTTGCATTTAAAGTTCACTGAAGATTATGGCTGTGGCTGATGAGGGTTTAGAGTATCTTACGGGAGAGGAATTTATGGAAGACAAAACTAGTTAATATTCATGTGAAAATAAATAAATATTTTTCCTACTACTTTTGTTTTTAAGATCTTATTAATGATTGTTGTAATTCAAGACATTATTGAATATGGTTGATGTTTTGAGTTACATGATATTCTTGTGAAAGTTTCGTAAGCTATTTAATGCTCTTGTGAGAGTTGATATTTTAACGTCCGAAGGTCTAAAATAAAATTTCACCTAAAGCCCTGATTGGTTAAAGCTGATCCTGCAGCCTATAATGATGATTTTCTAGCTTGGTAGCTCAAGGAAGTTTCAATGGCATCCAAGTAGACATACATAGACTATGTCTCAATATTGCCATGACTCATTTGAAGTAAAAAGAGAAACATGTTCCAAGGTGGATGACATTGCAACATCCTAATGTACATACTGTACTGTAGTGTCTATATCAAAAATTCTTTTTGGATTTTCCTAATATAGTGAGAATCAACAGCACAGCCGGGAGAACATGTGTAACAGACCATGCTGATGATAATTAATTAATTAATTACTAAAACTTATGTCAAAAAGTCTTAAATTTTTCTTACAAAAAAATTAATTTTACTCATCAATACGAACGAAAGTACTAAAAATAAAAACAAATGCGGTGTTTTGTTACACAAAAGGAGGGATGGGAATATAGACAACCAAATTTTTGTGAAATTTTAGAGGTCCCCGATCTTTCTTTTATTTACACTAAAAACACATAACTACTATGTTTTCTTCTTTGACCGGCTTGATCAAGATTTTGGTTTTTGGCATCCAACCAAATAACAATCACTCAAATTCTACTCCTTTCCTGTGTCTGCACGTAGTTTTTAATAAAATTTCTCTAATGCCTCAAATTTGTCTGAGCCACCGTGTCACAAATTGCTATCAATACTTTTCATACTTAAGTACAACTAAATCATATAAGTAGAGACACCTGTTTAAATTATATATATATATATATATATATATAGTTTTATTATTAAAACAAAGCAAACAAGTGGCATTGTATGCCAACTAACCTTTACTCTAAAATCTAAATTTCTATAAATCATCATTGATCCTAAACTTTCTACAAAAGGTTTTCATTGAAAAGCTAATGGCACTGCATTCCAGTCATTAGTTGCTAAGAGTAGTAAATCAAAAATAAAAAATATTACAAAATTATAAATAAATTATAATAAATTCTATTTTTAACATTTTAAAAAAATATTTAGATAGTAAAATTAGCCAAAGTTTTCATGTTAAATTTAATTTAATTTTGCTAAGAGTAGTAAAGAAATTGATTATAATCTATTTATAGCTTTTGTCAATCCGACGTGTAATAATTTTAGCATTTTTTTTTGTATGTATGCATTAGATTCCACAATAATTTTTTTTTATTTTATGTTTGTAAAAAGCCTCCACTTTGAAATCAAGCTGCAATTTTCAATTTAAATCTATCAAATTGGATCGCGAAAAATCATATCTAAAGTACAATAATATTTGAATATTTCCTAAACCCACAAACAAATGAAAACAAATTGCTCCTGCAACAATTTATTAAAAAGGTGTTCTATAAAAGAGTTTTGTTACGACACGCTTATTACCACGCGTATGGTAATCTCCTCACTCAATAACTCAACTCATTATCCCAACTTTTTACACAACTTTTTTTTTAATTCTTAAAAGCCGTTTGCCAATTATTAATTTTCTTTCTCAAATAGACCCGTGGCCGTTATTTTAGATTTTAAGATTTTATTAATTTTTTATTTTTTTACCTAAATAATATCTAAAAATATCGTAGTTGGAGACTTCCATATCTTACGTTACAACTATACTCATGATAAAAAAAACTTTTAATTTCCTACTCATATTAGCTCTGATAGAAACCCAAATATTCCAGTTTAATATTTACCATTAAAAATCTAATAGCATACGACTTTGACCATTTGAACATACCAAACACATCCTATGTTATTCCTTGCTTTGTCGAACTTCATTAATTTTTTTTTTTTTAAAGAAATCAGATTATGAATTTTAATGTACATTAAACTTTTGTTACAATAATTAACCACATTTACTGGGGGCAGACAGAATTCACTCATATAATTTGTTGGGTGGGCATTATAATATGGCAATGAATTCATTGGCTAATCCAGAGACACAGTTCCAACTCCTCTTGCAGAAAATTCAGGAAAATCTTCTTGAAGGTGTGATTGAATCATGAAAAGATTCTGGTGGCCGGACGGATTATAAAATATAAAATAAATAGAGCATCATTAAAATTAGAGCTTCACAAAAGATAATGCCCTGTATGATTTTAATTGTGCTAGGCTTCCCAAATTACAGAGGATTAATTATTATTGCTATTAATAAAGAAGGGCATGTAAAGTTATAGGCAAACTCCTTCTTATTGAAGTTTGTAATTTATTCACCGAATGATTATTTCTTAGTCCTAATATGAATAGGATAACACATACAAACTCTCTATAAATTATATAAGAAAGTATTTGTACATATATAGGCCTCAGTTTAATTTATTTGTGTTTGATTTTTCAAAAATTTGGCTTAGAAATTTGTTTAATAAGTCAAGGATACCGCAAGAAGAATCAACCAAGATTTGTATCGACAACAAGTCCGCAATATCCTCAGCTAGGAAACCTATCTTTCACGATCGAAATAAGGGAGTGCATCACAAGAAAGTATGTACAAGTTGATTGCATGATGTCAAAACGCCAACCAGCTGGTATCTTCACCTAGCCACTCAAGCTAGAAGATTTTAGCGGATTCAGAAATTTACTCGGTATTGTAAAACAAGTTTAAGAGGGGGCGTTGTGAAATTAAATTTGTTTACCATGTTAGGTGTGTGAATTGTTAGTGGAATAAGTTAGGTATGCTTGAGTAGATTGAGTTAGGTTTATGTTTTGTTAGTGGAAGAAATGTATGTCTATGAAATAATTGGCTTTGTTTGTATGTGTGATAAATAGCACCTTGATCAATCCACACCACACACATAAATAAAGCCAATTATTTCATAACCATAAATTTGTTCCACTAATCGAACATAAACCTAACTTAATCCACTCAAACATACCTAACTCATTCCACTAACAATTCACTCACCTAACATGTTAAACAAGTTTACTTCACAACACCCCCTCTAAACTTATTTTACAATATCAAGTAAATTTCTAAATCTGATAAAATCTTCTAGTTTGAGTGGTTTGGTGAAAATATTAGCTGCATAGTCTTTTGACATCACATAATCAACTTGTATGTCCTTTCTTGTGATGCACTCCCTTATGTAATGATAGCGAGTGTCGATATGCTTGCTTTGATTTGGTTGATTTTTGCGACATACCGTTCCTCTCGTCAAGCTCTTTGATTTGATATGCTACACTACTATGTGAAGCACCAATTACTAGCTCTAATATTACTTTATTGGAGAATTTTAAAAAATCAAACACTTTTTTATCATTAAAACTCAACACTCATATAACTCTTAAAGCCCAAAACCCACTCTTATACAGCTTAGATTTTTCTTCTTATTGTAATAATAAAAAGAGTGATCAAGAAGCTATTTATACTGACTCATGATCAATCCACACCACACACATAAACAAAGCCAATTATTTCATAGCCATCCATTTGTTCCACTAACCGAACATAAACATAACTCAATCCACTCAAGCATACCTAACTTATTCAACTAACAATTCACACACCTAACATGGTAAACAAGTTTACTTTCACAACAATTTGTCTAGTTTTTGGTTATTATTAATCCACTACTTATTCAACTAACAATTCACACACCTAACATGGTAAACAAGTTTACTTTCACAACAATTTATCTAGTTTTTGGTTATTATTAATCCACACCATGGATAGCAACTCGCTACTTCATGTCGTTCCCACCACCAAGCCTTCTTTAGATAGAAAAACAACGTAAACGAAAGTAAGTAAATTAATTAAATTAAGCATCTTATCCATAAAATTTTCTTTCTTTTTTTTTAAATTAAGAAAAAAAATTTAAAATTATTATTTGCATCTGTATGCAGTTGATTTTGGTAGATTTTGTTCCTGTGTTGTTGCTACACTGTTGGTGGTTCGTATTTATGGCGTCGACTCCCCTCTCATGACTTTGGCGACCCAAACATGTTTCACGGCACTAATAATGACAGTTTTTTCGTTTGAGGTACGGTGGATGTGCCTATTCAAATATTTTAAAAAGGTACGTAAAAAGTTCAATTATATATGGTAATCAAAGTTTGTTAATTTTCTTTCTCCTAATTTATTTAATTATGTTTGGTATATTGTGTTCCTAATTTATTTAATTATGTTTGGTATATTGTGTTTCAGGAGGCAGATATGGAGAGCATCATTCAATTTACACTACTAGAACTTTAATGAAAAATTAATTTAATTTCTTAAGCAAACCTGAATGCTACTTAAGAATCTTAATAAAGTACATATATAATGAAAGTGAATGTTAATTTCAATGATAAAATCTTCTAGGAACAAGAATGTCTGCAACAAAATAAAAAAAAAAAAAAAAAAAGGAGGCCCATCCACATTTCAATAAGATAAAATCATTTTTTGGGTTCACATATGGAACAACAACGTTTTCAAATGTCACAATTATGTATGATGTTGCAAAAGTGATAAAGAACCGTCCATATGTCAATTAATTATCATCTTCTTATTTGTTAGTTGAAGCCTTCGTCAAATCACTTGGGACGAGAACTTTCACGATTAGGGTTTTGGTGTGTGAGAAAATTTATAAGGTACATACTCAAGAACCTTCAACAATGAGCTTTCCAGTGAACTGCAATATGTCCAATCAAGCAATACAATTGTACTAATCGTATGCAACAGATCTGTATATATATCATATGATATGATCTTTTTTTTCACTTGGTTTTTAACCTTCACTGGTTTATACACTATCCACTATATCCATTCATTTTAAAGTAAAATCTGCGTGTTTTTATTTGAAATTTTTGAAATAAAATAATGTGTGTATATATATATATATATATATATATATATATGTTCGGGTCTGTCTTGATCTATGGACTGGCAAGAGTAATAAAAAAAGAAAAAAAATTAAGTATTTCGGTGAAAGAGAAATTATGCACCACATTTTATCCAATTTTCTTGTCTTTGTGTTTGTATAATCAGAAATTTCTTATCGATATTTTTTTTCCATCAAATTTGGAAGAATTACGTAACTAGTGAAATTGAATTAGGAGAGGTGCGGCAAGAACTGAACTACCCAACCAAGAGATGATTCTGGATTATGCACTGCTAAAAAGACCTAGGAACTTCTAATGGAAAAGTGTAGCACATATAATAGGTTTGGTCTTATATTTTATTAATAATCTTATCATTATTATAGAAAGTTTATTTAAAGTCAATTATTGGGTTGTTGTCATTGAAGGGTAAAATAGTCAAAAAGAGGACTGTTTGACGATTTATAAAATTAAGGAGGTCTGTGTAATAATTTAAATAAATCTTAAGAGTGTGGATGACTTTCCCCTTCCAAAGAAGAATACTCCACTACAATTATTAATATTAGAACTGGCTTTTAGTATTCCTTTAAACGCTATTAAAAACCTCAAAACCAATAAAACATTGAATCAACAACAACCTCAACTAAAAAAATTCTTACTTTCTTCTCTACAAATAAAATTATTCTTCAAAATCTATTGCTATCATCTGACAATTACATTCATCTCAACTAATCAAATTTTCAGGTGCTATTGTTCTATTATTTATTTTGAATTATTATTGATCTTATTTTTTTGCAAATTTAATTTATTTTTATTTTTTATATTGACATATGACTTGTAGAATCTAAAAAATAAATTTTAAGTTATTTATATTCTTTTGAGAGTTGATGTTATTGAATGTACAAAGACCTAAAGAAAAATTTGCATAAGGCCTCCAATCCCGTAAAGCCGGCCCCAAACCAAGAGATAATTCTGGACTATGTATGATTAAAAAGACCTAAAGAAAAACTTCTAATGGGAAACTGATCTCCTGAAAAAATAATGCATATGGCGTCCGGAATCACTCATAACGGGCACGGTATTATTTAATTTGTTGGAATTTAAACTCCTATTCGATTTTTAATTATAATCATATTATTATTGTTCTAGAAGCTCGGTACTTTATTAATGCGATTAGTGAGAGAAGGGGAAGTAAAGTTGGAGGCAAACTCCTCCTTGTTATTGAAGTTTTGTCAGAACGAATACCTATTATATCCCACATGTAGGCCTGAGTTTAATTTGTTTATCTAGTTTTATTATTGTTAATCAGCAGCTATGCATGGACAGCAACTCGCAACTTCATGTCGTTCTCAGCACCAAGCTTTCTTTAGATAGAGGGACAATGTATATGAAAGCAAGTAAATTAACAAAATTAAGCATCTTGTCCATCTCAATCAATTTTTGTATATATACAATTTTATTTTTCTTTTTTTGATTTAAAAAGAATTTAAAATTATTATTTGCATCTGCTTATGTGTGTGTATTCATACTTAACCGTTATTTTCACAAAAAATTTTCCTTCGTTTCATCCAAATCTACAAATAATTTATTTTCATCGTTGAAAAAAAAAGCATGTAAAAATATATGAATAATTGAAATGGTTTATTATCCTATTTAATTATTAAAAAATAAACAATCTCTTGTTTTCATTAAAATCAAGTGAAATTCAATTTAATAAATGACGTTTTCTAGTAACATATACAGATGGCTTAGTGGATCATTGATAAAGTAAACAACCTGCCGTTTTACAGCAAAAAGCAAATGAGGAATCATAAATTGTAGACGCTAGCGTACACTATTTACGCATTGTTTATGTTAATACATTAGCTGGCATGTTGTTTTATTATTAAATGACAAAGGACACATCATCTAAAACCTACTCGCAAATTAAAATTTAAAATATTAGATGTAATGTTGTTAGAAAATAGACTACTTGTTACATGTAAAGTGAAATTTTACAATGATTGTTTTTCAAAAAGAAAAATAGAAAAGCAGAGTTAATGGTGTTTTTTCTTTCCCAATTTTTCGCAAGTACAAGTTAAAGCATTTCGAGATAAATAGGCCAACTTTGATTTTATTTTGATTTAGCTAATGGTCTATCAATTTTTAATTTTAGTTATACAAACGATCTCTCTATCCACATATATTAATATTATCAAAAATAAATAAATATTTCAAATAAAATGTAACATGCACAATTTTTACATTGTTTGACTAAATTTTAAGTATATATATTCGTGCTTGGTTGCGATTTTCAAATTAAAGTTTTTTTCCTAGTTTTGCCAAATATACAAATAACTTATTTTTAGAACTAGATAAAATAAATATGTAAAAAGTATATAAATAATTGAAATGTTTTATTACTCTATTTAATTGTTAAAGGAAAAAAAAAAAGGATATCTTGCTTCTATTAAAATCATGTGGAATTCAAATTACTAGTTGACCTGTCGTTTTCCAATAAAATACATAAATATCTTGTCAATTACAGGTTGATAATAAAAATGACTTGTCGTTTTTAACCAAAAGACAAACGATATATCATAAATAGTATGCGCTGGCACATACTATTTACGCTTTATCGTTTCTTTTGATAACACGGGTGGCATTTCGTTTTACTACAAATACTTAACCCGACATATAATTTTTTTATTGCATGACAAACGACTTGTCATTTAATTCCTGCTTTCAAATTAAAATTTAATATATTGGATGTAATGTTGTTGGAAAAAGAATGATTTGTCATGTCTGAAATAAAATTTTACAATGGTCAAATTTTTAATAATGAAAAATAGAAATGAAAAGCTAATGGTAAACTTTTTTTCAATTTTTTTCAAAGTACAAGTTAAAGCACTTTGGGACAAAAAGACTACCTTTGATTTATTTTCGTCTATCTAATGTCTTTCGATTTTCTAATTTTAATTTTATAAACGGTCTCTCTATCCACATAATTAATATTATAAAAAAATAAATATTTTAAATAAAATGTGTTACATATAGCATGCACAATTTTCACATTATTGGAGGGGCAACGGCGATTGGGACGTCCTTCGGATGACCAAAACTCTGGCAAGGGCAAGGATGACGACTGCCCTGCCAGACTCCTTCATGTGTAGCGTCCCATACAGCCGTTGCTATATAAATGTTCCTACGTAATCGTGATTTTCAAATTAAAGTTTTTTCCTTAGCTTTATCTAAATATACAAATAACTTATTTTTGCATTGGAGAAAACAAACATGTTAAAATGTTTAAATAATTTAAATTGTTTATTATTCTATTTAATTATTAAGAAACAAACAATCTCTTACTTTTATTAAAATTATATGAAATTCAACTTAATAGATAACATATCATTTTCTAATAAAATATGCTGATGGCTTGCCAGTTGCACAATGATAAGATAAATGACTTGTTAGTTTTACTCAAAAGAGAAACAACATATCGTAAGTAGTATGCATCGGTACATACTTTTTACGCTTTGTCATTTATGTAAATAATACGAATAGCATGTTAGTTTCTTTTAAACCGCCAGAACGAGATGCCGTTTGATCATCAAAAGATGCATGACATGTCATCTAGGACCTATTTGTAAATTAAAATTTAAAATATTAGATATAATGTCGTTGGCAAATAGACGACTTGTCATGTCTAAATTAAAATTTTACAATGGTCGGTTTTTCAAAAAAGAAAAATAGAAAAGCAAAGTTAATGGTTTTTTTTTTCCCTTCTTTCCATTTTTTGCAAAGTACAAGTTAAAGTATTTCAAAACAAATGAATTACCTTTGATTTTATTTTGGTTTAGTTAATGGTTTTTCAATTTTTTAATTTTACTTTTATAAACGGTCTCTCTATCCATATATATTAATATTATGGGAAAATAAATATTTCAAATAAAATATATTGCATATAACATGCACAATTTTATATTATTGAACCAAATTTTTAATGAGTCTAATGAGAGGCCAAGAAATATAATTATTTTCAGGTGTGGGCGCCCTCATTTTCTTAATGCAAATATGCTCTTAAACTATGTAGTTTAAAAGAGTTATTTTTTAATAAACTATAAAAGCATGTGGTTTAAGAAAGTTAAAAATCATTTCTCTTAAACTCTATGACTTAAAAAGTATATCTGTATTAAAAAATAAAATTTTTTGAGGGCGCCAACACTAGAATCATGCAGGCGCCCTCTTTATTTATTTATTTATTATTTTTTTTTATAGACATGTTGATTTAATAGAGTTATGAGACACTATTAAACCACATCCCTGTCGACATTAAAATGGTTGTAATGATAATTAATTTAAAATTATCAGACTACCCATTGATGACTAATTTTGTCTCAGTATAAGAATTTTAATTTAAATGCATTAATTCTATTGCAATTGAGAGGCATCGTGATTGTTTTGACTTTCATTCAGGCTTCTTTTTGTGATCATGCCTTGCCAGCACAAACGCACATAAAATTCATCTGAGATTTCTAACACGCATGCCATCCAGTAATCTATTGTTATTATTATTACCATTGTTTTGAAAATTTCAAGTACTTCCGATGTGAAATTTATTATAATAGTAGTTTGTTCTCCTGTACATAAGAAGAAATTCTAAAATACATCAGAAATATTATATACAATAAGTAAATCATGATATGACATATGTGTATTTATTTTAAAAGACTATTATGTAAGTGGTGATTATATTAAATCTTAATATATATATCATATATGTATTAATTGACTGTATTACCTCTAATATATTTTAGAATTTTTTATACATAAGAAATTTTATTCTTAGTTGAATTGAGTTTGTGCTATAACCGAATCAACAGTTGGGAATCGATTGAGAGTTGAGACTTACATAAAGACATGACAAATAAATCATAACCGTTAATTTGGTTCTTAGCACAAACTCAACCGAACACTGAATCCTAATCCGTGGTCCGCTGCAGTTAGGTTTCCTATCTCTAATGTAAAAGAAATTTAATAGCTCTCTTTGGACGCCATTACGCTTTAATTTAGAGGAATGCTTAAAACTTAAATTTTGCTTTCTGGGGGCTGCTTTCAAATTCTGCTTTTGTTTTAGAAGTTTCTAGTTAATGGTTGTTTGTCCACTTTTCACGTCAATATTCTATTTCACGTGTTTAGGTCAAATCAAAAAAAATACACTTGTCTTGTTTTCAAGGTTTGATCTAAGTTTGATCTAGATTGCACTTCGCTAATTGTTTATTGATGTCACTCGTGGGTCGTGTCTGTTTATTTAATTATTTCCAATTATTCTGATTCACCTCTATTTTTGAAAAGATAGAAGGAAGGAAATAGATAGAAAAAATGGAAAAAGGAAGCTCCTTGAAACGGTTTAAAATGTTGTCATCATAAATTAACTAATATTACTATTTATTGTTTACAAAATTCATTTACTATTATTTCTTAAAACAAACACATAGAGACCTCCAAGATTGGTTTAAGTGATTTACATAGACCTACTTATCTGATTTGGCATATGAATCCGCTTATGTGATTATTTAAACAAATCTCAAAATTTACATCAATAGTTATATGGACCTATTTCTCACTTTTTTTCTCCTATTTCTAGATTGAGAGATCCTAATTCTTTTTTTAATGGTCACATAAAACCACTTATTTGATCATTTAAATTAAAATTTTAGTCTAACGCCTCAAAATTTCTCTGGGTCACCGTGTCACAAATTCCTATCAATACTTTTCACATATAAGTACGTAGGGACACTTATTTAAATGATATATACATAGTTGTATTATTAAAGCATAGCAACCAAGTGGCATTGTAGGCCACCTAACATTTATTCTAAAATCAAAATTCCTCCCCTTTGTCCCAATTTCCTTTTACTTTTCAAAAACATCCCATCATCAAAGAATAAAGTGACAAAAATTTTTAATATATTATTTATCCACACACTAACTATTCTAATAGAAATATATGACTTGGTTACTGGTACCTTCAAGAACCTCCCCTCCAGCTAGCTCAAAACTTAATTGACCAAATCAATCACAATAAATATCAATCTAGACATTTTATTAAGTACATGCAACTCTATCATCAAATTCATTAGAGAGATTAACTAGAAAGATCGAACCAGCACGATCAAGATGAGCAAGGCACGTACGGTTGGTGTTGGCATGGACTATTCTCCCAACAGCAAAGCAGCCCTCCGGTGGGCTGCTGACAATCTGATTGCTTCCGGCGATCGGATAATCTTAATCCACGTCCAACCTCCGAAGGCTGATCATACAAGGAAGGAGCTTTTCGAAGACACCGGATCGCGTAATTGATTAAGCTTAATCATGTGCTTAATTGCTTTTAATCAATGCTATGATATTGTTGCCGTTGTCTAATAATTATTTTGGTTTTCATTTGCAGCTCTAGTTCCTCTTGAGGAATTCAGAGAGATTAATTTTTCCAAGCAATATGGCCTTACAAGTGATCCTGAGGTTCTCGATATTCTAGATACGCTATCAAGAACCAAAGGGGTACGTGAGTTGTAATATCTCTATATATGTGTGTGTGTGTTGCAGAATTGCACCACGTGTCCAGTTGCTCGCCGCATGATAGTCGAAGTTACTCACAAAATCGTTTGTGTGTGTAAAATGTGCAGGCCAAGGTGGTGGCGAAGGTTTACTGGGGGGATCCAAGAGAGAAATTGTGTGATGCGGTTGAAGATTTGAAGCTTAACACACTTGTTGTTGGAAGCAGGGGTCTTGGTGCCCTCAAAAGGTATAAGTTAATAACTAGTTATGTTGATTTTTGGATCAAGGATTAATCTAATGAATTTAAACTTAATTAATTTAAATGAATTTGTTTAAATTTTTTTACAGGGTTTTGCTTGGGAGTGTCAGCAACTATGTGGTGACGAATGCTTCGTGTCCGGTTACTGTGGTCAAGGGAAATCCAATCTCTACCAAATAATCATTGAGACTTATAAAGTTCTATGAAGGAGTGTATTTTGTTAAACTGTTATGGACCTTATTAATGTTTTGTTATCACTGTGCCGTTGATGATTTGGTATTGTAAAAGTGTGTGTGTGTTTATTTAGCTCTATTGCCATTAATAATTTTGTCTTTGTGTAAATGACTGAAGGGCTTCATTTTAAAAATTGAAAAAGGATTATCAATTTAAAGCACAGTTTTTAATAACTTATCAATGTCATATAATTTTTTGGATTAGCACTGTTGATTTGAAAATTTCGTCCCAAGCGATGTAATGCTTAGAGCATCAAATTAAGATAATTGATGTTGCAATTCTCTCTCTCTCTCTCTTTGGGTTTTTTTTTTTTTTTGGTGGGTTCATAAGTTGGACAAATAAATTGAATCTCACTTTCAAAAATGCCTGCCATTTTTACACCTATGAAAGAGTAATAGATCAAATTTATTCATCCGAACATAGTTTCACTACAGAAAAAATTAACTCATGCACTATAGACTTCCATGAATTTTAGCAACAAGGACAAAGACCAAAATTTTGGAACAATAGAATTAACTGCATCAATGAAAAAGTAAAAAAAAAAAATTTGCATAGAATCAATTTCACTCTCTTGTCGAAACTCTCTTACCTCGCCTGCCTAACAAGATAGGGACAAAAAATCTAAGAATATAGAAGGAAATTTTCAATCCTTGGTGATTTCAAATTCAGCACCAATTGGGAGATGATCACTGGGGTGGTAGAAATTTGGTAAACAGCCAAGAACATCAGGTGAGTCAGAGTCGGGAAGCTCAAGGATACTGACCGGTTTTATGCAGTCAGAAGGAGAGAAGAAAATATAATCAAGCGTATTTGTGAAGTCGGGGGTGCAGTTTGTGAATCTTGGTTCTCCTCTTGTAAAAGCATAGACACTGCATAACGGAATAGGAAGTTCTTCAATGCATTCCTCCAGGGTTGCAGATTTTGGGCAACGCAAAGTGAGATACTGATAGACCTGGAAGAAGCAGCACTTTTAGAACTACTTGTAAGGACTTGATATCATTGAGCAAGTTGATCCAACTTTAGTGAAAAGCTAAGCAGACAACACAGTACAAGTCTGAGAGTATCCTTTGGCAATAATTTTACATTTGTATCCTCAAGTATTCCTATAAAAGCCTAAAGGGGAAATCTAGATCAATCTTAAAAAATGATATAGTAGGAATAAAATTAAAAAGTAAAAGTCAAAAGAAATGGAAAGTAATAGACACCTTATCCCCAGGGACTGAATTGAAGTCACCAGCCACAATTACGGAAGGTACACAATCATATCTGTCGGATACCTGTGTCCTGAATTCAGCCAATCGTGATGATAGATACTTAGCTTGTGCAAGCTTGACATCAGCCAATTCTGGGTCCCTGTGGCGGAAACAATAACAGCCATCACAAATTCACTTAAGAAAAAGTTATAATACTTTAGAAGCCACAAAACAAAGCTACAGAACAAAAGACAAATAATAACTACAAATAAACCACTTTACCAATAAAGGTGTGTTGTTGCCACAATAACAACATGATCAAATGGACCTCTGAGTCTAAATGCAGCCATGATTCCTACACAATCGCGTTTGAACCTTACATAAGGATCATTAAGATCTCCATGATCCCTTGAATCCTTTTTTGACCATGAATCTGAAGACAGATGTTAAAGACGTAAGCTACCAGAGACCATGAAATGGGCATTTTAAAGTTGCATGCTCAACATTATAAATGAAGAGAAAGGGAAAAACTAATAGGAAAACAAGTGTTCTATAGAAACAGAAAAGCACTGCTCCAATAAAAGATAAAATAAATCTACAATTTTTGTGCAGTTGATTAGGAAAGACTCGAGCACAGGATACATTGTAAAAGAGCCTCCGTGATATACAGTAGTGTTGAAGATTTTGCTCCAAAAGAATAGGTAAAAAAGGTGAGGGAAGTCAAAAATAAGGCATGGTTGCTATTTGCTGGTTTAACTACAGAACTGGCTCAAACTAGTTGTGCATATCTGGCAAAGAAAACTTTACATCAAGTAGTCAACCCAATTTGTATTTATGTACTTATTGTCATTCCATGACCAGATTTTGTTAGCATAAAATGCCAAAGTCTGCTGGTTCAACTTCCTAATTCTTTTCTGCTTCCACTATTGCCACAAAAGTTAGAATTTCACTGTAGAAAAATATATTATTATTTTTATGTATAACATTAATAACTCATATTAGTAAACACCAAAAGGAATAGTAATGAACAAGAAGTTACCACTCTTTGAATCATAATCATTATTTCCCCCACCCAGCGTACTACTCTGATTATCACCGCATGAACTTCCATCATTTATTGATTTTACAAGTTCATTGTAATCTATTCTGTCCTCTACAAGCAACTCTGCACTGAAGCAAATGACAATCGAATAATTTAATCTTTTCCTATGATTGAAGGAATACGTAATTCTGTAAAGCTGCAGTGCCATCTCCCTCGATCCACATGATAGACCAAAAAGATGTTGTCTAAAATGAATTAACTCAATGAAGAATAAAGCACTCTTCCACTTCCAACATAAATTTAGCAAAATAAACTTTAGAATTTTCTTGAACCTTTGGTAATATCCTAAAAATTGGAGGACCATTGTAACTAATTTTATGCAAGGGATAAAGCATTACATAAATTTAGGAAGATAAACTTCAAAATTTTCTGGAACCTTTAACTTTGATAGTACTAATTGAAGTTATTGCTCCCAAAGAACAGAAACAAACACCAAAAAGTAGGATTTAAGACAGAAATAAGGCAAGGTGCCATGAGTTTAATAATGGATTTGGCTCTGATAGCTGGAAGTAAAAGTTTAAATGAAGTAGCCAACTACATTCTAAATAAGTAGCCTACCATGTTATTTATTTATTTATTAATTACCATTGCTTGGTATAAATTTAAACTCTAAATTGTTAAAACAATGGTAGTATTTTAAACTAAGACAAAAAGCAATAACATTCCAACGCAGACCACTTGATCAAATGCCAACAAAAATTGAGGAGTTAGAACAATTTAAGTTCAATTGAAATTAGCTTTAGTGATAGAACTAATGGATACCTGCAGATTTTGTCGTGATCACAATACAGAGTTTAGTCAAATTCAAACCATATATTTAACTTCAGTGACTTGCATGCAAATGATTCAAGAACATGGATAACGTTTTGCCAAGTGAGCTGCATTACTCTTGATCAAAACCCATCTATCTTGAATCAGAAGAAGAGAAGACTTAACATACCAGCTGGTTTTGTAAAAAATTCCACATCCATCACGCTTCTGCCCACTTCTCTGAATATATAAACTAGAATATCCTTCAGTCTCCATATTTCCTTGGTAAAAGTCCTCATTGTCTAACTCCTATAGTACAACCAGAAAATTAGTAAATAACAGAAACTTAATTGACTAGAAGGAAAAATTTACACTACAAACACCCCAACCCCCACCCCTTTTCCCTCCTCCCCCAAAAACAATATATATATCAGCAAACAGAACCTGCAGGCAGAGGAAGTCAGCACCAAAGCTCTTTAAAACAGTTAAAACTGCATGTGAACGATTCTTCCACCTGTGACATGCACAATTAGCAAACATGAAACTTTTGTCAAGTACTCATAATGTTAATAAATATGCTGTTGTTTAAAACTCTGCCTAAATAAATAGTATACATGATTAAGTTACCACAAGAAGCTTATAAGCAGTTAATGAATTCAGATTTTATAGTGCTCTAAAAGGCCCCATTTGGTATTGAAATTGCATAGCTTAAACTACAGCACTAAAATGTTTAGTAAACACTAACTGTTTTGGCTTAGAAGCTAAGTTGATTTAATCTACTACTTGCATGATGAAAAACCTAAAATGTCTTTACTATTTTTATCAAATTATTATTTAAGAGTCATGCTTACTACACACTATTAACTTTTATTACATAGTTACAATTTTTTTTTTCCACGAGCACCTCAATACTAAATGGAGCCTACTTAGATGCAATAATTTTGATAATTTTGTCTTATTTTACAATATACTAACTCACTTAAGCTCTATTTCTTCCGTTAAGAGATAAAAATAAATAAATAAACCATACAAAAATTCCAAATAATCCCATTTCTGTTTTGGCTTTCCTAACTCCAAATACACCTTAAGCTTACAATTTTCAGTTCCTCTGCGCATCGGAATCAGTCTTATATAATAACCACCGCTGCCTATAAATGCTTAAAATACGGGGAAAAAAAACAAAATAAAATTAGAAGAATACTTGAGGCAAGCCGATGGAGAATGTGGAAAAAGAGCACTCTTCACATAAACCTGAAAACACATTAAAATTAAAAAGAAAATTAAAAAAAAAAAAAAACTTACTATAACCACAATAAAATATTATTTTGGATACCTGAGCTAAAATGTTGTAAGAGACGAGACTGAATCTGATTCCTTCAAATTTACTCGTGGAGTTAATACTGCTGCCTCCTTCGGCGGGAATGAATTTAGGGCAAATTGGAGCGGGATTTGTGCTCATTCTGCTAAAACCAATTCTTCTGTAGATTTTGAACAGACAAAAAAAAACAAAAATAAAAATTACAATTTAAGCAAAGCAATATATTATCCACGTGTTTGTTAGTATTACTTCACATTAGAAAGAAAGAGAGAGTGTTGCCTTATTGAAGACGCAACAGGTAATCGATGAAACGGAAGCAGAGGCAAAGCCTTTAGCATTAGTGTGAAGAGAAGAGGGACTTTCAAATTTTGCGAATTTATATTTTATATATATTGTGCACACCGCACACCACTCGTTTGTTGTAATGCCGCCTTTTCACCGGCTGCTTTAAGCAATGTGAAAACTCAAACTGATACGTCAACATAAAAGTTGCCCCAGTTTGAACTAATTAATTATTTTTTTTTTTTGAAGTTAATTAATTAAAGTTAAATTGGTATAATTTATTATTCAAAAATTTTTTAACATGGAATTACATTTAAAATGTCGGACATAATATTGTAAACTATATTTTATAATGTTGTCAACTAATTATAATTACAATATTGTACCCGCATTTTCATTGAATACAAGATTTCCTTATTGAAAACTGACACATTAATTGTTACTGTAGCTTTCAATAGCAAATAAAATTTTTAATTAAGTGGATAATATATTGATAGGCTTTACCGTGCGTTCGACCAAACACTACCTATCATTCAAATAGGTCTTGTGGATCCTATAATATTTAAAAAAAAAATCTATTACGTTAAATTTAGTTGGTTTTACTAGAGGATCTACATAATCTAATTATATGACAGACTGTCATTGATTAAACACACTGCCTTAACATAATGAGGTAATACACTCAATTCATATAATTTTCTATCCTCCTCAACTTAATAATGATACCAATAAGAATTTTTAAATGTCTCTATTTGAGTTGTGTTGTGAGAATCAATTTCTTCTTTCAGTGAAATAAATTTTTAAAATGATTTTCAACTAATTTATGTCACATAAATCCCAACAAATTTTGGATGCAATGTTGTTTTATCTCATCTTTCTTAAAATTAATAATAATAATAACAACAGCATCAACAATGGGATTGGTAGGCTATCAAATCTCCTTTTTGAAGTCATTATGACCAAAATTATCATTTATTTTATCTAGGCTTGGTAGGTGGAAATTAATAGGATGGACCTTTATGTTAAGTTTTAAAAACTTATGCCATATGTCGTAGATTAGAACTTGTTATACTTCCCTGCAGTTAATGAAACACTGCGGACCTATCCGTTTTGTGGTCTTTAAATAAATTGTTTCATTTTTTTTTTCAAGAAAGCAGTCTAGAATTTTAACCAGAAAAAGAAAAAAAAAACTTCTTTTAGAAAATAAATAAAAAAAATAGAACTAAAATAAGTAAAAATAAAATTCCAAGTGGAAGAGAAACTTGATTACAAATTCCATTCCTTCCTTTATTGATCCAAAACTAAAGAAATAGTAGTTGTAGGTAATCCAGTTTTTTTTTCTAATAATAATTACACATTAGATTACTTATTTTACATCAGATATTTACTACTGATATTATATTGACTATTTTCTACTGTTATTACAGTAACGACTGATGATATTACATTAGATATTTACAATTATTATTACAGCAGATAACTACACTGGTATTTACAATCAAATATATAACTTGAATTATAATATTATATTAAATTTTATAAAGTATTTGCTCAAATAAATAACTCTTACAAATGAGAGATGTCTATGCTCCACTCATATTTCATTAGAGAAAAATATTATAAATTAGCTCCATACAAATTTATTTAATTGAGAAAAATTGAGTCGATTGAGACTCGAACAAGTCTCTCACGATAGTGAACCACTCGGCCAAAGGCTGCTTTGAATATCAGTGGTTCATCACAATTGTGATGTCTCTGCTTTGAACACCACTCGGCCATGCGTAGTACAGTTTGGTTGCTACTGAAGTGGCTGGAAATACTCATGGGCTTCAAGATTGTGAATTTGGGCTGCTTTGAACTCATGGTTCATGGGCTCTGCTAAAATCCAGCATCTGCATTATGATTTGTCATGGACAAATTTTGTCTGCCGCCAAGCTAAGCTATTTATATTATTTATCGAAAATATTTATGCTTTAATATACATGAAACAAGAGTATTTAAGTAAGCGTGAGGTTATTTTAACTTGAGTTCTTGATTAAAAATTTTGACACTAGTTGAATTTGTGTCGATCTATATTTGACAAGACAAAGTTAAGATATGTGATATGTTGACATGGGATTTTATTATTTGAAGGGCAGAATTGTGAAAATTATTCACATTGCGTGCCGCACCATTGATTTGTTTTGTAAGTATATATCAAATTCTGTTTTTCATTTAAATTTTGCCAGCATTGTTCTAAACATTAACGAGTGTCTTAATCACGTAACAACATTGTCAACTCCTTCATTATCATGCAATAACTTCTGTATGAAGGTTGTAGAGAGATGCCTGCAATCATCAGCGCCCAATGACTCGTAAAGTCTTTATCTCTTTAATTATCAACTAAACTTTCATGCTATGTTGAAATATTAGGTTTTGTTACGGTTAAAACTAAAACAAGAGAATTGAAAATCCTATAGATACAAACCCAAAAGGATATGTCTCTGTTAAGTAAATTAAATTTTTTTTTTTGGATAAGCACTCTATTTGTATAAGATTTATTAATAAAAACTCTATTTAAATAAGTTTTTTTCAAAAAAATATATCAAACAAAGCCTAAGTCCCCAACATCCTCATACGCAAATCATAACTAAATTACAATATGCAAATTATAATTAAATTTCAATACAAAACCCAATTGACTAAATAATATACAACTAATTTTTTCTCCTATATTAATCAAATTAATGTAAAAAATTCAATCATACTCGCGAAGTAATTCAAATTACTGCTGAATGGATGTCAACATTTGAGTCATATATTATATGTCACTAATTTATTAAATAGTAAATGTTAGTTTTCTTATTTAGCTATTCTACTATTTAATAGATGAATATTATATTATTTGCGACTCAAATATTGGGATCCTACTATTGCTTGTTGAAGAATTACTTTCAAATAAACAAAATGAAAATGGAGTTTACGTGACCAATTCTAAAACTAAGGAAGTTTAGATGACCATTGAAGTAAACTTTAGGAGTATAAGCAAACTTTTTCGAATATTTATGGACACATGTTAATTTTTTACTTTTTCTTGAAAAGAAACAATATCATATATACGTGTGTATGTGTTCATTCTCATGTGCGAATGTGTGCATATTCAAATGAAAATGTGAAAAACTAAAAGGTGATTTTCATACAATGTTATTTTATCTCATCTTTTTTTTTTTCTAATTAAGGTTTTTGTTTAGTATTTATAACCAAATAGATTTTGGTAAATTGTCAAATCTATCCTTTTCGAAGTCATCATGCCTAAAATTATCATTTATTTATTTAGGCTTAGTGGATGGAAATTAATAGGATGGACCTAAGTGTAAAGTTTTAGAAACTCATGGACCCAAATGGGATTTTTTCTTGTTTCATTTTTCCCCTTTTAAAGAAAGTAAGATTTTAATCGTTGAGCTAAGTAGTCTACAAAGAAAAAATGAATTCCATTTAGGTAATACAGTTTGGTTGCTACTGAAGTAGCTGGAAATACTTATGGGCTTCAGGATTGTGCATTTGGGCTACTCTGAACTCAGTGGTTCATGGGCTCCACGAAAATCCAGTATATGAGAATTAGAGATACATTGTGATTTTGTGAGTTGCGACGCATAATAATCATATTTTTACAAAGACAATCTTTTTTCTTTTTTTAAATTTAAATTTAATCTAGACGAATGAAAGCACAAAAATATTGAATTGGGCTAATCACTCATCCGCAATCACTATTTATTGAAAATATTTTATCATGTGAAGGGCAGACTAGTGGAAATTAATCACATTGAGTGCCCCATCATTAATTTGATTTGAAATATATATATATATATATATATATATATCGAATTCCGTTTTTCATTTAAATTTTCCAACTCGATTCTAGAAAATGTTCTAAACTTTAACAAGTGTCTTAATCATGCAATCGCATTGTCACCTTTTTCATAACTCATTCAAAACTTCTTTATGAAGATTGAACATTGAAGAGAGATGCCTTCAATCATCAACACTCAATGACTCATAAAGTCTTTATCTCTTTTTCGTCTTCTTTTTTTTCCATTCATTTTCTTTGGGCTAAAAGATGCCTTCAATAGCCACCACCAATAAAGTCACTAACTTTGTGATGTTTAATGTTATTTATTGATGTCATATTGTTCATCAATGTGAACTTTTTAGGTGCCCATGCTTGAATATGAATTTAATGTACGTTTATTATTACACCATATGACGTTATAGTTAAAAATATTATTATATTATATAGTGTAATATTAAATCCGTAAAAATATAGCAATTAGGCATCCATACTCGAGAAGTTTTCTATATAGTCTATAACTAATAATTAGGGTGTTGCTGTTGCTCTTGCTGATGCCGCAATTTGGCCACCAACAAATACCAATAAGCAAGTCACAACCACGTGATGTATAGTCACCCGCAACTTACCAAATTAAAAGGAAATTAATCTTTCATTAATTTTTTTAGGCTCGTCTCTATTTGTCCGCTATGAAGTTGTGATAATTAATCTGGTTTAATAACAAAATAAATAGATAGGCTAATTAATTATTTCTCTTCAAAAGTCTAAAGGAACTTCATTACCCAAGTTGAAAATTTAAGCGACTAATATATTATATTAAGGGAGGGAAATTGATTTTCTACATTGTTTTTGCACAACATAAAGTTTATGCACTAGTTTAATTTAACTATAAAGGCTCTGTGTCGTTTGTTTGGCAATTTTATTTTTTCAAAAAAATTAGGCTATAGATCCATAGAACATTACCTACCTATGATAATAATTTAAATAGAGTGATTTATGCACTGAATTTCTCATTAGAAAACAGCTTAGACAATAACATGTGCGTGCGTGCATGCCTTTTTAATTTTCTTTCGAATGACTTTCGAACGACAGAAAAGATAATTGCTTATGAAAATGTGGGACTCCAATCATTTTCTGTTAAATGCAAGGTCTAATTAATTTCATGCATATCACAAGCAAGTCATTGCATTTTTCCATATCATCCAATCAAGGGTTACTTTTTTTTTCGTTTTTCTTTCTTTCTTTCTCTTTTTTGGTTTAAATTTCCAGTGATATGATCCACATTTGTAGTTATTTAATTAAAGCATTATTGGTGGTTCGAGGGTCACAATATATATTTAATATAGAAAGTCATTTTCTTCATGACAATGACATTAAATGTTACGTTTTTGGCTCTTGGCTGTGACCACTCTGTGTTACATACATTGATATCGATATTGACTTATTTTGGATCACCACTATCCAACAATTATAAGAATAATAATTGTAATGGCTTGCCAAACTTCCTGCATTTTCCCTAACATGGCGATGCATATGCACTGAAATTAACTCGCTAGCTATAGCTAAATTTGCCTTCCATTATTTCCCAAACATCAAGACACATCAAAGCAGGCACTGGGTTTTATTGTCCGGTGCCTTCAACATTTGTTGAAGGTGTGGGTTCATAGTCCTCATGAGTATATTTCTTCAAATCTTATAGTGTGCGTATATATATATATATATATATGAATTCTGATTACGTGCGCACCGTCGTGCACCAAGATGCATGTTGGGTTTTTATTGGTGAGGCTGTGCTGTAAGCCCCACAATCCTTCTAAGGGAATATCGACATACGTTGTATTGCTGCTGCTGCAAGCTCTTTCCAATAAATTGAATTTTTGTTAGATATCATGCACATATTAAGATGCATGAACTTGAGAATTTTGAGCTAGTTTCACTCGGAGTCGGAATGTTTTATGGGAAATTTACAAGAATAACCTTAAAATTTTTAAAATTTTTTATTTTAGCCACCCAAACTTTTTTCTATCATAACTAGTCAAAAGGAACTTTTTTGGCTCCTGTTGCCCGCGCGCGGGTGCGAGGCAGGCCCCTGTCGAACGCATCTCGCATGGGCGAGGCTTGGTGCGATGGGGAGCCATCGCACCAAGCTTCCCGCGCATGAGCTGTCTTTAATAGGCCATGCCTCGCGCTCGCAAAATGCGTGCGACAGGCGCTCTGTCTCACGCAGCGCGAGCGAGTCAGGCGCCTGTCACGTGCGTGGCGCACTGCATCCCTATTGCCTTTTTCGTCGCCATTGCTGTTGATGTTTCTATCGCCGGTCGCCGGTCGCCGTTCAAGAGTACAAGTTTAGAGTGTGGCTAGTGAAAGTTTAGAATGTGGCTAGTGAGGGTTTGGAGTGGGAAAATGTGGAGGGCAATTTAGGGTAAAAAAATTTCTTTTGGCTAGTTATGATAGAAAAAAATTTAGGTGGCTAAAATAAAAAATTTTAAAAATTTTAAGGTTATTCTTATAAATTTCTCATGTTTTATCCACGTGTTATCTGGCTGTGCCACATGTACAGAAAATATAGTGACGATGATAAACCCTACAGGCTACAGATGCATATCATATTTATATATAAAAAATGAAATAGATATATTTGCATATAAAATTAAGATGACAGTGCTGTAATGTCTCATATAAGATTCAGGAGCGGGACGACGATTGATACATAACATTATTGATAACAAAACAATTGTGATTGGGACAAGATAATTAACTGCCTAAACTATTTGTCAAATTATTGAAAGAGAATAATTGCTTATCTTACACGCCACGACTCTCAAGTTAATTGATAATAGTCGGAGGATAATTACGTTATATATTATAAAAAAAAAAACTCAGTGAGAGTTTAAAATCAAACCCTCAATGTTGAGGGAGGGATTTCTCACTACTGAACTAATAACCCAACGGCTCTCTAAAATTTTTATTTTGATCTCTTAGGTTGTTGGTAAAAACTTAAACATTCAAATCTAATCCTTGTATTTGACGTTTCGATTTGGTGTTGATCTTTTTGCAAAATTATAATTGATAGTTATTGAATAAAAGCATATTAGGTGTATAATTTTTTTCTAAAAAATATAGACTCTAAATAAAGTCTAAATCGATTTTTTAACTCGAACTTTTTCTTGGATCCAAATTTAAATGACCAGCTGAATAAAATTAATTGAAAACCATCCGATCAGATTCTTGAGGGATATTCGCTATTATTAAAAAAAGAAAAAATAAAATTGAACAACCCATATCAGTACTGATATTGAATTTTCTTAACAATTTTCAACCGTCACCTTCAAATTTTACTAATATCACGATTCTTTTGTTTGCATGGCCACCCGGCCATCTCCCCAATCACATTGAATGAATGGGCAGTGTGGAAATTAAATGAGATTTTTAATTTTATTGCTTGTTAGTCATTTTCCCCAAAAAAAAAATAAAAATAAATAACAAACAATAAATAAAATCTCGGACCTTCGTGGGTCCAACCGGTTTGGCTCCACTTCATTGGGCGATTCGGGTCCTACTCTCCACGCGCTCTAACACTACCGCAACATTTAAAATCCCTCTCCTGTGGTGTTGGTGCGTGACCGGACGCGCTCGAAAGGAGCTAAAAACTTCAGAGAATCTGGAATTTTCATTGGATGACAGCTTTCAATGGAGACAGCTAAGCCAGCCAAGCAATACGTGATGGCAACCGGAAGTGCACCTAACAGAGCCGATAGACATTGATGAGCGGGCTCCACTTTTGCCTTTTAATCGCACCGTCAATCACGTGGCAGTGTTGGTGATGTAGGTGCGCGCCACCTTCACTGTATCCAACTTCTGATCAAGATAGAATTTTAACACTGGAGTTTGACGTTGACCTTCGACAAATTGACATTCCCATGCAACAAATCTCCCATCACTCACTTCGTTTTCAATTAGAACGGATTTATCGAAAAAAAAAAGAAACGGAGTTAGGATAGTGGCCAGCCGCAGCTTTCATATGCCACGTGTGAGGTAATTAGGATGTGTGTGTACACCTTGACAATTTGAGTACAGTGAGGGATTCACTGAGGGAGGAGCGGGGTTGCTGCTGCCTCCGCTTAGTGCAAAAATTTCTCGAAGACACTTCTTTCTAATTTAGTAAAATTATAAATTTACTCTTGTTGGACTAATTAAATACATTAAGTTTAATTTCAAAATGTATTATAAAAACTTTCAGGTTCAAAAATTTATTTCAAAAGTCACATAAGTATTACACACATATATTTGAGCAGGATTCGAATCCCAAATTTTTAATTTTCAAGACAAGAGCCTACCCACAAGTTTATAAAAAAATTATGTATTTTAATTTTTTTTTTTTTTTTTTTTACGGTAATTTATCTTTAGCTGAGTCGCTGAAATGATAATTGCTTTGCTTTGATCGTTAAATGACAGATTCAGGTTGAGAATACAACAAAATCAAGCTCCTCCATTGCAGACTTCTGCAGATTTGCAGCATCATCACCGACTCCCAACTTGCACCATTGAATGCTCATCTCTGAAGAGAGAGAGAAAGAGGACGGGAGGTATCTTATTCTTCTTCTACTTAGATCTCTGTCTCATCTTTCGGCGCTTTCTCTTCAATCTCCTCATGCGCTTCTTCTTCCACTTGGCTCTCATGGTGACCGAGCCGCAAAGACTAATAGATTCTCTGTCGGTGGCCTTCGAAACCCTAGGGGAAACGGATTATGTATTTTAATTAAAATGAAATATATTTTGAAGAATGAAAATAGTAATTTGTTAAATAAAAACATTTATAGAATATAATCGTGTTGGATGGTTGATACAAAAATATATGTGTAGGACCTTTGCAAGATTTACCGTGCCAAGTATAGAAACCCATAAATAAAACATTTGAAACACGTTCTTCGTCTTCTTCTATTACATAATATTTATTTTGACCAAAATTTATTGATGGCGTTATAATTATATATACCTTTATCATTAACCGTTCTCTGCTGATTGCAATTTTAATCAATAAGCAATTTTTGTATAACAACATCGGTGGTTTTAATATATACCTAATATTTACTTGAAAGTCAAATTTTACATTTTCTAATATAAATATTTCACATTAGTTAATTAAAAATCAACTTAGATTTTTAATAGTTCGAATGTCAAATCTCTTGTATTATTTAAAAAAAAAAACTCACATTTCATAAAAAAAAAGACTGTCTCTACTTAATTATTTAATAATTAAGAATATTATGACTTTAAGTAAAGGCTTACCGACTGTACTTAATATTATTATTTAAGAAACTATATATAGTTCTCTTCGCAGGAATCTCTCTAATGTGCATCATTATAATAAAGTTAATATGAACCAAAAAGGAATCCTCATGCAAAACAACTTTTGTCAAGTTTCTTTTATTTACAAGTTGACCTTTTCCCCCCCCCCCCCCCCCCCCCTAAAATGTCTAGATCATTGAATAACAAATATTCTTTATCTTCATTAACTCTTAAAATATTATAATCTCATAGTTAACATATTTTCTTTCCAAAAATAATTGTTAAATAAATAGGGGCAAAAGTGACTTTGAATTCTCAAAATAAATGAGGAAAAATGGACAGATTCCCTGCACAGACATGCCATGCCAACTTTCGACTTACGTCACCGAAGAAAGCCCACAGTTACTACGATGAATGCGCACACAGAATAACACACACTGTTTCTCTCTCATCTGAACCGCTTTATTGTGGAGCGCGCAAGCCGATAAGATTCTGTTACAGCACAACAAATGATTCGGGTCGGATTGATCCACAACCCGACGCATGACCAAATGAATGAAATATAATTACATTCAGATCCCTAGTTCTTAATAAAAACACATTTACCTACATTGTTTTTCATTATTTTTAGAAAGATCCGACTATCAGAATCCATCAAACAAACATTTATAAAATCAATGATTTGACTAGCCCCATTTTTTTTTTATTTGGTTTAATATACTAAAACCCTTTGAAAATATTAACAATATACCCCGCTAAATCATGTTATATTAATATTTCATAAGGAGGTGAAAAAATAAAAATATTTTGATTAAAATTTACTCAATAGAATCTAGAATACTTGACATTATTTTTTACTTTCATGTAGTAAATCAAGTATTAAGAATAAATATATTTAATTTTAAATTTGAGCATTTTTTTTTAATTTTTCACAAAATTGTTGAACATGTATAAAAATAAAAGTAAATTAAATCAAATCATAAATTCAATATTTTGATTTGATTGGCACATATCTAGCTCAGTTTCTTGTGAAATCGGCTTATCAGAGAACATAACATTCAAATCATAACGATGAGGACTTATGTAAAACAAAACATGAACTGAATCTTAAATTATAATATTCTTAAAAATTAGGGACTTCAATATTATTACTCAAAGCATTTTTTTCTTTTGTTTGTAAAAGACGAATTAATGTCGGCTCTTGGGTCCTCCGCTTTATAAACTGAAACTGAGTCACTATATTGAATTGTACAAGAAGCTAGCTACATCCTTTGATCCTTTCTCCTTAAGCTCTCAAAAAGTTGCCGTTACTATTTCTTCCCAATGCACTAACCCGGGCTCCTCTTGCATTCTCTTTAAACTAGTCCCATTTTCAGATATTTTTTCCCCATTTCAGGTAATAACCAGTGAATTAGTTATTTTGCCATTGTTGTTCCTTTTCACTTTTTTTTTTTTCTTATGGGTTCGTTCATTTTTCTTGTTTCTTGTTCTTTTTGGTTATGGCATTGGAGCATGTACAAACATTTTACTTACAAGCTGCTGCAAGCTGTAAACAAAAAATATGGGATTTTTTGTTCAATGACGCTGTAATCTGAAGTACTATTAGCATACTTCATTTGATGAATAAAACTGATTTTTTGTGTCTCAAAATAATTTGATAGATCTATATTTTTGCATATGTCATATAAATGGTTGGGAATTAGTTTCCCATGTTCTTGTTGATGAAGCCCTGTGTATGAATAGTTTATGTGCCAGCTTGTTATTCTATTATCCATACTTTTATTGGTATGTTGTGCTTTGTGTTTTTCCCTACATGATGTTTATTAATTTTTGTCTCTTGGATATCCTCAGAATGGTTGCTGCAAGAATGGGCCAATGGTTGAATCTTTTAGTATGTGCACTCGTATTACTGAAAGCAGAAGGCTTTGATGTCGGAATCACTTATGTTGAGAATGCTGTGGCGAAAGGAGCTGGTAAGATTAGTGCAGATACAAATTGATTCTTCATTTTGTGATTTTCGTTATTGTGTGTTATAGTTTGTTGAATGCTTGATATGTTTTTTGCAGTTTGTTTGGATGGTAGCCCGCCTGCTTACCATTTTGATAAGGGGTTTGGTGCTGGGATCAATAATTGGTTGGTTCACGTTGAGGTAATGTCCTTTCCTATGTAAAAATGTTTGTTATATTATTCACTCCAAGTTCAATAATTACGGATGAAGAGTACTAAATCTTATAAATTATGGAAATAAGAATTCTGATGTTTACATTTGCCATTCAATTCGATACAAAGTTTCAAACTTTTTTCATTCTAATGTATGCATATACTTTTTTCTTGATTCAATTTGTCTTTGGCTTTGGATTCTTAGGGAGGAGGATGGTGCAACAATGCCACAACTTGTCTTGAACGTAAGAAAACCCGTTTAGGTTCATCTAAGGAAATGGTCAAGGTTGTTGCTTTCTCTGGGATGCTGAGCAACAAGCAAAAATTTAATCCAGGTATGACCTTTTTGTTTTACTTATTGGTTTCTTCTTGTCTCCACACTCTCGAGCTTCGATATGATTGATACAAGTAAATAAACCCCACTTCCTTTTCCAGACTTCTACAATTGGAATAGAATCAAGGTTCGATACTGTGATGGGTCATCGTTTACTGGAGATGTGGAGGCTGTCAATCCGGTAAGTTAATTTTCACCTAAATTCTTCAGTTAGATTTTTCTTCTGTATATGTAAAAATATATATTTGGGCTCTCTCTTTGTGTGATTTTTTAATTAGTTAGTGATTTGATTAGGCAACTAACCTTCACTTCAGAGGAGCAAGGGTTTTCCAAGCTGTCATGGAGGATCTAATGGCTAAAGGGATGAAAAATGCGCAAAATGTATGATTTATTATTATTTTTGGTTATGGTCATTAGATTGGTATTTTTGATAACTCATTAGGATTTATGACAGGCTGTTCTTTCTGGCTGTTCAGCTGGGGGATTGACTTCAATTTTGCATTGTGATAACTTCCGAGCTCTCTTCCCTGTGGGTACTAAAGTAAAATGCTTTGCAGATGCTGGTTATTTTATCAATGCGTAAGCTATTTTGGATTTTCTACCGTGTTCTTTCATCGAACATTATTTAACAGTTGCTTCAGTTGTGTTGCTTTTCTAAACTCTAATTCCTGAGTGTTTTTAACAGGAAGGATGTTTCTGGAGCAAGTCACATTGAGCAGTTTTATGCTCAAGTGGTCGCAACACATGTACACACTCTGTTCCTCACTTCCTGTCATCCTTACACAGACAAACTAATGTTCTTAACTTTCTTACTTGTTTGTTATTTGTTTAGTAAAATATACACAGCTTATTGTCACTTAGGGTTTGTTAACCTTGAGCATTCCGCTTCTTCCCATTGATCGTAAATTGAAGTACTCCTTTGTTTTTTGGTTATTGTTTATGAGAAGAAAATTCTTTTCTTGAGGATAAGTTCATGGCTGTGTTTACAATCCTTGATTCTTATTTTATCTCTTGTACAGGGATCGGCTAAGCATTTGCCAGCATCCTGCACCTCGAGATTGAGCCCAGGATTGGTACGTTTCACTATTTTAATGTTTCTGCTTGTCTTCATCCTTTCATCTTAGTTCTGACTGGTTCCTTCAATTTAAAATGACAGTGTTTCTTCCCACAATACATGGCACGGCAAATAACAACACCACTATTTATCATAAATGCGGCCTATGATTCATGGCAGGTTAGCTCAGCTTTGGCCTTCGAGAAGCACAATAAATACTCAAATCATGACTATCATTTTAAATGAATGCATGAAAGCTTTTTATTGTTATGTGTTTGTTGTGAGACAATTTTGGACTTTTGTGACTCCTTTCTCTTAGGACTATGAACTTGTGTGATGGTCCTATTCCTAGAAGTAAGATTCATATAGTTCAGACAAGTCAATGTATGCATCTGCATTCAATTTTCAGACTTATGCTCAGTTCATCACATATGTTCACAAGACATTCTCACTTGTTATTTTAGAAGATAAAATGGAATAAGACTGGAGGATGATACCTTGACACATGAGTTTCATGGAAGGTCATTTGTCGATATGTAATGATGTGAATTGAAGTTTTGAGTAAATGTCTAAGAAATTTTTCTTCAAACCTTTTCCTTGTAATGATTGGACACTAAATGACATTGAACATGTATTATCAAGGTGATTTCTCCGTCAAATCTAGTTACTCTGTTTACTGTTCGTGAATTATACAATTATGCTGCTTTAGCTCAGCAGTTAGTGAAGAAGCATTCCATCTTACCCTAAGAATTCATGTGCCTACGAGATTTTTAATTGTTGAAAACTATATATTTTTGTATTCTTAGCTACACCTACCTCCTTTCAGTTTCTCTAATCCTTGTACACGTGGTTTATATACAGATAAAGAACATTTTGGCACCAGGTGTTGCTGATCCACATGGAACTTGGCATAGCTGCAAGCTTGATATAAACAATTGCTCACCTACTCAGCTGCAAACAATGCAAAGTGAGTTCCAAAAGCCTTTAAGATGTATTTTATTTATTTATTTGATAATTCAAATCATTTCTACGAACACTCAGTTATATAGTTTATTTAGGATCTTATCTCGGGGTTTACATTCAGGTTTCAGGATGCAATTCTTAAATGCATTGGCTGGACTGGGCATCTCTTCATCCAGAGGGATGTTTATTGATGCTTGTTATGCCCACTGCCAAACCGAAATGCAGGAGACTTGGTTAAGAGCTGACTCTCCGGTGCTGGGTAAAATGGTACGATTGCTTCATCCTTTTTTTCGTTCCTATCTTGACATACGAATTCCCTTTTAATGATTGAAAATATGTTCTTACAGTCAATCGCAAAGGCAGTGGGAGACTGGTATTACGACCGAAGTCCATTCCAGAAGATAGATTGCCCTTACCCTTGCAACCCCAGTTGCCACAACCGTGTTTTTGATCCTAATGTTCACCCAGAAACTTAGATTTGTGTCAAAACACAACAAAATTTAAGCTCCAAGATCATTGAAAAGTCATGAGCTTGAGTAAGAAATAGATAAGAGTAATGATTAATCAAGTCATGAAATAAACAAAGGCAGCCACTGCACTCAACTTGTGTGCTGGGTGTCTTCCATGATTTTTCATGTAATTTATTGATATAATCTGAGTGAAATATATTCATTTCTTATTATTGGATTGCTGGCAGTAAAAGACCAATTATTTAAGATTGATTTTGTTTAACTTTTTTCATTGTCTTAAGTCCCTTCTTTTTCATTTAACCTTGCCCGGTCAGTGTGAACTATTATTTATATATACATAGTTATTTTATTTCATAAATAATCATGTTTATTTGTTTCTTCCCCCCAAAAAAAGAAAAAAAGAAAAAAGAAAAATTAGTCTGATTCGATTGGTTAACTACATGTCATTTAAACAAAAGTTAAAAATATAAATATAAGATGCTAATGGGTCTGCGCTCCCATTTTTTTAAGTACAACGGTTATTCAAATTTTATAAAATTAAATACTCTACAAATTTTTATAATTTCAAAAGTATATTAGACAATCAATAAAACAAATCAATGTTTTAATAATTATTTGAATACTAACAAAATCATCAATTGAAGATGAAATCAAGATTAACTCTTAATATATACTTGGCATGCCTTTATGGATATATGAATTACTAGTAAGAGGAACGATATGGTGCATGCAGTCGTGCACCTTATAATATGCGACTGTACACGTGTTAAGTTCTAGGAGAGGGAGCTGTGGGACCCACAATACACTTCGCGCCCCTCTCTCTCCCCCCAATGTGGAACTGCACGCACCTGAACAAAATCCTTACTACAAAAATGCTAGTAATAATAATTGATTGTGTAACTTTTTAAAATAATATGCGTATATTTTTGCAAGCACTGTTAGCTAAGATGTTTGTCCTATAACATAATTGCATCCGTTTGATTTAAACACAGAGTAATGTTATGATTAAACATTGCGATACAAAGTGTGTTTATGGCTGCATCATTTTTCCATTGCTGTTTCATCAAATGCACTGACCTCATCTTCCACAATCGTACAGTTGAAAGCATTTTCCATTTGCTACTTCTTTAAGTGCACTAACATCATCTTCCACAATGGTACAGTTGAAAGCATTCTCCATTGCTATTTCTTCAAATGCAGTAACCCCGGCTGCCTTTGTGTCCTCTTTAAACTAGTCCCATTTTGAGATTTTTTTTTCCTTTCTCTACTCTTTTCCCCATTTCAGGTAATAACCACTGAATTAGTTATTTCGCCATTGATGTTCCTTTTGATAAATTTTTTTCATAAGGGGTTGTTCAATTTTCTTATTTCTTGTTCTTTTTGGAATTTCCAATGAAGCAAGTGCAATCATTTTACTGATAAGCTGCTACAAGCTGTAACAAAGATGGCAATTAGTTTCTCATGTTCTTGTTGATGAAGCCTGTATATAATAAATTACGTGCTACCTTGTTATTTTGTTATTCAAACCTTTATATGGCATGTTCTGTTTTCTGTTTTCTGTTTGTTGTTTTTTTTTTCCTACTTTATTTTGAAAATTTTATAAATACTTTTCTTTTTTTTTTTTTGGGGAATATCCGCAGAATGATTTCTAGAAGAATGATGGGCCAATGGTTCAATCTTTTAGTATGTGCACTCATAACACTGAAAGCTCAGGCAGGCTTTAATGTACCAATCACCTATGTTGAAAATGCTGTAGCGAAAGGAGCTGGTGGGGATTAGTATATATATAAATTGATGCTTCATTTTTTCATTTTTCGTTATTGCGTATTGTAGGCTGTTAGTTGTTTAATATGTTTTGCAGTTTGTTTGGATGGTAGCCCACCTGCTTACCATTTTGATAAGGGGTTTGGTGCCGGGATCAACAACTGGTTGGTGCACATTGATGTAATGTCCTCCTTCTCTATCTAAAAACATTTCTCATATTCGCTGCAACTTTAAATAATATGGATGAAGAATAATCAATCTTAAATATTATGGACATTAGAATTCCAGTGATGTTTGCATTTACCATTCATGCTATGTATTCATCATATACATTTTTGTTGATTCAATTTGGATTTGGCTTTGGGTTCTTAGGGAGGAGCATGGTGTAACAATGTCGTAGATTGTTCAAAGCGAAGGGATTCCTCATATGGTTCATCTAAGCATATGGTCAAGGAAGCTAATTTTACTGGGATACAGAGCAATGTGCAGAAATTTAACCCAGGTATGACCTTTTAGTATCACTTACTGATTTGACTGATACAAATCAGTAAATTCCCCTTTCTATTTCTAGACTTCTACGATTGGAATAGAATCAAGGTTAGATACTGCGATGGGGCATCATTTACTGGAGACGTAGAGGCTGTCAATCCAGTAAGTTAACTTTTGCCAAAATTTTCTTATATACATATTTTTGGGTTCTCTGGTGTGATATTTAGTTAGTGATTTGATCAGGAAACTAATCTTCACTTCAGAGGAGCAAGGGTTTTTGAAGCTGTCATGGAGGATCTATTGGCTAAAGGAATGAAAAATGCTCAAAATGTAAGATCATTTTGTTTCTGTTTTTAAAAATATGTTCATTAGATTGGTATGTTTGATAACTCATTAGGACTGATGACAGGCTATACTTACTGGTTGTTCTGCTGGGGGTTTGACTTCAATTTTGCATTGTGATAACTTCCGAGCTTTCTTTCCCATTGATACTAGAGTAAAATGCTTTGCAGATGCTGGTTATTTTGTGAATGTGTAAGCTCTTTTTCTTTCATCAAACATGATGTAGCACTTGCTTCAGTTGTGTTTCTTCTCCGAAATCTAATTCCCTGGTGTGTTTTTCAATAGGAAGGATGTTTCTGGAGCAAGTCACATTGAGGAGTTTTACAATCAAGTGGTCGCATTACACGTACACACTCTGTCTCTCATCCTCTTTCATCCTTGCAGACACAAAATAATGTTGTTATATCTTGTGTAGGGATCGGCTAAGCATTTGCCAGCATCCTGCACTTCGAGATTAAGTCCAGGATTGGTGAGTTTCGCCATTTTAATGTTTCTACCTTCTAGTCTTCATCCATTCGTTTATGGACTGACCGATTCCTTTTAAAATGACAGTGTTTCTTCCCACAAAACGTAGCAGGGCAAGTCAAGACACCACTATTTATCATTAACTCAGCATATGATTCATGGCAGGTTAGCACAGTTCTTCTATGTCTAAGATTGAATGACAGAAAATGTGATACACAAGCTTAGTGCAAGAAGGCAAATTTTTGTACTTAGTGAAGTTTGATTCTTGGGGACTCTTGTACAAGCAAAAAGAGACTGGCGGAAGATTGACATGTTTTTAATATGTTATATTCGAAGCCATTGAATAATTTCAATAAATTATGTGCAATTTCAACCTGGTAATATTGTTACAAGCAGAAAATGATATACACAGATAGCAAACATTTTGGTGCCTGAAGATGCTGATCCGGAAGGAACTTGGGGTAGCTGCAAGGTGGATATAAAAAACTGTTCATCTACTCAGCTGCAAACTCTGCAAAGTAATTCCCAAAAGCCCCAGATTACTCCGTTCCTTAAAGACATTTTTCATTTTATTGTTGACAATTCAAAGTGTCAAATCGCGTTGTATACTTATTCAGGTTTCAGGGTGCAATTCCTAAATGCATTGGCCGAACTTGGCAACTCTTCATCCAGAGGAATGTTTATAGACTCTTGTTATACTCACTGCCAAACCCTGTATCCGGAAGCTTGGTTAAGTGCTGACTCTCCGGTGCTGGATAAAACGGTACGGATTATGATTTTATCATTTTCACTTGTTTCCTCTAACATCTTGAAGTGCTACCGATTCCCCTTTTTAATGATTGAAAATATGTTCTGCACAGTCTATTGCAGAGGCAGTGGGAGACTGGTATTACGACAGGAGTCCATTCCAAAAGATTGATTGCCCTTACCCCTGCAACCCCTTGCCAGAGGGTTGCTTTTGAACCTGTGAATGCACACACACAGAAAATTACAGATCGTTTGTCAATAACAGAACAAAATTTGAGACTCCAGATCATTGAATAGTCATGAGCTTGACTGAATAAGAAGAAATGGATAAAGAGTATATGATTGATTGATCAAGTCAATGAAATAATTTAACAAAGGCAACCGCCGCACTCAACTTGTGTGCTGGGACTGTCTTTTATCATTTTTCTTATGTAATTTATTGTTGTAACTTCAGTGAAATAAATGTTCATTTCTTATTGTTGGACTGCTGGCAGTAGAAGATCAATTATTTAGGAATCATTTTGTTTAATTTTAGTAATGTCTTAAGACCATCCTTTTTCCTTTTAACCTTTCGCAGTATGAACTATTTTGCCCATGCATAGTTATTTTTTCATTGCATAAGTAACCAAGTTTAATTAGAGCTAATATTGTAAAAATAAAATGCTCTTGGATCTTGGCACCTTCTTTTTTTCCTTAAAAAAATACACTAATTATTTCAATTTTTTTAAATAATTACTCTAAAAAATTTTCATAATTTCAAAACTATTTTATGCAATCAATAAAAAATTGATCAATTTGAAGTTGAGATCAAAATCACTCTTCATGTCTTTAAGAACATATATCAATTATATTACACCTACCAATATTTGAGTTCATACTCTCAAATATCTTTAAAAAAAAAAATCATATGATAAGACATTTCAAACCTATATCTTAAATTACATCTTAAATGATGCGTCATTCAGTAAATAGTTGTTAATTCTTTAAAAAATATAACAAAAATAATTAATTTTTTATAATATTTTAAAAAAATTAATTTTTCATAATAAACAAAAAGGCCTTTCAACTATTTGAAAAAAAAAAAAAAACAAAGAAACCCCAACTCTTGACATGAGACATTAAAAATGAGACGATAGTGTGCCGCAAAGATATCTTATTGGGTTTAAAATGGAGTGGCATCATTTGTACAAAGCCCAAATTTGAAGACGGTCCATCCTTGGCCCACCCCACAATTTCACCATTTCATATTTACATTGACAATACGTTCTTTCTCCCTCTCTTTCTCTCTTCTCTCTTCTCTCTTCTCTCTCTCAATCTCGAAAACAAAACCTTCGGTTGCAGTTTCAGTGATAATGGACTGGGGTTTTGTACACAAAACTTGGGAAAAATGGGCTTCTGCCAGCGTTGGCTCTTCCGGTAATATACCCGCCCAAAGCCCCTCAAGCTTTTCATTATTTTAATTATTACCACATTAGATATATTATATTTATAGTTCATATAATAAAAAGCTGCTGATCATGCCAATGCAAGAGCTATAGAGTAAGCAGCTATTGATTTTTGTCTGTAAATTTTGCTTGTAGGTGAACCCTTGAAGGCTGCTTTGCTTATCAACTATGACCCCACTGGTCCCTCTCGTTTGTTATCCACTATGTCAGCTCCGTGCTTTCTTTTTTTACTTTTTTTTTAAAAAATACCCTTTTATAAATATGTTGTTCTGTTCAGAAGCAGTGAAATTTTGAAGGTTCGTTATGGTTTGTGCAGTGCAGAACAAGAAGGAATCAAAGCCGACCCAGTTGACTTGAGTGAATTTGTTGATTTTATCAAACTCAATAAACTTCAGACTGATTGCTTTGTTATCGGACAAAACCAATGTAAGCTATTCGTGTCTCTTTAACATTTGTGAGTGAAATTCAATTGTTGGACTTGAAGTTTGCTTTGAATTATTTATTAGCTGTTAGATTGCTGGAGTTGCTTGTAAGTCGATCATTATGGTTTTGTCATATGATGACAATTGACACAGACATAGTTACCTCGATTCATGAGAATTGGTTCTGTGCGAGATGCTTGAACACGGTAAAAGCTGCTGGTGAAGGAGCTATTGTTATGCAGACAAAAGCGTTCCTCTTGGTAGCGCTGTAAGCAAATGCTGCATTTGTTTTTCACTTTCGGCATGCTTAGAAATGTGAACTAAGTGTCTAAATGTTTTATCTTTTTCATAATTTTTGTCACTTTGTTATAGATATGACGGCTCAATTGGCTCTGCATCCCGTGCCATGGCATCTGTTGATCAACTGGCCTGGCAATTAAGTCGAAAAAATCTTTAACCTCATCTTCCGCAATGGTACAGTTGAAAGCTTTTACCATTTTTATGTCAAAATGCTTCAAATTGTCTGGTTTACAATTTTCTTCCATTACTTAAATTATTAATTCACTAGCATAGCATATGCCCTGAAGAGCGTTCAGCCCATTTGGAAAGCTGGAGACGATACAACTCAGCTGTTTAAGCGACTATATTGCATTCTCCCTTCGAATCAATATACAGGGTCGGCTTATGGTCTTTCTAAATCAATTTATGCAGGTGGTTTATGCCACAAGATTTATCTGTTCAAATCAAGTCTGATGTGTAAAAGTTGCTTGGAACTTGTCCGAGCATACCAAGTTTCTTGCATACCAAATGTAGCTCCATTCACTTCATCAAGGTTGACAAACATAGCATGACAAATTCATGCATTGATTAAAGGTGATAGAATTGGAAATGCAATAGGCTAATCATGCATTGTTGTTACCCAGTATTTGATATTAGGATTCATATGTGTCACCTTAGTTTTGTTTTCTGAAAGTGATTGTTCTTTGTCACGTTTTAATCATATTGAAGCATTTATGGAGCTACATTGGGTATGTGGGTGCTGGTGCTTCCTTTTACCCATTCAATTTCTTTTGCTAGCCCGTTTCATTTGTATTCTCTCTGTCTTGAACATAAGTCTTGAACATAATTACTGAAAACTCTTTATAGCATCTTTTCCTCCCCTTATGCTGAAGAAAATATTTTGGCTCTCAAGTCTGAGCCTCTTAGCTCTTAGTTTAGTATCCATGTTGTATGGTATTTTATTTCTCATGAGCTGTTCTATAATTGCATTGTGCCATTTGTGATGCTGATGAAAAACATTTTGGCTTTCAAGTCTTAGCCTCTAAGCTCTTGGGTTAGTATCCATGGTGTCTGCTATTTTATTTCTCATGAGCTGTTCTATTAGCATAATCATGTTGGTTTTGGTATCATGGGGGACCCCTATATTTTTCTTTCTCTGATCCATTTGCTTCCCAAATCTAGCTGGAAAAGGGATGATGTGGAAGAGCAAGTGTACCATGGGCAAGAGAAAAGTGATACTGCAGATTGGATGGAAGGATCAATCCTGTATATTTGCATGGTCACTGCTAGAAATTTAATTAGCTTAACTAAGCTCTTTGATGATCAAAGTAAAAACTTGAACTTTCTCCTCTGCTCCTTAGACAAGTTTCTTGTTACCAGGTATCCTTGTAATAGATCTGAATGCTGTTCAGTGGCATAAAATTCGTGAAATGTCTGCCTCAATTTAGGCCTCTTTGTGATGATGCATCCAGTTGTAAACAAAAACAAAAATGGCAATGTATTAGGGCCTGTACCGTCGTCATATTTTGGAGCTGCCAACGGAATATTTATCAGGTAATGATTCTGTCTGAGAATTGCATTCCCGTTGGAATGCATATTCCAACGTTGAATTGATTTGGTAGACTATGGATTGTCATTGGACAGGATGCATTTGCATTCTTGTTGAAATAATTTACTGTTGCTTTCCCCATTTGGGGAATTTTGTCATGAGGATGATACTCTGAATCATTCAACATGTATATGGTTCATGATTGCAGCATCCCGAATTGAAACTGCATGGGATGTATGTTTAGCATGCTTAAAAAATGTTGCCCATACCTCTGGAATTTTTTTTCAATGAGAGTATCTCTCTGGAAAGTGATTTTTGAAGTGTATATTTGGTCCTTTTTAACTTTCATACACTACTACTATTTGACATCATAGGTTTCCGATGTTGAAAAGTAGAGAAAGTGCCTTTGACATCATAGGTTTCCGATGTTGAAAAGTAGAGAAAGTGCCTTTGCCAAAGATGTCTAACGTAAACAAATGTTTTTGGGGTCTGGTTTAACCGTCAATGCCCATATGCATTTTGTCCAAAATTTAGAAACCAATTCATGGAAAAATAACTTTATTCTTATATAATTCTCAGGGCATCTGTGAGAATGAATGTAATGCACTGATGTTGAAAAGTGCTATTTGATTTCGTGCATGATATATGTTTTGAGAACAATTAGAGGAGAGTATGCGTAGGCTACATGAGGCTACATGAATCTCAACGAAGCTTGTCCTAAGTATCCATTTCCAATAATGAAGATTGATTAGTCAGTCGGATACTAGAGAATATCATTCGGAGATGCTTAGAATGTGTGTAATCAAATACCCATGAATTCGGATGAAGAGAAAACCACTAAATACACGGCTACAAGATTATGCCATTCGGATTGAAGAATGCCAATCAACACTTCAAAGGATGCTAAAAAGTGTTTGAAAAATGGTGGATAAGGGTGTCTTTATTCTTTCCAAATGGTTAAAAAATATAATTCTGTAAGTTTTAGAACTTTTGCATTCAATAAATGAATGATAAATTATTTGAGAAAGAATATTTTGGACAATTACTGGGGATGTGTAGAATTATTGAGAGGTGAATGTAAGATATTAATTCCATTCTCATGAATATAATAAATGTAAATAGTAAAAATCTTTTTAGATAAATTTTGATTAAGAAATGAAAATAATTTTTATTGTATAGCCATATGCTAAGAATATTCCCATTAATATTGTAGAAACATCCAATTGCGAAGTACCAGTACAAGTCATGTTGCCATATAAAAACGTAAATACGAAATGTATGATTTGAAGTTATATTCACAAACCGACTTGCCGCTTTTTACACTTACTTTGTTTGCATGTTGCGGTGTCGCATTGACATTGACGGGACGAGATCCCTATAATTATTAGTGTGTGACGTGGCGAATTCCTATTTGGTTAGAGTACCATGTTGGAAATCGAAATTTGAAAAAATTCAAAAAATTGGAAAATAATTTGTCTTTGTCCCAAAAACTAAGGCTGGAATCAAGAAGAAGCCATGTTCTTCGAGGCCCAAGCTGCTGCATTTCAAAACTCAATAATAATTAATTAATTAATTAATTAATTTTAGTAAATAATAGTCACTCGCTTAGCTCAAAAGTTACTCATTATTATTAGTCTCATTCTTCGCTTTGAAAAAAGAGAAAAAAAAATTCAAACGTATGATTGTCATTCCTGTTTCTAGATCTGAAAATGAAAACTGAATTTATTTTATTTATGCTGTAACTGAAAATTTCAAAATCGGTCAATGGGATCCAGTGGTAGCAAAGCTTGTGGTAACGAACCCACGACGGCGTCGTCTAGCAAGAAGGCAAGATCGTCTCGAGCCAACAATTGGCGTTTTCAGTCATCGTGTCTCGGTTCCGGCACCGGTACCGGCACCGGCACCGGCACCGGCACCGGCACGGCATCTGGATCTCGCCATACTCATCACCAGGTTGTTCGCTCATTACTCACTCATGCCACATTGTAAATTGATTTATTTTTTTATTATTCTATGCGTTTTAATTCTGTGAATAAGTAATAATATGTGAAATTTTGAATTTTCGTTTATAATTATGAGCAGACAGATGAAGAAAATGATGGGAATCAGAGTGAAACAGAGTCGGATGAGTTGAAAATTGAATGTGATAGGAAAGAGAAAGATGAAATCGACTGTATTTCTAATAGTGATGATCTTGATGGATGGGCTTCAATGAATGGTAACGGTGGTAGTGGTAGCAGCTCAGCTCGATCTTCTTCGAATCCTAGTCGGTTTCTTTCTCGATTTAGTTTCATTCCTGGTAATATTAGTTTTAGGTTAAGCAGAGCTACCAGTTTAGGGTCATCAAGGGCGTATAATACCGATGATAGAACTGAGTCCCAGCATGGAAGGAGTCCTAGTAATTACCCAGATAATTTGCAAGAAATTCATAATGCAGTGAGAGATGATGGTGTTGGCAATAATAGAGTGGGCATTGACGGCAATGTCTGTTCTCCGAGGGTTATTAATGAGTTGGACAATGTTGGAAGTAGAGTTTCTGATAGGCGGATTGGAGCAAGGGAACCTGTTGAAAGGAATGTTCGTTTCAGTCGAACCCTCAGTGTTGGGAGGCTTCGTGATAGAGTTCTTCGCCGTTCATCGTTATCTGATATGACGTTTTGTCCTTCGCAACAAGAGAGACAAGTGAGAGATGCTAATCAAAGAAGTGCGAGAAATGGTTTTGGCGGTGGCACAGAGATTTTATTATCAACACCTGAAGGTAATGGTAATGGTAATGGTGTTACCTCTCCATTGACATCTGGTTATCCTCCATCCAGCACGACTAGCTCCTTATTCGGCATTCAAGATCACGAGGTTGAAACATCACGACCAAGAGAAGCCAGGTACCACGATCTACTGGAACACAGATCAAATTTCCTTGAAAGAAGGAGAAGAATACGGTCTCAGGTTTGTGTCCTGTGCTGAGACATTCTTTGAAGGTTTCCCATAAGTCATTTTCTCAATCAGAGACACATAACAGACTTGAAGTTTAAATTTTTCTACTTTGTATTAAAAATAAACTAATACTGGTCACAGAATAATTCATCTATGTTTCAGACTGGTTTCCATGCCCTTCTCTCTTTACACCTCTTACTCCTTATGCTGTACTTGTAGATTAGTGATTAACAATTTAATGGTTAGGTTCGTGCTCTTCAGCGGTTGGGAAGTCGCTTTGAGAATCTGTCTGGGCACGAGAGATCTTGTATATTATCTGGTCAACATAGAACGGGTCGTTGCACATGTCGTGTAAGTAATCGAGATGCCAATTCTGGTGACGAGACTGGCACTAGAGCCAGCATATCAAGAATTGTGATGTTAGCTGAAGCATTATTTGAGGTAATGCTAAGTTAGTATTGCTTCTAATAGTCATTTTGCTTGGGGTTTTCCCCATTTTTCTGTATAGTAAGTTTGAATCTCGGACTTCTGTTCATTAGGTTTTGGATGAAATTCATCAGCAATCTGTAGTATTATCTTCTCGGCCTTCTATGTCTTCAATAGGATCCATTCCTGCACCAAATGAGGTTGTGGAATCTTTGCCTGTCAAGTTTTATACTAAATCACAGAAATATCAGAATGAGGAGGTTACACAGTAAGTATTTCTTCTGCCCATCCACAGTTCATTCCTTTTACTCAACATTTTTTATGAGGATTATTTCTTTTTATTATATCTCACTTGAATGTTAAATAATAAATGAATTATGATAAGATACTTGTTCTGTTATCTTTTTCTTCTATTTAAGTGGGATTGCTTTTGATTATTGTTGATAATTTCCTTCTGAAGACTGAGATTATGGTTAAATAGTCATGTGAAGTTATGAACCTCACATTTCCACTTACTTTCCTTTCTTTGTTTTTATTAAATTTCCATCAATGTAAATTAATGTGGGACTATAGTTGTTAATAGGCATGGTTGAGCGGTTATAATTCAGCTTAGGTTTTGTGTGCGGTTCTTAATTGACTTTAATGATCTTTTTCTTCGCATCAGTTTAGGTTGAAGCGAAGCCAAAGATGTAAAGTTACGTCTGGCTTATATATCAGTGTAAATCATTCCTTGATCAATATAAGCATAGGATCATTGTTGATATTTATTTGAGAATGTACAGGGCATTAAACAAATTCAAAACCTGAGTTATATGATCTGGATTGATGTTTGTATTTAGAGTTAGTTATTAATGGATTGGACCTATTTCATCTTTGTATAAAATGGTAGAAAAAAATATTATTTCAACGGACTCTATATGGCTGTAAATACCTGACTACCTGAGCCATTGATACATCTACGTTCTAAAACATCAATAATAAGATTCCATTCTTTGAATGGCAAAGAAACTTAAAAACTAATGATTTTATTTGTGTTTAAATTTCTACTAACAAAGAGATTCCTGGGATTTGTCAACAGCCAAAACCATAAGGTACATGTATCCAATATCTTACATCAAACCTTACATTAATTGTTGAAACTGCTTTACGATGTGTTTTTAGAGTTAGCCGTTGATGGGTAAGTTGATTATTGTACTCATATTTAGGATTTCGGTTCTGACATTTATAACTTTTAGACAAGGCTGCTTCTGGAGTATTTCCCTTCCTTCTTCAAACACTTATTGTCTATAAAATTTGATTTTATGCATTTCCCCCCTTCAAAGTGTCTGTTTTCATTAAAATTCACATTTTTCAATTTTTAATCTCTTTATTTAGTTTTTCTTAAATGTTTGAACTGAATTATCCTTCTGATGGTTTGACTATTACTGAAATTACAGATGCTACATATGCCTAGTGGAGTATGAGGAAGGTGACAGTGTGCGGATATTGCCGTGTCATCATGAATTCCATCAAACCTGTGTAGATAAATGGCTCAAGGAGATTCACAGGTACGAGGCCAATTTACTTTGCTGCAGTCTTGACAGTATCTCATTAGTGCACTGATTTGCCTGTTTATATCAAACACTTGTTCCATCAGAGCTATCCTGTCATATTTCTGCATATTATGGACTATGAAATTAAATAAAGAAGATTGTCTGGTGCAGTGGAAGAAAAGAATTATGGAATATGAGATAAATGAGTTCTTGAAAGCAAGTTTTGCTGTTTCTTTCTTTTTGTTTTTCCAATCAATAACCATAACATTAAATAATTACTCATCAGCACATAATTTTAAATTATTAATCTGTACTACATAATAACCCCAAGGGGTTTGGGTTGGGTTGAGTGGTGGATTCAATCAACAGGTTATGCTTTCTTCACTACTGTTTACCGATGTTGTAGTGGCTTGGAAGTAGCACTTGTTGCGCATAGAAAGGTTGAGGAAACTAAAAAGTACAATGTACTGCATAATTATTAATGTGCACATGACATAATTTTTGTTCTCTATCCATCCTTGAAACACGAAGAGATTTGCAAGTGCTTTATCTTAGGCATATCCTTAGTTTCAATATGTTACGATTATTTGCACAGAATATGTTGCATTTTCTTTGATCAATTTCTGCCCCTTCCAGAACTCGCTTCATTTATTTTTGACTTTGTTTCGTTATGCAATACTTGGATGTTAATGCATCTGTTAATTTTAAAACATTTCACGCAGAGTTTGTCCGCTTTGTCGTGGGGATATCTGCAAACCTGATTCATTGCCGTCAGAGAATTAAGTGGCAGCAACCTATCAGAAAGCTAAGGCTGCAGAATGTGCTGTCTGCTTCTTGTAGACCACCAGAACTCTTGGGAAGTAGTCGAGTTCTCTCTATAAGAGGCTAAGTGACAGGCGATTTCTCTCCATAAGAGGCTAGGCGAGAGGCGAGAGCGAAACAGAGTGATGGTTTCGTCTTCCAAAAGTTCAGCAGCCTTTTCTACTGGTGGCTGTTTTTGGTCTTATTTTTTTCATGGAAAATGAACTCAACTGCAGTTGGGATCAAAAAGCAGACGCACATAGAGAGAGCTGATGTTGTAATTTCTGATTTTCAATTTATTTTCATTTCCCCCCTTCAAAATATCATTTCGTCATATATGTTCACGAAATGTATCTCCTATAACTATATTTCGAATTTCCGATTTTCTTCCCCGCGACATTCCTCGGGGCCCTTTCTCATCTAATCCCTTTAGACGAACAAAATAGAAGAGTAATAAAGAAGTTGAAAAAAATAAAATGACTTTATCAATGGTCACTCGGTTAGCAAAGCACGAAGGGCACAAAGTAAATGTAACTTTTAAAAGCTATCTTCCCATAAGTCGAACTTCAGCGGCAAGCCAAGTAAAAAGATTGAACGTCGCACGCCTGTGCCCAAAGGCGCGTTCCATATCGGTGATTGATCTCTTGTCGTAATAAAGTAGAATGCGAAGCGTAAGGCACGAGGAGCAATGTTGGTTTAACATTAAAAGGGAAGCAGCTTTAGTTTAACATTAAAGAGGAAGCAGCTTTCTAGTGATCTTAAAACAGAATTTTTTTTATTTGTTAAATTTAAAGTAGTATTTTATTTTGTTTATTTTTTTTGTTTTTGTAATTTGTTGTTATCCTACACGTAAATTAGGTTTTTTGGCTTTTAGGTGGTGGATTTTTAAATTTCAATTATTCATTTAAATTATAATTTAAAAGTAATCATAGGTATAAAAATATTTAATAGGTAAGTAATAAAAAAAGGATAATAGATTATTAGAAATTTTTGTAATTTGTTTTAGATAGATGAAAGTGATAGGTAAAAAACACAAAAAAAAAAAAAGATTGATTAGGAATGTAAATAATTTATTGAAAAAATACTAAGTGTGTTTAATACTCTCATTCTTATTTATTCTTAAATGTAATTTTATTTGGATTTTTTTTATAAAGGTAAATGTTTATTTACTCCCTCTATTTTGATTTAAACGTCTGTTTAGTCCATATATTTAAAAAAATCTTAAAACATTCTTGTAATTAGGTATATTACATTCTTACCCTAACATTTTCTTTCTTTTATAACAATACCCTTTACAACAATATTCTTGATATTAATTAATTATCTATAAAAATTTAATTAACAAACCAATTAATAAAATCAGTGTGAAAGAATAAGTACATTTTGTATCAGTACAACAATCTTATTAATAATTATTTATAAATTAATTAATATCAATTAACTTAATATAATATTACCGATGATTATTTTATTAAAAATTAATATACTAAATTAATTTTAAAAGTAAAATAATATAAAAATATTTGTATAAGTTTTTCTGTTACTTTTAAGATTAATTTAATAAATTATTATATTTTATTAAATTCCTAAAAAAATATTATTGTAAAATGAAAAAAAAAAACGTAAAAGTAAGTGTATAATATATTTAATAAAAAAGAGTATCTTAAAAATTAAACAGATAGTTAATTGAAAATATGGGGATAAATATTTATCCACGATATAGCGACAATGAAGGGTGCCGGGTGCCAATAGCTTCACGCAATTAACAGTAGAGGGATAAGGTTCAGCGACAATTTAACGCATAATAAATAGTTGTAATGACATGGAAGTGAGCATAATTGAAGATGAAAAAGTAGACAGTGGAAGTGAGAGAACCCAAGAAATCGCGTGCAAATTTTAGAATGTTGGAAAAATGAACACAATTGAGAATATCGATCAGAACCCCAATCAGGAGCTGCCGACCCGACCTCAAACCCAAACCCAAACCCAAACCCAAACACAGTCTCACTCTCGGCGGCCACGTGGCTTCGCGGCAGCGGCGGCGGCGGCGGCAGCAGCGGCCAATAATAACAACAACAACAACAACAACAATAATAATGCATCTTCCGGAAAGGGAAAGAAAGAGAGGGAGAAAGAGAAGGAGCGAACGAAGCTTCGGGAGCGCCACCGCCGCGCTATCACCAGCCGCATGCTTGCCGGCTTGAGGCAGTACGGTAATTTCCCTCTCCCCGCACGTGCCGACATGAACGACGTCCTCGCTGCCCTCGCACGTGAGGCTGGCTGGACCGTCGACCCCGATGGCACCACCTACAGGCTATCTAATCAGTCCCAATCTCACCACCATCTCCACCAACAAATGGTAAAATTTTTTTAACCAAAACGACATCGTTTTCTTACTTTTCTTGAAACTTATTTTTCTTTTATATTGATAATGCGCACTCAGGCGGCGGCGGCGGCAACGACAACAGCTACATTTCCTGTGAGATCGATCGAAAGCCCACTGTCAGTGAAAAGTTGCTCCGTGAAAGCGTCAGTGGAGTGTCAGCCGTCCGTTCTGAGAATTGACGAGAGCTTGTCGCCGGCGTCTTTTGATTCTGTTGTGATTCCTGAGAGGGATACGAGGGGTGGTGAGTTTAATGCAAGTACCAGCCCGATCAATAATTCAGTTGAATGCTTGGAGGCTGATCAGGTGAAAAAGGATTTAATTCTCTCATGTTACTTTACATTAGTGAATATGATAGTTTATTAGTTTTTAGATTGTGGGGTTGGCTTGTCTTTGCAGCTTATACAAGACGTCCGTGCTGGGGAACACGAGAATGACTTCACTGGAACACCATACATCCCTGTTTATGTTTTGCTTGCCGTAAGTGTGTTTGCATCCTTATTTCTTTTTCTTGTCAGATATTCAGCTTTGAATGTCTTTATGCTGAAACATCATTATATGTACATGTTCCTACACTAATATTGACGATTTTAACTGCTGTCTCTGAACGCCAAAACCTCTTGAAATTTTGTGGCAGAATCATGTCATCAACAATTTCTGCCAGTTGGTTGATCCCGAGCTTATTAGACAAGAGCTAAGTCATATAAAGGCTTTGAATGTTGATGGTGTTATTGTAAATTGCTGGTGGGGTATTGTTGAAGGCTGGAATCCTCAGAAATATGCATGGTCTGGCTATAGGGAACTGTTTAACATAATCAGAGAATTTAATCTGAAAATTCAGGTGGTTTTTCATTGCTTATTAGAGACTCTTTTTATTTATTTACCAAAGACATAGAAGGGACCTCTCATTATAGCTCAATGTGCATTTTTGGTATCAAATATCCATGTTTCTTTTTCCAGTGGAATATATTTTTTTTTCTTTCTCCTCCTTATCAAAACTATATTTTGTTTCTCCTACTTGGGTGACAGATAAAGACACATACCGGTGAGATGAAATTGTCCTTTTATGCTAGTGTATTTTGGCTTTCGTGATAAGTTTGAGTGTCTTCAACATGATTTAGAGCTTTCAAATACAGTGCAGTATTTATGGATAGATCACTATTTTCTATCAACTTGACGAATCAAATTACAGAGTTGTTGGTAATGATTCTATTTATCCTTGTGTTTTTCTTGAAGTTCAGGTGTAGGTTTATTTGAATATGTGGCTGTTGTGTCAAATGCAGCACATCTGGTAGTTATGTTAGTAAATCTTATCAGCACAAATTTCTGTTTATGGCTTCTCTATTTCAATGTAGGTCTTCATTATTCTGTATAGCCTCTACTACATATGCATGAAGATGCTTACTTGTGACATTTTCATTTGTTGCTAGCATGTTCCTGCTTGTTGAAAGACTGAAATGGCACACAATAGCAAAATTGCAAATCCATGAAAACAATATTGTGCAGCTGTAAGTTATAAACAGAATATTTAATAATTGGGCTTTTCCTAAACTTGTATGAGTCTTATAAAATGCATGACTGATTAATTTCTTAATTTTTGCACTACAATCAATGGTTGTTCATTTGGTTAATAATGCATAGTTGACCGCATGTACTTCTTACTATGAGTACATTTAGTAGCTAATATTGAGATTTTAATTTGGAATGCTTTTTGTAATATGGGAAAATTTGTACTAATACTGTGAAATGGCTGCTGCAATTTCTTTTCAATTTGAAGGTTGTAATGGCATTTCATGAATATGGAGCAAATGACTCCAGTGATGCATGGATCTCTCTCCCACAGTGGGTTATGGAAATAGGTAAAGGCAATCAGGATATATTCTTCACTGATCGTGAAGGAAGAAGAAATACCGAATGCCTCTCTTGGGGTGTTGACAAAGAGCGAGTACTTAATGGAAGAACTGGTATTGAGGTATTGAGATGTTGTATTTCGTATATTAATTCTTATCCTGCTCTACTTTATTATAGATAAGAAAATACTATTTAACTTTATGAAGCTGCCTTTTTATCCGACTTCCATCTGCCTGCAGTAATTTTTTTACCCTATCCATCTTTTTTTTTTATCATTCTTCTTTAGATTAGTTAATTGCAATCCACTGTTTTTAATAATTTTTTTTTAATATTTAGATCCTACTTTTTCCAGTTGACATTACCTTGTTGCTGTTACTTCAAGATTTCTGTTGCTTATTATTATTTCCAAACATGCTCAAATATATGCAGGTCTGTTTTGATTTCATGAGAAGCTTCCGGACCGAGTTTGATGACTTGTTTGTAGCTGGTCTCATTTCTGCTGTTGAAATTGGACTTGGGCCATCAGGAGAGCTGAAGTATCCTTCCTCGTCAGAGAGGATGGGATGGAGGTATCCAGGGATCGGTGAGTTTCAGGTATCTGCTAGAGCTATCTATGTATTGTGCCAATCTATAGAGCTTCTCTTTATGCCATATGTTGTGGTAGTTTAATGATTCAATAATAAATTGGTGAAAGGTTCAGATTCCTATTATTTCTTGTGGTTCACTTTTTTGTGATATTTTAGGAACTGAAAGCACTCAGTGTAATAATGTGGTTGACCTTTAGCTTTTGGGAAAGGGTTTTGTTGAGAAGAGTTTAACGTCTTTGGGTTTAGATAACCACCATTACTGAGATAGTGTCATAATCCTTTATTTATGAATGATACCTCAATAATGGTTAGAGTATCATCTCATAGCAGTTGTCTTATGATTGATAAAACCTTGCAATACTCATGCTGCATGGCCTAATCCAGAGATGATCACAGATGCAAAAGACCATAAAAAACACATCTTTTCAAGCCAAATGAAACAAGCAAACTTAAGAGGAATTTGTAGCCACAAGACCAATGATTTACGGCAAAAACTAAAATAAAGGTGAATTGGAACCAGAAAAAATTAATTTCAAGACTGTTAAGAGTTTATAGAAATTTCATATTTGAAATTTATTCGAACTGATGATAAAAGTTGCTTACTCTAACTTACGTTTCAAATATCATTTTGAGTCACTAAGTACAAAGTAAAAGGTAAGACATCAGTCTGAAATAGTATATTAGTTCTATGTAGGGCTAGTGGATTGGCTGAGTGTACTGATGGGCCAGCTCTCCTCATAGCAATGTCTTTGCGGCCTGCACCCCTATGCCTATGTGGAGGCATAGTAGATAACACTTCAAAATTTAGAAGATTTTTCTTTTGTTAGAATTGAAGGTACTTCTGCTGATTAAATCATTGATTAAGAATATTTTGGTAATGTTAGGGGAAATTAGATGTTTCTGCTGTCGTATTTGTATCATACCCCAATTTTATGCATAATTTAATATCAACACTATATTGGTGATGACTTTCATATGTACTTAAAAAAAAAATGACTGGATTTCATTTTTAGTCAAATTATAGTTCAACTACTATTATTGATTGCTTCTCCATAGTGTTATGACAGATATTTACAGCAAAGTCTACGGAAAGCCGCCAAATTGCGTGGACAAGCTTTCTGGGCTAGAGGACCTGATAATGCTGGTCAATATAATTCTCTGCCTCATGAAACCGGATTTTTCTGCGAACGAGGTGACTATGATAGCTATTATGGGCGCTTTTTCCTCAATTGGTATGCCCAGACATTGATTGACCATGCAGATAATGTATTGTCTCTTGCAAGCCTTGCATTTGAAGAGACAAAGATTATTGTTAAGGTATGTATGGAAGTATCTTAACAACGCACTTGATGCTGATGTTTATTTATGATACACTTATTGACACCATCCCACTCATAAATTCCTAAAGCTACGAATGGATTTTGGAGTTCTGGCTAAAGGTTGATTTTGAACTACTGAAGCCCATGTCAACGGCATTATCACTTAGCAACTTTTATTTCTATGACCACCTGCAAAATAAGCACCATTTCACTTAAACTGCCTGCATACCAGTACACCTAATCTCTTTGGTGGCAATTTCCTGAATTCTTGATTCTCCAAGGCAATTTTTTTGTAAGTCCTTATTTATTTGGATGGATTTCAATTCTATCCATAAAATTGGATTTTGGTTAATAATGGTTCGACATGCCATTCCTGAACTCCAATTAATCTTTTTCTCTTTTTAATCTCATGGATTATGGATATGGCAAATGCATCTGTGTGTAAAGCGTAATGTTTTGAAATTTAAGTATCTGATGATTAAGAAACTGGCCAAAAATGTTGCAAAGTTGGATCTACTTTATTAGTAAAAGAATGATTTAGGTGATGAATTTGAATGATACCAGTTTTGATGGGAACAATATGCTCAGTTCTTCTGGGGGCATTGGGTGCGAGGAACTTGAAACTTTAATCGTGGTTTGCTGGAAAGATAGCCTTATAGATTCAGAAAGTGAAGCTCATGTTGTGATGTATATATAGGGCTATAATACAGCTTACACATGTTCATCGCACAATAAAATAAACTTTAAATGGAGACAAACGGGACTCTTGAAACAAGGAACATGCAGGAGCTTTTGACTGAGCTTTGGACTCTAAACTTGAGAATCAAATTGGGTTGTTAACTTCATTTGTATCCATTCTTTCATGCTGCTCATTATTCTTGAAGTTTTGGATGGTCCTTTATGTATATATTAGTACTTATATTCAAGATGTTGAACATGCATGTATATGTCAAGAATATGCTCAGACAATAATATAACTCAGCCATGATAATATAAGCAATCTGCTGAGAGGTTGCATTTGGTAATTGTTATTTCAGTTCCAAAATAATACAATTAAACTGAAAAATAAATAATCATGATCTGCAGGTTCCTGGGGTTTATTGGTGGTACAAGACAGCCAGTCATGCTGCAGAGTTAACAGCAGGATACTATAACCCTTCAAATCAGGATGGATACTCTCCAGTTTTTGGAGTTCTCAAGAAGCACTCAGTTACAATGAAGTTTGTGTGTGCGGTTCCTAGCCTGCAGGATCATGAAGCTCTGGCTGACCCCGAAGGTTTGAGTTGGCAGGTGATGGTTTCTTTTTGTTATCCATGACATCCTCTGTTCTTCCTAAAGCTGTCTCTGTTTCTTTGATTTTCCACTCCTAAGAGCTTTGATCAATGTTGAGTGAAGTGTTGAATTCTAGTGTTTGAAATGGAACACTACCCAGGTTTATTAGTTGAGTTGTTGATGTAGGCAGGTTTAGATAAAATATTCTGCTTGCTTAAATTTATGTGTCAGGTACCCGTCTGCTCGATACAAGTGCTGACTCATCTTAATTTTCTCCTGAAGGTTCTTAATTTGGCCTGGGATCGAGGATTGGCTGTAGCTGGTGAGAATGCATTTTCATGTTATGACAGGGAAGGGTGCATGAGAGTAGTTGAGATGGCAAAGCCAAGAAATGATCCTGACCGCCGTCACTTTTCATTCTTTATGTATCAACAACCATCTTCTTTGCTTCAGGGGACAATTTGCTTCTCAGATCTGGATTATTTTATTAAATGCATGCACGGTAAGAAATCCTAAGGTCTGGATCACATTTTTATACAGCAAGTGTTGTTAAAAGATCAAGACTTAACTCCCAGTCTCTCATATGGCCTAGTACAAAGCACAAACAAAGCTTTTTCTTGAATGAAGTGCGTACTTGCTATATAATGAGACAACTACATCATTAGCTTACTACTTTTTGCCCTCTTATGACTTGATTCGTAGTCCTCTTAATCATTGTTTTGAAGGTCAGAAGGTTATATATTAAGTAGATGTTATGGTAAGCTATGCTAGACTTGGAATTTATCTGCAATTTCTTTTTTCTTAATTTCGAGTTATTTATTCCTTATTTACTTTAGAGTTGATTTATTTACCTTATTAAATCCAGGTTACTCAATTTTAGGTTTAATGGTATTCCTATTTGATTAGGATTTGGCCACTATAACAACATCAGTGGTTAAGACCATTTGAAATAGTTTGATCAAATTTTTATCCTTGTCCTTTCATGTAATTCTGAGAGTTTTGACAATATATTTTCTTTTCCAGGAGATATCGCAGGCGATCTGCTGCCCTAGTAGTTAAGTGTACGTCTACCTCCCATCAAAGAGTATCAACACTGTCACAGGACATTCCGGTGAAGGGGTTGGTGACATGAAGTGTATAGTTTCAGATGTGGTTGAAAGCACCTCATAATCCAAGGTTCTGTAGAAATCTCTAGTTTCGTTAGCTGTAATGTTGTTATACAGATCATATTTTCTGACTGCAAACAGTGTCGGAGAATCTAAGAGATGGTTGTAGCAATAACACCCCATGATCATATTTATGTTTGGTTTGGATTAATAGAAATGAAGAAAAAGTACTTGGGATTTTCTTACTCGGGTGTTTGAATAAGAGAGAAGTGAAAATAATTCTTGAACTCTTTTTAGGAGGGTGCCATTTGCATGGAAATAAGAATGTTACTGCGTTTGACTTCTATTTTACTTCAAATTAAATGGTTATCATCAAAAGGTTACAATAATAAAAGTATAATGTTCTCCATGCTTATTCCCAATATCTTGCTGCCTTGGATGGTTAATCTTCTCTTGTAAAATCAGAAACCGACTCTTCAATCTTAAAGCTTAAATGCCACCGCCCAGCCTTCTTTTCTCACTGTCACTGGTAGGGTTGCCTTTTGTAAGACAGGACAATTTCATGAACATCAGTTGCAAGACCTTGAGCTTAACCAACTCCAACAGAAATTTGATCGTTTTTACACCATATCATCGAATTTTCGGTTGTGTAATTTCGAATGAGAACACCAGCCCTCTTTACTTTTGAGAATCACAATATTGAGGAAATTCGCATTGGCAAGGACTTTCTCTTACCTGCGGGGTGAAAATAGTTGTAAAAATATTCGTTGAAGTTCACATCAGTGTGAAAGTGCGCATGAAAGTGCAACAAGTTCTGCTTTTGAAAATCAACATTTACTAGAAATATGTTCCTCAAAATTGTTCTAGTAAGTATCAAAGTGCTCTAGCATTAATATTTAGAAGAATTCCAAAACTTAAAATAGAACAAAAAGTTATCCTACAATGGCAAGTAAACAATCCTTTGAAAGGGAATTTTAAAAAAGATAGAGAAAACGTTCTAGCATATGAACTGTAGGCAGTCCACAGAAATGTAATAGATTCAATGGTTATAGCCATAGAATCAAAACCTAATTAAAAAGGAAGAACGCAAGTTGGTAACGATGTCCCTAAATGTAGACCATGCCACTCACAGAATCATATGAACAGAGGTTATATTAATTTTCAGGACCATTGCAAGCACATACATACTCATATATGCTCTTAAACAACTAAGAAAATTGAACCAACTAAAACCTTGGAAAACCACCCACCTTACGAAATGTGAAAGATACCCTTCTTGATGCCCTTCTGATTACAGTGTCATTCACCATGTCAATCTGTCCGATGTTTATTGGTTAACCTCATGAATTTGGATTAAAACAGATATGCTAAAGCACAAATGCATATGAGTGCATACACATGAATCTAGTAAAATTTATTACTGATAATGTTTATTACCTTATGATGAGGAATATAATGATTCCAAGCATAACGTGCCTCCTCGGATAACAGTAGCATGGACCGAGGAGGAAGATAGATAGCTCTTCTCAAGACTCTTGCGCAGTCATCAGGATTTTCACCAGCCATATTCATACCCGGCATAGTATTCAGAAGCCATGAACCTTCTAAATACCTCCTAAATTCCATAATGCTAGGACCTGCTAACGAAAGGCTGAAAATTAATCCTTCAAATGCTGAATGGGTGTCTATGTGTGGAGATAAACCTACTCCAGGTGGATACTCATTAACCTGTAACAGAATCATTGATCCTCAATTGTAACTAGAAAACATATCATAATCGAACAAACAAAGGGTGTATTAAGATAAATTTGGCATCGCCAACATTGCTTTCAAATAGTCAAAATTGCTTCAGGCTATTACATTACCGTTAGTTGGTCCAATGCTACACTTGTAGAATCGTCAAGGTTTGGAAATGATGAAACCCTTTCAAGTATAGAAGAAACAAAAGATGGAAGTTCTCCCAAGCATTGCTTAGTATTAACATTCCTTATCTGTGATCAAAAGAAAGATAAAAATACAAATAACCTTTGAGATTTTTCCTAAGACATAGACATACAGACAGGAAAATATTTTTGTATTTAATATAAAGTAGGCATAATTGTAAAGATTGCATTATTGCTGAGTGCGAGCATGAAATGATAGACACAGGAGCTGGGGAGTGAAAAAAAAAAAAAACAATATTTTCCACAGTTAAGAAAGAAGTGCACAAACAAAGACCCTTGGAAATTCAGGTAGACCTATCCTAAGAACTCAATAATGTGAATAATAATAATTTGGAAGCCAGTACAATGCATAGTTCCACCATGCACATATTCTGTCAAAAGGTTTAAACTGCTAGTTCATACAAAGTAGTTGAAGACATCAGAGACATCAAGCAATCATCACAGCAACAGCCACCATAAACACAATAATGCACCAGATATCCAATTATTTTTCCTCTTAATCAATTACTGAACCACAATGATCTAAATTAACAATGCTTCTATAACATTTTCCTACATAAGATCTGTTTTTCTATAAAATGAAAACTAGAGAATAAAAATGATCAAGGATTGATACAAACAGATATACAATGTTTGAAAGTATGCACACTTCTGAAGGCTGTACTGCTCATTTTGCCCAATTAATCTAACCGAAGCAGATGTACATGTAAATCCTTATTTTTGTTTGTTTGTTTGTTTGTCCCCTGTGCTCAAACAATATCCAAGTTTTCTGAAACAATTCGGTGGAACAATTTACAGAAGACAAAAAAGGATAGCATTATAAATTGAGCAATGCCATCTAATTGTTGTTTTATTTATTTATTTTTTATTTTTTATTTTTTATTTTTAGGTAACGGAGAGTCGTAGAATTAGAACATTGTTAGATATCTCTATTAACCTAGTAACAAACTCTTTTCTTTAGAAGTATATACGAGTCATTTTTATAACTTTTAACAAATACAACTAATTCACATATGAGAACTATTAATGCCACATCATCATCCAAATCTTTCTTATTTGTAGGGTTACTTCCCCTGTCACTCTCAGTAAAAATACAACTTCTAAACCTTCTTGTTATTTCCCCTGAACTAATGTTAAAATCTGATAATGTGCAGGAAACAAGTTGTGCAGGATTGTGTTACTGACTTACTGTTACCTACATTGTAACAAAATTCATATCCATAATGTTGAACCCTTCTTTTCGAAAGATTGTTCCAAGGCCTACTATCAACTGCTGCAAGCAATTCCTTGAAAAAAAAAAAAACAGTAATCATAATTCACACGTAAGCTTAAGCTGAAGCTGAAGCCGAAGCCGAAGACGTTCAGCATAAAAATTCAAGAATTTGACTAACCTCCTCTTCTTTAGCGCTCACAAAGTCATGCAACAAGTAAAGCCCTGGAATGTTTACCTCCGAAGCCAGCAACGACACCGGAACTGAACTATTGATCTAAAATATAATTTAAACAACAAATTATAATTAACAACTTTTATTAAATTAATATTAAATAAACCAAACGCTATAAAATTTGACCTTAGGTTAGCTTACGTGCCGAATGGCAGGCGATTCTTCGAGTACAGAATAGCTAATGTGCAAGAAACGATTTGCGAGATCGGCGCAAGGACGAGAAGCCAAAGAATTGAAAGCAGCCTGAGCTGAGGCCTCGTCGAAATAAGAAACAATGACACGTGCGCCACTGTCGTCGGCTGCGTAGACTGCTTTGACGTCACCAAAGGCGCTGAATACGGACTCAATTGCTTCGTAAGAAAGCCCCACCGCCGGTCCACAATTCGCCACAAAAAGATTCGGACTCCGCTCCCCCTCCGCCGCCTTCGGTCGCCGGAATCTATTACTCTTCGGCTCGCCCATTTTTTGAGACAAATGTATTTGACAAGTTTTGCTCGCGACAGTATAAAAAATGTGATGAATGTTGGATTAATTTCATTGCACCCCTTCATTTATCGATAAAAATCAAACTGGCACTAATTGTTTTGCAAGTCATAATCGCGCCCCTCACCCCGTTTGCTGTACTGCTATAGAGATGAAAAGATGAATTATTACATATTTATTTTATTTTTAATTTGTAAATAACTACTAATTACTATGAGTTTTCATATTAATTGTGATATAAACATAAATTAATTCATTCGTGCTCATTAAATAAATAAAAGGTCGTAGCATTTACAATGTCAAAAAGAAATATCTCTTATACATCATGGAGAATTTCCAGCGGTCAGGCCTATACAAGCCTCTTTACTACTACTACTACTAATACACCACACACGATTCACACTTGGTGTCGAATTCACAGAGCTTGATTTAGCTTCACTGTTTGAAGTTTCCGAAGTAGAACAGCTACTTGCATCCGAAGTAAAGTACTTTCCATCTGCCTTATTCATCTGATCAATGAGCGAGTGCCTTGAACGTAGACGAAGCCATGGCATCTGAATCTGATCCACATTATCATCATTCAATTTTGAACCTGGAGTGCACCATTTTGCCGCAGGTGAATTGGGATTGCTCAATGCATCTTCCTGTAGAATGTCTCCTATTCTAGACAGTATGCTGAAAGCCAAGTTTGCAAGAACACGGGAGTATGCTTCCAGTATTGAATGCCCAACATCCTGTTCAATAATAGCAAGAATCGTTTTGTGAATTTATGCCTAAGCAGTATTAGATTTTTTGCCTTCCTATGAACCAGATTATTAAGAAACTTGAATTGATGGATAAAACTCACCTTGCCATATTGGATTTTTGTGGCATCGAGAAATGTTTGGGGAAGGTTAGGATATCTGTTCTTTAGCTGCTGTATGAGGGCTTCTGCTCGTTCCAATAGGAACTCCATCTTATCCAGTTCTGATATAGGGTCTTTAATGAAGTACCACGATGTTCGGACGGGGGATTTACCACTAGCTTGTTCAGAAATTCTTTCTTTCCACGTAAATACAGCAGCTTCTAACTTGTTAATGGCTTCAAGTGCACTGTGTTCAGATTTTAAATTGAGGAAATTGATCATTTCGCCAGAAGAACTTGATTCGGCAGTCAAGACCTTGTACAGTTCTTCTCCAAGACTCGTCTTTCCAGACTGCAAGAAGAAAGCAAGAAAAGATGTAGTTACAACATGCAAAAAGACCGCTTGCAGCAGAGAACATAATCCATCTATCTATCTGTATAGATAATATATACATGCAAAAAGACCGCTTGCAGCAGAGAACATAATCCATCCATCTATCTGTATAGATATATATATATTTGCAGCAGAGAACATAATCCATCCATCTATCTGTATAGATATATATATATATATATTCCGTTTTTTTTAATCAGCCAAAATGGTCATACTATTTGGTTAATCCTGACCTCCTGCACTTTTGCCTGGGACTACTTCAAAAGATCACAGTGCATCTTGTTTAATCATAGTCCATAGTTTCAGTAATGCTGTAAAATTTAAAACACAACAATATAGAGAATCCCTATAATTCTAAAATATTTACAAGATTTGATAATTAAGAAGTCTTTGGGAGGTATACATGGCATGCTAACCTTGGGAAGTGCATCCTTTATAATGGTTGGCACAGGCATTTCAAGCAAAACATTCTCGTTGATTGATTTGGCAGCCTTGAATACTTGATATACGACCCTACACTGAGAAAGCAATTTTTTCCTCCCGGAGTCAGAAAGCCCAGATGCTGGTAACTGGGGCAAAGGTAGCCACCATCTCTTGCTCTCTCTAGCACTCTTGTTCCTTCCTTCTGCACGACTACCTACTTCTGCATACCAGAACTCAGTATTCACCATTGAATCCAACGTCTCCTGCAATTTTATAAGTTTAACCTAGTGAATAAGGATATCCATGAATAATAAGTCTCTAAACTTCGAGAGGAATGAAGAGTCCGCCTACAATAAGCATAGAGTCCAACTTCTGAAGTGCCGGAAGATTCATATGGATGTCCGCACGGGCTTTTGGGGTCATTATCTGCACCAGCAACAACAAAAAGTAAATATTGCTAACTGTAGAGAGCATGTTGGATCTGTCTTCAAAATATATTTTTCTTTAAAGAATGACCTCCAAGGTTCGGCCATTGGCAGCATTTTGCCTAGCAGGAACTAACTCAACCATAAAGTTTGTAGGAGAAAGCAACCAGTCCATTTCTCTCTGCCATCTACTTTTCCTTTCTTCAAGCAGCGGCTCTAATTTCCACAACTCCCCGAAGACTGAGGCTGCAAATAAACAGGAAAAACTTTTAAAAATCAAACTGCCAAATGTTATTTCTTCCTTGGATAGTATAGTTGTCCTTTGTCAAGTAAGAAGTACCACTGTTGCTTACATTAGTATCAGCAGTACAATTTGGCATCTATTCGTCTCTTGCTTCCTAAAGCATAAACGCAGCAAGGAGTTTATCTTTCAGACATTTCAGTTTGAGTAAAGTTCCTGTGCTTTTCTCAAATCAAGAAGGGAACCTTTTAGCTTATTGTTTCCTTGGTCAATCTATATCCAGAGTATGTCCCTTTTTTAATCCATGTGCACTCTAAATTTAAAAGTCAACTCCAAGTTGGGTACATGTATATGATCTATTCTTTGACGTTACTTTTATTTGCTTTCTTTTGTAATTGATGAAGGTTGTTTGAGATTTGAGGGCAAGTGATTGAAGACGATGCTTTCTCAGGAAACTTAATACCCAGGTCTGAAGCACCGTCATCAGAAAGCATTACCGGCAATTAGCTGTTATCTTCATCATGTATAATCACAAGTGTGTTCTAGTGCAAACTTCGTTACTAAGCCCTGCATTTGTCTAAAGTTAATCGAAGCTCTTAAACTGGCTACCGCATTCACTAAGCTGCTCATACAATAGAAAGACACATATTGAACGTGTTGTGTTTCCATGTTCTGGCATACTAGCTAGAGTTTCTGCATATTTTCCACATTAATATCTCCATCTATCCTCTTACTCTCCATCAATTAGATTAGTCAATCACAATCTCAGTATATAACTACACGAGTAATATATCTAAAAGCATATCTCCACTAAGTACTTCTGAAAGATCTCTATGGTAAAATTATTATGTGAAAAATAGAAACTACTAAAGAGAAGGGATAAAGTCTACCAGCAAGATTAGTTATGGCATTTGACAATGCTAATGCAGTGGCGACACCCAAACGTCCCCCAGTAATATCTTCACCTAATAACAGCTTTGAAAATCTTTCTTTCATTGTCTCAACATCCAAAAAACGCAACGCGTAAGCAGGTTTCTGTTTGACATGATAATGGTTGGGGATTTCGGAGGGTTCCCAATCTTCTGAACCATGTTCAACCCTCTTCATTGTTGACCATTTAGAAGAAAATGATCCAAAAGCATCTTTGCTAGATGAACAGCTTGAATCATCATCGTCCAATGAGTCGGTTAAACATCCATCACCTCTGCTTGTTCTACTTTCATTGTCATAAGATTGATCATTGAGAATGCAACTCTCAAGGCCATCATAAGTCATTATTCCTGAAATATTAAGACTCATTGTCATTCCCGCAAAGCACAAAAACAATCTATGTGGTCATTTCAGTTAACCAGAAACAAATAATTACATGATTAAATAATTAAGAAAATTTATCAAAATTATAGACAAATTACAGAGAAGCACCGATGCTGCAAAAACCTGAATTTTTGTGTGGTTGCCATATTTGTAAAGTAAACACATCCTAAAAGTTTGCACTTTGCTTACACAGAAAAATTTCAGAAAACATAGGACCTGCCGTGAAGATCACTATGATCTCCTAAATGTGCTAAATAATGAGTGCTTGTAAAAGTAATAAAGTTAGAGTACTGTGTAAAAATAAAATTATTCTGAGTTTCCTACGTGGGTCAAAAATTAATTAATTAGCTATTTCTTATTTGCCAAGTGATACAGTTTCTTCCCTTAGAGGAGATCTCCTAATGAATTTGAGCATGCCTATGAAGGAGAGCAGCACCAATTACAATCTTGGTGCATTCTTTCAAAGAAGGCGCTTAATGAATTGGATTACTGATGAATGGATTGTATGAAAACTATCCATCTTTCTTTTTCATTTTTTTGGTTTTCCTTGTACATTTTAGGACAGAATCACATATTATCTTCTTGTTACAAAACAAACTTCAAATTTGTTAATAATTTTCTCCCAAAATGGAGCCTTGATAAAGTTAAACATTATCGTGCTGTATTCTTATTATCTATCACCTTGAAGTTAAATATAATACTTCTACAGAGTGCAAATATTTCTAACAAATTTTAACATTTGATATAGTTTTCTGATACTGTTAGATTAATCTAATTGCTAGAAATTTTTTTTTTTTAATCTCAAATGTAGTTCATGAGCTTATTTTAAGGAAGAATGTGATTAAAGATCATAAACACTTTGAAGTAAATTATCCAAAAATGCTTTACAAATGCTTCTTTGCAATCATTTGTTTTGCCGTTATCGTAAGAGACATAAAGCTAGATATCTATTGCATTACTATCACACCCTTGATCCCACTACTCAAGTAATACAAATAAAAACACTTCATCAATCATCACATTTACTATTCTTAACTTCGTACAGATCCAGCAACAATCAATTTTCCATTAATAAATTTAATAGTTAATAGTTAATACCAATTTTTCAATCTTTGATTGGTATGAAACAAAGTAAACTTTAAACAGAATAGAAGTGCTCTTATCTTCTTTATTTCAGGACGGCCTACCAATTTTTCAATATTTGATTGGTATGAAACAAAGTAGACTTTACACAGAATAGAAGTGCTCTTATCTTCTTTATTTCAGGACGGCCATTTCATGTACTAAAAATCTATAGATCCCAATATTTCTCAATATTTTTGTATAATTGAAGCTTAAAAAAATCAGAAGTTGCCTATGCAAAGACAAACGGTACAAAATCAAGAGTGGAAATTTCCTAGAAACCAGCCAAAGTGTTAACAGACACAATAAGTCTAGTGGCGCAAGAATATAGAAAGGCATGAATTGCATAATACAGCCATGAGTTTGGTAAAATTTCCTTTTAATTTTTAGTAAACATGTAGTAGGTGGGAAATGTTGTGCTGAAAAATCAAAACACATTAAAAAATGAAAAAAAGGAAGGGAATCCTTCTAATGGGAGCTGAAGCTGACTGGTCCAAGCTGAAACTACAAAAATTAATTCAGAAAATGACATTTTTGTCCCCACTGGACCCAATTAGTCAATTACTACACTGTCTGATTCAGTGGTTGGGAAGAAGCAGTCAGTTTTAAAATTAAAATTAGGGTATTTTTCACTGACCTCCCCTGAATTTTGTCCAACCCACAGTTTGATAGACTTTTGCACAAATTAACACTGTCATCCCCTTGACCTAACCAAGCATTTAGTTGACTGTTAATGTCAGGGAATAACTTCAAACAGGGAATAACTTCAAAAACAGAAATGAACTAATTTAAAATTTAATGTAACAAATAGAAAGAAAATTATATCTGTTTTTCGTCTCTCCAGATGTATTTTCTTGTCTTATTTTCTTTTTACTGCATAAAGTATGTTACTCGTGCATGTGAAATGTGTCTAAATTATGAATATATCTTTTGTTAATTTGCATCTTCAATTTTAAGTTAGTTTTTCATTTTCTACACAATTTTTAAGTGTAAATTATTATTTTATTTGTGTTTTGGTATAATTTATGTTGTTAGCCTTTTAAATTATTTGTTGATTACAAACAATTTCTTTATACACTAGCTATTTCATTTCTCGACATGGTTGTTTTGCTTCAAATCAGAGGCACATATGTATTTCTATTCATTTAGTCATCCATGTTAACAGTCCATCAAAAGATGAGTTAAGTCAAGGGAGGTGAGTGTGAATTTGGAACCAAACTGAGGGTTGGACAAAGTTCAGGGGAGGACAGTGAAAAACACCCAAAATTAATGCAAATAGCAGTACTCTATACTACAGGGTCCACCTGATGATAGTCCATAGATCAAAACAATAAGCTAAATTTTTGTTAGTACTAAAATTACGGGTCCACCCTTAGCCATAGGCTATTGATATATTGCAATCACTTTTGCTTATAAAGGTGATATCTTAGATTCTGCCACTAGACTTGTCTTGAAATCTTCCGAAAAAGTTTCAAAAAAAAAAAAAAAAAAAAAAAACAAAGAAAAAGTTCAAATTATGTAGCAACCCCATGTGCCTCGCACATAAAGAAACATACCACACCATGCCATTAAGTTAGGTCCACCTTATGGTTTATAGTTTTGCCCCCTACTCTATATTCCAAGTGATAAAAAGTCAATATATTCATACCACATCTATTAATTGCTAGACAAATCGGTGCTACAAAATTCGAGTTTTATTCGAGTAGGTGCAAATTTTCAAACTTTCACCGCAAATTTGGTTCCAATTTACTGAAAACATGGGCAATTTGTCCTTATATTTGAGTAAGTGCCCATATGTACAAACGAATGATAAGTTAAAAAATAATTAAAAAATTTAAAAAGCAAACAATAATAATTTTTTTCATGAATTCAGCAATTTTTTTAAAGAAATTTTTCTTTCTCCACATATGGGTAAGTAATTGATACAAGTATCTGTTACAATCTTGTGGTAGAATTCAATAAGTGGGCTGTAGAGAAATTAATGGAGACACGATTTTTGCATGGATAAGCATTAGAAAACAAAAGTGACCGGCGTATGGACTCTATTATTTTTCCTTTTTCCCCCTTTCATGCCAAATCCCCAGCCCCCCAGTTCTCCAAATATAATCACCCTTTATTAAATTAAATGTATAACATATTAACATTAAAAAAATTGACTAATTAATTTATAAATATAACACAAACTTTTGAAATACTTATAGATATTACTTAGAAATTATCTGTTAAAAAAATTTCATAATTGACATCAGCAAAACGTGACACATTTTACTTATTGGTTGTTGCAGACAAGTCTAATGGCACATATGCGGACACAGTTTAATTCTCAAATTCATTCCATGTGTTAGGTACTTAACACGCAGCAAACAAAATTGGACGCACAAAATTAGATCGCAATCGTATGCTTATTTAATTTACACATATAAAAGACAATAGCAGAGCATAAATCACGGGAGAGAAATAAAATAACACTAGTGTTAATTAAAAAATTAATTATCAGTTAATTAAAAAAATAATAATAACGGTACTTACTGTCTTGTTGTTCATCAAAATCAAGGCTAAGCCCTCTGTCGCGAGTGCAGCAGGCGAGCCTTCTCCTCATCGTCATCATCTTCATTTGCCTTGTAACCTTTTCTTCTATTTTTGTTTTTTTTTTTAATTTATTTAAATATTATAAAACTTCCTTTTCTTAAACAGTGCCTGCAAGTCCACAGAAAAGCTATTTCAACCAAAACTAATAATAATTATAATTATAATAATTTAACTTTATGGTAAAGTAAGTGATTATGCAAACTTTTTGGATTCACAAAATTTAAAAAAAGGGAAAAAGAAGAAGAAAAAAAAAAAGAAATGCTGCGAACGACGAGTGAGAGTAAGCGCAAGCAAATTCGTTAAAAGAGAGATTTAAGTAAATCTTCAATTTGTTCGTCAACAGTTCAAAATCTGATTTAGTAAATAATAATAATAATAATAAATAAGAGAGAAAAATAGAGAGAGATAGAGAGAGGAGGAAGCAGAGCTTAATTTAATTTACCTGGCGAAAATTTTGAGTTTGTTTGGAGCGAGCAAGCGAGCTAGCTGCTGCTGCATTTGGAGGAGAAAAATTTGCAATGCATTTTTGACGAATCGCGTCGAAGAGTAGAAGAGGAAACTGTCGAGTGAAGCTGCTGCTGCTGCTGTTGAGTGCTGATGCTATTTAATGGAATGGTTTGATCGGACGCATTTAATGGAGAGGGCGTGGGAGATAGGAACTAAGGAACGCGGATTTATTTATTTATATATGGAAAATGAATATATAATAATAATAATAATAATAATAATAATAATAATAATATAATAATAATAATAATAATAATAATAATAATAATAATAATAATAATAATAATAATAATAATAATAATAATAATTTAATTTTAATTTAAAGCGACCGAGAAAAGGGGCGGAAGACGGAAAAGGAAGTTAAAAAATGCTGTTGACACTTGACAGGCATTGGCTCCTGAATTGACTGGGATGGTAACATCGCTGCAGTCTTTGGTGCAAGTGGGACCCCGAAAGAGGTGGACGGTCCTGATGTAAAATGAGAATGGAGATGATGATGATGATGATGATGATGACTGCAGAACTGTTCAATAGTTGATCTCTCGAGGAAGGGATCAGGGCCCGGGCCCGGGCTCCGGCCCCAGCGAGCGATAGGTTTGTTGTTGTGGCATTGTGGCGCCAGGCGCCTCTTTGGTTTTTGTGTGTGTGTGTTCTTTTTATTAATAAATAATTTTCACCAAAATGCCAAGAATACAAAGCCAGATCAACATTGGCCGTTTGACACACATCCATTGGTATAGCTGAAGGCCTCATTTAAATCAAAAAAATTTTGTAGTTATGTAAGGCAACACAAATTGTTTATTTAACGAAAAAAACGCACGGACGTCCTTGCGAGGAAACCTTACAATACTCGAACTCATGTTTATCGAAGGTGTTGTCTTATTTTTAAATTAATTTATTCTACGCAATAAATAAATTCAAAATATCATCGAGCATACCATCCCATTTTTTTTAATTCATAATCGACTATCTTATTCCCCTTGGCTACATCTACCCTCCACTATTTACACAATTTTAAAATACAAAAATCTCAAATTCAACCATTGATCATTATTTTTTGATCTTATTTTATTTACAAAGAGTTAAATGGAGATTGAAGGGCAGAATAAATACATGAAATTTCATAATTTCTATCACATTTGTTTTCGTCAAATAAGAAGTGTCTGAATACGAGAGGACCAGACATACTAAAAAGTCACTATATACAAATGTTTCGACAAATAGTGTATACCACAAGTGCACTATAAGACCACAATTACACCTCTAATACAGACCTACTCTTCATATTCAAATATTGTTAATTTGTAGATAAACTTTTGTGTGGCGCTTAATCCTGATTTTCAAATCCTTGGGAGCCTACTAATTAAGTCATGATAACATAATCTTTCAAGTGTTCGGGAGCCTGTTAAATCATAATAACATGATCTAGTAGTGAAAAGAATTCTTGCTCTATAAAGAGAAGACATAATTTTAGTCAAGCGAATGAAATCGTGTACGTACATTACACTAATTAGTACACCAGTAAAAACTGTTACTGGGCACCATTTTCAGACTACTATCTATTATTTAATTCAGTTTGATTTTCCTTTTTTGTTTTTTGGGTCAAACTAATTTTTTTTAAGTTTGATTGAACAATAATTATTTGTCAGAAGAGTACTGGAACGTAATAAGATTGTAGGGCAAACCATCCTCAGTGGATTTTGACCATTAGGACGCACTGAACAAAACATTCATTAACAAGTTTATTTATCTTCTCAAATTTTGAATTAGCTACAATTAGTTTCAAAATAACATTAAATCTAAAAAAAAAAGAAAAAAGAAATCGTTAGGTTACAATCTATTGTTATCACAATTAAAGATCTATTGAGAAAATTCAAAGCTTTAGAATTATGGTCTAGTCGAAAGGACTGCCGACAGTTTATTAATATCACAATTGAAGGCCCATCGATCAATTCTAAATCTATAAATAAAATTATAACACTGTTTGAAGGGTTTCTAAATAGTAATTTTAGCATAGTCTCAGCGAGAGAGATCAGTCGACATGAGTTTAAATTAATACAATAATAACACTAATTGTTTCAAGGTTTGCCGAACGCCTCTTCGAGGTAGAACTACATGGGGGCTTGAATTCTTACTTTATAAGACGAAAAGAATGATGTTTTAATAAGAATCAAACGACTTATAAGACAAAAAGGAAGGTGTTTTAATAAGAATCAAACGACGACGGAAATAAGATAAGAAATCAAGTGGTTGATTGTTTTTATCTCTGTTATAAATAATTCTAAGTATTAATTATAAATTAAGAAACTGCTAACTTATAGCTGTTGTAACTTACAATCATTTAACAATTATATAAACAATAACTTAACTTAATAAAATCCTTACGAATCAATATAAAGATTTTATTGGCTCAATCTTTATCAACCAATCAAATTCTTTAGTCATAATTGAAATAATTTTTCTTTAGTTTACTTTTCATATTGCATAAATTGAGTTTTTATACTAATGAATTAATAATAATGAATATTTTTTTTTTTATCTACCGTTGTTTAAAAGTTTTCACGTACATTAGGTTTAGGTGGCAAAATAGCGTTAACATTGAGCTGTTTAGAGTTTAAATTTTTTATTCAACGAGTTAACCATGATTCTAGAACTTTTAATTTTTTTTTTATTAATTATTGACATGAATGAAGACAAAAACCCATAATAGCGGTGAGTACGGGATATAAATAACTAACAAAAGGTTGGTAAAGTCATTAAGTCATTCCCCAATACGGAGACGCAGGCGAGGAGCGGAAGCTATTCTTTATACGCAATCGATACAATCGTCGATAACTTCATCAGTTATCTTTTCTCTCATATTTTTAGGGGTCAGGATTCTCTCTTTAACTTTTTCCTCTTATTTTCTCCTGGCTTTTCAGATCACGTTGAAAAAAAAAAAATTGGCTTAACTATAAACAAAATAGAAAAAGCTATCTTGATTGTCAGCATCGAAGTTTAAAAAACTCAACCTTAGCCAATAATTAAATTAGATAGCTAGGAGAGGAAAAAATAAATAGGGGAGGATCCTTATCCTTTCTTCACTAACATAACAATTCACTTATCTAGTGAAAAATTAGTAAATGTAACTTGGCTATTGACTGAAAACAAAAACTGTTTCCCTATTATTTCGAATACAAGTTTGTGATGTGCCATAAATTTATATCAAGTACTCTTCACCATTAACTGAAAATTATATGTCCTGCCCGAAATTTTGAATTCAAATTTGTGCCAGTACCATAAAGCACTAAAGCAGCGATAACAACTTTCATTTGATTTTATTGCATAGCATTAGCATGTGTAAGAAATGGGCCACGAAAGGCTCCGGTAGCTCGGGGATAGTGTCTATAATACGTGGCATATTAGCCACTATATGCCCAATTGCCCATCATTGCAAGGCGCCTCGAGATGACTTGTGCCTAATTTAACTTGAACTTACCATCGAGTTTCTGGCTATAACAAAACAAACTCACAACGCAACCCAATGAAAACTATAGCCCACCACCAAGTTTTGTCCCTATTTTCTTATGCTTATGTGGGGAGGGGGAGCAATGGAATATTGGAATATGGCTCTCAGCCTCTCGCTGTCAATATAGTGGAATAAAGAGCTTTTAGGAGAATGGAAAGCTGGAAGCAACTTTTTATGGCTATTGAGCAAGCGCTTGTTCCACCCATTTTCCAAGGGGAGTGTTTGTTTCTTGTGAATCTTGGGAAAATCTCAGTTAGTGAGGAAGATACCAGAAGGTGCAATTATAAATGTTTATAAGCACCCACAAAATTTGTACATATTTTATGTCAAAGAAATGTTTGCCAGCCATACACAAATGAAGCTTAAAATTCTACCAACTTACACTTTATAGTAATCTTGTTACTTTGACCTTAAAGAAATCAAACAAAATTTGTCGACTCAATTTACATTAGAGTGGTGCTGCTCAGTACCTTCCTATTTCATCCTGTAAATTAGACCTCTATAGTTGTTGTTATACAGTATGATTGCTTAATGTTAGCAGTGCATAATGCAATGATTACCTTTCTCATATTTGGTTGGAATGTGATTCTATAGCTGTCTACTTGGTTTTTAAAGATGATACTTCCGACCTCTATGGTGGCTTCAAATTAAGTGGTTGGATTGCAAGTCTGGAATTACCAATATGAGTTTCTCTACCTCCCACATTTATCAAAAGGAAATTTAGTGGCCGATTCACTTGTGAATGTAGGGCTAAAATATTCTAGAGTAAATTAATGGGATTCTCTTTCGGTCGATATTCATAAACTAATTCTCAACGGCGTAAAGGAAGATCCATACTGCCATTTTCATTAACTTGATGCATTTCTTTAATTATGCTTTGCTTCTCAACTTTTCGTATGTTTTGTTTATAAATAAAATATCTACCTAATGTCTATTCATACTCAATCGAGCATGAATACGAGTAGATTACAGGTGCCATAACATGATGAGATTGGTTTTTATAAGTCAAAATTATATGCCACAGAGGACCTTTATGACTTCCTTTCTAGTTAGCTTAATTTGTTGGCTAATTAACTCAACTCAAGTAGTAATTCAATTAACTTCATTTGGGTAATTAAATCAGCTAGTATTGAACTTCACATTCAATATATCAGCTTTACATTTCGTTGCATAAAATGCCTGTGCCCCTCAACATTTCGGCTGCAAAACAAACTAGCAACGCAACCCAATAATAGCTCACCACCAAATTTTGTCCCCATTGTTTTTATGTTTGTATGATAATGGGGGGCAACAGAATATTAGAATATGGCACTCACCGCAGAATAGTGAGAGCTCTTTCTCTGTGTTTCCGAGGCAGGAGAATGGAAAGCTGGAAGCAACTTTTGTGTGGCTAAGTGCTTCTTTCACCCATTTTCCGAGGGAGGGCTTGTTTTTTGAATCTGGGGAAACTCTCAGTTTGAGGAGGAAGACACCATGAGCACCCGCAAAATTTGTGCAGATTTTTTATGTCGACGAAATGTTTGCCTGCCATATACACAAAAATGAAACTATTTAAGCAGACCACCAGATCCCAAGCCCTCAACCAATTGGGCTGCTCCTTGGGAACTATCAAGCAGACATTTTGAACATTAACGAGCAATAATAGCTGGTTCAGTAATTGGTTGTTGCATTCGGCAAAATTTTAGTGAATCTGCTTATTGTAGCTACGACACTACACCATAAATGAATTTGAGAAATATCGTTGCAATAAACTTAACTGTGAATGTACAACTGTTAGTTATTATTTCGTTCCTGTTAATGTGTTATGTTATGTTATGAATTGTGAAGCTCATTAGACTTTGAATTAATTTATTTGTTCACTTGATCAAAATTTTGTCAACTTAAACTTATGTTTATTTTAATAATTAATAATAATTTAATTATAAAATTAAAAATTTACCTTTGAAACTTGTTGTCCTAGTAAGGCAATTTACCAAACAACTAACATAATTTTTACAACTCTTTCAATAATTATACAACAAAAACAATTTTTTTTTATTTTAAAGAAAAAAAACTCTCCCACTCGCACATGATGGGATGACACAATCCCAAATTATTCCTTACTCTCAGTTTCTGATACTGTGTAGACCAGTTAATATTATTAGACAAAGTAAATTAATTATAAAGCAAGGCCACAATTTGTGATGTGAGTGGAATATTTGCATACCACGCATTTCCAAGCTCAATAAAATTATATGTGTGTGTGTGTGTGTGTTAAGTGGTCATTTTATTGAGGTTGGAAGTGCGTGGTATGCAATCTCCCTCTTAGTCTTAGGTATTTATGTGCAAAATTCCTAAACGAACAAGTTCATCAATCACTCGATTCAACTTCTTGTGTGTAAAATTAAGTTTTTTTTTTTTTTTTTTTTATGCATGTGCAAATGAATTAAAAATGTGTAATGCTAGAATACTAATTGAAGGCAATATCACTATAAAATAAATGTTTTGAGTGAAAGAAATTAGGGTACAATAGCCCATATTTACCGCTGGCTCTATACTCATTTTTTAGTGTATAAGACTTGCACTCAATGAAGATAAATGGGCCAAAACCGTGCCTACAGGCCAAACTTTCAACTCATTTGAATACTTACTTGACCCGACCCATTTACATGACCTGGCTAAAGCACGTGAACGATTTTATCGAGTATGGAGAATGCGAAATATTGTGTATTAATTTTAATTGTTTTGTAGTAGTGATTGATGTGTGAAATTTATTTTTGTATGACGACTAATTGTTAAATACTTGAAAGAAATGCGATCTGCAGCAGATTCACAATCTTATTCCTGGTAATTTTTGCTTACGAGCTTTATTTGTGTTTGGTGCGCCTGTTGATCCATTTATGCATGCAACATGGTTTTTAGTTTTACCGGCAACTCTCCTAGGGGACACGGCTCCATTTTATGCTTACTATTAATTGTACATATCGATTACAGGTATCAAATGTTGAATGCATTTACGGTTTTAAACCACCAGCAATTTGTTTGTGCCTCATGCAAACTGTTATACTATTCTTCCCTATTATTTTGAATTCAAGTTTGTGATGTACCGTAAATTTATATCAAGTGCTCTTCACTGTTAACTGAAAATTATTAGTCTTGCCCTAAATTTTGAATTCAAATTTGTGTTGGTACCGTGAAGCACTAAAGCAGCGATAACAACTTTTCATTTGATTATAGTGCATATCATTAGCGTGTGCAAGTAATGGGCTAAGGAAGGCGGCAGCAGCTTGGGGACAGAGTCTGTAATATGTGGCATATTAGCCGCTCTATGCCCAATTGATCATTGCAAGGCGCCTCAAAATGACTTGTGCTTGAACTTACAATCAACATTTTGGCTATAACGATACAATCTCACAACACAACCCAATGAAAAATATAGGCCACCACCAATTTTTGTCCCTATTTTCTTATGCTTATATGGGGAGGGGAAGCAATGGAATATTGGAAGATGGCTCTCACAGTCAATGTAGTAGAATAATTAATGAGAGCTTTTACGAGAATGGAAAACTGGAAGCAACTTTTTTGGCTATTGGCTAAGTGCTTTTTTCACACATTTTCCAGGGGAGTGTTTGTTTCTTTTGAATCTTGTGAAGCTCTCAGTTATTGAGGAAGATATCAGGAGGTGCAATTATAAATGTTTATAAGCACCCACAAAATTTGGGCATATTTTATGTCAATGAAATGTTTGCCAGCCCTACACAAATGAAGCTTAAAATTCTACCAATTTATTATAGATCGTCTCTGGTCGTTGACCCAACAATATGTAGCAAAATTTATCAACTCAATTTACCTTCCTTTTTTAGCTTGTAAATAAGACCTCTATACTTGTTGTTAATACATTATTATTTTTTACTATTAGCAATGCATAATGCAATGACTATTATTCTCATATTTGGTTGGAATGTGATTCTATAGCTATCTCATTGGTTTTCAATAATGATAGCTTCTATTCTCTTCGGCGGCTTTATACTAAGCTGTCGGGTTGTAAGTCTCGAATTGTCTATATAAATCTCTGTGTCTCCCAAATTTGGTGACCGACACACTTGTTAATATAAGGCTAAATTATTCTGGAGAAACCTAATATAATTCTCTTCTGATCGATGTTCATAGACTCATTCTCAATGACATAAAGGGAAATATAAACCATCATTTTCATTAACTTGATGTTTTTCTTTAATTATGTTTTATTTCTCAACTTTTTTCTTTCTTTTGATTATGAATAAAATATCTAAATGATGTCTATTTGACATTAGAGTCGTTACTTTTATGATACTATTTTAGATTATATGGAATGTGCAGCAAGCAAGCAACTTACATGTGTATCATTTCGAGTGTATATTACACTTGCTATTGGATTATCTAATGAGAGGTATAATACTTATCATATCTTGGTCATTGTGTTTAATTGTTGTTCACGATTGTTGTTTGGGTTTAATTTTGTGTCAAAGTAATCTCTTTCATTATACATGTTTCACTCAAGAAAATCAAGCGAAACATATTATATTTCCTCCCTAAAGACAGACCATGCACCTTCACACACACTGATTCGTGCTTCAATTATTTTGAATTGCTGTAAATTATTTTCAATTAAGTTCCTGATTTGTAGGGATCGCTTCCACTATTTCCTGGTACTGTTTTGGTTGGAATTAAAGCAAAAGCAGCCTCCCTGCACCGCACACAAAACCATGTTCTAGTGGTGCCACTAGCCCAGCGACAGACTGATTGAAACTTGGAAGATAAAGTGTTGTGCGGGAGCAGCTTGTTCACCTCTCATAACAGGTGCCGTAATATGATGAAATTAGTTATTACAAGTCAAAATCAAATGCAACAGACGACCTTCATGCCTTCCTTCCTAGTTAGCTTAATTTGTTGGGTAATACTTCTCAAGTAGTAATTCAATTAACTTCATTTGAATAATTAAATCTGCAGCATTGAACTTCACGTTCGATACCAACTTTTCATTTCGTTGTGTGCTTGTCTAAATTATTAACATCAACATTTTGGCTACAAAACAAACTAGCAACACAACCCAATAATATAGGCCACCACCGACTTTTGTCCCCATTATTTTGCGTTTATGTGATAATGGGAGGGCAACAGAATATTGGAATATGGCACTCGCTTTAGAATAATGAGAGCTTTTTCTCCGTGCTTTTGAGGCAGGAGGATGGAAAGCTGGAAGCAGCTTTTGTGTGGCTAAGTGCTTTTTTCACCCATTTTTCAAGAAGGAGATTGTTTTTTGAATCTTGGTGGAAAGCTGGAAGCAGCTTTTGTGTGGCTAAGTGCATTTTTCACCCATTTTTCAAGGAGATTGTTTTTTCAATCTTGGGAAACTCTCAGTTTGAGGAGGAAGATACCATCAGTACCCACAAAATTTTTGCATACTTTTTTATGTCAGTGAAATGTTTGCCTGCCATACACAAAAATTCAGCACACCAATACCAAATTAAAAATCATCAAAGCCCAATGGTCAGAATTCTAACCTCACAATTGTGAGGTTATAGATTCGAGCCTGTATAACGCATTGTGTAGGTTTAAATTTCTTTTCTCAATTTGAGTAAATGCGACTTTTCTCCCTTTCAAAATGTGAGTGGAGTAAACGTCCCTCGAATATTATAGAGGGCTGAAAATCTGGTTGAAGGCAGTCTTCTCTATTTCGAAATGTGAGTAGAATAGACGTCCCTCGAATATTATAGAGGGTTGAAAATCTGAATTGTACTATATAAAGAATTGTAAATTAGTCCCAGTATTGTAATATAAACAATAGTATCATGCACTTCAAAAAAAAAAAATCATCATAAATATTTTGCGTCTTATGTTAAAGCATGCAATTAGTATTGCTACAGTACTGATGTGGTTTTAATTTAATTTAAAACTTAAATTAATAAAGGTTAGAGGGGTCTCATGAGACAAAAGGCGGGGGCCAGAATTATCAGACCCACTAATGAGACATAAATGGTGAGGCTTCTCCTAATAATAGCGCACCTATTTTTGTCTTTATATAGAAATGGAAATATGAACCGTATACTAAGATACAAATTATCTATGTTGGTCTCAAGAAATTCATTCATATTTCATAGGGAGACAAGCATAAAGCCATTTTGCCTTAGATGAGGCTGCATAAAAAAGTATGGGGCTAAAATTGGTAATTGAGGACTGATGAATGATGAAATGAGAACTTCAGGAAACCTTTCTTCAGTTTATACATGCATGATGGCTACTGCTACTCTCATTGGCAAGATTGCAATTGCAATCAACTTTTTAATTGGCTGAGACAACTCACAGCAGTACGGCTAAAGGAATCTTGAAAAAGAAAATGTAACAAGACAACAGAACAAATAAAGGACCATTGTTTTGACAAAAACAATAATAAAACAAAGAAGAGAGAGATAAGACGCATTGACAATTTGGGCAAGGGTGCTGGAATCCTTTCAAAGTAATAATCAATCTTATGTCCAAATGTTTTCAAAGTTTCCAGTGGAAGGCTTTCAAGTTTCAACAACTTTGACAAAATTGGGGTTCCCTTCAGCATATTCACATTATTGAGAATATAGTATTTGCTTTTGATGACCGAATGTTTCTACAAGTTCACTCACCTGGACACCGGAGATAATGGTGGGAATCGTGAGTGACGTCAGAACATCACCTTCTCCCCACAATGATGCAAGGGATCCATCAAAGAAAACTTTCCTAAAGTGATGCAAAATTTAGAAATGTAAATCTTTGATTGACAAAATTTAACAAGCAAGAAATTTAATAAAAAATATTGTTTGCTAAACAACGTAAATATCAGGCAGAACGCAGAGCCATAGGAAGAAACCAATAAAAAGAAGAAATGCAGATATCTAAAACTGAGTACTAAATGAACAATGCACGTGCTGTATTAAAAATGAGACCTCAACTGGAAGGCCAGATCATAAGGACTCACAGAAAGCTCAGTGTCTGAGAACGAGCCTGCGGTTGAGTAGCAGAGGTTTTAATGCAATCCCACCTCATCGTAATATTTATTACGATTCAATTTTGATACCTAACCTGTAGTTGGCACAAGCTACAGAAAGCTACACTCAACTGACAATATTATGTACAGGAAACAAAAATGTACGATGAGGCAGATAGTAGACTCCAGAAATTCCAGGTTTTCTACCACAATGGCAGTTACAAATATTAATATGCGAATTTGTTTTTCCTTCCATTTTTCCTTTTTGTCCGTTAAAGCTAAAGGCAATCCCGACCTCACAACAAATAATTAATGAAAAAAAGCAGTGGGGATAGGTGGGAGAGCAAATAATCTTATTACAAAGAAGCAAAAAAAAATAAGAAGCCAACAGCAGAACATGCCTATACAAAAAGAAACCCTATGCAAGGGTAAAAGAACAAGACCAAAGGAAATCAAGTGTATCTGGTTGTAAGAAACCTCCAGGCATCTTCAAGGAGTCTTTTCGTAAATTTCTTTTGAAGGAGAATTGCACCATGTATAAGCTTTAAGGCTGAATCCCACATTAGTCAAAGAATCTGTAAAGCTATTGCCTCCATGAAACTCGTGAGTGCAATGAAAGCACATGAACATAAGCTTAAATAGCATTCAGCAAACAAGTAAGTGCAGTTTTATTAAAACTAATTAAACATATATCCATATCAAGAAAACATAAATGAAAATCCTGCATTACGTGAGAGTTAATCCATTTACACAGGACCCAAGAAGGGAGGGAAAAAAACAGAGTATAAGCTTGTACTTTATGAAATTGAAACTGAAAATGCTCTTTAGAGCCATCCAATATCATTACGAAGCCTAAATTCTCCATAAAAATTTGAAAAAAAAGGCCCAGTCTTTGAGCTATTCATAAAAAAGAAGCAAACAATTTATTTATGGAAAAGCATGCCAACTCTTGGATGCTGAACATAGAGAATCCATATCCAATTAAACAGAAAATTGAGAACGAATAAATAGATTCATAGAATCGAAGTTCTATGCTATATGACTACGAAAACAATAAACTACAGATCCCTGATTTCCTAAAACTTGATGCTGTCTCTAATATCACTTCACAAAATCATTCAATTTGCCAGGGGAACCAATCAAAATAAACAAAATGGGCGTGACTAACTCGTTAAGTACAAAAATGGAAGAAACATTAAACCTCCATACATGAGTCTCTAAATTCCTTCATCACTGACAAATAACTAATCAGTATTGCCCAATTGATGGATGATGAATGATTTAGACAAAATATAATTGCACATAATTAATAAAATGTCCGAGGACAACAGTCTCGTTCCATAATAGAGAAATCATTTTGCATAGAATCTAAAATTGCCCATTCATTACACATAGCAGGTTTAAATTGGGTGACTAAGTAACATTATCACTGAAAGCTTCTAAAATTTGGTAAAAAGAGCGTTCCCACTTCAGTGCCAAGTAAAAAGATTGAGGCCCACTCATTTCTAAGTTCTAATTCACAGAAAAAATGTATTCAATCTAACACCATCACACCAGCTCAGCTTCTGATTTATTCTCTAATAGTAGATGAAAGTTAATCATACACTTTTTTCCTCGGTCTAATTGAGACCACGTTTTCCAGGTCAAACCATCCAGTCACTATTATAGTTTCCACATTCCAAAACAATTATACAAATGCAACAAATAGAAATAAAAAATAGAAATTCGAGCGAAAAGCAAATATACACTTTAAATGGAAAATGGCTTTTTTTTTTTTCCCCTTCTTATGGCATATCTAGATAAGATGGCAATAAACCATAAAGTAAACACTACATTAGATTTTTCAACCTGAGCTACTTCTTAATACACTTTAACAAACCCTTTAACGAACCGAATGGGAGTACTTTTGTCCGTACGTTCATCAAGTATATCCTCTACTACTACTAGTAGTACAGCTTTCAACACAAAAAGAACTGATTGTTTGCCGTCAATGAGAGCTTTTAAGTAGAAACCGTGGACAAGTTTTTTTCCCCCCTTAATCCTTAGAAGCTATACTCGACACAAAAAACATTCAAAATAACTATTGGCAGTTTGAAAAAAAAATAAAAATAAAAACTCTTTTGGCGGGCACTTACTAATCTTATTGCTCCAACGAGATTTAAAATGGAAAGCATATTATGGGAACAAAATTAAACAAAAACAAAAACAATCAACATAACAGAATTAGAAAGAAAATTATTAATGCTCTTCAAAAGTTATAATTATTCCAAATACGCTTACATATTATACCCCAAATTAACACAGGATTCATTATATTTATTGGCAGCTAATTAGCTATTACTAGAAGCTCATAATTTTATATATCGAATTTGAACAAAATTAAAAAATGAGAAAAAAAAACTCACTTAAAAATCAAATAAATATTTTGCATTAAGTTTTATATACACTACAGTAAGATCTATTAATTAGATCGACAAATCAGATAAAGCAAAAGCAAAATCGTAAATTCATAAGTAATTTAATTAAATCAATTATTTTTTTCAAAAAAAATCAAAACCTGAGATCTGAGCGGCGAAAGGTGAAGATCCATCCAAACTCTCACCTCGGTCTCCGATTCAGTTGATGCAAGGCGGGATCCAATTCGCATTTTTTTTAATTATTAATTTAAACGTTACGGCCAATTACAACACGCCACCTCGCTATCAAAAAATTTCAGAAAAGAGGAAAAAAAAAACTAGCCAATCAGTTCCCGACCTGCACCAAGCGAATTAGAGACCGCCGGTAACTGAATCATCATTTATCAGCTACTCCACGTAAACCATCACTTCACCACTATATTATTAACACACTATATAGCCAAAAAAAATGATTGTATTTTTATTTTATTTTTTTAAAGTTTATAACCCTATCAACGGGCTGGGGAATTAGTGAGATGAGGTTTATTTATAGATGACACAGTCGAACCTGATGCATACACGTGGCACCTGTGATCCTTGTACCGCTTTTGCTACCTAAATGCATAAGTAAACTTGTTCTTGTCTGCTAACGCCAAAAAAAAAAAAAAATTGTTCTTGTATTTCGAATTGAGCATTCACTTAATTTAAAAAATTAGTGTTATTATTTTACTTTTAAGATTAATTTGTTAAATTAATTTTTTGTAAAAAAATATTAATAAAATTATTACAAAAACATTAAAAATTACTTTAAATTAAATGGTATTAATTTATTTATAAACAATATTTATGAAAATTATTTCAACAGTATAGAAATACCATTTGTTTTATATTCATATTATTTTCTAACTTGTTAATAGTTTATTATTAGTTAGTTAGTTAATTAATTTTTCTTACAAATTAAATAAGTGATGTCAAAAGTATTTTCATCAAGATATTATTATAAAAGTAAAAAAAAAAGTATAACATACTTAATAACAAAAATATATTTAATTATTTTTTAAATTATAAGAATTAAACTGAAGTACTTAAATTTAAATATATGGATTAGATAAATATTTACGTATAAATAAATTATGTCTTTATAAGGAGGTTATGTTTCCTTTTTTTTGATTTTTGAAAGTGGATATGGATTTTGGGATAATTACGATTGTGCCACTAGAAGTAAAAAAGAGCGATCCTACGTGGATATACAGTAGTTGCACGTGCGCGAGATCCGCGACGCCCATACAACGTGTGTGTACAGAAACCACTTGGACTGCAATTTTGCACAACTGTGAATTTTTTTTTCAAAAAGAGAATTTTAAACGAGTGGGGTACAGTCGAGTACATTAAACGAATCTAGGACCTTCATCGAGAGGATGCCACGCCGTTTGCAATCTTAAAGGAAATTTTTTTTTTTCAAATATGACATGGCATTCCCAGCCTATGAGTCTAGGAAACTAAAAATTGACTTTCACGCCTACTAACGAGGGATTAGATCCTCTTTTGATCCGAGTATTTTTTGAGTAAATTTTATTAGTGATTAATAAATTAAAAAATAATTAAATCATAATCATACACTACTACTAAAATACAAGTGGTAAAAAATTTATAAAAAATCATGAATATTCAGATCAAAAGAAGATCCTAATCTACTAATAAGTACTTGTTTAGGCCTCAATGAATTTGAATTTTGAAAATAAGAGTTAAAAAATTTAATTAATTGGACTTTATTTGTTATTAAAAGAATAAATTTGTTTTATAAGTTTTCATTAATTATTACAAATTTTCATTAATTGTGTCAGTGGACTGAGGTTGAAGTTCCGGCACAACGTTTTTTCGTGGACTCCTTATGAATAAATTTCTCTTCCACACTTCCACTAGTTTATTTACAAAATATATTTATTAATATATTTATTCTTTAAAATTATTGAGGTAGTGTTTATTTTTCGAATTAAATTGAGAATCTTAAATAGTGAGAATATTAAGATTGAGAGTGTGAAGTGTGACTGAGAGTATGTTGTTTACTTACACTGGAATGAGAATGAAGAATATAAATTATAATCTCATTTATGTGTTTACTTTGTCTTAGAATGAGAGTGAATTGTTTCGAATTATACTTTTACCTTTGTTTAATGAATTATAGTTTTTAATTACAAAGTCAATAAAAATATATTTCTAAAATATTTATTCTTATTTTATAATTAATTTTAATCATATTATTATTCATAATTATGTAAATCACAGAATTTTTATTAATTTAATTCTAATTACATAAATTAAAAATTATTGGTAAAAGTAACACAAAAGAAATATTATTATTAATAATATAATACAAAATTAATTTTTTTAGAATAAACAAAATTGATATTTTCTTAGAATAAACAATTTATTATTATTAATTATTATTATAATTAAATAAATATAATAATAATTTAATATATTATTATATTATATTATTAAATAAAGATATTTTATAGTAATATTATTAATTATGTGTTAATATAATAATATTATTTTCAAGTAATTTTAACTTAGAATCAATATAAATATTATTTTTAATGAATATAATATTATTAAATAATATCATAATATTATTTAAATAAATGTAACATTATTTTATTTTAATAAACATAATTATATCATATTTAATATTTTATTTTAATATATATAATTATATTATATTTAAAGAGAATGGTAAAAAAGAAAGAAGTGGTGGTGAATTCCACTCTTACCTCATCATGGGAGTGGAAATCTCACTTCTCACTCTAAAAGGAATGGGATCCACATAGTGTGATTTTCACTCTTACCCTTAAAAATAAATGTAAATATTAGAGTGAGATTTTTACTTACACCCATAAATAAACATGTAAACAATAAAATGTGAGGATTTCATAATTCTCACTCTCACTTCAATAAATGAACACGCCCTAAGAATAGAGTTTTAAGTAGGCAGAATAGTGCTATAATCAAATTAATTGAGGTGAGTCCCAATAAAATTTTAATTATAAATATGTCAGTAGATTATAATATATTAAAAAAAAGTGTTCATTAATTATATAGCACTTGTAATTGTATATAATAAATAAATAAATAAAAGAATCTTCAACTTAACTTTGGGCGGTTTCTTTTGAAATCTTTCAATTGGCAAGGCAATATGGCAAAAGGGGTAAGGATTTGTGTGCATGCCAAAGACTGTGAACTGATAATTTGTCTTCATTAGTTGCCTTTATGCATATAATAAATTATATTAGGTCAGAAAGTGAAAGCCCGATGCTTTACTTTTATTTTTTAAAACCCAACCGACGAACGAGTATTTCCTTGATATGTTCTATTATATTTTTAATTTAGCTTTTAAGTGTCGGTTTGCAAGTGTTTTTTTCCTAAGGGTTTTGCAAAGATTTCCAAATGTCTAAAAGTGCTTTTACGAGATTTGGTAGTAAAATATTCAAAACAATGTTAGTCCATACTGCTTTAAAATGAAGAGAGGGGAAGCGATCAATAAGAAGAACAAATTATCACGGGATGAGTATTATGTGTAGTAACTCATGCTGCACTTAGACAATTTTCTAACACAAAAGTTGCTAAGTAAGTCTTGCATACTTCTCGAACTAGCTAAGCGAGGGAACTTGCGAGACAGCTAGCTAGAAAAGAGAGTAATGTAGGCTAAAGAAAGTTTTTATTACTCAAATAAGAGAATTTACAAGAGAATTTTATAAATATGCTTGAGTTATTTGTTGGTGGATGATGTCTAAATGGCAAGCGCCATGCCCTATTTATAGAGGCCCATTCCAGAGACTTCTTGCAAGTTGCATAAGTTGTCTAAATATTTAGATATATTTATATATGCAAGTGTAGAAAATTTTAGAAAACTCTAGTGTTATGTACAAGTGCTAGAGGGTTGTGGAGAATTCTAGAATCGGGCCAAGACTTAGGCCAAGCTACCACACCTTGGCAGATTTTATTCCGTTGGACTTGAGGACTTGGCGCTTGGGCTGGAAATGTGAGCTGCCTTATTACTGAACGCACCACGGGCCGGCAATTAGGTAGAAAATTTGGCAGCCTGTTACAAAATGCTTGATTTACTAAAGGGCTTATTAGTATTGGGATATTGTAATTTTTAAGCCACACTGACTATAGAAGAATGCATTAAATAACGTGTAATAAATATGATTATTATAGGTTAGTAATTAGTGTACAGTAAATACGACTTTTAAATAATAATTTTTATAAAAATAATAAATATATTATAGATTTTTTTAACATACAAGAATTGCTTTTACTCCAATTCGTACAAAAAAAAAAAAAGGCAAATACCTTATGATACACCAGATCTAGCTCAGTCATTGATAGAGTGAATAGATTTGTCATTTCTTGAAATCTATCTTCTCATTCAAAATTGTGGTATAACGTGGGATCCCTCCTGTTTTGGTCATGGAATAGATGAACTAAATCAAAAAATATTTTGTTCGTGAGTGAAATCTTATTGGAACTGTCCCTAACCAGTTCATCCTTAGAAACCATATCACATCCTGAATCTAATGAAATAGGATGAATAAAGACGGTATCTTGTAAATACATAATTATATTGACTATTAATTATTTCTTTACTTTCAGATCACCTCGAAGGGACAAAAGAAAAATCTTCTTTCTTCAACAATTTCTGATCTCTAGTGGACCTTTCAGTAAGATTCGAACCCAGATGAAAAGTGTAGTATCAATCAACTTACTGTCGTGCCCCAAATTTTATTAGGCACATGGTAAAATAATATCAAAAATAAAAATCAATAGAAAATGGGAAATTGTTCATTTGGCCGATCTAAAAAAATTGTTATGAGAAATCTTTTGGTAGGACAAGAGTTTGTTTGGATTGAATTGTTTATGTAATACCTTATGGACTCATGCTAATGTTATTTTTCCTGTTGAACATATTTTGTTAACGGTCAAAGTTGTGTTATTGGTGAAAAACAATGCTAGGTATCCCAATATTTAAGTCTCAATTTGGATCCCAACTGATGTGGTATTCATTTATTGAATGATGTTTAAATAATTTTACTAGTTATAAAATTCATCATCCAATATATAGATGACACATAAGTGTTAGGATTTAAGTTGGGACTCAAATATTGAAATCCCTAACATTATTAGTTGGTGAATCAAGTGTTACAACCAAAAAGAAATGAGTGAACTAAAGTTGAGTAGATAATTATAAACAGTTGAGAGGTTTATACTAATAATAATATTGTTTAACTGTTAAAAATAAATAAATCTTTTAATATAATCCCAAATTTTAACAATTAAAACAAGTTTAAAATCAACAGACAAATAATAGAAAGGCTAATAACATCTACTCAACCAAATGAATAAACTTGGCATGAAAATAATTCTTATAAAATCTCTATACTTATTTCAAGTTTATTTTGGGTATTAAAGTTGTGCTATTGATCAGCTAATTTCTGAATTTTAATGGCTGATTTGCTCTCTTAATTCCTTTTAATTTCTTCAAGGTTGTAACCGCATTTCTTTTTCTGTTTTTCTTTTCTCTTTTCTTTTTTTTTTAACCTAAAAGGCTGATTTTTTTATTAAATAAATAATTAAACCCAACTTAGTAAAGATGTAGGTCTTATATTTTGCTTTTAAATCATAACAGTTAGTATTTATTAAACACTTTAATGATATAATTTTTAAGGTATAACTATCCAACCTTAATACCAAACAAAATCTAAAATGAGTAATGTATAATTTGTACAAATGTTTGTCTGTTTATTATAAACAAGTTTTATGCTATTGAGATATAACTTCTATGTTCTAATTTTATTTTAGGAGCCTAAACATCCAAATTTGACAAGAAATTTTAAATAGAATTTAAATGCTATGAAAAAAGATCTAAAAGTTTCAAGTTTCATGTTTCATTTTGTGAATTTAATTTTTTTTAAAAAAAATTAAAGTAAAGTATAAATTGATTCTTTAACCTCTGTCTCTCTTAGATTTTGAACACAGGTGGCCAAATTTTAAAAAAAAAATTATTTAAAAATTACTTGAAGAAAATTACTTGAAAATCACTTAGCTGACTGAATCTTGAAACTCTTTAATTTCAGTATCTGATTTTGAAAATGATTTACGCACTTCACATGTCAAAAGTTGCGTGCAATATCTTAAATCTTAATTTGTCAAATTTTATTTCAAATCCTCTTAAATCTCGTATTAGATTTCTCAATATCGGTGTTCATATTATAATAATACATGCGACGTACCATAAACCAACTCACCAAAATATCTAACGTTTTCCTTTATTAAAAATAAAAATAAAAAACAAATATCTAACACCTGCTTTGATATTGCCCAACGTCAAATAATAATAATAATAATAATAATAATAATAATAATAATTAGTATGAATTTGATGTTGACTGTGATTGATCATTATGAAAATTCAACAAGTGACGAATTATAATTAATCCAAATGAAAACGAAAGCATTGTGTTTTTTCTTGTAATAATATGCATACGGCACGCTTTCGTTTTATTTAATTTTGTGCCAGCTTACCATCATTCTTAATGTCACTTTCCTCTAGATTAAAGAATACATGTTAGTCAAAGCAAATAATGACTGAAGAAATTTCCAAGGGAAATACAGGACCTGAATCTTTTCTCAAGTCTGATCATATTATCATAAGGCCCGTAAAAAAGTTTTGTCAAAAACTTTAAATACAAATCTAATACGATAGGATTATTAAGTGGACTGACACTAACACGATCTGATTAATAATCGTGTTAAATTTAATTATAAATTATATTAAATATTTTAACCTTTACCACTATTAACCCCCTCCGTTTCGGTGGTATAATACAACATAAAAGCTCTTCGTGTATGTTTGTTTTTATACATATGCATTTTAAATTTTTAATGGAGAAACAATAATGCACCAATAGTACCAAAAACTCTGGGCCCATTGCCGTGTAATGCCCTCAAATTACACTTGAAAATCTGATAGAGAGTCGAAGACTTCAGGGCTACGTTATATGTATGACCTAATGTTCAGCAATTAAGGTAAATGTCAATTCCACTTTTAATTCACTGACCCAAAGATTCCCGACTATTGTTGCATTATTGTCCTCATTAATTGGACTTCTGAGCATCCTGCTTGACCTTTCTTCCAATTTTTATGTTGTCATGTGTGATGTGATCACAAGGCAAACTTATCTTCAACAGCAAAGTCTAGTGTTTAATGTGTGAGTCATTGTGAGGTGCAGGGGTCTCGCGACCAAAATGTGAATTTATAGTTTAGTTTTTATAAAATTAAAAATTTGATTAGGTGCGCACAATCGCGCACGAATCACGCGCGAGCAGTCGTACATCATAACGTGTGTGATTGTGTATTTGTATGCACTAAATCAGGCCACTATAAAATTATGCTATGGAAAAAAGAAGGAAAAGAAAAATGAAAAGGAAAAAATTGGAGAAGAAAGGAAAGCACGCAATTGGAACAATCCATCATCATCTTTTTGACAAAGCATAGAAAGAAAAGCACATAACTAGAATAATAAATAATAAATGCTCCCTTCTAATTTCTTTTCATTTGTTCATTTGTTTCTTCGGGCTTATCCAATTTTAGAGGACTCTATTTTGATGATAGCTCATTCACATGAGATTCATGTGATTAGAAAAAGACAATAAGCAAACAATAACTCCAACTATAAATTCTCTCTTCTTTAGCTTAGAGCTTAGGGACACGCCAATAAAATACAAGCCATACAACATTTTAGGCCCAAAAGCAAGAGTTGTGGGACTTGCAGAGAAACAAATTTAGACGTGTACAAAAAGGGATAAGCAGGGAGTCACACTCACGTTACCAAAGTTGCTTGTCCATTTATGCTGATTATCTTCATCCACATATGTACCATCGAACGTGCACCGCTATAAAGTTTCATCGACTATATGGATAAAAATTTGGTAAAACTCTAAAAGTTAATTTTTCATAAATATAGTTCTGCTCAGTCTCTGGTAAGAGAAAAATTACATAAGAGAGGAGGAGGACAAAAGCCTTACCATACAGAGTTAGACGCTAATTAAGGTCTGTGGTACATGATTATCGACTCCAAGAAGCGAGTCCATGTAGATTAAGCTAGTGTGATGGGATACCAAAACAGTTCAGTGTCCGGCGTATAAAACGTAAGGCCAATGGAGCCAACACACGGGCAACCTTTGGCAGTGTCGGGTATGTCAGTGTGCCGAGTATAAACCAGTTGAAGCTTAATAAAGCTACTGCATCAGAAGCAGGTTTGTTCTTTACGGTAGAGAAAAGCCGAATTACACTTCTCAAAGACATGCCCACAACTGTAAAAAGAGCCACTACAAGAGGCATACATGGATCTTCCGCTTCCCACATAGTCACTCCAACCAAAAGTGACAACACCGCACTAAAAAGGGACTGTAAGATTGCAACCGCTCTTCTTTGGTCGTGAACTTGGTTCATATCCAAATTTCTCGGGATAGTTCCAGGTGCAAGTCCAGTGCCTAAGTGAGTGAGAAGTTCTGCATTACTCTTATTCTTGCTCTCCCATGTGTCTTTGTGTTTCATCATGTCTTGGATGTCACTTCCCTTCCATGATGGAATCCCGTAAGGAATGCCATATTCGTCAGCAACAGTACCTTTTTTCCCATTGGTTGTGTCACGACCTGCGAAGCTCCCGAGTTCCTTACCACAAATTTCTTCGAGCTGAAGAGTTTCATCCTTTAGATCTTGCAACTACAGGAGGCACGTATTGCACAAAGTTAATATATAGACTCAAAGGTCATATTCATCCTCAAAAAAAAAAAAAAAAAAAATGCACAACATGAGCAAATTTCTTAAATCCCAAGTCAAACATTAAATTAACAATAGAAGGAAAAGGTGGTAAAAAGTTAGAAAAAACAGGATAGAAGATAAATCATTCAAATGCATCTGCATTATATTATATATGTTGTTTACAGTCTGTTTTTAAACTCTCTAATTCATAACATCTCTTTGAGGTTGGAACATGCTCATATGAATGGGGAGGGAATTTAGTTACCATCATGCTACTTCGACAACAAAAATATGTTGACACTATATTAGTAGCTCATCCCAAGTTGTCAGCAGCCAAACAAAAGTTCTTAAATTTTTCAAAGAATGCCATCTCCTGCTAAGGCGGTTGCATCTTCTTGTATATATTACAGTCATTATTACCATAAAACAACTTACAGAGTCCAAAAGTTGCTTTCTCTGCACGGATAAAGCCAAAATCATCACTGATCCAGCAGCTGTAGATTTCCTTTCTAATTTTATGAACACAAAAATAGAAGAAAAAGAAAAAGAAGGAAGAAATAATGACAGAATAACGTGCAGTACTACGTTATTGCAGTTAGTATTTACCGAGTATGTCAAAGTATTCTGTGTGGACAATGTACCTATATCTAACAGATGACTATTTACACGGCATACATATTTGGCTCTATCGGTAAGACTAAAGAGGTAAAGGAACTAAGACTACTGTAATATATTATTTCAATTGTATCTGTCATGTTTCCAAAGCAATAAAACTGTGTAAGTTATGAACCACAATATACATAAAAATAAAATAAAACCAGGAAAAGAAAGAAAAACAAGGAACCCTGTTGCATGTAAGGTGTAATAAATGTTATTTTCGGACATCACAACCGGTATTCCTGTACAATATTATTCAAGAAAATATATTACAAGTCAAAATTCCAACCTCGGATGTCTCTAGTTCACAGAAAGTAACCACATCAGCCAGCACTACCAATTTAAGAGTTGGTAGATGATTTAATATTTACCTCTCTCTTTAAGAGTTCAATCTTTTCAATAGCCTTGTCATGTTCATCTTCGAGTTCTGCAAACATTGACTCAATAATTTTGCGTTCTCCGATGGCTGCCTGAAGATGGTCCTCAAGTTTGTTTCTGTCCCATATCAGATTCTCCAACTCTAACTGCATCTCACACAAATTCTCTTCCAGCTGCACATTTTAGTAATCCTTTTCATAGTACTATATCATGGGAAACAAAGTAAGGTTTAGCGCAAATACAAATTTTTAAGTACTCGAGAATCTTGTATAATTGGAACAGATGCTTACAACAAACTGAAGCAAAATGGGTTGGCAAATGATACATTAAACGGAAGGGAAGACACAATCCAACCGCCTTAGACTTTAGACACCTGTTCTGAAACTGATTAAAATTAAAAATCACTAATTATGCCCTCCATTAGCCGTTTCATTAAATAATTTCAAAGTTTTTAGAATTTTAAGACTATGCAAATGATGAAAGAACATATAATTCTTCTACCTATAATGTCCAAAAAAACATAGTTTCCTAGCATGGCATCAATTTAGTCTAGTTTGTTAGGATGGCAATGATTTACCCAAATCCCAAAAGAAGAAATGTTAGTAACAGTTTACCAAACAGAACATGCTAGTACATAAGATATTATACACCCCAATAAGGGGGTTTAAGCATGAGAAGCATTCTTTAAGATATTTGATGTAGTGTTCTAAATCAGCTTGGTGTTCTGAGCATCCAGTTTTGTTTTTTTTTTTAAGAAAATTTTGTTGATCATATCGCTTAAGCCTGGGATGAACTTAGCAAATGTAATGCATCTATACCTCCACTTCTGTAAATAAAGGTTCTAATTAATAGACGGCAGCCTTTCATCGAATATGTCTAATTCTCCTCTCTATATAAATTCTCATTACTTGCTTAGACCCCATCATAAAATTCAATTTAAGAAGCTTAATAAACAGAGGATAACGCCATCTTAGTAATACAATCACGTGGGTCCAAAATCTTCAATATTTCATTATTGGATACGAAAACTGTCATTAAAAAGTTAATAAATAGATGAGATATAAGATCGAAACCGAAGGCTTAATGTTTCATCTTCTTTCTATAAAGCCTTTTTTGGCTCAAAATGCCAAGTGGGTTTTGGTCCTTGGTTTGTTTTGTCAAATGGGTTACCTTCAAGATATGATTTTAAGTGATGGGTTTTGGAGTTGAACATGAACTTGTTTGATCAGATTTAGATTCATCTAATGAAGTAACTTCAAACAATTCCAGTTATATCTTAAAAAAGGTTATTCGCTATAAGATGACATGTCTGCATATTCACTAAGAGTGAACTTATACAATAGGAAACTATGCATAATCTCGTTAGCAAACATTTAAAACGATCAGAAGAAAATCATAGCTAGTCAGCCAATATACATATGCTGATTAAGCTCCCGGGCTTAGCCGAGTGGTTTTCCAGCAATTGAGCCCTAGGCTTAGCCGAGTGGTTTTCATGCCGCTTTATTTATTTGGCCACTCAAGTTCAAAGCAAGAGGCTAAAAAATTGATTTGAAATAGTATAAGGTAGAGAAACGAACCAGGGATTCCCTCTGCAAAGCAGTCAAGACCCTGAAAGGAAGTGAAATAACAGCAATAAAGCAAACAATTGTTCTCCAAATCATGTTCAAATGAAAGCTGATGGAGGCCTTGACCAGTTCAACCCAAGTGTGAACCACGAGGAAAGTTGTTCTCATACCAAACAGAAATGCCCATTTGCATATATAGATTGGCTTTGTAACCAAAATTATCATCATACCCATCGACTCTTGCAACAATGACACCATATTCATATCCATCATTATTATGCGCGCTTGCTGCCTGCATGCATACATAAAAGCAATCAATTAACTCAGCACATAAAGCAAAAGGGAAAGAATTTGAGTTCAATACTTCAATTAATCAAAGGGGGTGAGCATACTCGATCAGCTGAGTAACGTTAATTGGAGGAATACGACAGGACAGGACAGTTTTAACAGAGAAGAAGATTTGCATTTGAAGTGAAGTGTTGAATGCAGTTAGTTATGTCATGTGTGGGTCCAGGTGGCAGCAAGAGGATCTACATGATAGACACGTAAGATAAGTGCATGGCTTTTCCCAACTTCGTTGCATTTTTTTAATACTCCTTTGTCTATCTTCAATCCCTTATCCGTTCGTTTCATTCATTGCACAAGATACTAAACAAATAGATTTTTTTCATAATTATGGTTTTTAAGCTCTAATTGAAATATTTACTTAAAAGGTCATATTTTTTACCATCTTTAATTTTAATTTCATAACTAAAGTGTTAATTTATAACTTTTAAACCACTTGCACCATGACATTAAATTAGGCTTCAATTCGTGTTTGGGATTAGCCTCATTGTATGCTAAATTGACCTTAATATTAAGCAAGCAGAAACTAAAAACTAATTGGGTAGTAATCATAGCTTCTTGTGGGTTTATTGCTTATCCCGAAAAAACTAGAAATTTCCCAGATATTGCAAAAATTAAACAAACAAAAAGTAATGAAGAGTGCTTAAAATGAACAACTTTGAAAAAGGTAGAAGAAAAAGATAAATCTCTTTCCTTTCCTGCCCTTTTCTGCTACATTCGGCAGAGTCTTCAAGATGCAAATTAATTAACCATTAAGAAATTATACTATACAACTTTAAAAAAAAAATCATGAAAATGGGGAATTAATGCATCATTCGGAAGCAAATACATATATATATAGATAGCTTCAATAATGGTGAAGGTAAAAAAATAAAATAAAATAAAAATAAAGGGTTCATTATTATTATTATTTTTTGTTTCCATCTCTAAATTAACCTAAAAGCCTACTCTCTCTCTCCATCGTAGAAGAAAACAAAGAGATGATTAATTGATCTCTTTTTTTTAAAAAAAAAATTTAATTTATTTAGCCCTGGAGCTGCATCTTGAAGGGATGTAACTTCCATTAGAAGGATGAAACTTGAGATGACAATCCAAATGACACCAGAACTTAACAGAGCCCAAAACCCCTACTCTCCATCTAGTCCTCGACCCTCCTTTCAAATCAAACCTAACGACATCTTTCTTCAACGACGTGTCCGCAACTTCTTGCACATCAGGATCCAACGGCACAGGCCTTGATTCCACTGCGTAGTTAAAATCAACGGAGCTGTTCTTGCTCACTTCAAAAGGGTCGGCGACGAGCTGCGCAATCTTCAACCCATCAAAGAAAAGAAACAGGCTTGTCTCCGAGAAGCTGGCCCCTGCTCTCGCATTCCCATTCTTCATCCGGACGACAATGGTGACTTGCGTCTCAAGCAACCCGGCCTCGTCGTACTGAAACAAGTCCAAGTGAGCTCCGACGACACTCACGACTGGGATCCTCGGGTGCATTACCAAGTACGCGATGAATACAACTATGCCGGCGAGGATCACTGCGATGGCCAAGATTGTGCAGATGATGGCAATAAACCAGATCAACGGGTGGGTGCGCCGTCGCCCGGGATGGGATAAGAAATTTGATGCCATTGAATTTGGAGGTGACGGCTAGTGTGGAGGTTTATTTCTAATTGTAAGTCTAAGACTAATGACAGTGGCAACATGAAGCAAAAATAATCGTTTTGGTTTTGGTAATATTTTTATGTGAGTGTTTTAGGCTCAAGGCCTGGGGGGAAGATTGGCAAAGAAAAGAATTTAAGTGGGTTGTTCTTAGGTCTAGATGGTGGGGAAGGTTTTGGTATCTTCCTTTCCTAATTTTAAAGCATTTGTGTTTATTATATATATACACACACACACACACACACACACATAAATATTATATGAACATGTATAAGCTCTCTCTGTTAAGGAATCTATGGTCACTTTATCTGCAAGAAAAGTACCGCACTTAATTGCTAATGTCTTGTCTTCTCTTTGTACTTTCTTCGATAACAAACTGAGCCGTGCCATGTGAAATTAGTTAAAAAAAATCAAGAACTTAAAATTATGGCGTGACATGCATTAGGGTTGCAAGGAGATTTTGGCTTTTTTTTTTTAATGATTACAATTTATAAGTATATTATAAAATTGGTACTATTCTAAAAATCTAATAATATTAAAGTAAAAAGATCGACTCAAAGGCGGGCTTTCAATTGTGACGGCATCTTAGTACTTTGGTCTGCTTTAATTTTGCCACTCTGGTTTGAGCCCTGTGTGCTCTTACTCCTTAATGCGAACTTACTTTGTTTTGATTGAAAGGTTCAAAGTGACAGAGAGTGATTAGTCCATACAGCATAATACGTAAAATTCACAGCTAAAAGAAAGCATGTAGAGAAGAACATTTCAATAACCCTTCCTCATCAAGCTTTTTTGAGTGCTTCAAGCAAACATCCCTTGCAATTTTGTTTTTATCAAATGAATTTGATTTATATTACAAATAAGAGGACTGTTGAAACAGCAAATTCTCTTAGTTGCATGTGTGACAGCAAAACAAAAAATTGGAAAATAATGATGAAATATTGCGGTCTGTCAGAAAAAATTAGATTATAGATATTACAGTCCCCAAAAAGAATAAAACCAACTAATTCATTCACAAATGACCTTAAAATTGTTCAAACCGAGACAAGTAATCAACAAACCAAAGTTCCGACTCCCTTTACACTCAAGTTGTGAAAATTTACTATTGAGCAGTACTTATAAATGAACTCAAAAGAAGGTTCATGAATTGAGTTATAACCAAATAATTCAATAAGCTTCTGTGAGAACTAAAACAACATTCAGATTAAAACATAAGGCAACCAACACTTTTTGCTGAGCCTCTCCAAGTGCGGTTATCACTTGGAAGTGATGAAAACAAACATCAAATAAAACTAAGCATGATCAATCGGTCAAAACCAAGAATGAGAATTCAAGGAACTAACACCACTGTGCATCACCAACCAAATACTTCAAAACTCAAAAGAGACAATCAGAAAAGTGAGATCATTCTGCAAAAGCCTAGACGAGAAAATGATCATGCCCAGAACTGATTTAGATGTAATTTTATAAAAACTACATTTTGAAAAGTTACAACATGCGAAACAAATAGATAGTTCAGACCACTACGCAAAAGCCTAAATGAGAAAATATTCGTCCAACCTAGCTAAATACAGTTGTGTATTCATATGAAAATGCTTCAGTTGGCCAGGCACAAGTATGTCCAAGCAAATGAAAATGAGATGACCACCCATATCACATTCATGCCAACACAGCTAATTACACCCATGTTCTTTTCTTCTCGGCTTGTATTTCTTTTTCCTTTTCTTTTATTTCATTGATTTAAACATCAACAACGTGAAATTCATCATAAAGCTAACCAGAACAAGGTCCTCAGCCATACTAGCCATTTCTTGAGCTTACAAGTACCCTATGCATAAAAAATCTACAACACAAGTTGTTAAGAACAACCAAGCTCAACTATATATACACTCCAAAGGACCACAAAAGCAACTAGAAGACAAAAGAAACCCAGATAAAAAACAAACCACAAAAATAGAAATTAATCCATGTCTACAGACAATTAAAAGGAAAAAAACATAAAAATAGGTTGAGAAATCCATAAAAGCTCCATGCACAACCATCTCATCAAAGAATCGGAACACAGATTGATCAAAAAGTCATATTATTAAGGACAACCTTTATGGCTGTGCAACCCCATATACAGACACTTATTCACCTCTATCATACTGACTCATTACAGCCACAAAACGGCATTTGCATACCAACTCTCTTCTTTCTTATACACTTGCCACAAAAAATATATATATATATAATAATAATAATAATAATATAGTTATCTTTCAATGACAGAGCCACAAAAAATACAACAGTCACAGCAACCCTGCAACCGTACGTGCTTCAGGATAATCTCAAGTGCCACATGTGACAAGCATCGATTCGCCCATCATCTAAGGGATAAATGTGATGAAAGTAGATCATAAAATCCCCTCGAACATTTGCTTCCAAGATGTCAAAAGAAAACTAGTTAGATAGTCCCCATGCTTCTAACTATGTTCAACCTCACCTCCAAATCCGTGTTATTAGAACAGAGAACTTCGATAACCACCCAACACACATCATAAAGAGAGCATGTTAACCTTTAAAACTATCACCATGAAGAATCTCATTAAGAGACCCAGAAAACTGTCCTTTCATAAGTTAAAAAGGCACAATGAACACATTAATAACTTTTTGAAAGACATGAAAACTGATACAGAGATCAGTGACCTTGTTATGAATACTTTTGGCGGAAGGAAAAGAAGTTTGTACCGAGTCTTCATCAAATTACAAAAAATAAAAAGCAAATAATGATTACAAATTCAAAAGGAATTGGAAAAGGAAAATAGCACACTAGAGAGCTTAACAAACCCTCAAACAATCATCAAACATATAAAAGGAAACCCACCACCGGTATGCATAAAAATTAAGAACATTAACCAAGAATTTAGAATATTCATTTTGTAAACTTTCAGAATCATGCAATAAAATCTTCAAAAATTCATTAGAAAATCAGCTGCAGGTGAGCAAAACATGTAGCAACAATTATGTTGAGTTCAAGAGTTAAGAATGCAATAAGCTAGACGAAAAAATCTAGAATTCCATTCAAAATCAAAAGAATGACGAATAAAAATAGACTACATTTGGGATAAGCTGAATGTAAGGTACCACTAGTGGGAAAGGGAAATGGAAAATAATGCAGGTCAGTCAAGAAAAAGAAATTTTGTATGTACTTCAGCGTTTTTTTAAGAAAAGCATCATAGGTCTACAGTATATTCCTCCCAAATAATATCCCAACTGGAAAGCTAAAAATCTATACAAGAAAGCTAAAATTCTATACAACTTGAGAAACTTACGCCCATCACATCTGGGGAGTTTTCCATCTCCTTTCAAGGCTATCAAATCTATCCCTCATACTCCCACTCTCATTATAAAAAGCTTTCTTCAACTTATGCATCGTAACTTCATATATAAGAATTCTTCTATCGAGCATCTCTTCGGCAAACCTCCTCACATCTGATAACCTACCCAAGTTACATAGCCCAACAAGCAGTACATTTGCACTCGCTTCAAGAGGCAAAATACCATTCTCCAAAATGTAGTTCCATATCTCTATTGCCATTTCAGGTTCATCACCATCCAACAACATGGTGATGGCTGTAGCACAATTCAAAGGCGTCGGTTGCCACTCATTCTTGATCATTTCATGAAAAAACTTTTCCACCTCATGGACCCTCTTGTTCTTAATCAAACACTCAAAGATCATGTTATAAGTCAAGGAATCCGGAAAAGCTCCATGGAAAACCATCTGATCAAAGAATCGGAACACATTATCCACATCATAGTTGTTACACAGCAATCCGATCACCGCATTATACATGATCAAATTGGGCATCAAATTCAAACCAGAACCCACCATTATATCCCACAGTTGCACAGCGTGAGTGGAATCATTCAGCTTAACAAGAAAATCAAGAGCATGAGGGAAAAACTTCAAAGTTGGGAAGCAATTCTCCCCTTTCATAACCCGAAGAAACTTCAATGCCTCATTAACCTGTTTCCCACGAATAAGTGTAATCAAGAAAGTTTCATAAGCCAAAACATGCTCCGGATTCCACTCAAAACGCGCCACCATTTCACCAAAAGTCTTCTTAGCCTCCACCACATTGCCTTCCTTCTCCCAGCCTTCTAACAAAATCGCAAACGAATCACCATCAGGATGAACACTGTCCTTAACTCTATTCAAAAACTCCAACGCCCGGCTAGTCTGGTTTTCTTGTCTGCAAATAGCACTCAAAAGCGTATTGACAGCGACGACATCTTGTTCGACACCGTGCATGCTCATAACATCAAAACTCATTACCGCCTCGTCGTACTTACCAGCTCCGCAATAGCTATCGAAAATGGAAGCAAACGTGAGCAGCGACAGAACCCCGTCCTCTTTCATAACCCGAACAGCATCCCACATTTGTTCGAAACGGCCGCTCTTTCCCAAAACATCCACCATCAGGTTCCACGCGTAAGGGGAGAGCTTCTGGCCGCGGCCAGCCCATCGGAAGAAATCGACGGCGGAGGAAGGGGAGTTGTAGGAGAGCTGAAGGACCTCGTTCACCAGATCGGGAGTGGGGATTATTCCGGTGCAGGTGAGCGCAGATTCGATGTCGTCGGGGGAGGCGTGGGCGAGGATTTCGCAGATGATGCGGGCGGATGAGGAAATATCCGGCGCGTCGCGGTGCGTGGGGAATCGTGGTCTAATCGGGCGATGAGGGTGATGGTTGGTTGGGGAAGTGGTGGTTGAGGACGATGATGGGATTATTTTATTTTTGACGACGAAATCAGGGGTTTCACTTTCATCCGTTGCCTCCATTTTTTTTTTTGTAAGCGGAGGGCTAAGAGATTAATTTAAACAAACCCTAATGATATGAAATCGATTCAAAAATTATTAAAAATCATTTTTTAAGACGGGACTCGTGGAATTGGGAATTGGGAATTCGGAATTGAGAGGGAGAACCTTTAAGAGCTGGTTAATAATGTTGAACTCCTCCTCTTCCTTTCAATGCTGTCGGTTTTAGGAATACGACGTCGGCAAGTTCAGTGTTCAGTCTGGTATGATTCTGCTTACTGCTCGGCAGGGATGGCGACAGGCACCCTACCGCCTGCGGCAGGTTTGTTATTACCATAACCTTCTTTAAATTATTAAATTTACCCGTAACCGTAGTGAATTTTAATTTTTTTTAAAAATTTATTAATAATTACCAAATTTACATTAGTATCCGATAGATTTTATAGGAATTTATATATTTAAATTTATAAATATTCACTATATAAATTTATAATAATAATTTTAAATTTTATATAATATATTTAATTTTAAATTTAAGCAATATAAATAAAAAATTAAAATTTTAATATCAATCTAACATAAATTTTTAAATTTAAATATAAAATATATAATACATATATAATAATTAAAATTTTAATTATTAAAATTATGTATGTTATTTATATTGTTATATAAAATATACGTATTTAAATTTTAATTATTTAATACTTTACATAATTATATTATTATTTTTAGATATTTTTTAAATTTAAATATTTTTCATTTAAATGATATCTATATAGATATCTGTTAGATATTGAATTAATATCAAATTCACCCACATTTATAATACTAAATTTGGCCGTAATTTGTAATAATAAATTTATTTATAATTCATAAAATTATTTATAACGGACGGATTTTGACGGATGAATTTGAGATTGCCACCCACACTGCTTAGCACCATTGTTATTGGGAGGGAGAGAGAATCAAATGAAAATATGTGATTTTTGATTTTTGAAGGACTGAAAGGTAAAAACAAACAACAGGTTCCTGGTTGTTTAATGGACAATAAAATGGGTTTTGGGTTGGGCCTTTGGGATTGGGCCTGTGCTTGGGACAAAAGATTCTCAAACTTATTATTATTATTATTATTTTCCAGTAGAATTATTGGCACCCTTAAAAGTCCTCGTATAACCATCGAACACCCCACTGTATAAAACTTAAAAAAATCTACTTAAAAAGAAAAATTAACTCTAATACTCTTTCTCTTTCTCTTTGTATCAGTTGCGCCTTAAAAAAAAATGTAGATTTGACATTGGTGTGCAAGTAATATTCGTTGACGCATATGATGGATCACTCGTTTATAGTTTTGTTAAAAAAATGACATGTCATTGTGCTAAAATATCAAAAATGGCATGTTGTTGAAAGTTTCGTATAGACAACATGCGTAAATAGTATGGCATCAGTCAGAAGACTCTTAATTTACATTTTAATAAAAATTAAATATGTCAGTTTTAATGTAAGCATGTATCAACGTGGCGTTTGTTTGTTTCTTGATCAATGACGAATCATCTATTGTGTTGAATTCTACATGATTTTAGTATAAGTTTTTTTTTTTAACAATTAAATGGAATAATAATAATTATAATTACTTTAAAAAAAATGCTAGTGAATTCGACATTTGAGATCAATTTGAGTTTCAACTTTATGGGTCACTCATGTATTAGATGACGAGATTTTATACTTTGTAAAATTATTTATTTACCATCCAATAGATATTTTACTCATTTTTAATAGTAAATACAATAACAATTCTAAATATAACTGCAGCTATTAATTACAAATAAAACTATAATTATGATTATAGTAACAGTAACAAGATAATAAACTTTACTCATATAAATATATCTTCATAATAAGGGTGTTCAATGGTTCAAATTCATTAGGTTTTGTCAAATTTAAGTCCAATCCATCACATATTGGACTTTATATTTTGGATCCAATCTGATCCAATCACTTATTAAAATTAAAACAAACAAAAAGTGAAATCTAATTTAATCTGATTCAATCCCAATAAATCCGATTAAAATAAAAAAAATTACAAATAAAAATCGTCAATTGCACCCTAGAGTTCTAATTACTAACAACTAAAAGAAAAAATATCAACTTCTCATCCTATTGTTTAAAAAAATGACTAAGATTCGAATATTGAAAGCAACCAATGGTTGCTTTCAACTTTTACTATGTATTATTGGTACATACTTATACAAAATTAGGTTTTATTGTTTTCAGAAAAAAAGGTTTTATTCTTTTAGCAAGCTAAATATAAAGATGACATTTAGCTATTTCAAAAAATAAATAAAGAAAATAAAAAATAACAGATTGGATCAATTTGTATTGGATTTGAACCATAGATCCATATATAAGCCAACCCAATAATATTGGATTTTTTTATTTTGCAAGAGTGTTGATACTTGAGTTTGACCCTCTCATTTTATCTCTATCAAATCTCACTATTTAGTTAGCCCCATAGAAAATTTTAAAATAATTTTAACCTTTATTTTTCCATACGCCCCACCATATAAAACTTAAACAAAAAGTATTTAAAAAGAAAAATTAACTATAATAATCTTTCTCTTTCTCTTTGCATCATCTCAACCATCCAAAAAAAAAAAAGAATTGTCATTAATGTTTATCAGTGTATATGATGGATGACTCGCCGTTTACAATTTTATTTAAAAACACCATGTCATTAAACTATAAATATTACCAGCGATATGTTAATCGATTTTTTTGTACAGTTGACATGGTTATATAGTTTGCGCCGGCGCATCAATTAGATGCCTTGTCGTTAACCACCATCACATCGGTTTTGATACAAGCACATGGATGACTTTGCGGATGATTTTTTTCTTGTTAAATGACGCGTCATTTATTATACTGAATTCTGCATGATTTTATCATTGTTTTTCTTTTTCTTTTTAAACAATTACATGGAATAATAATAATTACAATCAATTTGTAAAAGATGAAAAAATACGAGAAAATCCGACATTTAAATATAATTTGAGTCCCAATTGTTGTGAGTTAGTCATCTATTAAATAATGAGTTTTAATAATTTATAAAATTACTTATTTGTCATCCAATTTAATTCGATTTGATCAATCTGATTAAAATAAAAACCATTAATTACACTCAAGAATTCTAATTATTAACAATTAAAAAAATCAACTACTTTAATATTTCATGATTCACGTTTTTTATTATTATATGATTGGGAGAGAAAAAAAGAAAGAACAAAAGATTGAAATCTAAATATTGAAACCACCCAGTGGTTGCTTTCAATTGGTACTTTGTATTATTATTACATATTTATACTTACACAGGATTAAGTTTTATTATTTTTACGATAATAAGGTTTTATTATTATGTCATGCCGTAAACTAGATGGTCTCACAAAGAATGGCAAATAATAGTTTTTTTTTTTTTTAAATACTGAGTCCGAGTTTAGTGATTCTGAAAACAAACTCCAGGTAATTTCCACCTCTACTGCACTTGTTCTAATTGGCGAATAAATTGACCAAGTGCTCTCTGAGTTTCATGAAATTACTCAAGCTTTCAATTATCACACAACATTTGAAGCTAAAGTGAAAAAAGGTTGACACGCACGCAATTGCTTTGAATGAGAGGAACACAACAATCAGTGAAAGTTTTGAAAAAGAGCTGCTGTGACAACCATGCAATGAATCACCCTCTAATTTCGGACCCTAAACCATGACTCGCCGTCGTTTCTCTCAAAACGCGCGATTGTTTTGAAAAGATATTTTGTCACGACTCGTGAACAAAACAGAAAAATATCATCAACGCTGAAATGATGATGGCTCATTTGTTATCATGCGAGGGAGTCCAATTCTTGGGGACATTCACCTAATGTTCGGACACATGGCTTTAGGAAAATATGGTAGTACGAAAACTTCCATCCGTCCAGCCGTGCGTCCCTTAAATTTTGTACATATATTAGGGCTGCGGCTGTAGTTTTTTCAAATAATTTAATGTACTGTAGAAATAATTAATTATAACCCGAATATATTTAATATAATCACATCTTAGAAAAAATGATATTGGTGATTTGCCAGTGGGCTAGTTAGGCACTTAAATTTGAGTCCTAACACTTGTTTTGGGATTTTTTTTTCTTTCAATTATCCTATAATTAGTAAGAATAGATTAGATATTCCTCTAAATTAGCGAAGATAAAATAATTTTGAATAATTATATTGACTAGTCTGATTTAAATATATCAGTATATTTGTGATTATAACGTATTAATATTTAAAAAATGATATTATAATTTAGCTAAATAATTACAAAGATATCATATTTTAAAAACAATTATCATATAAATTTTATTCTAGATAATTATGTCGGAATAAAAATCTATGTGATTATTGTTGATACAAGAAAGCTTCATAATTATTTTATCAAATTATGAGATGTCTTCTTTCCCCCATTGTAGTGAACTAAAATAATTACGTAATTAAACATTAGTTTGTGTGTTGTTTTCACTCGAGAACATGAAAAACGGATGCCGCGTGCAGTGATTGAAGCGTAGCCAAAGCACACACGTGGCTTCTCTCTCCCCTTCCGTGAATCCTTCAAATGCCACCGCTTATTAACGAATTTTTATTTACCTTCACTGACTCACTGGCTCGCTTAACTCGCCAGCTGACTCAGTCTGCTCTTCTTCATCCCCATTTCTCTTAGCAAGCTAGCAACCGACCGACCGACCGACCGACCATGAGACCATCTCGACCGCTGATCACGAGACCCATTAAACCACCGCGCCCGCCGCCCATGTGCGTCACCAAAAACTGCAAATTGAAAGGGGTCTCTGATTCTAATATCAAAGTCAAATTTCGACTAATTACAGCAAACACTAAATGCTCAAGAAATCAAATTCAGCTGCCGGCATCAACTCACTCCTCCTCGCCAGTTCTTGCTTCGAAATTGGACAAACTTGAAGCTGTCGAAGAGAAGATAGAGAAGGTAGGTTAGTTAGTTAGTTATCATTTCATTTTTCTCATTCGAAATTTTTGGGAATTTTATTATATTGCGTTCTACTAATTTTTTTTTTTTTTTTTCTGTAGGCTATTTATCGATGCCGGTTCATGACACTTCTGGGTGTTTTTGGGTCCTTGACTGGCTCATTTCTCTGTTTCATTAAGGTACTTACTTTTAAGTTTAACTATATCTTTTTGCTAAATGTTAATTCCAGTGTTTAATTGATGCTATGTAATTTTTAATCTTAATTCTTGGTATTTTCCAACATATTGTTATATGATAAAAATTGAAAAGAACAATCTTTTTTTTTCTGAAATTTTAATTAGCTGACTGACTTATTGAATTATAGACTATTTTCACAAATAATGTATTCTTAATCCGGAAAACACAATTCTATCAGTCATCTTGGAGTAATGTATTTTGTTTGTTTCCCGCTGAATGAAATTCAGATTAGGAGATATAATGATGTGGGGAGCATTAGCAGATCATCTTGGCTGCTATGTGTAGCCATCCATATGTATTAATTATTTTGTTTTTGTGACTATTCGCTTTAGTGTTTTGATTAACACTGTTGACTCCCCTCGAAATGCAGGGTTGCACCTATGTTGGGGCATCATTCATGAAGTATTCCATGAGTCGTGGTAAAGTGATAACATTGCTTGTTGAGGCTATTGGTGAGTGTTCTTTTATTTATTGTTAATATTCATGCTGTATCCTGCTTCCCTCATTATATTTATATATCGTGTGCTTTTATGGCTCATTGTTTGATTATTTGTTTTTTTTCAATTTTTCTTTCACGCTAAGACACTATCAATTTGAATATATTGTTACCTTCATTTAGTAGCGTGCAAATTTGCATTTACAGACAACGTTTAGAAACTTTTTCCTTGGAAAGACAGAATATAAAAGTAACCTTCAACGAAAACCTTAAATTTGTTGCTACTTTTGCTCTTTTTGGGAGCTATGAACCAGTTTGCAAGATTTGAGAGAATAGTTGCAGTATGGTAGTTCTACTTTACATAAAAAATCATGTGAGATTTTTTGTTGCTTCTGTGCTAAAGCCCTGCTTGGGGCAGCTGCCCTCAAATGGCTCTAAAGGGAACTGAGAAAAAGTTACTGGTTTCCTCTTTCAGTTTTTTTCTTTAGAGGTTATTGTTAGTAATTACCCATAACTGAATGGATTTTGAAAGTTAGCATGATTTTTTTCTTGCTTATATATGTATTGTTGGCTGCATAAAGAGGTTTGGTTAAATATCCTTTTGGTGAAACTGATCATATATTTATTACAGATGTTAGGTCGAACACCTGGGATTATTATCCCAGTGTGTATAGTGTAATGTAGTTGAATTTGTACATCATGTCTCTATAGAAGCCCCTCCAGTTGTCATAATGCCATCGTATCAGCTTTTGTTGTTTTTTCATTTCTTTTTTACTTCTCCTGACCAGCCAGTTGCAGTTTCGTATTGCAAACTCTTTTAGTTATTTGTTGGTGACTGAGAATTAGTTTTATCTTTAAATGAAATACTGAGATCTCTGTTGCTGCTTGCATGTATTGTCTATCTGTGAAAATGACAAGATCATGTGTGCTTGAACTTCTCTTTTTTCAAATTACACATTGTTTTATCACTTCTGAAATCAACTGGAGGTACATATATGCTATTATCTCCGTCTTCTGGCTACAGAATAGAGAGTCATAGGCATAGCAAAATTTGGCAAATCCATTTCCTCTATCTCCTCCCTCTAATCAACAGCCAACATTTTTTTCTAGAGTATTTGAAGGAGGCAGATTATTGAATTTGCACTTTAGCAGCATTGTTTAATCTCTGAACTTTCATTTATCTATGTAAATAGGGATGCAAACTATACACATTTTTTCCCTCACGTACATGCATGAAATTGAAAATGAATGTGTACGTCATGGCAGACAGCATCTTTTTTCAACTATTGATATAATGGCTTTCATATAGCCTTAACTGAAGTCATTAACTACCACTTTGTTGTGCTTCTAGATGTCTATCTCTTAGGAACGGTAATGCTGGTTTTTGGTATGGGTCTATACGAGCTCTTTGTCAGCAATCTGGACATTGGAAAGTTACTGTCCGAAGACAAGGCTCATTACAGATCAAATCTCTTTGGTTTATTCACTCTAAAGGTCTGTCCGCTTACTTGTAATCTTTATATTGGTTTAACTTGATTAATGTTTCTACTTTGTCTGGCATACATTATTTCTTTATTGTTATGTTTTTGGTCTAAAGTACCTTTCCTTTGTATTGATCTCCAGGAACGACCAAGGTGGTTAGAAATAAAGTCGGTGAATGAGCTAAAAACAAAGCTCGGCCATGTCATAGTGATGCTGCTTCTGATTGGGCTGTTTGACAAGAGTAAGAAGGCTGTTATACAATCTCCTCTGGATTTGCTTTGCTTCTCAGCTTCAGTCCTCCTCTGTTCTGGTTGCCTGTTCTTGTTATCTAAGCTTAATGGCTCCAAGTGAATTTTGTGCTATTTTATTTTTTAACCCAAATTAATATAGAGCTGAGCCATACAATGTGTGTGTGTGTGTGTGTGTGTATTCATAAAAATAATACTTTGCTTCTTGTAAGCTGTTTTATTGTATATTAAGCTAAATAATATTATAGAAACATTTCAACTAAATCCAATTAGGGGATGGGTGTACCCCTGGTAAGTTTTAACTAGCCCATTCTGAGAAGTCCTCATATGAGTTTACATTTTCACCTTTGTATATTTATCATGCAAGGTAGATCTTACTCGTGTTTGGCGTAGATTTTTTTTTCCTTCTTTTCCCTCAAGATAAACTTTTGGCTTCTTTTTGTTATTTTCACTTTTGCTTGTAATATTTCATGATTTGAGCTGCTGATAATTACAGCAAACTAATGAAAAGGAACGCAGAGTATAATCAAGGATGATCTTTTATCATAATTCATAATCTCCAATGCTTGAATTAAAAGAATATTTTAGGTATTAAAATCCCAAAATATGAAAAATTATAGAAAAAGAGATAGGGAATTATAAAATTTTTAGACAATCTTCTAGAAAGATAAACATAATCCTGTTTTCATGACTGTCAAAGAAATTAATAAAGGATCAACCTTAATGGTTCCAAGTATTCACAATCTGGGTACTTAATTTGGAAACCATTAAATAGTGCAATGGTTTTGCTGATTGCAATTTCGAATGTTTCTCAGGGTCAACATAAAATTTTTTATTTTTTATTTCTATTTTTAATAATTTTGTTCTTATCCTTATCATCTCATAATAAACAAATGTATTGGATACTGATGTATGAACAGAAAGTATATAAACAATAAAACAAACATTGCAGCATGGATAGTGCCTGTCTGTGAACTCCATCGTCAACTGCATAAGAAAATTGTTTGTCTCCTCTGTGACGTACAAAATTCTCCATGCAAAATGTCGACACTTAAAAGCTCCTCCATAGCATATTTCTAATAGCATTTCAAATGGAAATTGGCCTTCAAATTTTATTTTCTAGGATAATTTAATTTATTTTAGTCCATTTTAGTGATTGTTTGGTGCTCAAAATGGCATCATCATTATTCTCTTGCTCTTTGTGTTGCCCTTCTTTGGTTTTAAAATCCCAGAAAAAGATAACTCCCTTGTTTATATATATATATATCTTCTCTCAAGGCTAAAAGGTCACAAAAACAGGATCATGGGGCTCTGCAAATCATGCATTATGCTTATAGGTATAATAAGTCTCCTCGTGTTCACTGCTTTGAAACAAAGAAATATACGAGAGAGTCTTGGGCAATCTCGAGCATGTTACCATTTTACTAAGTGCTTGTTACATATATGCATGACAAAAATTTAGTGAAGTGGTGCATTGGACAAAAGCAAACAAATATGAAACACGTGGCAATCATATAATAGCGTTGGCGCGCTTGCAACTTAATAAAAACTTACATTTGGTGTTGTTACTATTATTATTGATATATTTTTTATTTTTTGGGTTCATTTGCTTATAGTGATAGCTGGGAAAGAGAGGTTTGCATTCAAAGGGGTGGCATCAAATCTAGTAACATATCTGACGGATGTACTGAAAATGAGCAACTCTTCGGCAGCCAAGACTGTTAGTAGCTGGAATGGGTTAACATCAATGCTGCCACTGCTATTGGCACCACTCGCTGACTCTTATTGGGATCGACATTCCACCATTCTTGCCTTTTCTTTCATCTATGTTCTGGTTTGTCACCTTCATTTTCTCTTCTTTATCATTCATTTATTTGTAAATTTTACATTGAATTCGATTTTTCTTTCAATGTTTTTGACCTAGTTATAAGAGCAGAAAACCTAATGGGACTGATGAATACTTGTCATGTGTTTCAAATTACTTTTATCTCTTTATTATGATCGGTTAGCTCCAACAAATGTATGTGTCAAAATATTTTTAGATGTGTGCACAGTTAACATGATATGTCTATCCCAAGTAAGTTTTTCTCGTATAAGAGGGTTAGTAAAATAATTGAGAAATATAAAATGACATTTTATTTACACCTCATCATGTGCTTTCCTTAATAAATTGTGCTATAAAGTCTACAACTACAAGTGCTATTTCAACAAGCACTTTTCATTTTTTTTTCCAGGCACTGTAATAATAAGCGTATTGACTCTGTAATAAGCACTCCCAAGTGGATTCTAAGCTTTATTACTAATTATTTTAACATTGTTTCTCTGTTCAGGGGCTAATGGCATTGACATCAACAGCATTTGCTTGGGCAGGGTCACCAACAAACACCACAAGTTGTTCTTATTTTCTCTTTCTCTCCCTATCTTTGATTTCACTTGGACTAGCTGGATACAACCCATCTTTGCAAGCATTTGGAGCAGACCAAATGGACAACAATAATGATGAAGAAATATTGCCTCGTACCCAAGATAATCAAAATAAAAAAACAAACAATAACAAGAGTTTGTTCTTCAAATGGTGGTATTTTGGTGTTTGTAGTGGCAGCCTTTTGGGTATCACATTTATGTCCTACATTCAAGACACCTTTGGTTGGGTAATAGGATTTGCAATTCCCACAATTGCTATGCTTACATCAACAGCATTTTTCTCATTTGCAAGCCGCTTTTGTAAGCAAAAATCAGATCATGAGGCTCTAAAGAGCAAGCCATTCTTGAGCATAGTTCAAGCCATCAAAGCAGCTGCCTCAAAATTAAAGAACAGCAAAGCCATTTTACCAGTTGACAAATCTGATGCAATGGAGCTAGAGTAAGAATTTTTTTTTTTTTTGTGTTTAGTGAGAACGACACTTTCATCCTTTTTAAAATTTATTTTTACTATTTTGAGTTCCTAACAAACTTTAATGCACTAAGTAGAAAGGTAAACGTGACTCTTTTTATATTTACCCAGAAACAATGTGTTTTTCTTATTAATATTTTAGCATAAGAGACCTAAATAGTAGTAATAATTTCTAAGCGGACTAAATTATCATTCCACTTGTATTTAATTTTAAGATTGCTTCACTACTTTGATTTATGATGAGAGAATAAATTTTTACTTGCCGATAGGCTTCAAGAGAAACCCCTTTGCTGCAATGATCAAAATAAGGCGTTGGATGATGAGCTTGACAATCCTAAAAATGCTAAATATGCTCTCCAAAATGTGAAGATTTTACTGAGGCTTTTGCCCATTTGGACAATGCTACTCATGTTTGCGGTAATATTCCAACAACCAGCTACATTTTTCACTAAACAAGGCATGACAATGAAGAGGAACATTGGAAGCAAATTTAAGATCCCACCGGCAACACTTCAAAGTGCTATTACAGTCTCAATAATACTCTTGATGCCATTATACGACAGAGTTTTGATTCCGCTAATACAAATCATAGCATGCTATCAATCCAAAAAGGGTATCAACGTAATGCTAAGAATGGGAATCGGTATGTTTCTCACTAGCATAGCCATGGTGATAGCTGCAGCTGTGGAAACAAAGAGACTACAAATGAGCAAACAAACAGAAACAGAGCCCATTAGTATTTTTTGGTTGCTACCTCAGTACATTTTGTTGGGTATTTCGGACATTTTCACAGTTGTTGCAATGCAAGAATTTTTCTACAATGAAGTGCCGGTTAGAATGAGAACAATGGGGTTTGCTCTATATACAAGTGTTTTTGGTGTTGGAAGTTTTTTGAGTGCCTTGTTGGTCTCAGTCATTGAATTTTTCACAAGTTCAAGAGCTAGGCAAAGCTGGTTCTCGGATGATATGACACAAGCCCGATTGGACTTGTACTACTGGGTTTTAGCCATGGCAAGTGCTTTGAGCTTGCTGTTTTATTCCATCTCGTGTAGATTTTTCAAAAGTAGGAGTGATTTGGATAATGAAAACTAAATGTTTATGATCATAATTACTATGATCCTTACTAGTTCTTTTCAATAAAGGATGCTTAAGAGTTAGGCAGCGTTGTTGTTTTTTGGTTTTTTTTTTTTTTTTTCCTGATTGAAATCTGAACGGGTGAAATTTTTTTTTTATGTTTGAATACGAAAATTTGAATGGCATAATTTATTTTTTTTAATATATCAATATAAGTGATATCTTATTTGTTTTTATAATAAAAAAATCTTAAACTTATTTTGATATTTATGTCATTGTAAATAAAAAAAAAAGATTAGATTTTATAGTTTAGGAAATAAGTTATTTTATAGAGATCGATATTTTTGGAATGTAAATTTCTCATTTAGACCTTTTTCTATTTAAATAAAAATCACAAAAGTTTACTTTTTCTATGCAGATGTAACTGTTTGAAAATCAAATATGAGTTACAAAAAAAAAAGTAATTATAAAAAATGTTTAAAATTAATAAAATTTCAGAATTCAAACCTTTGACAAACAACCTCTTAGTCATAGATGAGATCATACATATTATTAGAGAGCTATAAATATACTACCAGGGGTAAAATTAAGCCGCTAGGTAAGGTTTTTGGAAAAAATTTTTTAGTTAATTACACAAAATCCCTAGCTTGCATGCCTGGTTTGAGAATTTCAAACAAGAACCCAGTTACTTAAAGAAAACCTTCCAAATCGGGGTGCATTGTTGGTTTATCTCAAACGGGTCATGAACAGTCGGTGGCTTGCATGCCTGGTAGGAACAGTAATTTTAAAAAAATTTATCCCACCCTAAAAATGGTGTTAGCTTCGCCCCTGCAAACTATAGTTTGTTTTCAAAGATTTCGCCTAAATCAAGTACAAAGATACTGTTCATAATAATGAAATTGTCATTGATAAATTTACAAATTATCCTCTAGAAAGTCGGTAGAAAGAGATGTAGAATCCACTTTTTTTTTTTTTTCTCTTTTTCTCATAGTCACTTCCCCTCTCAGGAACTCGTCCAACTCCCAACTCTATCCTCCATTTTTTTATCATTCTATTTCATCAATGGGTTTTATCATCTGCATTTCATCAACATTTCTATCTATCTATCTGTTTTGTACGATTTGTTCCTCAAATCTTCTCAAACTTTCAGGTATTAATTATGCGAAGCCGAGTTAATTACATTCTGTTACACTTTTGATGAGTTGGCATGGTGAGTCAACAGCTGTGGACCAGCAGGTGGTTAATTATATATTTGTTATGACCAGGAGCTGTATAAATGCAGAGGCAAGGCTGACTAATGAAGCTAGATTATCCGATTCTTTGAGAAGCTTAGAGGAGAAATTAGAAAATCCTCTACAGTAGAGATTTGTTATCTGTCACTAGTATTTCCTTGTAATCGATTTCATCAATAAAAGTTTCACACCCACTTGGGGTTCTTCAGCCGCGGATGTAGATATTTTGATACTGAACCATATAAATCTCAGTTGTTGTTTCTTTTAGTTTCTCGGTTTATTGTTCTTCCATTTTGATTTGGGGTTTGTTTTCTTATCAATTCTGGCTGCTTGCTTCTTGTTCTTGATTAAACAAACTGATTATTTGTGATAAGTTTGTGATTCATCCTCTGTTTTGTTTAATAAATTATAATAAAATCAATATAGTTTTGATAAGGAGGCAATGAAATAAATGCGTGTGCTAATTCAATGCAAGATTCTTTTCCTGCTCGTGCCGAATCCTCTGAAAAAGACTAAAAAGAGTTGTGAGAAAGAGAACCCGACGTAGAGGTTTAGTTAAATTTATGTTTTGACCTTTGTTGTAATGACAATAATGAGGGATTTTATAAGATTAATGAAGGCGTGTTAATAGTTCCATGTTTTGAACTAAAGATGGGGCCTTGTAAGGTGGCCATACAGAGCTCAGGGCCTGCTCAGCCAGGCTTATTTGGCACACCCCCTAATTTGTTCGAGAAACAAAAGCGAGCGTAGTTATTTGGTCCCGGCTTTTCATCGCATGAGACCCCTACAATATTGAAACGGCCATAAAGGATTGAAACTGCACTCTATTTTCGTTTCAATCAGACTCAAGTCAAATGCTTGCATGTTATAAGCGTCAAGTCAAATGCTTTTATTTTCTGAAACAAAATATTGCATTCATTCTATAGCAATTTGATGAGCAGTAACTCAGCTTGATTTTTTAAAATTTTTTGTTTCTTTTTCACTCTAAAATATTGAACTTTATAAATTTATTTGTCTAAAAGAGAGCCTCTAATAGACATTAACATAACAGGCGATCAATTTTGGAAAATAATGGGGCATAAAAGAAAATGGGGTCTTGTGAGATAATATGTGGGGATTGAATATCACTACTTAAGAAAAAGTCGTTGTTTCAGTAACCCACTTAGAAATTGAAATTTAGGATGTTTGATTTAAGTTTTTCATATAAAGTGAATGGTTAAATAAACCACCGTGACTGGAATTATAAGAAAAAAGAAGAAATGGAAGTTGTCTTAATATTATAAGCTTTTTGCATGCAAGAGCACATTATATTATACAATTTAGGATCAATTTTTGTATTACTCTAATGAATTGACTATCTTTAAATTATCTCATTTACTTTTAAAAACTTAAGTTATCTCTATTTTTATTTAAAAAGTAAAGAAAAATAAGTGACAGTTAATGAATTTACTTTTTTGTCTTCTTAACAAAAATAAGAGATAAATTGAAGTTTACAAGAATAAGAAGTAATTTAAAAATAATCAATTCAAGGCAAAAATAAATTCAAAATTAACCCTACAATTCATATGACATTCAAGGGACAATCATAAATATAATCTTTTCAGAAGTAGAACTGAAAACCGTGTCATCTTCCAAATTTCCAGGCAAACTTCTTAATATTTTGGGCCAATAGAAAGAAGCCACGTTGCTTGAACATAATCACTTTAAGTCATCATAGCCCAATCTCAATTACAGGTTCAAAAATCAGGTCCTAGGACAACAATTGAAACTACGGATATAAATAAATCGAGAAAGAAACATATAATATATGTACATAATTTATTTTGTAATTTTGTTTTAATTTTTTTTTAATAAGAACCAGGAGCAGATAAGGTGAAGGAAGAAGTTTAGAGAAGGGAGTAGTGTTTGTATAACTTGCTGCCTTTATTAATGAAAATCTTGGTCATTTATAGACCTTGGAGTTCAACTAAGTTACACACTTTATTGCTTAGAAATAGGAACTAACAAGCGAAAAAAAAAGAAGAAGAGGAAAACGGCAACTGAACAATCACTAAATATCAGCCACCAACTTATTCAAAGTTTGTCAACTAACAGCTGCTCCTAACTGGGTCTTATTTGAGCACTGCCTAAGATTGCATATTGCAGACTATATAGTACAGGTGATATAAGGTTACAGCACAATCATTTTTCTACTAGTTATAATTTACATACAACGACAACTTCATACACTTATTTAACTTTTATCCATTCAAGTTCACAGCTAATGAGTGCTAAACACAATCCAAATTCCAACAGAGTTCACAAGTTCACAACTTAATTTGACTTATTTTATCGGAATGGACTCCATATAATCTCCTCATGTAACTGGAAGCAATCAACAACTTTTAATTGCCCTAGTTTGGAATTCTCAAGAAATCAATAAATGATTTTCCACGCAGCTCGCTTGAAAAAAATCTTTTGAAGTGATCTACCACGCTTATCCTCTTAAATAATGCCAGAGTCTCTGAAGTAATAAGACTTGGTGCTGGACCCAATTCTCCATCTAAATTTGCACCGTAAAATGTAGTAAAAGATAACCTTTCCTTCACTGTGTTTACAGCCGCACGATGTTCGATATTACGATAAGTTCCATTGGTAAAAACCTGCAAGATCATGAAGTAAATGAAAAAACATGAGTTAGAAAGGATAAAAAGGAGGAGAAAAATAGATTGATGTAACTAGATATCAACTATATATTCTATGCTAACAACACAGTTTCTATTGCAAGCGACATGTCACTAATCATTTCTTGTCGTGAATTTGGTGTTAGTTGACTTTATTTTTTTATCATTAATAGGATAGTCCTACTCTACTTATCAATAAATTACACGTCATATGTCACATTACTAGAGAGACAAACTCTTATCAATAAATCACACGTCATATGTCACATTACTAGAGAGACAAACTATGTAAAGATGTCACATTACTTATAAGTGGTTATAGGCCATAGAAAATGACAAGTGTTACCTCTAAAATGTCACTAATGTTGACTATAAAGGCATCTGGAAGGGGTTTAACAGCAACCCATTTTCCATTTCTTAATTTGCAGACCATCCATCTCATTGATTTGGAGGAGGATGGTGAGTGCAGAGGCATCACAATGAGAATTAATGCCGATAACTTGCTCTGGTTGCGGACAAGGAGGATAATAATTCATCCTTAATGATTGCACCCCGTTTTCAAACAACTCTTTCATATCATTGGCATCCATTCTTAGAGCTTTAGCCATTTGGTCAAGGATTTTCAGCGCAAGATTTTTAAGTTCTGATAAGTAAACTTCCAAGTTATCTCTGCATATATGCAAATAACAATATATAGTCCAGTAATTATTATAAGATGGGATATTCTAGATAACAAAACTCTTCGCTTTAATTCGCCTTCAGATCTTAAATGAAGAAGAGAATGTAGAACCTGAATGGAAGAGGCAACTTGGGCAACAAGTGGGGTTTCCTCAGATGAGTTGGGAGAGTGAACAAAGTAAAGCCGTATCCCCAATCAAGCTTCTGCTCTTCAGACGCAATAAAGAGCTGCCCAAATCCCTCAATATCTCCTGGTTGTTGCCAAAACTTCTTTTTCTCGTCAAATGGAAGATTAAAGAAGTCTTGAATCTCTGCTTTCACTTTCTCCACCAATGAACTGCTCACTCCATGATTCATCAACTGCATATATGCAAATTAAAGCAAGATGTTCTTTCGATACATGGTTCATATAGGAAATTTAAACCTCAGGAAATAAAATGATTTTTTTATGGAAAATGCTAAAGAAACAGAAAGCCCAAAAAACGCTAGCAAAAACAATGATTTGCAATCGCGTACGTATTTTTTATTATCTGAATATCACATATATTCAGCTTAGTTATTAATTTAGGGGTGGCAAAACGAATAATCGAATCGTATTCGAATCGAATTATAAATGAATTGAGTCAAAATTTTGTTGATTCAGATTCGATTAGTTTATTAAACCATTTAAAATCTCTTCTCAGGATTCGGATTTGATTCGTTTATTAAACGAATATTCGGTTTGATTCGTTTAACTCGTTTAATTAAATTAATAAACGAATCAAATCAAATTTGAATTCATTTACTATTTGTTTATCATATAACGAATTCATAATGAATAAATTTTAATATGAATTTGTTTACAAAAATATAATTAATAAACAAAAATTAAGTAAAGTAAAATATAAAAGGACCACAAATTTAACATCCTACAAAATATAAATTTATTATCATTTATAATTATTGTATTAGCCTTTAGGCTTTAAAATTTTTTCATAAATATTTTGGATAAATAAGTAATTTAATTAAACAAATAATAAACGAATGAATCATATTCAATTTATTTATGTCACATTTATTAAATGAATCCTAAACAAATAAATGAATTAATATCCTTAAACTCGGATTTTATTTGTTTAATAAGAATATCGAATCGAATTCACCCATTTATTAAACGAATTAATTTTTTCAAACCCAAACCTATTTAATTCGTATCGCATTGAATCGAATTGAGTAAACGAATCATGACTTAAATTACCAACCTTAGTTATTATGTACCTGCAAGAAACCCCAATCTTTACATGCATGGTCAAGCTTCTCGAGCTCTGAGTCATCTCCAGAGAGCAACTTGTGCATGTCGATGACTGGAAGCTGTGTTGAAGAATCGTCGTTGCGAATCAAGGGATGGTCTATCTCAGGGCGGACATAACGTGGAGGAACAGTGGTCAGCGGCTTATTATTTGCGAGCTCCAGAATCCAAGGCTCCACAAGAGAACTCGCAATAACTGTTGCTTTTGCCTCCATATTCAATTATATAGATTTAGATTAAATATCTAGCTATTACCTTCTTGTTTTCTTCTACTCTTCTGCAGACTCAGCTGGTTTGTGTTTTAACAAGAAACTCTTATACAAATAGTCCTCTTGATGTACGGTACTCTACTTGGGTATTGGGTGTAATAAAATATTGATTTTATTATAAAAATTTGAGAGAATCCTGACTACCATACATATATCGAGGAATAGAATTTTCTATCATCCATCTAAATAATTCAAATTCAAGTGCTGATTGATTTATTCTATACACTCATTTAATAAACTTTTAAAATTAATTTTACTCTTGCACATTCTTCTAAATACTAAAAAAGTCCTCTACTTATATCTTACTATTATCTCGTCCAATTTTATTCTTTATTAAGAAAAAAGAATTTCATTCTATATAATTATGTTATATATATATATATATGTAATATAATATAATATAATATAATATAATATAATATAATTTGTATTTCTAATTGTAATCTTCAAGCACCAACAATATGCAGATGGTTTTTTCTTTTTTGCCTTTTTTTTAATTTTAGAATTTACATTTTTATTTTTTTTAAAAAAAGTTACTTGTTTTTTGAGCGTGAACATTTTTTTTTTTTGCAATTTCTATAGCTGGTAATTTTTGGGTATTTATTAAACCTTTAATATTTTCTTTTACGATTGAAGATTTAAATTTGTTATTAAAGAAAGTTATAGGGTTTAAATAAGATTATTAAATTGAGTGTTAACGGTCAAACATTGCTGTAATTAAGGGTGTGTTTGGGAGTGTGGTGTGGAAGCCCAACTGCTAAGGTGTTTGGTAACACCTTGTAGTTAGGCTTTGGCAGTTTAGTAGAGATTTTTTCCAGCTGTAAGTTAAATAACAAAATTGGCCTTATATATTATTCAATTTCAATTTTTTCATTCTCATTTTTTAAACTTACTTTCAAATCGATCTTTTTTCATAAATCAAGCGCAGCCCCTATTTGATGAAATTCCCCTAATAAAAATCATTCTCAAACTTATTTGAGCAGAGCTCGTGCCCTGATATTGTAACAAGTTTCAATTTTGTTTACATTTACGTGAAGAATTTGTAATATATAGTATGTACTTATGAGGGGTATAGGCTGTTTTCTTAAAGTTTGTGTTTATGATATCTATTATGTGGGTTGTGTTCATTTGCCTCAAGCTCTGTAATTTTAGTTAGATCCTTTTGTAAATTTGCTATCTTGGTCTCATTACCAGCGCATATCTTTGATTTGAGTTTACAGTTCTTTGTATCATGGCAAAACTCAGTTATGATGATTTCTCTTGGTTATGATGATTGAGTTATAATGCTTTTTCTTGGTTATGATGATTGTTTAGTTGAATTTCTTTGTTTCCTTGCTCTGGTTTGTCTTTTGTTGCTTTATTGAATTGCTTGTGACTGTTTTTATTCTTGGGTTATGATCATTATTGTTTGCTGGAAAAGTAACTCAAGTAAAGTAATTTGGTAATGCTGATAGATGGGGTTAACTATTTTTGTGATTGTTAGATTTCTACTGAAGCTAAATACATAACTGGTCTCTGAACTTATTTTTGACACAAATAAGGGTCAACAATAAAGTACATATACAGTTTGTTGATATTGATCTGAGTCTGGTTTTAGCTCTCCACCTCTTTTATTTTTTTTTTTATTGTTTTTAATATCGAATTGTTTTTCCTCCCACCATCCATAACAGGATCCTAGTAATTTTCCCAACTTCTATATTCTTATTTTCCTATATTGTTGTTTGGCAAAGAAATATTGTTTTTTTTTTTTGTTTTAAATGTATGAAATTATGTCTAGTAGCTCAACTAATAAGGCTACCCGGAACACCAGACTTTAGATGTATTTTGTGACTTATGCATTAAGGAGGTGGATGCTGGACATCGTCCTGGAACTCATTTGGCTTCCCAAGGATATGAAAATTTGATTAAGGAGTTCACTAAAGAATCTGGATTAGATTATAACAGAACTTAAATGAAAAACAAATGGGATTCTCTTAGAATTGATTGGAAATTGTAGAAGAATTTGATTGACAAGGAAACTGGCTTAGGGTGGAATCATAGGTTAAGGACAGTTGATGCAAGTGAGGAATGGTGGGAAAAGATATTTTGACAAAGTATTAGATAGTGTGTGTGGTATGTGTGTAGATTTGATAAAACCGTTGGATCCTGACTTTACTACTACTCCCAAAGAAATATGTGAAGATTCAAGATATGTCTTACTTTAAGGTAATTGACAAATTAAAAAACTAATTTAATTTATTATTTTTGTATTACAAACCTTACCATTTCATAAAATGATTAATGTATATATGCTTGTGATATCTTCAGGGTTGTATTGGTGCTGTAGATGGTGTTCACATACTTGCCTCAATATCTCTGGAGGATCAAATTCCATTTATTAATAGAAAAGGGACACCAAGTCAGAACGTAATGGTTGTATACAACTTTGATATGCAATTCATATTTGCAGTGGGTAGTTGGGAAGGCAGTGCCCATGATGCAAGGGTATTTCAAACAACTATTATAAATCCTGCATTCAATTTTCCAAACCCTCCTCCAGGTTTGTGTTCCCAATATTTTTCTATGTACTTATTCAATTGATTTGATTGTGTTATTTATTTTTATATTTTTAAAAAATACTATTTAATAGATGCAGGATATTCAGAATTAAACAAATATTTAGGAGAATTAAACAAATATTTAGGACCATATAAGGGTGAAAGATATCACTTTTTTAAAATTTACAGAGGTAGCCAACTAATGGGTTATAAAGACTTTTCCTTGAAAAGTGTTATTGTGCGTTCTTTTGGGGTTTTGGAATAATACATGGAAGATTTTATGAAATATACCAACCTACCCATTCAAGAAGTAGGTAAAGATAGTTATTGCTACCATGACCTTACATAATTACATTAGAAGAGATTCACAAAATCATGATCATTTTGATGAAACAATGGATGAGCCAAGTCATAGTATTATTTAACATATAAGCAATATTGCATCTCATGAAGAAAGTTATGATACAATTGATAATACAGCTCAAGATATAATAATCTTGGGAGATGATATTGCTGCGGGTTTAATGGAGGCATGACAATAGAAATATTTATACGAATTTTGTAATTAATTACATTTTAATTTTATTATGGTATGCTGTATCATCTTTATTAGATATAATTGGTATAATTTATTTCTTCAATCAATATTTAAAGTTGGAATTTATTTATTTTCAATTTTAAATTATTTTTTTAAAAAATCATTTATGACAACATGTGCAGAAAAATAAGTTTATTGAATATCAATTTAATGTGCAAAATTAACAAAATCGTAATTGTATGTCAATATAATAATTCGAAGTATGAAAAATAATTTGATTTGTTAACAATTAAAAATAATGGTATTTAAAATTAATTATTACAAATATTCATTCCCTCCACATCTATTAAAATTTACCAAACACCATCAGTAACTACAATTTAAAAACTACTATATTTTTATCAAACACCATCAATTTTTACTTCACAGTAATAATTTTTACTCTATAACATCTGCAGTTTAAAAATTACAACATCCCACTTCCAAAACGTGCGCAGGCTTTGATCCGGAAAATTTTCACAATGAATAGTATGCTTATCCACATGCTTATCCATGCGGTCTCACATTGTGTGGTTAATTTTTAAATAATGCCACTGAATTGGCAATTTGAATGATAAAAGCAGGCTGACCACACAAATTTGTGTACACGTTTTTTTTTTTCCAAAATTTTTAGTACTGTTACGTTGTAAAATGGTAAATTGGATAGACACATATACAACAATGACAAAATGGACAACTGCAGGCGTGTAGCTGTCAAGATCACGTCCCCAGTCTAGAAGTTATGCGAAATTATTGGGATATTTTTTTGTTGATCGGTCCGTGTCATTGGTAGAAATTACGAAATTTTGAGGGGACCATGACTTTTTAAAATGCATCATTAATTTAAATTTATTTTTGTTTCATCTTGACTGTAGGCTCATTTATGATTACTATTGAGACTTTAAAAGTAATTTTTAAAAGTTAAAATTTAAATATGGTATTTATTAATTTTTTAAAATTAATTTTGATAAATTAATTTAAATTTAATTTTATACTTAATATAATTTTATATATATCTTTACATATTTTAAATAAAATTGAAATGATCCTTAATTGATTAACAAATAAAATCCGAAAATTTAAAAATACTATTATTTTGATTTTTCTTCACGTATCTTCACCCCAATTCTTTTCCTTTTTATTTTTAATTCTATTAATAATTCTCTAATGAGTAAATACTCATTTAGTTCATATATTTTAAGTTAAGTATCTGTTCAGTTCCTATACATTTGAGAAATACTTAAAGATATTTTTATTATTAAATATGTGACATTTCATCTATATTTTTCTTTGCCATTATAGTAATAATACCCATGCTACAATCTTGAGAGCATTAATTAAATTATTCTTAAAAAATTAATTAACAAATTAACCAATAATTATGAATATAAAGAAACCCCACTCTTTGCATGCAAGATCAAGATTTTCTCCGGCTCTGAATCATATCCAGAGAGCAATTTCTGCAGGTCGATGACTGCAAGTTGTTCTGTTGAAGAATTGTCGACGTTGGCTAACATATCGTGGTGGAACTTTAGTCATCATTGGCTTCACTGCCACCTCCTGAATCGGAGGCTCCACAGAAGAACTTGCCATCCTTGTTGCTTTTGCTGCCATAGTTTTTGAATAATTACCCTTCTTTTTTCTGCAAACTCTTGGTGATTAAACAAGACTACACAGAGTTTTCAATTATTGAAGTAGAGGATAACTTTTTTTATTGGGGTCATTTGAAAAATATTGCTTTAAATAGTAAAGAAGATACTTCATACATTAATTGATCAAATAGACAACTAAGTGCCTACTCTCTAATATTCAAGAATTGTCTACTCCACTCACACTTGGGTAAGAGAAAAAACTGTCATCACTCAATTATTAATAGAGAAAAGAATTACCCCCATAATGCGTTCATGAGAGTTCAAACTGATACCCTCACATTTAGAGGACAGTAGCACTAACCATTCGGCCAAAGGCCAAGTCAGTGCTTGTTTAGTGCAACTCTATGATTGACGATTTAATGTAACTTCTATTATTATGTAAGGGATCTCTCACTTTTTATTGATATTTTAAAATACTAATGTCTCCTATTAAATGAAAGTAGGGGTAATTTTTTTTGCCTTTGATTTGAAATTGGTCATTTATTATATTTAATTAAAATTTAGAGTTGAATAAGTCAAATCAAAATACAATTTTGATTATTTAAGTTGAATTAAATTATAAGATACATAAATAATTAATTCAAATTAAATTAAGAAAAGGTCTGTGAAGTGTTTCTCTGTACAAAGAGACATACAAAACTTTTTGTATGAAAAAGTGCTATAGTGTCTCATAAAAAAAGAAGATAACAATTTTATTATAACTCTTTACTTTTGTCTCGTATTTCTTCATCCATTTACTTTTACCTTTTTTCAACCATGTTGAATGTTTGATATAATTTTTCCGTATAAAGTGAATGGAAAAATAGACCACGACGACTGGAAGAAAAATAAAAATGAAATAGAAGTTTTCTTAATATTATAAGCTTTTTCCGTGAAAGAGCACCATGTGTCATACACTTAATATGATTTTAAAGGGACCATCATAAACATCATCTTTTCAAAAGCAAAATTGAAAATTGTCATCTACCAAACTTTCCAGGCAAGCACATTAATTTCTGGTCCTATAGAAAAAAGTCACATTTGTTGAAAATAATCACTTCAAGTCATCATACGCCAATCTCAATTGTAGGTTCAAATCAGGTCCTAAGGCAACAATTGCAGCTGCAGATATATATAAATCGACAAAGAAACATAGAATATGCACATAATTATTATGTAATTTTATTTTAACTTTTCTACTGGTTATAATTTACACACAAATACGAGTTATACAACTCAAATAGACTTATTTAGCTTTTATCCATTGAAGTACACACAGCCCAACAAGTCTAAACACAATCCAACATAATAAGTTCACGACTTAATTGACTTAATGGTCTCCATATAATCTCCTCATATAAGTGGAAGCAATCAACAACTTTCAAGTGCCCTGGTTCTGAATTCTCAAGAAATCAATAAATGACTTTCCGCGCAGCTCATTTGAAAAAAATCTTTTGAAGTAATCTACCACACTTATCTTCTTAAACAATGCTGGAGTCTTCGGAGTAATAAGGCTTGATGCTGGACCCAATTCTCCATCTAATTTTGGACTGTAAAATGTAGCGAAGGATAACCTTTCTTTTACTGAGTTTACAGTCGCACGATGTTCGATACTACGATAAATTCCATTGCTAAAAATCTACAAAATCATTAAGTAAATAAATAAATAAACAAAAATAGATGAAACCAGTTATCTTCTACACATCCTATGCTAACAACATAACTTTTATCGCAAGCAAGGTGTTACCAACTATTTTTGTTTATGAATTCGGTGTTTATTGACTTTATTTTCGATCATTAATACAAATTATACAATAATTCTACTCCACTTACCAATGAAAGACAGGTCAGATGTCACATAACATTACTAGAGATACAAACTATGTAGAGATGTAGCGTTACTCATCATAGGCTATAAAAAATGACAAGTGTTACCTCGAAAGCGTCACCAATGTTGACTATAAAGGAATCAGGAAGGGGTTTAACTGCAACCCATTTTCCATCCTTCTTAATTTGGAGACCATCCATCTCATTGAATTGGAGGAGGATAGTGAGTGCTGTGGCATCACAATGAGAACTAAAGCCGAGAGCTTGCTCTGGTTGCGGACAAGGAGGATAATAATTCATCCTTAATGATTGCCTCCCGTTTTCAAACAACTCTTCCATGTCATTGGGATCCATTCCTAGAGCTTTAGCCATTAGGTCAAGGATTTTCAGTGCAAGATTTTTAAGTTCTGTTGAGTAAACTTCCAAGACATCTCTGCATGCAAATAACAATATATAGTCCAGTAATTATCATAAGATTGGAAGAGGCAACTTAGGGAACAAGTGGGGTTTCCTCAGATGAGTTGGGAGAGTGGTCAAAGAAAAGCCGTATTCAAATATACTATATAGCAAAACTCTACGCTTTGAATATAGAACCTGAATGGAAGAGGCAACTTAGGGAACAAGTGGGGTTTCCTCAGATGAGTTGGGAGAGTGGTCAAAGAAAAGCCGTATCCCCAATCAAGCTTCTGCTCTTCGGACGCAATAAAGAGCTGCCCAAATCCCTCAATATCTCCTGGTTGTTGCCAAAACTTCTTTTTCTCATCAATTGGAAGATTAAAGAAGTCTTGAATCTCTGCTTTCACTTTCTCCACCAATGAACTGCTCACTCCATGATTCATCAACTGCATTTATGCAAATTAAAGCAAGATGTCCTTTCCATATATACATGGTTCATAAAGGAAATTTTGAAGTTCGGGAAACAAAATGATTTTTATGGAAAATGCTAAAGAAACAGAGAGCTGATAAAATGCTAACAAAAACAACGATAAATTGGTGTCTGTTTACTGTGTTTTTACAATCAAGTGAGTAATCCGGTACTGATTTACTTCCTTTTTTGTCAACGTTTTGTCCAATTTTTATTATCTGAATATCACTGCTCAATTATTATGTACCTGAAAGAAACCCCAGTCTTTACATGCATGGTCAAGCTTATCAAGCTCGGAGTCATCTCCAGAGAGCAACTTGTGCATATCAATGACTGGAAATTGTTGTGCTGAAGGATCGTCATTGCGAATCAAGGGATGGTCTATCTCAGGGCGAACATAACGTGGAGGAACTGTGATCAATGGCTTATTATTTGCCAGCTCAAGAATCGAAGGCTCCACGAGAAAACTCCCAGTAACTGTTACTTCAGCCTCCATATTATATGGATTTGGATTATCTGATTTCTAGCTATTGCTTTCTTTTTTCTCTTCTCTTTCCTGCAGACTCAGCTGGTTTGTGTTTTAACAAGTAACTCATGTATAAATAGTCCTCTGGATGTACTGCAATCTACCGGGGTGTAATAAAATAGTATCTTTATTATAAAATAGGATCTTTATTACACAATCCTAAGATATTGTATTAATCTCTTCTTGTTGTACCATTTATATTTGGACTGGGTTTAAGTTTAATTTTCGCCCAACAATTCTTTTCTTTGATTGGCAAAATTTCATATGATATACTAGGCAAAATTCGATTAATCATCCAATTGACCCGAACTGACCTAAGTGACCCGAATTCGATCCTATCCGATCTGAATTTAACAAAAATTTATGATTCGATCCGATTTGAATATATTTGGATCGGTTTAGTCCAATTAGGTCAAAAAATTAGATTGCATTCAGATGAATTTTTATCAATTCGATCAGCCGAAATCCGATTAAGTTGATCCGAATCTAATTTTACCTAGCCTTAATTTAGATCAAGAGAGAATTATATTCCATTTGTTAAAAGGCACACCACTCAACATTAAGGCGATAGAAATAATGTTAGAGTTTGTTTGTTTTTATGTATGAAATCTTAATTTGGCTCTGTTTAAGATGTTTTGATATTTTAACTTTTTTATTTTTGTATCTGACGTCTTATTGTAAGACATTTTATCTTAATAAAACAAAGTAAAATTTCTTGAATTTATCAGAATGAATAAAATGACTAAATGGAAACTCAATTTTTTTCCTCACAGATACTCTCAGTAAATGTATTTATTTCCTCCCTAGCTACTAGATGTGATATTAGAAATTTTCCTTGATATCAAATTTTACTTAGTATTAAATACTTAACATACATTCAATTTGAGTTTTAAAAAAATTATTTTATTATTAGATAACAACTTTTTTATGTATAAATATTACCTTAAATTGTAAAAAATTATGTTATTAAAATTATTTTTCATAACTTATATATCAATTGCTTCTCTTGTAAATATTTACAACATATAAAACTATTGTAGTAGAAAACACTATAAATATATATCTATTTAAACTTCAAGTATATATAACACTTTTAAGGTAATAAGTGTAAAAATATTAGATTTAAGATGTTTTGAGTTTATGAATACAAATAACTTACCACTGACATTCAGATGCCAAAAAATTAAAAAACAAATATATTATTTTGGCATATGCATTCAGACTCATTTAGACTTCAGTAACATTCAGACTTATTTAGATTTCAGATAAAAAATAAACTCTAATTTAACTGGGGCTACTTGCAATCTAGATTTTACTTTGAATATCACTTTATTTTTGTACACTCGTAGTTATTTAATAAATTTTAAAAATTGATTTTACTTAGCACATTCTTTCAAATACCAAAATAGTCCTCTATTTATATTCTACCATTATCTCACCCAATTCAATTCTTTATTAAGAGAAAAGAACTTCATTTATTATTGTTAAAAAGATGTTCAAATCTCTAACAAAATATCACTCTCATCTCTTTAAATGAAAAACGTTTTCTTTAAGAGAGAAATTTCTCTTATGAGTTATAGACTAGAGTCCAATTTATATTTGTAATTGATAATTTTCAAGCAACAGCAATACGCGGCTGATTTCTTTTCTTTTTTCCATTTTTTTTTTAAATTTTGGAACGTATAGTTTAATTTTTAATTTTTTTAAACAAAATAATGTTACTCATTTTTTCCGCATAAACAAAAATTGTTTTTCAATGGCTATAGTTGGTAGCTTGTTGGTTATTTATTAAACCTTTAATATTTTCTTTTACAAATAATGAATTAGATTTATTATTAAATAAAGTTACAGGGTTTATAATGGGATTATTGAATTGAATGTGTGTTAAATTAAATTATTCATGTAGTGTCACATTGTGTGCAAGTGGTACTAATCCCACTAAATTGACAGTTTGAAAGATAAAACCAGGTTGACCACACAAACTTGTGGACACGAATTTTTTTGGGTTCTTTTTTTTTTTTCAATAGTAAACTAAATATAGACAAATATACAACAATGACAAAATAGACAATCGTACCTACCAAGTTCAATTGCCCAATCATTGAAGTTACGAAACTATTGGGATACTTTATTGTTGATCGGTCTATATCGTTGGTAGAAATCACAAAATTTTGAGGGGAACAATGACTTTTTAAAATGAATGATGGTACAGTTATAAAATTTTTATAGAAATTAATTTGATATTAATTTGTTAATTAAATAAAAATATAAAATAATAAAAATAAATTATGTGAGTTAAGAGATATTTAATTTAATTAATTTTATTATGCTACATTAATTTATATAAATTTAAATTTGTAACTATATTATTACTTTTTAAAAATGTATCATTAATTTAAATCTTTTAAATTTAAATTCATTTTTTTTATCGAAGTAAATGAATAATGGCTCATTTAGGATTACTAGTTTGAATCAAAAGTAATTTTAAAATATTAGAATTTAATTTTACTGTTTGGTAATTTCTTTTAAAAATTATTGACAAGATCTAATTTTGAAAACAAGTTTTATACTCAAATCAATTTCACATATATTCTTACATAAAACCAAAATTATCCTTAATTAATTAAGAAATAAAATAAAAAATTCAATATTACTATTATTTTTATTTATTTTTTCTTCATGCACGATCTTTACCCCAATTCTTTTTCTTTCTATTTCTCTGTTCCATCAATAATTCTCTAATACTGCAAATAGCATTGCTGCAAGATCAAACTTAATATGTGTTTCACTACTTTATTGTTAATTAATAATAAATAATAATCATAATAATAATAATATATAAGATAATAATAAAAATATAATAATAAAATATAATAATATAAGAATAATATAATAATAATAAAATAATATAATAATAATAATAATAATAATATTAATTATTATTATTATTATTATTATTATTATTTTTTTTTTTTTATTTTATTTTTTTTTCATTTTTTTTTAGGGCATGTTTAACCTATTAGTTGCCTTGTAAAATATTAATATTTGAAACAAATGTAAAATTGATTGAAAAAGGTTGTTTCGCAGCTGAGAAAGTTGAGAGAAAATTATTTGTTTTGAAACTGTTATTTCTTATTGAATGAATCTGTCTAGATCTGAGCTATATATACACATTACTGAGAATCAATACTATTACTAACTAATCTGTTATCAAGCTAATCTAATTTGGCTAACTTTAAGCACATGCAGCAGAGCGTGTATAATAGAATATGCTGAGCTATCATTGTTGTTGAGTTGCATTATCTGACTTGGCAATATTACCACTTGGTTTGTCTGATTCAACACTACTAATATGGCTTCATAGATGACTTGCTTTTCTTCTTTAATTTACCACAGTGAGCTATCTTCACAGCACCACTCACAGTCAAAGGTATGGTTATACATTGAGTTTGACTATTGAGTAATTTAAGTGAAGAAAGGATAGCGGCTTATTCAAGATATATGCAATCTGTGCTTCACTTGGCACACAACAGATATTGATGTCTCCAACAAGAACTTTGTCTCTGATAAAATGGATATTAATTTCTATATGTTTAGTTCTTGAATTGAAAATAGGATTTCTTGCAAGTTTTGTTGCACTAATGTTGTCACAACATATGGTTGGCTTTTCTATACAATATATGCCCATTTCAAGAAATAATGACTTTAACCAAGGTAACTAAGAAGTTGCTGATGCAAGAGCTTTATATTCACTCTCAGTTGAAGATTTTGTGATTACTGATTGTTTGTTAGAAAACCATGAAATCAAATTGTTTCCTCAATCCACACAATAAGCACTAATTTATTTTTTGTCATCTAGATCACTGCCCCAATCTACATCTATAAATGTAGTAAGTTTAAGAGCACCATCTTTAACAAATTTCAAGCCATAATCTTGTGTCTCCTTTAAGTATTCTAAAACTCATTTGCAGGCTATAAGATGTTGAGTGTTGGAGCTGCTACATATTGACTTAACTTGTGAACAGCATATGCAATTTCTGGTTTGTCAAGATAAGATATTGAAGACCACCAACTATGCTTCTATAAAGAGTAGGTCTTCAATAAAATTCTCCATTTCTCCTTCAATATTCTTCTCCAACTTTGAATCTTTACCACTATGCATTGGTGTGATCATGCCTTTACATCCAAGCATATCTGTTTTGAGGATTCCGAGATAGATAGATATTGTCTTGATCATAAAGTACCTCTATGCCAAGGAAATATGACAGCTTACCCAAATCCTTTAAAGCAAAGATAGAACTAAACTATCTGATGAAGTTTTTTTAAATTAGTGCTATTTGGTTTTGTCATAAGATTATCATCAACATATATCAGCACCATAATCATTGATGTACTACTTCTTCTTAGGAAAAAAAAAATGTATCAGATTCTGAGTTTTGAAATCCCCATTATGGAAAACATCCTATTGCTTTTCAAACCATGTTCTAAGAGCTTGTTTAAGTCTATATAAATCCTTATGTAATTTGCATGCAAAAATGGTTTTTTTTTTTTTTATCATTAAAGCCCTCTAGCTAATGCATGAAAACTTCTTCTGTTAAGTCACTATTTAGGAAGGCGTTGTTAATACCCACTTGTCTAATTATCCTCTTATTTATCACAGCTAGAATTAAGACAACTCTCACTGTTGTTCGTTTTATACTTGACTGAAAGTTACAAAATAATTCACTACCTCTATCTGCTGAAATCCTTTAGCCACTAGCCTAGCTTTGTGTTTGGCCATGCTACCATAAGTGTTGTATTTTACCTTGTACACCCATCTGTTGCCAACAACTATGTGATTTTCAGTATTAGGCACTAGAGACCAAGTTTCTTCCTCATTAGTGCATCATACTCATCTTTCATAGCTTGGTACCATTTCTCATCATTAAATGCTTCTTCAATAACTTCTGGTTGAACTAGCATTGCAGTATATATCTTTGGCTTAAAAATACATGCTTTTTCTTTTGTAATCATGGGATGTTTATTTGGTAAAGACTGAGAAGTGTTTGTTACTATTTGAGGATGAATTGATGGTGAGCTAAGTAGAGAATTATGGTTGCTTGTAGTAGTTGGAGTTCGAATGTGAGTATCAGTAAAAGCTATAATGTTTGGTGAGGTAAGCTGTATGTCACGGGCCGCTCGCACCAACTACGAGTGAAGGCTAATTTGGCGCGCGCACCGCCACACTTCGCAACAATCCTCGCGAATGGTGGAGTGCGTTTAGCGCCGGGCTTCCTCGCACCCATTTGCCGGCCCGTGATAAAGCCCGCACCGCAAGCCCAAGCGCCAAGTCATTGCCCGAGTGCCTAGTCGCCGCCTAGTCATCGCTCGAACGCCAAGTCATCGAAGCCCAACGGGCCAAGCTCCACCAAGGCTTGCTTGCTAGGCCCATCTTCTAGAATGCTCTACACCCTTCTTGTAGATAAGCCACTTGCACAACTTGCCCACTTGTGCAAGTGGCCAACTTATAAAGCCTCTAGAATGCTCCACCCATTTCTATAAATAGGGGAAGGCACTTAGCATTTGAGCCATCACCCACCAACAAGCAATTGTAAAGCTCTCACTTGTAAAGTTCTCTTTGAGTAATAAAATCTCTCATTGGCTATATTGCTCTCTCTCTCTCTAGCTTTGCTCTTAAGCATTTCCACTTAGCTAGGTTGAGAAGCTCTCAAGGCTTACTTAGCAACTTTGCGCTAGAAAGTTGCCTAAGTGCCGCACGGGTTGCTGCGCATCAAACTCACCCCGTGACATGTAGCTGTCTTGAGTCATTTGTTTGTGTTGGATCTACTGATGAGGGAGATTCATTGCCGCTGGAACATTCCTGAGGAAAGGATTCATAACTATTATCTAAGACATTATGTGTAATAGGTAAAGTGGACAAATGAAAAATTTGATGAGGAGAAAATGAGCAATGAGACTCTGATTCTATTTTATTCAAGATAGAATTTAAAGAGAATTAATGGAAATGTAATTTCATTGAAAATAACATGTCTTACTATATAGGTATGCCTAGAAAAATGCAACTATGCAAACATTTGTAACTTTTATGAGCTTGCATGGTAATCAAATTTGTGTTTCTTGTAATCTCTCAAGTATATATAACAAGCACATCCAAGGCATTTAAGCATGTTATAATCAGCTTTATGTTTGGAAAGTTTCTCATATGGTGTGTTCATTTTGAGTGCAGAGGTTGGCAACTAATTGATATGAAAAACTGATGTATGAAAGGCATCCCACCAAAATTTGAAAGGCAATTTATCTTGAGACAACAATGTAAGGCCTAATTCCATAATTTGTCTATGTTTTCTTTCAACGGACCATTTTGATGATGTTTATATGGACAAGAATGTCTAAACAATATGCCACACTAATTAAAAAATGTAGTAAATGGCCTATACTCTCCCCTCTGGTTGAATTAGAGCATATTGATGGTGGTTTGGAATTGATTTTCAACCTGAATCTTTTACAACTTGAATACCTCTAATGCTTCAGATTTTAACTTCAAGGGATAGATCTATGTATTTCTAGTAAAATCATCAACAAAACTGATATAATTCTTATAATCTTCTCTTGAAATAACTAGTGAAGGATCTCATAAATCAGTATGTATGAGTTCAAGACCAGTATTAGTTTTGATGTCAGTGATGAGAAAATACAATCTATAAAATTTGCCTAGCTAACATGCTTTACAAAAATGTTATGTTGCTTGTTTAAATGTACAAGCTTAGAGATTTTAAGTAAATGTACTAAGTTTTGAGGATTAGGATGACCAAATCTTCTATAAAGAAGAGCTATTTTATTCAAATAGTCAATACACATAGTTGCATTGGTTTGTAAATAAGTTTTGAAACAACCATTGCTAGATACAGATGGTATATGAGATGTAAAATGACAAAAAGACAACATTGACAAAGGTTTATTGAGCTGACTCTGAGATAAAGATAAGAAAATATGTTCTTGTAGCAAGACAAAAGTTTGAACAGCAGCTTATATAATCCATTCTCAACAAGCCCTGTAGTAGAACTTGCCTCGTTTGTAAATCCTTCACAACACAAATTTAACCAAGAAATTCAACAGAAATATTATTGTCAGCTGTAAGTTTAGAAATGCTTAATAGGTTCTTTGTAATAGATGGAACATGCTATATATCTTAAAGTATTAGGTGTGTGTGCATGCTATGTTTTAGAGCATTTAAATGCAAGATGAGAATCACCAGAATAAGTAATTAACAATCAACTAAGAAGCAATATTAAGCTTGTCATTACTTTGGAACTCTTTTCTAACATTCAAGTTAGCCATACTATTGGTCAGATGATGAATAACACCACTGTCTAAATACCAACCTTCATCTGTAGGTCCTTCAAATGTGCAGCATAAATAGCTCCAGCTTTAGCTCTAGGCAAGCAAGTTGAGTCAGACATATAAGGAAGGTCCAGGAGGAAAGTACACGTTTGCCATTCCAGAGAATTGCATTGGCAAGCGAGCATTGTATATAGGCCATAGATCATCATGACAAGCATAGAAACCCATACCAGTAGGATCATAACTAGCCATATAGGCAGATCTTAGATTCTTGCCTTTGTTAAAATGCTTTGGTGAGTGAGGTACATAATTTCCTATATACTTATGCCAACATTTAGCAACTGTAAGCCTTGATTTAGAACAGACGTGAAATATAGGTAATGATTCATCACCATGGGAAGCTTGTGGCTCAATAGAAGATACATTACCAATGCCAAAGAGGATGACACCAAATGAATTCTTTCTAAATTTAGTAGGCCTATTACTTTCCAACGTCTAACCTCTTCTAAGATTAACAAAATGGCTAGTACTAGCAGGAAATCCTTTGAGATAAGTATAAAAAAACATACCTCTGCCATTCAATGAACCATTTCTACACCCTTAATTATAGTTATCCTGAAAGCCTCCTTTATAAATTCCTCGCCTAGCATTGCCTCTTATTTGCGCATAATAAACATTCATCAAACCATAGTTACCATATTTGGTTTTCACTCTGACTTTGTTCAAGTACGGTCTTATGGAAAAGAAGTAAAGCATAAGCATCATCGTAGTCCAGTTTGCAAGCTATTATGAATGTATCTATATCTAGATAACCATCTCCTAGGCCATTAAGAATTTGTTGCAACAAATCCTTCTCAGATATTAGACTGTCAACACAAGTTAATTTATCTACTGTTGTTTTCATTTTCAAGCAGTATTCTTCTATACTTAGAGATTCTTTCCTTAAAACATTCATCTCATATCTAAGTTAAAGAACCCTAGCTTCAGATTCCACTCGACATTTTTTCTCTAAAGTCCTCCAAACATCAAATGAATTATCACAAGAAAGTACAAGACTTAGCATACTTTCAATGATAGAGTTAAGCAACTAACTAAGAAGCATTTGATCCTAAGCTCTCCATGTAATATGTTTTGGATTCTCAATTTTTTGCATAGATCCAGAAGCTGCTTCATCATAGTTTGATGAAGTTATGAATCAATTTGGGGCTGTTTTCTCTCCGATGATTGCCTTTAAGTGATTTCTTCATATGGATGCAAGAACAAGACTACGTTAGATCACGTAATTAGATCGATCTAATTTGATTGGAGTGATAAAAGAAAATATTGTTGGTGGTGTTTGATTTGTAGTCATTGTACTGGAATTTGTCTTAAAATTGCTTGTGCTAGCCATTTTGGCTCTGATACCATGAAGCAAAGGTAAAATTGATTTGAAAGTTGTTGTTTGGCAGCTGAGAAAGTTGAGAGAAATTTTTTTTTTTTAATGAAACTATTATTTCTTATTGAATGAATGTGTCAAGATCTGAGCTATATATACACATTAACTGAGAATCAATACTATTACTAACTAATCTGTTATTAAGGTAATCTAACTCAGCTAACTTTAAGCACATGCAACAAAGCATGCATAACAGATCATGCTGAGCTGTCACAGTTGTTGAGCAACATTGTCTGACTTAGCAATATTACCACTTGGCTTGTCTGACTCAGCACTATGGATACATGGCTTCACATATGACTTGCTTTTCTTCTTTAATTCACCACATTGAGCTATCTTCACAATATTGACATTAATAAATAAATGGGGAAAAATTTTAAAATATGAAAAGTATTGTCCTTCAAATTGAATGGTAACTTATTTGGGGTTAGAAAAATAATATTGTCCTTCAAATTGAATGGTAACTTATTTGTCCCTTATGGCAAGTTACTTATAAATATTTTGTTAACAAAAAGTTTTGTTAGCAAACGGGTGTGAGAATATTATATTGGATGCAAAAAGCCCTCACTCGTTACAATTTTAAATTGGATTTGATGCAAAGACATATTTACCCTTGTAATGTCATCATAAAACTATAGTAACAGAAAACTAGCAAAGTGTAATCGTTTGTTTTTATGACATAATTAAAGTGATGAATTGATGATAACTTCTATTTTAATTATATTTATGGCATTTATTTTTCTGGTGACAGTGGCCAATATCTAACTAAAAGAGAAAATTGCAAAACATATTTTGTTTAACACTATAGTCTCGCTGCCTGTTTCTTTAACTTAACCTCAAAGAAGCCCTCGTTATTGACTTATCTATTTTAGGTACACACATATTCTTATTTTATTGAAAATGTAGGGTTGAATTTTATTAAAAATGTAGAGTTGAATAAAGTTGAAATTGATTTTTAACCGTTATTTTTCTCATAATTTGAATTAAGGTGACTAGCTAAATAAAGTTATTTGAAAATCACTTAATCACCGTTAGAATGAACTGAAATATATATATATATATATATATATATATATATATTCTTGAACAATGCCAAGCATCTCTAACCAAGTGTTATACATCTACAGATATATATATCTAAATTGGCACCTTTTAATTTCCAGCATACTGCATACAGATAGGTACATAAATTCATAAGAAGAGTTAAATACGTAAAATGAATCTGTCCGTAGCAGTATGAAGCCCATTCCCACGGGAGCAAGAGTTGTTTGATGGTCAAGCTCATCTGTATAAAGTTACATTTAACTATGTAAATTCAATATCAGTGAAGTGTGCAATTGAGCTAGACATAGCTGACATAATTCACAGGCACAAACGACCCATCACCCTCCCTGAGTTAGTCTCAGCGCTTGAGATTCATCTGCCTATCAAAACCAATTGTCTTCGCCGGCTAATGCGCTTGTTAGTTCGCCCAGGCATGTTTGCAGCAACCAAAGTTGACCCTCATGGCCATGGAGATCATCAAGAAGATGATCAAGAACTAGAAGCATATGCTCCCACAACTTCTTCTAAAATGATCCTCAAAGATAAGGCTTACTCTTTATCAGTATATATTTTGCTATCTTTTCACTCACCTACAATGAATTCATTCAATTCTTTGAGTAGTTGGTTCGAAGGGAACGAACTCACAGCATGTGAAACTGCTTGTAGAATGAGTTTTTGGGATTATGCGGCGAAAATCCTGAGTACAACATCATTTTCAATCAAGCAAGGTCCTGTGATTGTGCAATGGCAAGCTTGGTTATGAAAGACTGTGAGCCAATTTTTGAAGGATTAAGTTCATTGGTTGGTGTTGGAGGTGGTACAGGAAAGTTTTGCAGGATCATATCTGAAACATTCCCCGTCATAAAATGCATATTTGACCTGCCACTTGTTGTTGCTAATTTGCCAGACGCTGAGAACAATATGCTAATCCAATCTATTCCTCCAGGGGATGCCATTTTGTTAAATGTATGTATGCTTTCCACTACCTTAGTAATGACTCATAAATCATAGTAAAATTTCGATAAATTGATAAATTCAAATGAATAATGTTTTGTAACAATAGAAAGATCAATTAATGAAGTTTATATAACAATAAATAATGATTGGTGATATATTAATTGGATACAAAGTAAGTCCTAAGTCTCTATTGAGTAAGAATAGCATGGCTTTTATCGATAGTCTTACATAATATCTTGATAAGAAAATTGGGCAATGGCCAACTAATAAAGGGAAGAGCTAGAAAACAATGGTGGAATGGAAAGTGGAAAATAACTCGTATGTCAAAATTGAAGCAAATTAAGATTGAGAGAGAAATATTTGTTATTTTCCAATTGCTGCATCTCGCTGTATATCATGTATCAAAAGTGACTTTGGCTCCAAGGAGATGATTTTATTGTTTGAATGCCAGAACCAATTCGCATAATCTTTTGATTACAGTTGATCGTAAGATTGAGAAATCGAGAATCTAAAAGTACGGATCCCATCCAAGATCAAAGAGCATAAGAGATGTTTCAAGCTTAAGCTCATCTGTTGAAGCCTGAATAACTTTGAATGTGCGATATCTCTCACCTTCCTATAAAAAATCCGTAATATCCTTGGACAGTAATAATTTCATCACAAAATCACAATTCAGGATTTAATTCTGGAATTAAAATATTCTCCTAATCTCAATTCTCCTAAATTTTTTATGCTGCTTGTCTTTTGAATAATAACATATAGTTAAGATCTAAACTTTTACATATTTTCATTTTATCAACCACCTCCTATCGACCTGAATTCATTTTATCAACCACCTCCTATCGACCTGAATTTTGATCGAAAGAAGTTGAAATCAAAAGAAAATCTTATTCTCTAGTTTCAACGCCATTTGTTTGGGACTTAAAACTTGGCTATCTAATCAACCGAACTTCTAAAAATTTGTTAATTTAAATTTTAAATACGTAAATTCCTTTATGTTTTCACTAATAAAATCAATGATAATAAATTATGAACACGAAAGTTCTACACTGTACTTGTGCCACAGGACTAAAGATACACTAAATCCTTATTATTAAAGTTAACCATAATACAAGAACAAAAGCTTACCATTCAAGAAGATTACAAAGGGATTTAGAAAATTCACTGTCCAATAAAACATATAAGAGATAAAAGAATTCCTAACTCACCACTCTAAGAAATCGATTCAAGAGATATAGAGTTAAAAGAAGAAACTCGGAAAAAAGAGCACTATTTGAAGTTGACTGCACAAATAAACTCACCCACCTCCTAAAGTTACTACCTAAGCCTTAATATAAATAACTTAGAACATCCCTTCAAGCATAGGATATGAACTCTATCATTTTAGAATTGATATCAAACTTGAATTGAAGCTCTTGGTTGTAAATAAATAGAAGAGAACAAAGTAAATCACAATTTCACTTTGAAGTCCGTTTCAATGACAAATCTCAGTAGTTAACATTCATTTAATCATATCCTAATGTAGAGAACTCTAAATTGAAAACTATAAAATTCATTAAGCTCTTGATTCTCTAGCTTTCCAGTTACATGCAGTTTGCTTATTGATTTTGGATGACTTGATGCCAATTAATTCACAACTTTTAACCTTGTGCAGAATTCTTGACAACTTTGATCTTTGTTGACTAAATTTTGAATATCTTTGAGAAAAGAAGTTCAAATTTGATTAACTAAACATACTTAGGTTTCTAACTATACGTAATACATAATTTAATTATCTCTAGAAAAATACAATTAGCTTAAACAAATGGAATGATAATCTTGGACTACGCTTCCCTCTTTCACTAGGTCGAATAAAACTTCAGTGTCAACTTGATTGATTTTATGTACATGCTAGCTTTTAACAAATTTATGTATTACACATAACATTCTAATAACAGAATGAATCTTGGAGTTTCTTTCTGCTTTCACCAAATTTTCACTAGGATTTGATTTAAACCAATTGGATAGTCTTACCAGATCCAACTCAAATCTAATTCAAACAAATAAATTTGTATTTGACGGGAGCTTGTGCTAGGTTTGGGCTTATGTGTGTTTTTCTAATGTTTGGGATATGTGGTTTAGCTGAGGTACTCTAGGTGGTGAGCCAAAGTAACTTATAAGAATTAATTTAGGAAGTAGCTCAGGTGTCTCACAAAATACTTAGGATAGATGGGGTAGCTCAGGTGTACTCCAGGGATACTTAAGGTAGTTGGGGTAGCTCGGGTGTACTCTAAAAATACTTGGAGTAGCTGGGGTAGCTCAGGTATACTCACACGTGAAATACCAATCCGGACATCGAATTGAAAATACAACAAAATAAACATAAATACAAAGAACATACACCATTTATGTGGTTCGGCTTTTGGCTTACGTTCACGGGAGTAAATCATCACTAATCCACTATATAAATGAGAGATTACATAAGATTTTATATTATACAAGATAAATAACACAAGCTAGATAGCTACATAGAGATGTTTAGTGTTGCAAAGATGACTATAGTGAGTAAAGATTTGGAGAGTCATAATATGGTGAAAAAGACAATGTTGGTGGAGAAAAAAAATAACCTTCAAAAATGGAGAACTGGGTGCTAAAAGATGAGATGAAAAAGAGAGGAGATGAGAGGAGGTAAGGAGATGATGTGATGAGAGCATGAGAGACCATGCCGTAATATGGGTGAATAAGACATTTATACAGTAGAGGCTAGTGGTAAGGAGAGTGCATAAAAGTTAGGACTAAATGTCATTTTTAAACTAAAAGCAGAGGATATTTTTAGAGTTATGTGTTATATTTAGGACAAAATGACAAGAATATTCTTTTTGTACTAAGTTAATTCTTTTTCATAAATATCTTGAGGCATCTAATCTTAATTATTGATTTTCAAGCCTATTCAATGCAACAAATTCTTCTAAATGTAATCTTTATACTACTTAACTAATTGTACCTATTTTGTCCTTCTAAGTGGCCACACGTCATTCATTGATTAGTCTAAAAATATCATTTCAAATTTATCCCCAAATAAGTTCCAAACGTGAAATGGAATTGATAGTGGTAACGTCAACCAACCATTACAGCCATTAGAAACTTGGTAGTATGGGATCCTTTATCTCGATTGCATTCATTATCTTGAACTTGATCGTCCATTGATAAGAGACTCGTGACTTCCTAGTTAAGGAATACTAGTTGGTAAATAGAATGAAAATCTTTAATTTACTCTTAAAAGTGTAAAAATTTAGATTTATTTTTATTTTCATTTTCATTACGAGGATGATGACAAATGAAAAGCATGTTGATAACTTGCAATTACCATCTTTCATTAAGTCTTTATAGTCAATGCAATGTTAGGTAGTAGCATCATGTACGTGGTTTAATGCTGATCAGTCATTTATGGCCTTGTTCGCTTTTGAACACCATATGATTTTGACATGAATTTGAACGATGTCCGTATTTAGTGTCCGCACTCGTGAAATTTACTGTATATAATTTGATTTTTTTTTTAACTTATATACAAGACAACCAAAAGTCAACTTATCGTATTAATGTTCAATCAACGCCCAACATACAATTAAAGTTTAAGATAAGAAATTAAAGAAAATATTCTTATAGTTATTGGAGATTTAAATCTTCCACCTTAAAAGTTTAAAGTGAGAATAGAGTGTTGATTAACTAAACATTGGTGGTTTTAGATATATGTGAATAAAATGACCATTTAATATCTCATATTTTGAGAAGATTTTTTTTAATATTTTTTTATTTTGAATTATTTGATTTTAACTGTTGATTCTCTAATTAATAAAATTTTTTTTCTTAAATTATGTATTCTAGGAAATAGGAAAGTCTAATTGATGTCTTTCAAATTAATAATCATCCTACAATTAAAATTTTTTTAAAATAGAAAATCTATATTTAATGTTAAAAAGATATAATTAATAATATTATTTAACAATTAATTCATTCATTATTAATCTCTCTAAGAAAAATAAATTATTTACCTTTTCAATTTTCTAAAAAATTTAATTATTCAACATTGTAATCTTTGACTTTTAGTCGATAATTTATATTAAAAACTTTATAATCTCAAAAATCTACTCAAATTTCTTACTTTCTTCTTTGCAAAAAAAATAATTATATTCATTGATTCATTTAGAAAAAATTAGTTTATGAAAAGTTCATATCTATTATGTAATCATCAATTCATCATCTCAACTTTTTCTATATTCTATCATTCTAAATATTCCATATGAAAAAAATATTTTTTTTTATTTGTTTGTTTATTTTGCAACAGTTGTAATGGAAAGAAAAAAGATGTCTTCGTGACTAATTCTTTTAAGTTTGGTTTTTAAAATGTTTTACGATCTATTTTATTATTGTTGAAAGTCAAATGTTTAAGATAGAATGATTTTGAGCATTTTTATATTTCTTTGAGTATTAAAATTATAAAATAAAAAGAGACTTCATAAAAAAATTCACCTAAGGCCCTAAATACTCTAAAGTAGGCCCTGCAATTAAACTAAGAGTTTTTAAATCTAATTTTTAAAACCAAATTACTTTTACTAATTGGATGATATAAGCTTGATTTTTATAGAAATTAGATAATGAAAATCTTATTATGATTATGGAAATCTAAAGACGAAACTAAATAATTTTTAGATCGATTTTGATAAATTAAATTTTACTATGAAAAAATAATGATAAATTTTTAAAATTTTTTATCTCAAATTTTATTTTAAATTATATAATTTTAACTTGTCATTTATTAAATAATTGATAGTTTTTATAAGATCCAAATTAATAGATCGTCTAAAAAATAAAAGATGCGTGGCGCACCGTGAAAAAAACAACCGAAATCAGAATATAGAAATTTCATTCCGATCCAAGTTTGAATTTTAATAAAAACCAAATCTGATCCACGCCATTAAATCTGACTTTTAACAAAAATCAAATAATGGCATTGTGGAAAAGTAAGATCCGTCAATAAATGCGTGGTTACTTGGTTAGCAGCGTAGTGATAAGAGTTGCTTACACATCGTACGTCAAGGTCTTTTCAATGGACTTTTTAGCAAAATTTCATGATACACGTTTTTATTACCATGTGATCAGTCCAGATTTTATTATTAATTATTTTTACAAAAGTAATAACTGCAGAGACAGAATCTCTAGAGGCCAAGTTCAGACTTTAAATATTAATAGAGAATTAATGGAGAATTGATTTTAAAATATATATTTTTTTCATTTATAGTTATGGTGTAGTCACAAGAAATTTGAGAATTTTACTTATAATTGTAGCAATTTTGATTTGGGGATTTTGATGGATAACTAATGCTACTGTTATAAATAAATAAAAAATGGAAAAAAATAATTAAAAAATAAAAATTAAAGAGTTGAGTCTAAACTTTTAAAAGGCTATCTATTATTTTGTCATAATAAAAAAGTGATTAACAAAATAAAAATTTAAAATTGGACCACCTTGACTTTATTTTACAAAATATATAATTATATTTTCATCCTATATATAAAGTTTATAAATTAATTGTGCAAGGGCCAAATTAGTATTTTTATACCTAATTTTTAATACTTTCTTTAGAGTTTTCAAAATTTTTTAAAATCTACAGGTGTCATGGACCCCTCTAGTCATAAGCGTCCTCCGCCCCTCTGAATAGCTAACATTTAACATTATTTTCTCAAGTAATACTATATTTACATAGTTGAGGTTTTGGAACGGATCTAAAAATTTAATTCATTTAAAATAAAAATAAAAATTAATAACTTATAAAATTGACCCAATATCAAAATTTCTTTATAAATTTCCCTCTGTCCAAATCAAAGTTTATACGTAAATAAAGGAAATTTTTTGTTAAGCAGGGTCAATTTTCTACACTGGGCTCTATGTAAAGCCACCCCTATTGAGATATATAATTTCAATTTGTATTCTAAATAATGTCTCACCAATCATCACTTGACATGATATTGATTGACTTTATTTCAGTCATTAATATAATAATATTTCACCAACTATCAACACCTTATTTGTCATATCATGAAGGATCAAACTATGCATCCCAATGGGCATGTACAGCATCAGTCTACCTTCGCTTAGTTTCATTGTGAGAAACGCAACTCAACTTATTCTCTCTTTCATTTTTTTTTTTAAATAACAAATCCTGTTAGAACAAGAAAAATTTATTGAGAGTAAACAAAGGTCCATGAGTTCACTACTCAATTTATTATATTACACTTTTTTATCACAGTATATTTATATTTTACATGCTAGATTGAATGCGCAATCCTAGTATCCCATACATGCATTTGTTTATAGTAAAATGCACTTGCGATTTATTCCTTATGCGTAGATAGAAGTAATCAACAACTGTCCTCATTTTGAATTCTCATGAAATCAATGAATGACTTTCCACGCAACTCATTTGAAAAGAAACCCTTGAGGTGATCTGCGGCACCTATTTTCTTGAATATTGCCGGAGTCTCTGGAGTAATAAGGCTTGATATTGGACCCAATTCTCCGTCTAATTTTGAATTGTAAAATGTGGCGAAAGACAACCTTTCCTTTGTTGAGTTCACAACTGCGCGATGCTCGATACTACGATAAATTCCATTGGTCAAAATCTGCATCATCATAAACAAATTACAATTAATAAGCATATATATATATATGTGTGTGTGTGTATATATGTATGTATGTATGTATGTATGTATGTTACCTCCAAAACGTCACCAATGTTGATGATGAAAGCATCAGGGAGTGGTTTAACAAGAACCCACTTTCCATCTTTCTTTATTTGAAGGCCGTCCATCCCATTGATTTGGAGGAGGATGGTGAGTGCCGAGGCATCGGAATGAGCATTCAAGCCAATAACTTGCTCTGGTTGCGGACAAGGAGGATAGTAATTCATCCTTATTGATTGTGCCCCATCTTCAAACAGCTCTTTCATATCATTGGGATCCATTCTCAGAGCTTTTGCCATCAAATCCATGATTTTGAGGGTAAGACTTTTCACTTCTGTTAAGTAAACATCCAACGTATCTCTGCATTGTGCCAATACAAACAACAAAAATTTACAAAAATAGTCCAGCATTACTATTAGGTATTATGTAAAGTTGCAACAATAATTGTTGAATAGTGATGGCTAAAAATGAAGAGTAAAAAGTAAAGGACAGCAGAGAGAAAGAGAGAGAGAACCTGAATGGGAGAGGCAACTTGGAGAACAAGTGAGGTTTTCTCATATGAGTTGGGAGAGTGAACAAAGTAAAGCCATATCCCCAATCAAGTTTCTGCCCTTCAGAAGCAATGAAGAGCTGCCCAAATCCCTCAATATCTCCAGGTCGCTGCCAGTACTTGTTTTTTTCCTCAATTGGAAGGTTAAAGAAGTCTTGAGTCTCAACCTTCATTTTCTCCACCAATGAACAGCTCACTCCATGATTCATTAACTGCATCCAATTTTATTGTAATTAAATTAAAGCACAGGACGTTGATCACGCATGTCACAAAATGAAATTAAGAGACAAGTAAGTGAGAGTGTGTGTGTGTGAGAGTGTGCGTGTGTGTTCGTGTGTATGCACACACGTTTCTGCACGAATTTTTGTGTTGATGTTTGCGTTTACAGCATTGCAAACATCGTTTACTGCTGACTCCGTGTCCATATGAAATTAATTTCCTACGAATGTCTGCACCTGAACATAGTTTTATATGCACATATATACCTGGAAGAAACCCCACTCTTTGCAAGCGTGGTCAAGCTTCTGAAGCTCCGAATCATCTCCAGAGAGCATCTTGTGCATGTCGATGACTGGAATTTGTTGTGCTGAGGAATTGTCACTGGATGTGAAGGAATGGTCTATATCAGGGCGAACATATCGTGGTGAAACAAAACTCTGTGGCTTCATTGCAAGCTCCTGAATCAAAGGATCCATAAGAGAGCTCGCCACCGTTCTTGGTTTTGCCTCCATTGATTGGTTTAGATTAGTTAATTATCTTCCTTTTAGCTAATACTTTCTTTTACCTCAATTCGGATATAAATACTGCTCGGGAAGTACACTGGGCGCAATAAAATATTACTTTAATAATAGTAGAACGCAATAAAATATTACTTTAATAATAGTAGAAAGAAAGTTTTATTTGAATTTTGCATAAAATAAAAAAGTTCGTTGAAGTTGAAATGATTTTTTGGGTACTTAGGTACTTGATCTTAATAATTAAATGGTAAAAAAAATTAAAGTAATTTTAGGGTGGAGTTATTCGCACCTATCAAATTCGTTGTTGGACACCAGTATTTTATTAACAAATATTAATCCCTACAATAGTTTATTATTAATTATAGAACAATTTAATAGGAACGTAATAATATTACTTTTGACACCCATTGAAAGCACTTAAACCCTAATATTTTCTGCTTAAGATGTTTTAGCCAAAAGTTGATTCATTGAACATGTAAGTACAATCATAATGTTAATATCTATGAAGAGTTGTTGAAGAAACTTTTATCTATCGCCGTTTGCTCATTGCCACAAACAATGAACAGAAAAATGAGAAGAAGAATTGAAAATTTTGAGAGGCTCATTGCTGGTTTAAACTTTAAACTAATAGAACACAATTACTATCCGAGAAAATTCAACTTGATGATGGCTTATGCTCCCTTTCTTCCCTCTTTTATATTAAGCAACACTTCATTTATAAGTGTAACGTGAAAAAAGAAAACTGAAAGAAAAAAGGTTAAGGGTATAATTGGAATATTGATGGGTTTATATAGAGTAGAAGAAGTTGATTTTTCAGATTTAGCAAGTCAAGAACATAATAACTGTTTCAATCATCATTTTTCAACAAAAGCACCTACCAAAATATATATATATATATTGTGTGGTCAGTTTGTTAATTAGGATCATTCAATCGGGAGTTTAGCTCATGCTTAGTCCAAAATAACGACCACAAAATGTGAAGTTGTTATCAGAAAACAACATGATAACATGCATTCGGTAGAATCGTAGCTACTACATAGTACAAGATTAATTGGCCGCAAACTTTGAACATGAAAATCATTTTACAAAAATCTCGAACTACTAAGAACCCAACATTAATTCTAAATAGAGATGCAGCTACTTTCAAGGCGCGCATATGCAAAATTGTGAGGCAATTTTTTCTTTCTAATGGACTCTTGAAAACATTTGTCATGAAAAATGTCAAGTGTGTCTTTTCCCATCTAGACATTTTTTCAATAAGAATTGTTAACCAGCCAGATAATTACGTTCAAGCTGGCACTAATTTCTTTAAGTAGTTAGTTACTCCTTCAAAAAAATTCCAACAATCTGATCCCACGGCGTCTCCGCCGGTGCTTTCCAAGGCATGCTTTTGAAGAAAAAGAAAATTACCATGAAAATGAGTGGCCTTTCATTTCAATTTTGATTTCAACAAGACGTGTGTATGGGTTGACTGATTTTTTGCCGACAATGCCAGCTTGATTCAGGGTTTGTACCCGATTTCGATCTGGACGGCAAGATATTGGAGTTGTTTATTTTACTACGTGTCTTTAAAGGACAATTAAAAGGCCGGATTTTTCTAAGTTACAGTCAGCGTAACTTACAGTTGCAAAAATTGCGCGTGAACAGTAACCACGCGTGTTACTGTTCACGCACAATTTTTGCGGCTGTAAGTTACGCCGGCTGTAACTTAGCAGCTCCCTTAAAAGGCCATTGTTTCATTTGCTACGTTTCTTTAAATAATAATGCTAGGAATTTTAAGGTGTTGAAAAAAAAAATTAGTTAGAGACCTCAATATAAGTATTTGAGTCTCAATTGAGTTTTACGTATCACTCATTTATTTGATAATTATTATAAAATTATTTATTAATATATTATATTATTTAATAGATGAATAATTGAATACTACATTAGTTGATACTTAAATTAAAATTTAAATATTTAAATATTTAGCATTACTTTCCTTTAAATTATGGATAATTTTTAAATTTCTTCCTTTATTTTTAAAGCAACAATTCGATATAAAAAATCTTAATACATTCCCATGAAACAAATCTTTTACGCTGGGAAAAGGGTAAATTTTAAATTGCCCCCTCATAAATTGAGTATTTGTAAATTACTCTCCTTGCTTTAAAAAAATCTCAAGTTACCCATTTTTAGCATTTTCTACGTTTCTATATCAACTATGAAAAATTAATTTGCTTCCCACCACACGTTGTCAAGATTTTCATGCTCAATTCTTCAAAAAAAAAAAAAAGATTTTCATGCTCAAAGACAAAACTACATACACGTTCTACTGTTCTAGAATGCGAGAAAAAAGAAAACTTATGTTCTCTTCGTACGATCTCTATGATTTTATTTTTATTTATTATACACTTATAATCCAAAAAGAACTAAAATTATCAAAATCTATAACTGAATTGGGTCTTACCCATGAATTTGTACATAAAAATATATTCACTATTTTTGATCCCGAAAGAATAGTTTTAGTTGGTTAATCTCTTGTTGTGAAAACAAGAAGTCAATGTTTCAAGTCTAGAAAATACTTTATGGTCACTAAAATCTAGTCCAGTCGGTTAGCGGTTTGATACCAGACCTCTGCGTCAATATTAAATTTATTTAGTAGGGAAGCGGTTTGCCAATTATCAAGGATGCCCTACAATTACTAGTAAATAATCTATGAACACCTGAAATCACAAAAGACAGTAAGAGAAGTCAGAAATTTTTCTGACATTAACGTTTCGACACTCAAATCAGTTTATAGAATTTACAAGAAAAGTAAAATATATAACTTTTAGTTTCTTATGAAGAAATAATCTTAAGAAAATATAATAAAATAAATAAAACTTGAGAAGGAGAGTTGAACCTCCCTCTTTATTAATTTCCATAGAGATTTTTATAAGGGTTGAAGTTTTATCCCTCAAATGTGTTTATGATTGGAAGATGGAATTAAAGACTGATCTTCCAAAATGATCTCCAACATGGAGGAGTCCTCCCCTTTTTTTTCATCCCCCAAGGAGATAGATAGCCAGGTTGATTATGGGCTCCACCATAAGGGCATGTGATTCCCAAAGGAATCGGCCTAAGTTGACCCCTTCTACTTCCTTTGCTTCTTTCCTTTTTCTTTTATTATTATTAAAATAAAAGGATACAATAAAAAGAAAGTGGGCTTACTAAACTCGCCCAAACAACAATCCCCAGTATCTAGTGTATCTAGTATTGAAGATCAAATGAATCAAGACTGGAAAATGTGAAGTTTAAAACGACCCCGAGGTGACTTCCATGAGTCGGCTCACAGTTGCTGAAATTTGAGCAAGTTTCAAGTTTCAGACCTCACCTCTAGGAGTTTTTGAGCCTTTAAAATTTTACATGCCTTCAAATATATTATTCTCTTACTCGCATAATCACGCCTAACCCTGTAGAGTAAGTCACACAATTTTAGGTTTTTATCTCATCTGGAGTAGTTTTTTAGACTTTTAACCTTTTATTGAATTAAGTAATTTTAAGTAAAATTTTGTTAGTTTAAAGTTTTATGCCTTATTTGAAATGAGTTTCAAGACTTTTAACATTTTACTGACTTAAATAATTTTAAGTAACATTTGGTTAGTTTAAGATTTTTTGCCTTGCTTAAAACAAGTTTCAAGGCTTTTACCCTTTTACTGACTTAAACAATTTTAAGCATCATTTGTTAGCTTAAGATTTTAGGCCTTACCTAAAGTTGGTTTCAAGGATTTTAACCTTTTCCTAACTTAAGCAACTTTAAGCAACTCTTGTGAGTTAATGTCTTATCTCTAGCAGGTTTTAAGGCTTTTAACTTTTTACTAACTTAAGCAACTTTAAGTAACTATTGTTAGTTTAAGATTTTATATCTTACTTAGAGCAGGTTTCAAAACTATTAACCTTTTACTGACTCTCTTCGTTTTTTCTTGTGGTTTATAAAATATTAATAAATTTCATCTATAAACTTTGCATGGCTTCTCGCATGGCTTCTCAATGCTAGCATAGCTCTCTTTTTTGTCAATTGTTTTCATGTTGAGCAAGTTTCAAGAAATTAAGTGATTGAGTTATACCTTTAGCCCTTATATGAGTTCAATCAATTTAATAAGAGTATATAAGCTGTCCTCATTTTGCATAGTAGGACTTTGAGAAATATTTAAATTTTTATGGAAAAACTGCATACAAATCAAAATATAACTTCTGACTTGTTCTAACTCTTGCAAACGTGTGCCTTCGGTGTGCTCTCATTTGAGGTTTTTGCTTTAAATCCTTAAATATGGATTTGTCCTGCAAACCAACTAGTTGTCATCGACCATCGAAAATCCGGTTTCTGACCTCTTAACTTATAAATTGTCCAAAAAATAGCTCAGCATTTGCAACTGGTACTTTAGCCATTCATATATATACTTGGGCCTTTTGATTGAGAAGCATCTTTGTATGCGTGGCAGCGTGGGTAGGTTTGTGTCCTCCCAGTTCATCACTATCATGGTATTGAATATTAATTTAAGTTCCTTAAAATTTTATTTAGAAGTAGTAATAGCTTTCTAATGATCAAGTCTTTCGTGAGAACTATGACGGAGGTTCTGTAAATTTATAATTGCAAAAATTAGTGGATATTTATAACGCAACATAAGAGTAACTTTGTCTTAGAATTGCAATACGAACGCACAAGAGAGGACTCATCATTTATTACTGAATGAATCTTTAAATTGTTAAGCTTCTTACGTCCAAATTCTAAATGCTTTGTGATAAGTCAACATATTATCAACATATACTACCATTGCAGGCAAGTGACAGAAACGTACGTTTTGGAAGCAAAGAAGGTGTTGGATGAGTTGCTGCAAGCCCTGGCAGAGGCATTATCGCTAGAAAGACATGTTTTTGTAAAATACTTTGATCCCAATAATAGTGAGATTAATGTGAGAGTAAATTACTACCCTCCATGTCCAAGGCCTGATCTAGCATTAGGCATTACGCCTCACTCGACGCCAGTGCCTTAATCTCTTGACGCAATTTGACGCCACCGGTGGGCTTCAGTGCTAAGAGATCAGAAATGGCTAACACTGCCATGGCCGAGTGATGCATTGCTAGTGAATGTGGGAGATTTGCTTGAATTATGAGCAACGGGAGGTTGAAGAGCCCATGGCATAGAGTTGTGACACAAATGGAAGTGGAAAGATTCTCGGTTGATAATGACTCAACGAGTCAAAACCCAATCCATCAGATTTTTTAAGTCAATAAGCGAATTTAAAGGATAAATATAAAATTGAGGTTTCAGGACAAATTCACTTGAGATTATGCTTTGCAATATTTGATTAGCATTTCATTAAACAAATCCCGAGCTTAACTTCGCTTTGGTCCCTTCTCGGAATGATTCTTGCAATATTGTAAACCGGGCATAAAACGAATAAAATGTATGGAAAACAAAAATTCAACTTCATTAATGTTTTGAAGCTTGAAGACATACATGCCTTTCAATTCTCATCATCAATAAGCATTTGTTTTGTTTTAAAAGCATTATTAAAGTTAGACAAAATAACCAATACTCGGCCTTATCCAGATTATGGCAATTATATTTCTTCTAGCACTTCTTAACAATTATGAGAATTTATGCAACGTAACGGCAGCCATTAGTTAAAGGCTGCATATATATGTGTAATTTCTAGTGTTCTCTTATGCAAAAGAATAATATAACTATGATTAAGAATAATTCATGCTCTTCAATTAGTTTTGTGCTTATATTGAATAAATTGAAACTGAACCTGGATTTTGGTCCTTGGCCCCTGGGCGTTGTTCGTTCGAGCGTCACTCCCTACAATTTCAATTGCTGCCTTCGTTTTTCGATCCTCACCATAACTCAACTCTTAGGGTCAATTTGACCATCTCAGCGGCAAGGTAGAATGGCTTCTTGTACCGTTCCCCACACGTTGACGTCAAAATCTATTCGAGTCGGTTAGCGGCTTAATACCAAACCCTTAAATCAGCATTAAATTTATTTGGTGGGGAAGCAACTTGTCAATCATTAAGGATGTCTTACGACTACCGGCAGATAATTCACGAACACCTGAAATCACAAAAGATAATAAGAGGTGTCCGAAATTTTTTTAGCGTTAGTCTTCCAACATTCAATTCACTTTATGGGATTTATAAGAAAAATAAAATATGTAACTTATAGTTTCTTATGAAGAAATAATTTCAGAAAAATGCAATAGAAAAATAAAATTTGAGAAGGAGAGTTGAACCTCCCTCTTTATTAATTTCCCTATAAATTTTATAGGAGTTAAAATTTTATTCCCCTAGAGTGTTTGTGATTGGAAGATAGAATTAAAGACTATCTTCCAAAATGATCTCCATCATGGAGTCCTTCCCATTTTTTCCGTCCCCTAGAGAGATAGACAGCCAGGTTGGTTATGGGCTCCACCATAAACACATGTGATTCCCACTTTCTCCAAAGGAATCGGCCTGAGCTGACCCCTTCCACCTCCTTTACTCTTTCCTTTTTCTTTTGTTATTATTAAAATAAAAGGATAAAATAAAAAGAAAGTGGGCTTACTAAGCTCAGCCGAACATAACTTTCGTTTGACAGTTTAGTAAGAAAGTAAATGCATGCGTAACAGAAAATTAAAAAAAAAAAAAAAGAAGGGAAAAAAATGAAAAAACTAAGCATTTGATCCAAATTTGAGAAGAGGTGGAGGATGCAAAGTAATTTATAATGAAAAATGGATAACTCTTGTAGGGACAAAAGCTTGTGTTTGGTAGATAAACCATTACAACATGCTGAGGTTTCCATACGGTTTATCATATCATTATTTCTGTGCTTGAATTTGCTACTGCAAAAGTGTTGGTCCAAATTATAGTTAGAGAGTGATTTAATGGTAGTTATCAAATTAATTAAGGGAACTGAAATGCTTCAAAGACCAAACTTATAGTAGCAGGTTGAATATATTTCAAAAGTTTAAAAGGTATGACAGCAATTGTTCATTTAGAACCTAGGTTCTTCTACTTCATTTTTACTTCACTTATTTCTTCATTATTTTTCCCTTACTTTTTTTTTTAATTTCTTTTTTTTTAATTTAAAAATGAAATCAAGACAAACTAGAAAGTTTCATCTTCCTTTTTTTTTTTTATTATTTTTTTTATTCCTAGGATGGGATTCTTATTTTCCCCTCTGGTCCTTAAACAAAAAAATTCTACGACTCCTTGGGCCTTTCCGGTTAAAGTATGACCATCATCGATAACCTTTGCATGCGAATCAAGGTCGAGAAAAAAAGGAGTTTTCCACTCATTGACTAAAATCTATTGGCGAATCCTACTCAGTGGAATATGACCTGGAGGGAAACGATAGGCAGGTTTCATGGCGAATAATTTAATTTGTTTTCTAAATTAACTACCATGGGTGGTTTCTTGCTCAGTATATGCTAGAAACACCCCATATCATCCATGTCTTCTTCAGAGAAAAAAAGAACATAAAGTGGCGTTCTCGTGTGAAGTTAAATAAAATTCTTCAAGCCAGAAAGTTTAAAAGAAGAACACACAAGACTAACCAAGATGTCCACAGAGGCAACAAAAAATCACATTAAAAACTAATGATAAAGTTGATCCATATGACATGATGCATCAGCATTTGGATTCTAAAAGTCAAACCAATGAGAAAATTAGTTTTCCCTGAAAGAAGGAATCCAAACAGGCAAATAAGACTTCTGAAAATGCACACACAGGTTCAGCACAAAGATAATGTGATTGTAAAAGGAACTTACAAATTTCTTTTTACAACCACAATGATTATAAATAGACTAGAATTTGTTGCTTCTTTTCTTTGCTTCTTTTCTCTGAAGCTGGAGTTGAGAATGCTTAGGGTTAAGAGCAAGAATGTAAACTAACAAAATGATGTTTAAAAATTTCTGCAATTTCATTAAACAAGAAATACCTATTAAACAAGAGTATATCACCATTCATGAAGTTGACAGCTGCAGCACTAACTTAAACTATAATGAACTAACAGTGTTTGGCGACACCATTGAATTAACATCCAATATCTCTGCAATATGATTAAACAAGAAGGGTAATATTTACCACATCAGCTAAACAAAAAGAATCATCCAAGAACACATATCTGTTATAAGAACCAAAGCTCAAGTCTGATTGCCAATACCATATTCCTAACTTTGTTTCCTATATGTTCTGATTAGGATGGAATACAAATGATTTTTTTTCCCTTTTTTTCCGTTCTTCAGTTTTCATTGATTCTTATTCAAATTGATGAAAAGCAACTAAACATGGAAAAATGTGCTTCAAAGAAAACCAAGGTGACTATTTTCAGTATTTGGTTACAAGGTTATCTCACTGCAGATACAACACATCTTTTCTGATGTATTAGAAATTAACAAACTCATGTGAAAACTCCATTGCTCTAAGATCATAAATCATATTTCATGTAAATCAACAAAATTATAGATTTTCAGGATATACAGTATCAATTGCTTTAACAATAACCAATAGAGACACTAATGATATTTAAGCCCTTTAATTGAACTTCTACAAATAGAGATTTATCCACAGCAAGGCGAAAACAGAACCAGTAAGTTCATGCAAAGAGACATTCCAATAAAATTCCCATTTTCCATGTCCATGTTACAGAATAATGTTTGAAAAAGTCATGGTATCAAATCATTTGTTCTTCCACGCAAAACAATACAAATGTAACACCCAAAAAATAAAAAATGCTGAAAATATAAACTCCCAAAGAAAGAGAACAGTACGCATTGGACTAAAGATGAAAGCTAACGTTGCTTCATTCCACATACCTCTCAAACCCAGGTCTTACATCCAGATGATTCATTTCTTTTTCATACAAGTTCAATAACTGAGGAACTTCCACCTGAAATTTAATTACATAGCTCTCCTTAAATTTTGTCTCCCCAAGTACTAAGAGAGAGCTTGGACATAAATCTTTCTTGATCAATCCCTTGGATAGCAGAACTTGAACAACAAAACACCTAGGAACAATCCTTTTCTCTAGGCTATATAGGAGAATTTCTGGTCTTTTTGCAATATCTTGTGACAACCAACCCATTTTGTTAACAAAGAAGTCCATAGTTTTTGTAATCTTCTCCTCAGATACTCGCATACAGTAAGGATGCCTCCTAAATGCATTAAGAGTCTCATCTTTGGACCAACCCCACCTCCCATAAACCTTAATCTTGGATTCCCAATTCAATTTTGTCATTTGACTAATCACTTCAATTGCTTTAAGAAACATTCTCTGCAAGGGGTTAAATCCCATCGCCTTGACCTTATTGACAATCTCGCAGAATTTAAAAGGTGTAATGGATGCTCCGCATGGATTACTAATTACAAAATTGGAAATGTTAGATGCAGGTACACCAATTTCTCTTAAAAATGCAATATTTGGTGCTAAATTACTACTTAAATCCCGTAGGAATGCCCATTTCATGCGCTTCATCACTCTAACAACAACTTCATCGAGAACAACTGTATTCTTGAGGAAATCATAATTCGGACAAAGACGATTCTTCAAACTCACAGCTAACAGATGTGGGGTGGATGATATCAGCTTTGGAAGGTCGTCACTCAAAACTCCAATAGAACTGAAAAACTCAATCTTGGGCAAAAGATTCCTTTCACAATCAAGTGCAATGATTTGAGGGCATACTCTCACAACTTTAGAGATTTGCGAATTAGTGAAACCATGGTTCCCAAGGAGCCTAAGGACCGAGTCCGCTCCTTCCGTGTTCTTGATACTGACTTTCTTAGAAGCAGCTAAAGCAGAATTTGCTGACAGCCCACATGAGTTCATGAAATAGGAGACCATAAAGGACTGTTTTTGTCCAGGTTCTTTAGCTTCTAGTGATCTATTCTCTAAAGGCAAAGATGAAGAGATCAACCTAACAATGAAAACTAAGTTTTGAACAAAACCCAGTTGGTTTTTTGAGTTTGTGAGGCCAAAACCTTTATGAGAAACTATTGTTCTTTGCATCCTCCTAGGAAACAGAAACATTTATGAATGAACTAAAACCTCATTGCAGAAACAAAAGAAGAAAACCTTCTTCGATAATAACAAGATGAAGCTGTGAATAGAGCCATCATCTCTAAAAATAGTGAGCCACCATCTTCACGATGTTGATCTTTTGCCAGCCTCCTCCGCCTCTTGATCTCAGCAGAGCCCCCACTTCTCCTTGAGTGCGCCGCAGGCGCTGTGGTTGATTTCAATTTTATCGTTTTTTTATTTTTTATTTTTAACTTCTGTATGTTAAAGTATAAAACGACATGTCATGCATTAACATTTTACGATATGCCGTTGAACTCGATCGTAAGTTAAAAATCATTGCGGCTACCACTATTTATCCACATAACACTAAAACGTCCACATATTTTTCTAACTTATCTATCGTCCCCCGGTCTCGTTGATCATAGTGAAGTGTACTTAAAGATTTTTTTTTTTTTTTAAAGATTGTTTCAAAAAACGAAAAAAAAAGCATTATTGTTTCAAAAAACGAAAAAAAAAGCATTTATCAGTAATCAAATTATTTTAACAGTGGATTTGATGAAGATTTAATTTGATGACTTAGAGAGAAAAGACAATTTCATTTTTATATTATTAAAAAAATTCATAAAACTATAGATTTTAAAAATAACATTTTTATGAGCTAAATCAGGTTGTAGCTCAACTTATCTATCATGTAAGTTTTCTCTAGAGTTGAAATTAGTAGTGTCATAGTTCAAACCAATAGTAAAGTTGATAGTTAAATTCATAACAGCGATATATATATAGAACTAATTAGTTATTTAAAATTACAAAACTTAAAATTTGATGATATGAAATATTGCTAATCAAAATTGTGGATGGTTTGCTTTTATTTTTTATATAAGAAAATTTGATTAATAAAAAAATGATTAGCAAATTATTTTATGTTTTTTAATTTATAGATAACAGTTAGGTAAAGTTAAGAGATATTGAGAAAAAATAAATTATTTATAAATTAAACAGGATTACTTATTTTCATGGAAGGTTCAAATAATATTTTTAAATATTAATGGTTGAAGAGTGTTCACACGAGTAAAATGTGAAAATGTAAAGAGGATTTAAATACCGGTGGTGGTGCATATTAAATTTATAGTCATATTTGCAAATTTTGTACATTACGGGGATAAATTTGATAATTATCTTACCTAATGAACATTCGGAACTTTGGGTGAATGCTCGGCTTTACACGGTCGCTCATTCCTGAGCCTCAAAACTCTTCTCAGCCTTTCCTATCATCTTCTCCTTACCGCCGCCGCCACCGCCGCCGCCGCAGCTATCTCAATTACCAAGAAGGTCAGTGCAAGGGTTTCCGCAAAAAAAAAAATTATTTACTTTTTTCCCTCATGCTGTCATTTCAAATTATCGTGAAATTATAAAACAAAAATACTAGGGCTTGTGTTAAAATGGTTCTTATTGTTTATTCGACCAAACAGTGATATGGTGACTGACACGAATGTGTTTTTATTGTCTGTTTTTTTTTTTTTTTTGGTAATTATATTTAGGTTGCATTTGGACCTGAGAAAGTGCTTTCTTTAGAAAGCGCTTTTGACTAAAAGCTCTTGGTAGCGCTTCTTTGGATAGAGTTGCTTTCTCAACTGTTGTTTTAAATGCAAATTGAAAATCAGCTGATAAACCCTTAGCAAGTATTTTTTCGTGAGTGGAGTCAAGGCGTGATGTGCCCCCGGGTAGTTATGCTTTGATCTTTATTTTGCTAGGTTTTGTTCTGTTCTATAAAACAAATGAATTGGTCTCATCAGATGGTATGCATTTTAATTGAAAGGGGGAAAAAATAAAGAAATAGAAACAATGTATGAGAATCGTTGACTGTTTTCGTTATAAAATGTAGTTCTTGATCGCCTTCCATTGTGTCAATGCTTGTTAATTTATTGAAATTTTTTACCATGATTCGAAATTCCGAAGATGAATTCATAGTTTATATTGGAAGATTGAATGTTGAAACAGCCTAAATTTATCCACCAAGTCATTTACCGAAGAGAAACTAAATATTGTCAATTTTATTAAAATTTTCTGTCAATTTCTTAATCTTGAATTTGAGTGACTGAATTTTTTAATTGATATGTCTATGATAATGTTTTTTAATTTTACAGATATGAGTTCATCTACTGATAGTGATGATGATTTAATTGATTTGATTACATTACCGATAATTATGTATCAATATCTCAATTATATGGTCGAGGAATCATGTAGTACTGATGACGACACATCTTACGGCAGTACTGTTGTTTCTGCACCACAGAAAAAGAGACAAAAAGTTTCAAAAGGAGCTGGAGTTGCTCAAAATTCTTCCCGTAGAGCTGTTGTTTCTACACAAGTAAAAAAGACACAACTTATTTCTCAAGGAGTCGGAGTTGGTGACGCTGCGTCACGTAATATTGCTGTTTCTACACAAGGAAAAAAGAGAGAAACGGTTTCAAAAGGAATTGGAATTGTTGACACTTTTTCCCCTAATGCTGTTGTTGCCACACAAGAGCAAAAGAGAGAAATTGTTTTCAAAGGAGTTGGAGTTCACAATTCTTCCCATGATGCTGTTGTTTCTACACAAGAAAAAATGAAAGATGTTTCTGAAGGAGCTGGAATTGCTGACACTTCTTCACATAATGCCGTCGTTTCTGCGCAAGGGAAAAAGAGACTACGAGTTTCAGAAGAAGCTGAACTTAAAGTATCTCAACAATTAGATGTTCTTTTAGATGCTGTAGCTAAGAAGAGTTTTAAGGGGAAAGATAAGCCGGGTTGTAGCATTGGGGAAGTGATGCAAATGGTAGAGGGGATGCCCGAAATTGTCGAGGACGATGAGCTATTCATGAAAGCTGCTGATATCTTAACTGAAAGGCAGAACAGAGAGATGTTTGTTGCACTAAGGAAAAAAAACAGGCAAATTATGTGGCTTAAGCATAAGAAAGTCTGATGCTGCAGCTCTGTCAATTTTTGACTTGGTCATAGGATAAGTGTGCGCTGTTACGTCAGATTTATTTCTAGTCGACAAATGGTGTCAGGTGTTTTTTGGGTTTTTTTGGGTTGCTGTCTCCTACATCAAGTATCTGAATTGATGGTTATCCCGTTAGTATATTACTTAAGGTCTATAATCTCATTTCAAACTCTATTATGTTCATGCCCTTATGTAAGTGCCGGTTTCCTAGTATAGCTCTTGGATAAATTGATGGAAATTTAGTTAAAAGTTTCTTCTCGATCACCTTGTTACATGGTAATGACACTATTAGGTCACATAATCAATTAATCATCTTAGTCATTGATCTTTTTAAACCTTAATCATCGGCTTCTGGTTGTGATGCTAATGCAAGTTCCTATCTGAGTGAATATTATTCTGTTACTGAAGAAGGGGAACTCCTTTTGAGTTTTGCTTCTGTTTCACATTTTTATATCAATGGCAGTGGCCTTGTCTTGTTTATAGGGAGTTATTGCATGATCCTGATCTGGTTAACTTGTCGGTGATTATTAATCTATGTAAACGACATAGCAGCGACAAGTCGTTTAGGATCTGATAAAGGAAAAATAGAAAAATGAACAAAACTTTGCCGACAGGTTTTGACTATTGATAATTAGAGTAGGTATGAAATGACAAATCATTCACTGAAGGCTGTATGCGTGCAATAATGACAAGTTTAGGAAGTTTCACTAACTTAATTGCAATAACTGGTGTTGATTGTGAAAGTAATGAAAATGATTACGTATTTTAATATAATCTTTGTCTATTTTGGCTACAGGTCTTCACAATTTTGTTTCCAGGTACGTTTTAGGATGTTACACTTTACCATGTACTTTCTCGAGTCTTGAGGGATTAAGACATTATAAATTTAAACTTTACTCTGATATCAATTGTAACGACCAACTCTCATACAATAAAGAAATGAGGCACTCAATCACCGGACAAAATCATCTCTTTAACCTACATCGTAATATAAGTTTTACTCTCTAATATTAATAGTAACGACCAGCTCTCGTATAATATGGAGAAGAACTCAATCATTCTACAAAGTAAGTGTACTATAGAGCACAGAGCATCTTATTGGAAGATGCAAAAAACATGGAAGCCACGAGGCCAGCAATGCTCTCTTTACATTAATTATCAATCTTGTCTATTTCCCTGGAAAGCATCTTTAGTATCCATCCAACAAACCTGCACCACAATCACCTACGAAACTAACTTATCACTTATTATTTTATAACTCACAGCCACTTATCCCTAGACACAAGCTTCCAAGTCCTGAAGTTACCACTCTGCTTATACTGCGAAAGCCTGATAGCTTCTCATTCTCACTCTCTGAAGGTATCGCTGCTGTCAACTTTTGATCTCTCATTCCCCACAAGTTTACTATAACAAGAGTTCTCTGAGTTAGTAAGCTATCTCTTCAACTATTATTGAAGATCTTTCAGTTGTTTATTTTAAGGAAAGAAGATTGCTTCTTGACTTTACTATCCAGTTTTCATCACGTGGGATATTTATGCCTTTTCAAAATTTAATGTTAGCAGGTGACAAACATCAACAAATATACTACTGCAAACAATCCTGAATCAGATTCCAGGGGGATTCATAACGAAAGGAAGTAGAAAATAGAAATGGTAATTTTGAAACCTGCTGTACTTTCTTTGTTTTCAGTTCTTGTGTTATACATTTCATGGTCTTGGAGAGTAACTTCTCGTGAAAGCTTTCACCAATGCCTTCTGGACAATTCTCCGCCCTCCCACCCAATTTTTCAAGCGATACATACTCCCCAAAATTCTTCATATTCATCTGTACTCCAATCATACATCCGAAATCTCCGCTTCAACACATCCTCAACTCCAAAGCCTGTGCTTATTCTGGCTGCAATGCATGAATCCCATGTCCAAGCCGCCATAATTTGTGCTAAAAGGCAGGGCCTGCAAATGAAAATCAGAAGTGGGGGGCACGACTATGAGGGACTGTCTTATGTGTCCAATGTTCCATTCTTCATCCTTGACATGTTCAATCTTCGCTCCATTGATGTCGATATAGAAAGTGAGACTGCTTGGGTTCAGGCTGGAGCGATTCTAGGTGAAGTCTTCTATCGAATAGCGGAGAAAAGCAAAACTCATGGCTTTCCAGCAGGGGTTTGTCCTACAGTTGGTGTTGGTGGCCACTTCAGTGCAGGAGGGTACGGTAATATGATGAGGAAGTATGGACTATCAGTCGATAACATTGTCGACGCAAAGCTCGTGGATGTTAATGGCAGAATACTCGACAGATACTCCATGGGGGAGGATCTTTTTTGGGCTATCAGAGGAGGGGGAGCCAGCTTTGGAGTTGTTCTTGCTTACAAAATCAATATTGTTTCTGTTCCGGAAACAGTCACTGTCTTCAGGGTTGAAAAGACCTTGGAACAAAACGCTACCGATGCTGTGGACAAATGGCAACGCGTTGCCCACAAGCTGGATGATAGTCTCTTCATCAGGCTGGTGCTAGATGTTGTGAACAGCAGCACACAAACTGGGGAAAAGACGGTGAGGGCTTCGTTCATTGCCTTGTTCCTCGGAGGGTCCGAAAGGCTACTGTCCATCACTGACGAGGGATTTCCCGAACTGGGATTAACTCGATCCGACTGCACGGAGTTGAGCTGGATCGATTCAGTGGTTTACTGGGGCAGCTTCCCTGCAGGGACACCCGCAAGTGTCTTGCTCGATCGAACGCCACTGACGCTGAGCTCTCTGAAGAGGAAATCAGATTATGTGAAGGAGCCAATCCCAAGGGAAGGCCTTGAAGGGCTGTGGAAGAAGATGATTGAACTGGAGAGACCGTACATGAACTTCAACCCCTACGGTGGCAAAATGCATGAAGTTCCGGCAACGGCGAGCCCATTTCCGCATAGAGCAGGGAACTTATGGAAGATTCAGTACGTTACGAATTGGAACGAAGAAGGGGTCGATGCAGCAAATTACTACATAGATTTGACCTGGCAGCTTTACGATTACTTGACTCCTTATGTGTCCAAGAACCCAAGACAGGCATTTCTGGCCTACAGGGACCTTGATTTGGGTACCAATAGTCACAATCTCGAGACAGGCTACTCGGAAGGAAGAGCTTATGGGATCAATTATTTCTTGGAAAATTTCGACAGGCTCGTCGAAATCAAGACCGAGGTTGATCCTGATAACTTCTTCAGGAATGAACAGAGCGTTCCAGTTCTTCCCCCACTGGACGATGTAGAATAAACTACTAGAAACTCACTCGTTGTACTGTTTATAAGAAGAAAATTAGCTTAATTTGTTCTTAATTTTGTAGTTCAAATAAAGCATTACCATCAATAATGTGCTTCTTTGATTCTTACAATCAATTTCTCTTCAGTGTGCTTCCCTCTTCTAAATCAACTTAATTTTTGAATTAATACCTAGTATTTACCAAAAATTATAAAAATCACCCCAACCTCAATGCTAAAGCATTATAATTAGAATTGGATTTAATTCATTAAATTTTTATTATTTTTATTAAATATTATTTAAAACTTATATTTATTATACACTACTAAATTTTCATAACTTAAAAAGTGAAATGCACCACAATATTAAATTATCACTTTGGCATATCGGCAGAATATTCATTTTATGCAATCATGTGATTTTGCATCACGCGTGTAAAATGTAGCACTTTATGAAATTTATAAGTAGTGGTTGGAGATTTTTACAAATTTCTTTTAAACTTCTTTAATACATGGATTTGACCCGACATGTGACCCAGCGACAGCATAAGCATGATTCATGATTCATGATTATTATTTTGAGTAATGATACAGTTAAAAATTTATTTTATATAAATTAAAGTAGTTTGATTTAATTAGTTGAATTAAATATTATTTGGTCCACTTTGTTTTTATTATTTTATATTTTTTTAACCAATGAATTAATGCCATATCAGTTTGTACAAATTTAATTTATACAAAAAATTTATAATTGTATTATTACTCTATTATTTTAATGCGTATTTAAAGGACCAACCGAAGCAAATAGCGCAATAGTAGCCTAGCAGGTCCAAATGTGCAACAGATAGGAAATCAGATTCCTATCATTAAAAAAGCTTGAGGGCTCCAACAATTTCATGATGCTCAGAAACTCCCATTCCCACTTAGAGCTGGAAACTTATAGCAAATTAGTGCAAAATGAGAGTAATAATCCGAAATCTACTTCCCCGTTAACTTAAAAATCTACTTTCACGAATGATTTGAAAATAAATTTACTCTTAATCCACATTTTTAGAGCAAAAGATTGACATGAATTCTATAAAACTCGAATTTATACCATTAAAATATTTGAAGGCACGAGTTACCATCGAAAAAATAGGCGGAATGGTTATAACATTTTTTTTTCTTTGGTTAGACTTTTAAAATAATAAAAAAATAATGTGGGAAAATGACACACATAGCACTGTTTTTGTATAAACAATTCATAATTATTGCTCTTAAATCCGGGGGGAATCTCCAAAGGTCTTGGATTATTTTTTATTTTTGATAATCTCGTGACTAATAAATCCTTTATAATAAACAAGCATGATTTCATCAATTAAGAAAATAAATAGTATTATAATTCGACAGCTCTGGCTCGGAGCGTTCCAATTACCAAGTCAACATCGATGGGCTATGCAACATCAAAAAAACATGTGCATATGGTGCGCTGGGCTGGCAGCCTCTGAAGGCCTGTATGTGGTCATTTAACTCTGATGATTTTGTTTTATTTTTTTTAATATTTTTCCTTTTAAAAGTATTTTTCCTTTTAAAAAAAAAAGAAAATGACCTGTATGAATGAAATTGTAATGCCTGTACGTTTAGTGTCCACTCGTGAACTCGCAAATACGACAAGCTGGAACATTCTTTGTAAAACATGGCCTGATTGAGAATTGCCCAATGGGGCCCCAGGCCCAACAACCCACCGCGCTGCCGGGCCGAGAATGCAACATTTTGTTGGGCTTGAATGAAAATTTTGACTAATTGGTCTGCAATATTTTGTTGTGTGTTTCAAAAGTAAGCCCTGAAAGTGTATTCAGACGTTAATATGGCACAAATAAACTCTTATCGCAACTGTGACTTGGCTTAACTAGTCACAAGTGCTAGTGTTTGTAAAATTACAAACTAAGAAAGTTTCGAGAAAAGACTAGAAGGGTCATAACAATCCAACTTAAAACTCAGACTCCTTAAACTTTTATCACTTTAATGGCAGAACTTTCCTAGACACGTACAAAATCATACAATTACTCTACTCTTGCCTTCAACCGCTCTTGCTATGAATAGTGTCATATACATAAATAGTATCGTATGTGTGAGTAGTATCTTATTTCAACTCTGAATAATCATGATCAAAGGTTCTGATATCATTGTTAGTGAATTGATGAGCGAAGTAAGTACACGACTAAAATAAAATTGAGAAATAAATATAACACAGGAGGCACACGAGTTTACACAGTTCGGCCTTTAGTCTACATCCACAGAAAAAGATGAATGGCAAATAATTTAGTAGTTGTGTAGGGTTACAAATATTATAGTATTTTATCTTACAATCCAACCATCCAATACACACAAACTCTCAAATTATTGAATTAAGAACCTAGAGTTCTCAAAACACTGAATTCATGGTCTCTCCATGCTCTCAATCCCTTATTTATAGGGCAGGCCAAGCCCAAAATGTCAATTTTGGTTGGTTTTAAAAAATAATTTATTTTATTTTAACAAAATTAGTTGGCTTTCAGATAATAATTTATTTTAATTGATTATTTACAAATATTACTTGTAATTGATTGTAATATTTTATTGCTATCACTTCTCTGTATTTAGACTGTAAAAATAAGTATTGTCGTTAAATGTCCTGATTATGGGTTGGAGAGGGTCATTGGGCTTAGTATCGATTTTTAGGTAGTAACAAAAATCACAATAAGATTTGTTGCCGGGCAAGCCACCATGAAGTGTAATGTTATAACTTAATGATACAACTTTCTGGGGACTAAAATGATTTTGGGTGTTGCTGTTGCATTTATATGTGATTTCTTAGCATCAGTTTCTTGGGATTGGTATTACATCTTACATGATGCATGTGAAGAATATGTTCTAGAAATCATCTATAACGACTTGTGGTGCTGGAGTTCACATATTAACGGTGACCTTGTTTGACATGAATTTAGCCTAACATGTGAGGGGAAAAAAAAGAATAATTATCATTACAAGAATTCGATGGAAACAGATGTAATTTTTCTTATGAAGTATATTACTATATTTTGTGAGAAAAAAAATAAGACATAATCAATCAATGTTTTTTCCCCTGTGAGATATTGGCGTCAATTAATCAAAATTATATTAAACGAGTGGCACTGGACACCTCTTCAAACCCCTCCTCTTTAATAACCTCAACAAAATATTTCAAAATGGCTGCCTTTGATAATGATGTTGGATTATTTAATTTAGTATAATTGGATCCTTAATCCAACGTTAGGATTATATGTGAATAATTATGTATTACGGACTGTCAAATAAGGTTAAGCTTAATTAAAAGTGATCTAATTAGGTTTTCGGTATTATGATCTTTAATGTATCTAATAGGGTGTGTGCCTTTAATGTGTAGAGATCTAATGGTATTCTAATTCTATGATGGGCAGAATTAGGAATACTTAATGACAACAAAAAAAATTTGTCTATATACGTGGTCGTGGTCCTCAAGTCATACGTATCTGTCTATTCTATACTAACATATCATCATCAGAGAAAGAGAGCAGTGAGAAACTTCAAGGCTTTTCTAAGAAAACGTGTTGATCTGGAAGGCTAATCACACAACCCTAGAGAAGAATCCAAAATTATGGATTCAGGTACGCTTCCACATAATTTATTATTAATTTTTGATGATACAAGATGAATATTCATGTGTTATAGGTGATGGTTTTCACCCTTTGTCACAACAAATGATTCTGTTATTATAAAACCTAAGGTTTCTTTAATTTCTTTTTGTTTACAGTTTTTTTTTCAATTCTCATTTTTTAATAAAAAACTTTTATTATTGTCGTTTCGGTAGTAATGAAGGAATACTTAATGTCATTTTTCACCAAAAATTGAAAAACAAAATGATTTTGTTTTCTACATTATGATGAATTTTAATTTCAGGCACTTCTTCTCATCTCTTGAATCTTTAATCAAAATTATAAATTATGGTATGGGTATATTTGAGTTCGAGGCTGTAACTGTTAAACTTTTTTTTTTTTAATTTTTGTTCCTGATTTTTTTGATTTCAAACCATATTTCTCATAAGTGTATTGTTGACCCGTCCTTCTACTTCTTGGACTAAATAAATTCATATCATAGTGTAATAAATATCCACTTGATAAATAAGATGAAAGGGATGACGAAGTGAATATCATGTGACCTGGATCACTTTAAACTAAGTCACCAATTCCACGCATACTAATTGAAGTTGCAGTAAACCTAAGATGAGTGCTTATTGATTTAAAAAAAAATGAAGTACTATTACACAATGATATAGTCTAGACCTTAACATTTCTACAGAAACTCTACTAGGAAAAATGGTAGGAAAAAAATTGGTGCCTTCAAAAGCTTCTCTTGTCCATACATGTTTCCTTTGTTAACAAACCTAGATGATGAGGGGTCTATTAGAAATTGTCTTTTTATATAATTTCAACAGTCTTACTTATACTAGAAAGTAAAACTTAGAAGGAACAATTTAGAATTAGAATGGGCCTCCATAGAACGAAATCTCAATTATCTTGTAGTTTACCTGATTAGACATACTCTATAAGAAGTATGAAACAAATAATAAAGTTGTGATATTTAACTCCCTCATTATATCTTATCAGCTCTCACTAGTTACTTTTATACTAATATCTATTTTATTTTTATATGAAATGACTTAAAAAATAAATAGCTTTTAAGTGCACCGACATAATAATTTCTGTTAATATATAATTTAGCTAATCTAATTTTTTAAACCCTAATTTATTTTAATTTGTTTAAATTATTATTCTTTTCATATATTGTATATTTTACTTTTGTAATCATAGAAGAAATTAATTTATAATACTCAATATAGGATGATGAAGAAGATGATAAAGTATCAAATCATTTTTTATGGTTATGATAACGGTGGAAAAAACATTTAAAAAGAAATAGAGAGATTATAATAAGTATGAACTTTCATAAATATCCTTAAAATTATTATCTAAATTCAAAATTATCCTTCTTCAAATTGAAAACAAAATCAATATTTAATAAATTTTTATTATAGTTCATCAATATAAATTTATTAACACCAATTTATTGGTTGAATTATTATTAAATTTGTTTAATTGTCAATTTTTTTAAGATAAAAAAATAAAATCAATATATTATAAATTTTATTTTTAGTTAAAATTATTATAAAACACAATTAAAAATATTGTATGTATATGTTTTTATATGTATAAGTAAATTTTGTCCTACATTATGTACACTTTAGTTGTTTGTTTTTTCTCAGCAGTTTAACAGTTAGATTTTACCAAATGTTCATAATTGCTTTCAAAACTCACAGTACTTTTGAAAATAAAATTTACTAAATATTTAACTGATTCTCTTCATAGTTGATTATTTTTACAGCAAAGCTAACAATAATTATTTTTAAAGCTACAACATTTCCAAACTGGCCCTTAATTTAAGCCCTACTTGGAATTGCTTTTGGGAGGCTCAAAATTGATTTTGAAAAGTTAAAAGCTAATTTTAACATTTGGGAAATTTTTTTTGGAAATCACTTTTGGTAAAATCACCCTATCCTACATCAGATTTTGAAACGTAGAGAAAGAATAGCTTTTCAAAATCTGATTTTAAGAATTACTTTTATACTTAGTACAATTCCATATATATCCCCATATAAATTATCAAAATCTAAAATTATCCTTTAATTAGGAAATAAAATCATTAACTTCAAAAAGATGATGATGATGTTTATTATTATTATTATTATTGTTGTTGTTGTTGTTGTTGTTGTTGTTGTTATTGTTGTTGTTGTTGTTGTTGTTGTTGTTGTTGTTGTTGTTGTTGTTGTTGTTGTTGTCGTCAATTATAATGAGATAACAAAATAAAAATAAAATTAATAATAGAAAATATTTATTTTCGTTATAAGTCCACAATAAAAAAATATTTTATATACATGTTTATAAATATTTAAATAAATTTTAATTAATATTATATCCAATTAAATTATTTACATTCTTACAGCAACTTTTTAGTAAAATGTACTAAATATATATACTGATATTAATACTTATAGCACTTTTAAAAATAAATTTTATTAAATATTTAACTGATTCTTTTCGTATCAAATTATTTCTACAATAAAATTAATAATAATTATTTTAAAAATTATAATATTACTAAATAGGCCCTTATAGCAATCACCGACTACTATCAATTGGTCATGTCATGCCGGTACAAAGTGAATTAAATGGGCCACTTAGCTTAGCTACATACCTAACTTGGCTTGGCCACGATGGCATAGACTTCTTCATGCATAGCCATTCTTTGTTAAATTGCCAATCGGTGCAAGCGTTTTTGGCTCCATACACTTGCTTGTCTAAAATCTCATGCGTAATTAACTAGGCATCCACCACCATAAGGTCACATCAATTTTAACTTTTTTTAAAAAAAAATAAAATATTCTTTGCTGTACAACCGATTCTCTTATTTTCCACAAAAATCTTATTCTCTTGTGGTCTTGGAGCAATGAAATATGAGTAATAAAAATGTCTGGTAGATGCAAATCTGTCGCCTTCCTTCCAAGAAAGCAGTTATGAAACAGAGGGAAGAGCCATAGAACTGCACGTGCGAAATGAAGAATGTAGCTGTATGACTTTCCTTTTGCTACGGCATGCACTGCCAAGAAGACTAGCAGGGCCAACAAAAATCATGACAATTCCTTCAATACCAAGAACTGCCGCATGCCTTGACGCATATCTTGAATCACTTTTGCCATATTCTTTCCAAACTTCGGCAAAATAATTGCCGGACTTGTCCTTACAAAATTCTGGAGAGAAAACCCAGTAACGCTCGTGAATGAGGCCCACCGGATCATAAGCCATCTGTCTGTTTTAGATAATTTGCGCCGTCACCTCCCGGAGATGATTAACATGACCAAAAAGGTAGCGATTCCGTTCCAAGCATGTACTTCAGATGTGGAGTAAAATCTGGTAGAATCATCAGATCACTCGGCGAATAGGGATGACTCATTTTATTTTTTAAATCTTCTTCTTCTTCTTCACTTGCAAGTGGATTTTCGCCTTCAATTTAGGCTATTACTCGTATCCTTTTCTTTTTCTTATCTTTGGTAGGGTCCAAAATCCCTTCGATAAGATTGATGTTTGTTCATTTGGCTAAGAGTAAGTGGACGTACTCATTATGAATAATTGAATCCCCACTTATAAAGAAAAAGCAGAAACTAGTTTTCAAAGTGCTTCACTAAATCATCATGAGTGGCCCTAAACACCCTCCAAGCACATAATTTTGCTGGGATCACATATACGATTTTGTGGGCTAAGCACTCTTTAATTAATGAACACATTAACTACCATGTTTATGCTATTTTAATCACAGTTGTCACAAGAAACCATCATAGTCATTTCCCCTTTGCCCTACTGTCAAATCCAAAATATATAAAAATCATTTTAAGGCCGCAAAAGGGTTGCTTATAGTAATGGTTTGATCAATTAAGAATCTTGGAAAAGGAAGAGACAATATTTACAGATCCCCAGTTTTGCGTTCGAGATGGAAAGAAAATGTGATAGCTTACTGCGAAAGGGAAAGAACATGATATTATTATATTTTCATGGGTTTTCATTAAATGATTTTAAGATTCTTTTTAAGGGACAGAGCAAATCTTTTACAAATCTCTAACCTTTTTCGTTGAAGATCTCACAGAAATGATTCCAACCAACTTGCTACTTGTCCATTGATGCAGTCTATTCCTGCTAGAACTATTGATATTGATATAGGGGTGCGCAAGAAAGAAAAAGATGATTATATTAACTTCGTTACTTAAAAAGATCATCTAAGACTCCAGAAATGCCAGCCAAAATTGGCTGGAAAAGAGATTTAGATGGTCCTTTCTAGTTGTGTGACACAGTGTGTCAAATTACTTCACAAGATTTGGGAGTGTTTTAATTATGTATATATCAACAAATGTATTGACATTAAACTAAACTTTTAAAATTCATGCATGAGAGCCTAGTTAGGACCACGTACAATGTTGTTATAATCCTTATCCATTGGATTCTCGTAACGGACGTATATTACTTTCAAATAATTGATTAAAATGTAACGTGTCAAGAATTCAATGCATAGGAGTATACGCCGAGAATACTCATCTGTATACAAAATATATGTATAATTGGTTAGTACTCATCTTCGCTTAAACAAAATTCACTCAAATAATTAGTGATTAATAAATTAAAAAATAAATAAAATTAAATCTTAATCAAGCACCAACACTGAAGTGTAATTGACACAAAATCTTTAAAAATTCAAATAAATTGGGAACAAGAAGGGATTATATTAATTCTCGACTAATATTTATTACTCATTCAAAGAAAATATTTTTCAATTGAATATGCTCAAATTGCGCGATGATGATATATAAATTCCCAGTTTTCAATATTTTAATTACATAAAACACCGACAGAAATGAACACTGTCAATCTGTCAAGATCTCAAAATTTGTAATCAATAGCCCTTCTGTTTTTGAGCATTTTCGGGTCCATACAGCCACAAACCGGAACATGACAGATCAAATAATGGATTCAATAAATTTCCCCAGCAGTAAGCACATGGCTTTGTTCTGTATCTTATTATCACTTTGTTAATGGATCTTCTGCTTCTGCCTCCTCAACCAATCACACTACTTATAAAAAATAATAATAATAATAATAATTTATGAAGCAAAAGTGTACAGATGATGCAGAGATTCTAGTGAATATTATGAATATATTATTTTATCTTTTAAAAATGACCACTTGCAATATTTAATACGAAACGGTGGAGGGAACAAAAAAACAAACAATAATGATCACAAGTTACAACTAGAAATAAAATAAAATAAAATAAAATAATAAGATATTATTATTATTGGACAAGTCATAGACAATAAACCCAAGTTGCAGAAGTGGGAAGTTGAAGACTTATAAACATGTTCTAATAATATTAATTATTCCTTCTTGTCGCTAAACAAATCTCTCCCAGAATATATTCCAACTCTACTAATTACTACTAACATTTTAAAAACAAAAACCAAAAAAAAAAAAAAAAAAAATACACATGATACATAAGCACATCCAAACTCCCCGCTTGATCCCTCAACAAGCCGGTTTGCCTTTTCTGGTTTCGAAATCAGCTTCTTTAACAAGCTGCTTTTCAAAAAAGTTGCTGATCATCATCACTCATCAGCTTCTGTTCTTGCACTTCTCAACTGCTCTTGGTGCTGCAAAATAATCGTAAGAAAATATGAACTTATATGTTAGTGACATATATCAATAATATCATATCCATTAATCATGATAATAAAATGTTAACGAAGGTTAATTATGCATAATTACCAAGTCCAATGGCCTCGGATCCTTTCATTATCCTTAAGCGTTTGCATGAATCAACAAACATACTGTCAATCAAACAAAATCAAATTGGGAAAGTACCATTAGCACAAATCGCAACGATGTATAAACGTATCATGATAAAAACAATCAATCAACTTATGATATCGTGACCATTTTTATATATACATGTCATGATTTTATTGGCTGGTTGTACGACTCTAGTGTAACATAATAGAAGCGAATGAACTTACTCCCATGGCACATCACCAACAAGCATCCAATCTCCGTCTTTGTCTTCATAAGTAGGTACATAATCAGAGCCGTTTAAAAGATCAATCAGTTTGCTCTCATTCATAAAATCCTTCATTCCTTGTGACCCACAGTTTCCTACATACACAACAAATTAAATAAATAAACCCACTTAATCACTTTTTTAAAAAAGAACTTTTGGGTAGTGTCAATGGGAGGAAATTAATTAAAAGTGCTTCTGTTAGTTTTATGTAGGTACCAATGGTGAAAGAGCTGAACATCTTGCCGAGGGCATCTGAGAGTTCTTGGTAGCTTTTGTATAGCTTCAAATCAACCTTGCGCAAGTATGGGGCACCATCCATGCTCACTTTAACAAAAGCTACATTGCTACTGCTGCTAGCCTTATTATCACCTTCTTCATTGTCCTTTTGGACGGCCATGATGTTCTTTCTGAATGATCTAACGGGTGGCCAGCCCACGACTTGTGCCCTGCAAACAAATCAGATCATTTTCATGACATTAATCATTAATTGAACCCCCAAAAAACATAATAATAATAACTTACTATATTGAGGCCTAAAAATTTTAGTTTTTGACCAAAATTTAGTGGTTTTTATATCTATCTTACGTTTCAACCTTTTCGAATTTGTTATTTTTTATTTATGGCTTTCGTTGAACCAAAATTCTGACTCCGAAATTATGATATAAAATATTTATTAAATTTTGTGATTAGTGGCATGTTATTTTTTGAAAAAGCAAGTGGCCTTTTCTTATTGGACAGACCGTACAATTGAGATTTTTTCTTTTCGTGTACAAAACATGAGATTAGAATAATTACATGTGGCTATTTTTTTTTTTGTTTTTTAAAAACATTTTAATTTGAAAATTGAAGTATTGTTCGGTGGGTGAGAAAAGTAAAGATTCGAAATGTTTTGTAATTTTCCTCTTTCTTCCCGACAGAGAACCAAATCCTTGAAATCTCCCTTTAGTCAGAATTGTTTGCTTATGTGACAACAACATAACGTACCCTCATCAAACTCTTTTACGATTATTTTTTCAGACTCCCCATCAATAGTGTTTATTACAAGAAATTAATTAAAAATGTCAAAAATTAATTTAATTGAATTTGCACACTAGCTATTAAGTTTTTTTTTTAAAAAAAAAAAAAATTTGTTAGTATATTGTTATCTTCACATGAAGAAAATCAAGTCCTTATTTTCATTATGAACGTGAAAGGGCAAAAAAAAAATAATAATAATCTCACACTTACTCTTTCACTTGAAATAATTAATAAATTAAATTTAACATTTTATTTAACCAATACTATATAACATCTACGGTAGCTAGTAATAACGATATTTTATCTTGATCTTAGTAAAGATATAAAGGAAATTTTTATGTTAACCATTGGATCTAAAGTTGCTCTAAGATATAATAGTATTTAGATAATTTGTGAGAGTTAATTAAAAAGATAAAATTTGCATCACAAGAAATGATAATTAAAAAAACGTACAAAAACAAAATGATATCTCAAAATAGAATAATAACTTACTTGGCCGGAGGCTTTGAAGGGTCAGTAGCCCTAGAAGCAGAAGCGCTTTTGTCATTCATCTTCTCAATTTCATCAATCCCACTTGACTCTTTTGTTGAAAGGTTTAGCTTCAAATCAACAACAGTCTGTGCAAATCCTCTCTTGACGCCATTAATGTTATTGTTCTTGGCTATCTCGCCACCATCTTCACTGCTTCCACCGTTGCCGCCCGGTAACCCTAGCCGAAGCTCCGTCGCTTCGAAGTTAATCATCTTAATGAAACGTTCAAATTTACACACTAAGCTCTCCTTAATCTCCTCTCTTGATTAAATTAATTATCACTCTTTTGTTTTTTCGGTTTGTTTGTTTGTTTTGTTGAGAGAGTATAGAGAGTAGTAGTTTTGTTTTGTTTTTTTTTTTTCTTTTCTTATGCATGCAAAGAAAGAGCAAAGTTTGCTAAAATGTGGGATGATATAAGGTTATGCTGTGTATTGTGTGATGTGGGTGGGAGATTTTGGACCGTGGCGATGATACCAAGTTGGATGAGATGGGTAAATTTGGACCGTCCGCGGGTTGTCGGGAAAGTGATGTCATGAATGATGTAAATGTTAGAATGATTGTGGTGAAGTGAGTGGACATACCAAGTTGGCCTTGTTTGCCTTTTATTTGTTTCTTCAGGCTCCACCAATAAAATAATAATTGCTGGCTCATAACAAAAATATTCATTGCATATTAAATAAATTTCCCCCAAAAAAATGTATAGAAAAAATCGTTAATGAAAGGTTAACTTTGTGGTAATAACACGTGCTAATTAGTTAATACTTTTGATCGGATAATTTAGTTTGATCCAAACACATTTACCATTGTTTATTAAACATATTAACCAGTTGAAAATGTATTAATATAGATTATAGAAGCAAGGTTTAGCTTCAAATAGTAAGGAGCGGTTTTCTTAGGGTCCAGGTCTTCGCTTCGAGGTTTTATATATATATATATATATATATATATATATATATATATATAACATCAAAAACTTCCATTAAAAGAGATTCAAATATCAAATAATTTGAAGAAAATGTAATTTTTTTAAACTAAAACAAAATGTAGTTTGAGTCTCTTTTCTAATCTCAAATCGGATATTTAAATTATTAACTACACATACATTATAATATACATGTGCTAGTTTGTTCAATGGATAAAATCTCTTGTATTGGAACTAAAAAAATATTTAGAGTTTAATATGTTACAAGATGTACATTTAGTAATTCCATCATGCGATAAAATATCTGTTTTTCTATAACCTTATCCTTGTATAATCACTATTTTTTAAAACTAATTAACTAAATTTGTTAAAAGAAATTGAGTTTGTTAATGAAAAATGAAAAGCTATATATGCATCCTTATCTTTTTGCCATTGTGACTCCAAGAAGATTACCATAAAGATCTTGTCAATCTACCTATACTTATCCACTCGCCACTATGTGTGGTGACAATTAAAAGAACCCCAAGTTATATAATGATGGCCGCCACTACATATGCACAAAAATGGCAAGCAAATAGAAAAGTGCAAAATGCTCCTCATAAAGCAAGAAATTTCTAATTCTGCAAACAAGCATTTGTTCTTGAATGATAAGCATAATATGAGAATACTTTTGGGATTGATGAGATTGAAACCCACTTCTTCACTTTTACAACTAGTGTTGTTTCCATCATATAGTGATTGAAAAGTATTGAAAACACATATAATACTTAAACTTTGATATATTAAATTAAGAAATTTACATCTTTTTTGAACCTTTACTTTTATTTTCAAGTGCGTGTGTGTTCTATGTCTAGCTTTACCCTTTGGCGGATAAAAATACAGAAGAAAAGTATTTGAATTGCTTAAAATTTGATGTCAACTTCTCTTTTTTTCTTTGAATTTGTTAGGTGACATAATATTATTGGCATACCATATTTAATTATTTATTATTAATACACACATCCGTGGTAAAAATATTATTAGTGTTAATTGATTCAACTGATAAAATTATTTGAAATAATATAGAAGTTGGCTAATGTTTGAGGGTAAATTGATGAGGATGTAAGATTCTTGTACATTCCAAAGTTAATTTTTTTTTTAATTTTTAAAATTCTAAAACAATGTATTTATTATATTTCGAAATTATTATTTTTTTAAATATTTTATATACCAAAAAATTTGCGCATTACCAAATGTGAATGCTCTCGGCTATATGACGGCTATACCTATGGCATTTGCATGGCCGTGAGTTGAGCCTTCAAGGAATCAACGGAGGACAGGTGGCAAAGCGGGCCCCACAACTGAGAAAAGTCAACGAAGCCGTGCATGTGCAAAGATTGATTGGTGGGGGAAGTTATCAGCTGTGCCCCACCAACTAAACCACTCCGCATATTGTACGTGATACATCTTTGCGTGCGCCTTTCATCCACTCATGGCAATTTTATTTATTTATATACTACATTTATACATGAGTATTTATTTTTTTTAAAAAAATCATCAAATATTTTTTTCTCAAAAATAAATTTTTCTAGCTGACTCGAACCTAAAATTATTTAAATCTACAACTTTTTTTTTATGTTTGTTCATTAAAGCTAGATTACTGTGTCAAATTATTTGTCCGATAATATTTATAATAATCATATCATTATGGTGAATCTCTTGTTTAGTAAATAATAAAAAATAAAAATAAAAATGTGTACATTATAATAAATTTTGGTATCTTAAACAAGTCAATATTGAGGAAAATTAATGTTTAAAATGAGGAAAATTTATGGTCTTAATTGATATATATTATAAGCATTAATATGATATTTCAACAACTACTCTTAACTAATGAAGAAATTTGCCAAAGGAAAATATTTTTTTAATATATAGGTGATGACATTCTATACAATATTAATTATATGTATATAATCTACAATCAACAATGGGGTACTTCCCAATTCCTAGGTTGATAATGTTAGCCTGCAAGTAAATAATTTTCTTCATATTTTTCATAGACGTTGGAAATTTGTGGTCCTAAGAAGCTAGGCATAAACAACATTTTCCTTATCCATTAATTAACACATTAAATGAGGTCAAAGTCACACCATACTTCTTACTTGACTACAATGTCTCAGTCTCTTACAAATGCAAGAAAAATTGTACCTTCACTTTCACCCATCCGCAGCCATTTAAATCATCAACATCATACACATAAAATAGAAAGATAAGTGTATCCTATTATTTTCAATTTTCATGGGTCTTATTATTGGCATGGTAAGTTAGTTAAAAAAAAATTAAAAAAGTATTGATAAAAATAACGGTTTACATTTTTGTGCTATGCCGCATAGGAAGCTCATTTGTGAACAATGATGATGATGGGGTATGGCCATGAGCTGTTATGATGTTATGTACATGACATGGCCAACAAGGAGCCATATCCCCATTGAATTTCTTTCCCCTAAAAGCTGACAAAACACAGAAAGCAAAGCAAAGGATTGAAAACGACATGCCGTCTACTCCAAAACAAAATTGTGGGGTGTGAAGGCCCACTGACAGCCCAACCAAAGCCAGACGAACATGTCTTTTCCCCGTGTGGATATTGGGCCCCACTAAGCCCACTGTCATCATCACCCTCCCTAACTCTCTACAGAACCCCACACGTGTGCAGCTGGCTCTAGGATGGCACACACTACAGAGTACGCTCCCATCACTGTTAAGTGTTAACTCTTGTCAATATCTCCCTGAGACACCACACGTGTGACATTTATGACGCTGAAAATAGTATTGAAAGCTGAAGCTCAAGTCACTCTCAGTTACATTTTTTTATGGTTTTTAACTAACAACAGAACAAATCTTCGTCTTTTTCCGTACAGTCCTGCGTAGAACTTATTTTATCTAGGGATGGCAATGGGGGAGGGGAGCGGAGGGGAGGAGAAGGGAGGGGAGGGAATTGATATTTTTATACACATCTTTGATATTTTGTATATGTCTCCGTCTCTTTTTCGTCTCCGTTAAAATTATTTGAGGGAATCTCTGTCCCTTCCCCGAATAATAACAAGGGATTCCCAAAAGATTCTCGATCCCCAAATAATTAATATGTTTTTAATTTTTGAACTTGATTTAATCATACTAAAATAAAAAATTTAATCAAAAGTAAGATTTGACAATATATCGTACATTAACATTAATCCATTACAAAAATCACACTTCAAAATATAAATTATCGGAATAATTATCTTCGTCAATATTCATATCCTTATAATAAAAAAAATTACTTTTATATCAATAATGAAATAAATGAAATGAGTGTAGATACTGAAACTAATATTTTTAATAATTTACTCTTGTACCTCCTGCTCCTTCTGTTCTTCAAATGTGGCAAATTGAGAGATAGCATCAAGTTTCAAATCCAAAACAATAAAAATAATATAAGCAATGTAATTCATAATCTAAAACAGTTTTGGGCCGAGTCTTGAAATAAAGTCTGCTCGAATAGTAATTCAAAACCACTACTAATTAATTAACTATGAAACTTTTATAGTATATTTGTATAAATATTTTGATATTTGTTATTTATACTATTATTTAATATTTTATAATTTAAATTATTTTATTTATTTATTAATAATTCTAAAAATAAGATTATAATTAAAAATAAAAATAGGAAGTGGGGAAATGGGGAGGGGATAGGGATTCTATCTCATCCTCGTCCCTTCTCCGAATAAGAAACTGGGTAAAAAATTATCCCCGTCCCTTCCCCAAATAAGAAATTGGGTATAAAATCGACCCCGTATCCTCCCCGAATGAGGAAAATCTCCAAAGATCCCTATCCCCGTAGGGATTTCTGCCATCCCTAATTTTATCCTCCTTATTATTTGTTTTTTTTTTTAAATTTCATTATGTATAAATTTTGTTTTCCTTAAATGTTCCTTTAAAAAAAAAACTTGTGATACAACGGTTCAAGCCCCCATAAAAATATTGTGGGATTAAAATTTTTTTTAATTATGAAGATAATTATGTGAAAGTTTCTCTCTCTCAATAAAAGTGGAGTAGACATTCCTCAAATATTAGAGACAATAAAAATCTAAACTCTCATTCCAGTAATTATTTAATTGTAAATATATCAATAAATAGTCTTATATAATATGAGTTATAATCATAAATATTAATCCAATGTAATAAAAAAAATTAATGTGGCGAGTTTTGTTTGATTTAACATATGATTAAAAAATTAATTTGCGCAAAAGGTTAATAGTTTTAATATTATGGTTACATTTAGTGATGGACCTAAATTTTGATTCGATGTTGATCTTTGTAGAGAAAGATCAAACTTAAAAATGTCATAACATCATATCATAATTTTTCGGGGAACAAAATATAAATTTTACATCCACATGGTTAAATTTTATTGAGAACACTTATTTTTTCTGAAAATTTTCAACACAATTATGCCTTCCGTAAATGGAGATTAATCTCTTTATAACCTTCATAACAAGGATCAGTACTCTCAATATATACTTCATAATCCGTTGGATTCTAACCCCATGCACATGTTAACCAATCACGTGATAATAAATCATGCGTGGCAAGAATTCAACAAATGAGATAGTGTATATCAGGAGCACCTATGATTTTTTTCCCCCTCTTTTTGCTCTGATTTGAGTAGAATTTAAACTTCACGTCTCTTATACTAACTTTTTGTTTGACGTCTTAAAAATTCATAATCATTCAAAAATTCTTTCCAAACAAAAATAGAAAACATTTTCATTTTAATTTGGTAAATCATATTAATGTAAATGCTAGTTCTATTCCTTTTAACTAACAACCTTATCATGTTTTCATATCAATCCTTTATTGAAATTATAATTTATTGTGTCACTTCAAATTATGGGTGGCAAATTCTCGAAAAATAATTGATGCCATCTAATCTAAACATCCATACAAAAGTTTTACCTTAATAATTGATCTAATAATCTCCTTAATTGTCTCCAATAATACAAGAGAAAGCAATGTGATACATGGTTTAACACCCAGAACAAATTGATGCCATCTTATCTTTTTGATTAGCTTTGCTAAGCCAACATATAAGACAAAAATAAAACAATTTGTTAGAGATTTGTTTAACATTACACCCATCAAATCACCCTTTAATTAAAAAAACATTTCTCATCATGAAATCAAACTCATATTTGGCAATTTACACCCAAACGTGGCAGTATAAATGTCCACGAGCGGACTGTCTCCCTCGTACCCCAACAAGAAAATGACATTAAATTTTGAGATTCAATGCATTGTTGAGTAATTTTCAATTTTTTACGCAAATTATAGTTGGGATATCAACATTGAATGTTCAATCTAAGGAGGAAAGTTGAAATTCCTAGATAGAGTTGCCGTGCTCAGTGCATTTTTCCCGGTGTTTTGCTTTAGTCCTTTTCATTCCATAATTCAGCCTTGTCCGCGGGTACGAGATTTACGACATTTTAAAATACACAATCCCATCATCATATATTTTTATTATGTTTTTAGATCTTATTAACTTGTAACTGCTGTAACTTACACCTCATACAAACGTCATGCGAGTCTCACTCCTTGTTACTACTGTTTGTATATTTTTTAATATGTAACTTAGCAATTACTTATTTTTTTTATCATAAATTAAAAATCTGAGTGAGTTTTTAAACTATTTTATAAGTTGTGGGCTCTCCTAACTAAATAGATACATTTTGTTGTAAAGTCCGATAGCAAAATAATGACTAACTATATACCCAAAACAGATAATATCTTCTTAGTTGTTGAGTTTGAGCTGCTATAATTAGTATTAAAGTCGACTCGCAACCCAATATGTGGATGGATATGTTAATTATATGACTTCGTTCCATTTTGTTACCAATAACCCTCTCAAAGACATGAGGTCAAGGTTCTCAAGGGAGGAAGTATGTAGTATCTTACCTGCAAAGGAAGTATGTAATATTTTATATTACTAATGAGTGAGTTCTTGGACTAGTTTATAAGTCGTGAGCTCTCCTAATTAAGCAGACGCATTTTGGCTTGTAAAGTCTAGTAACAAAATCATGACGGATTGTGTGTCCAAAACGAACAATATCTACTTAACTATTGGGCTTGGCTGTTATATATAATTTCACAATATATAACACTAAGAACTCAATTGTCAGACCCAATCATTATTGTTATTAAAAAGTTATTCGATTACTTTGAACAAGGGTGAGCAAAGAGATTCACGATCAGCCATAAAATAGATTATTGGTTTTGATAACGAAATATTTCGTTATTTTTTTTTCATACATATTAATCTAAGCTTGATTTGTTAAAAAAAAATGAAGTCGAATATGTTTTGATTGAATTGATAAATTTGATTATATTAGATTAGACTTAATTAAAACAACATTAATCAGTACCATGGTATCATAATTATGTCAACTTGTTAGGACACAAATGAAAGGATTAAAAAGGTTCCTAAGACAAGTGAAAACAGAGGGAGGTGAAAAAAAAAAAAAAAACAAAAAGGATAAGATTGAAGAATTAGAATAGCTGGAAATGTGTGTGATGGGACCCAATTGGTCTATCACAAAAGAAGGGCTGTGATGAATGTGGGGTCCTGATTGGCTATCACATAATAAGAGTTTTTTAGACTCCATCCAGACAATCATGATGTGGTGTCATAAATCCGCTTGAAAGTGGACCCATTTTCCGCTTTTTTAGGTCCAAAAATTGTGGGCCCCTTTATGTTTATCTGTGGTCCCGCCAACATTTTTTTAATTTTTTATAACTTTTGATATTTTTGTTTATTAATGAAAAATTAATTTTTAATCAAAGCAAAACCCTTTTTTTTTTTTTTAATTTCCATTCAATCTAGTTGCTGTATTGTGTTGTCGGTGTAACACAAATGATTAATTATTTTCAAATTAGTGTATCTAGAAACCATAACCCTAAAATTTTTATCTTGTAATTTTTTTAAAAAAATATTCCTTAATAACATTCTTATAAAAATATTTGATATGAGAATTTGGAATTTGATATGGTTATTATTTTTTATTTATAATTTTAAAAAAGAAAAAAGCTAAGAGGTAGACAAAGCTCATTATCATTTTTTTATCCCTTAACTCTTTTAAGCTTGGATTCAAATGGTTAGTTTGATAAAGTTATTTGAAAACTACTCTGATATACTCTTGGAATAAATTTCACTTATTTCATCTCAAATAATATGGTATGTGATGTGTTATTCATTAAATAGTTAATTATTTTTTAAAAATTTTATGAGAATTAGTTACACAATCTTACCAATCAATGAATGGGTGTTATATTATTTAGGACGAAATTTTGTGATAAGATTTTGAGATGTGTAATATTACTCAATAAAAAAAAATAGTTACAAACAAATTTATCAACAAAAGTGGAAAAGTGGGTGAACTCAAGTGCCTCCGCGCGCACACCTTATTTAGATAAAACATTATGAAGCTAAATAATGATCAACAAAACTTTGTTAAACAAAGCGGGGACAATTAACTGTTAATTTTTTGACTTAATTAAAGTAATAAATGGTTTTCCAAAATATAATCTCTTGATAGATATTGCTGTCAACAGCCACAACAAACCCAACCTTTTCAATGTTCCTTACAGTTTGGTAGGGGAAAAAAAAGAGAAAGTTGGGTCTCATCAAAATTATTTGAGATTACCAAACCAAAAATTTCAATCTTTCACCTTTAAGTAAAGCCAACTTTAGATAAAGCACTGCATGTGTAAAAATGGATCTAATTACGGTACCTTAACAATATCAAAAGATTAGATTTTATTTCAGGTTCTGATCATCTGATGATGCCCATACCGCTGCGCTGGATACCTACCCTTGGATAATATAATTATAATAGTAAATAACACTCAAATGGCATTTCACTAACCAGGATAAAGATCCTCTCCTTTTTTTTTTTTTTTCCATCTCCTAGTATTTTTTTTAAAATGGGTGATCAAGATTGAATTTTGAATTTTAATGTTAACAATTTAGTTATTTTTTTTTATTTTATTTACAATTAAACTATTTTTTTAATTAGATTTGAAAAATAAAGAGAGATTAAGAAAGAAAAAATAAGGAGAGGACCCTAATCCCATAAACTAAACCACCATTAACTTGTTATATAAATGTTTCGTTCTTTCTTTTCTTTTCCTTTTTTTTTTATTTGGTTTAATTTATCATATTCGGAACAATCGTTAAAAAAAAAATTCACTTGCAGATAATTAGATTGAATGGAATGATTGGCTTTATAAATTGAAGAGTTCGTTCATCTAACCGACAAGTTTTATTTTCATGTAGTATATTTTAATTGAATCTATAAAAATCAACTAAACATGCTAAAAATAAAAAATTATATGAATTTTTTTTTCCGCTGAAAATGCATCATGTAAATCAAGAACTCCCTAAACGAAAGGCATCGCTGGAGGGGCTGACCACACCAACAGCAATTTTAAAAAATGCCCTAAAATTGTGGATAAAAAAATTAAAAGCCTCTGCCGCTGTTGAGGCCACACCAAACTTTTGCCGTCCAACGACAGCCCATGTGGGCCCAATTCACATGCAATGCAACCACCACTTGACTTTGATCAAACGGTTCTGATTTGTTTCCTTTTGATTGATCAAAGAATGTCGAGCGTTCGATCTGCAGTCACGGTCTTCAATATGAGCGGCTAAGGTTCGTTCGGTATTGTTTCTGAATTTATGTTTTCTGAAAATAACTATGAGAATGAAAATGATGTTTTGCAGTAATTGTATTTCGAGTTTAAGTATGTGTCTGGTATCATTTTCTGTATCCTATGTTTTAAAACTGAAAACAGAAATATGCGTTCGGTAGACACAATTGAAAATGATAAAATAGTAAATATGTGTTCAATAGTACTATTTTTAAAAACAATTTTTACTTAATATTTAAGTCATACTCACAGTTACAAAATAATTATTTAATTAATACATACGTAAACATACCATAAATAATTTAAATAAAATAATTATAAAAAATTACATAATAATAAAGTTTTAGTATCAGTATTAACAAAAAAAAGTTTTACATCTTTAGTGTTTTTACACTATAATTAAAATATACATTACAACACATATGATTTAAATAAAATAATTACAAAAAATTACGTGATAGACATCATGCATTACATGTGTAATCATTCCAGCAGCAGCCATACGTAGAGGAGCAGCAACGGTTACGCAGATTTGGAGCAGCAGCAATAGCAGCGGTTACACAGATCTGGAGCAGCAGCAGCAGCCACGTGTAGAGGAGCAGCAACGGTTACGATGATCTGGAGCAGCAGCAGCAGTAGCCACGCGGAGATGAAGCAGCAACGGTTACGCGGAGATGGAGCAGCAGCAGCCACGCGGAGATGGAGTAGCAGCAGCCACGGTGGAGACGAAGCCGTAACAGGGGCTCAGATCGAGTTACAATGACAATGAAGAAGAAGGACAGCAACTGACACACCGAGAAACAGTAGATCGAGTAGATCGGGAGAGATAAAGAGAGAAGGAGTGTTGTTGGATGAAGATAAAGAGAGAAAGAGCGCTCTTGGATGAAGATCTGCTGTAAAAAGATGGAGAAAAAAGAGCTGGGGGGTGAAGAGAACAGTTGATGAAGAGATAAGGAGAGGAGAAAGTGGCTTCGGTTTTTTTAATTTATTTTTTAGTTCGGTTTGGAAAACATGTTAAACATGTTTTTATAATTACAGTTATAAAAGTGAAACCGAATTTGTTATTTTGTAATTTATTTTTCGAATTTAATCTACCGAACATGTATTATATTTGTATTATGAAAACGAAAATGAAAATAAAAATAGTGACTGGAAAACGGTACCGAACGCCCCCTAAGTTTTGTCCAAAGCTTGTCCCCAAAATGGAAGGGCAGTCTCCTAAATTGTGCTGCTCATGTGACAAACACATTACCTGCTCTTGTCCCTCACATGCTTGCTAAAGATACCTTCCCCAAAGATGCTCTCTCCAAGACTCCACGCTCCTTGCAGGGCATCCGAACCTACTCTCCACTAAAAAAATAAAAAAATAAAAACCATTTTTTTCAATAGGTTGATTAATGAGAAATTAAATATTTATTCTCAAAAGGCACGTCAACTAACTGGATCGTAAATCACTTTCTTTATGACGCAGTGAAAAGGGCTTTAGTTTAATAAGTATTTAAATGAAGCTTTGGTTCATTTTGAGCTCAAATATTTAAATTGTGTTATAATATAATTACACGAAGAAATTAGGTAAATTTCTAATTGTAATTATCAATAGATCAAAAGAAGTTTTACAGATTTTTAGTTGTAAATATCAGTAAATCAATGCAATGTTAAGAAATTTATATTTATTTTTCTATGTAAAAAAATACTCAACGTATTTAACTTCTTATTAGTAATTAGTGGATGAAATGAATACTCTCTTAAATAAATAAAAGAGTGAATAACTTTATCTTACTATTTTCAAAATTATAATGTGTAGGAGTTCAAAAAAGAATTCGTGATTTATAAAAATTTGGAAAAGAATGACAATTATCCAATCCAGATTCATAAATTAAAAATTCATAATTTTTAAATACAAATTGAAAGCTTTTATTTTTTTTATAGAAAAAAATGATTCATTCTTCGATTATTAATTCTAATAACTTACAAACCGACCATCCATACTTATTAAGTTCAATTTTTTTTTTTAACTTCATTTGATTTTTTATGTGAAGCATTTCAATTTATAATTGATATTTTTATAACTATAAATTCTAAATGCGAATATACAACATAATAACTTATATATTTGAACAGTAATAAGACAGGATGAAAACAAAAACGTGGATACTATTCATACCACGGTAAATTAGTAATTTAATGTCACACAAAACGACAACACTTTTCATACTTCATACTACGGTGCTGTTGTTTCTATCTTCCAACTGTTCAAATAGAATTTTTCATTTTACATTTACATTTTACATGCATGAAACACTGGCAAGCGTGAATACACGCGCAGCTAAGTGCAGTGGGATATTTCGAATTCTCTCATCGAAGGCAATATTCCTCTGCCTTTCATCAACCTTATAATACTTATTACTCGGCATGCATTGCTTCCATAAAAGCACCATTGAATTTTCATTTTGCCAACCACACGGTTTCTGCTTTCATTTTCATTCCAAGCAATCACCATAATATTGAAGAAATTTCCCTGCATCATCGTCACCATACCTTCCTTGCACGCCATTGCCATTTGCCAACGCATAGACACACGAGTTTTCAAGTATTAGTTAATCAATTTGGAATTGCTCGTCAAGCAAATTACAGTTGAGGCCATGGCATTTGAGAGAGATCTTAACCTCGAGGCCACGGAGCTGCGGCTAGGCTTGCCGGGAACCCAAGAATCAAGAAGCAACAAAAGATCATTGCCTGACATGAACATCGTCGGCGACCAAGATCATCGGTCAGGATCTTCCAGGGTCACTTCTAATGCATCAAATGCTACAAAATCTGAAGAAGAAACAACTCCACCTAGCAAGTAAGCGCTTTTTTTTTTTTTTTTTAATATATTGTTACTTTAATAACGTTTTAGCATATATATATATATGCATGAGCTAATGGGGTTGATGGGGTATATATGTAATTTTACAGGACACAAGTAGTGGGGTGGCCACCGATTAGATCTTACCGGAAAAATTGTTTACAAGCAACGAAATCGGAGGCCGAGGCTTCCGGAATTTATGTAAAAGTTAGCACGGATGGAGCACCTTATCTCAGAAAGATTGATTTGAACATCTACAAGGGGTATCCTGAATTGCTCAAGGCCTTGGAAGACATGTTCAACTTCAAAGTTGGTAAGTTCATTTATTTGAACATCTACAAGGGATAGCTTTCACTTGTTGCACGTTAGATTTATTTGAATTTTAATTTATATTAAATAAAAGTGCTATTTACCCAGTAGAAATCAGATTAATTTAACAACTATGAAAATTACGAGTGTTTCTGGGTAATTTTTGATAAATAAAGATTAACCAGATAATTAGTCTAAATTCTAAAAGAATTTTGAATCTAATATTGTAGGTGATGATTATTTTTCAGGTGAATATTCAGAGAGTGAAGGCTACAATGGTTCAGAATTCGTACCGACTTATGAGGATAAAGATGGTGATTGGATGCTTGTGGGGATGTACCATGGGAGATGTTTATTACTTCATGCAAAAGGCTAAGGGTCATGAAAGGATCTGAAGCTAGAGGCCTAGGCTGTGCTGTGTAAATGAACCAAAAAAAAAAAAAAATCCCATATATATATATATATATCAAAGCCACTAACTAACAACTGAATGATTTTGTAATGAGAGGGAACCAAATCACCAATTCAGTTTGGGATCTCGGGGAAGCACTTCAGATCTGGGTTCTGGCTTTTGATTAATTAATTTCCTTCCTCAGGAATTGAAGAGAATGAAAAAATATGAATGTATAGACCGGGCATCATATGTTTCGCTTTGAACGATGAATTGTACAAAGGAAACGTATATTGCGTTCACATGTTTTTAATACATCAATGAGAAAATTATCATATTATACTGTGCTACAAATTAGTGGGATTCATAATTTGTTACTGTTGTTCTTGTATTTGCTCCTTTATAACCAGTTGCCTAGCTAGCTATACACAAAATTTAGAAATTGGGAGCAACAGATTGAAAAATTCAAGTTGTGAATATTTTATTTAAGAATTAAAAATTAAATGTTTCTCTACAAATCAAGTCTAATTAGTGCTCCCTTGAGTAAACCCTGGTTGGTATATTTACCAGAAAGAAGGGGTGATGCAAGAATTACAATAATTTTTTGTTTATTTCATTTTTAATTTTTTGCCAGATCAGAACAACCTCGAACTCAACCACTAAGCTCAAGCGGGAACCACAACAATTATGTGCTAGTTTAGTAGTTAATCTTAATTAGGTCTGTTGATCTTAATTAGGTCTTACAAAAGAATCCAAGTTTATTTTTTTTTATCTTTATTTTGGCCATATTTAAAATTGAGATTAGACAGTTGTAGTTTAAAGATCACAATACTAAAGTGTGTACACTTGTTGTTTTGGCTTAAAAGTTAATATGATATGATCCTACACGTATATGATAAAAAAAATCCATAATATTTTTATTTTTTAAAATTATTATTTAAAAGTTATATTTATTATGCATTATCAATTTTTATTTTATAGGTATAATTTTTTTTCCCACAACATTATCTTAAAAACTACAACATCTCAATACCAAAAAAGACTCTAGTACGTATTAAGAAAATCAAGCCCTTTTGCCAACCGATTCAACAAAGGATATATGTGAAGCTTGAACAGGGTTTTGATTCGTACGCATATACGATTAGAATCACTGACCATAAAAGTTTTTAATGATGTCATATTTGGAAAGATATGAGAATCAATTTTAAGAATTTCACAATTACATGTTTTCCACTCTAAGGAGATGTAGTTGAGTTGTTAATTTGCATATCGTGTAGTGCAGAGCTTTATGGATGAACTAATAGCAGATAAGCGGCATGAGAAGACTTGCAAGCAATGGAACCAGAATTTTGGTTAGTCATGGGGGCCATAATAGAAAAATTATAAACTTGAGTTGGATATAACATTAATGGCCATTTGGTTATAATTAAAAATCATGAGATTGGATAATTTTGGTGTAAAATTATTCTTATCTCACGTTTAGTGCAAAAAGGTAGAGGTGGAATAAAAATGATGGGTCCATCATTTAAGTCATGTTTGGAATTGAGGTATTTAAGCTATATTTGCTATAAACAAAAAGTTGCAATTATGAAACAAATATTAATAATATGTAGTAAATATAATTTTTAAATAATAATTTTGACAAAATTATTAAAGATATAATAGATTTTTCATCATACAAGTGAAAAATCATATCAACATAGCTTCCAAGCTACAGCAGTTAGTGTTTACCAAATACTTTAGTGCTGTAGCTTTTAAGTTGCAACTGCCCAACCTCAATCCCGAACAGGCTCTTAATCATAAATGATACTAAAATTCAATCCCAAGGGGACACTAGGGATTATGTTTTTTCAAGCTAAAATTTTATCCCACAACTATTCACATGATTTTGAGAAAGAAAATCCCTAGTTCTCTTCATTGCTTTGAATTCTTTATCAAAATCAATTGCAGAATATTATAGCTTCAACGTTATGAATTGGTGGATTGATGTTCGTAGTATTTTATCATTTTAATGAGTGAACAAAAAAAAAAAGAGTATTTTTCCTAGATTTTGGTACAATAATTAACTTTAAAAAGACATATCAGTTATTAACCAATCCCAAAACATACCAAACACAAGAATTAATTATCTATAGTCCAACTCAATACTGTACCAAACACAACATAATATTATATATAATCCAATATTATCCAATCCAATCTCATTATATCCAATCTCGTTCAATCAAATCATATCCAATCTTGCATAATAAACAAGCCCTAGAGTAATAAAGGTGTGACTATTTGAACCAATCAAAATATTTATTAGATTCATTTTCTAATAAAAGTTTTTATTACTTATTCATTTTGAAACCATCTGCTATCTTAGCTCATCTTTATTTAAAATTTACTAATTTCTTTAATTTTTGTTTCTCATTCACACTCTGATTGTGAAGAAAAATGAATTTGGCAGATATTTTGGATTTAGTTGTTTTGTTTATTACAATATAATATTATCGGTTTTTGTTCCTATAATCTTTTAAGTGCAAGGAGAAAATTAAAAGCTATTGAAAAAAACTGAAAGATTTGTGCAAAAAAATGGCAGATAAAAGAGTGGAAATAATTGAGAGAGGATTGATGAAAAAAAGATGAAAGGAAAACGCATGGTGGCTAGAAGAGCAAGAGAAAGAGGAGAGAAACAGTAGCACATGCTGCCGTTTCAGCTCTCCTCAACTCTCGCGCTCTTTAGCCAAAAAATAAAAAAAAAATAAAGAATAACAGAGTGCGAGTAAGAATAGATCGAAAAGTGAATCTAATGAAAGCCATCCCTTAAACTTATCCCACCTCGCACTCCCTTCCGTCACCATTTTCTTCCCTCTCTCGAATGCCGTCGCCGACAATAAAACCGTCGCCGACACGACTGCTGACGACAACAGGTACTATCTCACGCACTCGTACATAATTTGGTATCATAGATTGATTTTTTGCTGTGTACAACGTTGTTGGGTCTATCGATTTTCTGGGTTTTACATGATGAATCTTGATTGCAGTAGAGGTCCTGAAGTTAGTGTGCATCTGCTTAGGGTTTAGCTTTCAAGGGTCAAGTTATAATGAAGAGAAATTTTTTAAAAAAAAAAGAAAAATCAAGAATGGGTTAGTTGAGATCTGATGTCCATGTATTTATCAATTATGATATCACAATTTGGTAAAAGTTCTGATGAGAATTGATACCACTTTGCATTTATGCTTAAGTCCAATACCTTTTTGGGAATTGCTTTGTTGTTACTATTGTTTATTAATGTTAGTATCTAATTTTTACACAAATTATCATACTTTTTTTTGTCCATTGGATTGGGATGAAATATCATGTATGCAATTAATGGATCATATGTAATACACGGGTGAGTTGCAATACATTGAATCGAAAAAGATATTCAACACATTAAATGTAATTATGTAATATGCACAATCATTATGTAAAACTGCCACATAATTATTTATGTTGAGGCCAACTAACAATCTTATATGTGGACACATCTGTGAAAGAATTAGGGGCCATGAAGGAGCCCACAATTGGTGTTTTGGTAAATAATATTAACCTTGAGTCCCCACGAAAACCTCCTCTTCAACTAAACCTATAGTTGTGTGCCTGTGTTGTTCTACTTTTATCACATAGTCTTAATTTTGTTGTTGTGAGTCACTAATCACTTAATCTTTAATCACCAGTTAATAAAGAAAAATCCACAATGACGTGTCTATATCATTATGGAAAGACTTGGGATCTTTGCATCTTAAAATGATCAAATCTCTGTTTATGATTTCTTGTTTGTTGTTTTGCATGAGCTTTCTCTTTTGTCTTTCAAAATGTGTGACTGTATTGGTATGATTATATTTAATGGGCAGTAATGGTACAATTATATTTAATTTATATTTAATGGGTAGTTATCCAATGGATTATATAACGTAGTATCTTTATTTCCTCAGGTTTCTTTTGTTAATTGTTTATTGGTTTTGATTTTTTGCTCTAGAATAATCAATAAGTTTGCATCATTTTTTATTCCAATATCTTTTATGAATTTTTTGTTTATCACATAAATGCAATTGGGTATTCTTCATCTGGTGGACAAACAAATATAACTAGGAAGAGCATTACCTATTTGTCTGTAATAAAGGTAAGGATTCACAGTCCACAGCCAAAATATTAGTTATAGGATTCAGAGTACACAACCAAAATATTAGTTATCATAGGTCCAAAATTACTTCTGGCCTTGATATTGTTGAACAATACAGTTTTACTACTTTTGGAATCTGTACTGTCAAATCAACATCTTACATGTTTGATGTTTTTGAACCTAATGCAGTATATGCACATTAATTTCTTCTCCTGTTCTAACTTCACTTAGACTGTCATGATATAAAATTCTAGCTTCTCATGTTTTCTTTTTTGCTTATCATAATAAAATTTCAATTGTTTTTTGTGCTGGGTGTTGATGAAAAATAAAGTGAAAATATTTTGTTTCAATTTGTTTTTTAATGCTCTGGTTTTTTTGGTAGTTTAAGAAGTCTATTAATGACAATATTATCTAACACAAGTGAAATTCTAAACTCACTGCGAATATGCAATGGATGCAGTGATCAGATAGAGTTGTTAACATCACATACAATAAAGAATCCAAATCGTAAATTTTGGAAATCTAAAAGATGTAAGAACTTTCAATGGGCAAATGATCGTAAACCTAACGAAGAAAAAATTGACTTGTTAGTAGAGGAAGTTAAAAAGTTGGCATTAGAGATTGAGTGTTTATTTATTAAATTTCAATTGTTTCATAAAGAACTTGAGTTTATGCAAGAACTTCGAAAGAGACAGACACCGAGATATGATTTTTTTAGAATACTTGTAATTGTTGTACTATGCTTTTATATTCAAGTACTATTTTTAAGTTATTTCAATTTATATTGTGTAATGGGACAAGACTTGTAGATATGTATAATATGAAATTAGATTCATACTGCTGTTAAAAGAATAATTGTTGTCATCAAAAATATAAAAAAAAAATGCATAGAAAATTATTAAAAAACACCAAACTAACAAACATTATTAAAAAAATAATAAATATAATGATTGATGTCATCGAAAACATAATATTCATTACTACAATTCAAAGGTTTAAGTCAAATTTAATTGAAATGATAGAAAACTTTAGAAGTCAAAGCATCAATCATGGCGATTGTTATCTTCATTGCATTATTAATGTAGTAATTGTTGGAAAGTCTCATCTCCAGATCCTTCATAAGTCATCGAATGTGACGAATAATGTGACTGCAAAGCATACGGTAGAATTGGTTGATATAATACACAAAAAGAATTATATTATATTTTAGAAATCTAAAAATATAAGTATATATTAAGAAATTATAATTTGAAGACGACAACTTACCATATGCCAATTATTAGAAAATGACTAATAGATATTATTTCTCCTAACTTGGGGTGGATATATAGGTACCTAAGCAAATAAAAAAATTTATTTGTAAAATCCATATTAAAAATTCATGTTAAAAGTTCTCAAATAAAATTTCCTATTGAATTTAATTCTTATATTATAGTAGCCTAAAGTCTCGTATTGATTGAGATTTATATTAACAGTACTTCCATCCTATAACGTGTACATGCTCTCGACAATATACCTAGTTACATATCTTCAAAACAAAATAAAAGTTTAAAACAAAATCTCACAAACTTACCATGGCCACGTTGCTCTGCCGTGTGCAGATTCATTAGGCACTTCATAAGACGATGTAGCATTTTCTTATAAATCTTATAAAATTATGACAGATAATTAAACGGTCTGACCAAATGAAATTAAAAAAAAACATATATTTGTATATGAAATTAGAAAATATATATCTATTTTTGAACAAACCTTGTTTTTTTAAAAAGTCTTGTTCTTTTGTGTAAATTTCTTACGAATTGAAGATTGTTTTCTCACATAAGGAGGACGACCTTTACGACGTACGGCTATTGGATCATGGGTTGCACGTTTAACATTGTTGTTGCCACAACTTACTTCACCAGTTACAATTTTTTCCACATTTTCACAACAAATTTGCTTGGGCAGATCCATCATGCAATACAAATTTGTAATTAACTTCATAATCAGCCACTATGTCTGCAACCTTAGTGAAAGCAGTAAACATTTTATCATATAGCTCCTGCTTAACGGATAAATTATGCATGCCATAACTAACTTTCACCTTATTATAGCATCTCTTCACATCTTTCCTCCACCTTAATAAAATGTACTTCTTTAGAAATAATTCAACATTGTTATGTATCAATACTGCAAGGGCATGTTTGTTTACAAAGAATCCCCCTAAACTGAAACTTTGAACAAACATAGGTAACTTCGCACTCATCTTTTTAAAAAACAACCTCAAATTTTCTTTTCTGACCTTGCCATATAATTCACTGATTTCATATATTGATCCTACAAAATCCAATAAATCAAATATATCACAATACATTAGTGCAGTTAAATCTTGTTAGAATTCTTTAAACTTGGCAATAGTGTACACCTCTTCAACCTGATTTTTCATCTCATATTTTGTCACAGATGGTGTCTTTTTGCTAAATACATTTCATCTGCTTGCCATTCTAATTCAACTTTCCTTCTCAAAGCATTTTCATATTGCTTCACAAACTGCTTCAAATTTATTTTTGAGTTAATAAATCCATCAAAATATGCATTCATACTTTTACTTCGCTGAGTTGTTGACAATCCTGCCCAAAAATTGTCTTTTAAATAACATAGAACTCAACAACGCCTCTCTTCATATAAACCATTTAACCAATCATTATCTCATAAATTATATGCTATAATCATGTCATGCCAAGCTTCCTCGAACATAGCAAGGCTTAATGCATCATAAACAGCAGAAATCAATAAAGAAATAATACTTTCACTTTCTTTAAAAGCCCCTAAATTTTCAAGCACATTTTTCATTATATGCTACAAATACCATCGATGCCTAGTCATAGAAAAAACATTCTCTATCGCCTTTTGCATTGCTTTGTCTTGATCTGTAATAATACCGATTGGCAGAGAACTGGACATTGATGATAACTATGTATATCTTTGTATCGTCGTGTGAAATCAATCCATATTCTAACAAAATAGAGTGGCTATGATGAATAACTCCAACAAAAGTAGTGAATGGCACGTCATATTTGTTGGTAAGATACGTGGTGTCAAATGTGATAATGTCTCCAAAATATTTGTAACCTGCCCTACTCCTCAGATTTGCCCAAAATACATTCTCTAATTGATCTTGCTCATCCAAATCAATACTAAAAAAAATCATTGCATTCAACTTTTTTTTTTTTTTGAAATACTTAAGAATTGTCATAGCATACCATTCTCCAAGCCGTAATCACCTTGTTTTGTCAACAAAATTTATACAATCTTTTTTTAAGAATGAGATATTTTCATGCCCACCAACTTCAACAACCATAGAATTAAAATTTTGGACAATGTTAATTCCCGCACATTCATTCATTTCAATATGTTTTTTTACACTTGCACTAATTCTACGGTTACAAGAGAAATACCGAAATTTGTCCGGACTCAATCCGTGATTGTGTTGAAGGTTTAAAATTCGAAGAACCCATATTCCATTTTCATTCTGATAACCTCTAATTCTAGCATCACGACCTGTTTTCACAATAGGTTTCAGCGTCAACGGATCTGTCGCTTTACTTTCCGACTTGCAGCTATGGCCACATGCAAATGTCGCTTATTTTACAATCTCATCACTCCCTTTCTTACTAGTTAGCTTCTTCACAGGAAACCCTTCTTGTTTACCTTAGGCTTTGTAAAATGCAAACATTTCCTCATGTCCATCAAACAACATCCCAAGACCTGGCTCATATTTTTTCGGTTGCACTTCTTCAATTGTATGCTCATTTTCCAAATTTTTAATTTCTACAAAATAATTAACATTTGTATTAAAAATAAAGAATGAGTTATTATAAATTTTTATAAAATTTTTGTCCAACAAAAATTTAATGCATTAATTTTGTAGCAATTTAAATTTTAAAAAAATTCTAAATAAGGCAAAATATAAATCAGCCAAGACCAAATCAAAATACTCACCAAAGAAGGCAAAATATTTTCAATGTAAAATCGATATAACAAAATCAATTATAAAAATCATGCTTGGCTTAGAATCAATTTATGATAGAATCAATTTAATAGAATCCCTCTATTAGCTACCTAGCATGACTCATTCTATTCAAGTATATAATAGAATCAATTTCTAGTTTGACAGGACTGTGCAATGCAGGAAAATGCTTGGCTTAAAATCAATTTATGATAGAATCAATTTAATGGAATCCCTCTATTAGCTACCTAACACGACTCATCTTATTTAAGTATATAATATAATCAATTTCTAATTTGACAGATTGTACATAGCAGAAAATCAATCTATGATGCAAAATTATGCACGAGTTCATGAAATAGTACATGTCATCGTCAACGGTCACGTCGGCGGCAGCCTTATTGTCGACGATGGCGTTCGAGAGAGGGAAGAAAATGGCGACGAATGGGAGTGCGAGAGTGGGATAAGCTTAAGGGAGTGGCTTTCGTTAGATTCACTTTTAGATCTATTCTTACTCACGCTCTATTATTTTTTATATTTTAATTATTTTTTTTGCTAAAGAACGTGAGAGTTGAGGGGAACTGAAACGGCAACACGTGCAGCCGTTTCTCTCATCTTTCTCTCGCGCTTCACGCTGACTAGCACGACTCAAGATGAAATATTGAGAAAGAAAAAAAAAAGATGAAAAGAGAGAGCGGGAGAAATAATGGTAATTTAGGCTAATAAGAGTGTTTTAGGCATTAAGTGCTTACTTGGTATGACTTATCAAATGGTTATAAGTGTTTATTTAATCGCATAAGTTCTTATCATAATTTTTATTGTTGTTTGGTTATTTTTTCATAGAGTTTTTAAAGTTTAAATAAGTTATTTTACCTATACTAGCAAAAGATCAAGTTTTAGGCTTTTGGGGTAGAGGTTAAAATATTTTTTTAATATTAAAATATCTAAAATATTATTTATTTATTTGAAAATCATATTTTATTCTTTTCATAATATAACTTTAAAAAACTTGTTTATCAATGTAATTTCATCAATTTTTAATAAAAACTCTTATCGACAACTAAACAACCAAAATTTTTTTTATATAAAATCTTTATTTATAAAAGCTCTACTGTCAAAAATTTTATTTAAATAAGTTTTATTTGAAAAATTGTTCCATATAGAGCTTAAATGAGTTATAAATCAAATTTAAATTTTTAAATTTTAATAATGTGTTTATTAAGTAAATATATTTATTGAGGATTTTAATAAATTCCAACAACCTCCCCAATTACTAAAATTGAGGAGGCCAATAGCGGGAGGTCACAACGGAGAAACCATGCACTTTAATACGATTCAACTTTCAACAACAACAATAATAATAATAGCTAGTTGGAGTCAAATGTAAAATAATAAAATATACATCAAAATGGATAAAACTTCAACGGTCTTTTCTTTTTCATGTAATTCTAGGCCAAGCCTATGCCCCTGCCCAATTTATCCTAGCTGGGCCAGGCTTGATCCTAAACCCAGATATTTGAAATTTATTTTGTTAAAAAATAAATTCTTTATTTTAAAATGAACTACGGATCAAATTTATTTTAAGATGAATAATCGTGAATTAGGTTTCCATTTCCAATCCTTTGAAAAAAAAAAAGAGTTTCTATTTTCAATTTATTATTTTATACTCTTTTAACTTTAAAATTTTTTTTTTAAATCATTGTAAAAATAAAAATGGCTAATGGGCTTAACAAGCAAGTAGTTACTCTATTGGATGCATTGGGAAACAGGTTGGGGGTGAACAGAGGAATTTAGTGGTTGCAATTGACAAAAGAATAATTTGGAGAATGATATTTGACTCCTCAATTTATCTTATTAGCCCCAACTTCTTAATTAATTATATTCATTTATAAAATTACCCTTATTATAAAATAAAAATTATAATTGAAATATTTTTTCTTTTTTTCTCTCTCTAAATTGTAAATTTTTTTGCCCAATTACCTCGTAATGGTTCTAGAAACTGTCTTTAATTAAACTTTAGAAGAAACTTGAGCTCTTGTAGTTGTCTTGTGGATGTGCAAATTGAAGAGTATTTAGATGACTGTTATGAACTGAAAGCATGCTTTAAATCAAAACAGTCTTGGTTCATTAACTAATTAAGGTTGATGATTGCTCAAAAACATGGACCAAGTTCTTAATTAGGCAGATAAAAAATTCATAAAATTCCTCATCAAAATCAAAACAAATCCTACTTCGTAAACTCCAAATCGAGAATATGTCAACCGAACATTATTAACAATGACCCTCAACAATCAAACTTCAACAACCCTAACAGGAAACAAAAAAACTATAGAAATCGAAATTCAAGAAATCAACAAACCAAGTTCTTATGGCTAATCCCATACGTAAAGTCATTCTAATGGATTTTTTTAAAATTAAAATTGTTGATATTTTTTCGATGTAAGGGGGTGGGGGGAACCTCTGAGGCCTTGAAGATAAATAATGGTATGATGGTGACGCCTAGATAGATAGAAAGAGCATGCAAGTAAGAGAGAAAAGAAAAGAAATAGAGAGAGTGTGCAATTGAGGGAGAAAAGAAACGAAGGTTTAAAATTTAATTTTCAATAAAGTGTAATTTTGAGAATAAATGAAGTTAATTAAAAAGTGCGGGCCGATAAAATCATAAAATAAGTTGAGGGTTCAAGTATCACAGCTTAATAATTTTTTTCAAAACTTTCGCCAGGCTTCGGCCGGGCTAGTCTTTCCGAGCCTGCACAACTGAAGAGGCTGGGCTGGTTTGGGCCCCGGAATTTTTGTCAAGCCCACCACTCACCTTATTTTGTTTCGTAACCTACAATCAAGTCACCAAGCAATAGACACAAAATTATTTTTTTTAAAAAAGAAGATTTTCTAAAATCCATGAGTCTTAAAAATTATGATCGAAAAAATCAAACAATAAAAAAAAAAAAAATCAACCTAACATAACAAATACAATCGATAAAAGTAAAGGCATGGATTAAATAACCCTGAAGAGTTGGGTCTAGAAATTTCTTGCGTATCAAACTCATTTATTAAGAAAAATGATCAAACTTATAGAATTAAAAACTAAGTAAACGTTTTTTTTTTTTTTTTTTTGCAGTCAAAACTTTTTGCCAGAGAGAAAAAAATAAGAAAAATGTAGAAGATGAGTTTGGAAAATTGATAGAAAATGACTTCTAAAATAATATTGACAAAATATGTAGTATAAAAGTATCTAGAAGTTGGCAGATACTACCGTGGCAGTTTTTCAAATACTAAGTTGGCAGATTCGTAAATAGTACAGCGGTAATAATTTTGTAACAATTCAAAAAAAAAAAAAATTGAAAAGCCAGGATAATTATAAGAAAACGCAGTTGCTACATTCTGTACTTGTACATCCCTTGGCGTCAATGTCAAAATTCAATTGAAACAATGGGAGGTTCCTAAAAGTCAAGAAAGAAATTTCGTATCCTAAAGTACTCTAAGATCAATGCCCTAATGATCATTACTTGGAAACAAAATCACAGTCATATTTTTCGTTCACGTATTTGTACGAGCTTGCTTCAACTAAACAGCTATTTTTTTTAATTTAGAAATTCGACCATTAGACTTAGATATGATATTGCACAAAATTATACGTTCAAAATCTAAATTATTATTTTTTAATTCTTTATTTTTTTAAAATTTAAAAATAAATAATTTTTTTTAAAAAAAATTACTTGAATATCACTCGATCAAGTACCCAAGCCCGGAAGCAAAAATTCCAATGATGGAGCCGTGCAAATTAGTTGACGAAGATTCTAGTATTACCGATGATAGACTTCGGTAGAGTGCTATCTCATCAAATAAAATGTCAAGCCTATTTATTCCTTTCAAAAGTGTACACATGCGTTTACATTGTACAATACCAACACCATTATTACATTAACAATCACCATGAAAGTTAGTCATGGAAGCTTCGATTACCAAAGTATAGTTATGGAAGATTCTGTTGAAGTTTGGCTTCGAATTTTTCCTTTAGGATAATGTTATTTGATCCAAACGGAGACTTTAAAAGTGATTGAAACACGTTACTCGTTTTGGCTTTGAAATCGAAAAATAAAAATAAATTTATATCTATTTCTATCACTTACTATGTCACCATTTGGGTCAATTATTAGTACTATTTTCTTTACAATAACTTAAAATGCTTGCAATCAATTCAGATTTTTGAACCATTCAATCCTCCTCACTGCTTGAATCAAACCGAATTGTCCGTCCATCTTTAAAGACAACAAATGAGTTTATTTGACATGAATATAAATACAATTAAAATTTGTATTATAAACAAATTAGTGGTTTAAAGAGCAGAATCCCAATCACATAAGATTACTAGTAACACAAATTCTTCTTAGTTAATAAACATACCAAATTTTACGTGAAATAATAAAATTTTGTTAAGTTGCAATAATTATAACTTACAATTACTATAAAATTATATGAATAATACCCACGTAAAATTAATAAACGTGAGATTATTATTTATGTAATTTTGCAGCTGCTCTAACTTGCTCCCGAAATAATAAAGTGGTGACTTGAGAGCAAACAAATTTCAGATTAATTTTTTATATTTTAATTTGAAGCGTAAGCTGATGTGGCAAAATTTCCACAAGTGGGACCCGATATTGTAACTCTCAACCTTTTTCTTTTGGCTTTCCTTTCTATAAGAGGTGGGGCCTCAAAACTTTGTTCCACCTTTCTTCCCCCCCGGACCCTCGCGAGCGAGCTAGCGTATCGAGCGAGCGAGAGAGAGAGAGAAAGAGAATCGCTCTGTGAAAATAAGGAAAAATAAAAAAATAAAATAAAACAATTCACTGTCTCTCTCACTCTGTAATAACAACGCCACTTAACGCAAATAAACGAAACGAAACCCTGATAAATCTCCCATGTAAAACAAGGTTGTTTACACGGCACCCAGATCTTAGAGAATTGTAAATTTTTAGTTAAAGGGAAAAGAAAAGCCCTAATTTTTGGGAATTTCCTAAAAATGGGGGAGTTAGGGCAGCAAACGGTGCCGTTTTCGACTCTGGTGAGTCGTGCGGCGGAGGAATCATTCGCGTCGCTCAAAGAGCTGGTGGAGAAATCGAAGGCCGGCGAGGAGTCCGATACCGATAAGAAGATTAACTTGTTGAAGTATATTGTGAAAACTCAGCAACGCATGCTCCGCCTGAATGTTCTTGCTAAGTGGTGCCAGCAGGTCAGCGGCTAATGAGTTAGTTAGTTTTTTACTTAGTTGCTGAGTCATTCCCAGTCAACCCGGAAGAATTTTTATAGGCTAGGTTTATACGTTTGGGCTTGAAACTAAAATCAAGAATTTTGACTAGTGGGTGAAGGTGAATTCTGAGTGATGTACTGTGAATTCAGGCTGTTTAATTAGAAAGTTTATATCTTTAAAGATGGAAATTTGAATCAATACATTGTTTTACTGGTTTCGTTTTGTTGGCTTTTAGTTAATTTGTCTTAAAAGAAAAGGCAATTTAGCTTTTTTAGGCTGGTTGATCTATTTATTCTTTGATTGGCTGTTAAAAAGATGGCGAAGATGAATAAGTGATGCAATTTTGAATATATCTGCGTGTTGTGAATTTGTTTTGCTGAAGTGGTTGGGTGTAATGTTTTTGATTCGTGTAGCAAGAAGTTGGTTCAATTTTTGCTCTTTTTTGGGTCATAATATTTGAAAATGAGTGATACTGTGCTTTCGCTGCTGATAAAATAGAAGCAAAGGGAAAAGTTGGGAATTGGAATTGTAGATATTCTTCTTTGTTTACGGTGGAAAATTCTTTGAATCAGTCTGCACTCCTACTGGCGGCAGGACAGCTTTCTTGTTGAATGCTATTAACGTTCCACAGTTCGGATTATTTATTTATTATTTTTTAAGACCTTGTGGTTTGTTCAGTTTCCAAGCAGTTGGAATTTGGCAACATGTTCTTTTACTTATCCATATTCCTTGAACTGCAGGTTCCATTAATACATTATTCTCAGCAATTGGCATCTACTCTATCAAGTCATGATACATGTTTCACCCAAGCTGCGGATTCGCTGTTTTTCATGCATGAGGGGCTACAGCAAGCTCGTGCTCCTATCTACGATGTTCCATCGGCTATTGAAGTCTTCCTTACAGGATCTTATCAACGCTTACCAAAATGTATTGAAGAGATGGGTATGCAAAGCACATTAACCGAGGATCAGCAGAAGGCTGCTTTGAAAAAATTGGATACCCTTGTACGGGCTAAATTACTCGAAGTTTCTTTGCCTAAAGAAATTTCTGACGTCAAAGTTTCTAGTGGTACTGCATTGCTACGAGTGGATGGGGAATTTAAGGTGTTAGTTACTCTTGGTTACAGAGGACATCTATCAATGTGGAGGATATTGCATCTCGAGCTGCTTGTTGGTGAGAGAAGTGGATCTGTGAAGTTGGAAGAATCGCGTCGTCACGTTCTTGGAGATGATTTAGAGCGTAGAATGTCAGCCGCTGACAATCCATTCATAACATTATACTCGATTCTTCATGAGTTATGTGTCGCACTTGTTATGGACACTGTCACAAGGCAAGTACAAGCACTTCGGCAAGGGAGATGGAAGGATGCGATACGGTTTGAGCTCATATCTGATGGAAGTATGGGTCATGGAGCAAGTGGGAGTTCCATACAACCAAATCAAGATGGAGAAGTAGATTCAGCTGGTCTACGAACTCCAGGGTTAAAACTTATATACTGGCTGGATTTTGATAAAAACTCAGGTTCATCTGATTCAGGATCATGCCCATTTATAAAGATTGAACCTGGACCTGATCTGCAGATAAAGTGCCTCCATAGCTCATTTGTTATAGATCCATTAACTGGGAAGGAGGCAGAATTTGCACTTGACCAAAGTTGCATAGATGTGGAAAAGCTGCTCCTGAGAGCTATATCTTGTAATAGATACACTCGTTTGCTTGAAATTCAGAAAGAACTGGGTAAGAATAATCAGATTTGTCGGGCTCCAAGTGATGTTGTACTTCAATCTTTCATGGATGAACTAGATGCTGACAATAAAAAGGTTGGTTTCAAAGTGTTATGGGATTTTTCTTCTGTTTAACGCATTAGGGTGCTTGATGATTTTATGATTTTGAGACGACTTAATACTTTCTTTATTTTACTGATTGAATTTTGTTTGCAGAAAGATAACAAGTATGACTTTAGGGACTATGAGGGGCAGGAAGTATTATGTGTTCGTGCATATGGCTTATCATTTTTTACCCTTGGAATAAATATAAGGTATTGTTATCTGCTCCTGCCAATAGCACAAACTCTATGCATTACAATTTTCTGCATTTCACTGTTAGATTCATGATGCTATATATAAACAAACCACGAATACACTATATCTTTCGGCTATACGCAAACTTTAAGTTCTACCTGACCTAAACCTGGCCCTTTATGGGCCTCTCTACCTGTTCCATCTGCAATCTGATCATTACTTTAATACATCCATTGGCATGGCCTGATGAGCTTCAATTTTTTCACTAGTGAGCCTGATAACCAGTTCAGTTGATTTATGGTTTCATGAAAAGGAGTAAATCAAGATTAAGACTGCCAATTTATCATAGCTGTCCCTGCTAAATTTCCTAGGATAAGTAGTCCTCTCTGATTGATTGCCGTTGAAGATGACTCAAGGTCTTTATCAAGATTTTCTTTTTCAATAAGAACGTAGTAGGAATTGAGTATAGGCATAGGTGGTAACTGGCCTTCACTCAAGATGCAATGTATTACATTCCCTGGTATAGTCTAGTATACTGATTTAGTGTACCCTAAACTCATTATAGTCATATACTTTGAGAGGTGTCATCACCCTGCAAAGAGGTGAAACCAACCAAGATGTACGTCGTCCTACTCAAGCCTATTTGACTCTCTGGCTGCAGCTCAATCTCTATTAATTAGTTCAGCTCTAAGGTGTAGAACTGAATCGCAGATGGGATCGAGAGATTTTATTGAATGTTTAGGTTGTACCTTCAAATTAAGGGATTGAACTCTTCTTAGATAGACCAACCTTTGATGCCATCCAGATCTATGACTGATCATGACCTTTATTTTTCAGATTAAAAATGTGGATAAAATTGATGTTCTGGCTGAAATCATTTTGATTGAGCATAAAAGAAGTGTGTAGCAGCACTTCTGAAAGATTATGAGAATATGTGATGTTACAGCAGTGCAATGTGCTTTTTTTACTGAGATTAAACTAAACCCCAAAATCCAAAAAAGAAAAAGATATTAGGGTTAATATAATGTGTTGTTAAAGTTTCTTCTTTTTCTTCTGTTTGTGTGCCTGTATGCCTTTTCCCTGGATCATGTTATTGGATCCTACATGTCAAAAAACCCTTTTGGCACTAAAAAGGAAGTTCTGCTATTTCAGAGGAGAAAAGAACGTAAACATAATGGCTCTTCACTATATCGGCAGTTTCAGTAGACATCCATCTTCTGTAGATTTCTCAGTTTCTTTTCCAATCTTGCAGGAATGGCCGTTTTCTTCTCCAATCATCTCATAATATTCTTGCAGCTTCAGTATTATCCGATTGTGAAGAAACCTTAAATCAAGGAAGTATGTCTGCGGCTGAAGTTTTTATAAGCTTGAGAAGCAAAAGTATTTTGCACTTATTTGCTGCTATTGGCAGGTTTTTAGGGCTTGAGGTAATCTTGTTTTCATTGCTTCTTTCTTTCCGTTTCCCCCTTTTCTAGATTAAGAGAACAATTAGATGGACTGCCTACTGGATTCTTACTAGGTATTTATCCATACAGATCTCGTTAATATTTATGAAGCTGCATGATGTGGTTCTGGCAGGTTTATGACCATGGGTTTGCTGCTATGAAAGTACCAAAGAACCTGGTGAATGGTTCGACTGTGTTGCTGATGGGTTTTCCAGACTGTGGGAGCTCTTATTTTCTGCTAATGGAACTTGATAAGGATTTTAAACCCATGTTTAAATTAGTAGAGACTCAGCCTGATCAAACTGAGAAAGGTCAATCTTCTAGTGACTTAAATCGTGTGATACGCGTCAAGAAAATTGACATCAGTCAGATGCAGATACTTGAAGATGAACTCAATTTGAGCATACTTAACCAAGGGAAATTACTCTCCATTATGCCTAATGCTGAGGGTGCCAATCATTCTTCTGAACAGGGCCTTCTTCCTGAATTCAACCTTGACGGTCCTATGCATGTTGCAGGTTGTCCTCCATCAAGCTTTTCATCTGTTGTTGATGAAGTGTTTGAATTTGAGAAAGGGCCAGCTGCATCTTCTTATACTTTGCAGAATGTTTCTTCATCTTTTACTACATCTTCTGCTTCTCATTTTGGCTCTCTGCAAATCAATCTGCATGGTGTAAAAACTGGAACTCCCTCTCCAAGGTGGGAGGGAGGTGTGCAGATGTCACACCTTAATAATGTTGCAAAAGGTTCAATTGGGAATACCCAATATAATGGTTCTTTATATTCATCAAGCAATGTAAAGGGCCCTGTACAATCTAGTTCTTTTAGTTCGCTATCATCTGGTCTTGGAAGAAGCACAGCTGTAAAGAAACTGCCGGCTTCAAAGTCTGATCAGGATTTGGCTTCTCTAAGATCTCCACATTCCATTGAGATTGGCACTGTGGAGGAAGATTTAGTATCTGTGAGTAGGTCATCTCGTCTATTATCTCCCCCAAGAGCGGCTTCTGTTCGAGCCCCTGCTCCAAGTGCAAAACCAAATGGACCCAGGAGTTCAACTACTGGATCCCTTGCTGGGTCCATCAAAGTTGCTGGATCAGGCTCATTGGTTTCGCCTCCCGTATGTAAGATACTTTCTCTGAGTTTTTCTGTTTTGGGACATTTATCTTCATGTTTTTTCAAAAATTATTTTTTGATAAATTGCCTTTGACAATTAAAATATTCTTTCTTCAGCTCACGCAGCAGATAGTGATATTGTTTCAAAACATGATAAACATCCAAGAAAGCGTACTGTGTCTGATATGTTGAGTTTGATTCCATCACTTCAAGATATAGAAGCTGCAACAGGACTTAGCAACAAGAGAAGGAAAATCTCAGAATCAGCTCATTTTCAGCAGCCCCTATCTGGGGGCCTTATATCAGCTGAAATTGTTTCTAAGGCCGAAAGATACAGCTACGGTAATCTTGTTGCTGAAGCAAACAAAGGGAATGCACCTTCAAGCATTTACATTTCTGCTCTTCTTCATGTGGTCAGGCATTGTTCTTTATGCATTAAGCATGCCAGACTAACCGGGCAGATGGAGGCATTAGACATTCCTTATGTTGAAGAAGTGGGACTAAGAAGTGCGTCTTCTAATATATGGTTCCGTCTTCCATTTGCACGTGGTTATACATGGCGACACATATGTTTACGACTAGGAAGACCAGGAAGCATGCATTGGGACGTCAAAATAAATGATCAGCACTTCAGGGATTTGTGGGAACTCCAGAAGGGAAGCAACAGTACCCCATGGGGTTCTGGGGTTCGCATTGCCAATACATCTGATATAGATTCCCATATCCGTTATGATCCAGAGGGTGTTGTTCTGAGTTATCAGTCAGTTGAGGATGATAGTATTAAGAAGTTAGTTGCTGATATTCAAAGGCTTGCCAATGCTCGAATGTTTGCCCTTGGGATGAGGAAGCTGCTTGGAGTAAGAGCAGATGAGAAACCAGAAGAAGGCACTGCAAACTCTGATGTTAAGGCAGTTGGAGGCAAAGGTGCTAGTGAAGCATCTGATAAGTTATCGGAGCAAATGAGAAGGGCATTTAGAATTGAAGCAGTAGGATTAATGAGTTTGTGGTTTAGTTTCGGTTCAGGTGTCCTTGCTCGCTTTGTTGTTGAGTGGGAGTCAGGTAAAGAAGGTTGCACGATGCATGTTTCTCCAGATCAACTTTGGCCCCATACCAAGGTTTGTTCATTTTTCTTGTTTCTTTTGTCACTCTGTTCTCTTCTTTATTGTCATCATGTTGTATTTATTTTCTTAAGTCTAAATTTTTTCAGTTGTGTTATCCTGTGTATCATCTGTAAGCTTCTTTTTCCTTCAATTCATTTTGTGCTTCGGCATTTCTTTAACCAAATTTTACAACCAATCAGGTAAAGGGAAAACAATTTCAAGAGGTCTAATGTTATGAAGTTGTCATGGATCTGATGAAAACTGTATATTTATTATTTTGTATGGTTGTCTTTGTGATATAGCAGGTGAAAAATTTTCTGATCCAAGTTCTTTAATTTCCAGTATTATAACTAAAGATATAAGACTCAGGATGATGGCTGGCTTCATTTGGTAATGGCTGCACAATAATAAAATGGAACAGAGAAGATGATAGTTTGAGTAGTAACATGGAAGGGAAGCCTTGTTTTAAGCTTCAGCTTTTGAAAAATCTTTGTATTCTGTTACACTACTTTGTACAGGCTACTGTTTCTTCTATCCTTATTATTTTAGAATTCCTATAATAGGAAACAAGAAGATATTACACTTTATCTGGGGAAGATCAAAATAAGACTATATAGAGAAAGCCAATTACATGACTAAACCTAAAATGGGATAATTCTTACTGCTAAATCTCTTTTTGGGAGAATCTGGAAACTATGAATTATCTCTAATTCATAGATTTGAATACAAAATTAACATTCTTGAATCCTTAAGCATACAATGATAAGATTTAAATTGACCTGAATTTACTATTTAAGGTTTTGAGTAACTCCTTTATCAGTTTATCATTGAATCTGTTGCCATTTGATCTCTGACATTTGTTTCAAATATAATGTCGTAGTAGCTTTACATTGAAATTTTCTTTTCTTTCTTTCTTTCCTTCCACAGTGTTCTTTTATCATAGATATGCATGGTAATAATATGCGTACACTTTGCTGTATTGAGCAGTTCCTCGAAGATTTCATAAATGGAGCTGAAGTTGCTTCCCTTTTGGACTGCATTCGCCTAACGGCAGGACCTTTGCATGCTCTTGCAGCTGCAACACGGCCTGCACGAGCTGGTACTGTTCCGGGGGTTCCGGGGGTAGCTACAGCCGTTTCCACTATCCCAAAACAAACAGGCTACTCATCATCCCAGGGGCTTCTGCCAAACAGTTCAACCACAAATGTTAGTCAGGTGACTTCTGCTCCAACAGGGTTAAATGTTGGTCAGGTGACTTCTGCTCCAACCGGGAACCCTGTTGGAGCTGCTTCTACAGTTTCTCTTGGGAACCATAACCTTCATGGGGCTGCAATGTTAGCTGCTGCAGGGCGAGGTGGCCCTGGCATTGTCCCTAGCTCGCTGTTGCCTATTGATGTCTCTGTTGTACTACGTGGCCCCTACTGGATACGAATCATATATCGCAAACATTTTGCGGTTGACATGCGATGCTTTGCTGGAGACCAGGTTTGGTTGCAACCAGCTACACCGCCTAAGGGTGGCCCTTCAGTTGGAGGGTCATTACCATGCCCTCAATTTAGGCCCTTCATCATGGAGCATGTTGCGCAGGAGCTGAATGGGTTAGATTCTAATATCACTGGTGGTCAACAGACTGTAGGAATGGCGAATACAAACCCAGGATCGGGCTCACAGCTAGCAAGTGCCAATGGAAGTAGAGTTAACATACCGAGTTCCTCTGCTATGTCTAGGGCAGTAAACCAAGTTGCTGGCTTGAACCGTGTTGGGAATCCTATGCCAGGATCTTCAAATTTGGCTGTTGTGAGCTCAGGATTGCCTATACGTAGATCTCCGGGTGCCAGTGTCCCTGCTCATGTGAGAGGAGAACTGAATACTGCCATTATTGGTCTTGGTGATGATGGAGGGTATGGAGGTGGATGGGTTCCTCTTGTTGCTCTCAAGAAGGTACTAAGGGGCATTCTTAAGTACCTTGGAGTGCTATGGCTCTTTGCACAGTTACCCGATCTTTTGAAAGAGATTCTTGGGTCAATTTTGAAGGAGAATGAAGGTGCACTCTTAAATTTGGACCAAGAACAGCCTGCATTGCGCTTCTTTGTGGGGTAAGACTGGAAGGGTTACTTCTAAATTATGCATTACATGAACCAAATCTTAGTTTTAAATCACTGCAGAACTTTCCAAACACTTAAATTCTTTTTATTATTTTTGGTATTTTAATTTGAATATTGCATGAATGGAAACCAAACTGCTTCTCTAACCCTGTGAGCAGGCTTCAAACCCCTGACCTCTTGTACTACTTGAGTTTGAAATTTAGCTTGAACTAGTTAGACACCATCCTAAATTGGGTGGTTTGCGAATTGTATGGAAGGACATTGGATATTTGAAACATGTTGAAGAAAGATTTTGCTATTATAAATTCTCGGAGGAATGGTGGTAAACTAGTAGTACTGAAATAGGTTATGTAAGGTATTCCTGTGCTTTTGTAAGGAAGATAACTGGAATGTAACAAGACACAAAAGCACATAATGTAACAAGACACAAAATCTATGTTGTTTAAAGAATAGAAGAAAGCATATTTTCATTTTACAGATTGTTAGGAAGGAATAATTTGTGTGGTTCTTCAGAAAGATCCTAAGCCTTTTCACTCATCTGCTAATGCTGAAACACATTAGTTTTCATGAAAAGACAATCTTGTATATTTAAAAATATGTATGCTGTCATACTTCCTGGCATTTTTACCGTAAATCTTTGTCTTCCTTGTTCTACAGGGGCTATGTATTTGCTGTTAGTGTCCACAGGGTTCAACTTCTTCTGCAAGTTCTGAGTGTGAAACGCTTCCATCAACAGCAGCAGCAGCAACAGCAGCAGCAAAATTCTAGTACTGCCCAAGAGGAATTAACTCAATCTGAAATAGGAGAGATATGTGACTACTTTAGTCGCCGTGTTGCATCAGAACCATATGATGCTTCTCGTGTTGCATCATTCATTACTCTCCTTACTCTGCCAATATCAGTTTTAAGAGAATTCTTAAAACTAATAGCATGGAAAAAGGGATTAGCTCAGACACAAGGTGGCGAAATAGCTCCCTCACAAAAACCCCGTATCGAACTATGCCTTGAAAATCATAGCGGGTTTAATGTGGATGATGGTTCTGTGAATTCATCAGCTTCCAAAAGCAATATCCACTATGATAGGCCCCATAATTCTGTTGATTTTGCACTTACTGTAGTTTTGGATCCGGCTCACATACCGAATATAAATGCTGCTGGTGGTGCTGCCTGGTTGCCCTACTGTGTCTCAGTGAGGTTGAGATATTCATTTGGTGAAAACCCTAATGTTTCCTTTCTTGGTATGGAAGGTAGCCATGGGGGCCGAGCTTGCTGGTTGCGTACCGACGAGTGGGAGAAATGTAAACAAAGGGTTGCTCGAATTGTGGAAGTTAATCCAATTTCAGCTGGAGACCTTACACAGGGCCGGTTAAGAATTGTTGCAGACAGTGTACAAAGGACATTACATGTGTGCCTTCAAGGGTTAAAGGATGGTGGAACTGTCACTGCTAGTTCTGTGGTAACATGATTGGTTGCCAAACTGCCAGTAACTTGGATTTTTTATGATGGGAATTGTCTTGTTGTGTGGATTTGTCACAGCTTGACTTTATTTGTTTCAGAATCAGCAATCTTGTTGCGGAAGTTTAATTGGTGGGAAATGAGGGAAATTGAATGTTTTCGGATGGAATTCTGGAGATATATTCAGTGGATTCAGAGACTTTTACTTCAGTTTATTTTACTGATCTAATCTTCTAATGATTGGGATATATGACAATTTTGGAGATAAGGGTATTGTAACGGTGATTTTCCTTGTACATATCTTACTCGGTGAACACAAACTCTGTAAAAAATGATTTGTTTCTGCTACAGTCGTTGTATACAACAAATGGACAATTGCAAGCTATTCTAGGTTGATTGCTGTAATTACAACTTTGTAGTTTCCAATTTTGTGAACTGTTTCAAGTTCTTTGTTAGTTGTGGTGGTGAACATTTTGGGCATCCTCTAAATATTTTTTTTTCTCTCCTATGTTGTGTTGAGGAATTTGTACATGTTAATCATGGTTGAAACTCGTAGCAAGTATTGCATTATCACTCTCATTCCAACAGATACAACCATGATGTTGAAATATGTGTACTTTAATTTTTTATGGGTAAAAGAAAGTTTACATGTAGATCAACTTTTATTTATTTACATTTTTTCAGTAGGCACGTACTACATTTTGTACAAATAAAATGATCATATTGATTAGCGTGTACAGTCTGTTTGAACCTAGTTTGGCAAAATTTTCATCAACATCCACCTTAGGCTGCAAAAGCAACTACTAGAATTGCTGAACGCACACCGAGAATCTGAGATACCAATAAACATATATGCTCCAATATTGTCAGAGATTTAGGGATCAGAGAGTATTATAATGAACTTACTTCCGGCAACTGTAGGATGAACTTCACAGAAAAATTGGCGGCTAACCTCATTTCACTATTCAGAGAAATCAAAGTGGACTGTATGTCTAACCATCTAGGATGCTGCTTATCAGCAGCCACAAAATCATGACTAATTCCATCAACAATGACGCTACTGCGACCGGCAGTTTTCTTCACTCCTCTGCTTTCCATGATGTCCCTAATCTTGTCAGAATAGCTCCACTTCTTGGTAGCAGCATAAATGTTGGACAACAACACATATCCTCCCTCTTTCTCTGGCTCTAACTTTAACAACTCTCTCGAAGCTATCTCTGCCATTTCTAAATTTCCATGAGCTCTACAAGCACTGAGAATTGCACCCCAGATGGATCGACTTGGTGCCATTGGCATCGTCTCTATCACGTCTATTGCCTGAGCTAATCTCCCTGATCTTGCAAAAAGATCCACCAAACATCCATAGTGTTCAATTCCTGGTTCAATACAGTAATTTGCTTTCATACTACTAAATAATTCAAGCCCTTTATCCACAACTCCACAGTGACTACACGCTGTAAGAACAGCAACAAAGGTCACTTCGTTTGGGGTTACCTCCCCATGCATTTCTGAGAACAGTTCCAATGCTTTTCTTCCATACCCATGGAATGCTAGTCCAGTTATCATTGCTGTCCATACAGTGACATCCTTGTACCTAACCTCCCTAAAGACTGTTAATGCTCTTTCAATGCTTCCACACTTGCAATACATATCTATCAATCCAGAACCCAGAAATTCATCCATCATCGTTCCCATTCTTACGACTACTCCATGTATCCATCTCCCCTGGTCTAATGCTCCAACTTCAGCTGCAGCAGACACCAAGTTAACCAGTGTGATATTATCAGGCTTAACATTCTCCAAAATCATGTTAATAAATAATTCTATCGCCATCACATAATCACGATTCAGGGCATAGCCAGCAATCAAAGAATTCCAAGAAATGTGATCTCTATTAGGCATATGATTAAAAAGTATACATGCAGATTCCAACTCCCCAACCTTGGCAAGCCCTGACATGATGGTATTCCACGACACAGTATCCTTCACCTCTAATGCATCAAATGTTTTTTGAGCGAGCTGCAACTCTTTGCATTTCACATACATGTCTAAAAGAGCATTACCCAATATCAAATTTGATGAGCTAATTTGTTTTCTCCTTTCCATCCATGCGTGAACAGACTTGCCCAAGTGCACATCTGCTAATTGCCCACAACAAACAAGAAGTCCCAACACTGTAAATTCATCAGGTTCAAGACCTGAATTCACCATTTTATAGAATAGTCTAATTGCCTCTAAACTACATCCCTTCTTGGCATACCCAACAATCATAATATTGAAAGAGGCAACATCTGGACTTTGCTTATATAGAAACAATTTTTTGGCAAGGCCTATTTGGCCATTCTCCATATATATCTTCATCAGTGAATTTTGCAAATAACCATAGGACACCAATCCTAAAACAACGGCATGACAATGGATCTGCATTGCCTCTGATATATGATTAGTGGCTCTTAGTAAGTAAAGGAGTGTGTGTTCATCTGGCAAAATCCAAGACCTAAGTATAGAATTGTACACACTGGATGCTTGACCAAACGAAAAAGATAAAGCAGATATCATGGTATTGTAAATGTAAAGATTTGGACTGGGAGTAAAGTAAGTGAGCAAAAGGATTGCCATGTCTAGGTTCTCAGGGTGTGAAGTTGAGGAGTATAAAATGAGTCTGCTCATAGGAAATGTTTGACCAATGAGATTACTCCTCATCATCTGCCCCAAAATCTGTTTAAAATGGTCTCTTGAACTACATTTTTCAAGCAAAAAAAGAGTTGGATGATTGAGTTCGAGTGATACAGTTGGATCCCATTTTGTTTTTCCAATCTTTGAGGTAAAACTGAGAAAGCGGAAGCTACTCCTATAACGATACATAGATAAACATCCAACAAATGGAAAAAAAATCAAAAGCTAAATAAGTGCCCCATAGACTTTCATCAGTGAAAAAATTGATTAAGTTCAACATAGCCAACTCTTAGAACATCAATGACTATCCATCTAACTACTCATGACCAACAAAAGCTCATAACAAAATCTAAATTGATTAAACATTATCCTTTAAATTCCAAAAGTGCCAATCCGTCAATCTGCACAAACCAAAATCTACATTGATAATCAATATCATTCAAATTCCAAAAGGTTCTGTCTGCCATGCAACAAATGCATAATTCTGGATTCAGGGCTGTATCATGAAACAGATTCTTATACTTTCAACAAAATTATGCCCACTTGATTAAAAAATTCTAGAACTATATATCACCAGATTTGAAAATCTCCACTCCCATAAAGTTTTGATGCACCTGGCAATCTTGAGCCCTCTGCACCCAAAAAAAAAGAAATGTTCAGAGACTGATGCATGGAATTAAGATACGAAAAATCAACAAAAATGAACTCAAATTTTTTGCGTGCACCCATTTGAATCTTGTTATGTGGGATTTTAAAAGCAGTAAAGGAGACACTTCAAAGAAAAAAAAAATAAAAGTTAAAAAACGCTTATTTTCTGCTTCAAGGATGCAATGTGGAGGTAAAACAAAAGCAAAATAATTCAGAGACCATTACATCAAAAAGGAAGCTGCTTGGGATAAAATCATAACTGTTACTTACCAATTACTCTACTTGAAAATTTTAAGAGATAATAGTAAGATTTTACGAGTAAAACCTCTAAACCCTAGCTGTGTTAGTGAAGAAAAAACCACTGCATTCATTGGGATCCGGATTTTGTGCGTCGGGTCACTGATAAATGATGCTTCTTAAAAATGGCCCAGCCCAGTCCAGTAGAGTTTATTTTTTTCTTTCTTCCAAATAATACTAAAAAAATAGTCCTAAGAAACTATACAATTAAATGAAAATAATTTTTTTTTGGATAATTTATTTAGTTTTTGATTAAATCCTTAAATTTTGAACTTGCAATCTCCATTCAAATCTTAAATTGTAATGATTTTGCGTGCATTATGGAGAATTATGTTCTCAGTTTAAATGAAGTCTTCTCCTCCAATGGTGGAGGTGAGTCACATAGTTCTAAAATTGGATTAAACTCGATAAATTTTTCTTAAAAAATCATTAGACATTTTTTGTGGAGTAGTTCATTTCAATTAGGATTGCTATTTTATGGTACAAAACGTGTCCTATAAGTTAAGCAAACGTCTAACTTTATGGTCAGTTAGATTGCCTTTTTTATAGAACTTTCTATTTATACTTATGACCAATGTGACCTACTTTCTAATGCTCTCATCAACATGAATAATTCCGTTACAAACATGAAAAGACCTTGTAAATAAGATGAATTATAAGTTTGATGTTAGGTATAGATGCAAAACCTAGTGTTATAATGTGACACGTTCCTTATTTTTTAATAAATAGTACAACTTGTTACATTCTTTGCATGTGATATTAATAAACTAAATTTGAGTCACCATCCTTCCTTGGTCAGTTCAGCCATCAGCTGCATAATTCTATATGGGATAGGCATATTGGGCATTAGGAACGGTCCCCTCTCTTACTCTCTCCAATCTTTTTCACACAATCATTTGTCAATTCTTCAAAAAAAATTAAAGTCTCATTTTTGCTTTTGCAGAAGAAAACAAACTCACCCTATAAATAATCTGAGCATCACAATTATTTTTCCCCCTCAAAACCAGAACCTTCCAACTTTGCTTTTATAAAACAACCGACCATTGTATATATTTCAACTTGCTATCCATCCCTTTCAACTTGCACTAAATATTTTCTGCAAATACATCATACACATAGCCATCCATCCCTTTTAAAAGGTCCCACATTGCACTAAGCAAAAAGCAAATAAAGCAAGTTTTTCTCATAACCAGTACTTTGGTCATCCACCACTAACCCCACCTTATATTTTTGAAGGGAACTTCATCAATAGAACTTTGAAAAATTTCCCTTATCACCATTGCATTGCATTGCATTACATCATTCACTCCCTTGTTTGCCTAGCTAATTATGGGAAAGAGAATGTGGCATTGCACTGGATTTGATTAATTCTTCGGATAAGAAGACCAAACGTATACTATAGGATTAGGTAATACCATGATTAATATTTCGAGACACTGTGAGCAACTGCTGCCTCCAGTTGTTGTTTAGGCACTATGAAGGGGTGCTCGATTCAGGCTTGACGAATGCTGGTGCATCCGGTTGACGGGTGCGATAGATTGCACTGGCAAGTGATATGGGCATGATGCAAAGTGCCTTGGATTGAAGGAACTGCATAGCAGCTCCAACGTCTTCTTCCATTAGCTTGGCTACTTGTTGTTCAGTTCCATCATTTGACCATTTCTCCCATTCTGGCTGAGTGCTTCCACCATCAATGCTCTCTCCCTTAATCATCAAAAGGTTCAAAAGTAAACCAATAACAAGAAAAATTTGAAAATACAGCTCAGGATTAAGAAAAAGACAGACGAGAAAGTGAAGTTCTCAGAACTTTTACTACCTCAAGAGCTGATGACGGGGGAACATCAGCTACCAGCTGAGCCACGGCACCAGCTGCACCCAGTCTACTCATGCTCAAAACCTGTTCAGATATTTCATTGAAATGAAAATGACATTGTAATCCAAAAGATGAAGACAGTGGTGAATAACGTATTTCAAAAATGACATGATTCGGCTTGGAGATTCCAGCACCAGACAAGGATCATTTTAGGCTTGACTTCTAACAACTTAATTGCGGATATATCTTAAGCTCTTCATACATGTTCAAGATAAGTCAACATTAAAGGGCCTACCACAGTGCAATGGTATTGGACTTCCTAAAGACTTTAGAAGAAAATTGCTAAGCAACTTTTTGGAGTTAGTTACAACTTTTGGATAGTGGTGCTGTGTTCAGTAGATAATCGTGACAAAAAGTGTGAAAAAGGTTCGCAAATGCAAAGAACTTCTCAATTATTTGGAGTTCAGCAGATTTAAATAGATATGTAAAGAACAGTTTAGAGAGCTACAGGAGATCTTTTTAAATCATTACGTAATTGGAATTTTGATTCACAATACCTTGACCTGAAGCCTTAGAAACTTCACGTAATCCACGATTTCATCAAGCATGGCTGCCCTATCCGTCTGAAGGAAATGTAAAATGTATTTATATGTATGAAAGCTAGACCTTATAGTGATAGTAACTCCAAAATGCAAAGCAAAATCAATGAGAACAGAACAGTTACACAACATATAACAGCATTAAGAAGTCAATAAAATAACTGCAAAAGCAGACACTAATTACCTTGTTGCAGCTAGGAACCAGCTCCTGCAAAGCCCTCATTCTATCTGCAATTCTTTCTCTACGCAACTGAACCAAGAAGAACAAGCTAAACATTTTTTTGGGGCAGCAGAGGCAAACAGCCATGGAATGTTGGAGTAGTAATTGTAAACCATAATAAGCATTGAGACTTTAACCATCGGTGTTATATCCGATGGCAAACAATTTGACCAGAAGAATATTTTTGTTGGTTCATAACTTAAGATCGAATCTATGTTTGGTAGTTATATACCTTCAATTATCAAACAACTCACATAGGCACTGAAAGAACTTATTGCATTGAGTGCAAGACTAAGCTAGTATTCTTGTGGTGCAAGAAAAACTTGCAACATTAATTTCATAATACTGAGTCAAACAGAAATCAAGATTACCCGCTCGGCAATGCTGTGAGGATCTGTGGCTTGCCCTCGTCTTGCTCGAACCCTTGGACGGATAGGTGGGGGCTGCAGTGCGGCTGCTGGTTGGCTCTGAAACTGCATTATGGTTTGACAAATGATGCAACAAAAATGAAAGTTAAGAGCAATGCAAAATAAATAATGCCGCATACATTACTTAACAATTCATTCTATTAGATTCCCGAATGCCTTAATGTAAATATTTCTGCTCCATGATAACTCAATCAGCAAATTTCACAACATGCAGGCAACTCCAATTGATTATATTATATATATTACAATATCTTAGCAACATAACCATATGATATCTATGCATAGCCTAAATTAATGACATGGAGAGCCTAGGAACACAATGTATAAACAAATTGGTCTTACAGTCTTAGTAAGATATTGTACAATATCATATTACGAGCCGTAATCATATGTGAACCATAAGGAGAACTTAATATCAAGCACGTACGTACCTAGAAACTTATCCCGATTGCAGTAAACATATTAAACTACATCGGATTATGTGTCAAAATTTCTTTTACTTAATAATATTTATTTTCCTTATTGAAACTCAGCCAAGAAAATAAGTTACATAATTCATTTCTAAATCATGCATTTCAACATAGGACGCTGTAATCAAGAAACCCAACCGATAACAACTATGTATAAGATTAATAATTCAATCAAATTGGAGAGCTTAATTAGCCTATAATCATGCTAATAAAGTTGGGGAGCTTAATTTGCCTATAATCATGCTAATAATCTGCAAATATTAATTCAAACGAGGGTTATGGACGGAATCGACAAATCCACAGAAGTCAAAAACTTTGACACGGACCATTTCACAGTAGTTTGAAAACTTAGTACAAATCATTAATTATATCAACATATGCGCGTGTCCCACGTGTTCCGTCAATTCTAAGCAGTTAAAATGACGAATCGGTCCCCTATCACATAGGAATATGCATATATATATATATGTGTGTGTGTGTGTGTGTGTACTTCGATAAACATAAGAATATATATAGATGACATAATAATTGGCTAATTGCATAAGTTCTCCGCACGTTTGAAATTGCTCACACGTGCATGACACATTCTGTCGCACTTTCTGTCAATAGTCAGTACTCATCACTCACTTTCTACTAAAGAGAAAGCGAAAGGCGCTATCGCCACGCTCTTCCAATGTGCGTGCACATCACAGCCTTGCACCCTCGGTTAAATTAATATCTCTATAAACTACTACCGTATCACCCACCTTAATCGACACAAAAAAAAAAAGAGAGAGACCAAATTTTCATTTTCCAACCCAAAGATCAAAAGTGAAATCAATGAGAAGAAAATTATATGTTTCTGGATTTAAAAAAATAATGAAATTATTTACAGTGTTTAGAAATACTTTGATGAAAAGGGTGTCAACTTTTCAGTAATATTTATAGAAGCAGATGACCTCAAAACGTTTTGATTTATAAGTATGTTTAAATAATAATGAAAAATAATTTTAAAATACATCTACATTCCTTTTCGAGTATTAATGAATAAATTTTTTCGAATGCTAGTGTGGGAACAGACTTTCGAGCTATGCTCGACAGACGCAGTACAAAAGTGGTGGTTTTCGTTTTGTAGTACATAATTGAATTATATTTTATATGAACAGTAAAATATTGCGAAGGGGTATTTTTGTCCAAAAAACATACCTGCTGTACTTGGGGTGGACGTGGCGGTGACGGCCGGACTGATTGAGTTTGCAACTGTCCAAACGCTGGAAACAAACTTGGCATGTGCACGGAATCTCTCCCCTAACACAATGCACAAAACCATATATTTTGACTAAATTACCCTCATTGTTTCCTGTATTTCACAAAAATGCCATCCAGAAATATCAAAGAGCACCCACCCCCATATAATATTTTCGGATGTTGATAATATTCCCGGGAAAGTATGGAAGATTTATCAGTAAATCCTACCACTAGCTGGAGAAATAAAGCTGATAAATTCCCCACAAAATATGAATAGTTCTTGTTTTTGAGGAAAAAAAAAAATTGAACTCTATGAATCAATAATGAAAGTTATATAGCTGGTGGGTTCGCTGATAATTGCGTGGAAGCATAAAACAAAGAAGCAGATGAGAAAACGTTGTCATGGTTGCCTAAATTGGCAGAAAAAAATCCATATCCTAATCTTGCTAAAACACCACAAACACAAAGTACAAACAAACGAGTCCATTTCATTAAAAAGGAAAAACAAGAAAAGGTTAAAAGAAAAAAAAAAGTAAAGAGAAAAAGAAAAAAAAAAGTAAAGAAGAAGAAAAGAGCCTTACGTTGATTCCAGAAGTGGCAGAAGAATTATTAGGAGAAGAAGAAGAAGCATTAGTGTTGTTGTTATGGTTACTATTATGATCTTCATGTTGCCTTAAGAAGCTGTGCTCCAAATTTAACCCTAGAGGCATCATTCCCATGCTGATTCCCATAGCCAAACTTCTTATGTCAGCAGCACTGGTGGCGCCTCCTCCGCCTCCTCCGGCGCCGGGGGAAGGGCCGCCGGAGCCCAGCTGTAGGAACATGGGGATGTCGTCAGTGGAGTTTGAAGCAGCAGATGGGTCGGTGTAACCGGTTGGGACGGACAAGATTTGCTCAAAGAAGTCATCTCCTAAGCTTTCTTGGCCATTGCCAGTAGCAGACATAATTAGTGTCGTGTTGATATGTTTTGTTTTGATGAGGGATGTTTGTTTGTTTTTCTCTTTTGGGTTTAAGTAAATGGGAGGGTTTCTTGAATGGAGACAACAGAAAAATATATTGAATTGGTGTATATTGAGGTGAGAGTACAAGGGAAAAGAGAAGGTGTAGGGGATGTGGGAGGCAGATCCGGAACCCAATAACCCGTAAAAGAATTTTGTGGATTCCAAGGAGGAGATGCAGATGGTGGTGGTGGTGGTGGTAATGACCTTTGAATCCAACGATTATTTTTGTAAAGACAAGAGGATTCAGTCTTTTTAGAGGGATGTGTCTCTGCACTGTGCTGTGTGCGTGGAACTGAATGTTTATGTTTTATGTTATTGTAGTTCAGTTGTGTTGGCTTTGGTGGTCTTGATGAGTCTTACTTATGTTTTGACTTTGAGTGCTTGAAGCCTTGAACTTGTTTTGATGTCATGGGGATGGTAAAATGTCAGGTTTGGGTCGGGCTTGACAAAACTGAGTTTGGTCCGACCATTTTTTTTTTATCGAGCTAGTCTCGGTCGGCTTGGTCCGAACATGTCTTGACAAAACTGAGTTTGGTACGAACTTGGGTTCACTAAAAATGCTCAAGTCTGGCCCAAGCACCCAAAAAAAAATAAAATGCTTGAATTAGGTCAGGCTCGAGTTTAGATCAGATCAAATTTTTTGCCATCTCTGCAGATGAAGTGGAAAGTTTTTATTATTTAATCAATCATTATTTTTGTGTGAAATTAGATATTATTAGCCTAAATAATAGAAGAATATTGGGTAACCTTGATTTCAAAATGATCCAAATAGTTTCTTTGGAATATATACATTTTTTTTTTGGGATAGACTATAGTGTCCCTATAACCATTTTATCAATGACCCCACTAAATTAATCCTAAATAAACCGAAAATACGTCTACTATCAATAGAAGTGTAATGACATTGCCAGCGTGTCACAGTATAAAAATTAGTTTATCAAAAATTAAATTAGTTGATGATAGAGTCAAAGATAATTCCAATAAATTCCCTCCTACCTCACTGATAGGAGTCCGGCATAACGAACGTAAAAATCTTATCCCAACTATTGATTCTCTCAACCAAGTGCTCTTGGAGCTGTAGTCGATCTCTCAATTTCTCTGACCTCATTTGTGATTCAACCATGAGTCTTTCCAAAGATTCAACATTCGCTTGGATTTGACTTAAGTTTGTTTCCATCAGCATCAGCCATTTGTTGTTTGTCTACCCTCTTTGCAACCGTATCCATTTAGCCATCTTGTTGTTTAGGCTGGGCAAAAAAATCTGTCCCGGTCCAGCTCTCACACGTGAGATTTTTGATACAGACTTAAGAAAAAAAATCCGGACCAGGCCCAGGTTCATTATTTTTTTTTAAAAAAATAATTTTATAAATTAAAATAATATAATTAGAATTAAAAAATAACATAAAAATAAAAAAAGAAAACTTAAATTCTCAATTTATAAATAATGATGATTCAAAAAAATTAAAATTATAATACTAAACTCTCTCTTATGCATTAATTAATTAAGAAAGTGCTTAAATTAGAGAATCCACTATTAAAAAAAATTAAAATTCTAAGCTTTTATTTGCTTTATTTATTATTTTACTTTGAAATATTCATTTTTTTTTATTTATTTATTACGATAACAACTTATTGATTATTAACTCACTTCAAATTTACAATAATTTATCAAAATTTAAAAAATAAATAAAAGTCCAAGCCCCGCCCAGGGCCGGCACTCATGCTTATCTTAAAGTGGGCTAAGCCCGCTTTTTGCCATCCTTATTATTGTCCTACTTCTGCATTTCCTTTCGGAGATCTTCAAAGTTATTTAGCACACTAAAATCATAAACATATTGGAATTAGCTCATTAGTCGGTAAAATAAATAATAATAACAATAATATGGACGAGATGGGACGTGATTTGCCAAATTCCAGTCCTGTCCCATATATGCAAGTGGGATAAAAAAATATTTTATTTCCGTCAGGGTGGACCCAAGAGTTTATATTACCCATAATAATAACAATAATATGGACGAGATGGGACGTGATTTGCCAAATTCCAATCCTGTCCCATATATGCAAGTGGGATAAAAAAATATTTTATTTCCGTCAGGGTGGACCCAAGAGTTTATATTACCCCGAGCTAAATTAAAAAATTTATATTTTAAAGTAATCATAAAAATTCATAAGTAGAAATAAGTACATCAAATAAAAGGAGCCACAAAAAACCTTATCCTCATAAATAAGTACGTTAAACAAAAAATAGTCATAGAAAAAAAAAGAGTAGAAAACAAAAAGCAACTCAAATATAAAAACACTATTTTTCAATTATGAAATCCGACATTGCAACAACTCAGATATAAAAACACTAATTTTTAATTATGGAATCCGACATTGCAACTCATAATAACATATAATTATATAAGCATCAATAGATCAACTAAGAATTTTAAGCTAAATTAAATCAATGCATGTAATTACAATCAATTAAAACTCGCAAGTAAAACTTTAATGTTTGAAATCAAGTACTTAATTATTAGACTTAAATAAATTAAACAACTAAAGTTTATTCATCTTTTAAAATTATAACTATATTATTAGTCAAAAGTTTCAATAATAAACTAAACTTATCCAGTAAAAATATATTTGAGTGCCGTTGTTTCTTTAGCAAGTGCTCTTACTCTCTTTCAAAAATCATATGCTAATGATTCTTCGATAAAAAACTTCTCAAATTACTCAAATTTTATTTTCTAACTTGTCATCTTAGTTATTGTAACTAATAAATGAAATCTCAAAATTCAAATAAAAAGTTTATGAAAATGTTGATAATTGTTATTATATGTTGTTTTTATAAGTGCTTTTAATATTAGTGACTTTTTATATTAGATTGACATACCTTTTTTTTCAATTAATTTTTTTTTAAATGGACTGAAGCACTAATAACATTTTAGCCCCCTAATCTATTCAATAATTCAATTATTTTATAAAATGTCACTAATTTCAATTGGAAAAAATATAATTGAATTAAGGACATATTTGAAAATAAAATAAAACTCTAATATAATATGGAAAACTCTAATATAATATGGGCAAAGACAAGTGATTAGAGCTTTCAATGTACTTAAAAAGTGGGAATATTAGCATGTCCTATTGAGGGCAACTTTCTGATCATTTGATTGAATCCGGTGGAAACTTATGCCTATCACAACATGATGTTTTCAAGTTGAATACGTCACCAAATGAATAGCCCGTTTGAGCCCGCGCTTACAAAAGAGGAGAAATTTTATCAAAATATAAGTGCAGTTTGTCCCAAACAAGGCCGAAGTGGTTTCAAGTTGCAGCCCAATGGTCGAATGGAAGCTCATCATAAAATCTCCTTCCATAATTGTGAATAAGCAGAGATATACCTCTTCAAATATTAGTGGGAATACACATCAGTTGAACTCGCCGAAACACTGGAATCCTTAGCAAGTGGACTCATGAATACAATACAGTGGCACGGACCTAGAAGTAACACTTCATGCCCCATCAAAGTCACAATTTATGATTGACACATCAGAAAGTTGAATGGATTATAGTGCTATGATAAATTATGGATTCAAGTTCCTCAGTAAGATGATTGCAATATTTCTGTTGCTAATGGTTCATAATCAAGAGCCTAACATGTAAGTCGGTTTCCAATTCTTGAACTGTTTGATCAAGAGGAAAATCAACCAAGAATGTCCGCGCAGCCAATACTCGTTCAAAATGAATTTACTTGTTCTAAACTCATTGATACAAGCAGCGAAAATATTGTCAAATTTTTCTAACTAAACAAGATTAATTTACTCTCTCATACACTTTCCTTTGAGCTTGAGACCTTACCTTCATCTTTCTGCTCTTCAATGATTGCTGTGGGCTTCTCCCCAGGAGAATCTGTTTCAGAATCAGGTTCCTTTTTAAGCTCAGACTCAAACTCCTTAGCAGCCTGCAACAATTTAACTCCAATCATTCATACTCCAAACATGCCACACATAAAATTGCCTGGAGATTTCCAAAAGCATAAATTTTTTCAAGTCCAACCAAATAATCAGCATGCTGAAGTCTCTAAAAGGTATCTATTATTACATCTTTCTCAGGGGTAACAATTACTAAAGAGTAGAAATTTGAAAAGTGCCAGAACATCTCATGATATCAATCACAAAATCCTGAAACATTGACTGGCATTTCATTCCATTTCTGGCAGAATCAGCAAATGAGAGAATAGTTCTCAATGGCAACAGTTTAAGTCATCAGAGTGCTGGAAACATTCACATCGGGGTAACTTGGGCTCAAAGAAAAAACATTCCTTGATATCCTTAATACATTGGTTTCTTCAACTACCTTGGTAGTTTCACTAATTATCGACTTAAATTTTGGTCTCCAACTGAAGGCTTGATTGATGGAGCCTACTATAAAACTAATACTTGTTATTACATGAACACGATAAGGTATTATAAGCTTATTGCTTTGGCATAAGTTCCAAAGATCTATTCCTCTTTATTAAATATTTAAATCTGGCGAATGGAGTATAGGAGGCCTAACATTCAAACGTGTGAGTATCTTAGCTACAAATTAGTAGAAAAATTTCAGTGTATTATGAATCAGTTGGTCATGAATTTCGCCAAAATTTCTAAGATGAAACATCAAAGTGAAATGAGAGATTTAGTGGAGAAAAGTAGAAACAAACAAATATAGGTAAAGAAGCAGAATTTGAAATAAGGAAAACCGGCATTAATTTTGGGGAGCAGCTACAGTAAGAAGGGACCAGGCTCACAGTTCAATCATTGTTTCAGTAGTTGAAATTATCCTAAGAAACATGAGCAGAAAGAGATCAAGAAGAAGCAAAACAACATGTTCTTAGTGAGTGTTACAAGCACTAAACATTCTCATAAGCAAGAGATAAGGATAAAACATCTATAGTATCATACAAAGTTTTCCTTTCTTGCTATGATTTCCACTTAAAACCTAAGCATCTCCTACTCCAATCCTTAACCATATGAGCCAGTAGCGGTAAAGTTAAAATATTTGTAGCAGTAAAATCACTAAACAAGCTAAAAGACTGAGTTATAGCCATTCACAAACATCTCTATAAGGAAAAAACGGTTGAAGGTTTGGAAATCTGATGAAGTCCTAAACTACATGTTCATTCAGTGATTCAATTTAAGCATCAACCATGAAAAGAAACAAACTGCTTTCAAAAGCTAGTAAGATATGACTACAAAAGGCAGCACAACCATCTGTGATCAGCCTTCAAAAAAACTACAATGAAATTATACCAAATTTTGTTACGCCCAAATTCTCAATGTGTTTTCTTTAAACAGAAACCATGCATCTTTACACACACAACACACAAACTAATAGATACAATGGAAACAAGCCTTGTAATCCAAACCAAAAAGGATCTAAAATACATAAGCAGAAACTCAATATATCCAAATCTTTACTAGAAAAAGGGATATAGTTTTAAAGGCTAGTTTAGCAATTTGCATTATTCACCAGCCAAATTGAAATCGGAAGATACATTAAAATTTGGCCTAGTCAACAATTTTCATCTAAACTTCATAGCATAACATAGTCCACATAACTTCAAATATCCTCTTTTCTTCACCTCAATACACTTGGTAATCAAAATAACTGTTGATCACCATAAGATAGAACATTTTTATCTTCTCATCAGTTTCTTAAGCTTCCATACACAGTCTAAGTTAAAATTCAATTAATTGATAAATCATTTCACCAACCTAAACTAAAATTATGACTTATGCATCCATATACCACAAACCAAACTAGCAGGAGAAACGACAAAAAGATCAAAATTTTCCAATCATTTTATCCATTTCTCAGACCTAGATAAAGAAACCAACCTGTTGAAAGCTCTTCACAGTCTTGCCAATACTCTTGCCAACTTCAGGCAACTTCTTGGGACCAAAAACTAAAGCAGCAACTCCAGCAATAACAACCAGTTCAGGCACTCCAAGGCCAAACAGGGCATAGCAAGTAAAACCCTTCCTGCCCTTTCCACTTCCTCTCCTGGGACCCACAACCAAAGAGTTGGGTTTGAGGTTGGTGAAGAAACTGGATTGGGAAGAAGAGAGGGGGAGAAAATGTGGTGGTGGGGGTCTTGTTGAGAGAAAAGAAGAGGAAGAAGAGAGTGAGAGAGTTAAAGATGAAGAGATTACCATTTTTTATTATTTTGTTTTTCCTTTTGTTTACAGGATTTTTTGGTCAATTTTTGTGTGTTTTGGTGTTGATGAAGATGGATAACATTATTGCTAAGGGTGGATAACATTATGGCTAAAGAGGGCTGCCGTCTGGTGAGTGTTGGATGCATTTTGGATGGGGACTAAACATGGACTTGGCTTGGGCTCGATGATTTTTTATTATTTGAACTTTTCTAATATTTTCAATTAAACCCTAACTTTGAAGAATTCATCAAATGGTTCATGAGTCACGAATATTTTTTAATAGTTGCAATCTATAGATATATTACAATTAAGTACATTTAGGGTGCATTTAGTATGTTGGGTCATATTGAATATAATATAATTTGATAAAATTGGATTAGATTATATTTAATACTATCTCGTATTATCTATTGAATTGGATTGAATCACATTAATGTTTGTCTTGTGTCTGATGTAACACAGGATTAGACCATGTTTCATATAAAATTTAATATTATTAAATGAAAAATAAATAAATATTACATTAATGTTTGTAATGTGTATGATGTAACACAGAATTAGACAATGTTTCATATAAAACTTAATATTATTAAATTAAAAATAAATAAATATTAAATAAATGCATGGATATTAATTTAAATTTGATTATAGAGTTTATAAATATTATTTTCAAAATAATAAATTTACATATGTAAATTTAAAATTATGTAGAACTATTTATACTCTATCACATATATAAATGTCGGCCCACCTGAGATTACAAAAGTTGAGACAATATTTGGGAAGTTATTATAGTATTATTTATTTAATGTGAAAACAAAATTATATAATATTTATTCTAGTACTTAAATTTAAAATTTTAAAGAAAAGATAATAACTTAAAATAATAGTTTATGAGAGAATTACCTTAAAAAAATTAAGATTAAATTATTTTGTAGGGATTCTATTGTAACCGTTTTATCCTACTTTATTAACATGAGATAAAATTTTAGTGTAAAAATTTATCCTCATCCCCTTGAGACAAAAAATTTCATTCTCACATGATAATTTAGTGAGCTTAAGTAGTGTTATCCTTAATTTATTTTTTATGCCAAACACTATATTGGAAATAAATTTTAGTGAAATAAACCTGCCCACTGTCTTTAATCCCATCCAAACAAGTCTTAAAATAGCCCAAAAATCTACCTACACCAGCTCCAAAATCAATCTCACCTACAATATCAAGGAGCAAACTATCTCTACCCTGTGGAAATGAGAAAGAGCCCTCAAGCAAGTCATGAGTGATCTTGAAAATTATGAAACCTTGAAAAATTGTTCACATAATTTAGGGGTGAAAATTTTAGGTTAAGTTTTGAGAGATGTACATTACTATTTCAGTGAAGCCTTACGTCTCATTTTACGGAGCTACACTAACTATGATAAAGGAGTATTTATGATTCAATAAGAAATGGAAATTTAACGGTCTAAATAGGCACAATCACATTGGTTCAAGCAATAAATAGGTCCGCGCTCGAAGGCACAAATCAGGGAACGCATGCTGTCTCTTCCGAGACACAGATGCTTTGCACTTCTGAAGCTCAAAGCCATCATCAACACAAGCCACATCAAACAAATCCATGCCCAGTTAATCACTAACGCCCTCAAATCAGCCCCTCTTTATGCCCAACTTATACAACTTTACTGTGCCAAAACAGCATCGCCACAGAGCACCAAAATTGCCCACTTTGTATTCACTCAGCTTGATCCCCCAAACTTGTTTCTCTTCAACACTTTGATTCGTTGCACTCCCCCACAAGACTCAGTTCTTGTTTTTGCCAACTGGGTCTCAAAGGGTCTCTTGACTTTCGATGATTTTACTTATGTTTTTGTACTGGGTTCTTGTGCAAGGTTTTGCTCTCTGTCAACACTGTGGCTAGGTAGACAAATTCATGTACATGTAACAAAACGTGGGTTTATGTTTAATGTTTTGGTGGCTACTACTTTAATCCATTTTTATGGGCGTAATAAGGACATTAGTTCAGGGAAAGGGGTGTTTGATGAAATGCCTATGAGAAGCAGTGCTACATGGAATGCTATGATTAATGGGTATTGTTCACAAAGCAAAAGGGCCAAAGATTGTGCGTTCAATGCTTTGATTTTGCTTAGGGACATGTTGGTTGATGTTAGTGGAGTGAAACCTACTGATACTACTATGGTTTGTGTTCTTTCGGCTAGTTCTCAGCTGGGTTTGCTTGAATTTGGTGCTTGTGTTCATGGGTATATAGAGAAGACAATTTACATGCCTGAGAATGATGTGTTTATTGGTACTGCTCTTGTTGATATGTATTCAAAATGCGGGTGCCTTGACAGTGCTTTGTTAATTTTTTCCCTAATGAGAGAAAAGAATGTATTGACATGGACAGCAATGGCAACTGGAATGGCCATTCATGGAAAAGGAAATGAAGCAATAAGGCTTCTTGGTTCAATGAGGGATTGTAGTTTCAGGCCTAATGCAGTGACTTTCACTAGCTTGTTTGCTGGTTGTTGCCATGCTGGCCTTGTTGAAGAGGGTCTCCATTTGTTTGACAACATGAAGAGCAAGTGGGGTGTTGAGCCACATATACAACATTACAGCTGCATGGTTGATCTTCTTGGCAGGGCTGGGCATTTAGAAGAAGCATATAATTTCATAATGGGGATCCCAGTTAAGCCTGATGCGATCTTGTGGAGGAGTTTGTTGAGTGCTTGTAATGTTCACGGGGATGTTGCGATGGGCGAAAAGGTGGGAAAGATCCTCCTCCAGCTACAGCCAGAGGTCACTTCTGTGGATTTGGCTTCTACCAGTGAGGATTTTGTAGCTTTGTCGAATATTTATGCTTCGGCTGAAAGATGGCAAGAAGTTGAGAGTTTGAGAAAGCAGATGAAGGTTAAAAGGGTTGAAACTGAACCGGGTTCTAGCATACTTCAAACCACTACTCATTACACTTTGGATGGCTTTAGATAGAGAATCTAACAAGCAATTTCGAAAGATTACTGTGAAGATATACATTTAACCCCTTTTTAGAGATACAAAACATACCATTTTGCTTAATTCCTTAATGTTAATAAAGATGAAACCCTTTACTTGAAAGGCGTATCATTTGTGCTTCACTATTTGGCTGTTTGATTGGTAATATTACAACGTTTTAACTTTTACAACAAAGCAGAATTCCAAAGAGGAATTGAAATAACAAATGAAAGAAATAAATAAGAACAGAAACTCCGGCACGAAACAACTGCCTTGATGAGATTAACAATTTATACAGATTAGAATAAACACAGCAGGGATCACATAATCGATTGAAGGTTAAATAGCAGCCTTAATCGAGATGCAGATTAAAGAATAGGATTTGTTACATACATTTCAGCCAAAAATAAGATTGTAATTGAATCATATTTTAAGCATTCCTCCAATAAAGTCTTTTCCACAGTATGATCAAGCTGTTTGTTCTTACTGCTTTCCACTGGAATTCGGACCCGAGGGACTAACGCCTCCACGAATCCGCTTCTGCAGATGCTCCAAGCTAGCCACTCTCTGCATGGAAACAGTTCTTCCCATCTTATTTCCCGTTGCTCCAGCATTTGGTTGCACGTTTTCAACTGAGGAAATATCTGACAAAGCATTATTGGCTCTCAGGTCATGAGTGGACACAGGGTTATCAGAGGGGGGCTGAAAAAAGTGATGCTTTGGGTCATCTTGTAAGGGAACGGTAGCATCAGCTGATGTGTCAGAGTGACTTCCACCAAATGATGACATGCTCATTGAGGACATCTCTGGCGAGCCCTGAAGCAGAGGGTTCAATCCAGTAATTCTTTTGACAGTCTCCTCAGCCATCTTCACCTAGAAAAGTAACAAGGATATGGAATGAAATTTCAGTGGCAAGTGTCTATCATGAGCAATACGGTGCGCTATATGTTCTTGATATCTGCCTGTCGAAGAGGCACTCAATTCTAAGTTGATATTGATGAATGGATTACCTTTGCTCTCAATGTCTCAACATCAGCTTTCAGAACTCTGTTGTCAACAGCTGCTTCATTGTACTTTTGGCTTATGTCTGTAAGGCGCTTCAGTAGAGAAGAATTTTCAACTCTTAACTGAGAAACCTAGAAACAAAAATAAAACTAGGAATTCAATGAATTTTCGTTATGCCAAGGCACAGAAAAACCTGAGGGTAGGGCATAAATTCACCTGAGTCTCAAGCTCGGTCAAATGGGCCTGCTTCCTTCTTCTAGAGCGTCTAGCTGACTCTCTATTGGAAAGCATTCTGCGAAATACTAATGTGAATCAATGAAAGAATTCATGCATAAAAATATCAAGCAAATTTATAACATGTTAAATCACATCCATTTAGGCATTGTACACTTAGAAAGTAAATCACTTTTCTTCGTATAAAATGAAAAGGATAATTGGTTAGATTTTTCTTTCTAGGTTCTAGGCCCCACTGGTTGAAGACAAACCATTGCTTTGTTAACAAGCTAAATACCACGCTTTGTGAAATAGCAAAAGAGAGTTGGGGATGGGTGCCCATTAGATCAACCGCAAATCATTCATCAAAATGCAAGGTCTATCTCATGTTATTAATAATAGTTTGCTTAAAAGTTTAAAGAATGCACTTTTGACCTCTCTATGATTCCAATTTCACACGGTCCATTATCAAGGAGACTTAGGTCCGGCTTGGGATTGCAGTGATTGATGAAATAAGCTGATTCTACTGTACGGATGAAATAATTTGCTGATAAAAAAGTAGCTTGGTGTTTAGTAAACTTTCTTGTTATGGTTGCTGCGAGTTTAAAAAACAAAATACATGTGTACTGGTAAATTTTATTTACGAGATTGCTGTTTTATTATATAATACCCAAAATAAAAATAAGTTTAAATTGAGTTTTATTTATCTATTAGGATCTATGGAAAAATAAGACATAATTGTCTTTTTATAAAAATATTAAAGTTATAATAGGAACTTTAAAAAATTGTGTTAGCTTATTTAGTAAGCTTATAAAAAGCAACCCCCTACCTGCTTCTAAAAGACGCTGTCAAAATAGAAAAACTTAGGAAATAAGCAGCTTTTAAAAAATTTACGAAACACCATTTTAGTCAAAACTTCTGAAATAAGTCGCTTCCTAAACGAGGCCTTAAGCACTAATGCATATGTTTTTCCATAAGAACTAGTGCCAATCATCAACAGCCAAATAATAAATGAGCCACGTATATGATCGGCAACAAAATTCCATCATCCAAGCAATAAAATAGGAGAATTAGCAAATCAGAACCACAGAGATCCAAATTACCTCCTTACACGTTTTGCATCCGCGGGGTCCATATTCTCAGTTGTTGCAGTTTCTCCCTCTGCTTCATCATCTTCAGACAGTTCTCTCGATGACCCACTGGTTGCTGACCTCACTGGAACCACAGGTTTCTTTAGTGTGGTTGATATGGAGGGAATTCCATGCAGTCCATTAGTATCCTTATTTTTTGACCTGGACAAATCATGCACAGGTCCTACATGGGTAATAACAAAAATAGGAAGATATTATTCTACCAGGAAAATTACTTTTACTCATCATGCCACAATCATCTCTAAACATGCTCCGCACAATGACTAACCTACGAGAAGATGGTATAACAATCTATGAAGAACAAACAAATGCTGATCAATGCAAAGTTAAAATAACGTTGACGATACTTGCATATCTATCCATCTTTTCTTTGGTTCTAGTTTTTCATTCCTTAAGCCATGACTCATCCTCAATCCACATCTAGCTGGTCCAAGAAAAATGCTCCATAAATCAGCAAATATTAACCAAAAGAGCAACTGACAAAATACTCCTGATAGAGCGCACTCACAGGTGCAACATTGGCTCTCATTTCATTTATGTCCAGGCCAAGTCAATGAGTCCTTCTGTTAATATTTTTAATGGCTGACAAATGCCATGAAATAGATAATATGACCTGCAGGAGCAAAAAGTCTGCACGTATACCACTTTTGTCTTTATAAAACTGACCTGTTTTACATTTTCTCAAGCTTGTAATGGATCAAGAGTAAAGTATTCAATACTCGCCAAAGAAAAAGTATACCTACTTGGCTAATAAGACATAGTTTCATGAGACAAAAAATATTACAGAACTTTCAATCAAATGAGAACCTTCAATTCATTTTCCTTCTAACCTTCCCAGTCTTTAAAGCATGTTCTGTTTCATTTATTCCATTCTAGTGATCAAACTTTTCTACCAGACACAAACCTTTAGGAGCTTGAGATCCCAATTCTGAAGTATTATTGGAAGCTTGAGATCCACTGTCAGCCCTAGCAGCAGTATCTTGAGGTCTCACACAAGATGCCTACAGGACACAAAGGGAACACATTTAGGCTGCCGATTTTTCCCTAATTGCAAAAAAGTGCCTCCGCATTTTTCCCGCTAATTACTAAGCAAGAAAGGAAGCAAACTATAAAAGCACTCAATTCCCAAATTCTCATATTCAATTTTCAAAAAGTTCTGACAGTAAGGATCAAGGAAAACTTTATATTCATCTCAGCGACACATTTCCTGGCCAATAAAATTATCTAATTATCTCAGTTTGCAAGCTAATTAAATCCATAGAAATGAAAGAAACTAACAAAGTTCTCATCTTTTTGGAGCCATAACACAATAACCAGCCCAGCTAATCCATTTTTAGCTAAAATCAAACTGAGCATTTATTTCCACAATCCAAAGCATCATTAAATTTTAAAATATCTACATATAAAAATCCATAAATTAACTTCCTTCACACCCCCCGCCCCCCCACCCACCACAAAAAAAAGTTCTCTTTCAATATATCCCACAAACCAATCCAAAAAATATTTAGAACAATGAGTTGAATATTCAAAAACAAAAGCTCATAACCAAAATTCACTAAAATGACAAATTTTCACACCTTTGCATCACTTTTTCCCTCACTTGTCTCATCATCCAAACACAAACCCACAACTCAAAAAATCCACAAGATCCAAACTTTCCCATTTCCTGTCAACTTTCCTACCAACCAAACAAAACCCACATGGACATACACAACAGGAAAAAAAAAAAAGCTCACCCGCGACAAAGCAACAGCAGCACAAGCAAGATTGAGCTTGCTCTTAAGAACAGCCTGGTAGTCCTCAAGGTTTTGAGTCCCATCAAACGACAACGCACTGGTAGCGGCCTTACTAGCGTTCCCACCACCACCAGCGGCCGTAACATTATCATTCTGATTGCCAGTGTCGTTGTTGTTGACGTGGGCACTTTTGATCTCAACGACACTGTCGTTTTTGCTGTCTCCGGAGGAAGTAGGTTGCTGAGCTTCTTGAAGGAAGCGCTGAAAGGCCCACTCCGATTCGCTACGGTTCATTTTCGACGATGAGTCCGGTGGATTTGACCAGAATTGCTCCGAAATTTCACCCACCGAAAAGACCCTATCCATTTTCTCCAAATTTTTGTTACACTGGCTGTCTTGTTTCTCGGTTTTTATGTCTGTGGATGTGTTAAAATAAAAAAATAAAAAATAAAATTCTAAGCGGGGTCATATAATTAATTTATTAATTTTAGATTTTTATTTTTTATTTTTTATTTCAATTTGTCACCAGTGTTTGGAAGAAGTGATCTTTTGTTGAAATTAAATTACAAGATTTTGGGGTCCCCGTTAAGGTATCGAGTCACGTCAACTAGCCAGAAAATTAATAAAAAGTAAACAAAATCTGATTAAACAGCATCCAAATTATAGGGTGAGATATAAAAGAAAATTCAAACAAAATTTTTAGTGAAATCTTATCTAATTAATTATTAAATCTGGATTAAGTGGTAATTGATTATTGGTTTCATTATAATTAAGGAAAGATAGACTTCATCCACAAGATTAAGTTAATCAAATTGAATTTTTTTTCCAATTAATCAAATTGATCTGACTTTTTTGGGGTTACTATATCAATGAATAATTATTGAATTTAATTGGATTTACGGACAAAAAAAAAACATCAGAGTAAAATCCATTTTTATTTTAGTGCAGTCACTATTATGATTGAGTATAAAAATTCATTTACTTAAAAATTTATTTTGTATAAATTAATTGATTAAAAGATATAAAAAATAAAAATAAATTATATAAATTAAGAGTTTATTTAATTTAATAAATTAAATTATACCATAAAAAGTATTTTTTGAACAAGAGTTTGTTGCTTAAAGCACTTCTTTTTATGAAAACTTTTATTTTAATACGTGTGCAAGGTCAGAGTGTAGGGTATGGTGACGAGGATTTTGATGTTTATCCATTAGGGAATTTTCTAATGGCCATTTTTATTGTGGGGACAAGACTAACTAATATATCCCAAAAAGTTTTGAGGAAATAATAACTATGTCTTCTAGATATTTGTTAGATAATAAAATAAGAAAATTAATTGAATATTTAAAAAAAAAAATTGTCCGACATATTTAGTCATAGGATGTAGAGTTCAAATGTTCAATGGATTCAAAGGAAAAGCTACAAGTAAATTCGGACAAGTGTCCCGAATCAACAACGTTGAAAATGTTTGTAAATTGTGATTGGCTGGAATTATTCAAGTATTTTTGGATAGGAAGCGACGACCTTTTCAAAATCTGGTGGCTCCCGATTGGCTGGCTTTCGTTTGATGCGGCGGCTAATTCTCTACAGTGGATAAATATTGAACCTGGCCCACAAATTTTCTGGTGGGCCATAGTGTCTTTTAACTTGGGCCCACCACTTTCTGCCTTTAAAGCAACACAAAGTTTTGTTTGTTTGTTTCTCTGAGGCCGAGTGGCCAACGCCATGAAGGGCAATCATGTTGTTGAGCCAATTTGGTATAGAATTGTTTTATTCTAAAAGGGACATTTCGTATGACCTGAAAAAGGGGATGCTTGCAATTTGCAAATGACCCACAAATTGGGTATTTCTTTTGCTTTTATCAGCAGCACTTTGCCTGGGAGTGATTGTATATTTTTCTGAAGTACTGAAATTTCATCATGTTGTTGTGCTACTGTGTAATGCGACTTTGTTAGTAACAAAGTTGTTGGACCTGTAAAGTCAGTTGATTTGCCACTAACTGGACAATTTCCACTTTAAAAACAAGCACTTTGAAGTTGGAAGATATGCTTGCGAGGATTTTCGAGTTTTCTTTTGATGGTTAAAAGCATGTTTTAAACACCTTAGTGCCGCTTTCAGATTTGCTATAGAAGATATTATGGGGAAAAATAACAATAAACAAAAGATGTTTAAAGATAATAAAAGCTAAGATCAAGGTGATAGTAATAGTCCAATTACTCGGGCATCACCTCACAATGAGCACTTTTTATGGTTTAGTTTTTCATTGATGACAGAAGTTTCTGGTAAAAAAAGACATCAGAAGCAATCTCCAAAGAATTCAAAGAGATGTACGATGACATCATCATCGAAGCCTAAGCCATATCTCATTTTTGTCCAGGTGCCTAGCATTTCGGGAATAGTAAACACAGCCAGAATCATTGACAAAACTAAATTAAGTATTAAGCAAATGACAATAATCAGGTCAATCGGACAATTTATTTGTTTCTTAATCATAACTAAAGTCTCAATCACAATGATAAATAACAAATAGACACTAAATGTAAGTGAGGAAACTGATAAGTTAATAAGAAGTTCAGCAAAGCACAAAACCATGTGCACAAAAGCAATTCATTTGGAGCTAGCAGTCTTTTATCAGTATCATGCTTACAATTTGATAAATGGAACATTGTGGGAATGGAATCATCAACGCCTTCCAGATGCAACGGACTCTGCAGAGAAGAGGTTTTTCACTCGTGAAAGAACTGAATCGTGAGCAGGGTCATACGGATGGTCCTTGGAAGGAATCTCCAAGATTGCTGGAATTGGCTTGTTGTAGCTGTCAACTAAGAACCTTATCATGTTTGCAACCTGCAAGCAATAGAAAAAGTTCAAGCTTGTATGTGGAGAATTTATCTTACTTGACAATAATATCAGAAGAGAGCATACCATACATCAGTGATAAATAAGTCAACTACTCGGTATCTAGGCAATTCCCAACTTATCAGAGGGGTAATAGCCCAATTTTTCCAAGGCATTTTGAAACTATGCCATAGTACAGTAAGATCATATATGATATACTTCATAACTTCATCACTTTTGCTGCTTGTATAACAAGTCGTAACTATTTAGTTCAAATCAACAAGAGGTGGTGATACATAGAAATTATAAGTTACCAAGAACTTACGTATTGACTGATTAAAACAATAGCAATGTCGTCCTTTGTTGTAAACTCTTTGAATGCATCTTCAATTGCTTTCACCGTAGTTTCTGAGTAGAAATATGAAAAAACCATTAGCAAACAAAACCAGCATTAATGAATCTTGTTTAAATATATCAACAAGTTTCTCATATGGAATCAGTGAAGGATTAATAAGACACGTGAATGGTCTCACACTTTCACTGACCAACAATAGCACAAAACTTCACTGCTTGAGAACAGACAATCACAAGAAGTTTTGCCTAGTTAATGAAAGCATAATTTATATTTAAAGTATTGACACAAGGTAATCCTTGGTAGCCATTCAATTAAAAGAACGGAGAAGATTTAATTTTTTTTTTTTTTTTAATAAAATAATAAGAGCCTAGTAAGGTCTCAATTGTTCTCTGTGATTTCTGAAAAAACGACTCCATTGGCCCATTGCCTGACTGAGATTTGAAAAAGGTTTTGAAGGGTGTGATCAGTAGCTTTTAAATGAGTTTTCAAAGTGTGATTACAGAAACAGTTTTAATAGACCTTGAAGGAACAGTTTGTCAAAACCCTTTCTCATCCAAAACTCTCCTCTTTTTCTTCTTTAATTTGGACTAGGCCAAAATTTCCAATTTAAAAAAGGCATACATAAGAACATTTTTTTGTGTAGTACTATAAACTGACACTTTAAAAGGACCTCAGCATCCTCTATAGTAGGAATAACTTAAGGTGGCATGATGCCCGTATAAGGATCTAAATCAAGGAAAATTTCTTGAGACCATGGCCTTTAAATTCACAGTTCCATGTCAACCTCATTAAAAATCTTCAAGCATCCACCTCAACCTCCAAGGACATGAGCCTTATATTTTATGGATCACTGCCTAAGGTGGTCATAAGTACTCAAAATCATTTTTTCCTGGGAAAAAAGTTACAATTTTAAGTTTTAAAAAAGGAAAAAACTGCACAAACAGAGAAATATTGAAGTAACTGATATAAACTCTGGAGATAATCATTGGTTGTAATTTAAAAAAGTTTCTACATTCAAGAATCTAAGAGGCCTGATAGCATACTTGAATCAACAATAAGATAGTTTGTCTTTCTCCGCAAGTCGACATTACCCACTCCAGCCAGCAAAAATCCAGTTACAGTATCCTATATAATAAATTATCATCAGTATGGACGTGATGTGCTGCAAATTTATCGTGGACTAAACAAGTAAAGCCAGCATTATGCTTTGAAAGCACATGCAAGTATCAAATAATACAAAGACAATGATGCATATGGAATGAATTAAAACATAAAATCTTATTTTTATACCTTTTTAGGCACCCCAAGAAAAAATCATGCAAACTACGTCAACTAGGATACCTCTCTTTGTTAAGGATGATTGGGTCAACAGTTGTGGTACATAATCCACATCCAGAAGTCACAAGTGCCTGACAGACTGATCCACCCTTATTTCATCATGATGCTTGCTCAGGGAGATATATTAGCTAACATAAAGACTATTTTAAATTCAGTTATGAAGAATAAGCCCAAATCGTTTTCCACATTAAAATAGAATTCAAATTACATATTTGAACTCATGACAGAAATGTTTATACGCTCATTCATGTCTAAGACTTTAATGACCATGAGTAACAGCTAACAACCCATGTAATCATTAGAAGGAAGAAGGAAAAAGGAAAAAGAGAGAGGAGAATCATAGGATCTGCCTCATTTGTCTGTTCTTAAAATAACTGAAAAGTAAAGTTACACAATCTGAAGAAGGCATAACCAGATGAGATCAAAAATTTGGTGGAGTCATCAACTTAAGGCACCGTAGTAGCCCAAGAAACGAAAACCATACCAAGCTACAGGCAGTATGAATCTATTGTTGAGCTCCATAGATGAACACTTAGAAAAAATGAAGTACCAGCAACAGACATCACAAAGAGGCAGAGACATGACAATCCTCTGGGCAGCCTATTGATTATCTTATATCTATATTACTATATCTTTCAACGCCTGTATGCAAGAAAGATATATTTGACAAACATAACCGCTTGCAAATGAACATATTATAGTAAGAATAACAGTTACGAGATGGTGATATTGCTCCTCTATTCTCAAATAGAACTGCAAGTCTACTCAAAACTATCATGGTTTTGTTCCCTTTCATAACTAACACTACAAGTACAAATTTGTGAACTGATTTATAGAAGAAAGTATTTTCCATTACCTCATCTGCAATCATGGCAATAAGAGCCGAACTCTTTGTAGGGATTTGAGCTCTGCCAGCCATTTAAATTTAAAGTGATTGGAACTGCCAAAGAAAAAGAAAAAAAATCAGGAACAAACATGCAATTTTATGAGTAACCGAAAACCAACATGATCAAAATATTCCAATCCCCACGTCACTCATAGCTAAAGATTTATACAAACAAATTAGGGATGGCAATGAGCAGGGATCATTATCCTGACCCTAAATTTGTAGCAATCCCCGAACCCATCCCTATCCCCGAATTGTGGTAATTGGTGTTGGATCGGGGATATCCCAGAAATCCACATGGGAAGGGGAATAAAATGGGCTTATGTTTTAAAAATGTAAATAAAAATTGATAATTTTAGGAACTAAAATAATAATAGTTGATAATAGAGGCAATTTTGCTACAGCATTGAATTCGGTTCGGTTCAGTTCGGTTTGAGTTCGGGACCGGTTTGGATTGAAAATTCCGGCCCAAATTTTGGTTTCGGTTACAATTCAGATTACAACCTATTGCAAAATTTAATTCAATTTCAAAATGAATCAAATCCCAGCCAGGCAGCCACCTCAAATTCCAAAAATCTCAAATACCAGCCCAGCTCAATGATGCAAAAATGAAAACAAAAATGAATACCAACTACCAAGCATCGTCAACGAGTCTTTTTAGAAAACACAAGTTAACAAACAAACAGAAAGAAAAAGAAGGAAAAAAAAAAGGCAGTTGAGTACCAAGGCACAAAGCTACTGAAGTTACATCTCCAAATGACAAACATGATTAATAACCCATCTCCATAAACACATCTCTAAATGACAAACATATATAATAGTTTAATAATCCATCACCATCAACACTCAAGAGAACAACAACTACAATGTTAAGAAACCAAATCAGCAACAATTACAAAAAACCATTATATAAAAGAAGATGGAACAGTTTCAGTGCCTGTAACGCCTCTTATGCCCAAAAGAAGATTGAATTACAAACAGCCATTCATTCACCATTCGGAATCGCATGTATAATCTTACCTTGTGTGGCTGACGACGGCGAACGAAGCCGGAGGCAGCGGTAGGAGGAAGCAAATCGGAAACAACTAGAAGTTGCAGCGTCGGCACACTTGAACGGAAGTGACAGCAGCGGCAGCGTGGGCGTGGGGGTGTGTGAGTGAATGTGTCGTTCTCTTTCACGATAGAGAAGAATAAGTCAAGAAAGAGAAGGGGATATGGGGAATTAGGGATCGCGTTCTGGTTTTTCACCTTTGACAAAGGCTAACCGGGTTCACTCCGAAACGAAATAAAAATGGATCGGTTTTTAAATTTGAATCCGATCGAGTTTTTGGAGTAAACCAAATCGAATCGACCCTGAAATAAATTTCAGATTCGTTTTGGTCTGGTTTAATCAAATCCAAATGTCGGGAAACAACGGAATCAATACAATTAAAATAAACCTAAGCAGGATCAAGCTATCAATTAAAATAGTCCATAATATGCAAACTCTTCGTATAATCCATAAAATGTAAAACCAAAAAAAAAAAAAAAAAATTCTACAAGAACGAAAATCAAAACTAAAAAATTTTTTGGGTTTAATTACCTTTATGTTTGCTTAATTAGCGTCGAAACAATTGTGTTAGAGTAAAATGGTCATCGGAATTGGTCTGTCAGCATAGAAATTTTAATATTTTTTTTCAAATATCGTAAGAGGGAGATACAAAATTTAATTTTGTATAAACAAATAAAAGATAGATAATTTTGGAATAAAAATAACTTAAGGGGGACATTTTAAAAATTTTATTGTAAATAGTTAAAATCTGAAATAATCGGATTTTTGGAAGCTGGTTCCAACCACTCGTAGTTGATAGTTATTTACTAAATTCACAAGGAAACAAATTTCTAAATAATCTTATATTATTTGATAATTTAAAGTAATCCCAAATACGCTCTTAGTTCCAAACAAGGCCAAACTCTTACATACCATGCTGCCCAACCGTACTCGTTTGGCTGGAGCTCGTTCTCATTGGATACGTCTTGGGCAAAAGGCCTAAAGCAGATAAGCTGCTGAGATGAAGCGCTTTCGGAGCAGCTTCAATTGGGCCCAACCAAACAGAGCCTTCACTATTAAGCCAATTTCCGAGAATTTTCTGCCTACCGCACGGGTTAGGCCCCACGAGTCGCGGCCTTTCCCCACCCACATGCATCGGGTAAATGAGTCCAAAGTTCACAATCAAAGAAATATATTATCATAATTCAGATAAACAAAGCAATAAGTACTTAAAAAAATGCCCAAAATGATGGGGTAATATTTAAAAAAATAAATGAGATATATCTTATCATATCATTTTCAATGCCAATAAACAAAAAATTAATCTTGGATGTATAATTTAAAAATATTTTTTCTACTAAATTAGATATTATAACTCATCACAGTATAGTTTTTTGGATGCATGTGTATCCCTTGGATATTAAGTTTTGTTTTTCGTTTTTAAAGATGTATCACGAAATGAAGCAAACAAAGAAATATATTTACACCATTAGTTTATCATTAGAAAATAGAGTCGGTTCATGAAAGGTAATGATAAATTTAGTAGAGTTTCAAAAAAAATTTATTTTAATTTTTAAATATTAAATCACGTGATATAATAGAAAGACAGGACACGTCTCAAAGTATCATAATTAAATTATAGCTAAAAACTATATTCCTTAAAAGTCTAGCATGACCTATCTCGACCCATTATGATGAAAGTCTAATTTGACAAATATAAATTTTAGAAAAGAAGAAATTTTGCTCCAACAACATACATACGAAGATCATAACCATCGACTTAAAAAAATGAGACACACAGAATTGCAACCACTTCAAATATAATCAATAAATGAGTAGTTTACTACAAAGAGAATTATTTCTTGAACTACAAAGTAGATTAGTGAAAATATAAATTTTTACATCTATTATCATTAAATGAATACAGCTTATTTACTTCTTTCCTTCGTGATTAAAATGATAAATTAAAAGAATAAAACAGCACCTGTTTACAATATACTCTAGCTTTTTCTAATTTTCTCCCAAACAAAAATTATTTTACATTACAAAATCAAACCATTGCAAACCCATTATTAATTTAAAGGAAAAAGTGCTAATTTTTTTCAATTTTATCGCACAATTATTCAGGAGCGAATCTGAAGAAGAATAATTCCTTAATGGTAAACTCACAATCACATTCAGAATATAAAAGAGAATTAAATCCCCAATATTTTTCATGGGAATCACTTATTAAGTACAAGCATTGGCAGCATAACGTACAAGCATTTGATAGCAGTACCAAGCGTTTTTCTAATACATTGACTAAAATAGTAAAATAAATATAAATTATATGGTAAAGAAAAAGAAGCAATATAGCTGTAACTTTTTAATAAAAACTAGTGGCTTTTTTTGATAGCTATGACTCTGCTGGCTGGGTCTATTAATCAGTCTATATATAGCAGGTGAAGCGTTATAGGCGCTCCATTCAATCTTTCATTCCTCCAAAGCCAGCCATTCTCCTCCTCCTTTATCTTCTCCTCTTCATTAAACGCTCAAAGTTCAAGTGTGTTTCAGGTAAGAAAAAAAAAAATCCGGTCTTGGGCATTGGCTCTGCTTACTCTGGTTCAGTGCACTGTCTTTCTTTTAAGGCTTTTTGTTTGGTTTGCACATGTTTGCCTTGTGATTTTGCAGCCTGAATTTTTCTGGGTATTTTTTAAATTGTTCGTTTAGAGGCTGTATGGCTCTGCATTTGTGGAATCCTCTGTTTTCTTCTTTGTAGTTTTTATTCTTTACCTGCTTTGTTTGATTCTTGTGTGGTTGCTTTGTTTCTAGGTTGTTGCTTAAAGTAGAACAGTTGCAAATCCGGGAGATTTTTATTTGTTCATAGTTTCCCAAATATTTGTTACTTGAGTGATTGACTTGTATTTGTATTTTGTTCATAGATTTGTATTTATTCTATCCATGTTAAAATATTAACATATGCTTGAATATGAGGTGTTAACTTTCGTTAAGTAGTCTATTTCATGAATTATGGTAATTCTCATTGCAAAATTTGCCTTGCTCCTTCTTGTTGGCTTTTGTGTTATTCCATTAATGCTGGCGATTGCATGACACTTTAATACTTTTCTGCGCTTGTGCATGCATCATTCTTGTTGGCCTTGTTTCTTGATTGAAACACCAACTAATTTTGATCCACCTGTGCTTATAAACTCTTTATAGTTTCTCTAACTAATTCGAATCCTGCAGAATGGGAAGTACCGAAGGAACTTATGGCGCGTACACCTATGAGGAGCTTGAGAGGGAACCTTACTGGCCTTCTGAGAAGCTCCGAATTTCCATCACTGGGGCAGGTGGTTTTATTGCCTCCCACATTGCTCGGCGTCTGAAGAGTGAAGGCCATTACATTATTGCTTCTGACTGGAAGAAGAATGAGCACATGACTGAGGATATGTTCTGTCATGAATTCCATCTTGTTGACCTTAGGGTCATGGACAATTGCTTGAAGATTACTAAGGGAGTTGACCACGTGTTTAACCTTGCCGCTGATATGGGCGGTATGGGCTTTATTCAGTCCAACCACTCTGTCATCATGTATAACAATACTATGATCAGCTTCAACATGCTTGAGGCTTCTAGGATCAGCGGAGTAAAGAGGTTTTTCTATGCCTCTAGTGCCTGCATCTACCCCGAATTTAAGCAGCTGGAAACTAATGTGAGCCTGAAGGAGTCTGATGCCTGGCCAGCTGAGGTTTGTTACTTTTTAGTGGCTAACAATTTGGAATCTTCTATTATTTTTCATTTTTGAGTATTGGACATTCCTAATGCTTTTCATATTTCCACTTGGATTTTAGCCTCAAGATGCTTATGGCTTGGAGAAGCTTGCAACTGAGGAGTTGTGCAAGCACTACACCAAAGACTTTGGAATTGAGTGTCGTGTTGGAAGATTCCACAATATTTATGGGCCTTTTGGAACATGGAAAGGTAAGTTCTTTTTGTATCAAAGTTTACATGTATGGATGTTTTGTCATCTTCTGTATTATATTAAATTGTCGTTATGTGTTCTCATAGGTGGAAGGGAAAAGGCTCCTGCTGCTTTTTGCCGAAAGGCTCTTACTTCAACTGACAAGTTTGAGATGTGGGGAGATGGACTTCAGACTCGATCTTTCACCTTCATTGATGAATGTGTTGAAGGTGTGCTCAGGTTAGCAATTACTGGTTTTGTTGCTAATCTCTCTGAAGCTCACATTTCCTTTCTTGAGGTTTCTCGGTTTCATGCAGTAGGTGATTGTGTACCATGAATCAAAATATTACACTTAGATTGTAGTGTTTCCTCCTTTGAAAACTTCCTCTAGGTTAGTTGAGTTTTAGAGATCAATGCAATGTTGAACTGCATGAGTTAACTCAGATTTACCTATGATGCAAACGTAGTAAAATATTTGCTAAATGTGTTAAAAAGGCAAGTGTCTTCTAGATTGCTTTCTTGATGGTTAGAGACTGGAGTTTGGAGGATGGCCATGTTTCTTAAATTATCTCATCAACCACAATTGGGAAGTCATGGGAAAGAAATAATTCTTTCTCAATGAGAAAGGAAAGAGGCTTTAATGTGTTGTCTTTTTTGTGTCAAATGTTCTAGTTAGAAATTGTGATTGGTACATTACACTGTACAAGCCTGACATGGAGACCATGATAAATTATATCTGTTTTGTGTTTTCCGTGAGATTCAAATTGAAATCAGATTGCTTGACTACTTTCTCGTTTTGGAGTTTCTGTTTGAGCTCCTCTAATTGATGTGCTATCTTGAATTTAATATCTGTAGATTGACGAAGTCAGACTTCCATGAGCCGGTGAACATTGGTAGTGATGAGATGGTTAGCATGAACGAGATGGCTGAGATTGTTCTTAGCTTTGAGAACAAGAAGCTACCTATCCACCACATTCCTGGCCCTGAGGGTGTCCGCGGTCGTAATTCAGACAACACACTGATCAAAGAGAAGCTTGGTTGGGCACCATCAATGAGGTTGAAGGTACCAAATTAATGAATTCTCCTCGTCCTGGTTGCAAATTGCTTTGTTGCTCCTAGTTCACGATAAATTTTGGTTACTTCTACACAGTAGAATATTAATGTGGGAAGTTTTTTAGTCTACAAGAATTAAGAACTGCATATTCTTGTCTTTTTGTCATTTTGGATCGGTCACATTATTTTGCATTGCATCTTCCTATTTTTTAACTGCTGACAAACCCTAATATTCTGTAGGATGGGCTGAGAATTACATATTTCTGGATCAAGGAACAGATTGAGAAGGAGAAGACTCAAGGTATTGACCTATCTGTTTATGGATCATCGAAGGTGGTAGGAACTCAAGCTCCAGTTCAGTTAGGCTCACTTCGTGCTGCTGATGGCAAAGAATGAAGTGGTTGAGCCATACATATCTTGTAGTTGCCCTCAGAGTAGCCATGTTTTATTATGCTATGTCTAGCAATCATAATGCCATGTTGTCTTATGATATAAAGCTATCATTATGTGTTAAGAAGGTACTTGTGTGGAGATTCAGGAATTCTCCGAGTTTGGACCATTCTTCATTTTGGTTTCTAGTCTGTACCATGTTGAAGTATCTAGGAGAAGCTTTTGCGCTCGCATTGTATTTTACCTGGCTTTTCAGTAGATGCTGCTGCAGTGGATAATAGCTTATTGCCCTTTCTGTATTATTTGTCATTTTGAAATAAAAATAATTTCAATTTTATTTCCAAGTTGTTTCCGAATTTTCTTTAGCTGCTGTGATCTGCTTATGTTTTGGTTGCTCACAGTGGGTTTCTTATAAATATAAGAACTGTCAATTTACTCAGCACATGGTGGCACATGGCACAGCATGGTTGAAAAGAGAAACTTTTCTATATTTGACAATGGTTGATAGTTACAACTAGTAAAGCATAAGTTTTCTTTGTTTGCTGGCTATATGATAGAAGCTTTTTGCTTATCTTGCATCATGTAGTGAACAGGGAAATACTTACCTTGCTTATCTTATTGATGGTTGGCCTCTTGGTCTTGTTGTCCCTTGCTGGTCATGGATTATGCTGGAAATGTTTTAGATGTGTTTTGTGACTCCCTTGAATCACTTCCATGATCAGTATTAGCTTCTCCATTGAGACCTGCTGCACATTGTTAGAGTCGTGCATCAATCCATCATGACGGATATTCTCTCACGATATTCCAAGACAAGGGGGTTACTCCTCTCTTATCTTCGTTCTGCATTCCTAGGTTTTGCTTTGCACTGTAGAAGTTAAATTGGGTTTGTTACAGAAATGATATTGGTTTCCGTTCTTTAAGGCTTTTGCTCAAATTGCCTTTGTTTTAAGCTGGTGATAGTACCACTCTACATTATGCTTATAGTCCGCCTGCATTCATCATACATTTGAGTTATTCTTCCTGTTTGAAAAATGATTTTAAATTAATTAGAAGTGCTTTTATTTAGCTTTGCATGCCAAACACAGCTGGGTTTCCAATACTCCTACTCGTAGGCGTTGCTCATGTTGAGTTGCGTACATTGCGCTCATCGTACATTTTAGTGATTCTTCCACTTCAAAAAGCAGTTTTAAAATATCTAGAAGTGCTTTTTATTTAGATTTGCATGCCAAACACAGCTGGGTTTATGATACTCCTACTTGTTCTAGTGCTTGTGAGCTTTTTTTGTCCTTGTCTACGGGGAAAAACAAAGGTGCTTTTGGGGCCTTTTAAAGCCTTTTGGGCATACTTCACACAAGGGGGTCTTTCGAGTATAGTGCCACTCATCAATGCGGCTTAATTCTTGATGATGAAAGTTGATGACGATTGGATTTGGATTTTGGATTCTATGGCTTAAAAATTGCAGGGGGGATAGCCTCAAAACGTGGCCAAACCTATAAAAGGCTCAAGTCGACAAGAAAAACATGGCAACCCCATCTTCTTACGTGGCTCAAAAAATAGCTTCAAAAAAGTAGTAAATGTAGTAGCATACACGCACTTTTGCTTATTGCCATCACTTTCTAAAGACTTTGATGGCGACTCAGCGCGCAACAATTGGCTTCTGGCCACCATGCAGTGGGGCTTGCTTACTAGCAAGTTGGTCCTTTCCAAAAGCCTTTTTGTATTAAGCTTTGGTGTGCCGTTTGGGGCATGTAGCACATGGTGAGCCCTCTAAATGTTTTGTCATCGTAAATCAAACAATTAGCTGAGAGTATGTATTTGGTATTTTTATTAAAATCATTCTCAAATGCAATCGTCTATATTGTTTAAAATATGAATTCGATATTTTATAATGATCTAAAATAATTTTTTAGTGTCGTTGTCGCTACAAAACTTCGAATTCATGTTTTAAAATATACAGAAGTCTGCTTTAAAGATCTCATTTTCACTAAGAGTTTGTGTTTATGTTGAATATGATGTTATGATTCAAGGTTCAAATTTTTAGAGGACGTTTAAGATCACATGGTCTTGTTTGCAAGGGCATTGGTTTTACATTTGCATGAGGCCCGGTTAAGAAACGACAAAAAGCTTGTGGGGCAATGATTGTGAAGGAATCTTACTGCAAACATGGTGCACGTCCTTCGGCAAAAGTAGTGTTTATGTTTTCCTTGTTTTTCATGTGTCGAGGGTTGGGGGCATGACTGTTTTAACCTATAAAATTATGTTAAATGAATCCTAAGTTCTGTTTCTGCCAGTGAGTTTTTTGGACCCTGTAGATCAACTCTTTTGGCCATTCGAACATCAGCTTGCAAGAAAGGGTTTATGCAAGAATATCACTCTTGTTCTGACCATTAATAGGCTTTCAGTATCCGAAAGCCCTTCTGAGATGCTTCTTATCTACCATTCCAATCCGAGAACACTAACAGCAAAAAGCTTAAATGTATCGCATACAGCCACATAAAGGTCCCAAATTTGCATCATAGATGATACATAGATATATGGTATCGTGTAACAGCATTAGTTACATAGATATATGGTATCATGTAACAGCATTAGTATAATCTGATGCTTCATCGTAAAAATTCATGTTTCATATTTGGCTGTGCGGGGGAACGTATGAACATAAATCTAAGGGGTAACACGTAAAACCTCGTAAGGTCAAGCTCTGACAACCAAAGAATCCGGCAATACCTACTTTCCCTCAATTTTCAAAATCATGATAAACGGGGTTGGCATCAAGCTGCTCCGCAAATTTCTCCAGAATGTCCTTCACATGTTCCCTAAACTCATCCTCGGTTTCCACAACACTCTTACTGCCATCAGCATCTGCAAATACAGCATCATAAAGAAGAACCACTGCTTCATTGGCTTCTGAAGGTGGCAAGCCAATATCTTTCCAATTTTTCTCAAGGAAACCCCTGATTATAGTTGTACTTGTTCGGTCACCCTCCAAGTTTTTCTTTTCCTTTAGCATCTTCCCAATGACACCATTCAGTTGCTTTTCATCTGCCAAAAGCTGCAATATTCCATTGAGTGGTTATTAGTATTCAATAAAGAGAAGAATCAAGATTGAAAATGGTAGAAACTTTTCATAATACTCTTATGGCAGCTAGAATTAACTGCTGACATCTCAAAAGTCCTGAATGATATCCAAGTTTCCATGGTGGCCAATGGTCTTTCAAAAGATTCCACATTCTCAAAACTAGAAAGAATCTTGAAACCAAAGAAATATCAAGTAGTATATGTCAAATCTTGAATTGTCAGTGTTCCAATAGCCTTAACGAATAATTTTAAATCATTCTTGACATATACTACAGTAATTTTTTTTTGGGTTAAAAATATTCCAAGTTGATAGTATATCATTCATTTCTTCAATTCATAATAATAAAAAATTGTACATTTCTTGAACCCTGAATTAGTCACTGTGCGCAAAGATAAATCAATGTGGAAGAACAAATGTGCAATGCTATCAATCTAACATGGTGTCCATTTTCAGTATCGCAGAAATTCAAAGAATCATTCTTCATGATTTCCCATCACTCTTAGGAGAGTACCAAAACAAGAGAATGATTAATGACAAGGGAAAACAAGATGCTGGATTACCATTCGAAGCTTGGAACCATTAATGATATTGATGTTCTGAATGATGATGATATGCTTCTCAGCCAATGCATCAGCGATATCTTGTAGCACTTGCTGCAGTAATTCAGCAAATTGTGCTTGGCCCAGCTCTTCCTCCCCTTCAGCTCCATGTTTCTTCAAGATGTCATTTAACTGAGGGAATTCTGTTGAATTGACACTTTGCATATCAATTATATCGACTTAAGAACAGCTCTAAGTGATTGATGAAAATAAATTACACTTTAGCACAGGATCAAGGACTTGGTGATGGTCATGCACTCATGCTTCTAGGAATTACATAAGAAAATGTGGAATACAAAAATTGATGCAATTCCTACAACCTTAACTAGGAAATCTACTCCACTACCTTCGCCAAAAGCTTAAGTGTGCTCTCACTTGTGTCAAATACTGAATAGTTATTGTCCCTCGAATCAAACTTTTAGCATTTAAACTTCCCATCCTAACCCCCAACCCTAATGAGAGTTTAACTCGATCCAAGATCTCTTGTACATCCTCAGGAGCCTTACAAGCAAACATAGAAGAAAGAACCCACTTTTTAGCAGGGCTTTTCTGAAATATGAAAGGGAAAAGGGGCAACTATCGAATTTATCACTGAAAGTAGATCCTAAGCAAATGATGCATTATTCCGTAGTATCCCGTGTTCAAGAGGTCTATAGTTGATGTTTGCTAAACAAAAATCTTGAATGATATTAAGGAACTCATAAACAAGGTGCACAAAAGCAAGCAATATTAAATAATAATAATAATAATAATAAAAATTTTGGCACTTTCTCATAGCATTAACTTCGCCTTGTTAAGTTCCACAAACAACTTGTTGATACATAGACAAAAGTTAAAAAAAAAAAAAAAACTTAATTTGGCAGTTGGAACTAACTACATCACAACAAGAATATTTTATCAAATTATGCATATATCAGTATAAGATGTCAGTGCACATGTGAACTTGATCTGCATACAAGCAAACCAAGAACCCTAGCACATCCAATATATGTACATCACAATTCAGAATGAAAAGGAAATGAACCTGAAAACGGAGGCACACCCAATTCAACTCCCATATGACCAAGCGCATTGCGTATCTCGCCTTTGCAAACCTTGCCCTTATCTTCAGTATCCAGATCGGTGAACAGATTTTCGGCTAACATGGCGAAATCATCTTCATCCTCCAAAAACAACTTCAGTGTCTTACCATCCAATACAGACACTACTAGCGGATCATCTAAATTAAAAACCCACATAGGAACCAACGTTACACATTCACAACGAGTTTTAAAATCAATCAAAATTTAGAAAATTTTTATTATTACTTCAACCGAACCAAATAAAGTTTAGCAGCAAAAAAACTCATACCTTTGAGTTCATCGGCGATGGCAGTGATGTAATCCGAGGCCAGCCTGGAGGCTTGATCTCTATCAAACTCCTTAATTCTGAAAGTGACGTCATCGTCGGAGCCGGCAATATGTTTTAGAGCGGTTGACTTGAGGTTTTGAGGCAATGAGAGGCCGAAAAGAGAGGAAGATGCTTCGTTTTCAGCGAAATTGAGGAGCTGAGCTCCAGTGACGGTGCTGCCGTCGGAGATGGGGAGGGCAAGGGGATGAGGGAGTGATCGGAGCTGGGTCCCGTCCACGACTGTTAAGCCTCCGGCGGACATTTTGAGTGTTTGATTTTAGAGTTTGAATCGGCCCGTGCTGTTGAGGTTGTAAGACAAGAAACAGGACTAAGAAATTCAACCAGTCTTGTCTGAAGGTAGACTTTATTTTGATTTGTCACCTAAAATTTTCATTAACTTTCCAAAAACACCATTTATTTTTAAATAATAATTTTTTTTTATTTTCAAATTTTTAACAAGGATAGAAGCACTAATTATACATTAAAAAAAAAAAATTCTGTGGATATGTCTGGATGATGTATTTATTATTATTATTTGTTGGGGATACATTCAAATATAAGTAAATGAAAACTTATTATTTGATATTTATATTCTTTGAAAAAAAAATTCAAGTTAAATAACTTGAAAAATTAAAAAGAGTTAGGTGAATAACATAAAAATAAATACAATTTTGATTCTTAGCTGGCTCCATCTGGTATAATTTTTTTAATAGAATTTATTCAAGTTGAGCTTTTACAAGTAGAGTTTTATAAAAAAAAGTTTGGTTATTAATGAAATTTTTTATTAAAATTTGTACAATTAATTTAATAGACAAGTTTTTAAAGTTATGCTACGAATAAAATGAAATAAGATTACAAAATAAATAAAGGATATTTAAGATAATTTAACCTTTTAAAAAAGTTCTGAAACCTTTATTCCCAAAGCCAAAATTTTAAATTTTTTCTGATGGAGATAAAATAATTTATTTAATCAATTAAAAAAATTATTTAATCTTAAAACCTCTACTCAAAATACAATTAATTAATTATAAAAATAGCTAAAGTTTAAGAATAAAACTACTATATATGTTATTTATTTTGAGAAGTAATACTTTTAAGTTTCTTTAATTGACAGGAAAAATGATTTCTTTACGTAAAAATTGATGATAAATATTTACACTGAAAAAATCTGCGAGGGCTAATTTTGAGAGTTGGAGATTAAATAACCTATTTAACGCGAGCGTATGTGGGCCCCACTTGCGGGACTCTTCTTTAAATGACACGTCATCAACAAGCCAGCGCAGCAGCGAAGGTTCCGCCACACCATCAGAAGTCCTGCAAATCACCAATCAGCCTCCGGGACCGCACCAACGTTGATATCGAAAGAGTGAAGCAATTGGCATTCCCTCATTTTCCTCATACAACACCACTTCAAATAAAATTATATTTAAAGACAAATAATAATTTAAGCATACTTAAATATTTTTTTTAACAGATTACTTACATTCATAAATCATAATTAATTTACATTTTTGGTCTCCTGATTATAATCAAATCTTTTATGTTACTTACCTTTGATATATATAAGGTAGCAAGACCCTATATAATTACTCATTTTATCGCCAATGAGGATATATTTTATTTTAGATGGAGATGACGACATGAATTATTAATGATAGTAAATTAATAATTTTTATCTTTCAAACATTAATTTATATCTTTGGTCATAATTTTTCGCCTCTCTTCTCTATCTTATCACATTCCAAAATTTAAAAGCTTCAAACTTTAAAAAAAAAAAAAAAAAATGCACTGTGTTATGAAAATGTTGATTTGTCCATTTATAATTGGATTTGTAAAATAATCCTATGAGCAAAGAGTTGTATGGGTAGTAGAGTTCGAGAAGAAAAAAAAAATTGTAACAATTGAAAGAAGAGCATGCGATTCTCACAATATGACCGAATTCTCGCCTTAATTCAAACAGTTAAATTCACGGGCAACCACAATCAATTGTGATCTCTCCATTTAGTATTTGTTGATTATGCTCGTCTTCATGGTTAACAATGCCCCTATCTAACTCATCTTATCTACCATTGATCATGTAAAATTTCATGTAATGTTACAAGTAGCGCCCCACCCACACACCCCCAATTTCTGTTAATAGTTATAATGATTTGAATTAGCTTTCCTTTTTAATAAAACGTTATTTTTGGTTTATTTAAGTTATTTAGTTATCTTTAAATTTTAAAATTTGAATTGACTTTAAAAAGATTAGAAACTACCTATTTTAATTTTCATCAACTACTTGTATTTGATAAATCAAAGCTCATTTTTTTTAAACATTAATGAATACCATATTATTTGGTACTCAAATGATAAGATTCTTATCATTATCCTTTTTCAAAACTCAATACATATTACCCTCTTCTTTCCAAATCAAAACTGAGAGATTTAATATTTTCTTACACCCTTTGGTTTTGGTAAGTGAAATTCTCCTTTTTTTTTAATTATAGGGTGGCGATATCTGGTATTTCCCCTTAATTATAGTAAAGTCTCCCCACTTTTTAGTTTATTGTGTAACTAGCATTTTGCTGTAGTGAAGTAATTAAGACAAATAATGTAATAAAAACTTAAATTATTATTTTATATCTATTATATCCTTTCGTAAATTAAAATGGATTCTTTGATACACACATATAGTACTTGATTTGATGGAGGAATGAGACATATTTAATGGAAAGAATTTATGAAGAAAAATAAAGCAAGTTTTATTTTAATTTTTGTAATTTTTAATAAGACATTTGGTTCGATTCTGTTTGAACCAAATTGTATTATGATAGTTCAATTCAGTTCGGTTTGAATAGTAAAAACTAAATGATTCATAAATTTTTAAACAAATTAGTTTAAAACTGAACAAACCAAAAAAAAAACAAATGGTTCAGAAAGAAAATTTTAAAATAGATTTTATGTTAGTATCAAGTGACTATCATTGTGACAATTTACACTTCATTTTAATTGGTTTAATTGTTGCTTGGCTCACTTTGAGAGTTAATGTAGGTATTGTAGATATGGACATGTGTTGATAACTTGGTGTTAAGTTTTAATATTGTCAAAAGACATGTTAAAAAATCAAGAAGTGGTGAATGTTAATGACTAGTTGGCAATGGAACTTTGAAGTTTCTTTTATATGTGATTTTGTGTTGTTGCTTTCCTTTTTTATTTATTGTTGTGGATTTGTAATTTATAGTGAATTTCGAGACTACATAAGTTTGCTCCTTGTTAGACTTTATTATGTTGATTTATTCAACTCTATTATGGTGTTTATTATTTGTAAATTTATAGACTCAAGATTATTATTGTACTAATAGTATCTTAATGTTATTTTTTTCAATTGAATATACAAGATAAGATTACTCGGACTAAACAAAACAAAATCAAACTATAGAACTAAATTGAACTAAACTAAATTAATTTGGTTTGTTACAATTCAATTCTAGTGTTTAGTTTGTATCTGGTTCACAAAATCATGAACTAATTACTTATAGTTTGATTTGACTATGGCGATACCCTATTTTTTAACTAAGAAAATGATTATCTCACTTTTTTTAATGAAAAGTATTATATTGTTAAAAAATGATAACTCTCAAAATAATTTATTAAGTTTTATTATAATTTACTTTATTTTATGTTGTGGTAAGATTTGAATTAGTGAAAAGTAGTTGCTTTTATTTTCTAAAAGGATTTGAGTCCTCTCCTAGTCTAATTTTTCGTAAGGTTTGTAAAAGATTTTAACAAAAGAAAATTAAATAATTCAACTGATAGGATTAGATTGAGCCGGTTTCCTCCAACTAAAATCATAAATCCCACTCACCTCTTAATTGTTTTTATAATAGTTAATAAACTCCGTAACAACATAATTTTATAATATTAATTTTATTTTCAAATACACTTTTATTTTTTTATTTAAATTAAATAAATCATATAAATGAAAATTTAAAATTTTTAAGTATTAAATACTTAAAAAATTAATATTAAGATACTTTTATACTTTTTGTTAGTTTTAACTATTTTTCTTTTATTAAGTATATATTTTATATTCCCAATATAAATTATTAAACAAATAACCTATTTATCCCTCTTTTTCTTTAAAATTTTGATGTCAGATGAGTTTTTGGATATGATAAAAATAATAGGGGTAATCGATATATGTTGATTTCAGTAAAGGGAAACTGGAAATCTCTTTATTAGATTTATTCTTAACTAGTTTTAATATAAACATCGTTTTGGGCTAGCTAAACTTCTAAAACTAGGGGTTGGTTTGTTAAATGTCTGAAATCTAAAATTTTATTAATTTCAGTCCTTTTTAAAATTTACTTGTTTATTTTTTGTAACTTTTATTTGATTTTTATATATTTAACTTTTATGACTTTTATCTGAAAGAAAAAAAAAATGTCTGAATAAGAAGTAAATATTATATTCCAAAAATACCTCTATGAAATATATTTATTTTTTAAACTATAAAACCTAATTTTTTTTTTGTTTGATTTATAAGGACATAAATGTCAAATAACTATGCTTATGATGCTTTTCATTTATTAAAATAAATAAAATACAACTTATGTTTAGATATTTAAAAAAAAAATGTCATTTAGATACTCGTATTTAGACTTATTCAGGTTTTAGAAAAATTCAGATCCGTTCAGGTTTCATACAAAAAAACAAACATTACCAAAATAAATAAACATACTCGAGAAAAATTTAGACATATTCAGATTTCAGATAAAAAAAATAAATACTACCTTAAACATGATTCCACAAAAGATTTGAATTATCTCTTAATCTAATCTTTCCTAAGATTTATAGGAGATTTTAACACACGACAATTATATAATTCAATAGACATGATTAGATATATTCTTAATTTTCCTTAATAAACACAAAAGCTCACCTTTTTGGGCTAGGTAAAATTATAAAACTTACTAAACAAACAAACAGCTGTTAACTCTTTTTTCTATAATCTTTAATTGTTTTTTTTTTTTCGCGTTTTCTTTTTCTTTTCTTCAGTCGTTGTTCATATTTTCTCTAACAAATTCAAAACCTCCTCATCTATCAACCATAGATGAGGTGACGTTTTTTTTTTTTAAACAAAGGCAAATGTCATCTTCTTCTTGTTCTTTTCTTGCATGAGAATTATTTGGATCATTTGTCCTTTTGTGAATTTGTTGTTGTAATTGCAGCCATGGCTATAGTTATTGCCGTCGGTGAAGTAGTTATTGCCATCCTCATTATCTGTAAATAATTGTGCATCGTCTACAAAAACATCCTTATGAACTCCATGGGGAAACGAATGGTTACTACCACACTCAATCTCCAAATTATCTTTGCTTAGTAAAAGGGATCCATCTACTTCGTTATTCTCATCTACCTTTCCTAAATGAATAATAGGGTTGAGCAACTTCGTGAGAATCATGTTCCTAATGAGTATAAATTCATTTTCCTATTCAATATTTATGGTTTTCTATATATTCTAATTTTAGTTGTATCCTATATTTTTTTATCTTTTGATGCAAGAATCAAGACTCAAGAGATATGACGAAAAACTATGATATTCACTTTGACGGAGATTCATGTGCTCAATCCTCATTGATTTTAACCTTTAGCATCAGCATGATGTCTTTGTACTACTCATGTAGCTTTTGGTGTGTTTATTTATTTATTTATTTATTTATTGAGGATTACATGTTGAAATTATTTAAAAAAGAATATTTGTTCATTGATATATTGATTCATTTTTATTTTTTCCAGTGGCAATTAATAAAATTAATTTCAACTATAACGTAGATTATTTTCCATTACTTATCTCCATTGAAAGCATTCACTTTTCAACAAATTAACATATGTTATTCAAAATACTATTTCTATGAGTATCAGTATGCCACTCATAACGGTTAACTTCAATTAAAAATATAACTTATATCATATTTTTTGTTGTATAATAAAATTAGGGGTGGCAGAAATCCCCACCCCCATTCGGAGAGGGTAAGGGGATAATTTTATATCAAATTTCTTATTTGGGAAAGAGACATGGATAATTTTTTACCCAGTTTTTTATTCGGGAAAGGGACGGGTATGAGCTAAAATCCTCATCCCCTCCCCATTTCTCCATTTCCTTATTTTTATTTTTATTATAATTTTATTTTTAGAATTATTAATAAATAAATAACATAATTTAAATTATAAAATATTAAATATTAGTATAAATAACAAATATAAAAATATTTATCCAAATATACTACAAAACTTTCAGGCCTAATTAATTAGCGGTGAGCATGAATTACTATTCTACCAAACCTTATTTCAAATATCTTGGCTCAAAACTGTTTTAGATTATGAGTTACATTGCTTATATTAGTTTTATTGTTTTAGATTTGAAACTTGATACTATATCTCAATTTGCCACATTCAATGAACAGAATGAGCATGAGATGCAAGAGTAAATTATTAAAAATATTAATTTCAGTATTTATATCCATTTCATTTATTTCATTATTGATATAAAAATAATTTTTTTTCTTTTTACTATAAAATTATGAAGATTGACGAAGATAATTATTCCAATGATTTGTGTTTTGAAGTGGGGATGGGGAGGGGATGAGGACATATGCAAAATATTAGGGATGGGTACGGAGATGTCGATTCCCTCCCCTCCCCTCCCTATTGCCATCTCTAAATAAAATAGAATAAATATTTTTTCTGACCACATGTTTTTTTCAACTATGTTTTATCTTTCAAAATTAATGTATGTTTCACGAACATTAGTTAGTTGAATTTGATGTTGTATTTTTGGCTATCATTCATTAATCATGTGTCCATATTATTTTTTATCCATATTAATTAATCTATTTTTTATGGCCAATTTCGCTCAGTATAATCCATATAAAGTATTTTTTTTTAATTTCCGTTTGCCCTTAGGATTAATTGGTTACTATACGAGATTTTGAAAGCAACAACGTGATTTCAACAAAATTTGGGTTTCAATATTATGACAAAAGCATAAAATAAAACTAAAATAAAATTTTGTAACCCAATTTTTTGTCGAAGTAGCATTTTCCTTGGGAAATATAACAGATTTATGTTCCCTTGTTATTTTTTAGTGGTTGCCACTTCTCTATAAGACTCACCTTTGTTTATGTAAAGCAGCATTATTTTTTAATGCAAGAAAAGTAATTTATCTTATGACGTTTCATTTTTTGTTTTCTTCTAAAGAATAGAAAAGTTGCACAATGTTCAATTGATTTGAATTTTTTTCTTTTGGGTAAATCAGTTGTCAAAGGCCTTTATATTTACTAGATTAAATCAATTTATTGTTTTACAATTGATTTTAACTTTTTAAAAATTTTCCGAATTTTCCTGCACTTTAAAATCTTAGAATAGAAAACTATTATATATATGTATGTATGTATGTATGTATGTATGTATGTATAAAATACAGATTTAATAATTTTGTTCAGCTTGAGATAATTACATTAATTTTGAAACACCCTATTTAGTGGTATTTTTTGAACAAGTGTGTGCATGCATGTACTCTTCATAAATCATACTGGAAAGGGTATTATACTTATTTTACAAATAATGGTATTTTGGGATGGGTGAGAAAACTTCGTGCTCTCTCAATCTTCCTCTTTAGTGTATGTTTCAATCTTTGAAACTTATGGTGACAACTAACAGGATTCTCAAGATATGTGACTGTTTATAAACACATTTTTTTTGTGCTTCTGTTTTCTAATTAATATTTCAACTTTATCCTCATTTGTTTTTTGTTCCTCTGTCATTTATCTCTTCTAATTTTCTTGATTATTTTTCCCACTTTACGACTTAACAATAAGCTAGACTAAAGCAAGAAAGACTAAGATATTTAGGATTTGTGAGTTTGCATTTTTAATAAACTCCACTAACTATTGTGGGATCTCACTAAGAAGACAAATACATGTACATTTTACTAACATTAGTTTAACCACTTGGCCTTGCCCGAGTGGCTAGAACCACTCTCTCACAAGTATAAGAGCAGTGGTTTGAACCCCCACAGATGCATTGTGGGGGTTTAATTTAAATTTTCTTCTTCAACACTTGAGTGAATGTTGAAGTCCCTCGAATATTATATTTGATGTAAACTATTCGAAGGTTAAAATATCGAATATTATATTTGATGTAAACTATTCGAATGTTAAAATATGGGCAGTGTTATATATAACATTTGATGTAAACTATTCGAAGGTTCAAATATGGGCAGTGCTATATATAAGATTTGATGTAAACTATTCGAAGGTTAAGATCTAGATAGTGCTATATATAATATTTGATGTAAACTATTCGAATGTTAAAATATGGACAGTGCTATATATAAGATTTGATGTAAACTATTCGAAGGTTAAGATCTAGGTAGTCTTATATATAAGATTTGATGTAAATTAGTCTCATTTATTGTTTGATTGTTTATATAAGATTTGATGTAAACTATTCGAAGGTTAAAATCTGGCTAGTGCTATATATAAGGTTTGACGTAAACTAGTCTCAATTATTGTTTGATTGCTTAAGATTTGATGTAAACTATTTAAGGGTTAAAATCTGTAAAATCTGTAAGCATGACCAAATTTCATCGGCAATCAACCAGACTACCAATAAATTACAAGAGAGAAACGCTAAGACCAAAGGAAAATTATAATTTCGTCAAGGCTAAGAATGCTGAACTGGACCAACCGGACCTTGGCGACCTCAGCCGAGAGTACGTAAAGCTATTTTCCATGGTGAACTCTCCAAGGTTTGAGTAGTAGCAGAGCGGCAAGCTTTAAGTGTCAGCTAGAAATATAGAGCAAAATAGAGTGATAAGACCAAATTACCCTTTGGAGTTGCTTGGCTGTCAAGACTGAACAAAGTGGGGTCGCTTTATTTCACTTGGATCTGTAATTTGGGCTGGCCCAACTGGCACAATAACAACAATGGACTATTGTGTGTTTATATGTGGCAACGACTGAGTTGCAATACCCGTAACTTACAGCCAGCCATCATGGATCGTTAGATTTGAGGATCTAAAATCGAATGGATGGTAAATAACATACGAAAATTATAACAGGTATAAATGGGTCAAAGAATTTTTCAACAATTAGTGGCGTACCGGGGACAATGGTTTGAATGAAATATAAAAGCGAGTGATTGGTTCTGAGTGATATGATTGAAAATAAATTAACTAGTTTAAATAATTCTGAATCAATTACTCACAAACAAGTAAGGGTGGGAAAAAATCGATGGGTTCCGTTTGGTCTTAAATCGAATTGAACCAGATGGTGGTCCTTTTTTTCGATTAATACTTATAACCCAATCTAAATTGAGCCGAATTGAAATTGATTCGTTTCGATTTTTTTAGTTTTAAACCATAAATTCTTTTTTGTTTTCAAAATTTTTCAGTTTTTGAATTTTTTTCCATATAAATTGATTGTTTTTTTTTTTAATTTTTATAATCATTCTAAATCGAAATATTTGGTTTGGTTCAATTTTTTGGTGGGCAACAATTTTTTTTTCGGTTAATTCTACAAAGATTTGGTCCTCTATTTTAAACCCTCGTTAATTCTATAATCATAACACATAATTAATCTTATGACTTATGAACTTTTGTAATTTATTCCAATGCAAACAAAAGAGGATAAAAATCAATACACTCAGTTGATGTTAGAATCCAATAACTAATGAGAGAAAAATACAATAATCTAAATATAAATATAAACTTATCGGCACTTTTGCTTCATAAATCAATTTTTAAGAGTTCTACCTAAGGGTTTCTTATCATTTGGTGTTACTGTTGGTTAAAAATCATTTCATAGTGGAATATCTGGATCGCGTTCTTTATAAAACATATAGAATTATTATAATCTATAAATCGTATCTTTACTTTCTTGTAGAAGTAATCTATGCCCCCAAATCAAGATTTATCACCATCAATAATCTTAGATCACAATCCGTCATTAACAATTTTTCAAGTTATGACCAAAATTTGATCTGCACTTGATATATATGTGCCTTTATCACTGCTGAAAGCAACTAGAAAGAGAAAATGTTTTTTTTTTCTCAAAGTTAGAGAGAAATTTTAACAAGCTTTTTATCTATCCTTTTAGTGGAAACCTTAGGATTTTAAAAACAAGATCAAGCCTAAAGTAAGACATCACTTATGTTTGTTATAGAAGTACACTTTGTAAAATAACATAAGGCCCGTTATATACAAGTATATTAAATAAAGTCTCCCATTGAATATTACATTTAGGCTTTTAACCCAAATAATTAGTTATCTTGCTTATCAATCTAGTAGTAGTGCAGTTAATTAAATAAGCTAAATCGGGGATTATATGGGTACATACAATAGTAGTTATAATAATTACGCTTGTAATTAAACAAATTCTATTATTTAATTTCAAATCTACTCCACTAAAAGATAGGAACTGATTTTTATAATTGTATGCTATCTAAGATAGTGTTCTTAAATAATAATCCGACTCATGCCACTTTGATTTTATTACTAAACAATCTTTTGTACTAGCCTGCTAATTAAATTGATATCTCAATTGTCCAATCAATTTAATTACATCTTATTCGTTGGCAATTACTGGTTTTCTTCAATGATTATTTCCAACATACTAATTATGTTGACACACTATGGGCAAAAAATTCTATGATCAAGTATCAAAAGCCTGTAAAGATATATGTTGTACAAATTTTATATTGTTAATCTATAATCTCACTGCTCATAATTGCTTACACCAAGATACTGGATAATCTTGAGTATAAGTGTATAATGTGCTGACTGATAACTCAAATGAAATGACAACCATAAACATGAAACTATAATTAACTCAAGATTGAGATTGCAATAAAATCAATACCTATCAGGTTTAATAAGTCTAATAGTCATTTCATGGTTAATTAAAACTCATATGTGATGAAATTTATTATAGTCAAACTACATTAGTAAATTCATACATGATTAAGACAAATCATTCAATAAATCTACTACAATCTAAATATAAATAAGCTGCCCAACTCTATTTATCAATTGCAAACTCAATTTATTTAATCGTAAATCGTAAGATAACTTACATTTATATCTTTTGTGAATCGTAAAATGGGCCATCTTAGAAAATAGATCCACCATAACAAAAACAGAATCACCATCACGAGTAGTTTTTGGCAATCCTAAGACAAAATCTATGCTTAAGTCTTGCCAAGATGTGTAAGGTACAGTTAGTGGGGTGTACAACCCTCAATTACGTTTCTTCGCTTTGGCTAGTTGACGAGTTCTACACTGAGATAAATAAAGTATCTTTAAGATAATTTAACATTTTTAAAAAAGCTCTTGAATCTCTATTCCCAAAATCTAAAATTTTAACTTTTTCTAATCGAGATAAAATAATTTATTTAATTAATTTTTTAAGAAAAATTTATTGAATCTTACAAACTCTACTCGAAATACAATTAAACAACATTAAAATTTTTTTAAAAAGTTTTAAGGATTAAATAAACATTTTTACTCATTAGATAAGGCGTGTTACACATACACTTAATTGCTTATAAAAAATAATTAAAACTTAAGAGTAAAACTATTGTGTATGTTATTTATTTTGAGTAAATAATACTTTTTTGAATTGATAGGAAAAAATGATTTCTTTATATAAAAATAGATGATAAATCTTTACATTGGATAATATTGGATAATCGATGCAAGGGGTAATTTTGAGAGTCGAAGATTAAATAATCGATTCAATGCTTGAAATATATAATAATTTTTCTAGACAGACCAAAACGATTAGTATCAATAAGGAACCATTAAGACCGAAAAAAATTATATTTTATTAAATTACATACAAGGGCAAAATGTAAAAGGGAGCTAAATAGATTTGGACGTGGAGGCAGGGGGAGTTGGTGGGGCCAATGGGGTTAAGTCTGGTGGGAACCCTTAAATATATTTATCGCGTTTGCCATTTGCGCGTTTACGACGGACAAATACGGAGTTGATTTTCTCTTGGGATGGGATTTGATGTACCCAACTCCACAGCATGCAATAGTATGGGCCCAACTTGTTGCACTCCTTTTGCCAATAGTCCAGCCCGTATTGAAAATATTGATGTCATGCTAGACTAAACACCACCCCACAACTTCTCTCTCAGCGATGATGGACTCCGGTGCTGCTCTATGCGGCTAACGATGTGTGAGGGATTTCGTAATTAATGATGTGTGAGAGATTTCGTAATTAACTTTCGGTGAGAGGGGAGGATTTTGGTCACAAAATGGTGAGAATTTCTCGAGATAGTTTGGTTCTCAAATTTCATATGTGGCTAAATTTAAAAAAGGCAAAAGTATAATGACTATCTGTAAATTTCCCATTACATCGCAGTAAGTTGTAACTATCATCATGGCTGCACTTGAGGGGTCGTCTGGAGTTAAGATAGCTCATGAAGCAGAGTTAAGGCGTGCGGGAAAACTTTTTGCAAAAATCAAGAAGACTAGAGACAACCGTACTCGTGCTGAATTGCAAGTGGCAATCGCGGAGGAGGAGGAGAAGGAGCAAAGGCTTCAAAAACAACTTGAAAAAAGGAAGAAAGAATTGGCAGAAGAAGAAAAGAAGAAAGAACTGACAGAAACAAAGGCAGGAGAAAGAGCAAAGGCAACATAGTAACTTATAGGCTAATTATAATATTGAAGAGTAAAATTATGAATGCATTAATGCAGCACTGCTATAATAAGGATGAACTTTTGTAATCTCTGACTGATAAATAATAATTCTACAATACAATGTATAAGTTACTAGAAAATTCATTCATATCAAATGTCATATTAGGACTATTTTCTTATCTCAACTAAATGAGTCGTGACTTATAAATTAATGTTTATTATCAGATATTTTCACCTTATTTTTTAAAAATGATTATAGTAAATTCCTATTATTTTTAAAATGTATCAATCAACAAAATTTTTGATAATTAACCAATTAAATGATGTTCGGAATTGGAAATCAGAGTACTCAATGATCTTTGCTTGCTTCATTGTGCTTTTTTCTTGAAAGTGTCTCCCTCGTTGTATAAATTTTGCGCTAGAGCAGGTGAATGCTTTTATCAACTTGTAATTTTGATATTGAGCATTGCTGGTTGAATTTGTGATACCATAATTTAAAATTGCATGTTAGATAAAGCATTGTGTTAAGAAGTTTGGTTAATAGATGATTAAATGGTGCGGATCATTTCATTTTTATTTCTTATGCCAATAAAAATAGGTCATGGTAATTATTAGTACAGTTCTATGAGTTTCTGAAATTGGAAGGCTGGTTATTTGATCGCAAATTATTATTATTATTATTATTATTTTAATTTTAATTTTTAGATGGTATGAGACATCTCACACCTACTAAAACATAACTAGAGATGGCAATAATACCCGCGAATCCGCCGGCCAAAACCCACCCAATGCGTGTAATTTTGTGGGTTGCGGGAATGTTTGGTTTTATAAATTGAAACCCGCACTAGGTTGCGAGTGGATTTAGTATTAGCCAAATATTCGGCAGATACCCGCATGAATATTCACTAACCTACATTTTTTTTAATTAATTTTAATTTAGTTTTAATTGAAAAAATTTAAATCTAAAAACATATACTTATATAGTTATTATAATTTTGATTGAATTTTCTTTAACGTAATGTATGGATTATTTCATTATTATAATTTTGTTCTTCGAATTAGTATTTAGAAAGTATTATCCTTTAAAAAATATTAATCTTAATCATTATTGTAAGAATCGTGTTGGATGAGTGCTAATAGTGGTGAATGAAATGAAGATCCTCTTGGAATTTGTGTTGAATGATAATATGAAATAATTATTTTTATTTTTAGATATTAGTTTGTGACTTTTTTTTTTATAGATTGTGTATTTTATACTTAAATTTGAGAATTTGTGTTGGATTGATGCTGAAATTTTAATTTTTCATTTCCATGATTAAATTAGAATTTAGTATAATTTAAAATTGAGAATGTTATGTAGAATTTTAGTTTATAATTATATTGAACATTTGTGATTATAAATATGAAAACCTACAAAAAATTCACTGAATATCATTATAGATTTAGTATTTATCAGAACTCACAGCGGGGTGAATTTTTCTTTAAAAAATTAAAACTCGCAACCTTTAAATTTTGTGCAAATATAAATTTAGTTTGCAGACGATACCCGTTACCATCCCAAAACATAACCCTTATTATTACTAGAATTTGAGAAGCTTGATTTATTTGAGGGACAATATCGCGAGGTAAAATGTTCATTAGCGAAATGTTTGCAGCGTTTTAGCCACTAAGACATTAGCACCCATTCGTTCTTTTGCAATTAATGAAGTAGTCAAACAAATACTTTCACTATTTTAGGTGCTGATATTTTCATTCCATGCTTTTACTATTTTAGGGCTCAGGTACTAACGTGTGTTCTTGCCATCATCTTTCGTAGGAGAGTACCCTGCAGTTGGACAAAAAATATATATACTGTATTATAAGAAAAACTTGATGTGATGCAATTCCAGTTTTAGTCAACAACGCAGAAAATCTTCTAGAACTTCGATTGCAGGATTTGCTTACCTACGCTGAGGAGAACTCGGGCTGTAGTCTGGGTTTCTACCACTAGCATTATAAGGACTGTAAAGTAAGGAGCAAGAAAAGCATCAACGCACACTATCTAATCAGTAGAGAAGCATCTTCTATAACTACGTAATATTTTGGGGACTATGATTGCTAAAGCCAATTCCAGGCCAGCTAACCAAAAAGGAAAGAATATGTGAAATGCCGTCAAGACATTGAAAAAATTAGATGAATAAACTTACCTGCTAGGACTGTATGTTGGGCTTGAACAAGAATATGAGGGAGATGTTGGTGAATATGAACTTGATGTCGGACTGCAGCGGGAAAAAAGGGAAAAACAAAGGTTGTTATAAATTACGTCAGCATAATTCATCGGAAAAAAAATTTAGTAATTATAACAACGATGATGAAACTATTAATAATTTAGCAAAATTTTACAAGACAAAACTGCAACAACACAGAAAGCTAGTATAGCCATAAAGATATCTCAGCATGTAGAATTCTATCAAAAGCAAGTCCTAATAAACCAGAAATGGCCCTAATACAAATATTAGACTTGACATATAGATTGCATATTGGCTTACCTGTATTTTGGAGATGAGGGACTGTATGGACTGGCTGGTGACAATCTTGCACTACTTGGTGAGTAGGTCAGCGATGGACTGTATGTGGCAGACTGAGGATTGTAACTTGGGGATGTAGGGCTGTAGGTCGGAGAATTTGGGTTGTAACTTGGTGAAGTTGGACTGTATCCGGGAGAAGTGGGGCTATAGGCTGGCGAAGTGGGGCTGTAAGATGGAGATGTAGGGCTGTAGGATGGTGAGGTAGGACTGTATGAAGGTGATGTCGGCCTGTGCGAAGGAAATGTTGGGCTGTACGAAGGAGAGGTTGGACTGTAAGATGGCGAGGTGGGGCTGTAAGCGGGAGATGTGGGACTGTAACTTGGTGAAGCTGGACTGTAACTGGGAGAAGCGGGACTGTAGCTGGGAGAGATTGGGTTGTAGCTTGGGGAGGTTGGGCTGTAGCTTAGGGAAGAAGGAGAGTAAGATGGACTTGTAGGAGAATAGGCAGGACTGGTTGGACTATAACCAGGAGAACTAGGACTATAAGTCGGTGAGGTAGGGCTATAACCAGGAGAGGTGGGACTGTAACCAGGGAAATTTGGGCTGTATCCAGGTGACGTGGGACTGTATCCAGGAGAGGATGGACTGTAGCCTGGCAATGATGGGCTGTACCCTGAAGATGAAGTAGGAGAGAAGGACAATGCACCAACATGAGGAGAAAAGGAAAACTGGGCATCTGCCATGGGGGATTGACAGAGATTTGGGCTAAACAAGCAACTCGGAGACATCATGCCTTCACGGTAAGGAGTACCAGATACTGGAGATCGACCGGGTGTCATCCCAAAATCCAGACCTTCCATATAACTTGGAAGCTGAAGTTCGATGGCATTCTTCTTTAGCATGTCATCATTGAGATACAAAGAACAGTCTCCAGTTCCAATAGGCGCAAGCTGACCTAACATTATATTCTCAGTGACCCCCCGCAAATAATCTGTTTCAGCATAAACTGCAGCATCAAGAAGAATGTCAACAGTTTCTTCAAATGAACATCTCATCATGGGTCCAGTATCATTCCTGTTGATGCCATGACGAGTGATGGCCATCAAGTGGCCTCGATAGGTCATGGTATCACAAAGAATAGCCAGATGTCGATAATTCACATAAGAGCCATCAAACGATATAACCACTCGCAATTCATCCAGCAGCGCGCGACGAACTGCCTCAATCCCTAGCACTTCAATAATTTCAATCAAGTGATTGCTTGTTGTCCTTCTCGCATCGACGTCTTCATGACACATTACAGCTAAAAGATTGACACCTTCAGTGTCCAGCATATGCTTCTCTTCCGACTTAAATCCTTCATTATCATCGTACCTGGTTGATTTAAACTTTTTAATAAACACCTTGTTGATATCAGGGATACCTCGAAGAGCCATTTCCATCAGCATGTTACTCTCAATCTTCTTCAAGAAAACATCATCTTCAGCTGATTCATTGCTCAGTTCTTCCTTTGGAGCTTCATTATTCATGATACGAATACGAAGGATAAGTTTTTCAGCATTATCATCATTGAATATACAAGTCAAATGATCATCAAACTCCTGATTTATCTTCTCAGCAACAGCAGCCATGCTTAACTTCTTGTCAACCATCATTTCCCGGTTCAACTCTATGCGGAGCAACCATGGAGATATTTTTTCAGGTAAAATTTCCTCATCTGGCATCTCATAGTATGACCTCACAAATTCAACATCCTCTTCAATAATTGTGCCCATAGGGTCCGGATCATACCATACTTCTGTAGCTTCAGTAACACTACGGAGAGTAGTGAACTCAAGAGCACATTGAACATTCTTGGCACTCTCCTTTGTTGAGTCAACTCCAGGTTTCAGATAAACAGAGAGTGAAGGCGTTTTGATTTTCTTAGCCACATTGATAATTTCCCTCAACCTCGGAACACCAAGAGTGACATTCTTTGCACTCACACCAGCAAAATGGAACGTATTGAGAGTCATCTGGGTGGCAGGTTCACCAATTGACTGTGCAGCAACACAACCAACCATTTCCCCAGGAGCTACTATTGACTGCAAGAATCGTGACTCAATCTCACCAATAACCCAGCCAAAAGCTTCACGTGTAAGCCTGTGTTCCTTCAACACCCTTTTACTGGAAAAAGTGCTACGAAGCAAGATATTAAAGAAAAGAGTGGCATTCTTTTGGGCTTCCAAACTCAATGGATCGTCACCAGGAACAACCTTCAACCTCTCTGGGAGCTTATCAATAGCTTCGACCACTTCCATTGGATGCATATCAGAAGGCCTTCGTAGGTCAACCTTGAAAGTCTTCTGTGCATTCCAGATAAGTCTCTTAAGGTTAACAGGGAGTGGCCAAGAACTATCACCCGTGGTTGCAATCTCTGTTGCAAGCTGGTATCTATCTGCTTCAAGTTTCTCAACTTCAGCGTCAAAAACATTTTGTAACTCTTTAATTGTTTTTAAATCGTCAATAAATTCTGGCAACATATAATTTGGGTTCCAGTTTTCTTGGTCCATCTCAAATTTGAAAGCCTTTTCAAATTCTGGCTTATTCATCTTCAAAGAATCAAGCGTCTGTGGTTCTATCCAGACTGCATCCATACCATCTTCACCATAAAGAAACTGGATTACATCACCCAATGAGTTCCTCACAGTCCCATCGTATTTTACCATTATATCTTCCATTGCCTTCACCAGTCGCCTCTGGATGTACCCTGTCTCAGAAGTCTTCACTGCAGTATCAATAAGGCCTTCCCTACCACCCATGGCATGAAAAAAGAACTCCTGTGGCGTCAATCCTCGCAGATAAGAGTTCTCCACAAACCCTCGACTTTCCGGCCCATAATCATTTTTCGTAAAATGAGGCAATGTCCGATCTATGAATCCAAATGGGATACGCTTACCCTCCACATTTTGCTGCCCCACACAAGCAGTCATCTGTGATATATTGATGAAACTTCCTTTGGATCCGGCGGTCACCATTGCTTTAAGATTATTGCTTTCTGATAAACTCTTCTGCGCACTATTTCCAGCAGCATCACGAGCTGTATTCAGCGACTGAAGATAGCAAACTTATTATTACAAACTGAAGGAACCAAAACAAAAGAACAAGCAAAAAAAGCAACTCTAGTTCGGCACCTGGTTCACTTTGTTCTCAAATGACTCCATCATAGTTCGTCCAGGCTCAGGCTCTAATCTTTTATCTTGGGCTGCCTGAATTGAATTTTTAACCGCATTCTTTGCTGTAGAAATAGTTTCATTGATTGTTTCCATTGTTTTTGCATCTGCAATTGTATCTCCAATTCCAATACTAAAACTATTCTGTAAAAGCCAATAGTTAACAAGCCACTGTGTATGTCCCAAGAACTTGCGAGCAGCATCTGGACCAACTTCCTCCCTGTATGCATGAAACCAACTTAAAAAGGTTAAAGTAGTAGAATTTGCTAAAAACAAAATGAAGCATTAACATTGTGCTGTATTTGCTTCACCATAGTATTTCACATACAATACTTCACATAAAGCAGCATAAAACATATTAGAGCAACAGGCAGCATTTTTCCTTATTTACATGTATGTCCTTTAAAAAAGATGTTCTGCACAATTTTTTTCCCTTCCCAAAATAAATATTAAAGCATTTGATGCTCCACCTAAACAATATTTCCTTTACAGTGAACCCAAAACGACAGATATGGTAGGAGGTCAAAATCACATAACTAGAATATCAAAGAATCTTGGTAATTCATACTTTTGACTACAATCAGCAATGCTTAAACATCCCCCATTAACCATATACCCAAAAGACTTACCAAATGACATGAATAAGACCTCCAGTTGATGAACCAAGGGTCTTCTTGCAAAGGATCCCAGAAAGCAACTCCCCCTTTTCTATTAGGACTCTAGTATCCCCTGTAGTGAGAAAACCATTGTCGCTTTCTGAGTGCCAGGCAGCTGTTCTGAGTAGATTTATACGCTTAGGTATGACAAGATTAAAAACTTGTTTTCCAGTCCAAAGAGGACGGGGTTTCAAAATTGTGGGTTGAGGTACTTTCCCATCAAAATCCTCCCACCACATCAAGATGTTCATAAAAACATCCTGCGAAAGGAAGAGAAAATTAGAAAATCAAGAGTATCAACAATGAAACGACAACATTAAAGTACATATAAACAGAGTGAAATAGTAGTTACTATCACCTTCTCAATAAATATATCTCTTTTTGTGATTTTACGGCATCCCAAAAGTGTATCCTGGACAATTCCCATTACAGGCCTATTTGATTGAGGGGACACAATGCATTTAGGCACCATCATTAACTCCATAACTTCTGCTCTAGTTTCCAATGACTGAGGAACATGCATGTTCATTTCATCACCATCAAAATCAGCATTGTACGGTGATGTAACAGAAAGATTCAGGCGGAAAGTTGAGTATGGCATGATCTTTATTCTATGTCCCATAATTGACATTTTATGTAGGCTAGGTTGACGATTAAAAAGAACAAGGTCCCCATCGTTTAGGTGCCGCTCCACCTGCAACCACATCATCAACAGTTAGCACTTATTATGGAAAGGCAATAACTATTTCTAAACCAGTTGGGGCAGTACCTTGTAACCCAGCTCCAAGTGGTGATCACTACTTTTCTTCAAGTAACGGAGATCAAGCCTTTGACCATCATCTCTTATGATATATTTGGCACCAGTTTTGCCAGGTGGAGGATGTGGCCCGTATTCAACAAGCTCTTTTAACCTGTTGTACAGATGAAAAAGCCTCCAATTCAACATGCATCTACAAAGATAGTATGTATACACACACACACACACACACACACACACACACACTGTATACCTTTCGATATTATAAGGGGTAACAGTTTCTGGATATGTGAGATTTAATGCTATACTCCAAGGAACCCCCAATTGATCAATGTTGATATTCGGATCTGGTGTTATAACTGTCCTGGCTGAGAAATCCACGCGCTTACCCATCAGGTTACCCCTGATCCGTCCTTCCTTTGTCTTAAGCCTACTACATATTGATTTAATAGGCCTACCTGATAGCTGTGTAGCCTGATCAACAATGAAGATACCCCAGTGATAAGTGGAGATTAACAATATGTATATGCATACAACTTATGCGTGTGCATGTAACCAACCATACCCTAGGCTGCCCAGGCAATTCATTGTCAAAATATGTGGATATGTAGAACTGTAACAATTGTGCAAACTCGGATATGATATGTGCAGGGGCCCCATTCCTCTCCTGTCTCATCAAATTCTCATTGTGCCTAATGATCATCGCCAATTGATGAGTCAAATCGTCCTGTAGTCAGAAATAACAAGCAATCAGAGTTCATATACACACTCAAGATGAGCTGTATGCACCTGAAGAATCCTCGATATTTCATCGTGTCATCATAAAAGTAGCAAAAATTTCTATATCTAGTTTAAAATGATTAAAGTGAATCCAGCATAAATGAGAACAGAATTATAAAGCAGGAACTTGCCTCACTCCTGGTGGTGGCATCCATCATCACTGAGGGCCTCACATGAGGTGGAGGAATTGGAAGAACCTGCAGAATCATCCAATCCGGACGGGCATATTTAGGATTCAATCCCAGGAGTTGGCAGTCCTGATCAGTTATCCTCTTCAGAACACTAAGAACCTGAAATTTGCCTAACAAAGTTAGCATCACGAAACAAGCAGGTGAAAATGAAGGTAGGAATGTATTGCCTTTGGAATGAGTTACCCTTTCTGCAGTAAGTGTCAGCTTTCTTTCAACAGGTTCAGGAAGTTGTTCCTGATCACCATTCTTTTTTCTTTGAGCCTTGTACTCTGCAATCATCTTCATGCCATCAATAGTCAGCTTTGGCTGCTGAGCACCACATCCACCCTTTCTCTTTTTAAGAGAGTCTTCACCATCTTGACCAGGGACATCAATCTCATCACCACCTTCGCATTTGGTCTTGGTTTTGCATGCTTCCAAAATCTTTTTAAGCCTGTTCTTGGGGTTCCTTAGTTTCAAAGCTAGCTTAAACCTGAGATTTTCCTGCTTGAACAACAAGCAATCACACATGAAGCAGACAATTATCTACTACAAATCTAAGGGTGGATGAAGAATTAAACCATACAGAGAATAACAAGCTTCATCTCATCTACCCCTTGAGAAACTAAATTCAACAGGAAAGGGAAGATTGACCCACAGTTTAGATAACCTAGTATTCAAGGAAAGCCTACTTCACAACGCAAACACGAAAACTACAAGGATCCATCATGAAAGCAGAATACGTTTCCAAATCAACAATTCTGTTTCTCAACCGGCTAATTGAATTACACACAATTGTCTACATATATGTTTTTTTCAAAAATACAGGGCTTCCACGATACATGCACGAATAACAAATGTTTCGCATTTTGCCTAATCAAATTTTTTGTCTTGTGTGCGCCAACTAATTAATGCTTAGTATACAATTTCGCATTTTGACTAGTGTCTTATAGGTTCACCGAAGATTATGTTAACGTCCCACTTTTTAGATACTATTTGGCATTCCCCTTATGCTAGTGAAGAACCGAACAGAGCCAAACCAAAACACACACAATGAAGGGAGTAATGTTACCCCATCAATAAGAATTTTCGAGCAATTGAAGCAAACACACCGCATAATAGTGAGCACAGTCTTCATAAACCCAACATGAAACATAGGCTTAGCAAGCTCCAAATGCCCAAAATGCCCCGGGCACTCTGCCATGTTTGCAGTGCAAGTCTCACACTTTATCTCTCTATTAATTGTACCAAGCCTAGGATCACTCAAACCCCCTGCCTTCGGCTTCCCTTTCTCTGTGGTTTTCCCGTGCTCGATCTGTGCCACCGACATTCGCCTCTGAAACACACCAAACGGTAATTTATTCCACCAACTGTTGGATAAAATTAAATAATAATAATAATAATAAGACGAAGAAGAGACTTTTACAATTTCATCAGGACTGAGAATGCCGAACTGCAGCAAGCGGACCTTGGCGACCTCGGCTGGAGAATACTGAAACCTATTTTCCATGGTGCTTTCAATTTTACAAAACCCTAATCTATTTTTTCAAGTATATACACAATGCTGTTCTTCTTTAAATCATGTATACTGCTTTTATATGTAAACCTAATCGTCTTAGGAAGCTGACTCGTTTTGCCTTTATCTACTGTAATGAGATTATACTTTTTTGTGCTTTTAATCTGGGGCGTCGCAAAAAATCTTTACACTCTCAGGTTTATCATTCATGTGTCTTGAGTTTTTCTGCAAGTTCTGAAGAAGTGAGGGGGAATTTTGAAGAGTGAGTCTAATATATGGAGCAAAATAGTATATAATGACGAAATTACCCTTTAGGTTTGCTTGGCTGCCAAGACATATTAAAACGAAGTCGTTTTAGTTCAGTCGGATCCTTACTCTGGGCCCATGTGCAGCGAGATTCATTGGGTCACCTATAAAACCACAACAGTAATGGACCCATTTGTAGTCCACTTTAGAAAATTAATTACAGATTTTTATATTCAAATAAATAAGAGGTTTGTAAAATCAATCAATTAAATTATTCTTAATTTTTTTTTAATTCCTTTGATAATCTTTGACCATTAAAGTTACATTAAGATGAGATTAATTTGATTATTTCACTTTTATAAAATAAAAAAGTGACCAAGAAACCTAAAAGAAGCTATTTTGCAATAATTATTTATTGTTTAGTTTGATGACCAATAAAATCTAAATTTTTAAATAAATCCAATAATTTTCAAATGCTCATGTTTAATTGGCATAAACTTGAAAATTCAAAATTTTTATAGACATAATATCAAAAAGACATTTTTTTAGTTTAATTGAATAGTAATCATATTAATAAAATAATATAGATAAATAAATCATTAAAAAAAACATTGAATTTTGCATACATTTTTTTTAAAAAGAAAAAGAAGTTAAATAAAGTAAAAGAGCCTTTGTGAGTATTATTTTCATATTTTCACCCATATATATTAAAGTAAGTCAAAGACAGTAATAAAAAAAAGTGTCATTTCACGATGGTACAAAATTCGACTCTAAATTTTCACATCTCAAAACCAATCACACCATCTGAACTTCACCTACAGACCTTGACCCTGCATAAGAAAATTCTTCAATATCGTAAACAGAGTTGTGCTTGGGATTAATCTCAAATCTCTCCCTATCGCCAACTAAGGCAAAAGCTTTTTCTCCATGCACAGCTTCATCGCCGATATTCAATTCATCCTTAGACAATCTTAATGGAACTATCAACCCAATTAACCAACAAACAATGCTTGTTGTAGCAATGTTCAAGCATATTACAAACGCAATGCCTAACAATTGAACTCCCATTTGCCGTAACCCGGCTGAAGTTCTGCCATTTTGTAGCCCGTACGCTAGACCGGTATATTTTTCCCAATCAGGCACCATGTAAAAGAGTCTGCATAATTTCGGCACGGCGAAGAAGCCGGTGAGGATGCCGCCCAGGGTTCCCGCAATGGCGTGGGTGTGGAAGACGGCCATCGGATCGTCGACGTGGCGGAGAAGCCTGATCCTGTTTTGAAGCACCATCATTGTGTGCCATGGAATACTTCCTGAAATTAGTCCCATAAATAGGGCTGCCCAGCCTTGCACTACTCCTGTGTGTTGAAGGGTCACAAAATTGGCAATTAAGCATTTTCATGCAAAATGCTTTCTAAGGAAATATCAACATGTACTTATAAATTAGGATCAGGGTTATTTAATCTTGTACTGAGTAAAAGTTTTAGTGGTCATTAGAGATTAATAAATTAAAAAAAAAGTTAAATCTTATAAAATACTATAATTAAAAGTCGCATGCATGGTATATAATCTTTAGTAGTTCAAAAAAAAAAAAAAAAAAAACTCAAATAATGAGAGAATCCTCATCCTTTAAATTAACCACGGGAGATTTGTAGATTCTGCGAACATATGATTAATCATTATAGTATAATCCTACACGCCCTAACTAGTTTTTTAATAATTCTACTTTAAGAGCACAAGAACAGGGGTACAATCAATGAACAGAGTTTTGTTTCATTGAGGGGCCAAAATGAAAAAAGGGCACAAAAAAAAAAAAAAAGCAAATTGAAGAGGTAAAATTATTTATAAAATGGGCTGAGATTATAACTTTTTTGAAAAATTGTCTAAATTTAAGGAGTCATAACCATCATATGTGACTTAACAAACAATTTTAGTCGTGATTTTATAAATTATGAAGCTTCACCACATAATATATGAACGACAAGTCCTTTCTAGTATGAATTATGAAAATCTAGTAATCTACGGAAATATTAATTGGGAAATTAATTAAAACAATCATGTTGTAAAAGAAAAAGGGGCACGCATAAATTGCAAGGGCAATTAAGTCAATTGACCTGCCGCAGGAGTGATGCAAACGAGACCAGTGATCATGCCCTGTACGGCACCAATCACAGAGGGCTTTCCATAGAAAAGAGTGTCAAGGAGGAGCCACGTCAGTAGGCTGCTGGATGTGCACACGTGGGTATTAAGGATGGCTAGAGATGCGTCCGTACTTATAGCGAACGGTCCTCCGCCGTTGAATCCACTCCAGCCCATCCACAGCAGTCCTGCGCCTGCAAGCATCAGAATTATGTTGTTTGGAGGGAACTTCTCTCTGTCTTTATCCGATCTGGGACCAACCTAACGGGTTAGCAGTTTAAACGTCGTCGTTAAAGAGATTATTCATATTCACGATAGAAAACAACAAATTGTATTCTTTACGTATTCTCCCTTTCCTCCATAATTGAAATTACCTCCAAGAATTCTATACTAATCATAAATTGATATATTGTTTAATTAACAATGTCATGTGATATTTTACCCTTTGCTGAAGAATTTGCAGGTTTTTTTTTTCAAATAAATGATTTAGTTTGTATATTTTAACTAAGATGTATTGTAATTTTGTTACTCTTATTGTCATTATTATTATTATTCATAATTAAAAAATGAATGCTCAAGTGAGGGAACTTTAGTTTTATATACTAATAAAAGATTTCACTAATTAAACCAGTTCACATCTACTAATTATATTTACAGTGAATTCCAAGATTCTGCAGATTTTATCACTATAAACATTTTTCTACACTGACGCCCATATATGGTAATGTCCATAGTGCAAATCCCCACACTATACTACACTCGATTATCATCATTTTTACAAGTAGAATTTGAATATCCCACTCCACTTTAGTATATTTAATTTAAAAGTTTAAACTCTCTGCCAATATTGAGCACTTAACATATATTCCCATATTTATATAAATTAATTCTTTCACGATCAAATGTGGTGAAGAGTATCTTGATGAAGTTTACCCAATAAGAGGCAGTGAAACCAGCAACACCAGCTGAAACATGAATCACATATCCACCGGCAAAATCAATAATTCCAAGTTTTGCAAGCCACCCATTAGGGCACCAGATGCTAAATGCAGCTACTGTATACGAACATGTAAGCCATAGTGGCACAAATAACATCCATGCCCTAAAATTCATTCTCCCGAGAAGAGCACCAGCTATCAAAATCAACGTTATACATGCAAAAACGCCCTGGAAAAACACCATAGTCGCGGTCGGAATGTACCCTAAGAAAGCTTGCCCTAGAAGAAACTTCTCGTCCAAGGCAACATTAGGTTTTCCGACGAAATTCACTAGCCTTTCGCCAAATGACATGCGGTAAGCCCATCCCACCCAGCATACAAAGACGATGGCGAAGGCGTAAAATGCCATGAAGGCTGAGTTGATTGCCCATTTCTTGTGTACCAAGCTGCCGTAGAGGATGACTAGGCCTGGAATGCTCTGGAGGCCGACGAGCGTGGCTGCCGTGAGTTGCCATGCATTGTCACCTTTGTTCATCCACTCTGGGCTTGCTTCATCTGGTAAAAGGTTTTTGGGCAGTTGGTCCATTTTTGAAGTTTAGGGTTTTGAACAAATGAAAAATGATACTGTGAGAAAAGCACTTTAGGGTTATAAGTGGTTGATGGAAGTTAAATATGGGAAAAAAAGGCATATAATTTTTTGTATGTTTTTTGCTTGGAAAAATATGTGTATAAATTCTATTGGGTGTATAATTAGGCCGGCAATAGACGTGTTAGCTAGATAGCCAGCAGCTTGAACTTTTCTTTAGTCACTGTTATTGAGAGCGATTAGCCAATTGAATACGTGATTTAACTTGGCAAAATCCCAATAAACAAGAAGCCATTAGCCATATAGAATTGTAGAAAATAAGTACAGGGAATGTTCGCAATCATTTTTTATTAAATGCTTCCCCCAAAGAGTCAATAGTGTCACATGTATCTTAAATTTCTCGGTAATGCCGCCGGCTTGCTAACAATGGCCTGCGAAGATCATTCCAAATGAGGTTTCTTAATTAGTTTTGCGAGATCTTCCATTTTCTATTCGGACAAGAAGTTTTGTAATGGGCCAAGACATTTCAACCTTCAAAAGAATTAAAAGCTATAGTAATTCTTTATATATTGGTGCGAAGCTGCCCTGTAAAAGTTGTATGATCTAATTTTGTATATATATATATATATATATATATAGCATCATGCGAACCCAATCTCACCCATGTAAGTAAGGTTTAAATCTCATACCTCTTATTTTCAACATATGAAATTTTACCATCTCAACTTATGTCTTGAATTAGGATAATCAATAATGAAAATTTTATAAAGTGTAACAAATAAGTTAGAAGATGTAAGAAAAAAAAAAAAAGAGTAACATTATGTTACTTATTTTTCAAAGTTAGAGGTAGATAAAGTCACAAAGTACAAATTAATATTTTAAACCCCCATGTACCTCATTAAGACTCGAACAAGGAGGTCAATAAAAAAAAAATTGTTTAAAAAACTACTCAATTATTAAGTCCCTAGCGGTGTAACAAAAACCTACAGTTAATTGTAAGTTGTAACTTACAACTGTTATGAGGTAGATGGTAGATATTTTGCATACATGTGAATTAATTGTTTGATTAGTATGTTTTTTCGACTATATTATAATATTATTGGAGGAGAGTGCCGTATAGTGTGTGATCATTTACTAAATTGACTTTATTTCCGAGTAATATGGGGAAAAACCCTAGTAAGAGAAACCAACCAACAGACGAAACATTGCTTAGTGGTTTATAATTCACTATTTTAGTGAATTATTTGTTTTAGAAATAACTTATTTCCTTCGGCTTTAGTTTTTTCTGTTGGTTAATTAAGCTAATTCATAACCATGCATTTGTAATTTTTAAGTTCATGTGTGGCATCATTATATATATTACTAATGCGAAAGAACATTCTGATCAATTGTAACAATTAATTGGGAAAACAATTAATCGCCGGTGCAGATTCCTGGAGAGATATATCAAAGCTTGAGAGATTAATAAGTTTTGCTCTTCACAGCAGCTATTGTTCAAGTTATTGGCTTGTGAGTATTAAAAGCTCTTTATATTTTCTATTCAGTTTTAATTCTTCATTTCCATAGAAACATTAATAGTGATAAAATTTCCTTATAGGGCATGAAAATTTTAGAAATATAAATCCTTTATCAAGAGTACAATTGTTCATAATTTTCAATTGCGTTTCCAGTTAATTTATAATTATTATTTTTTTAAAGAATCATGTTCACAATGAGTTCCTAAAATTTTTTTGGTAGTTGACTTCCCTTAAATTTAGTGATGATAAGAAAACTTAATTAAGTTGCATTATTATTTAAGATTATTCTTAACTAGCAACGTCGTCCATTTTATTTTAATTATTACTCACCTAATTCCTTTTATGACATATATTAACTAATTAGATCTTAGGAAAATGCATAAAGATAAGTTAGGTACACTGTTGATAAATTTTCTTGGAGTGGGAATTGAAGGTCATTAATTTTCCCAATCTGAACTCATATTTGATAGCTCTTTCTAAAGGCAATTTGACTGCAACCACATGCTGGAAAGTGATCTGAACGCACGAATAATTCAATCAATTTTGACTAGTTATATACTCATGATTATCTTAATAAATATGACTGAAAATTTTGCTCTACCCACTCGCATTGAATGTTAATTAGAACACTACCTAGCTGGGTTTCGACTCACTTAATCTTGATGGAAGGGGTATCATTAATATTCTCACATTAGATTATCTTTCAATCATACTTTTCAATTTTATAAAAAAGTTTTAGAGATATATATAAACATTATAAATTTATTTATCATCAAAATCTCCTTTTTATTATGTTCGTTTCTCTTATTTAATGTCATATTCTATATGACAAAGTAGATCACGTCATTTTAATTAATAACACGTTAATTAGTATTAGAAATCATATTTTCAGTATTTAAATTTTATCTATGTAGGATGAATTAGTATGATAAGGATGTTCACTGAATTTCAAACTTTTTAGTTAATGTTGAAGGAGATCAATTAAGTTACTAAAAATCACTCGTTAGTTGTAGCTGTTTGGTTTAGAAAGTGAAAGAAAGTTATCTTATGCACCAAATTGATGCTACATAAGAGTTGAAACAATTAAATGGTTCCATAAATGGGTAAAAGCAAATAATGACATTTGATTTGATATTTTAAGTTCTTGCCTCAAGTTGAAAAAGTCAGCCACGTTTTGCCGTGTTGAATTTCCTTCATTAATTTTTAAATAGTCTGAAAAATGAAAAGAAAAAAAAATTAATTGACAATTTGCTTAGCCAATTAATCTTAAACTCTAGTTTTCTCAGCTGTGTAATAATAAAGGAGATTTTCGTTTTATGCATCCATTATGGCTGTTTTCTTTATTATTATTATTATTATTATTATTATTATTATTATTATTATTATTATTATTATTCATCATGCATTAGATTTAGTAGATCATTTGATAGGAAGAAGATTTTATATAACTCGTAAAGATCTTTTATGTAGGACTTGTTTATTTGTTAATTTCATTGGTCCAATAAAGATTACACCATCAAATCATCAAGAATGTGTTCAGTCAATTACTTTGAAAGTCAAAGCAAAAAAGACAAGTTACAAATATGGGAAGTTTATTGATTATTCTTAAAATAAATAATTAACATTAGCATTTAAAAATTCCCATGCTAATTAAAATCAAACCACTTTAAAAACTGTGTAAGAAATTAGTAGTGACAATCTTTGAATTAAAATAAATTAATAAAAATTATGTCTGTGGTATCTATATTACGCACATGCATGCATATGTGAAAATGGACACGAACTCCACCGTATTATATAATAATTAGAAAAGAAAACAAAGAGGTAATGTGAAAAGCAAATTGTTGAATTTATTAGTCTATAAGAACCACAACCCATATTTAATATTTCAAATAGTATGAAATTCTCCTTGTCTGGTCCAAGATTTTCTATGGAAAATAAAATAAAATAAAACTTGAGACAATCAGGTTCCAGAAAATTTTACTATTCAGCACGATTGACTAAATTATGCATTTGCCTTTTGAACTAAAATTAAGCAGTAAGCCAATAACAAGTGTTTGTGTTTGTCTCTCTTTCTATTTTTTCTCTCAGCTTTCTCTGCAAAGTCTAAAATTTTGCAAGTTCACAAAAAATGTCCAATAATATTTATATGGAAGATGTCTTGCCTGAAGATCAAATTGCTGAGTTTCAGGAAGCTTTTAGTATGCTCGACAAAGATGGAGACGGTACAGTTTCTTAGTTAATTTTATCACTGGCTATAATGCAACTTTATGTAGATTCCTGCAAAACAATGTTGTATTGCTAAAATAGATATATATTTCATAAAATGCATCTTTTTTATTAACCAAATGGTTTTATAATTTGGCAGGGTGCATAACTTTTGAAGAACTGGCCGCTGCCATCAAATCACTGGATCAAAATCCTACGGAGGAGGAGCTCCGAAATATGATCAATGAAGTAGACCTTGATGGAAATGGAACCATAGAGTTTCTGGAGTTCTTGAATCTCATGGCTACAACAATGAAGGTAAAATGTTCTTGGATTAATCTGCAGTACGGTCAATTTTGTTAATTAATCACATGTGTTCATACTTTAATGAACATATCTTGATGGAAAATTAATTATGGCTGTATATTTTACAGGAAAATGAAGCTCAGGAAGAACTGAAAGAAGCTTTTAAAGTGTTCGATAAGGATCAAGATGGCTACATATCACCTAATGAGGTTGAATTTTTCATCGATCCCACACATGCATCAATTTTATTCATCTCTATATATTGGCAACTTCTATAATTTACTTGGATAACTTTATTCATCTTAAGTTGTGGTTCATGCATGAATTTGCAGTTGAGGCACGTAATGATGAATCTTGGAGAGAAATTGACGGATGAAGAGCTGGAGCAGATGATTAGAGAGGCTGATTTGGATGGTGATGGTCAAGTTAATTATGAAGAATTCGCCAGAATGATGTTGTTAGCTGTTTGATTTCTCAGAACTTAAAGATCCCATTAAAACTGTTATTTGGTAGCTACGCTTTCTAAGCAAAGCTGCTAAAATATTTGCTAAACATTTTTTAACTTGTTAAAAGTACCGATTGACAATCAAATGATCAAAATACGTTTATACTTAAAGCTGTACTCGGAAGAATTATAGAGAACCGAAGTGCCGAACCATATGGCTGATTTAAAATTTAGGTTTGTAAATTAGATCATACAAATAATATCACTCTTTTAACCTTATAATGAGGCATTCCAATTTGTAATACACTTGTCAATAATGCATGGCGTGAATATTTTTGTAATTATTTCCTTGAATTTGCTAAAAATCTGTGATCCCAACATTATATATATATATATATATATATATATATGTATGTATGTATATACATACATATATGTATGTATATATATATATGTAGGTATGTATATATATATATACATACATACATATATATATATATATATATATGTATATATATATATTTATGTATGTATATATATATATAGTATTATTTGCTAACTTTTTGATAAAATAAAACATAATTATATAAATATGAACTACATTATTTGTGAATGCGACTCGGCCGGTCGTGTTTGTCAATATTATCAAAATCCAACCAAAGTGTAGAAAATTCTTCACTCCGTACGTAAAACGAAAAATGGATCAACATCTTGAAATATCTTCGTCAAAGTACCTAACCTGCATGAATTTTCAGCTTCGGATTGGTTGGACGCCTTGAATTTTCGTAAAGTTTAAGACGTTAATCGATCAATACAATTTATTTTTTCTTTTTCCATTTAGTTTATGTGCTATACATCATGATGGCCATAGGTACATAATAATTCCGTACAAAAAAAAGAAAATACGATTTGTCCTCGCAGAGAAGACTCGTTCAATTATGTTTCATAAAAGTAATTTGTGATATTAATTAATTCAAAGATAGTGCCTCGAAATTTCTCACAACTCTATTCAAATGGCTGGGTAATTAGCATTTAAATTATTATTAAATGCTGTTGATAATTTCTCTTATTTTAATTACTGTTCCCACATTCTAGTAATTGTCTTTTTCGTTGAGTTTCAAGCTGATGAATTGATTGAGACGTTGCATGATGATGATGTAACTTTAGACCAAAGAAACTGGTTTATATATTTCAAAGATTAATTTTCACAATCCTTAATAAAAATTTAGGGAAAAAATAGACACAAAAAGAGAGAGAGAGAGAAATTTCTTACATATAGAAACATAAAATATATCAGGCCGGCGAGCCGGTCTACAAAGATTTCATACATAATTAACTAATAATCTTAACTTAATACAAAAATATATATGTGCAATTAATCATATGCTGAATGATTTATCCTAATCTAATATACTGATTTTATATCACAAATAAAGGCGTAGGAAACGAAAATTTCCATTTATTACTCGGGAGAAAATTAAGATTAATTATTTTTTAATATAATTCATTAGTTACCATATGTGCAATTGGTATTATGTTTCTCTTTTCATATGGTTTATTAATGAAAGAAGTTCAATGCTGCTAGCCAAGAGGCAAAACGGCCTATTGTTTAAATAAACTGATTAATCATAAGTCTGGTTTTAGGTAAAATAGTAAAAGATACAAGAAAATGATGGGTTTTGAAACATGAGGAGAAAATGATGAAATTCAACACACGGTTAGAGTTTTGATTATTTTCTCCTTTTTCAACTAGCCAAGAGGCATAACTTCTTTTGGGGTAAATAATTTTTAAGCACTTTATTTAGCTAGCTACACATGACGAGTGGGGTAACAGACAAGAAAATTGAACCAATTTTCATCGACAATCTAATTCATTCATTAATTTATAAAATTTGGATTGAATTAGATTGAATAATTGATTTCACTATTGAAGAGAATGTATATCCAATATATGTAATATTAATTATGTAATAATTGAAAATTGGTAAAAAATTTTCTCTTGTTCGGCAGAATTAGCCATTTCTCAAGAGAAAATTCTCCTTAATGTTTTAAAACCCATCAAAACCTCTCTAAAATTATAAAGTAAAACATCGGGATACACTTTTATGCGACAAATTAATTTAAGCCTTTTGAAATATATTTAATTAACTATATTTGTAATTGTTACATAATTATTAAGCGAAATTGTACTCCAATGTTTTATGTTAATTGTATTACATAATTATTAAGCAAAAGTGTATTCCACTATATTACGTAATTATTAAGCAAAAAATAGGTAATTTAAATATAAATTACGGAATAATAAGTAGTTAATTGTCCAGGGACCATAATTATAAACTACATAAAATTTCAAATAGTTTGAATTCTCTTCTTGGCCCATCCAAGATTTTTCACGGAAAAATTATTTGATACAAATTAACAGGTTCCAGAAATTACGCATGCATACTAAACTTTTCCTCGTCAGCATGTTTGACTAAGATAATGCATGCATGTATCCTTTCCTTTTTTTTTCCCCCTCCTTTTCTTTCTTTCACTCTCCTTGAAACGTAAAGAATGCGAAAGTTCACCAGCACTAGCAAGCATATATATAATAAGTAGCTGTGAAAGAAAACCAAGCTATTGCAAGCATTCCCAAGTGTTATATTTCTCTTTCTCCTCTCACTGAGAACTTTATTCTTCTGCAACTTCAAAATAAGAAATATTAACTCCAACAGTATGGGAGATGTCTTGCCTGAACATCAGATTGCTGAGTTTCAGGAAGCCTTTTGTATGCTCGATAGGGATGGAGACGGTACAGTCTCTCAATCAATTTTATTTGTATTGCTATGTTTTACTGCAAAGTAACGTAGTGTTGCTTCTATCCATATTTTATAATTAAACTGCATCTGCTTCTATAATTATATTTGACATCTATGATTTCTTGTAACCAATTTGATAATTTTTAATTTCTTGTCGAGTTTATCGATGGGATTTTCATGCTTGACTTCTATAATAGTTGTTATGCTTTTTCTATGACTTCGAATATTTGGAATGGTATCAGAGAAGCCATGCCTTTAATTCCTTCTCACAGCCGCTGGTTGATTGGGAATGGTTCTAAAGTTAATTTTTGGTTAGATAGGTGGCTGGAGCAGCCACTTTGCTCTAAAGATCATGCTTTTGCATCTTCTCGACCAGGTTTAGTTTCTGATATCATTAAGGACTCTCATTGGCATATTCCTGATATTCTAGGTCAGAATATGGCCACTGTTATTCCCCAAATTGAAACACAATTTTACCTCACTCTTCTACGGATGACACGTTGATTTGGCCTTGTACAGTTGATGGTTCGTTCACTGTGTCTTCAGCCTATAACTTGTTGTGTACTTTGAATACTACTCATACTTCTTGGAAAAGACTTTGGGGCCCGCATATCATTCCAAGAAATTCTCTGCTTGCTTGGCGTATTTTGCATGTACGATAGACTTCCTACTGATAACAACCTTAGCAACAGTGAATAATCTGTGTGTACCCTTTGCGATGCTTTTTATTGTGAGGAGTCCTGCTTCCATATCTTTTTTGGGTGTTCTTGCGCTTTGAAGGTTTGGGATTGGGGGTTGCTAGTGCTTTTGGTGTTCACATGCCTCGTCTTCGCTCAGTTGCCGACTACTCTCAATTTGCTTTGAGTAAGCATACCAACTCGCAGCCTGATAACCTTTGGTTGGCGACCTTTTTCTTTGTTCTTGTTGTGAAATCTGGTTTGTTCGCAATTTATCTTGATTTGAAGGTCACCGGATTCCTGCTTTAAGGATTATTGTGAATTGTCGAGCTCATATTAAGGATACTGCCACTCTTTGTCCTGGGGTTTCTCATTCCAGTATTGATAAGGCTAAGCTCTTGAGTCTGGGTACTCGTGTTATACATTGTAAGCCTCCGCGTGTTATTCCCATCATTTGGGTTCCTCCTCCTGTTGGTTGGGTTAAGGTAAACACCGATGGCATGCCAAAAGGTTCCTTGGACGGCTGCTTGCGGGGGTTTATTTCGTAATTATAAGGGTATTTTTTGGGTGGCTTTGTTGTTTGTCCTCTTGGCATTCGGTCAGCCTTTTTGCAGAACTAATGGGTGGGATTTCCTCCTTGGCAACTTCATGCTCGTTGGTCTAATTGTCTCTCTTTACTGGACTTTATGATTGTTCGTTTTACTCATGTCTTTTGTGAAGGTAATGGGGCCACGGATATGATGGCTAACGTGGATTCTAAGGTGGATGATTTTGTTTGGATGGATGATGGTGCTACAGAGATTTTATCTTTTCTTCATAGAGATACTCATGGACTTTGGTCCTATAGTTTTTGTTAGGCGAGTTATTTTTTTGTTTGTCTTTTATTTTTGGTTGGATTGTTTGGGGCCTGTTTCGGTTTTCCCATGATTCGCACTCTTTTTTAATTTCTTTTTCAAGTCTATCTTCCTTGACTCGGCAAGGGTTATCAAAAAAAAATCTTAATAGCATAGTCAATATTAGTCATTATGTATATGTACTTTTCTTTCCTTTTTCATTATTCAATTTATTTACCAACGGCGTTTATTATATAGGCTGCATAACTATTGACGAGTTAGCCATGGCTATCAAATCCTTGGATCAGAATCCTACAGAAGAAGAGCTCCGAAACATGGTCAATGAAGTCGATGTCAATGGAAATGGAACCATTGAATTTGGGGAGTTTTTGAATCTCATGGCGAGAAAAATGAAGGTATAAAATATCATGAACTGAGATGCCCGTTTTGCAATGTTCCCTAGAGAAAATTAAAATCACAAGCTTAATTTGATGAAAATTGATCGGGGAAGATTAATGGTGATTGTATCTGTTACAGGAAAATGAAGCTGAAGAGGAGCTGAAAGAAGCTTTCAAAGTATTTGATAAGGATCAAGATGGTTACATATCGCCTAATGAGGTTGAATTTAAGTTTTGATCACATATTCCCACATCCATCAATTTTTGTTCATCGTGGAGACTTCTATAAATTTGCTTGCATAAAAGTCTGAACAATTTTCTAACACTTGTGGTCATGCATGGATTTGCAGTTGAGGCACGTGATGATGAATATTGGAGAGAAAGTGACAGATGAAGAGCTGGAGCAGATGGTTAGAGAAGCTGATTTGGATGGTGATGGTCAAATCAATTATGAAGAATTTTCCAGAATGATGTTATTGGCCGTTTGATTGTCATCATAATGAATCTGAAATGATCCCCTCATCAAATATTCGCCAACATTTATATTTTGAGATTATGAAGTTGAAGTCTATATGTGCATAAACATGCTACAACACGACCGGCGGTTTAGCTTGTTTAATACTTGCTAACCCATTTAACCCCTTCACTCGATCGATTAACATGATTTAACCCATAATTTGTTATGATAATGAACTATATATATATGCCATTTGATTTTTTAAATATAGTGCCTGATTCAAAATTAATCAGTGAAACAAAAGTAACGCAATGTTTAATTAGTTTCCAGGTTTCGTAATTTATAGAAGCAACCCCATAAATTTTTAGTTTCAAGATTCATGATAAGTTCATGAGTTCTGCCACAAACTTCGACCCTACACATGCCACTAATAAGCATAATAAATCAATTTGTTGACATGAAAACTATGTAATATTTGAACCTTTTTTTTCCTTAACGAACTACTCTAAATTCAATAATGAAGACATGGAAAAACTTAATGGTTTGACGGTAAGTTCTTGGAGGAGAATGACTAAGACCAAGATCCTCTACTCATGATCGTAAATTTTATCTTAGTAAGTACATATATCCGAATTAAAAAGAAAATAATATACAAATGGTACAAGATTCTTAAAAATTTAAGATGAATATGTAGATGGCCTTTTTTTTTTCGAGGAGCAATATATGTCCTATTTTTCTGTAATTAGATATTGAAGATAAATTTCTTGAATTGAAAATGTATACATCTTTACAGTTAGATTAACATTTCCAACTAATATCTCAAGCATTTTTTTCATCCTAATTGAGCAGCGTAGCATTCAAGCAATATTAATTGAAAAGTTTAGCATTACCCCAGAAATTAATGCACACTAAAGTTGGCTTCAAACACTGAATTTGACTTCTGTTGAGCAATATATCATTTTTCCTCGAGACATTAACTAAGAAGTTGCTTTGTAATTTCTCTTCAGCTCTTTAGTCTTTAATGAAACGATTCTTTCTTTTTCGTTGGCCTTCTTGCATGAACGAAATTATGTATTATTTCTTTTGAGTCGATTAAGTGGAGACAGAGGACTTCAAAATATTTTCCTCTTTGCTGGTTTTCATTCATGATAGACAAAGTCTCATTTATACTGAAGAAGAACTTAAGAGGACTTCAACGTATATACATAATATCTGTGTATGTGTACATATATATAGTTGAACAAGAGTTCTGCCATGTATACAGTTACTTGGAAAATTATGAACAAAAGTACTGCAAGATCATATAATTAAGTTCATTACTGGTGATACCAAACGTCCAGATCAGTACCAGTCTCAGAGTGATGGTGCTTCAAGCTCACAGAGCACAGAGTCTCGATCTCAAGCTGTGAATCTTGCTTTTGCTGCTTGGATCAGAACAGATCAGTTGCTTCTGAGTTGGATGTTCTCGTCTATACAAGAAAATCTTCTTGCATCAGTGATTCATTGCGTCTCTTCACAAGAACTTTGGGAATGTCTCACACGTATATTCATATCTCAAACTCAAGCAAGAATTATGCCTCTTAAAATGCAACTGCAAACTACTAAAAATGGATCCATGACTATGAATGCTTATTTCTCTAAAATGAAACGTTTAGCTGATATCTTGGCCATTGGTGGAAAGCCTGTTGAAACTACTGATCTGATTAATTACATCTTAACTGGTCTAGATTCTCGAGACTATGAATCTCTTGTGACTATTTTGCTTGCTAGATCAGATAACATGAACTTAGACGAATCATATTCACTGCTATTAAGTCATGAAATGAGGATTGAACAGAAGAAGGGAAAATTAAGTGTCGATGTTCTTCATAATCTTACTGCAAACATTGTGCAAAAGAATTAGAATCATAATAAACGAGGATTTGCTGGATCTGGCCATCAAAGAGGAAATGGAGGTTTAGGGAGTGGTGTGCCAAACAATATGTCAGGATTAGGAGGGAATCATGGAAATTCTGATTCAGCTATAAACTGTCAGATATGTTTTATACCTAGACATAGAGCATACAAATGTAAAAACAAATACAATCCAGCCTTTGTGCCTCAGAGAAATTTTGGACGAGGAAATTTCAGGCCTTGATCTAATCAATATGGCAGAGGATTCATGCCAAACAATATTGCTCCAAGATTTCTTATGGTGGTGGAAGAGGTAATGGAGGTTTCTCTGGTCAATATGGTGGCTTTCCAAGGAGTTATGGCTATCAAGGCTATATTACATGTCAGGATTCTGCTACTGGTGCTATTCCTTCATCATAGGCACATTTTGGCCAATATAACTCTGGTCGGAACAATGCAACTGCATTCACTTGCTATAATGAAGTAAATAATGCTCCTAAGTTCAACCAAACTTCTTCAACTTCAGTTCCTCTTTCCACTGAAGCAGTGGAAGATCCATCTTGGTACGTTGATAGTGGAGCTTCATGTCACATTACAAGTGACTCAGGTAATCTTCTTAATTCAAAATCTTATTTTGGATCTGAAATGCTACTTGTTGGAAATGGAAATGGATTGCACATTCAGAATGTTGGATCTATTTTACTTGCTGCAATAACACATGAGCCTTTAATCTTGAATCATGATTTACATGTTCCTCATATCACTAAAAATTTGTTGAGTGTTTGTAAGCTTCTAGTTATAACAATGTCACTGTTGAATTTGTTGCCAATCTTTGTCTTATCAAGGATAGGACAACAGGAAACCCTTTGCTTAAAGGAGTAGCTAAAGAAGGCTTGTATCAACTACATAGTGCTTCATCTCCAATCTCAGATGACATTTTTCAATCTCATGCTATTCCAATAAACAATTGTCAATGTTTGCTACTCTTTTTGATATTCATGTTCTTAGTGTGTCAAGTTTTGATTCAATTCATTTAGAGTCTTCAATGTCTCAAAATAATCAAGTTGCTATGTCAGTAACCGTCGTACCAGATGATATCAATTTACTTCATCAAAGGCTTGGTCATCTAGCCTTGCACACTCTTAAAACTGTAATGAAGCATTGTAAATCATCTGCTGAAATTAATAAAACCCAGAACCTTTCTTTTTGTAATGCTTGTCAATTTGGTAAAAACCGTCTCCAACATTTTGGTTCAGTTGAAACTAAAACTACAGCACCATTACAACTCTTGTATGCGGAGTGTGGGGTCCCCCTCACATTCCTTCTACACAGGGTTATAGTTGTTACCTCTCAATCTTAGATGACTATAGTAGATTCACATGGATCTTTCCATTGTCTACTAAGTCAGATTCATTGCAAGTATACTACCTTCAAAACGTTCATTGAACAACACCTTCACAGCAAATTAAGATAGTTCAAACTCACTGGGGAGGGGAGTTTAGATCATTTTCTTCTTTCTTAACCTCCTCTGGAATATAGTTTAGACATCCTTGCCCCCATATTCATCATCAAAATGGTAGGATTGAAAGAAAACATAGACATATAGTGGATGTTAGGTTGACATTATTAGCTCAAGCAAAGCTACTACTGAAGTTTTGGTGGAATGCATTTCATACAGCTATCTTTCTCATAAATAGATTACCCACTCTAGTATTGAATAATGTGTCTCCCTTCTTCAAACTCTTTCATCAACAACCTGATTACGCAGTACTTAGAGTATTTGGCTATGCATGCTTTTCTTATCTCAGACCCTATAACAAGCACAAGCTTGAGTTTAGGACAGGTATATTTATATTAATATGATATAGCACCCACCGTTAGGGATATCAATGTCTGCATTCCTCAGGGAGAGTTTATATCTCCAATTAGGGGTGGGCAAGAACCGAACCGAAACCGAAAAAATCTGGTTCGGTTCGGTTTTTTTCGGTTTCAGTTCGGTGTTTTTACCCTTAAAAAATCGATATAAAAATACCGAACTTAACTATTCGGTTCGGTTTGGTTTGGTTTTCGGGTTAAAATTTAAAAAACCCGAACCGATCCGATTATCATATAGATCCCTGTACTTTATATAATTTTTATTATGGCCCAATATTTGGGAAATATTTACATATAGAATTTCTGTTATGGCCTAATTTTTTTACAAAATTTTCAAAATGGTCCTTGACCGAAAGTCAGCAGAGCAAGATATCATCCCAATCCATATGTTTTGGTAAATTATATTATGACGTAGAAACTTATTTTACTTTATTTTTGTTGTGGGCCAAAAGTTTTGATATTAAAACTAGTGATAATGATTCTGAAAATTCATCATTTTAGTCTAAAATTCTTGCATTTTTTTTTTTTTTTTGCAAATACAAATTTGTAAATTATTTTATTTTTTTTTATTATACATTAATTATAGTAGGCCTTGTGTGCAAGTTAAGGTAAACAATTGTAGTCTAAAATTCTTGTATTTTTTTTTTTTTTGCAAATACAAATTTGTAAATTATTTTATTTTTGTTTATTATACATTAATTATAGTAAGTCATGTATACAAGTTAAAGTGAACCGAAAAACCGATTTGATAATCCGAACTATTAAGCAAATGGTTACCGAAAAACCGAAACCGAACCGAACCGAACTATTGATTCCGGTTCGGTTTTTATTTTTCTAAAAAACCGAACAGATTTTTTAATTTAAAACCCGAACCGAACCGAAACCGAAAATTTATCCCGAAACCGAACCGAACCGAACCGATGCCCACCCCTATCTCCAATCATGTTACTTTTGATGAAAAAAAACCTTTCTTTATCAGTCAGGAGTTGATTTTTCAAATGTCTCTATCCTTGTTCTTCAAATTTTGCTCATGCCGGTTCAACCACCTGGATACAAGCTTTCCAAGCACCTCCTATAGCAACTGGTCCTGCAAGTTCTTGACCCCATCTATCTCAACACTCTTTGTTTCCAAATCAAATTCCAGAGAATTCTTTTTCTTCACCTCAACAAGTATCCCTAATACAAACATCTAATCCTTCTCCACATACGTCACCTATTACCAATACATCCATTTCCTCTATACCAAATCATCATCTTTCTCTACCACAGCCTACAGGTCATCCCATGGTCACTAGATCTAAGGCTGGAATCTTTAAACCAAAGACCTATCTAGCTGCCCTTCTTGCTTCCCCTTCAGAACCAACTTCTGTAGCACAAGCATTGACGGATCTAAAGTGGTACAAAGCTATGCAAGAGGAATACAATGCCTTACAAGCTAATCACACTTAGACTCTGGTTGAACCTCCAGCTCAAGTCAAGATAGTTGGCAACAAATGGGTGTTAAGAATTAAATACAACCCAGATGGATCAGTTTCAAAGTACAAAGTTAGACTTGTTGCTAAAGGTTTTCATCAAAACTATGGTGTAGATTATAGTGAAACATTCAGTCCTGTTGTTAAAGGTTCAACAGTAAGGATTGTTTTGAGCTTGACAATGATGCATAAGTGGGTGATTAGGCAGGTTGATGTCAACAATGCCTTTCTCAATGGCATTCTTGTTGAAGATGTCTACATGGCTCAACCAGAGGGGTTTATTGATCTTTCTAAACCACATCATATGTAAGTTGCAGAAAGCTCTTTATGGCTTGAAACAAGCTCCAAGAGCCTGGTTTGATAGATTCAAAAATGCTATGATTGATCAGTGGCATTTCATAAACTCTAAATTAGATTCATCATTGTTTTACAAGTGGGATGCTGGTCATATTTGCTGGTGTTGGTTTATATTGATGATATCATTATTACTGGATCACATACTCCATGTGTCTACAAACTTATCTTAGATATGCAAGCAACCTTTACTCTTGAAGACTTAGTTGAGCTTCACTATTTTCTTGGAGTTAAAGTTAAACAGACCAAGGAGGGTATTCTTCTTTCTTAGGGTAAGTATATAGTAAATTTGTTGGCTAGACATGATATGAAGACGTGTAGTCGAGTTCTAACACCAATGGCAACTTCTCATTACCCCACCAGAACTTCAAGTGATGCTATCTCAAATCCATCGCAGTATAGAAGCATTATTGGGGCACTGCAGTATGTAACCTTAACTGGGCCTGACGTAGCCTTTTCAGTAAACAAATTAAGGCAATTTCTCTATGCTCCAACTGAAGAACACTGGTATGCTTGCAAGAGATTGTTGAGGTATCTAAAAGGGACTATTCATTTTGGCCATCAATTTTATCACAAAGGCAGTCTGCAGCTAAATTGTTTCAGCGACTCATATTGGGCTTGTGATAGGGATGATAGGAAGTCAGTGGTTGGTTATGCAGTGTATCTTGGGTGCAATCTAGTATCTTGGTCATCCAAGAAGCATCATGTTGTTTCTAGGTCCAGTATAGAATTAGAGTATAGAGCCTTAGCTTTGGCTATAGCCGAGGTTCTGTGGATCAAGGCTCTACTTCATGAGTTGCATATCGAAATTGTAGATACACCAATTATGTGGTGTGATAATCAAGGGGCTATAGCTTTAGCTACAAATCCAGTCTATCATGCCGGGACTACACTTCATTAGAGAGAAGGTTCAAACTAAACAAATTATAGTCAATTTTATTCCCAGTGCCGATCAAAATGCTGATGTCTTGACTAAAGCTTTGACTTATAATCAATTCAGTTATCTTCGAAACAAGCTGAAAGTTTTACCAGGACCATTCAGCTTGCGGGGGGGTGTTAGCATATGTGAAGATGAATCATAACAGTAGCAGAATGTGCAGAGTATGTTAAGCTAGCTGTGTACCTCAACAGATAATACATTCTCATCTTGCTGATGTGGTTGATTATGTTATTATAAGCTAACGTGGCTGTTTCTGTTATTACATTCCATTGTAACAAAATTAATTTGTTATGATTTGTTATTCTAGTAGCTTCTGTATTCGAGAGTTAACGAGCTACTATATAAGCAAGTGTAAAGCTTTTTCTATGTGGGTAACAAATCATCAGATTCCTAACAAGATTCCAAAAATTCTTTGAGTATTTTTCTCATTTTCCTCTATTTTCTACCTTTCCAAACAGACAATTACAATTTCTAAAACTGGTGATCAGAACATGTCTTATTCTCTACGTAATTAATTATTGGCGATGAAGTTATGAGAGTGTCTTTATCTATAAATGGAACTCTCCATATACAATGATTTAACTACTACGTATAGAAATGTTCAAATTTAGAATCCTGAATTTGTTAAAGTACAAAAAAATTATTAAGCTATGTGGTTTAATAGTATAATGGCCGGAAAGCTATTAAATTTTAATAGTATATTAAATCAGTACTCTTAATACTATATATATATATCGTGCGGTTTAAGCGATTTAAATTTTAAACTTTTAAAATCTTGCGGTTTTAAAACTTTTCTAGACTTTTCCCGCACTTTAATATCCCGAACCAGAAAACTACTAATATATATATATATATATATATGTTTGAAGGGGAGGGAGAGAAAGTAGGAAGCATAACCCTAGCTAATTTCTCTCTACCCGCATCCCTCAAAACACTGATTCATTTTCTTAAATGTGTGAGCTGGATGGATAACTACTCTTCAAGGGGTCGATATCTGATCACTTCTTAGGTTGCGTCAGTCGGTTATGGGTGATTGAGGGGTAAGCCGTCCATGTCCGGCATTGTCCTAAATGAAAAAACTTCTAGAAGCCTATAGTAGAAAAGGACACCACGATGAAGTAATAGACAAGTTACCCTCATATAAATTAAAAATTCAAACAAAGCTGATATGCAAAATGTGAAAAATTGAAAATAAACAAATAAATAGATTTTAACATTAATACACACACAACATGAATAAGTTTTGGGTGATCTTAAATACAGGCACTAACTGAGGATGGGTACAAACAGTTAGCAATAAGGATATTTTTTGAGTGATTTCTATCATTCACAAGATGATTCACGGCTGAAGGGTAATTAGATTTCTAGAAATTGTAAACACTTAGACAAATTTGATTGTAGAATAAAAATGAATGGACTTTTAACAATAAATAAGTATAATATAGTTGCGAATTAACATAAAATCGTTACATGAGAGAAAATACTCAGTTTTCTATATTTTTGTCCATATGAATATGCAATGTATTTTTTTTTTTCAATAATTGACATATACAAAAGGAAACAACCACTTGGCAACTTCTGTTGGGATCAATTTAATATTGTTAGGAATCTAATATTTGAATCTTAACTTGAATCTCAATATCATGTGTCACTCATTTATTGGATGATGGATTTCATAATTTGTAAAATTACTTAACCATCATCCACTGAATAAATGACACATTAGTTGAAATTTAAATTAAGACTTAGATGCTGGAATGCCAAGCATTACTATTATGAATTATTTTATATCCACGAATGTAACTGATATTGATTAATATCACTCGCTTCCATGAGAAAGTGATTAAAGTCCACCTATTATAGAATTATTTAAAAAAAAAAATAAGAGAGTTCATTTGCGTACACAAATTAGTAAATAGTTGATAAGTAGTTAGTCTAAGGACCTCACATGACACATCCCATATAATTTTTTCCAAATATATAGTTAGAATTCTTCCAGATTCGTCCGAGATTTTCTATGGAAAGAAAAGCTTTGAAACAAACAGGTTCCAAAAATTACGCATAACTAATAAAATTTTCTTAGTCAGAAACAATGCAAGTTCGTGTCTTTGGAGACAATTATAAGTACCTGTGAATATGAAGCCATTCAAACCATTTAATTTCCCAAGTGCTGTCGCTCTCTCTCCCTCTCTCTGTCTCTCTCATTTTTGAGGGAAAATATTCCAACAATATGGGAGATGTCTTGCCCCAACATCAGATTGCGGAGTTTCAAAAAGCCTTTTATTTGCTCGACAAGGATGGAGACGGTACATTTTCTTAATCAGTTCTTTTATATATATATATATACATGAAAAGTAGTTTTCTGAGAATCTTATAGTATGGGAAAAGTCAAGAAAAACTTTAGAACCACAGGTTTTAAAGACTTAAAATTTAAAGTGTTTAAATCGCACGGTTTATGCATTTTTCTAGACTTTCCTGTATTCTGTATTTTAAAATTCTGGATTGGAATATTTCTATATGCATGCAAATATCTGCATTTTACAAAATGTAAATTATTGTAAAATAACGTCATATTGCCCTAATAAACTTCGTTTAATGATTGATTTATCATAGTCATAATTTTTTTTTAATTATTCAATTTATTTACTATCGGGTTAATTTTGATTAAACAGGCTGCATAACAATTGATGAATTGGCCGCAGCAATAAGGTCATTAGACCAGAATCCTACCAAAGAAGAGCTTCGACTCATGATTGATGAAGTTGATGCCAACGGAAACGGAACTATAGAATTTGAGGAGTTTTTGGATCTCATGGCAAAAAAAATGAGGGTAACATCAATTAATACCATGAATTAATCTAAAATTGGTCCGTTTGTAATTAATTAATTAATCTATCAATCACGCATATGCCCGTTTGTTAATTTTCCTTACAAATTATGAAAATCATGTACTTAATTCATGATCAATGATGGAAAATTAATTATGATTGTATCGGTTACAGGAGACTAAAGCTCTAGAGGAAATGAAAGAAGCTTTCAAAGTATTCGATAAGAATCGAGACGGTTTCATATCTCCTAATGAGGTTTAATTTTTCATTCCAATGCATTAATTTTGTTAATCTTGGCAACCCCTTTTTTCTTTTTACCTTCTTTTGGTTAAATTTCTCGGTGGGGGCGTGAATTTGCAGTTGAGACACGTAATGTTGAATCTTGGAGAGAAAGTGACAGATGAAGAGCTGGAGCAGATGGTTAAAGATGCTGATTTGGACGGTGATGGTCAAATCAATTATGAAGAATTTTCCAGAATGATGTTGGCTGGTGTTTGATTATCAGAATTAAACTGCCAAGTCCCATAATCAAGTTCTGTCGTGCAATAACTATCTTAGTGTTGTCTCTGCTCTCTTCTAATCAATATATAAATTTATAATTTTTTTTTTTTACCATATGTATTGGGGTAGGTTGAAACCTAATCGTCTATAAATTTATTATTCATTTTTTTAGCACATACATGTTGGGTTTAGGACCTTCGATATGGAGATATTCGTCCCAACTAATGTATCACCACTTTTTTAGTTAATATAGAATAACTCGACTACTCAATAATCCCCTCTCGAAATGAAACTCACTAGAAGGGAAGCGGGGCTCCAATTCCGGCCCCAACCTCAACCCGTTTATGTATTGCTAAAATTGTGTGTTTTGATTTTTTTTTTGGGGATATGACCCGTTTAACCTAAATAACTTGTTAATTTATTCAACCCAATAATCTGATTAACATGATTAATTTAACCCATTTGTGATGTTAATTAAGAACAATAAACACATACAGTCTAAAATGATAATAACAGTAACTATTTTGTTTAGTTTCAGTTCTGGTTTTGTAACGAATAAATAAACTTAATATTTTTGACCGAGAGTTCTTTGAGCAGTGAAAATTAATATCCTAGCTCCGAGCGATTTATTTTAAAGATTTTTATGCAGATGTTTATGCCTTGCATTGTCAAGTTATATATAGTTTACAACTTATTTTTCTCTGGAAAAAGTATAAAGCTGATTGATTTATTTAAACCAAAAAAAAAAATTAATTACTAGTAATTTTTATTTAGATGGAAATTGATTAAAAATTTTAGCATCGCTACACGTCGACGTAATATCTCAGGGTTTTTCTCCATAAGCAATGTGGCATTCTTGATGATAAATTTTGCCCTCCAGAATCACTCACCAAATTTTTGCTATGCTAATTGAAAAGTGTAGCATTAATCTATAAATTATTGTACTCCGAACCAGGCTTGAATAAGCACTGGGGTTGGGTTCCATTGAGATATTTGGAAATTGCTTTGTAATGTCTCCTTTAGACCTTTAGTCTTTGCATTGAACTGATTCTTTCTTCTTCCTTAGGGCTACACTAGTTACATCCTTTTTATATTTTAGGAATCCTCTTCTCCAAGTTTAATGTTTAGTACTTGCTAAAGCTATATGTATTTTATTAAGATATTTTGCCTACTTTGATCAGTATCAATCTTTTGTATTCAAAATAAAATTTCATTCATGAAACTAATCAGCAGTCTGACTTACATTTACAAATTGAACTAAGAAATCTATGACACTAAACAAAGAGAAAAGCAAATATTAACTGATGGAGAATTGATTATGTATTTTTGTGGATTCTTGAAGCTCTTTGCTTGATGAGAGGCGGCTGCTTGCCAGAAACAGGAATGCATTTGATGAGAAAACCAATTGGCCAAGACATAGCTGCAATGCCAATACATGCTGCCCATTGACCCCAGTTCAGCCTCTCAGTATCAGCAAACTTCTTCAGAAATTCCACCATTACAAGTTGAAGAGCAATGGTAATTCCAATGATTGCTAGAAACAACTTGTTCTTGTGTATCCCTTTGAATATGTTCTTCTTTTCAAGTTTCCTTGCGTTGAACTCATTGAAGATTTGGCAGAAGACAAAAGAATTGAAAATCATGGTATCATTAACACCTTCTTTCACGCCCAAGATTGATCTTCCCTTGAATTGCAGAGTTAGTAAGATGGCTACCTGATAAATGGCCTGAGAGATGAGATTCCTCCACATGATTTTGGTTATGAGAGGCTTGGATCGGCCAACGGGAGGCTTTGACATGAGATCATTGGTGGGCTGATCGGTGGCCAATGCCAATGCTCCCAACGTATCCATTATCAGATTCACCCAAAGAAGCTGAACAGCAGTCAGGGGGACTTTTCCCGAAGAAACAGCAGCAACAAAGTTTATGAGAAGAGCAGCAACATTGACAGTGAGCTGAAATTGTAGGAATTTCTGAATGTTGTTGTAGACACATCTACCCCATCTCAGAACTGTTACAACAGAGGTGAAGTTATCATCCATGATGACAATATCTGAGCTCTCCTTTGCAACTTCAGTTCCTTGAATTCCCATTGAGAGACCAATATCTGCTGCCTTCAGAGCAGGAGCATCATTTGTGCCATCGCCAGTCACTGCTACAACATGGCCTTTTTGCTTGAGGCTTTGTACCATAAGAAGCTTGTCAAGTGGGGAAGATCTAGCCATCACTCTGATACTTTCAATCTTTGCCATTCTTTCTTCAGCCGAGAGTGTTCTAAATTGCACACCTTCAATTACAGCATCGTCATTGTTTAAATCCACATCAGGATTCAGGATTCCACATTCAATAGCTATGGCTCTCGCGGTGTTCACATTGTCTCCAGTTACCATCTTGACATTCACCCCTGCATTTCTACAGGATTCAACTGCTGCTCTGACGCCTGGACGACAAGGATCCTTCAAGCCCACAAGCCCCAACAAGGTCAGTCCAGTTTCTTCAAGCTTCTCTTGAACTTGCCCATCACCTTCAGCTACTTTGGTATGAGCAAACGCTATGCATCGCAGGCTGTTGGCCGCCATGTCCTGGATAATTTTCTCAATTTGAATTCTTTCTTGACCATCCAAGATTCTGATTGTCCCACTTTTGACATAATAGTGAGAACACATGGCCAGTATCATCTCTGCAGCTCCCTTCCAGTGTGTGTGAAAAGCCTTTTCATTCATCCTCTTGATCAAAAATCCACTTCTCTTTTTCTCTGAATTGAAGGCCTCCACCTTGATTACCGTACAGTATTGTTTGGGTTCATCAACATTCATCCCCAAATCAATCACAGCCCAAGAAAGAATTGCCTTCTCAGTTGGGCTACCGATAATCTCAGAAGTCGATACAGAATTCGATTTGTAAACATTACCAATGGTGTTTAAACCAACTGCTTCTTGCAGCAACTCAGAGAGATTCTGTGCTAATTCCAAGGAACTAGCATCGCTCTTCATTGCTTCTTTCCCAAGCCAAAATTCTGTAACTTTCATTTGGTTTAAAGTGAGAGTGCCGGTTTTGTCAGTGCAAATTGTTGTAGCTGAGCCCATACTCTCACAGGCACAGAGCTTTCTAACCATAGCATGATCCTTCATCATTCTCTTCATAGAAAAAGCCAGAGTAAGAGTAACAGCAAGAGGCAAGCCTTCAGGAACTGCCACAACAATAATGGTGACTGCAGCAGCAATAATATTGATCACAGAATTCATGACATCATCGAACTTCATCTTCCCCCCAACAAATTCTCTTTTCCCCATCTCATCTCTTGTGTTTCCTGTGAAGTACCGAATCAACATAACCGCAAGCACAAGCACAGCCACCGTTAATCCAATCTTCCCTATCCAAGAAGTCAGCTTGTTGAGCCGAGCTTGCAAGGGAGTCTCCTCTTTCAGCTCATGGTTAATAGAGCTCATCATCTCACCCCAAGCAGTGCTCATTCCAACAGAAGTGACAAGTATGAAGCCATAGCCATCTGTCACTTTCGTACCCGAAAGCAAGAAAGGATTCTTCTCATCGACTTCAACATGATCACTTTCCCCAGTCATGCTAGACTCATCAACCTTCAAAGAATGGCCGTTCAAGAACAACCCATCAGCCGGAATTTGATCACCAGTCTTCAAACAAACAACTTCACCAACGACAACATCAAAGATTGACAAACCCCGGCGCCTGCCATCTCTCACAGCTTCAACTCTTATATCACTGCTCTCATTAGCAAGAGCCTGAAACTGCCTACTCTGCTTAAAATTACTCACCGCAGAGACAGTGACAACTAAAAACACAGCAAATATAATGCTACCGCCATCGAACCAGCCTTCTTTTAAGCCATGTTGTTTAATGCCAAACCCCAGAGAGAGTAAAGCACAAACCAAAAGTATTATAATAGTTGTATCTTTAAATGCCTCAAAAACAAAACTTATGAATCTCTTTGCTGGTGGTTTTTTGTATCTGTTTCTTCCGAAAACATTGATTCTGTGGCCAAGATCAGCTTCACTGCCACTGATGCCACCTTTGGTATCACAATCAAGAATTGCAGCAACTTGATTAACTCCTCCAAGATTACTCAAAGACTCAAAACTCTTCTCTTTCACCATCTTTGAGAGAATCCGCTTGTCCACGCCGACAAAGGGAACGTCATGATCATTGGTACTGATGTCAATGGCAACATAAGAGAAGGTGCGAAGCAAGACTTTGTTGTTGTTATGAAGAAATTTTTGGGACATTGAAACAAGAGCTCTGGTGAAGAATATGACCCTGAAGGCTATTCGCCACCTTCTTTGATGGCGTTTTGAGCACAACGAGAGGCCATCATCTTCTAATTCATTTGGCATTGTGTTTTCAACTGGTTTATTTCGAGACCTTAGAGTTAGAGGCATGGTTAAACTAAAGAACAAGAACAAGATCAAGAATTGTAACAATGGAACAAGTATATTATTAGTCTGTTAATGGATTCTTTTTATAGATACTGTCAGCAAGAGGTCTTATTTGGTATTAAAGTATTACACCTTAAAAGTTACCGTAAAAATATATATATATATTGCTTTTATCAAACATAAAAGCCAAAAAAAGAAAATTACTTTTATCAAACACCTTATAATTTTAGTTTAAAAGTTACAATTGCCTAAAATAATATTAAACAAGGGTTAGGCTCAGTTTGGGATTGCGGTAATTGATTAAATAAGTTATTTTCATTGTGCGGATAAAATAAGCTGTTGATTAAAAAAATACTTCAGTGTTTGACAAATTGTATTGTTGCAGTTGCTGTAAACTTAAAAAGTAGAGTACATGCACTTGATAAATTTTATTAAGAAAATTTTATTTTATTATACAATAACTAAAAAAGACATAAGTTCAAATTGTCTTTTATTTTTAAAGTATGTTTAATAAATTGTGTAGACATGCTTTTTTTTTAAATATGTAAAATTACATAAACCGAAAAAAATTAATTAAATAAAATTTGATGAACTTCATAATTTATTAGATAAAAGTATGATAAAAATTCATACTTATACATAATTCAAACAAAATAAAAAGTAATATATGTTATATTCATATTAAATTGATATTGGAGAGAATAGACCGTAGTTGTAATAGTAATTTGATTGTAGTGGTAATATAATATCTAATGATTTATATTAGGATTTATAGAAAAGTAAGGTATAATTGTCTTTTTGTTCAAATAATAAGGTTATAATATGAACTTTAAAAAAATGTGGTGACTTATTTAATAAGGTACTTATTAAAAAGCAACCCCCTGTTTGTTTTTAAAAATTACTGTCAAAATTAAAAAAATTATGAAATAAGTTGTTTTTACAAAATTTACCAAACATTATTTTTGTCAAAAATTATGAAATAAACAGCTTATTAAATTTCAACATCAATTCCAAACAGTGCCTTAATGGGGAGTCAAGAAGTTGCTTTGTACCTTCCTCTTCAAACAGTTACATAATAAGAATTTCTCTATTTCTTAGTTTTTTCCTTTCGTTTTACCCCTTTTAAGGCCTTTAATTTTGCATATATGATATTAATTAAAATTTAGCATATTAGGATTATAGAAAAGTCTTCAGTGGTGCAAGAGCGTCGCTATTGTTTTTTCCCTATTCACTCCTTAATAATTGAGTTTTTTTTTAAGTATTAAATTTAAATAATACAATACAGATCACAACCATGTAGAAATAAATCCCAACAACCCAAACCTGGATATGCTAGAAAAACAAAGCCAAACATTCTCACAACTACTGGGGAGATCGTATCTTATACCTTAGAATTAAGAGAAGAAGGCACCGATCAATCCAAAGAGTTGTTAGAAATTAAAAGTTGAGACCTCTCAATAGTTATAAAATTTTTTAAACTTTTCCTTTCGGTAAAATACAAAAACATCAATGGCACAAGATTTTTCAAAGCTAAGAATTAAGAGTGCTCTATTTCTTTAAATTCATGAAAAGTTATACATTTTAATTAACCAACAATAAAAATTTGGAAAGGCTTTAGAAAGTAACTAGCAAAGCTTATCAAGCAAGGCAATTATAAATGCACACGCCGCGCGCAGATAGGTATTGTTGATTTATCTTTTTATAATTTTCTGCCACTCGTGCATCTTGAAAGTCTTCTCCTAAAGTAAGAACTTGCGGCTCAAGTACTTTCTGCCCAAGTAAAGATAAATTTTCTTCCAAAGTTTGCCTAATTTCACATTCTTTAACAAGTCATTAAGGACTTGGCGATGATCTTTTGTGATTCGAATCCTATAAAGATTAAAATGCCCACGTCAACATAAGTGACATGTGTTTTGTGAGGTTGGCATATATGCAGTTTTCCAAATTGATTTTCACAAAATCTGTTACTCCCATAATATTCTTGACAACATTTCTTTAATTAATATTTTTTGCTTACGGCGTCGTATGAACAAAAGTTGGCTGGACCTTTGCGTGGCGGCTTTGCTTTGATTTTCTTCGATTGCGGCTGCAGGCCCAATCCTAAGCCCATACTGAAACAAACCTAAACCCATTTGCTTCTCTGTCTATGTCAACTTTATATATTTTTTTTTATTCTACTCATATAAAATTAATAAGATGATCGAAAACTACTAAAATAGTAAAATGCTGAATAACTAAAATATATCTTCATTTTCTTTTATAACTAAATTACCTCCTCACTCAAATTTATCATTTTTTTTATATATTTATATTATTATTTAGCCAAAGGACAACTCAATTCCCTTTTCACTCGTGCAATGGGATTTGAACCCTAAACATTTTATTTTCAAGACAAAAGATTTTATCACATTAACTAAATGACACTCAATTCACTACCCGAATTTACGTCCATTATTATGTCATAATCTTATACAACGTAATATCATGTTAATTACCAGATTGTCCCCTTTATTTAAACCAAGCCACTTTATACTAGTTGAGGGGAAAAGGAAATTAATATTAATTAACTTGACGGCCATCTGCACATCTTGGGGAAGCTCTCCAAAACTTGTAGTATCTCACTATAGAATAATTAGGGCTAGTTTGGGAATGTTGTAGCTTTTAAAATAATTATTGTTACATGTGCTGTAGAAATAATCAGCTGTGAAGAGAATCAATTAAGTGTTTGACAAATTTTGTTTTCAGAAATACTGTGAGTTTTGAAAGCAGTTATGGACGTTTGGTAAAACTTACAATTAAAATGCTGACAAAAAATAAATTACTAAAATATACATAATATAGGATAAAATTTACTTATGCATATAAAGACATATACATACAATATTTTTAATTTTGTATTATAATAATTTTAACTAAAAATAAAATTTTCATAAAAAACTAAAAATAAAATTTATAATATATTGATTTTAATTTTATTTTTTATCTTAAAACAATTGATAATTAAATTTATAATATAGTGAAACAAATTTAATAATAATTTGACCAACAAATTGATATCAATAAATTTATATTGATGAATTAAAATAAAAATTTATTGAAATATTGATTTTGTTTCTAATTTGAATAAGGATAATTTTAGGTTTAGGTAATTATGATAGTGGATATTTATGAAATTGTATTAAAGGATAAAATTGATTCTCAAAATCAGAATCTAAAAGCTACTCCTTCCATGTTTTTCAAAATCATGGGCTGATTTTGACAAAAGTGATTTTGATTATTTTTTACCAAATATTAAAATTAGTTTTTAAATTTTTAAAATCACTTTTAAGTCTCCTAAAAACAATCCTAAACGGGCCCTTAAATTGGGTTCACTATTCAAAGAGACAGCTTCTCTTTACTCTAAATCGTAAATGAGTCCAATCATAAATATGCATTGAAAAGCTCATAAGTCATAACGTGTAACGAATAACAAAATTCAAAATGCACCAATAAATTGGATTTCATTGTTCTAGTTATTAATTCGAAAAGTCTTCCTTTAGAATAAATATTGGGGTGATGATGATGAAGTTTTTTGCATTTTGAGCAAGGGAAATGCTTGCGCTTATTGACGCTCAGAAATCAAATGACCATAGTGATCCTTTTGTTGTTTTGATTTGCTTTCAATGAATAGTCACCATGATTTGGTTCCAAAGCTTCAATAGAGACACGTGCTTCTTCATTGTTAAGGTTATATTTAGCATTCAATTCAAAAGTTCCCCACAAATTCATTTCTGAGGAAGATTTTCATTGGGAATTACGTACCAAGGATTATGGACCTTATTGGATGTAATAAGATTTTGTTAGGGTGGAAAATTTCGCATGCATGCCATGTCTAAGGGCCACAGTCATGGACCAAAATATTGGCTCAAGGGGGACCATAGTGAAGAAATAATAAACTAATAATAGAAATAAATAAGAAGCAGAGAGCAAAATATAAAATTTTCATGGTTATAGGTTAAATATAAATTACATCTTGTCAGCCTCAGGATCCATGCTCCAAGGCCACAACACAGTTCCGCCTCTGCATTAAATTTATTTATACTTGCAGTGGTAAATGGTAAGGAGTGCCTGAGTGAACAATAACCATATTTTTTTTTTTAAAAGAAAAAACTATTCAAACCTCAAATTCAGACTTATTATGATTCTAGATAACAAAAGAAACATGACCCAAATTTGGTTTGATGCATATTTACACTTAAGAACGATGTTAATATAAAATAATAGATTTTTCATATCGTCAATAATATATTACGTCACATCACTTGGAATATAAATTTTATATCTCAATTCAATTTTGCAAACCTATGGCATTACTCACTAATTTCCACGCGCTGAATAAAGGACTCAATCATTTAGAGGGAAGAGAAATTAAAGATTCTCTTTCTTGACCATATGCAATCCGTGCTTAGGCAAGTTTATATTAACATTTACCATAAAATTTAAAATTAAACTATTTCTGCTCTGCTCTTGGCTTTCTTTCACAACTTTTGCCGAAATGCTCATGATGCCAAAATTTTAAAGCATCATGCATAATAATGGCCACACAATGGAGCCAAATTCTTGAAGTGCCATAGGCAGCGAGCAAACTCTCCCCATTAATGGCATGTAACAAACTCTATCAAGAAACCCACCAACCGTATGTCTTCTCTTACTCTTGAAAGAATCAAGACAAAATTACCTGAAAACCCTCGAAGTAGTTTTATGAGAAACAAATAGGTGACGTTTTGAGGACGTGGGTTACACTGAAGATCTTGAAAATGCTGGACCGAACCTTTGCCCGAATTGAGCTTCCAAACAAAAGAAAAATGCGAACAAATTAAGCTTCAACAATAATGTTCATATATGTAAATTAAGGTAGAGACGAGAGAATTTGAAAAAAAAAAGAGATAATAATAAGAGGTCCTAAAATTGTATCGCCGAAATTAGGCAATTTTGGGATGACATTTCATGCCGTATAAAGTTGACTGTTTTGATATACAAGGAAAAATATATAGTCCCCTTTTAGTCAAGATTTGATACCGAGAAGATTCAACAGAAATCATTGCAATATTTGATGTTTTACATATCCAAAAACAATAAGTTATATGTTATGTCAAGAAAATAAATAGTACCCAGGACCAGCAAGCATGGAAGACAACAAATATTCATATGTCTTCATTACTTCATCTACTTCTACTTACTTTGACTGAAGAAGCAATTAATCATTTACTTTTTTTATTTTCAGTTGTTGCTAAACCTTGAAAAGGCTAGTGGCGATCCAGAGATAGTATTACTATGAAATCAAATAGTAATATGATTACAAGCATGAAGAGTATATTAAACACATATGAGAATGGTTCAAATCATTGTATGTATTAAAAGAGTATGATAGAGTTTCAAATCCTGTTACACTTGCACGTAACAGGGAACCATCACAAAAACTTGCTTTTCTTTGAAAAAGTATAATTTAGTTTGTTTTTAATCCTTAAGTTTATGTAAATTATTACCAATAGAAAAAAGTTATTTCATTCTCCACTAGATCTAGCTTCCACTGTATGTATAATTTCATGCAGGGATATATGAATATAAGTTTTTACCCACTCTATAGTTTTTAATAGGATTCGAATTGTACTTTCCTTTTTGTAATTAATCTTTCTTGTTATGTTTCTGAGACAGATCTGCAATTGGATTCGATACCATTTCGTGAAAATTTTTAAAACAAAAAGGAATATAGAATTGTGAACAGATCTAGATCGAAAGAAAACAAAAGGAAGTACATATAAAATGAATTGACACAAACAATACTACAACATGAAAGAAAATATAAAAGCACTTTCTTCAAGGCACGAGGAGGGATCTCAAAAGCACCAACCGCGTTAAGACAGAGAAATTCTGTCACTTAAAACCCTAACAACATCTCACTCTTGCTAATTAGATTCTTCACAAAACTTGACATACAAAAGATGAACACAACAATCCAAAACATTATAAAAAAAAAATTATTATAAAAATAAACATGTATAATTGAATCTGCAATAAGCACAAAAGGGTATCGAGAGATACAGTAAACTTATGAACCATCATATGAATAAAAATCAAATGAAACAACATAAGATACCTGTTTCTAGGGTTTTTCATCTGCCAAACCCTAGTGTGAGAACGATCTGCTAGAGGAGAAGAAATTAGGGTTTCTGGACATGCTACCATCAATAGGTGAAACTGCCAGATGATCTAGCCTTTCCCTAGAGATGGAGGTCAAGGAAAGTTCAGATCATGCTGGCAGCTTCAACTACTACTAGTGCACGACTATGACAGGATGATTATAAGCTTCCGCATAGAATCGCCGTGCTTTCAACCTCTGAAATTTTCTTTTTTGCCTTAGTTTCTCTTCATTTGCGTGTGATTGATGGTTTAGAAGAGAAGAGTGGACGAGGGAGATATAAATAGAGAGGAATTCATTAAAGATAAGCATATATGACTTTCTTTTCTGCTATCTCTAGGTGATGTATTTGCTAATTCCAATCTTCTTGTTTTTTTGTCCCGTGTACAAGGATAACAATTACTTTAGTATAAAACTTACTTGGAAATAGACTATATAGGGTAAATTATGCGCGCTCGTTGGTTCAGCTTATAAAATTACTGGTGATGATATAATTGGTCTAGGATTTGAACCCGACCCACATATGTACAGAAAGAATTGAGTTCCCATCATGATTTAAAAAGCAGCTGAGACAGGAAGTGCTTTGTGTTTAAGTCATTTTGGTAATTTGGTAATCTTGTGAGTTAGGGATGGAAGCTGTAGAAAAGAAGAACGCGGGGAGGAAAAGTAGAGAAGGGGAAAAAGATGCATGTGGTCCAAAAAGATGGCAAATTGAATATAAGGCACGCCTAAGCTATCACATGCAGACAGCTTATTGAGAGTTTCTATATATTTCCCAAGAGGCTTTATTAATATATTTAACTTTAGTTGGATGAGCTCTTTCATGCTCTCTATCTCTATCTCTATCTTTTTCTTGTCCTTGTGCAATTGTAAGGTTAGCATCAGCTGTGCCCAAAATGACCATAAAGCACAAGTATATATGGGGGACCATCATGCATGGCTTCATAAATGTTGCCAGTTATATAAGGTTCACCCATTGGGGCCCGATAGTAGCGCGCCAAAAAAGCTTCAAGTATTTCTAGAGTGCCTTCAATATGGAATATAGGATATGATAGGATACGATGGAATAAAATAAAATAAATAGGATCGTTTATATTTAATGCTGTCATGTTTTTAGTTTAATTAAAGATTAGATTTGATTGTAACAATTTTTATTGTTATTATTAAAATTAATTAAATGCTGCCACACACACACACACACACACATATATATAATAGATTGTTAGTTCAATCATCTTATACAAAAGTTTGAAACGTTAGGATGAGAGAATTAAATCTTAAAGTCATGTGAACCTCAAGAGAACGAGTCGTGAAAATGGCTAACAGAGACAAGGGTTTAAAAATGGGCCAAAAAATTTGGATGGAAATTAGTTGACATAAAATGAACATACAGTAGAACCTCAATTTTGATACTATATTAGATAGATCGCTTGAACCAATTCGCACTAAAACAAAGAAAGAAACAAGAAAGAGCATCTCAACCTATCAATCATCTCAACCTATCAATTGAGTTGCTATATGCTAGTGCATATTATAACTTCATTCTTCATCGTTTTTACAATGTATTAAAGCAACTTTAGTTTGTTATAAGATGGTGACGTTTGTCTTTTTGAAACAAACGGAAACCATTTCAAATGCTTACATGTTATGCATTTGATTGGTGCTAGTTACACATCAGATGCAATTATCAAAGACTATGCCATGGATTAATTAGGTAACAAATTAAAGTTTGGAACATTAGTCTGTAAAGTTATCCAACCGACTTTTGCAATTAAGAAAAAAGACATGTACTTTGATTAAAGTTGTTGCGATTTCCACTTTCTGCTGCTTCTTTTGCCACTTTTCTTATTCATTTTTCTTAGTTAGATTATGTCGTTGATTCACAACAAGATGTTTACGACTGCAGGACATGCGTTTCAATAAATTAAAGCTTTCAAATTTATTTAGGCTTGGTATAGTTTTTCAAATAGAGTTTATTTAAGTGTAGCTTTTATTACTAGAACTTTTACAAGTATAGCTTTTACAAAAAAATAACAAAAATGTTGTTTGGTTGTCAATTAGGGGCTTAGGGCTTTTTTTAAAAATTATAAAATTAATTTAATATGCAAATTATTTAAAATTATGTTATCAAAGTAATGAAATAAGATTATGCAATAAGTAAAAGGAATTTTACACATTTTAATATTTTAAAAAAAAAATTCAACCTCTACTCTCAAAAGCCCAAAAGTTGAGTTTTTGCTAGTAGAAGCAAAATAGTTTATTTAATCTTCAAAAACTCTACTCAAAAAACAACAAAACACCACCAAAGAATTTGAAAATATCTTATGAAATTAAATAAGTACTTACATTAAATAAGCCATCCCAAACAGACATTTATTAGAGATGATAAAATCTCGTGTTGGAAATTAAAAAATTTGAGATTCGAACTCCACTCACATGGGTGAAGAAAGAATTAGATAACCGCTAGGTTAATGAAAATAAATAAATGAATATTCCATGCATACATCTCTTTTAAGATTTTCCATTTTGTAAACAATTAATGCTTGAAGACTCCAAAATATGGAGTTAATGACTTGCATTTATGTTTAATACTATATGGAGCATAAACTAACTAACCTTGGCCTTGTAATACGTATTAAATGTCACCGAACCGTGGTGCCTCATTATCTTTAAACACAGGATTGCACCGCTTTGGAGCGTTTTGCTAATAGAATAGTGATAATCTTTTCACAACCTATCGATTCTTGCATGTGTGAATTAATTGCTTTTGTTGCTTCAATTCATTATGTAATTCTTCGTATTCCTTAAATATTAAGCAAGTCCCCTTTATTAACATAAACAAAGTACGTATTATTGCATCAACAATTACTGTATATTGTTGTCATTGAGGTCTTAACAAAAATTATGAACATGGTTATGACATTGCAAACAACTCGTAACTGCAACCTAAAAATCATCATTACCTTAATTACTCTGAAGTGATGAATGTATTGTCATCTTTATTAACCTGATGATCGATATGAGTTCACCATGTAATGTCAATAATCATATTTGCACCTCTCAAGACATGTGATTCTACCGCAAGATTTAACTCTGATATATTGTTGTAGTGCACTCAAAGGCAGAGCTATAATAGGGTTTATTGAGGCTCTGACCCTGTAGGTCCAAAAAAAATTACTTCATCGCAATATATTGGTAAATTTAATTTATACAATAGACATTACTTTTATGATTTGGCTCTTATAACGTAAAAACCTTGATATTTTCCCTCACATCAGTGTACTTTCATTTTAGATTTTAGCTTCGGCCCTTCATACTTCCAATTCTAACTTTACCCAGAGTTTATTGGCTATATATCTAATCTCTTAGGTAAATAATACTAATACGATGACAATAGTGTTGACTGTCTATGGTACAATTATTTAAGTTTCTTAAAATATTATAAAGGGTAGTCTAAATTATAACTTATTCAAATTTTATTAAAGAATGTAATTTATTATTTTTATTTTCATTTTAAAAGTAAAATAATGGACAAAGTTCAAATCAAAACTTTTAATGATGTATTTCTCTTAGAATTCAAATTTAAAAAGCAATTAAATAAAACTGTTTGAAAATCACTCAATTAAATCCTTTTGTACCTGCTAGAGAATGTAATTAAAATGAAATAAAATTAAAGAATTTGACTATCAAAAGGCAAATAATAATAACAAGAAGAATTATAATAACAAGAAGAATATTCATTGTGCAAAGTTATTACCTTTTCTTGAACTTTAAGAAAGAGGTAATGGAATGCTTTATCAATGGTGCTGTGTCGCCAATCATGTTCATTCAACTGGTCACTTCTTTAACAATCAATCATTACCTCTGTTTTTAACCATTAAAGTACAGGCCATTATGATAGAGGTTGAAGTAAACCCTGCATTTTTAATTTGTTGTAATCATTAATATAGTTGAATAGGTACTTGATTGATCTCCTAGCTTTCAGCCCATGGTTTATAAAATAATAATAACAAAAAGAAAATGTCAAGCAGATCTAATAAGTCTCTAACCATTTCAAAATTACCAACTAAGATTCGGACTTCATAATTACAGAGTCCAAGACTTAAGCTGGGCTTGAATTCTTTAACTAGGCCACGCACACAGGACAGGGTGTTAAGAATACATAAAAGCCCAGAACCTAGTTTTTTTTAAAAAATTTTTTTTCCTTCTTTTAATGGCCTTTTAAGTGTTCTAGAGCTTGTCATAATTATGGCCTAACTGTTGAGAAAGATTATATATAATCCATTTGAAATTATTTTTAGAAGGTTTAAAAGTGATTTTAAAAAATTAAAAGATAATTTTAATAATTGATAAATTTTCTTAGAAATCACTTTAGATAAAATCATCACATTTTACAGTAAATTTTAAAAAGCAGGAATGAATAACTTTTCAAAATCTAATTTTAAGAATTAGTTTTATATTTAATAAAAATTCAAAATTGTCCTTATTAATTAGGAAATAAAATCATTGACTTTAAAGATATTATTATTATTACCAATTGTATTGAGATAACAAAATAAAAAATAAAATTAATAACATAAAATATTTACTTAGTTATCAATTTTTATATACATACAAAAAAAATAATTTTATATACATGTTTATAAATATGTAAATAAATTTTATTTAACATTATGACCAATCCAGTCATTTATATTATTTAGGTAATTTAACATTAAGATTTATTAAACACATACGATTAGTTTTAAAACTTAGCATCTTTAAAAATAAAATTTACTAAACATTTAACTGATTTTCTTCACAATTGATTATTTCTATAACATAATTAATAGTAATTACTTTAAAAACTATAGTGTTGCCAATTGGCTCGTAGTTTTAAAAGTATAGCTGTTAATTTTTTGTCTGGGCAAACATTTTTTATTCGATATTCCCTTATGCCAAATCATATCCCAATAGACTAAGGTAGTTTTTCTGTTACTTTGGTGTGCCTGACCGATAAAAATTTGTCATATATAATTGACAAATTTGGTAATTTTTATTTTAAATCAATGGCTATCATGACATTAAATTTATAATACAGGCCAAAATGACAGATTCCTATGAGTCAGGTGCAACATGCTTGACCTAAATAAATATTTTTCCAATCACATATAAGTAGTCCTTTCTAGGCATGCATTTACAATTATACTTTTTGTTAATTACTTAAATGACTTCTATTCTTATTGGTCCATGAATCATTCCAGATTTTTTTTTGTCCATGTGTCTTTATGGATTTTCGATCCTACAATAGTTATGAATATGGAAAGAAGGAGAAAGTCTTGAGTAATACTAACACCGCCATGACAGGATCCCACCATTCAATTGAAATCATGATATGTAATTAGATGGTAGGTGATAGTGCTAAATAATACTAACGAAGGAAAAGGATCGAGAAACATAAGGTAGACAGAAGAAAGACATAAGAAATTTTCATTTTAACCCTTAAAAGAATATCAATTTAGAATTATAATCAATTTTTTAGAAGTTGATTAGATAGAACCCAAATGAACTGGTGGCATCAGAGTATAATTTAATTAGTTAATTCTAATTAAAAGATCCAATAGTTTATGAAGAAAATATATAGAATATCTAGATTTGGAACATAGTGCTTACCATAATAAGAAAGGAAATTTAGATAGACATAATATAAATTGTAATATAGAAGGAAACTTTAGACATGATTTACACAAAGAAAATTCACATTGTAGACTTGTCAATTAACTTAGGTAGAAATTTACAATTAGAATTTTATAAGACTAATAAGAATTTCAAAATACTTTTAGATAGTTTAAGGAAATATAGAATTGCTCTAAAAAATTTAGAAGAAAAATTAGACTTTATAAAAGATCAAAATGTAGTAGAATTAGATAAGATCTCAAATTAAGGAAGGTAAATTAAAATTAAAACAAATAGATAATACTAAGAGTTCATAAGTAATACAGGCATCAAAATTAAAAGATTTGATAGGAAGATTTGAAAAAAAATTAAATTAACACTAATATAGTAAACTTTCAACCTAAGATAACATATAGTTATAGATATTACTAATAGATAAAAGTAAGCAGATATTAAGTAGTAGCAAATTAGAAGGTAATTGTTTAAAAAAATATTTGGTAAAGAAAAGACGATGATGATGTTAAAATAGAAAACCTCATAGATTTAGATGAATAAATAGAAAGATTTAGATGAAATAAATTAAATTTAATAAATCCAAATATAATATATAAAAGGAAAATATATTTAGCAAATCTGTGCTATATCATAATTATAGTGAAAGATATGTTTCATGTACTAGAAGATCAAATGAATAAATTAGATTCAATAGATAAATATTCTTGTAATCAAATTAGTAATAAAGACCTTAAACAAGCTCATTTGGGATTAGCTATAACAGGAGTAAAAGGATTACATAGAGAAAAATTAGATGCAAAAGCCTTACATGATCATTTTACAAATATAGAATAACGACTTTTAGGAAGTATAGAATTGGACATGAATAACAATGGAAGAATAGTATATTTTATCATAGACTATTTAATAAAAGCTAACACTTTTATAGAGATTTAAGAATATAAATAAAAACTAGGGACTATCACGTGAAAAGGAACAAGAATAATTTATTAATTTGCACAAGATTTATAGGAAGACTTAGTAAAAATAGCCAATTAAATATAAGTTAGATAATAAACATTTTAGGAACTAAAGGTATTAAGGACATTCGAGCAAAGAGTTTCTAAGTAGAAACTAATGTAGGATTTGATTGCAAGTTATAAAATTTTATAGAAAAACCAATTTTAGTAACAAAAGATAATATAATTTATCATAATAGTGATGATTCAATGGATTTAAGATTTAGAAATTATAATTACCAAGCTGGCACAACCAGCAATCAAGATAATGAAAGTAGTTTAATGGTTGTAGAAGAAAACTTCACATGGAAAGAAATGAACAAGATTTTTTATTCTCAATATGATGAACTAACATTAGAAATGAGACATGACAAGGTAGTAGAAGTTTTAGACAAAGAATATCATACTTAATATATAGATGATATAATACAAGGTAAATTAGAAGCCAGTATGATATTTAAAACATAAGAATCCATCAAAATGGATGATGTTATGAAAGAAATTGGGAGCGACATTATTAATCCACCCAAACAAGGTAGAATTAATAAGTTTTAGCCAATCAGCATCAAGGGATACAATATATAATTTAGGAGGAAGAAATCCTATAGGACATGGCAAGAGGAAATTATAGTGGAAATAATAAAGAATATAAAACATGTGGTAAAAGACAACCTATAGATAAAATCAAGATATTATCAGCAGCAAGTCAATCTATTAGCATATTAAATTTAATAGCTAGGATCCACAATTATCGCCAGAAATCAGATAGATGGGAAACAGATGCAGTTAGAACTTGACAAAACCAAACTCATAGTGATGATATGTGGGAATTTTTAGAAACACTACTAGGAGAAATAGTAGGAAATTGGTATAATACTTATTAAAGAGACTTTGCTAGAAAGGTTCCAAAAACTAAGGGGCCGTTCGGTACCGTTTTGATGAGCGTGTTTCCATTTTCATTTTGAGAATATAACTGTAATACTTGTCCAGTGAATTGGATTCAAAAAATAAATTATAAGACAAATAATTTGAATTTTCATTTGTAGTTATAAAAGTGAGAACGTGTTTAACACGTTCTCAAAGAATCCCAATATAAACCTTAAAATAAATTACAAAACAACAAAACCCAAACCTTATCTCATTATCCGAATCTAAGTTCACAGCTCTCTCTCTCTCTCTTGGATACATTTCTTCTTCAACCACAATTCATCGTTAGAGCTCTCTCACTTCGTCGCAGTAACCAAAATCGGCTGTTGCTGCTGCTGCCTCTCAGCTCTGTCTCGACCGATGGTGGTACTATTGCTTCATCTCTTACTCTGCTTCGGCCATGATAGATTGATTGTTGTTGCTGCATCTCTATTGAGAAGGGCTTGGCGACCAGAGGCAGCGAGTGAATCGCCGAGTGGAGTGAAGACGAGGAGAAAGAAGGCAAGGACTAAACCAAAGAATGTGGCGGAGACGATGTCTAGAAGCTTCCATTGTCGAGTGTTGCGTTTCGATATGGGTAAGTTCAGGTGACCCATATTGCAGGTGGAGGATCCAATTCACTTAATTGCATATTAAAAAAACTACTCAAGCGTCGAAGCCCAACGGAGGCGGTTTATTGGTTTTGAGGAGATGATGATGAATTGATGATGGCAACTTGGGTAGTGGAAATCTGGAATTGATTTGAGTTAGTATTGAGTGGATCAGTTTAGTGGAGTGAAGGCAAGCATGGTAACTAATAAGAAGATAAACTGCAACATGACGATGACAAAATTAATATTAATTCAAATAATAATTATATATATGTATTACACCATGTGGATGTGTGGTAGGCAGCTGTCTATTTTCTACCGTATATTATTTATTTTGTATTACAAAATTTAGTAGTGTTTTAATAAATTAATGCAAATAAATAAGAAAGAAACAAAAGAATAATTGAACGCTCCAAATAAATCTCAGTATATACAATAAAATCTCAGTATATATAATAAAGAAACCATCAGATATTTTTAAATTGTCACCACATGTGCTCTAAAATGCTCAAAATTCCTTCAACCATAGACAACCAATCTTCTTTTAGAATAACACATAAATCATATATGATTGTGTAAAAATAATATATATTTTAATTATTGCATAAAAATAATGAAAAAGGTAATATGTTTTATTAATGTTAATACTAAATTATTTATGGTATATTTATGTATGTATTAGTTAAATAATTTTTTTAATTATAACTTAAATATTTAGTAAAAATTATTTTTGAAAACAGTACTACCGAACACATATTTATTGTTTTATCATTTTCAATTCTGTCTACCGAACGTATATTTATGTTTTCATTTTTAAAATACAGGATACAGAAAATGATACCAAACACATATTTAAACTCAAATACAGTTACTGCAAAACATCATTTTTATTCTCATATTTATTTTGAAAAAACATAAATTTAAAAACAATACCGAACGGGCCCTTAGTAATCAATGAACAGCGATCCAAATTCAGAACCCGAATTGACCTCATCGTCCCAAGGGCTTCCAAAGCTTGATCACCAATCAAACTACACCTCCCTAAATCCAAATTCGTCAAACTTTGAGCTGATTTCTTAACAATCTACATAACCCCAACATTGCCAATATTACATAACTTTGGACACCCATTTGCTATAGCACAAATACCATCATCACCAACATCATCAGAATCTTGACGTGTTTGTTTGAGATTAACATTAAAAAATCTGAATTTTGGGACATGGTCTGGCCACAATTTGGAGATGAGCTCGCTGAGAAACCTCGTTGATTCAAATGAGCATAAATTTGGGAATTTGCGTAGAAAATTCAGAGAGAATCAGGTTCAATGACCCGAATAGACGAACGGCTTGACCCTCAACTCTTAGCCATCGCGTACAAACAAGAGAGAACGAGTTTCTTTCGTTTCAATCGTTGATCCAAGTTAAGGATTAAACTTAATTCATCATCACCTAGCGTTGCAATAACGATTTTTCCAATTTTTTTTTTTTTTTGGTTGTGTATTGAAGTTGTTTGTTAAAATGATTATGGGAAAAAGCTGTATGGAGAAACCAGGGGACTGTGTGACTGGAAGTGTCATGTGGGAAGTACTTCGGTTTGAAGAAATGCTTGCCTTGTGAGTTTGTTTGCACTTCGTACTTAGCTTTCTTCTACTTCTCACTCAAAAGTCAGTTGTGGGAATAAATTAATCGCTTGCAATAAATCTGATTCGGATGATGGTGAGAAGAAATCTGATAAGAGTAAGTGTGAGACCAAGTCGGAGGAGGAGTCTGGAGCAAAAGTTGATGGTCAGGGAGAGGAGAAGGAAGATCGAAATGGAAACAAGGAGGTGGAGAAAAGCTCTGATGATAACTGGCTTCAACGGTTGAAAGTCTACACCTCAATTATCCATTAAGTAATTTTAACTGTTAGATTCAATAGCTTTACATCCAACGGCATTTCACAATAATGACAAAAAGAGTGATATGATATCACAGTTGTAACATAGTTGGACCCTAAATAATAATAAATTACACTCATCATGGACTCAAGTGCAGGTAAAGCACTCTGCTTGCTCTAATTCTTGCCTTTGTGAGTACAATACTGCTAAATATACAGGACAAAGAGAGAATATAGACAACAATTTATTTCTTTTAACGCTTTCTATTTCTTCTAATTCTCTTTATTTACACTGGATATTTTAGACTTCTCCTATTAACCCTTTTAACTACTTGAATTTAGAATCCAGTAATTGGGATTCCCCTTTGCACTATTTTTCATTTATTTTTTAAGATATTTTAATATTTTTTCTAATTCAGATTTACTAAGTTGAGAATAGTGAAATGTAAATAGTACTAAAGATAATATTTCTAATTATAACTTCTTTTAAATTAATCATTTCCTATTCTATTTCTTATATTATATCCTTCGTCATATTCTATTTCTAATCTTCTATTGGCAATAATTCTTAGCTTAATATTGCAATCTATATGACTCCTTATTATAACTAGTCTTCCTAAATTATTAATTTGTTTAAGGTACTCACTAAATACTTTAGTAGAATTGTTTTTTAAAGTAAAACAAGCATAATTATCTAAAGGCATGCAAGCTAGATTTTAGATTTAAAAATCTTATAAATAGTTGCTCTTCTCCACTAGATACCCGTCAATTCTTTTGCAAACTTATGTCAAACTAATTGAAAAATCAAGTATTTTGTTACAAATACTAACAAAAATTATACTTTTTTTTAATAATATCTCCTAAAATTATTTTCCAAAAGTTTAGAGTATAAAATCAAACTTTTTAATTAAAACTCAAATTTTCAAAAATCTTCTTCCTCGTAGGGGCTTGGAAATCCCATTACAAAGCCTCCCTTCTTTCCTAAAACACTTATCCTCCGGCTAAAATGGAATTGAAGAGTAAAAATGGGCACTAATTGGTCCTTCTTCAAGGTTTTGGGTTTTCTAGAAACCTAAATTTTACGTTGGAGTATGATTTTATTCTTCATAGATAGAAAACATTCGTTATGAGAAAATAAAAGAATATCTTATTTTTAATGAAAGACTTATAACATAAAACTTGTTCATTTATAAACATATAGAAGTTTACAAAAGACTAGATTTCTCTATTAGAGAAGAACTAGGTAACTTAGCTACAATACATTATGTTGAATAAAATAACTTATTTGAAATAACTTCTAAATACAATGGGAAATTGAACAAGAGCCTAAGTGCTTTTATAGATTTAAATTTGCTACAAGATGTTTTTCGGTATTTTTTATTTGATTTTATCTTTTAACTCGTGGATCTTGCTAAACAAAAAAAAGAAAACTTTTTCTATTTATAGGGCTCTTCTTAGCTTCTTACCCTTATTCCTTACTGCTTTTTGTTTTATGCTTTCCACGTGTGTGGATTAATTCTTTAATTTTCACGTGATTAAAAGGAGTGTCGACAAAATAACACTGTAGCTTTTTCTTTTTAAAGTTGTGTTTAAAAAGAAAAAAAGTAGTGAGTGAAGTATGATTAATTAGAAAGTGGTCTATTATTGAGTCATACTTCTAGTATATTATCAAGGTTGTGGGCCTTAACATTATCTAGATTGTCGTGGAACTCTCTACCATCATCATCTTCTTCTTCTTCGCCTGATTGGTCTTCTATGTGAGATCTATAGGCCATGATATCTTCTTCATACAGTTCACAATATAAATTTATAAGTCGATTAGTTGTGGTCCAGGACAAAAAAGGGACTTCAGGTATATTCTGGTGAGAATATATTTTTTGATTAAAATCTTCAATAATCAACTTAGGACGATCGGTGAATTCTCTACTCTCAAATTCTCTTCCTATTATTCTACTTTTCCAATGTCTAATCTGCATTAGTGGTGTAGATCTAAGGTACAATTGGACATTATAAGTTTTCAATTCTTTAATGGTGTTAGATGCCTCGAGAAAAATAAAACATTGAGCTTGACACTAATAATATACATTTTCTTTGAATCTCCATTCTAGTGCTTTCGATTGGATATAAGCCATACGAACTGTTTTCCCATTGCCATTAAGTTAAGCATGGTTAATGCTAACTTTCTTCCAAATGCATCTATTTAGTTTAGGTCTCGAACAATAACTTAATTAAAAAAACAAAAATCTAATAATAAATGTAGAGTTAATATTAGTGATTTATCTCTGAATTTTAATTTATTGATTTATATAATCCCAGATCGATGCAGCCTCTTGTAATATTGTAGGTGAGATGGCATTTACAGTTTGTATATTCTAGTGGTACTTTATGACAAAATGGATCAGTTTTAGGGCAAACTTTATGAATATTGCCATAATGACTCTCCCAAAATATAAGAAATTCAAGTGTTTGGTATGCAAACTCAGGGGTTTCATAGCTTTGTCTAGCATAGTTTTGGGGAAAAAACTTTGAATGAACTATATTTTGTTGTTTTGCATTTCGCTTAGATGCTCTTTAATGATATGTTGACCACAATGGGGTAACTTTCAAAGTTTAGTGTGGGTAAAGAAAAAGATTCTATTTTTTCTCATTTATAACTCACTTGGACTAATAAAAAAATTCAGATCAATTTCTTGTTTTGCAGCATCAAGGAGTAATTTGAAATCATAAAATTCTTGATAGCTAGGTTTGTAAAAATTTATAATTTCTCTTAGAATTTTAGGCCAAGTATGGTAGATACCTGGTGAAAATCCTCTAAGGATTGCATAAAAACTGAAATTTCTACTTAAAGATTTACTTTTAATTTTAAAAAATAAAATGTTAATGTATTTAAAATTGTTGAAATCTTTCTACTATCACCATTTACATTCTAGATGTTATTTAGAAGGCATTGTTATGATTCATTTATTTGGCTCCCAGGCAAAGGCTTAAAAGACAAACTAGCCTCTTTTGAGAATATTGGTAGATTAATTTGATTGAATGTCATTTTTCTACTGTTCATATGCAAAATCATAAAGTATGTTAGAATAAATTCCTTTACTTAAATAATCAGTTAATCTATTATCTACACCTTTGATATGTTCAATTTCTATCTCATAACCATTACCTATTATAGTATTAACAAATTTTAACTATCTTTTACTGCTTAACTTTTTTTCATTAGTGTTATTATAAAATCTAGCTATTGCTTCACAATCAGTTGTTAATGTGGAAGGCTGATTGAGAAATGATCTAAAACTATTTAAAGTATTTATAACTTCCAATATGTGGAAGGCTGATTGAGAAATGATCTAAAACTATTTAAAATATTTATAACTCCCAATATTTTATAATCTAAGTTGCTAAACTATTTTTAGATTCTTTGTAGAGTTCTGATGAGTATCTACAAATCTTCTCAGTATTTTTACTATTATATTTGCTTGGTTTGGAGAGTAATACTACTCCCCATCTATTCTCACTAGCATCTATCTCTATAAATTTATACTCAATTTGCATTGGTAAATTTAATTATGGTAAATCTTTACAAATTGTCTTTATTTTTCTAACTAATTTTATATCTAATGAATTAAAGAATTTTTGACCTCCTGATTTGGTTTTACTATACAAAGGTCCTACTAATTTACTAAGGTCCTTTATATATATTCTAGCAAAATTTAATATTCCTAAAAAAGCTAGTAATTTCTTGGTATCTTTTATTTTATTTGGAAAAAGTAATATCTTTTTTACTATGTTCTTATAGTTTTATCTTTCCTTTTTTGATTTTTATTTCTAAAAATTCTATGTATTCTTTACAGAGTTCCATTTTCTTCTTATTAATAATAAGTCCATTGTTTACGAACTCATTGAAAACTATGAGCAGATGATTATAATGATCTTTTAAATTTTGGCTAAAACTAATATATATCATCTATATATACTAAAACAAATTTACTATATTTTTTAAATATTAAATCTATCTTACGTTGAAAGATAGAACGAGTATTTTTTAGTCCAAACGACATGACAATCCATTCGAAATGTCCTTCAGGACAGTTGAAAATAGTCCATGAAATGGATTCATTATCCATTTTAATTTTCTAAAATCCTGATTAACAATCAAACTTGCTAAAAATATTCGCATTTTGGACGCAATTAATTAATTGATCCTTATCAGGGATTTTATATTAATCTTCATATGTTTTATCATTTAAATGATTATAGTTAATGACCATTCACACTTTTCCTCTTTTAATTTCTACATGATTTCTAACCATAAACGTAGTACTTCTATGTGTACTGTTATTATGCCTAATTACTCCTAATTTTAATAATTCTGCTATCAGAATTCTAGATTCTTCCATGTCTTATAGACTATAATCTTCTTTAGCTGTTGTAATAGTAAAGTCTACGTTTTTTTATATTTAAATAAGCTTTAAATTTATTTCTATCCCGATATTTAATTGGTTGTTCTCCTTAAACTTGTGTAGTTTTTGCTAATCTAATTATTTCTTCTAAATCCTATTTTTCAGATTTTTTTGAATTTGGGTTTTCTAGTCTATATATCTATATTTTTTAATATAAAATTAAGATCACAAAAATCTCCAAATTTTATATCTTTATTAATATATGGTCTTTCTAAATCTTTTAGGAAACTATCTATATTTTCTTCACTAGCTTTTGTTGTCGGATTTTCTATGCCTAGGTTACATGGAAAATTGAAACTACTACCACTACTGGTTTCTATTCATAAATCATGCAAAAAATCGAACAACTACTATTGGGTCCACCGTGCTTTGCCTGCAACTCTGAGTGATCATGTTGATGTTGTGGAAAACGAGAAAGACAAAAATCAATTGGGGTGACAATTGTCTTTTTAAAAAATAAAACATAATTAGTATTAATTAACATACTACCTTTATTACTTTGCATGAAATTTATCCTAAGATGAATTTAAATTTATGATTTATTATACTGACCTATACTTGCGGTAGGGGATAATATTCATCAAGTGTATTTTTTAGAGGTGTTGCCTCTGGCTGGATCTAATCCTATACATATTTCTCTAATAAGACTTGTAAAATCACGTGGATTATTTCCTAATGCTTTAAACTTTTCCTTAACCGATTTTTTCGGTTTGCTTTAAGACAAACGTGGCAATCTCTTGCGCGTTGGATCACTTGCCTTTAAATCCAATGGTTACATGAGAAAAAGATAAAAAATGTGGTACGTTATTACAGTTGCAACATAGTAGAGTCCATTTATTTATAGCCCTAAAATTATTGTTCCTTATCTATTATCTGCTTTGATTTGATGTTAGGACTTAGAGGTGGCAAAGTTCAATTGGGCAGTCACCAGTCAGCATCCATCGGAGACCATTATGAGTTTCCAGTGCTAGCACGGCTTAGACTTTTGACCGACTTTCTGAGGATTGCATTTCAACAATAATTATTTTGTTCTATGCAGTGAATAAAAGACTAGAACCAAGAAATTTAAATATATATATATATCTATTAAGAATAATATATATGACTGAAAATGTAAGAAGATTAATTCTGGGAAAATTGTTATCAAGAGAAGTTGACAACAGAAGGTCATAGCTGACATCAAGGGCTATTGAGCTCCTTGCCTCTCATTCTAAGGCTAGAGCCAGTATCAAATAACGCAAGAAGAAGAGGAATAAATTTGAGCTCCTTCCAGAATGTCCGTATGCTATTATGCTCTTGTTAATTCTGAGAGTAAGTTTGAATTGATTAACCGATGGCCGATCTTTCCTTAAGATATGGCACGATCGGCATCCTAGGTTTACAGGAGAGCACATTGACAAAAACAAGAGCCAATGTTCGATTATGGAAAAGTTAGCCGAAAAGCATGAACGCAACACTGCAAAGCTTGCAATTGCTTGGATTCTTCTTCGAGGAGATAATGTAGCACCGATTCCTGGTGAGTTGTTATCTTTTTTTGTTTATTTATATTAATATCAGCTGCTAAAATCATGATAGACTTGCAAAAAATTTTAGTTCTGAATTTGCTTATTCATGTGAGTTGACAACAATATTGAAGCAATTGAAGAATACTTTTTTTTTTTAAAACTCTTTTTTAGTTTTTTTAGCAGGGACAACTTGGATTAAAAATCTTGACATCAATATTGGTTCATTAATAGTGAAACTCACAAATGAAATTTAGAAGAGATTTCTTCTGTGATTCCCAGCAATAAGGTAGCAGGGGATAGAAGAACGGAGTGTTTCCTTCGCTGCTTTTGGAAGTTCACGAAAACACCATTGAAAGATTAGTCTCTCCAGCTACCAAAAGCATCTGAAACTTGAAGAATTTGCATTGAAGTGGTATTTTTTCTTTTTCCAATTTATGGAAGAGCTAATTAATTATATTGCTTAAGATACACTAAGTGACATCCTAAATAAGTGCAAAAATTTGCAAAACAGCAAGGATCCAAAACAAGAAAACACCAAGGTCTTTTCTTGTGACAAAAGCAAATTAAAGAATGAGAGATTGTGTTGCACTCCGGGGAAAATTACTTCAGTTTGTTTCAATAAATGATGGGAGGAATGCAGGGTAACTTTGATGTATTCGATTTTAGCTTGCTTTGTTGCTACAGAAATATTATGTATTAATGAACGAAATGTATCAGGACTCAAGGCTATTTCCAGTAAGTAATCTTCCAAAGGACCCCAACTGAATATGGATTTTGTACCTATTTGCCTCCTTTTGGGACTAATTTGTCATTAGTGCAATAACAATTTAAATGCTGTTCGGAAAATTTTAAATCCTTGATTTTATTCCTTATGTATCATGTTTAGGCAATACAACAATAGAAAGATGCTGTAACCTAAATGAACAACAGAATATTATTCAGTTTGTTAAAACATAAGATATTCAAACTCAAGTTCAACTTTTGTGTATAGGAGTATGGTGGTTCGGATTGCTCTATTGTGAATTTAGTATGATCTCACAATCAAGGAAGATACAGGGACAGGGCATTTTCATCCTTTGCAGGCTCAAGAACAACATCAGGAGCTAAATTCACCCACAAATGTGACAAACATGTGATCTCATTAATATAGAGCATTTTAGGTGGGATCGACGCGCTTTATTGTCATATGCACGCCGGTAAAAGTTCAACGCATGGATTTATCTTAAATTGATCAATCATGACAGTTAAGAGAGAATAAAAACTAAAATATGTGTCATGACATTTTGCAAGGTACAGGGACTATTTTGTCAAATTTTAAAATCGTTTGCACTGTTTCAAATTACACTAAATTGACCAATCGCGATGGTAAGAGAAAAGAAAATTCGTTTGCACACAACACTACAACAGTGCCAGCTTAAAGTACACCTGTCTTCATATCCTTGAAGTTGGAGCCAAACCAGATTCCCTTTCTGTTTCAATCAGCTCAACCTCAAGTCAACCAACTCCTTACTGGAATTTGAAAGAATACTGAAAAAAAGAAACCAAAACCAGCATCAAATATGGCAGAAGTGAAGAAACTCCAAGTTCCAAGGGTGAAACTGGGAACCCAAGGCCTTGAGGTAACTACCCATTTGTAATTTTCTTTATCTTTTTCTCTATAATCCTGATCGTTTGATTTCTCTGATTGTGTTTTTTGCTTTTACAGGTTTCAAAGCTGGGGTTTGGATGCATGAGCCTGAGCGGAGGTTACAATTCTCCAGTCTCCGAAGAGGATGGCATCTCAATTATAAAGCATGCTTTCAACAAAGGAATCACTTTCTTTGATACTGCAGATCAATATGGACCGTACACTAATGAAATTCTTCTTGGAAAGGTTAGGATCTTGACTCTTGACTCTTGTGTTAGAATTCTCTCAACTAAACACTTGTTATGTTTGATTAATTTAATTACAATTCATATCTAGATCAAGCGGTAACCTAAAGAGTATGATAGCTGCTATGCTTCAAATAATTTTACTGATAATTAGGAATCACACTCCTAATGAAATACGTTTGTTCAAGGAATTAATTGGTGAATATTTAGTTTTGGACATTATTGAGGATATGGAAATCATTGTTAAAATTTTCTGAATTTATTGGAAAAAAATTCACTCCTTTCAGGCCCTGAAGGAGTTACCTAGAGAAAACATACAAGTAGCCACGAAGTTTGGGATCGCAGAATTTGGACTTGCTGCTATGATTGTGAAGGGTACCCCTGAGTATGTGCGCTCATGTTGTGAAGCTAGCTTGAAGCGCCTTGATGTGGAATACATTGATCTGTATTATCAACATAGAGTGGACACATTAGTCCCCATAGAGGAAACTGTGAGTGATTCTTTCTTCCTCAGGCTAACTATCTGAATTGAAAAGTTTTGATCCCAGTTACAATTTTTAGATTCTGCTTGTATTCGTAATACCAGGATCCATATTGATTGAATGAGTTCAAGACTATATTTGCCATTTCCCTGTCACATTATAGATTGGCGAAATGAAGAAGCTGGTGGAAGAGGGTAAAATCAAGTACATAGGATTATCTGAGGCTAGTCCAGATACAATTAGGAGAGCACATGCTGTTCATCCTATCACAGCTGTACAACTGGAATGGTCCCTTTGGACTCGTGACATTGAGAATGAGATAGTACCACTTTGCAGGTTTGTTCGACTCGCGATGAAGAGTGTTTAAGGACCTATTTATTTGTTCCTATAAGACTTTAATTTTTGTATCTAATGTCCAAGGATATAGCATTTCATAAATTAATTACTTGAATAGGATAGACCAGATTTCAATGGAAGTACATTCTATTTATTTGTTCCGATCTACTATTTTGTATCTAATGTCTGTCAATATAGAATTTTGTAAATTCAATGCTTCCATAGAATAGATCAGATTTTCAGTGGAAGTAAATGCTATATGCACAAGGCTGCCCTTCTGATACATTGAAGTGTGCAGCGAGCTTGGCATTGGAATAGTTCCATACGGTCCTCTTGGTCATGGATTTTTCGGTGGCAAAGCTGTTGTGGAAAGTGTGCCTTCTGAAAGCTTTTTGGTATGTTTTCCATCAATGTTTGTTCACATCGTCTTCTTTCATAACAGAGTACAATATAGATGTTGTTAAGAAACAACATATGCTTTCCAGTTTCATTTAAGACTAATGTTCTATATGTGGTGAAGCTTATTAAAGTTATGCATGTATCTGTTTTATAAGAATTTTCTTCCTCGGTTCAATGGAGAGAATCTGGACAAAAACCGGAGTATTTATTTTCGCATAGAGAACCTTGCCAAAAAGTTCAAATGCACTTCTGCTCAATTAGCACTCGCATGGGTTCTTGCACAGGCGGATGATGTCGTACCTATTCCTGGTAAGTTTCTATCCTTTGAGTTCATGATTTATGTGTTGACTTGAAGAAATATATTGACTTAAAAATCGAGCTGATCAAGATAATATTACTTGTATTAATGTTTACTGTTAATTTGCTTTGAGCATCAGGGACAACTAAGATTAAGAACCTGGACGACAATATTGGCTCCTTGACAATAAAACTTACGAAGGAGGATCTGAAAGAAATTTCTGATGTCCGTACCCACAGAAGAGGTTGCGGGAAGCAGATACCCAGATTTCATTGATAAAACATCGTGGAATTTTGCAAACACACCTCCAAAAGACAGTTAAGATTTGAGCTTTGAACTTAAAATATTTGCTGGATGCTGCCTATATCATCACTTGGGATTTGGAACTTGGGATGTCATATTTACGCAAATAAAGGCAGATAAATGTCAAAATATGCTTACAAGCTACTGCTGCATGATTTTGTGCTAAACAAGTTCATGAGTAAAACTTTTATCATTATGATGTACTGTATATTTGTAAATATAGTGTGGCCGATTTGTGAAATGAGAATATGTGTGAGCTTTGTTAAGGTACAACCTGAAATCAATTCGCTAAAGGATTTTGCCGACTCTTATCTTTCTTTGAAAATGAAGATTGCAAATATCCAAACTTTGGATGAAAACAATTTGCCTGCATTTGCTTCATCATAGTACAGAAACAGGTTGATGCGCAGGCAAATTATAGTGTTTGCAGATGAAACACTCGATTAGTATTGAAGCAAAATTATATTCAAGTTACAGTGAGCATGGAAATAGGAGAATAGCTGCTGTTTGTTTTCAGTAAGAGCTCAAATATATGTTTGAATGTTTTCAACCTTTCGGGTCCCATAAATGTGATATAAATGCAATATTTGAACCCAGTTTTACCTCGAGTAGTTTCTCTCCTAAAGATTGCAAAGGGCATTGCAATTTGAAAGAATCACCAAATTAACATCATTTTATTGGAATATATAAACTACAATTTTCCCTGCAACGTGGTATCTAGAAAGATGATATAGTTTTAAAAGCATAGCTGGTAATTTTTTTTTTTTTTTGCTTTGGTAAACATTGGTAGGTCGATATTCCCTTGTACCATATCACATCCCATAGATTGAGGTAGTTTTTCTATTGTATTGGTGGGCCTGAAGAATAAAACTCAGTCATATGTAATTAACAAAATTTGGTAATTTTTAACTTTAAATCAATGGCTCCCTTGATGTTCAAGTGGGTGGTTAAAATCTACAATACAGGCCAAAATGATAGATTCGTATTGGTCTGGTGCAACATGTCCGACGTACATAAATATCTTTCCTAGCACATACAGGCAGCCCTCTCTAGGCGTACATTTACAATTTTATTTTTTATAATTACTTAAATGCCGCCTATTCTTATTTGTTCATGTGTACTTACTTATAGATTTTGAATCATGCAATAGTTATGAATGTTGAAGGAAGAAAAAGTCTTAAGTGATGCGGATACCACTACGTCATCGTCTCATTATTCAATTGAAATCGAACATCGTATACACACTTTTCATTAAATTTAAAATAATCATACATAAATGAATGCATTTTGTATGTTTGATGATATTCAACTAGATGGTAAGGTAATGATATAGCGGTGCCAGTAACACCTAATGAGGGATGGATTAGAGCAAGCGAGTGCTTTACATACACTTGCTTACATGATGAATGCAGTTTACAAAAAGGGTGCTTACATGGTTAATCGATAATAATCTGATTTGACCAGTCACAGAGAAAACTATTATTCTAAAATCAATGACTGGCTGTTTCCTTATAAATTCGAGCTCCTTGCCTCTCATTGAAAGGCTCGAGCCAGTATCTAAGAACACAAGAAGAAGAGGAATAAATTTGAGCTCCTTCCATAATGTCCATTTGCTATTATGCTCTTGTTGATTCTGAGAGTAATTTTGAATTGATTAACCGATGGCCAATCTTTCCTTAAGACATGGCATGATTGGCATCCTAGGTTTACAGTAGGGAACATTGACAAAGACATGATTGGCATCCTAGGTTTACAGGAGAGAACACTGACAAAAACAAGATCTTATATTCGCGTATGGAAAAGTTAGCCAAAAAGCATGAATGCAACCCTGCAAACTTACACTTGCTTGGATTCTTCATCAAGGAGATAATGTAGCACCATTTCCTGGTGAGTTATTATCTTTCTTTGCTTTATATATATATATATATCAGCTGTTAAAATCATGATAGACTTGCAAAAAGATTTTAGTTCTGATTTTTCTTATTCATCTGAGTTGACAACAATATTGAAGCAAAGTTTTTTTATGTTTTGCTTGTTTTTTTAACAGCGACAACTGGTATTAAAAATCTTGACATCAATATTGGTTCATTAATAGTGAAACTCACAAATGAAGATTTAGAAGAGATTTTTTCTGTAATTCCCAGCAATGAGCTAGAAGGGGACAGAATAATGAAAGGATATTTTTCTTTTTCCAATTTATGTAAGAGCTAATTAATTAGCTTAAGCTACACTAAGTGATGTATTCAATGAGTGCAAAAATTTGCAACGCAGCAAGGATATAAGACAAGAAAACACCAAGGTCTTTTCTTGTGACGAAAGCAAATTAAAGAATGAGAGATTGTGTCACACTATGGGGAAAATTACTACAGTTCAGTTTGTTTCAATAAATGATTGGGTGGAGGGGGGGGGAGATGCAGGGTAGCTTTTATGTATTTGATTTCAGTTTGCTTTGTTGCTACAGAAATATTATGTATTAATGAATCAAATGTATCAAATTCAAGGCTGTTTTCAGCAAGTGATCTCCAAAGGACCCCAACTAAAGATGGATTTGTACCTGTTTGCCTTCTTTTGCTACTAATTTGACATCAGTGCACTAACAATTTAAATACTGTTGGGAAAATTTTAAACCCTTGATTTTATTCTTCATGTATCATGATCAGGCAATACGGCAACAGAAAAATGAATACGAAACAGCCTATAACTCAAATCAAGGACAGAATACTATTCAGTTTGTTAAAACATAAGATATCGAATCTCAAGTTCAACTATCGTGTATAGGGGTATGGTGGCTCGGATTGCTCTACTGTGAATTAATATAACGTCACAATCAAAGAAGATGCAAAGACAGGGCATTTTCATCTTTCGCTGGCTCAGGAGTAACACCATGAGGCTAAATTCACCCGCAAATGTGACTAATAGGTAATTTCGTTAATGGTGGGATCGATGTATTGCGTTATCATACGCACTCCTGTAAAAGATTAACACAGATTCATTGCGAAATTGATCAACCATGACGGTAAGAGAAAATAAAAACTAAAATATGTGTCATGTGGCATAATTTTATTTAATGGTTAATTTGTTTTTTGGAGAGATGGTACTGTAAATTTCTCCTACGCCTGACATTTTGGAAAGTAGAGGGGATATTTTGTCAAATCTTAAAATCGTTTGCACTTGTTTCAAATTACACTAAGTTAAGCAATCATGATTCATGAGAGTAAAGTGAGAAAAAAAGAATCGTTTGAACAGAACACTACAGTAGTTCCAGCTTAACGTACACCTGTCTTCACATCCTTCACATCCTTGCCGTATTTCCTTTTTACCTCATTCAGCTCGAGCTCAAATCACTTACTTCTTGAAAGAATACTAAAACAAAGAAACCGAAACTGCAGCTGCAAATATGGCAGAAGATAAGAAACTCCAAGTTCCAAGAGTGAAACTTGGAACCCAAGGCCTTGAGGTAACTACCCATGTCTAATTTTCCTTTTCCTTTTTTCTTTAATCCTGATCGTTTGATTTCTCTGATTGTGTCTTTTGCTTTTACAGGTTTCAAAGCTGGGGTTTGGATGCATGAGCCTGAGTGGCGGCTATAATTCTCCACTCTCTGAAGAGGATGGCATCTCAATAATAAAGCATGCTTTCGGTAAAGGAATCACTTTCTTTGATACTGCTGATAAATATGGACCATATACCAATGAAATTCTTCTTGGAAAGGTTAGGGTCTTGACTGTTGACTCTTGTGTTAGAATTCTCTTAATTAAGCACTTGTTATGTTTGATTAATTTAATTACAATTCACATCTAGATCCAGCGGTAACCTAAAGAGTATGATAGCTGCCATGCTTCAAATAATTTTACTGATAACTAAGGAATCACACTCCTAATGAAATATGTTTATTCAAGGAATTGGTGAATAGTTAGTTTCGACATTATTGAGGATACCGTAGGATGGAAATCGTTGTTCAAATTTTCTGAATTTATTGGAAAAGAAATTCACTTCTTTCAGGCGTTGAAGGAGTTACCTAGAGAAAACGTACAAGTAGCCACAAAGTTTGGGTTTGTAGAACTGGGATTTACTTCCGTGATCGTGAAGGGTACCCCTGAGTACGTGCGCTCGTCTTGTGAAGCTAGCTTGAAGCGCCTTGATGTGGATTACATTGATCTGTATTATCAACATAGAGTGGACACATCAGTTCCCATAGAGGAAACTGTGAGTGATTCTTTCTTTTTCACGCTAACTATCTGAATTGAAAAGTTTTGACCCTAATTATGATATTTAGATTCTGCTTGTGTCAGTAGTTGTCGGATCTGCATTGATTGAATGCGTTCAAAACTATATTTGTCATTTCCTTGTCACATTATAGATTGGCGAAATGAAGAAGCTGGTGGAAGAGGGTAAAATCAAGTACATAGGATTATCTGAGGCTAGCCCAGATACAATTAGGAGAGCACATGCTGTTCATCCTATCACAGCTGTACAACTGGAATGGTCCCTTATGGCTCGTGACATTGAGAATGAGATAGTACCACTTTGCAGGTTTGTTCGACTTGCGATGAAGAGCGTTTAAAGACCTATATATATTTTTCCTATATAAAACTTTAATTTTTGTATCTAGCGTCCAAGGATATAGCATTTCATAAATTAATTACTTGAATAGGATAGATTAGATTTTCAGAGGAAGTATATTCTATTATGTATGAGGCTGCCTGCCATCCTGATACATTGAAGTGTGCAGGGAGCTTGGCATTGGAATAGTTCCATACTGTCCTCTTGGTCGTGGATTTTTTGGTGGCAAAGCTGTTGTGGAAAGTGTGCCTTCAGATAGCTTTTTGGTATGTTTTTCATCAATGTTTGTGTCGTTTTGTTCCATAACACGGTACAATACAGATGTTCTTAAGAAACCACATGAACTTTCCAGTTTCATTTAACACTAATGTTCTATATGTGGTAAAGCTTATTGAAGTTATGCTTGTATCTGTTTTATAAGAAATTTTTTCCTCGGTTCAACGGAGAAAACCTGGACAGAAACAAGAGTATTTATTTTTGCATAGAGAACCTTGCCAAAAAGTATAAATGCACTGCTGCTCAATTAGCACTGGCATGGGTTCTTGCACAGGGGGATGATGTTGTACCTATTCCCGGTAAGTTCCTATCCTTTGAGTTCACAATTCATGTGTTGACTTGAAGAAAGATATAGAGTTTAAAACTGAGCTAATCAAGATAATATTATCTGTATTAATGTTTACTGTTAATTTGCTTTGAACATCAGGGACAACGAAGATTAAGAACCTGGATGACAATATTGGCTCCTTGACAGTAAAACTTACAAAAGAGAATCTGAAAGAAATTTCTGACGCCGTACCCACAGAAGAGATTGCAGGAGGCAGATACCCAGATTCCCTTGACAAAACATCGTGGAATTTTGCAAATACACCTTCAAAAGACTGCTGAGGTTTGAACTAAAAATATTTGCTGGATGCTGCCCATATCATCAATTGGGGTTGGGAACTTGGGATGCCATATTTTACGCAAATAAAGGCAGATAAATGTCAAAATATGCTTACAAGCTACTGCTACACGACTTCATGCGAAACAAGTTAATCAGTAAAACTTTGATCATTGTGATGTACTATATATTTGTAAATATGGTGTGGCCGATCTGTGAAATGAGAATATGTGTGAGCTTTATTAAGGTACATCCTGAAATCTAGTTTGACGACTCTTATCTTTGAAAATGAAGATTGCAAATATCCAAATTTTGGATGGAAACAATTTGCCTGCATTTGCTTCATCATAGTACAGATACATGTTGATTCGCAGGAAAATTATGGTGTTTGTGGATGAAACCCTTGATTAGTATTGAAGCAAAATTAAATTCAGGTTGCCGTGAGAATGGAAATGGGAAAATCACTGCTGTTTGTTTTCAGTAAGAGTTCGAATCCACTTTTGAGTGTTTTCAGCCTTTTGAGTCCCATGAATGTGATATAAAAAGTGCAATATTTGAAACTAGTTTCTCGACTATGATGTGATATAAAAAGTGCAATATTTGAAACTAGTTTTACCTCAAGTAGTTTCTCTCCTAGGGATTCCAAAATTCATTGCAATTTGAAAGAATCACCAAATTAACATCATTTTATTGGAATATATAAAGAACAATTTTCCCTGCAACACGGCGGTTAAATGATAAAAAGGGAATTCCCCAAATCAGAGGATAGTACCCTTACCATTGAGGACGATAAACTATTATTTAAGTTTGACTGGTGTTATTAATAGGGGGTGGTAAAAATACCTGCTCGGTTCGGACCCAGATTGGACTGAGTAATGTGGGTTGGGTAAAAAGCTGAGTCAATTTTGAGCATCACTTGATAAATTTAAGACCCAACTCAGGTTTGATAAATTTAGAACCCAGTCCGGAACCTGGATTTTATAAAAAAAATTATAAAATATGTTTTATATTAAATATTTATGTTTGTTTAACTTAAATATTTATATTTGTTTAACTCATCTATTACATATATGTAAATTTTTAAACATTTAAAGTTTATATTTTCATGTCCAATTCCATTGAAATAAATTTAAAAATTATAAAATTACAAAAAAAAATTAAAAAGTATACATATATAATATTAATTGTAAAGTGTTGCCAACCCTAATTAACACTCCTTGAAAGTCCTCATGAAACCCATTTTTAATTGAAATTGAAATTGAAATTACATAAATGGTCAAAGACAAATTTAATTGATTATATTTTCATTGGAAATTAAGTTTGACGCTTATTTATTTTTTGAGCAAACTTTTTACGCTCGCACAATCTCATATTCTATATTTATCTTTTAATTTCTATTTGAAAATTTAATTTTTTTATACTAAAAATATAAATTTGTTTAAGAGTTTTTTTTTTAACTAGAAATTAGTTTAAGATTAATCATTTGGTTTTCTGAAATTTTATTTTAATAATTTTTTTTTTTTTGTTACTACGTATGTGACTAGTGGAGTTCCTATAATAAAAAAGCTCATTCGAAAGGAAAGAAAATGGATTGGAGTTTTGTATTTTAGATTGTAATATGGTATTTAAAAATTAAAAATAAAATTTTAAGGGGTTTCATAAGACTTTTGAAGGGTGTTAAGTAGAGCTCCCACTGTATAACAACTTCAAGGCTTTTTCAGTAAGGGCCACCAAGTTACCTACGAGACTTAAGCTGGGCTTGCATTCTTTAACAAGGCCGAGTACATAGGAGTTTAGATATATTTAGAAGCCCAGAACCCACCTTTGTCAAATGCCTTTTTTTTTTTTTTTTAACTCAAATACATTTGAGCGGGCTCACTTTGTCTCATCAGTGCTGTTTTTCAATTAACCCCATTTATTTTTAAAATTATATTTACTAAAAAATTAAAAATAATTAAATTAAATATTTTTTTTTCTTTTGTTCCTCATATGCTTTCTTGCTCAAGCATCATCTTCACCCTGCCTTCATCACTATCACGTCCATCATTGTCACCACACATCTTTATCACCATCAATCTACCACCACCTACAACACACTATAATTTGTTATTGAATTTTGTTAAATTTTGTGGATAATTGGTGGTTTTTAATGCGTTGATGATATGGAATTTTTGGATTTTTTTTTTTTGTGATAATCCAACATTTTTACAATTGCAATTTGGAATTTGTTTAGGGAATAACATTTTATGCAAATTGTGAATCAATTCAAGAAAGTGGGAGAGATATGAAAGAGGAGAAGTTCGTGAGCTTGAGAAAGTAGAAACAATTAAAATACATATATTTTCAATGAATTTTTTATTTTTTAATAAGGGTAAATATAAAAATAAATAGAGTTAATCAAAAAATGAAAAATGGTGAGATAAATTGAGAGAATAAAATATCACTGCTTTTTTAAAAAAAAAATTAGTTACCTTTCACCCTTTTAGTGTTTTAGAGCTTGTTAAATTTTTTAATTCTCTGCAAGTGAAAATTAGCCAATAGAAATGTGTGCAGCTAAGTTGCTTGTCAATCTTGCTGGGAGTTGAGCATTAGTGGAATTATATGTGTTGGTTGTTAGCATCGACATTATGAAATTCAATGGGCTAGCTGGCTAAAAAGATGACATATGGTCGGTTTATGATCATCGAGTTTCTACTTAATTTTAAACGTATAATTTTTAAAGGTTGTAGTAAACATTTACCACTTAAGTAAATAATATTCACCGAACACCCACTCATTTATTTATATTTAACAGTTAATAATTTTGTCCTACAAACATTCTGACGACACAATGTCTATTTTTATTGGTCTACTTATCTTTAATATTTTGACTCCTAAAATAGTTATCAATTTTTTAAGTAGAATTAAAAGTAAAAGAATTAAAAGCAAAAGAATGTCTACATACTTGCTTACATGATGAACATTGTTAAGCAAACGTGTGCTTACATACTTGCTTACACGATGAATGTAGTTCAGCAAAAGGGTGCTTACATATTTGCCTACCTGATTAATGTAGTATATGATTCTTTATGGCTTCAACTTGCAATTTTTGTCACTTATTTATACGTTTGATTTGATGTTCGAACTTAAAAGTGATGAAATTTTTTACTTAAAAAATTAAATTTATTTTATTTTATATTTGTATAATTAAAAAAAAAATCTATAATACAATATATCAATACCAAACAAAGCCGAAGCTTCCGGCGCTCGCTGGTCAATGTATATGGTTCAGTTTCAGAGTTTAGATATTTTAAAGATGTTTATTTTTGAACTTAACACTAAAAAATTGGTGCCTATGTCTGAATTTAATTTTTTATTTTGGCCATGGTTGTTGTGTGCGACTTACTCCCCGCACAGACCACGCTCTGGATTTTTAATTATATATTTATATTTTATGCTAAGTTATTCTCTCCAATACTCCACGGCAACAAATTAAAATCCTTATTAATTTCCTAATGGTTTGAATTTCCATAATTACAAGAACGAACCATTTCAATCGTACTGGTATCCAAACTGCAATTTGACATCATACATCAGTACAGATCACACATGCCTGTTTTATTGTGTAAATTAAAAATATCAAGGACGAATATGTTACTTTGATTAAAAAAAAGTTATAAAATTTTGATAAAAAGTATAAAAAGATTAAAATGTCTTGACAAATAATAATAATAATAATAATAGTAAATTGATGATAATTACCTGAATATTCTATGAAAATTTTTATAACTCAATTTTTTGTCAACGCAGCATTTTTTAGTAAATAAAAACAATGAACGGACTCGATTGACCGTTATGTTTATTCTTCTCCAGTTTTTTTAACATTTTTCTTATTAAACATAAATTATAAGACATAAGGTCATTAAATACAAGAAGAAGAGAAGAGAACAGGTGGGTTGAAGAAATGGCTGGAGAACAGAGAATCAAGATTCCAAGAGTGAAACTTGGTGGGCAAGGATTTGAGGTAATTGAAGTTCATTTCGGTAACTCTTTGCTCTTACAGCATCAGGAAAAAATATAAGCAATCACAAAGAGACATTACTGTTTCTCATATAATAACTATTGATGGATTATATATGTCTTAAAGGTGTCAAAGTTGGGATTTGGTTGCATGGGCCTCACTGGAGTTTACAATGATCCTGTCCCTGATGAAGTTGGCATATCAATAATCAAGCGTGCATTTGATCAAGGAATCACATTCTTTGACACAGCAGATGTCTATGGACCCAATAACGCTAATGAACTTCTTGTTGGAAAGGTTAATGACTGATTGATAAAGCTGATAGATCTATGAAAACTCTGGGCATGTAAGTAATTAATTGATGAATCTTTTCAGGCTCTGAAGCAGCTTCCACGAGAGAAAGTGCAGCTAGCCACAAAATTTGGTATTGTCAAATTTGACATGAGTGATGTCGTAGTAAAAGGTACCCCTGAGTATGTCCGCGCCTGCTGTGAGGCTAGCCTGAAGCGTCTTGATGTTGAATACATTGATCTCTATTATCAGCATCGCGTTGACACAACGATACCTATAGAGGATACTGTAAGTAATCTGCTGCCTTCATTTCTGATTTCCTTGTCTATAGTCATTAGTTGCCGCATCAATAGTTATAGTGGTACATTTTGCTTCTGATCAGATGGGAGAACTTAAGAAGTTGGTGGAAGAAGGGAAAATAAAGTATGTCGGGTTATCCGAAGCAAGCCCTGATACTATAAGAAGGGCACATGCAGTTCATCCTGTTACTGCTGTACAAATGGAGTGGTCGCTCTGGACTCGTGAAATTGAGGAGGAAATAGTCCCACTTTGCAGGTTCTTTATAATGAAACTGAAATTGATATGCTACCATCCTTAATTTTTATCTATTCAACTTCATTAGATTTTCTTTGGTAAATGATGCTCATGTTACCCCTTTAGTTAATATATTCCTGCAAGTGTGATTTCTGTAAATGAGAGGCAATTGTCATTTTTTAATGTTATGTTGCAGGGAACTTGGAATTGGGATAGTTCCATATAGTCCACTTGGCAATGGATTTTTTGGTGGCAAGGCTAGTGTTGAAAGTTTGCCTGCAAATAGTTTTCTGGTATGTTTTAGTCTACAACGTTTCACTGGTTCATTTGCTGTTCCGATCTTGTTACTTTCGAGAGTAATTTTGAATTGATTAACTGATGGCCAATCTATCCTTAAGACATGGCATCCTAGGTTCTCAGGAGAGAACATTGACAAAAACAAGATCTTATATCTGCGTCTGCAAAAGTTAGCCGAAAAGCACGAATGCAACCCTGCACAACTTGCACTTGCTTGGATTCTTCATCAAGGAAATGATGTAGCACCAATTCCTGGTGAGTTAATCTCTTTCTTTTCTTATCAGCCGGCACAATCATGGTAGACATCTCTGTTAAATGAGTTGATAGGTCTTGTATTTGCTTTATTTTTTTTCACAGGCACAACAAAGATCAAAAATCTTGACAACAATATTGGTTCTTTGAGAGTGAAACTTACAAATGCAGATTTAGATGAGATTTCTTCTGTGATTCCCGTCAATGAGGTTGCAGGGGATGGAGTAATTGGTGGTCTCCTTCGCTGCTCCTGGAAGTTCGCGAACACACCAGCAAAAGATAGTCCTCCTCCTCCAGCAACTAAAAGCATTTGAAATTTGTAAAAATTGTACCGATGAGCAACTTAACTAGCTTAAGTTATAACAAGTGATGTCTTGAATAAATGCAGAATCTAGCAAACCAGCAATGAAGTGAATCACTAAAATAAGCAAAAGCCAAATTGTTTTTCTTCCAACAAAAGCGAAAGAAAGGATTTGAGATTCTGTCACAATGTTGAGAATTACTGCTGTTTGTTTCAATATATGATAATGAAAATGCAGGGTAGCTTTTAAGTATTTGAGTTCAGCCTGCTATGCTGTTGCCACATGAATATTATGTACTGAAAGAAATGTACACTCCCTATTAACTCAAGGCTGTTTCCAGCAAGTAATCTCCCAAATAAAAAGATGAACTTGTTCACATTTTCCTCCTTTTGAGTACCAATGCAACGACTATTCAAGTATTGTTCTGAAAATCTTAAATCCTTGGTATTCAAAACTCAAGCTATTATAAATATTTTAAGGTCGTTACATTGCTTGTATTATGAGATTGGCATTAGCCTTCAATCGAAGAAAATGAAAAACCATGGCATATTCAATTATTCATCGAAGAGTAACATCAGGAGGTTAAGTTAAGCCGCAGAATCTGAAAAAAAACTACAGGATGCACAATATTGCATTCAAATTGGATTGCACTCAAAATTTGTTCAATTGGAATAACACAAGGATGTGACACATATGTAATCTCATTGCTAGAAAAAATCTTAAGTGGAATTGGCACACCGCGTGATCGTACGCTTATCCAATAAAATTTTAGTATATATATCCGTTTAAAGTTGGTCAATCATGATATAGAGAGGGAGAAAAAAAATAGATCATTTAACATCATTTTATTAGATGATCTCGATTTCTGATAATCGCATCAAGAATATAAATACATATATCTCTCCTACCTGACATTTTGCAAAGTCTAGGGTTTATTTGTCAACTCTTAAACTATTTTGTACTTGTTTCCAATTACACTGAACTTCAGGAATTTGTCAAAACTTTATGATTATAATATTACAGGATTCCTCATAATAAAAATACAGAGCACATATGCCAGCTTAATACTTGTCAAGACACAACCTTGGAGTTGGAGACGAACCACATTCCATTTTGTCTCATTCTGCTTATTGCTCAAGTTAAAGTCAACGAACTCTACTTATTGAAAGACCGTGAAACAAAGAAACCAAAACTACAGCCTCAAGTATGGCAGAAGAGAAACCCCAAGTTCCAAGAGTGAAACTGGGTACCCAAGGCCTTGAGGTAAACAACAAATTTGTAATTTTCATTTTCTAAAAAGTTCCTGAAATTTTGTTTTCGATGATTGTGTGTTTTGCATGCTTTTACAGGTTTCGAAGTTGGGGTTTGGATGCATGAACCTGAGCGGAGGTTATAGCTCTCCAGTCTCTGAAGAGGATGGCATAACAATGATAAAGCATGCTTTCAGTAAAGGAATCACTTTCTTTGATACTGCTGATGTGTACGGACAGAATGCTAATGAAGTTCTTCTTGGAAAGGTTATGGTCTTCTGTTGCAATTTTCTTAACAATATTTCCGTTTGATTAATTTAGTTATATGCAATTCAAAGATAGATCAAGTGCTAGCTTAAGGAGTATGATAGCTGCAAAAATTCAAGTAATTTTTCTTATAATTTGCATATAATACAAAGATCAGAATACTAATAATGAAATATTTTTGTTTAAGGTATTGGTAAATAGCTACTTTTGGGCACTATTATGGATATCATAGGATGGAAATCATTATCAGAATATTGTGAATTTATTGGAAAAAAAAAATTCACTCCTTTTGATTTCAGGCCTTGAAGCAGTTGCCAAGAGAAAAGATACAAGTAGCATCAAAGTTTGGGATTGCAGGAGTAGGAGATTCTAATATGATCGTGAAGGGTGCCCCTGATTATGTGCGTTCGTGTTGTGAAGCTAGCTTGAAGCGCCTTGATGTGGATTACATTGATCTATATTATCAACATAGAGTGGACACATCAGTCCTATAGAGGAAACGGTGACTTTTTTTTTTCTTCCCTCTCTCTAGGCGCACTATGTGAATTGTAAAGATTTGTCCCAAATTACAATATGGAAGAATATGTTAGAAACTATATTCCTTGTCATGTTATAGATTGGTGAAATGAAGAAGCTGGTGGAAGAGGGCAAAATCAAGTACATTGGATTATCTGAGGCTAGTCCGGACACAATTAGGAGAGCACATGCTGTTCATCCCATTGCAGTTGTACAAATGGAATGGTCCCTCTGGACTCGTGATATTGAGGAGGAGATAATACCACTTTGCAGGTCGGATCTGCTTTCAATGAATGCTATCCCCATTGGTCTTTTTTTCTATAGGCCTTTGAAGAGTGTCAAAGGACCTATTTATTTGTGCAACTCTAGTATTCTGTACCTAATGTCCATAGATATAGAATTTTGTTTATTCATTAATTGCATAGAGTAGATTAGATTTTCTGTGGATGTATATGCTAATATGTACTAGGCTGCCCTTCTGATACATTGAAGTGTACAGAGAGCTCGGCATTGGAATAGTTCCATACAGTCCTCTTGGTCGTGGATTTTTTGGTGGCAAAGCTGTAGTGGACAGTGTGCCTGCAGATAGCTTTTTGGTATGTTTTTCAGCAATGTTTATCCACATCATTTTGTTTCCTGAGTCAGCACTATATCATTGTTTTAAACACTAGTTTTTCAGTTTCATTTAATGTTTTATATATCGTACGAGTGTATTTCAATGGATTTTTATTCATCAATTTGAAATTTAATACATATTAAAAAAAGGCATTCGTTTCTTTTATAAGCACCTTTTCCCTCGCTTCAATGGAGAGAACCTGGACAGAAACAGGAGTATCTATGTCCGCATAGAGAACCTTGCCAAAAAGAACGAATGCAGTTCTGCTCAGCTAGCACTGGCATGGGTTCTCGGACAGGGGGATGATGTTGTACCTATTCCCGGTAACTTTCTTTGAGTTTGTGATTCATTTACTGCCTTGAGGAAGTGTATAGAGCTTAGAAAAGCCCGGCTGATCAAGATAAGATTACTTGCATTAATGGATACTGTTAATTTGCTTCGAGTTTCAGGGACAACTAAGATTAAGAACCTGGATGACAATATTCGCTCCTTGACTGTAAAACTTTCAAAAGAGGATCTGAAAGAAATTTCTGATGCCGTACCCATAGAAGAGGTAGCAGGAGGCAGATTCTCGGATATCTTTGACAAATCATCATGGAGGTTTGCAAACACCCCTCCAAAAAGACAATGAAGTTTAAAATATTCGGGATGCTGGAATGGTCCCCATCAAACTCTTGGGGTTGGGATGCAGAACTTTATTCAAATAAATGCCAAATTGGCTGTAAACTTCGGATGATCACTATGATCTACTATATGTTTGTAAATTTAGTGTGGCCATTTGTAAACTGAGAATATCTTTTATTGTAAACCTGAAGTTACATCCTGATTTCAAGTTGCTATAAAAGTTTGCCAACTCTTTTTTCAAAAATAAAAATTGCAAAATCCAACGGCTAAACTTTGAGTTCTACCTTGTGGGTTCTTAACAACATTTCAAATTGTAAATGGTATTTGACAGGTTTTAGGTTTCTTTCTTTCTTTTTTTTTTCTCTCTATTTGTGTCTTTCTCAGGATCATGTTCCTGATTTTGTTGCATTTGCAGAACTGAATTACTACTATAAGCAAACTCTTTTCTTGCAACAAAAGCGAAAGAAGGGGTACAAAGTTATGTCACAATGGAGAGAATTCCTACTGTTTGTTTCAGTAAATGATAAGGAAAATGCAGGGTAGCTTTTATGTATTTGATTTCAGCCTGCTATGTTGTTGCTACATGAATATTATGTACTGAAAGAAATATACACTCTCTATGACTCAAGGTTGTTTCCAGCAAGTAATCTCCCAAATTAAAAGATGAACTTGTTCAGATTTTCCTCCTTTTGAGTACTACTGCAACAACTATTCAAGTATTGTTCTGAAAATCTTAAATCCTTGGTATTCAAAACTCAAGCTATTATAGATAGTTTATGGTCGTTGCATTGCTTGTATTATGAGTTTGGCATTAGCCTTCAATCAAAGAAAATGCAAAACCATGGCATATTCAATTATTCATTCAACAGTAATATTAGGAGGTTAGGTTAAGTCGCAGAAGCTGAAAGAAACTACAGGATGTATAATATTGCATACAAATTGGATTACACACAAAACTTGTTCAGTTGAAATAACACAGGGATGTGGTACATACGTAATCTTGTTGTTGGAAAAAGTTTTAAGTAGAACTGACATATTACGTGATCGTACGCCTATCCAATAAAATTCTAGTACATATATTTATTTTAAAGTTGGTCAATTATGAAATGAGAGGAAAATTAGATTGTTTAACCTAATTTTATTAGATGGTCTTGATATTTGACGGTCACACCGAGAGCGCAAATATCTCTCCTACCAGACAGTTTGCAAAGTTTAGGGTTTATTTGTCAACTCTTAAACTATTTTGTACTTGTTTCCAATTACACTGAACTTCAGGATTTAGTCAAAACTTTATAATTATAATATTCCATTATTCCTCATGATAAAGACAGAGAGCATGTATTCCAGCTTAACACTTGTCCCGATACAACCTTGGAGAGGAAGCCGAACCACAATCCTCTTCGTCTCGTTCTATTTATTGCTCAAGTTAAAGTCAACGATCTCTACTAATTGAAAGACGCTGAAACAAAGAAACCAAAACTACAGCCTCAAATATGGCAGAAGAGAAACTCCAAGTTCCAAGAGTGAAACTGGGTACCCAAGGCCTTGAGGTCAACAACCCATTTGTAATTTTCATTTAAAAAAAAAAGATCCTGAAAATTTGTTTTCTGTAATTGTGTGTTTTGCATGCTTTTGCAGGTTTCAAAACTGGGGTTTGGATGCATGAACCTGAGCGGAGGTTATAGCTCTCCAGTCTCTGAAGAGGATGGCATAACAATGATAAAGCATGCTTTCAGTAAAGGAATCACTTTCTTTGATACTGCTGATATGTACGGACAAAATGCTAATGAAGTTCTTCTTGGAAAGGTTATGGTCTTCTGTTGCAATTTTCTTGACAGTATTTCTGTTTGATTAATTTAGTTATATACAATTCACACATAGATCAAGTGGTAACTTAAGGAGTATGATAGTTGCTAAGACTCGAGTAATTTTTCTTATAGCTTGTTGATAATACAAGGATCACAATACTAATAATGAAATATTTTTGTTAAAGGAGTTGGTAAATAGCTACTTTTGGGTATTATTGTGGATATCACAAGATGGAAATCATTATCAGAATATTGTGAATTTATTGGAAAAAAAAAATTCACTCCTTTTCATTTCAGGCCTTGAAGCAGTTGCCTAGAGAAAAGATGCAAGTAGCAACAAAGTTTGGGATTGCAGGAATAGGAGATACTGGTGTGATCGTGAAGGGTGCCCCTGATTATGTGCGCTCGTGTTGTGAAGCTAGCTTGAAGCGCCTCGATGTGGATTACATTGATCTATATTATCAACATAGAGTGGACACATCAGTCCCTATAGAGGAAACAGTGAGTGAATTTTTTTCCGCCCTCCAGGCTGACTATGTGAATTGTAAAGATTTGTCCCAAATTACAATATTTAAAGAATCTGTTAGAAACTATATTCCTTGTGTTATAGATAGGTGAAATGAAGAATCTGGTGGAAGAGGGTAAAATCAAGTACATTGGATTATCTGAGGCTAGTCCAGACACAATTAGGAGAGCACATGCTGTTCACCCCATAACAGCTGTACAAATGGAATGGTCCCTCTGGACTCGTGATATTGAGGAAGAGATAATACCACTTTGCAGGTTCGATCTGCTTTCAATGAATGCTATCCACATTAGTCTTTTCTTCTACAGGCCTTTTGAAGAGTGTCTGAGGACCTATTTATTTGTTCAAATCTCGTATATTTTGTATATAATGTCTGTAGATGTAGAATTTTATAAATTCAGTGCTTGCATAGAATAGATTAGATTTTCTGTGGAAGTATATGCTAATACATACAAGGCTGCCCCTCTGATACATTGAAGTGGGCAGGGAGCTCGGCATTGGAATAGTTCCATACAGTCCTCTTGGTCGTGGATTTTTCGGTGGCAAAGCTGTTGTGGAGAGTGTACCTGCAGATAGCCTTTTGGTATTTTTATCCATCAATGTTTATCCACATCATTTTGTTTCCTATGTCTTTACAGTGTAAATGTTTTAAAATAACAACAGTAGTTTTCCAGTTTCTTTAAAGGCTAATGTTTTATATATTGTAATACATATTAAAATGATGCATATTGTTTGTTTTATAAGCACTTTTTTCCTCGGTACAAAGGAGAGAACCTGGACAGAAACAAGAGTATTTATTTTCGCATAGAGAACCTTGCCAAAAAGTACAAATGCACTTCTGCTCAATTAGCACTGGCGTGGGTTCTCACACAGGGGGATGATGTCGTACCTATTCCTGGTAACTTCTTTCTTTTGAGTTTGTGATTCAAGTACTGCCTTGAAGAAGTATATAGAGTTTAAAAAACCCAGCTGATGGAAATGATATTACCAGCAATATTACATACTGTTAATTTGCTTCGATTTTCAGGGACAACTAAGATTAAAAACCTTGATGACAATATTGGCTCCTTGTCTGTTAAACTTACAAAGGAGGATCTGAAAGAAATTTCTGATGCTGTGCCCATAGAAGAGGTAGCAGGAAACAGAGACCCAGATGGCTTTGAGAAAGCATCATGGAAGTTTGCAAACACACCTCCAAGAGACTGCAAGGTTTGAACTTTAAGTAGTTCTGGATGCTGCCTGTCTGACTTGGGGTTGGGATGCAATACTTTATTCAAATAAAGGCAGATAAATGCCAAATTATCTGTACAATCTACTACTTGGCTTTCTGCCTATTTGATGTTAAACTTTAATCATTATGATCTATTAAATGGTTGGAAATTTAGCATGGCCAATTTGCAAAATGAAATATGCATGTTTCAACTTTGCTGAGTTAAAGCTGAATTCAAGCCAACTCCCTCTTTCCTTGAAGATAAAGATTGCAAATATCCAAATTTTGGATTGTAACAATTTGCCTGGATTTTACTTCATCATAGTATGGATATATGTCAAAAAAATTTCAGACTTTTTGAGTTCCATGAATGTGACATAAATGAAATCTTTGAACCATATTTTAGCTCAAGTAGTTTCTCAACAAGACCTAGTGGGCACTGTATTGAAAATTATTGCAATTTGAAAGAACAGTATATACTACATTGTTACTGCAACTTGAGTGGTTAAATGATAAGAGGTGAATATGTGTTGTTCGGAAATAAGAATAACTGCATAAATTGTGAAGTTAACAGTACTATTCGGGAGGCTAATTAAACACATCGATAAATTTTCAAATTCCTTCACCAACAAGGCACCTGCGGTTCCAGGTAACAGACCCAGGTTCGAACAATTTTTATTGTTTCCGTCTTTTGATTAGTTCTAGATCCTGCGTCATTTTATTAGTCCATGATAATTATAAAACAGCAACACCATTAACTTTCTCCCGCCCTCCTTCAATAAGAGACTAAGTTAAGCTAGCAAAGAGAAGAAAGGCTAATTTAGCTAACAGCTTTTTCAAAGACGGCAGAAGAGAACAAAATCCAAATTCCAAGAGTGAAATTTGGATTTCCCATTTGTAATTTTCATTTTTCTTTTTGTATTTCTTTTTCTTTAATCCTGATCATTTGTTTCCTCTGGTTTTGCTTTTTCACTTTCACAGATTTTTAAGTTGGGGTTAGGATGCATGAGCCTGAGTGGAAGGTTATAATTTCTCGAGTCTCAAAACAGGATGGCATCTCAATAATAAAGCATGCTTTCAGTGAAGGAATCACTTTCTTTGATACTGCTGATAGATATGGACCATATACTAATGAAATTCTTCTTGGAAAGTTAATGGTTATGTGTTGGAATTCTCTTAGCAGTTATTCCATTTGATTAATTTATTTATATAATTCTCACACAGAGATCTCACACAGAGATCAAGCGGTAATTTAAAGAGCATGATAGTCGCTAAGATTAAAATAATTTTTTTCATAATTTGTTGATAATACAAATAAGGGAAATTTATAGATTCCCTCGAATGTGAGTTATAAATACTTAACCTAAATTTAAATGGGCGCGCCATAGTTAATCCCTTATAATAACGATTTAATTTATTTTACAATAAAAAGTCTATATTGCTCCTAATCAATTTAAGTTATTTTACTAACCGTAAAAATCCATCAAAATGAAATATTATGTGTTTGTTATGACAATATTTTCTTTAATAAGCTGAGTTAATTACTTAATTTATGTAAGTTATAATTTTTTATTTTCATATTTTCTTCCCTTAAAAACTGAAAAATGTAAGAAATAAAATTAAAATATAATCGATTTTGTGATGAAAATGGAATAAAATGAAACTATCTTATCATGGAATAACACTTTAAAAGAAAATTTAGTGTACAAATAGCTTGTGTTTATGCCAAAATTCTAAATTTAAAAAAAAAACATAAATTAGTAACTAACTTAACAAGGATAATATTGCCATATTACGCACAAAAAATATTTCATGTTGATGAATATTTAACATTTGAAAAATAGATTAAATTGATTAGGGGTAATATGGACTTTTTATTATAAAATAACTTAAATTGTTAAGGCAAGGGTTAATTGTAGCATTACTAAATTTAAAGGAGTAAGTAGTATTTCTAACTTATACTTGAGGAAGGAATCTGTAATTTTTCCACACAAATAAGAAATATGTTTGCTCATGGTTTTGGTAAATAGCTACTCTTAGACATTACTGAGAATATCATAAGATGGAAATAAAATCATTTTAAAAGATGGACATCATTTTTAATATTAAGTCAATTTATTTGGTGGGTGGTTGAAGTTTACTTCTTCCTAGCCTTGAAGCAGTTGCCTAGGATACGAGAGCAAAGTTTGGGATTACAGAAATAGACACCCCTGAGAGTGTACTCTGTTTTGATGTGAAGCAAGCTTGAAGCACCTTGATTTGATTATTAATTGGCGTCACTTTCCTCTAATATTTTGGATAATTTCTATATACATGGATAACTTTCTTTCAAATTTAAAATAAACAAAAAAATGGCGAAGAGAAATTATGAATATGATGATTCTTTTAATAGAAAATTGATTGTACTAATCTGTAAGGTTAAGTTTCAACATACCGTCAAAGGATAGGCAGGTTGGTAGGAAAAGGTTAAAGGTTCAAATTTAAGGAGATATTGATAGATGTAATTTGTAACAAAAAATGAAATAAAAGTAAAAATAAGCAAATAATGAAGTAAAATCGGAATCCAATGAGAATGCTAAGTTCCTGAGGAGGAAAGGAATTACAAGTTAAGACAACTTCTTATTTCTTTGCAAACAGACCCCAAAAGTTTGTGAGGTTTGAACTCAAAATATTTCTTGATGCTGCCTATCTCACACTTGGGGCAGGGATGCAAAACTTTATTAAAAAAAATGCCAAATTATCTATAAATTCTACTACATGACTCTCTGCCTATTGGATGGTAATTGTAAATTTAGTGCAGCTGATTTGTGAACTGAAAATATCTTATACTGTTAACCAGAAGTTATAACCTCAAGTTCCCATATAAGTTTGGCAAATAAAGATTGCAAAATCCACCAGGAAAATGCAGGGTATCTTTTGTGTATTTAATTTTAGCTTGCTATGTTGTTGCTATGTAAATATCATGTAACGAATGACATGTAAACACTCAAGGCTATTTCCAGTGAGTAGTCTCCTAAATTGAAAAATGAATTTGTTCCTATTTTCACCCTCATAGAGTTTTGGGTACTTATGCGGTGACCATTCAAATATTGTTCTAAAAATTTTAAATACTTGGACGTTCAAACTCAACTATTATGTATAGTTAATGGTCTTTGCATTGCTTGTATCATGAGGTTGGCACAAGCCTTCAATCAAAGAAAATACAAAGTCATTGTATTTTCATTCGAGAGCAATATCATGAGGCTAAAATCAGCCACAGGAGCGAATAGAAACTACAGAATTCGTATTATTGTGTTCAAAACTAGTTCAATTGAAGTAACACTGTAGGATAATTATAATTTTTGTTACTAGAGGAAATTCTAAATGAGACTAATGAACCACTTTATCGTACGTCTATCCAATAAAATTACAACATATTTGGCCATATTGAGATTGACCAGTCAAGAAAGTGGGAGGGAACGAAATTTAAATTTGTGATATAAATATATTATGAGTAATGATACAAAATCATAAATTTTGGTACAAATTAAATTTATACAAATTGATTTATCATTAATTCATTGGTTGAATTACTCATATATTATATGGTCAAATCGAGACTGTAAACTTCTCTCCTAAGTCCCAACCGACATTTTGCAAAGTCTAGGGGATATTTGTTAACGTTTAAAACCTTCTTGATCTTGTTTCTAATTACAATGAACTTCAGGATAGCTGTCAAGCCTTTATTTACAAGATCATGATTAATCATAAGAAAGAATTAAAGATAAAGAGCACATATCCCAGCTTGTCATCACCCAGAACCTTCGAGTTGGAGCCAAACCAAAATCCTCGTTGTCTCTCTACTAGTTGAAACTTGAAAGGCACCGAAACAAAGAAACCAAAACTACAGCTTCAAAAATGGCAGAAGAGAAACTCCAAGCTCCAAGAGTGAAACTTGGTACCCAAGGCCTCGAGGTAAATTACCCATATGTAAATTTTTATTATTATTTTTTTAAATCCTGGAAATTTGTTTTCTACGGTTGTGTGTTTTTCATGCTCTTACAGGTTTCAAAGTTGGGGTTGGGATGCATGAACCTGAGTGCTGGTTATAGCTCTCCAGTCTCAGAAGAGGATGGCATCTCAATGATAAAACATGCTTTCAGTAAAGGAATCACTTTCTTTGATACTGCTGATGTGTACGGACAAAATGCTAATGAGATTCTTCTTGGAAAGGTCATGGTCTTTTCTTTGGATTCTCTTACCTGCTATATAATTCAGACATAGGTCAAGTGGTAACTTAAGAATCACAGTCCTGATGAAATATGTTTGCTTAGGAATTGGTGAATAATTACTTTTGCATCACAGGGAGGAAATCTTGTCAGAATTTTTTGAATTTGAAAAAAAAAAAAATACTTCTTCAATTTCAGGCCTTCAAGATGTTGCCCAGAGAAAAGATTCAAGTAGCAACAAAGTTTGGGATTGCAGGAATAGGAGATACTGGTGTGATCGTGAAGGGTGCCCCTGATTATGTGCGCTCGTGTTGTGAAGCTAGCTTGAAGCGCCTCGATGTGGATTACATTGATCTATATTATCAACATAGAGTGGACACATCAGTCCCTATAGAGGAAACGGTGAGTGATAGTTTTTTTCTTTTTCCTGGGCTGACTATCTGAATTGTAAAGTTCAGTCTTCAATTACAATATTTAAAGAATTTTTTGGAAACTATATTCCTTGTCATGTTATAGATTGGCGAAATGAAGAAGCTGGTGGAAGAGGGTAAAATCAAGTACATTGGATTATCTGAGGCTAGCCCAGACACAATTAGGAGAGCACATGCTGTTCATCCCATCGCAGCTGTGCAAATGGAATGGTCCCTCTGGACTCGTGATATTGAGGAAGAGATAATACCCCTCTGCAGGTTTGTTCTTCTTTCAGTGAACGCTATCCACGTTAGTCTTTTCTTTTACAGGCCTTTAAAGAGTGTGTAAGGACCTATTTATTTGTTCCAATTTGGTATTTTGTATCTAACGTCTGTAGAATTTTTTAAATTTAATCGCTTGCATAGAATAGATTAGATTTTCTGTGCAAGTATATGCTATTATATACAAGGCTGCCCTTCTGATACATTGAAGTGGGCAGGGAACTTGGCATTGGAATTGTTCCATACAGTCCTCTTGGTCGTGGGTTTTTCGGTGGCAAAGCTGTTGTGGAGAGTGTACCTGCAGATAGCCTTTTGGTATTTTTATCCAACAACAGTAGTTTTCCAGTTTCTTTAAAGGCTAATGTTTTATATATTGTAATACATATTAAAATGATGCATATTGTTTGTTTTATAAGCATTTTTTTCCTCGGTACAAAGGAGAGAACCTGGACAGAAACAAGAGTATTTATTTTCGCATAGAGAACCTTGCCAAAAAGTACAAATGCACTTCTGCCCAATTAGCACTGGCGTGGGTTCTCACACAGGGGGATGATGTCGTACCTATTCCTGGTAACTTCTCTCTTTTGAGTTTGGGATTCAAGTACTGCCTTGAAGAAGTATATAGAGTTTAAAAATCCCAGCTGATGGAAATGATATTACCAGCAATATTACTTACTGTTAATTTGCTTCGATTTTCAGGGACAACTAAGATTAAAAATCTTGATGACAATATTGGCTCCTTGTCTGTTAAACTTACAAAGGAGGATCTGAAAGAAATTTCTGATGCTGTGCCCATAGAAGAGGTAGCAGGAAACAGAGACCCGGATGGCTTTGAGAAAGCATCATGGAATTTTGCAAACACACCTCCAAAAGACTGCGAGGTTTGAACTTAAAGTAGTTCTGGATGCTGCCCATCTTACTTGGGGTTGGGATGCAATACTTTATTCAAATAAAGGCAGATAAATGCCATATTATCTGTACAATCTACTACTCGGCTTTCTGCCTATTCGATGTTAAACTTTAATCATTATGATCTATTATATGGTTGGAAATTTAGCATGGCCAATTTGTTTCAAGTTTCAATTTTGTTAAGTTACAACCTGAATTCAAAGTTGCTGCAAAGTTTTCCCAACTCTCTTTCTTTGAAAATAAAGATTGCAATTATCCAAATTTGAATTCGAAAAACAATTTGCTTGGATTTTGCTTGTTGAAAAATTTCAGCCGTCTTGATTTCCGTGAATGTGACATTAATGAAATCTTTGAACCAAGTTTTACCTCAAGTAGTTTCTCACCTAGTAGACAATTTGAAAGAATAGTACAACTACATTGTCACTACAACTTGACTTGAACCAAGATCAATAATTTACCAAGACCAGCTGGTTAAATGATAAAAGGTGAGTTGTGTTGTTAAGAAGTCAGAGTGAGCGTGCGATGGGAAGTTAACCAATTCACGAGGATAAAGATATACCATTAAACTTTCAAATTTCTTCACCAACAAGGCACCAGTGGTCTAGTGGTAGAATAGTACCCTGCCACGGTACAGACCCGGGTTCGATTCCCGGCTGGTGCATTTTTTAACATTTTTCATTAGTAGCTGGTCCCACGTGTAAACAATTGTTATTGTTTCCTTCTTTTGATTAGTTCTAAATCCTACTTTATTATATATTTATATTAATGCATCATGGAAAATTCTATAATGGCGTAATGAAAATTATAATATTAATATCATGATAAATATAAATATTATAAATTACATATAAAATTAGTAAATATAAAATAAAACTAATAAATTTATACAAGATTATTAATTATTTAAAAAATTAACATTGTTTCTATTAGGGGTGGGCAAATAATCCGATCCGATCCGACCCGATCCGATCCGATCCGAAAATGATCGGGTTCGGATCGGATCGGATTATCTAACCAATCCGATCGGATAACATCTAACCAATCCGATCGGATTATGTTCGGATCGGATGAAACCCGATCCGATCCGAAAACCCGATCGGGTTGGCTAAAAAAATAATTAAACAAATGGAAACAAAATGAAACTATAAAACACACGCACACAGCCAGTAGACACAAACACAGGCACACAGACACACAAACACACAGGCACACAGCCACCAATTATTTCTCATTATCTTCACATATCATAGCTCACATCACAGCCTCATTTCACAAACACACACACATCGGAAAAGCCAAAAGAAAAGCGGCAGCCGTTGGCAAACGCGAGTGGACACAGAGGAAGCGCAGCCCATACACGCAGCCACCGGACCAGCGACCGGATCTACTGCTCCGTGACGAGCGACTGGATCTGCGACTACCGGATCTGCTGCTGCAGCCTCTAGCGACCAGATCTGCGGATCTGCTGCTGCAGCCTCTAGCAACCGACCGGATCTGCGGATCTGCTGCTGCAACCGACCGGATCTGCTGCTGCAGCCTCTAGCGACCGGATCTGCGGATCTGCTGCTGCAACCGACCGGATCTGCTGCTGCAGCCTCTAGCGACCGGATCTGCGGATCTGCTGCTGCAACCTCTAGCGACCAGATCTGCTGCTGCAGCCTCTACCATCACTAAGTTCCTCCGAGAATCGGCAACCTAAATTTGGTTTTTTTGATGTTTTGATGGTATATTCATAATATATTATATATTATATGTTAATTGTTAAGTATATGTATTGTTAAATGTTAATAATAAAATCAGGGAAATTCTTGTATTGAAGATTTTAGAGCTTGTTTGATTAAGTCCGTGGAAGCTTAAATTATAAGTATGAATTGGATTTTTTTTAATGAATAGATTAGGTAGATTAAACATTAAAATTAGATATTCTGTTATATTTGATATGTGCAGCAGCTTCATCTAACCCGAATTAACTGAATGCAATCCGTTATTTCACCCGATCCGATCGGATCCGATCTAAATATGTTCGGATCGGATCGGATCAGATTATAATTTCGGATTGATTTCGGATGAATTCTCTTCTAACCCGACTAATCCGAAATCCGATCGGGTTGATCCGAACCCGATCCGAACCCGAAATGCCCAGTCCTAGTTTCTATAGAATTTTAATGAAAATTTTATAAAAAATATTTTCTTTAATTAAACATGGAAAAAATTACTCATTAATTAAATAAAAAATTATACTAAAAAAGTAGAATAAGTTTTATTGAATTAGTTTAACCATAAATTCTATATTTATTCTAGGACATTTGTATACTTTTTTTCCCCATTTTTTTATAATAATATATATTTATTACACAAGTTAATCAAGTACAATTATTTATCTTGATGTGGATCAAGTAAAAACAAAATAAAAAAAAAAAGCTTATATTACTAGACACATATATGATATATCAATAAAATTATATTTGATTTTGAGTTATATGCATACGTCGTGTAGTTTCAAACTTTTTACTTGTGCTTAGAAACCATTTAGGATTATTGTTGAGGAAGTATAGAAAGATGCAAAATATCATCATCTTACAACAACTATAAAAGATATTAAATAATTTTTTTTTAAAATCTGATTTTGAGAATAAATTTCATTTTTAATAAAACACCATATGTATTACATAAATGCAAAGCTAGCATTATTCAATTTAAATAAAAAAGGCAACAAATATATAAACTAATAAACATTATAATGAGATTTTATTTTACAACTATGAACTTTTTTTAATAGTAACTCTTATATTAATTTACTCATTGTAGCTTTTATTCAAAAGTTTTTGACATAATTTACAAAGATTTTGTTTTATTTTGCACTTAATGTTGATTTACTTGTTTTATATTATACTTGTAAGTTTTCATTTTAGTTACTAGTAATACATTAATTCACGAGTTTTATAGTAATTTACTTGTTTTACCTTTATTTTATAAGTCTTATGTTCCATTTCTAAAATTTATGTTTTATTTTACAGTAGTGTTAATTTACTAGTTTTATATTATATTTACAAGTTTTTATTTTGTTTACTAATAACATATTAATTTTACTAATTTTATATTAATTTACTTGTTTTACCTTTCATTTACAAGTCTTATGTTTCATTTCTAAAATTTATGTTTTATTTTACAGTTAGTGTTGATTTACTAGTTTTATAATATAATTACAAGTTTTTATTTTGTTTACTAGTAACACATTAATTTTACTAGTTTTATAGTAATTTACTTATTTTACCTTCCATTTATAAGTCTCATGTTACATTTCTAAAATTTATGTTTTATTTTACAATTAGTGTTGATTTACTAATTTTATAATATAATTACACGTTTTTGTTTTGTTTACTAATAACACATTAATTTTATTAGTTTTATATTAATTTATTTGTTTTACCTTTCATTTACAAGTCTTATGTTTCATTTCTAAAATTTATGTTTTATTTTACAGTTAGTGTTGATTTACTAGTTTTATAATATAATTGCAAGTTTTTATTTTATTTACTAGTAACACATTAATTTTATTAGTTTTATATTAATTTACTTATTTTACGTTCCATTTACAAGTCTTATGTTCAATTTTTAAAATTGATGTTTTATTTTATAATTAATATTTATTTACAAGTTTTATATTATATATATAAATTTTATATCTTATTTATATAATTTATATTTAATTATAGTATTGATGCCACAATTTTAATCGCAGCATCATAGAATCACACAATGCATGATACATAGTTTAAAGCAGCAACACCATTAACTTTCTGACACCCTCTTTTAATAAGAGCTTTAGTTGAGGAGAAAAGCCAACACTTCTTCTAAGATGGCGCAAGAGAAACAAGTCCAACTTCCAAGGGTGAAACTTGGCTCTCAAGGACTTGGGGTAAACAAAATATAATACCATTTTTCACAATTATCTCTTTTTTGGGGAAATATTTTGATTCCTTGTTGAGAATTCTCGAACTGGTCGATAATTTCTCACTTATGCTGAGAATTGTGTCTAGCTTGATCATTGATGATGCCACTGCAACTAGAAAATTCTGCAGTCCAAGCGTCACTTGTTAATTAATTTATTATTATCGAACAGTTGAACCCATTTGCACTTTCAATTTATTGATACTTGTAAAGCTGATAAAGATTTTATAGTTGAAATGGCATCATTATCTGATAGAATTTAAGGTGCTATATATGTCAGAGTTGTAAAATGGTAATTGAAGGGTTTTCAAATATCCTGATGATGAATGCTGTTCCTGATTTTGTTGCATTTTTAAAAGGTCTCGAAGTTGGGGTTAGGATGTATGGGCCTGAATGGAACTCACAATTCTTCACTCCCAGAAGAAGATGGCATCTCGGTAATAAAGCATGCTTTCAATAAATGAGTCACTTTCTTTGATACAGTTGATGTATATGGTGGACTGCATACTAAATCTTGGTCGGAAAGGTACATGTTTTCTCTCTTGTGCGCCTCACTGAGGATGTCATAGGATGGGAATTCATTGTGAGATTTTTTTTTTTTTTGGGAGTAAACTGGGAAAAAGTTGAAACCTTTCAGGCCTTAAAGCAGTTGCCGAGAGAAAAAATACAACTGGCTACAAAGTTTGGCATTACTGGATTGGGAGATGATGGTAGTATGCTCGTGAAGGGTACCCTTGATTATGTGCGATCTTGTTGCGATGGTAACTTGAAATGCCTTGATGTGGACTACATTGATCTCTATTATCAGCATAGAGTAGACACATCGGTTCCCATAGAAGACACTGTGAGTGATATTCTTCCTATTTCACCAATTACAAAATTAAAATTGTCTGCGAACTGTTGCCTCATTTTAGTTAATGCATTAGAAACTAAATCTGTTGTTACTTGAACTTTAGGTTGGTGAACTTAAGAAGCTGATTGAAGAGGGAAAAATCAAGTACATTGGATTATCTGAGGCCAGTCCCCGACACAATTAGGAGAGCACATGCAGTTCATCCCATCACAGCTGTACAAATGGAATGGTCCCTCTGGACTGGTGACATTGAGGAAGAGATAGTGCCGCTTTGCAGGTTTGTTCGAATCGAAGTAAAAGAATCCTCATTAGTCTCTTCATCCTTAAACCTCCGAAGCGACTACTATCAAATATTTTCAGTTTTGTCTAGATCCTAATATCTTTTATCAATATATTGTCCATCAGTGTAGAAATTTTTAAATTCTTTACTAGAGTAGGTTCTCTGTGTAAGTAATGAGTATACATTAATTTCCCATGGATGGTCAAGTTTGGTGATTGGTTTGACCTTATTCCTTTCAGTACTCTTTAAGTCCTAAATTTTTCCAATATATTCTTCAGAAATATGAGACTATCATCTTGATGCATTTAAGTATGCAAGGAGCTTGGCATTGGAATTGTTCCTTACAGTCCTATTGGTCGTGGATTTTTCGCTAGCAAAGCTGTTGTGGAAAGTTTGCATGCTGATAGCCTTGTGGTATGTTTTTCTTCAACGTTTGTTTCAATCCTTTGGTTTCATAATATAAGTGTGCATGAAGAATTTTAGAAGGCTTTTTTCCCAATTACTTTTAAACTAGTGTTTTATTTATCGTATAAGTTAGTAAAATCTTCCATGTATTCTGTTTTATAAGGCCTCGCATCCTCGGTTCAAGGGAGAGAACCTGGAGAAGAATAAGAACATCTATATCCGCATAGATAACTTTGCCAAAAAGAACAAATGCACTCCTGCACAATTAGCACTGGCATGGATTCTCAAACAAGGGGACGATGTTGTACCTATTCCTGGTGAGTAACTTTCTTTCCAGTCTCCATCAATAAGAATTAGCATATATGTTTTCCACTTTTCTTTGTGCGAAGAATGTTGAAATTGTTTTTGTGGATATTTGGTAGAACCATTGATGTAAGAATCTTATCCACGACAGACAAGTTTGTGATTATTACTCTATGATAGAATATACGGAGTTGTTCCATAACATTGCCGGCAATAGTATTTACCGTTGATTTGCTTCGAGTTTCAGGAACAAGTAAGATTAAGAACCTGGATGACAACATAGGGTCCTTGGCACTGAAACTTACAAATGAGGATTTGAAAGAAATTGCCGATGCTGTACCCACAGAAGAGGTAGCTGGTGACAGAACCTATTAGAGTATGAAGAAAGTATCGTGGAAGCTCGCAAACACACCTCCAAAAGACACCAAGGCCTGAGCTTATATGTTGTGTATACAAGGCAATTAATAATTGCCATAATATATGTACAAGCTACAATGTGTGCTAATCTATTTGACGGATAAATGTGAACTTCGATCACTGTGATATCAATCTACCATGTAAATGTAAATCTGGTGAAGCTAGATTGTTCAATAGGAGAGCATGGATGAACTTTGGTACGTTACTTCTAGTATTCAAGGAAAGTTGCCTTGAATGTCTGTCTACTCTTCTTTTTGAAAATTAGTCAGAAAATTGTTCAGATGGTTATTGATGACGCCACTGAAACTAGAAAATCTAAAGCATATGCAGAGTAAAGTTGCTAATTTTTTTGGATCCTTGCCTAATAAGTTAAGCTATCTATCAAGTGCCTTTTTTTTTCCCTCACTTTTTTTTCTCCTACCAGCATGGGAAAAGGCTTAGATGATACGTCTCTATGCGACCATTCAATAAATTAATGACGTATCTTTAAATTTTATTAGGTAGTCTTAAAGTGATGTGTATGTGATTACATTTTATTATATAGTCTTAGAGATAACACGGTGGAGACTTTTTCGTGAACAAAATCCTCTTATCCAGAAGTGCTTTTATAATTTTTACATCGTGACAGAATACAAACTAGGCCCACTTTCAAGTTTCAACTATGTTTATTGTCCTCTGCTTTTTTCTTTTTTTTCCTTTTTTCCCTCGCAATTACCTGAGCTGAACCAAACTACTTTCTAAGACTAAGAAACACTGAACTGAACTGAAGATCTTGGAAAGTAAAAACCTGGAAGAAAGAAAAGAAAGCTGCAGCACAAAGCATGGCAGAAGACAAGAAAATCCAAGTTCCAAGGGTGAAACTAGGCACCCAAGGACTTGAGGTAATCAACCATTTCTGTCAGTGACTTTTGGAACTAATGTTTTGATAAATTTTTGGTTGATCAATTATTTAATTAACTTTTTGTGGGTTTTCAGGTTTCAAAGTTGGGGTTTGGATGTTTGGGCCTGACCGGAATGTATAATTCTCCAGTCTCTGAAGAGGATGGCATCTCAATTATAAAGCATACTTTCGATAAAGGAATCACTTTCTTTGATACTGCTGATGTATATGGAGCACATACTAATGAAATTCTTATTGGAAAGGTGCATATCTATCTCTTTTGTGAAAGTATGAAGTTGGTAGTAATTCTAGCACACTGAGAAATCAGAAATGTTTGTAATAGTCCTTTGTCTTGTCTTTTTTAAGGAACTGGTATATAGCTACTTCGGCATATTGCTAAGGATACTGTTAGGAGAGGAGAGAACTCATTGTTAGAATTTTGTGTAGTTAACTGGAAAAAGTTCACTTCTGTTCAGGCCCTGAAGCAGTTGCCGAGGGAAAAAATACAACTAGCCTCGAAGTTTGGTGTTGTATCGATGGCACCTACCAGTGTGATTGTGAAGGGTACCCCTGAGTATGTGCGCTCGTGTTGTGAAGCTAGCTTGAAGCGCCTTAATGTGGATTACATTGATTTGTATTATCAACATAGAGTAGACCCATCAGTACCTATAGAAGACACGGTGAGTGATTCTCTTCCAACCTCATTAAATGTAAACTTTGATAATCAATTGCAATATTGAGACTGTTTGCAGACTTGTTCCTCTTCATTTCAATTATAGCAGGATCTAGCTTGCAGAATGTATCAAGATTTTCTTTTTCTTTGGATTCCAGATTGGTGAACTTAAGAAGCTGGTGGACGAGAGGAAAATCAAATACATTGGATTATCTGAGGCCAGCCCAGATACAATTAGAAGGGCACATGCAGTTCATCCAATTACAGCTGTACAAATGGAATGGTCCCTCTGGACACGTGACATTGAGGAAGAGATAGTCCCACTTTGCAGGTTTGTTCGAATTGCAGTGAAAGCAATCCTTATTAGTCTCTTCATATATATAACTGGAAAAGATTATGATACATAATTATCTATTTCTATCTAGGGACTTAATTCTTTTATAAAATGTTCTATGGATATAAATTTTTAAAAGACTTACTTGAATAGATTTTCTGTGCATTTATACCTTTTCTATATTAATTTACCCTGGATAATAAGGTTTGCTGGTTGACACATCCTTGCTCTACAGAGTAATAATGTTCAAATACAAATATGTTATTCTGAAGTATGAAGTTGCCATCTTGATCATTTGAGTTGCAGGAAGCTTGGCATTGGAATAGTACCATACAGTCCACTTGGTCGTGGGATTTTGGGCGGCAAAGCTGTTTTGGAAAGTTTGCCTGCTAGTAGCTTTTTGGTATGTTTTCATCAAAATGTCATTTCATATTTTTGTTTTGCAGTGTAGCTATTGCGTCCACAATTTTACGCGTAATCTGTTTTACAAGGTCTCCCATCCTCGGTTCACGGGAGAGAACTTGGAAAAGAACAAGAAGATTTATACTCACATAGAGAACCTTGCTAAAAAGCACAAATGCACCCCTGCACAACTATCATTGGCATGGCTGCTCGAACAAGGGGATGATATTGTACCTATTCCTGGTGCGTAACTTTATTTCCTGTCTTCATCAACATGAACTAGTGTGTTTTTGCTACTTTTAGTTTGAAAACAATGAAGAATCTCTTATGAAGGCATTTGAAAGAAGTGACAATGTAAGAAAGTCATCCACACTAGAAAACCTTGTGTAGTAATAAGCGATAGGTCTGCTTGAAGAAATTTATTGATCTATTTAAAATGCAATTGATCGAGATGATATCAGCAATGGCAATATTATTTACGGTCATTTACTCGGATTTTCAGGGACAACTAAGATTAAGAACTTGGATGAAAATATCAGTTCCTTAATGGTGAAACTGACAAAGGAGGATGTGAAAGAAATTTTGAATTTTGTACCCATTGAAGAGGTAGCTGGAGACAGAACCTATGAGGGCATGATGAAAGCGACATGGAAGTTCACAAACACACCTCCTAAAGACTGCAAGGCCTGAACTTAAAATAGTTGGAATACAGGCAATCTTACATTCTCACTTGGTGTTTGGATGCAGTATATTATGCATACAAGTTAATTATTGTCAAAATTTATGAACTATCAACTATATGCTTTTGTGATAGACTATTATTTTAATGAATGACTGTTAACTTTGAAAAAAGACTAGGAATGCACTTCTTGGTATGTTACAACCTGAATTCAAGAAAGTTTCAGTAACTGTTTATAAAATCCACTCTTGGCAAAAAAGATTCCAAAATGGTAAAATACGTGTTCTGGTTAAAACAATTTTCCTGGCTTTGTTTCATCAAGTGGAGGTTGACAGTCACAGGAGTTATTAATCACAACCACTTGACCTATCATATACCACGAAGGAGCATTTTTGGCTCCAGGCTCAAGATAGATTGATCCTCGCACAGCTTTGCAGTCTCCTCCTCCGGCAAAGTCACCATCACAGTTCTTGCAAGTCCTGCTTCTGCTGAAGGCATCACAAGAATCAACCCTTCACCTTCGGAATTGCCTATATGGCACGACACGTGGACAGGCTTTGCACCATCGAAATTCATCGAGTACATCAAAGGTTGGTCGCCAATAATCATGTGCTCCATGCTAACACAGGTGAGTTCAGGGCCATACATGGCAAAAGGTGGTGCATACTTCCCTCCCTCTTCCTTCTGCAAATCAAGCCAATGTAAAGTTTCCCAAAACTCCTCTTCCTTGAGAGCTGACACATGGCAATGAACCAACTCCACCACACGTCCTAACAAGCTGCAATCCATCTCTTCTTTGTTTAGTGACAGAAGTGAAAAATTCAAAGCATTGCCAAAGTAACCATAAGGTAGTGGTTCTTGCAGCAGCCTCCTAAAGTCTACACAAACTGAGAGGGAATGAGTATGATCATCATGTTTGGGACCCTTTAAATGCACAACACGTATCCAAAACAATGCGGCTAGCAAATCAAATGGGGAGGCATCAGGGCACTTGTCATGGATTTCAGATAAACATTGCTTGACCACAGAATCGGAAAACTTGAAAGTGGCTGTGGACATTTTCACTGATGGGGTCTGTTTCTGTAACTTGGTCTCCAGGTAACTGGTAGATTTAGAATTAGTAACTGAAACCTTCCTTTGAGGAGGTGCAGGTGGCTTGAAGGAGGGTGGAAAGGTGATGGCTTGGCCGCAATGAGCTTCAGACAATGTCTTGAAGAGTAAGATTAGACTGGTTAGGTCTCCATGCATGTGGGTACAACTAAGTCCAATGGCTACACCTCCTCCTTCAAAGTCGTTTATCTGTAAAGCCATATATATCTGTTAATAGTGTATGGGAAGTGCTTTCAAAATAATCAGAAACAAGTTTTTTGATGTGGTGTTTAGAGAAGTCAAGGATGAAATCTTTCAAAGATATACACAAAAGGCGATTTTACATTAAAGCACTTTTTACAAAATTACTTTAAAACGCATTCTGAACCCAATAAATTAAGTTATTGGCATGAATTTACAATGTGTTCTTGTTAAATAATTGAATTCAATTACAAGATGTAATAAGCCTATTTAAATGTTTTATGTTCATCTACAATATAAGAATATTCAATGTCTTAATGGTGCTTGCAACATTATGCACACTACTTATAATTTATAAATGAAATTTTGTTGATGTTACCTAGTTGGTAACAACTTGGTGAAAAAATTGTGTTAAATGGTAGAATGTTGAGTCTCACTATATAATTATGGTGGGTCTCACTTTAGGATTCATAAAAATTTAACATCATACAATAATGAATCTCAAAATTTGGACATTTGACAAAGCATTAATGGCCAGTCTTTCTTTTCCTAAATATTTCTCCAACATTGGGGCTCATTTTCCTACTGCTTGGAACATTTATAAATATTGTATTGCATTCAATGAAAATCACTATCTCTATATAAAATAAAATAAAATTAAAAACCGTGAAGCTGTTAGGCACTACATTTTTATCAACGTGGGGTGATACTGTGCGCAACCAAAACCTAGACATGGTGGGTCCAAAAGTACTTGGCAAAATTAATTCCAATAGAAGTGCTTTTTTAATATAAGGGTCTATCATTCAAAGACTATATTTCAAACAAACCTAATTTGAACAAAACTTAGGTCCTCAAAGCCATCTTTAAAAATAAAAAACCATTATTCTTTCCAATCACAAAGTTTTATAGATAACTTCTCACACTAACCAAATCAAACCCGACCGGACAATAATGGAGTACCTGAATCCGGAAAGGAGACCAAGTATTAGGAACCTCAGGCATATCTTTCCAGACCGTTAGATCTCTCTCCTCGTTCCCGTCAGCAGATCTCAGCCACTCGTCAAGCGTAATCCGAACTCTAGCTCTCAAAACTCGGACTCCAGCATCATTACACTTGACCACCCAATTACCCGCATCATCTCGGGTCAACCGGCCCGTAACAGCCGGGTAGGAAGACAGAACTTCGGACAAAGTCACCCTGATTGGGTCCATGTCAAACGGCCCAAATGGGCTTTTCTCGTAGTAAAAGATGACATGGATCGTGTGATGAGCCATGGCATGGTCCAAACGGGTTAACGGGTAAGTCTTGACCGACCCTAATGGCCTGCTGGATACTTGTGTTAGAATTGAATGTACATTGACCCGGCTCTTTCGATCACCCATTTTTTGAGAGAAATGTGAATGTGAACTGCGGAAGGAGAATTTTGTGGCGTAAGAATTTATTTTTTCGCATTGGTGATTTATAATAGAGAAGGAGGTATTTGATTGGGTCCATTGAAAAGGGAAACGGGTGTTTGTTGAATTTCATTAATGGCGTGGCCATACTAAATGAACAAAGTTGGGTGGTTGGCTGTGAAGTGCATTAATGGTAAAATAAAGTAAAATTATCATCCCGATTATTAAATGAATTATTTATATTTATGACGCTCATATAATAATCCATCTTGTGCTGTGGATGGAGTGTACAACTACTGCGAATAATTCATAAAGAACATAAAAAAACGGTAGTAAACAAGTGAAAGTTTGGAGTTGGAAGATGAAATATTAAATATTTGTTTTCATACCAATCGGTAGATCATACGCTATCCAATTACTACTATATCGAACTACCGGTATCCTAAAATTTTATTTTAGCAATACACGTGTCACAATTATGACTCGTCAATCTAATTAAATTTACATTTTTTTTAATCTAAAATAAAATGTTGAGAAAAATTCATCAACAAATCACTCGCGATCTCTGAAATATTTCACTTACTATCATATTCTTATATTATCTAATTACTTATAGGTTGTTCTGAGTTTTGGATTGCGTAGCTTAGCTACCCAAAAATGTTTAACTAACTTATAATATGAAATAGAAAAATTAGTACACAAAGCAAGTAATATAGATACTAAAAATCGGAATTTTGCATAGTCATTAAAACTGCTGCTGTACATAGGTTGTACAGTAATTTCGATGGATGTCGACAGAGCCCATAAACTTATAGTTATCTGTACACTAAGGTTATTAAGAGATAAATTCTAGGATCAATTGTCCACTTAAAGATTACACTGCTGTAAGAAGTACAATAAAAATTTAAATTAATTGTATAATTTAGGTATAAATATTTCTTACAAAAAAAAAAGTACACATCACGTACAAAAAAAAAACCGGTCGAAAATAGTAATGTGTTACGACTTACGTGTATAGGTTTTTTCTCAGACCACTAAAACGCTGGCAAAGGACGTCGTACAGAGAGGACAAAATGGCAGCTCGGAAATTCTCGGTCCGCCACCGCGACTCCACCTTCGACGTCGACTATGACACCGCGGACGGCCTCGAGGTCTATTTGCTCCCCTCTCTCTCTCTCTCTCTCTAAATTATCTCATTTTCTCTCTCTGAAATTTCTCATTTTTCGTTTCAGGTTTTTAAATTCCAGCTCTTCTCTCTCACTTCGATTCCTCCTGAAGAACAAAAGGTGTTAATTTGCTCTCTCTAAGTCGCTCTCTCTTTAGCTGTACGTGTGTTTAAGCGTATGTTTTGATTATTGATTTGTGTGATCGTGAGCAGATCATCGGTGATGATGATGATCAACGGCTCGTATCGGACGATTCTGATCTCGTTACGATATCTGATAAGCTCAAAATAGTTTCAATTAACGAGGAAATTGCTGGTGACGGTGGTAAAGAGAAGGAAGAATTGCTGAAATCCGATGAGGAATTGGCGCGAATGTTACAGGTTTTGTGCTTTTTAAAATTAAAAAAAAAAAAGCTCTTTAATTGTTGTGTTTGCTTGAAAACTATTGATGTGAAAATGCACTCAGAATTGCTTTCCAATGAAGCACTGGATAGCTGTCGAGCATCTGAAAGAGCTTTGAAATGTTTGCTATAGAAGCATTGTCTGAAACAGCTTAATTTGATAGGTTTTGAGTTGTTTGGTTCAATTATTTTTGTAGGCAGAGGAGGAAGCGCTTTTGTTTCAAGAGCACGCTGTGGGTGAAAATAGCAGGCAGTTTGAGGAAACTGTGCGCCCGTACATTAGTCAAGTTCTCATGGTGATTTTGATTTTTTGGCTCTCTTTGATTTAGAGCATGTGGTGGTTTCTTTGTAAACTTTGCTTTTATTCTTTAATTGCCGCTAAAATCTTCAATGAGAAACACATATCAAATTTGAAACTTTGAACCTTTTCCTGCTTGATGGCATTGGTGAAATTTGAAGAATTTCATTTGAATTGCTTTTTCAAAAATAAATAGATTAATTTTCAAAAAATAAATAAATAGATTAATAAAAAATAACTGTTTGAGTTGTTTAGAGGAAAATGAATTTCAGAATTTGCTTTATTTTCTTGGTTTAATTTGATAAATCTCTGTCCCCCATTGGTAATACAAAATAACTATTTTGCTTATAGAAAGCAATTTGTTCCATTGGTAATTGATGGATTTTTTGTAGTATGAGGACCCAATACGCCAAGAGGCTGCCAGGAAGACTGTTCCAGTAGAAAGACTTGAGGAGAAATCTTTGGTTTCTTTGGCCAGGGTAAAACTTTTTCTGTTTCCTACATGCAAGAACCTTGCTTATAAATTCAAAATTAGCACTGAAGCATGATGGTAATTAATGGGTGTGGCTATGCTATTTCTTAATCCAGTGCTTAATATTGTTATGTACTCATAGTGCATTTGTATGTTCTATTTTATGTACACTTAATGAGCAGGAATCGTGTAGCAGAAGGAAATAGTCATAACATGTTGGCTTGTTTTAGTTAAATTTATGTTCAGAGTTTTGAAGCTTAGAAACTCTATTTAGTGAATGGTGGAATTGATTCAGCAAGATTATTGTGTTGCAATTATGGATTTAAAATTTGATTCATACATGCTTTTTCACATACTTACCTAAGCCCAATTATTTCCATTGTAATCTTATACAAGGTATCATAAATGCATCTTTGGCTGTCACTCTGATGAGCTAATTTTTAATCTTTATGGTTGTTAACCAACGGAAAGGCTTCCTGTAGTTTTTTTTTCCCCTCTTTTTTTGTTTCTCAGGATAGTAAAAAAGGTAATTGTTTCACCAGCAAGCTGATTTAGCCAGAGAAATTGTCTTATACAAGGTTTTTGTTGTTTTATTTCTGACAATGTTTTGGGAGGTTGATTTAAAATTTTTTGACTCCCTTGTGTGTGTCATAGCTGTCTGGCGAGGCTGATATATATTCCTACACTTCATTACAAGATTACTCGTTCAACTGGAATTTCTTATTTACTTACTACTTGGAAATGTGTTCAGTCTTTCAATTTTTGAAAATGAGTTCTCTGGCTACTTTATTGAGGATAATACAAGTACTCACTGCTAAGAGTAAACTAATTGCGGATATGGATCATTTTATCTTTAGGATAAAAATCAGTGTCTCATAATTTTCATATATATTGTGATTTAGGAGGGGAACTTTAAGCCATCAAAAACTGAACAAGATCATGCTTTCCTGCTACAGCTGCTTTTCTGGTTCAAACAAACCTTCAGGTGCTTTTAACTACTGAAATATTCTTGTTGTGGGACTTCCTTGCATAACTAAGTGGAAAAATGTTGATTTTAACAGCTTTTAAAGCTTCCTACCTCTACAACACTTTTTTCCTTGGTTGCTCAGTTTCATGATTTTTACAATGTTTCTTAACAGTTTTCTGTTTCCACCTGAAAGATTAGGAATTGACCTAGTCCTAAGTTGTAATCCCTGTCAGCGTGGTATGCATTGCTGGCATTTAAACTGTTGTTTATGTGAGATTTTTTTTCTTGTTGCTATTCAGAAGTAGCAGAGTCTGTGCTGTAAATCCTCAGTGTAGCAAAATTCTTCTCTTTTGCCACATTGCTGACAAGATTAGTCTTATTTGTGTATTTTTTCATACTCCAATATTGTAGGTGGGTCAATGCACCTCCTTGTGATGGTTGCAGCAATGAAACTGTAGGTCAAGGTATGGGTACCCCTCTTCCTTCAGAGATCCAATATGGAGCAACTCGAGTCGAGCTTTTTCGGTCAGTCTAAAGAGTGCCTTTACTCCTAATTTATTATCTTTTGCTTTCTGTTTTGTACCTTAGGAATTCATATATTATAATGTGCCATAAGAGTCCAATATCTGGTTAAATTATGACTTACATTGGGTGAGGATTTTTTGTTACAATCCCCTTCGATAGGCTCTCTCACCATTTCAGATAGCAACATCCCTTTTCATATTCTAATTTCCTTTAATCTGTTTGAAAATCCCAATATACTTTTATGCCATCATGGAAGGTTCTTTTGCAATACATCTCGTTACAGATTGTGAAAAGTGTTAGTAGATTAAGCAGTTTTTCACTTTTTTTTCTTTAATTTTCTCTTATTTGTGCAACATTTTGCTTTCTTAGTCTGCCTGCACCAAGGTTTGTTACCAATTCTCACTTTTAGCTGTTACGTTTTATTCATGGCTCCCTTGCATGTTTGCTTTCTCATTATTTATACTTCACCTCTGTTTTCATCTCCAGCTGCAAGGTTTGCTCAAGAATCACTCGTTTTCCTCGCTATAATGATCCTTTAAAGGTACTCCAGTTTTCTTGACCTGATTGCAAAGCCTACGTTTCACATGGTACATAGCCTTTATGTTATTTTATGTATGCAGATTGTGGAAACAAAAAGGGGGCGCTGTGGTGAGTGGGCTAATTGCTTTACGCTTTATTGCCGAGCATTTGGCTATGAATCTCGTCTGGTTAGTCAATCTTTTGATTCAATTCAGAATATACTTTTTTCAACTTTGGCGCTCTGCAATTCATGCTCTCTTCAGGAGAAATAATGCTCATAGTGTTAGCAGACAATGAGGTTTTTGAAACATGTAAAAATATTCTAATAATGGTACAGCCTTCTTAGGTAGCGTTTACTTCTTGGATTTGATTGAGAATCCTGAGGAATGAGAATCTTGAGAGTGTGGAGTAGGAGTGGGTTGTTTACTTACACTAAAATGGGAGTATAGAATAAAAATTAAAATCCTCTTTATGTGTTTACATTGCCTTGGATTAGGAGTGAATAGTTTCAAATTATAATTTTACCCTTATTTAAAAAATTATAATTTTTTGTTACAATGTTGATAAAAAATATATTTTAATAAAAAATATATTTATAAAATAAACTATTTATTTTATTATTAATTTTAATTATATAACTTAACAATAATTATTAGTATTTTTAGTTATGTAAATCATAATTTTTTATTAATTGTAATTGTAATTATGTAAATTAAAAATTATTGATAAGAGCAACACAAATGAAACATTATTGTTAATAATATAGTACAAAATTAATATTTTTTTGAATAAACTATTTATTATTATTAATTATTAATAGTAAATAAATATAATACTATTAAATAAAATAAATATAATAATGTTATATTTTCAAATAAAGATACTATATGGTATATTATTAATTCTCTATGAATATAATAATATTTTAGTTAATAAGTTTAATATTATTAAATGACATAATAATATTATTTAAATAAATATAATATTATTATTTTTAAATAAATGTAATATTATTTTTATTTTAATAAATATAAATTATATTAATAAATGGAGTAATAATAATAAATAATATTTTATTTAATAAATAGGAATTATTTATTTTATTTAAATAAATATAATATTATTATTTTTAAATAAATGTAATATTATTTTATTTTAATAATATAAATTATATTAATAAAAGGGGTAAAAAAGAAAAAGGTGGGAGTGAGAATCCCATTCTACACTCCAAAAGTGGATGGGGCCCGCGGAGTGGGACTCTCACTTCTCCTTTTAAACAAGCAAGTAAACATTGGAGTGAGAGGACTCCACACTCCACACTCCACACTCCACACTCCACACTTCCCACTTCCACTCCAGTAATTAAACATTACATTAATGTTGTTTTGATTGACAAATCAGAGATAGTAGAGACCAAGTAGTTAGGACCTGTTTCATGGATGCATGACACATAAAATATGGTAATAGTTTTGTATGTGATGCCCCTGATGAATTTTTTCCCTACTGTAAAAAACTATTATGGAACCTGCTTCTGGTTATTTGAAATACAACTTGGATATTTTCTTGTCACTTCCGCCAGTTTATTATATTGAGAAAAATATAGGAGCATATAAAGACTTAACCATGCCCTGCTATTTCTTAGGAGAAAAAGTAAAACAGTCATAGTTCGACTATGATCCTGTCCTCAAACGTAAGCATTAGATGAAATTTCGTCTCTTGCAATTCACAGCACCTTACATGCAGATAGCACAGTGGTTTCCATGTGATGACTCTTGATGAGGAAAGCTATGGTCTAATATGGAATCTTCTCTGTTTGAGGAATGTTGCATTCAATTTAGAAGTTCTAGCTTTTAAGCGCAAGCATATTGCTGTGTGTGTGTCTTCAGCATTATGTTAATAATTGTATGAGGCATTCCATTCTCTCACTATACTGAATAGGCCGGTTGAGAGAAGATTATGTCACTAATGACTAATTTATGTTTCATTTTCAGATCCTGGATTTTACAGATCATGTCTGGACAGAGTGCTTCTCACAATCTTTGGGAAGGTATGGTTCATTTGCAAAGTTGCTATTTTCTATTTCTTTGAGGAGCATCCAACAGTTATCTGGATTAGCTGAAAGATGAGTTAATTGTTTTGTGACTTCTATTATTTAACAGGTGGATGCACCTTGATCCTTGCGAGGGAATATATGACAAACCATTGTTATATGAGAAGGGGTATATTGAATGTCATGGTTTAGTTATTTTTTTTATAAATAAACTCTTTTATCCTGCATTTTTCCTTGAACATCCTGGTATATGTCCTGACTTAAACTTCATACTCTATCTGTAGGTGGAACAAGAAGTTGAATTATGTAATTGCTATAGCAAAAGATGGAGTTTACGATGTCACTAAACGTTACACTAGGAAGTGGCATGAGGTACGTATAGAAGTAGTTATGGTATTTGCTTGTATAGATATTTTCAATAGCGTCCTTTCTTCATCATTTTATAAATACATGGTGAGTTATTGAGGGAAATGAACCTTTTTTTTTGGGGGGGTAATTATTAACTCTTTATTATTACTATTATTTTTTTAAAAAGGTTCTGTCTAGACGGAATATTGCCACAGAGCAGACAGTCTCTGCTGTTCTTGCTAACATGACAAGCGAATGTCGTAGAAGCTTTGCATCTGGGACAATTTCTACACTTGAAGACCGTGATAAATGTGAAAGGGAATCAATTGAAAGAGATTTATATTCTACAGATGATGCTCCAGTCTCTCTACCTGGAAGACAAAGTGGAGACAAGGAATGGCGTATTTCAAGATCAGAAATCGGTTCTGATGACAATTGCTCGTTGAGTTGCTCTTCTTGCCCTGTTCGTGTTTGCATAGATGAGCATGTGACAACAATCTATAATGCATTTTCTTCTGTCCTTTCTAATTTTGTTGAGAATAATGTTCCTAAATCTGGAGCTATTGAAGTACTCAACACATTGAAAGGAATTCTGGGTGATTTAAAGAAGTTACCCTATAAAACAAGAAGAGTTTCCTTAAATTCAGTTCCAAATAATGGACAAAAGATTGTGCATCAGTTGCTGCCCTCTATAGGGCAGTTACTTCATGTCCTTTCTCTGAAGAGTGAGTTGAATACTGATGGACGAGTTGACATATTTTTGGCTGGTGACCCTGTTAAAACCTCTTTATCACTGCCTGTTGTGCTTAAGGCCTTGGATGATATGATCCATGATCTTAACAATTGCCACAATCTTGGTAAAGATTCTTTTTCCCTGCCAGTTCTGAAGTTAAACCGAATACATTCGGGTTCAGTTCTAGCCAGCGGTGAGGAGTTTCCTTTTGGAATTGTAAGTAACTTGTCTATATGTAATTAGTTGCAAGTTTGAGTGATTTTGAGTATAAGTAACTTGTCTATATGTAATTAGTTGCAATTTTGAGTGATTTTGAGTTCTGTACCTTGTAAGTTATCTTTCATAAATCTGCTCTCAATTAAATTTTCAGGTCACATCTGCATTTGATGGAACTCGCCCTTCTAAATGGGAAGAACCAAATGGCGCGAGAGGTATAGTGAATCAAATAAGCATTTTTCCCTTCGTTCTGTTATAGTGTATGCCATATCAGGCTGAATGCAATGAAATGGTGCAAGCAGCAGCTGAAGCTTTTTGTTTGACCTTTTAATTTTTGGATTTTGCTTTGAACAAAGTAATATTTAAAACTATTGTTTTTATTGGAAAACTATTTGATAATTTTCTTTATCTTGCATTTTCCAAGATAACACTAGTAATATAATCTCCATTATTACACGAAGGTTGGAAACTCAAGAACGTTGCTATTGGATTTCCGAAGGCACATGTTATGCTTTGGAAAGCAATTCTTTTATTTTTATTTTATTTTATTTTTTTCTTTTTTTGTCCTTTGCTAAGTTTTCTCCTTTGCTTATTATAGTAAAATGAAATTCTATATCCTGTGTGAATAAACCCCACAGAGACAACTACTTACTGTATGATTGTAGATGAGAGGACTTCTATCTTTAATAATTCGGCATATTATTCTCATCGCCTTTTTGTAACTTGGCACTCCCACCTACTATCTCTTTTTTCTTTAGTGTGAAAAGGAATATGGAAAATAATGACATTTTACATGACTGCAGACACACAAGCACCTAGATGAAACCATGTTTCCTAAAATTTTCTTTGTTGGTTGCATATTCTTTTGTACCAGCTTTTGATAAAGTCTTATTAAATATTTTCATATAACTTAAAACTGTGTTAGGTTGTTGGATAATTTATAAAGTAGCAGATGACCAGATGCATGAACTTGTGGCATATGAGTTGATGTCAGCCAATGATGCTCCAGAGCGCGATCCGATGGATTGGTAAGATTTATGAGTGCGTGGCCATGGATTTATTTATCTTCCATGTTTCTGGATATGACCATGCTTCTTTTTTTAGTCTTCGCTTGTTAGCATGGATATGACCATGCTTTTTTTTTAGTCTCCCTCATGTTATGATGGCCTTAAATTTTTGCCGTTGATCAATATTGAATGATATTAAGTTCATATGTTCAACTGGAAACTATTACCCGATGTTCCATTTCTGTTGCACGTATAATGTTTTCCTTTTCAGGGTCCTCGAGGGAAGCAATGACGGGGGGTCCAGTTGGCAAGTTCTGGATAAACAAACTTCTCAGATGTTTGAAAATCGTTTCCAGCGTAAAACATTTAAGATTAAATCAACAGGTTTTCTATCAAATGCTTTCAGGTAACATATTTTCTTCAGGATCATTTCTGCTAGCCTTGTCTTAGTTCATCATGAATGTAATCATAAAACTCTTTGGGGTCATTTCTGCTACCCATGTCTTAGCTCATCATGAATGTAATTGTAAAAACTCTCTCCTGATGACAGATTTAGGTTTCTGAAGGTGCGAGATGTTAATTCAACTTCACGGATGCAAATAGGTAGCATTGACCTGTATGCTAGCAAGACTTAATTATGTAAAATCATCAGCCAAAGTGAAATTCAGGTGCCTTATGGAGACGTGGACCATTAATTGTAGTCTTTTGTCCCATCTCCATCTGTAATTTCAGAACTTCTTTTACGGAATTGTGTTGATTGTACTCAATTACCCATCACTTCTCTCATGAATCTATGTAATGTTCAATTTATAAACAGTCTCAGCATTTCAATTTGCTATTTTGGAAACAACTGTTTTACAACCGTGCAGATATGGAAAATGATTTTAGCTATCTGAAACCAATCGTGGATTTACATAAATGACCTGCGAATCTGATGGCAGCTTCTATGTGCATGTTCCCCGTTCAATTGTTCCAAGCTTGTTATGACCTTTCTATGCTATGGGCTACATTATTTTGTGAAGGATTTTTTTTACGATGGTATATGAAATTTTTACAGTATTGATAATAGAATCATTATGGACCCTTAGATGTAAATGTCTTAATTTTCACTATTGATTTAATTTAGTAGATAAATTACTTAATAATTAATAGATAATATTCAAGTTCATGGATATAATTTTATTTTTTTATAATTTCATAAATATTTTTTAAATCACCAAAAAATTAAAAATTAAATACGCAAATATATAAATCAATTTAGATATGTAAATAACAAATACCAATTATTGAATTTTTAACAACACATGTTAATTTAGGCCCTTTTTTGATTTAGAATTAAGACAATGTAATTTTGAATTCTTAGTTTGTCCTTTTTTTTTTTTTGGAAATTACTCGCTAGCAAAGATTGATTTGAATTAATTGTTCAATATTTATTAATCTAGTAAAATTTATGGAAAATGAGATAATAATAAGAAGATAAACGAAGATTGAATTATGTTAATATTAGAATACGTATATTTTAAAAGTAAATACAAAAGTATTAATAAGCCGTACTTGTTTCTTTTTATTATTTAATGTTTAAAAACCATGTGTGACAGATTTAATAGCTCGTAGATTTAAATTTTTAATAATTAAAATAGAGATATTATCCCAACAACTTTTATTTTTATGAACTATTGATTAAATATAACGGTTAATATTTATACACTATTGATGCTATAATTTTCATACTGCCTCACAGAGTGACCCTTTTGTGAAAGATATAAGAGGTTTTGGCCTTAGGCTTTGGTTGCTTTTACTTCAAATTGAAACAATCAAAATCATAACATCCAAAATTGCTAGAACAATAGAACTCGAACGTATCCTCAAATTTAATCGCATAGATAATAGGATTGCCAAAGAAAAAACTCGGGAAAAGAAAAAACTCGGGGCAGTGACATGAAACTTTTTTCTTTTTTTATCATGCATCAAACTGTTTTATACTTCTGGATTAATTGAAATTTAGATAAAGCTGAAGATGATTAACACTTCTTCCAGGGGGCCAATATGGGTTCTCTCATTCATTTCTTTTCATATTTGCTTTTGTCAGGATCAGTGATTGTCCTCGATCTTCTTCAAGCCTTTCATGTCCGTTGTTTCAACCCTGCAGCACAAAACATCAATCAATACGCTTGTAATTATGGACTAACTTCTGTCCTAAAGAAGCTGTAAAATAAACAAGGCTGTCATGCTTAATTTGCCATGTACTGTCATTTCAGCAAAAGGATCAAAACAGAAGGGAAAAGACGGTGACACAGTTATAAGATTTTTGAAACTTACGTCGTTCCAAACAGTGCAATCTTGTTAACTTTTGTGACTTCAGAACCCGACTGATTGTCCTCAATAAATATTGTCAAACTGATCCAAATAATAATGTCAATCAACTTCCGGTCTAATAGATGTAATGAGAAGAATTAAGACATTTCAGCAATCCATAAGCATTTACTTACCTACGAACATTCTGAAACTTAACAAACCTCAAGACTACTGGTTTTCCCTGCACAATACAAGAAGTTTGAGGCAACAGTTTACCAGCGGAAAAAATCATTTAAGTAAACTACAGCAAACTAGCAGTAGAAGCACAAGTAGACGCGGGACCACTACCTTGAGATTATCTGGGGTCAAAACAGCTGTGTCGCTTGGAGGGAAATCATTGACATTGCTGTTGTCACAAAATTAAGGAACATAAGTATACCATTGTGCATATTTCCACTTCAAATCTAAAATCAAGGACAACAAAAGTAATTCAAAGAGTACCTGAATCCCATATGTTCTCTGTTTGAGAAAAGTTTCACCGTCTTAGGACCTATTAAACAACCTTCACATTAGAATTATGGGACCACAAAAAATAAATCGGCAACCAATTCAAAGTATATGTGCAAAACAAAATGAATTTTACTTATAAATCATCACGAGTATCAATAACAAAAAAAATCTAGATCCTTCAGTTCTTATATGTTATCGAAATTGACAAGCTTCCAAAAGATGAGACATTGAATTGATCAGTTCTTCAAGTCAACACATCCACTCAAACATGCTGCAATATTCACATATGATACTAACTTAGGAAAACTAGTTAAGTTCTCTATTATGTAAACGTAATTCACCCTTTTACAGGATGCTCATCATTCCTTATACAGGGTGTGGTGCTATGGGTTGCCTAAGCTTGAAGGCTCATCACATTCCACATTGCTATGTGCTTTTAGTTGGAAGAAAGCGAACAAGATCAGATATTGTTGCCATGTATTAACCACAAAGTAATTCAGGCCATCCACATCCATATAAAACATACACATTCACAAATACACATTCACAAACAGTGATAAGTACCTTCCTCTTCAGGTCCTTTGACAACGATGGAATGAAGCTTCACAACTTGGGTAAAAGGAAGATAAATCAGAAGTTGCTCATCTGCATCACTTTCCAGATGCAAACCCTCATCTTCTCTGTAACCCTAGAGTTCATAGGAAAGAAAATTATGTATAGTTGTACATCCCCAAAATTTGAAAGGAAGACATTGAACAAGGAATAGGTTCTACAAAAATATAGTGTTCAGCAGCATGAATGAAACTACGAAGTTTGGAACTAGAAATTCCAGTCTCTAATTACTATGAGGAAGTAAACCTTCAATTGCGCACACAATTTTTTATGGCCGAGTTCCATGCTGGTCAAAACACTATATTGAAATATTACAACATAAAACCAAATAAAACAAATAATATTTTGCTATAATATGGCGAAGACAAGCTTGCGATATTCTTGAAAACATAGATATAAACAAATAATGTTCAGATTTTCGTTTCATATTTTTCATGATGACAACTAAAAAATAATGAAATATCACATTGCTCTCACAGGCACTTTCCACATTACTAAGGAATCATGAAACATCAACATAAAAGCCGAAACTTTCCTTCATAATTCGTCCAAAAGTTGAAATCACTAGCAAGTAGTTATAAAACCTAGGAGAGAAAAAAATAATAATAAAAAAGCAATGTTGAATGAAAAAATTACCTGTTTGATTGCATTGGGAAGGGAATGAGCGGTATTATGGTTAAGGCATTCAACTCCAGACCAGTCTATGAAGTCCAATAGATCAACCTAATCATTAAAAACCAATATAAACATCTTAACGAACATGTTATGGACAACCCAAATACTGCAGGAAAAAAGTTGTAAATCTTTAAACTATAGCCCAAAAATCAACAAACCCAGTTGCCATGATTTCAATTTTTTGCAAATTGCTTTTCTTAGCAACCAAACAAAATAATATCTCGCCAATAATCAATATCACCCAGAAATTGCGTGATAGGAATTCAACCGATAAAGAAAAAGGAAAAAAATTATACTATAGAACGAACTCAAGAAACCCAGTAACCGAATTCCAAGATTCCCCCATTAACTTTCTCATGGTCAAGAATCAAACATAAAAACTGAAAATTGGAACAAAGCAAAGGGGCATAGAAATTGAAACTTGGGAGGGTGCTCACTATGCTTCTGTTAATTGCAGTGGTCGATTCAGCAGACATGGCTGATGGGGCGTGACTCGCGAGAGAGGATATTGAGTTTTGAGACGAAAGGTTAAAGACTGTCGAAGAATACTGTGCAGCAATTTTAAAGCTAAATTTCGATTTTTGACGGGAGACTTTTTTATGTCAGCGCAAGACGATTCCCCTATTGACAAGAAATTGTTTTTTATTTTGTTCCCCCACTCCACCAAAAAAAAAAAAAGAAAAGAAAAAACCGATCTCACTCAGGGTTCAGCAAATTGGCAATTAATTTTTTTTTAATTTGGTATATTTTTTTTTATTATTGGGCTAAAAATTTTAATATTTAAGTTTCAGCTTAAATTTTAATACTAGGTATCACTTATATATAGAAAGATAAATGTAAAATTATTAATTATTTTATTTATAATTTAATAAATTAATATCACATCAATTGACTCAAATTAAAATTAAATGTTAAATTAATATGCAATAAATTAATAATCTTGATTAATAATAGTTTTCATCAGTCACCACTTAAGGCCAACGTCATAAATTAATTATTCGATAAATTTATTAGATAATAAATTTTAAAAAAATCTTATTTTTTATAAGACCAACTAATACATAATTAATAATTAACTAATTTTAGATTAAATATATATAATATGTCTATTATTTTCTTTGTTGTATTGGCATGATGCTTATACATTTTATCGGTCATCGTTGCTTTCTTTACACCTTTCAAATGATAAACCATTATTATATTCTATACTATGTTAAAATAAATAAGAGAGATGCTTAATATATTACCTCTAAAAAATCTTCTCTAATAAGTTATTATGTAATCATAATACAGCTATACAATCTAACCAAAGAATGACTAAGTGACTGATTCACTCAGTCAAAATTAAATCATAATCATATTATATAGCTTGAATCTTTAAATATACTATCTCTATACTTCATAAAAAAATCATATCATGCACATAATGTCATTTTTATAAATTAATAAATTTTTAATTTATCGATAAACTAATAGATTTTTCATGATTTAAAAACTATTAATTTATCGAAATTTTATTGTATTTTTAATTGTGAACTCAACTAAAAATCTAAACACATTAATTTATAGCACAGCCAAGAGTTCTATTACCAGTAGGATTGCACCTATATTAGATGCTATGTTCTATCATTCATGCAAAGACAATGTTATATTTTGTGAACTTTTGATAATTTTTTGATCATATGATAATGTTTAGATTGTAAGATACGATACTCATAAGATACTATAGTCAAACTCATAAGAGAATTCAAAAATCTACTTTCAAACAACTAGGGAGAGTTTTTTCAAACAACTAGGGAGAGTTTTTACATTTTAAGAGGGGAAAAAAAAAACAAAATAATTGAATCCAACAAACAACAAATAATAAATAGAAATCCCACCTTTCAAATTCACCTTATAAGCCACAGTTTTTGATTTTTATATAACCTTAACAAAATGCCAAATAAATCCAATAATCAACCAAATTCCCACCTTCCAATTTTGATCAAATAACTAAAAAGCCAAAGCCAACCAAGACACCCAAAGATTGATTTGATCAATAACAACTCCTCACAACTCACCTCTCATTTATTTTCCTCTCAAAATCACACCATCACCACCGCAGCCTCCGCCCAATAAAATGACTTCTTTATCCTTCCTCTCCACTCTCCACCACTCAACCCCCGCCCACTTCCTCCCACGCGCCACCAGAGCCCTCAAACCACGCTCCATTTCCATCAAAGCCCAAGCCGTCCCGGCCCTCACCCAAGACGAATTAAAGAAGCTCGCCGCCGACAAAGCCGTTGACTACGTCAAATCCGGCATGGTCCTCGGCCTCGGCACCGGCTCAACCTCCGCCTTCGTCGTAGACAAGATCGGCCAACTCTTGAAAAGCGGCGAGTTGAAGGACATCGTCGGAATCCCAACTTCAAAACGCACCGAAGAGCAAGCTAAGTCGCTTAACATTCCCTTAACCACACTTGACGATCGCCCATTACTGGATTTGGCCATTGATGGAGCCGACGAAGTTGACCCAGAATTGAACCTCGTTAAAGGCCGAGGTGGGGCGCTTTTGAGAGAGAAAATGGTGGAAACTGCATCGAAAAGCTTCGTTGTTGTGGCTGATGAGAGCAAATTAGTGAGTGGACTCGGTGGGAGTAAGCTCGCAATGCCAGTTGAGGTGGTTCAGTTTTGCTGGAAATACAATTTGGTTAGGCTTCAAGAGTTGTTCAAGGAACTGGATTGTGAGGCCAAGCTTAGAGAGACTGAAAATGGGAAGCCTTATATCACTGATAATTTTAACTACATCATTGATTTGTATTTCGAGACGCCTATTAAAGACGGGGTTGCAGCTGGGACAGAGATTGGGAAGCTCGAAGGAGTTGTGGAACACGGGTTGTTTTTGGATATGGCGACTGCGGTGATCATCGCTGGGAAGACTGGTGTTGAAGTGAAGAGCAAGTGATGATGGTGGTGAGAATTTAAAAAATTTGGCTTTTTTAATTTGTCCTTCCTGTTGTTGTTCATTACTCTGACGGTTGTTTTTTAACTTAATTTTAGTTTAAATGTTCGATTTGGCAATGCGGGTTCTTGGTAGAAATTTTGTATCTTGAATTGGAGGGATGTGAAATAAAACGTAAATAAATTGTTCTGATGCTTGAAATGATTGCAACCATGTATTTTGCTTACCTTCATGCTTTCAGTTGATGGTTCAAGTTTTTGATTAGTTGGCAAAGGCTTAAACGGATTGATTATCAAAAGGGTTATGTTAATCTAAACAATAAAGAGGAAAATTAGACATAATTTGATATGTAATTGGCTCATAGCTTCTGTTTGATACTTCACTTCCAAAATTGCATTACCTTCGTTAATTTCTGCAAAAATAAGGCTTCCAGCTTCACTTTATTCTTTCTGTTGAAAGTTACCTCAGTCTTGATTTCCTTTGATGCAGTTAGTTTAATTTATGAACAGAAAGAAAGAGAAAGCTCCATCAATGATAAATCAATCATTAAAACAATCATATATACCCAAAACATTTATTTTATAGGATTCTGTATACAATGTTCATCCTCCGTCTAGGCCCGACTTATTTATACAAACTACACTAGTACACATGAATCAGGGAGAAGAATTAAACAATAATGCATCAAATGAAAATATATCTAAGTATGATAGTTTCTTAATAATGAAACTAAGGTCTGGTGTGCCTAGATCTCAATTCCTGTCTTTGTGTCTTATTTCCATATAGCAATCACCATGGACACAATCAGTATGCTCATCCAATGGAACTTTCCCGGCAGAAATGAGATAGCTGAAAGAAATAAAGCAAAAAGAAAAGCATTAGAAATTGACGATTAGGTGTGCCTTGGCTACGAATAAGGTTGAACAAGATTTGATAGAAATATTAACAAAAAAAATAGTGAGAAACATTATTGGTCTTGTTTGTGCAATTCATCTCACCCTGATTCTCATTATTACTTGAAATTGTCTCATTATTACTTGAAGTTGTTTGATCAGAAGATCTAATTCCAAGTCTTTCACAGTCAGCTCCCAGGGTACCTTGAAATTGAAAACCATTCCTTAAGTTAACTTTTCAGATTAGTTAGAATTATAACAATTATTGTGAAAAAGATGTATGCTTGCATCTTACAATTGCTGAAGCACGGAAAGTAAGATGTGTTGAGAAGATTATGGAACCCAGGATTGCATTCACATGTGTGTTTATAATTTGATGTGTTTCTGCATGTTCCTTCTCCACAATAGATCCAAGAGCAAGCTATATGAATGCAAATCAACACAAATAAAATCAGAAACATGAAAACCAATAAAGAAAAGTGAGAGTGATGATGAAAATAGAGGTTTGTATTTGGGAATTACGGTCAAAGACAGAGTTATTGTGAGGAACTTTATCTGGAGCCCGTGGCGGAGCTATGTGGCAGCTATTATAGTGAAGAGTACCTGGACAAAATAAAAAGAAACAAACCAATGTTACCTCGTTGTAAAACTACGAGCTTTCTCTCTGTAATAGGCCATTTAGTTCTGTTAAAATCAGACTACAATAGTTCCAAGAGGTAATTTATGAAAGAAGAACATCATGTGAACTAGTTTAATTTTTATTTATGACATTGTTTATAGTTGATAATGGTGGCAGGGATGATTTGATGATGGACAAAGATATTGCCTTTCATATAGGTTCTCTATTTGCGAAGGAGCACTTGCGTATGTGTCATAAATAACATTTTGCTTGGTGTTTTCTTTTTTCTTCCTTCCTCTGTTTATTCTCAAAATAATCTGTGTTATGTTCATCACCCCATGCTTGCCTTCTACCCTTTTGCCATGGAAAAATCACTTCCTATATATAGAAAAGGAATCTGAAAATTTAGTACAATAATCACAAGAAAGAGCTTACACTCTGGAATTATGCAGGGGAGGAACGTGTGATCATCGTCATCATCATTGTCCTTTGTTTTCTTCCAACCAGGTTCACATTCACAGCTGAAGTTAAATGGATGTGTGATATCTGCTCTGCACTTACCCTTTCCACAGTTTACTTTTTCACACATCTTATCTGTAATTCACAAAAACACCAAAATATTTGCATATAAGCATGTCTATCTATATATGCTTATCAGAGAGAGAAAGGGACTGAACTACCAAAGAAAGGAGAAAGAGCAGGAGCCAAGTCATCAAGATCTCCAAGAGCAGTCGTAGGTAGCAACACCACTAGCAGGGCTAGAAAAGCCATGAGTTTGAAGGCAGCCATCTTTTCTTTCACTTAGATGGTAAGGAAAGAGGGAGACTGTTAAGAAGATGTGAAACAGAGTCTTTGGATGTATTTATTTATATGCAAACGCAAGATTACGAGGATTATTATAAACGGGGTCATTGATCAAAAGTAAAGGTAAGGTTTGATTGGTAGAAGCTTCTACAGACCCCAGTTGGTAAAAAGAACTCTTTCTGCCTTTGAAATAATTTCATTGGTTTAATATTTGATGTGTTGAAGATTGAACATGTCAACATGGTTTAATGTTAAGGACCTTTTCTACCCTTATCTAGAAGTGTATACCTATATTTTTTCAACACGTTCCGCTCACAAATTAACGAATTTTCCACCTGGGATTTTTCTTTTCAACATATCTACTGCTTCCATTCTCAGAATTACCAATGAAAGAAATTTGGCCCTACGGGGTTGGTGTATGAGAAAATCGATTCCTTCTACTAGTTGATAAAGGGCAGTATGGATAATTTTGCTTTGTAAACTGTTGATGTGCATTGCTGTCCTTGTCTGCCGGTCATAAAAATCTGCAATTCCTAAGAAATGTAAAAGCAAATTGCCATGTGGAAGATTTTCTGGGTTCTCCCTTTTATGTTTAATGCTCAAGATCTTTATCTTCTCTGTTTGTGGACCCATTAAGAAAGCTATTAAGCAATCCAATATTATTAGGCTGTTGAGTTATTGTTTTTCTGTAGAAGCACTTTCAAATTTACTTGGAAGTGTTTGACTAATACAAGCAAGCAAAGATGATGGTTCGGGAACAAAATATCTGAGATTTGTTTCTTCCAGAAAATATTCCCTGCAGCTGAGTTACTAGAACATTTTAGTTTGTCTACAGGGGAGGCACAAAACTGGAAGTGCTTCTGGACTTTTTGAAGGTGAAGATCAAAGCAGAATTTGAGAGGTATATAAAATCCAAGAGAATCAGATTCTATGAAAAAGCCCAGAGCTACCTTATTACTAAGAAATTAGGAAGCAACAGCTCTTCTACGTAAGGGTGCAATTGTCAAGATTGGAAGCGTAAGTCAAAGAAAAGACTTAAACATCAATTAAAAAAAAATAAAAAACATTAAAACTAGAAGACGGCTTGTGACAAGTATAAGCATTTTATTAAACTTGATTTATTTCATAGATTTGGGTTACTTCTATCCCACGTCTCTGTAAAATTGAAAGTGAAATTCACAAATTGTTTTTGTTTTTCTTGTCATTCGTGTTAACCTTGATCTGATCCTCCACCTCCTTTAAATATGCGAAGGAGAAGGGTTTGAACAAAATAATTAATTTGTAAAAATGAAATGATATCTTATTAAAATTCTCATTACTTCTGATATTAATGAGCGGACTGTCACTTTTTTTTTTTCAGTTGATTATTCTTTTAATGTGTTTAAATAAACGGTAAAACTCAAAGCTTAATAGATTAGTATTAAAGAGGAGTCCTAATTGAAGTCCCTTCTTCACATGAAACATGAACTGAGACTTGAGACAATAACTCATAAATGGGTCCAAAAGTATGAGAGCTCAGAAAGTGAGTTAAGAAACTGAAATTGAAACAATTGAAATATAATTTGTACTTGAGAGAATTCGACCTTTAGACATTAGCTCTGATACTATGTTAGTGAAATAACTTATACCAGAAGCATAGGTTCAATATTATTATTAAAGACAAAATCTTAACAATTTCAAGAGATATACCATAGTTAATACTAATTGTAAAACTCAACACAAGCTTATAGACAAACCCAATTTAGGCAACTTGATGTGTTATTGAAGCTTTGTTCTCAGAATTTGCTGGTATGCAATTAATTAATTCAAAATTTCTCTTAACAAATTAACCTAAGTGAAACCGTGCACTTTAAAACCTTTTTTTTTTTAAATTAAATGGTTTTTTTTTTCCTTTTTTTTGGCCTGATTCTACTTAAAAAAATCTTTCGTATACTTCTAAACAAATTTCATGCAATCCCTTCACTACGTATGTAGTTGAATAAATTTTCTTCTAAAAGAATTAATAAAAAAAAAAGAAATATAGAATAGAAGATTATGACATATTCATCGATTGTCTGATTATGTAAAGACATCGGAAACCAAACTTTTATAAAAGAAGCAAATGAATACAATTCATAGCAGGAAATTAGAAGGCTTGTTATATAGGCAGCTGAAAGTCAATAAAAGAACTTCACTTGTTACTGTAGTATAGGGGTGGGTATTTGGCTGGTGCAGTAAAAATTGAATGGTTCAAAAAATAAAAACCGATTGATTTTTTGGTTTGACTTGAATCGAATCAATTTAGTGTTAAAAAAAATAAAGGAAAATACACACACACATGCTAGTATTTTTTTTTCCCATAAAACATGAATAATTAATGATTATAATTAAATTGGATTTAGAAATGATCAAATTATGTGATAAGTCTAAAAATTTGACTAATATATAAGAAAAAATATTGCATTTTTTAAACTGAATCATAAAAATTTGAACCAAACTAAACTGATCAGAGCCAAATCATATAATTGAAATGTTTGGTTCGGCTCGGTTCTAAGTTTTGGTCCACAATAGTTTATAAATTCTTGAATCGATCGGGTCTGGTTCAGTTTAGTTTTTAGGCAAAACCGTACTAAAATAGTTAATGTCCATCCCTACTTCATTCCTTTGTAGCTAATAAACAAAGTTAAAAATAGGAGATAAACATTTAGGAATGGCAATCGAGAGGGGAGAGGAGGGGACCGACATCTCTGTATTCATTTCCGATATTCTGCATATGTACCTGTCCCCTCCCCGTTCCCATCAAAATTGCTTGAGGGGATCCCCGTCTCCTCCCCGAATAATAGCAGGGGATGTCCAAAGGGTTTAAGATCCCCGAATAACCAATACATTTATTTCTGAATTTGATTTAACCATACTAAAATAAAAAAACTTAAATAAAAGTAAGGTTTGATAATATATCATACATTAACATTAATCCATTTCAAAAATCACATTTCAAAATATAAATTATTAGAATAATTATCTTCATCAATCTTTATAATCCTTTAATAAAAAGAAAAGGAAATTATTTTTATATCAATAATGAAATAAATGAAATGGGTATATATACTGAAATTAATATTTTCAATAAAAGAATTTACTCTTCTCCTGCTCTTCCTGTTTTTCGTTGAGGAATGTGGCAAATTGAAAGATAGTATCAAGTTTCAAATCTAAAACAATAAAAATAATATAAAAAATGTAACTCATAATCTAAAATAGTTTTGGACTAAGGCCTTTGAAAGAAGGTCTAGTTGAATAGTTATTCAAGAACATTACTAGTTAATTAGGCCTGCAAGTTTTATAGTATATTTGTATAAATATTTTGATATTTGTTATTTATACTAATATTTAATATTTTATAATTTAAATTTTGTTATTTATTTATTAATAAGTCTTAAAATAAAATTATAATTAAAAATTAAAATGAGGAAATGGGGAGGGGATGGAGGTCATCCCCATACCATCCCCGAATAAGAAATTGGATAAAAAAATTATCACAATCCCTTTCCTAAATAAGAAATTGGCTATAAAATTGTCCTTGTACCCTCTCTAAATGGGAAAAATCCTCAAGGGTCCTCGTCCCCGTGAGAATTTCTGCTATCCCTACAAACATTTATGCGTTTTATAGTATAATGTGAGTTAAATGCTCGTTTGGTATGACTTATCTAATAACTATAACTTTTTTCAAAATTTTTATTATTGTTTTGTTGTATTTTTAGTAGAATTTTTAGAGATTAAACAAACTATTTTGTATCTACTGACAAAATCTTAAATTTTGAAATTTTGGAGAGTAGAGGTTGTATAGCTTTTTTTTAAGATTTAAATTTTTAAATTACCTTTAATTTATTTCAATGTCTCATTTCAATCAATCATAACATAACTTTAAAAAATTCATCTATCAAAGTAACTTTTCAATTTTTAATAAAACTCTTATTGATAATTAAACAATTCAAAATTTTAAGAAAATATCTATTTATAAATGCTCTACTTAAATAAGCTCTATTAAAAAATTGTACTGAACAAAATTTAAATATAACAATTTAATGGTGTATTTACTTAATAGAAATGTGAATGGAAATCAAGGAATGAGAATGATTGATGTGTTTACTTGCTTAAATGAGAATTAGAATGAGAATCAGAATCAAAGTGGTGGGCCCCACCCAAATTTGAGAATGATTATTAGAGTTCCTATTCCCATGGGGAAAGGTGGGAATGGGAACTCCATTCCTTAAAGTGACCATATTGCCCCACCTAAATTGTAAAATTTATATTTTATCCTTCATTATATTATATTATTATTATTACTATTACTATTACTATTACTATTACTATTATTAGTACAAAAATAACACCAACACCAATAAGAATAATAATAATTACTATTATTAATATAATGATTATAAATAATCAAAATAATAATTATTATTATAATTATTATTAACAATATTATTATTATAATAAAAATAATAATAAATAATAAAAATAATCAACTAAGGTCAGTTTAGTAACGTTTAGCAATCTATTCCGATTACAAGATAAAGTAAATACATCAATGGCAATATAGTTCATTCCGATTCCAATTCCCATAGTAAAAGTAAACAATTTATTTTAATTTCCATTCTCAATCCCATTCCCATTCCATTCTATTCTGATTTCAACCCATTCCGATTACTGATTGGTAAACGCGCCATAAATGTAAATTCATGATATGCAAATTTTTTAGTGAAGTTGTCGACACACCTATAATGTCCTTAAAAACCACTTTTCTTACTACACCCCCAAAATTAAATGATGAATACAAACTAATTTTGAAACCCAATTTAATTCCAAAACTAACCTATGCTCCTTCTCCAAATAATCTCTCTCTCTGTCTTGCTTTAATTTTTCTTTTGTGAAGTTTGAAATCATAACAACTGAAAAAGAAAAAACAGATTTTCTCTCTTTTTATTGATTTCTTATGCTAGTTAACAAGCTTGAATTTTTAAATTATGATTTTTCTTTTTAAATAGAGGAGAGAGATTAAGATTGAAAACCAGAAGTTGGAACACAACTTTTAAGTCTAGAAGAAGAAATCACACTACAATCAAGTAGTAACTACTATGCGTAAGTTACAATAGGTATAATCAATAGCTGCTTCTCCTTTATGGCGAGTACAATCTTCAATAGTCTGCCAAAAAAAAAGTGAATGTGTTTATTCTTTATTAAAGCAATAAGATTGAGAAAATTGATGTCATAGCCAAATTCTGAAAGCGAGGTTGTAGAGAAGAGAATTTAAAAAAGAAAGGCAAAGAGATGAGGGTAACTTTGAAAATTGTGTGCCCTTTAAAGATGTATACAAAAAAATAGAGGCGGGCACCTTCATCAGGATAAACAAAAATTTTAGGTTTGGTAAGGGTTGGGAATTCAAAAAGAAAAAAAAGCGTTAGACATTTAAGGAAAATAAAAATTGAACTGGAACTAATGGTCGGTTTGGTTTAATTTCGGTTCGCCTTAACGATTTGGTAACAGTTCGCTTAATGGTTCAAATTAATCACTTGATAATAAATTTAATTACTAATGTATATTATATGAAATAAAAGTACAATCTTTCAACCTAAAACACAATATTATTGAAAAAATATAAAAAAAATCTAATCCACGATTAATCACCACACAGATGAAAACAAAAATCCAGTGATGGTAATAATAAAATTAAATGTTATTAATACAATAATGATAAAATTATGTTTATGTAATATGCAACATGAAATTAGAAAACAAAGCGAGTTAAATTACTTGACTGGCTAGCTGGCTCTTTGCAATATGTGCCTCGATAGCTGCAAATTGTAAGCAACGAAAGGAAGCGGCAACGGCAACAAGACCAGTAGCGGACTAGAAAGTAGAGACGGTGAGGCAACTATCAAACTAGAAGGAAGTAGTAATGGCTGGCAACTATGTTCATCTCTCGTTATCGGCAAGCAGCAGCGATTAGTGAAGCAAAGGTCGTGTTATCGGCAGGCGCCACTACGGCAGTAAAGATTCAGCAGCATCGACAGACAGGGATTTGATTATAAGATGTAGTTTTCAACTTAAGACTTAGGGTTAGGTTTCGGGTTGTGCAATGATCTGTAGTGTGTGTGTATGCGCGCGCGTCTCCCAGGTTGGAACAACGTATAGGAGAGAAGCTGGTGGCCTTTAGATTTAATTCAAAGGCCATCAATGGCTGCACATGGTAGAGCCCACTATTTATAGCAAAAAAAAAAAAAAAAAGAAGGAATTTGGTGGCCATTGGATAAAAGGGTTTTACTAACTTACAGTAGCTGTAAGTTACAGCTGCTGTAAGTTACAGCTGCTGTAAAGTTAGATGAATAGTAACCAACACGTGGTTACTATTCATCACTTTTATAGCAACTGTAAATTACAGTTGCTGTATGTTAGGGCCTCCTTGGATAAAATTTCTTTCCTGATACTGTTCCAGTCCAGCACTCCCTATGTTAATCTATATTATCTTAAAATTACAAAAATGCTATTGAATTTGGTTCGATACTAGTTTTGTAACTTTTGATCCAAAAAACAAATTAAACTATTTTGTTCTATTTGATATTTACCTGTTCAATTTTTAACTTAGAAAATACTGAACCGAAATCAAAAAATTGAGCCGAACTGAATTTTTTTGGGTATGATTTAGTTCTACCCACGCCTACAAAAAAAATATTTAAATAACGCATTTAATATTGAAGTTTTTTCAAGAATTTAGAGGGATGCCAATAGCCGCACTCCAATTTCTCTGGGTGCGTTCTATTCATGTCGTAGATCTAACCCAATGGCCCGAAATCCAACTAAATCCAATTAAAATTATATAGATTGAGTGTCAATAAAATGAGGTGGTTTTTTAATGAAAGTATTAACAAGCCTTCATTTACCTTCCCACCTTTTACATTTATAGTTGAATCGCCACATCAAATTTACATTTTAAGGACATGTGTCAGTCCATTCTATTTAAACCCCAACACGTTTTTGCTTTTTGAAATTTAAACCTCGCCCAACTACGAGTCATTATAAACCCCGTTTTCTATGGCAGACAAAAGTTATTTTGTTTGGGTTGCAAACTCAACAAGCCGAACGTACTGTTAGACACTAATGGCCTACCCATGACCTTAGAGATATTGAAGGCGTGGCTTTGAGTCCGAGCAAATGTTGGGACTCTAATCCTTTAGACCATGAATAGAGTATTTATATTTTCCAGGCCTTTCGTTCACCTCCACCATTGTGAGTGGAGTAAATATCCATTTAAAATTTGTGAGGATAAAAAATTTCTCAAGAATTTATGGCCGCTGGACCTCTCCTCCACTGCTATGGATGGAGTAGATATTCATCTAAATTTTGTGAGGATAGGAATTTGAGCTGTGCTTCATAGAATTTGATATAGGGATGTCCATTAAATTTTTGATTGTAATATAAATAATACAAAAACAAAAAAACAAAGAGTAAAAATAGTTACAATCCCAATCTTTATTATGTATTGTTTGTGACACCGAAGTTTCAACTAATAAAAACCTATGATGAGATACGGATGTGTGGCGTACGAACATGATAGGGTTGTTTAATTTTAACTTCAATTGTCAGTTTATATAATTTGCAAATAAAGATAAATTTATTAATGAAAAAGTGGTGTTTGATGAGAATTTTAGAGGGATGCCAATAACATCACTCCAACTATATATATATTTTTAAACTTGATTAATGATTGGGTTGGATTGAGTGCATTGTAATCCATCTCCACTCAACGGTTAATAAGTACAACAAAAATAACAGAAAAAGATAATATGTCCTGTCAATTGTTTATCCCAAAACTCTAATAAATGACTAAACTTGAATTTTAATTTTTTTGGGGTAAATTCAAGAGACTTTGCTCGACTTCTCTCATTGAAACCTAGCAGCTAACTGATTCCATATTTACATTCTATTGAGAAATTTTAGAATATAGCAGAGATAAAAAATCAATTAATGCATGTATTATATGTGTACTTAAATTTAATAAATCATTATGTAAGCGGTGGTTTTTCAAAATAAATGTACACATATCATAGTATTATTTACTTGTTGTATGGATGACATTATATTTCTGATATATTTTAAAATTTCTCCTACTCTACATCTCTAGACTCCAAATTCAAAATTAAAATCACACTCTCAATTCCCAATAGCAATAAATTATTTGTAGGAATAAAGCTTAGAAGCTCAAAGTTGTTGAATGTTCATAATTTTAAGATAAATTGACTTAATGTCGTTGTTATTGAAAGTTTAGGCCATATAGTTTTTCAAGATTACAATTATTTTTGTTGCTTTGTATATCGATAGGTCAGATGGAGGACAGGGCGGACATTATTTTATGTCATAATGCAGAATTGATTTATTTTATTTTTATTTTTCTTCAAGTTGAGTTCCATTTTGAGTACCTTACGGTTTGTTAGCATTTCAAAATTTTGTTTATTTAATTTGTAACTTTAAGCCGACCGTCAATCGATCAACCCAATCACCCCCCAGCTAGTTGTTACGATATGCAGTTAAAGCAATATGATGAGTTGCTGTGAATGTCCGTTGCAACACGTTGTGGAATGTTAGCCTGTTAGGCACGGAAAGCCTTCTGTTGCAGTACTGTGAGGTGAGCTCTACCATGTTGTCAGCCTTCCTCCTGACCTAATCTGAGTTCTTTTGAGTTTTTAAGAGTTCTATGCCGTGCCTCTAATTTCTTTATTATTATTATTATTTTTTTTTTTTTTACTTTAGAGAATTTTAGTCCATGTATGATGTGTGTGTATAAGTTTTTCTTTAGTGCAGATATCTTCATATTTTTTTTTTACGGGGACATATTGTTAAATCATGTGGTTTAATAGAATTGGTGTAAATACGCTATTAAATCTTAAGATTTTAATGTGCACTGAAAATTTATTTTATTAAACCACACAGTTTAACAGCGTGTCATCATTAAAAAAATGAGGGCGCCCACACCTAAAAATAATTATATATATATATATATATATATATATATATATATATATATATATATATATATATATATATATATATATATATATATATATTAGACTAAAAAACTATTAAGGTATATAATTTAATAGTATAATTTTATTACACTATTAAACTAAATGGTTTAATAGCTTTTCTAGATTGAAACCTTTCTAATATGTATATTGGCTCCGTCCCTGACTACCGGTCTTTCATTCTAATAAGTCAACAAAATTTGTTTGGAGTGACCGGACCATTGTCTCGTGGCATCTCAAGCTTAGAGAAAATGGTCTTCCGTGATTCAAATTTTGTTTGATTTATAAGAATGAAAGAATGGTAGTTGCTGTTTGGGAATCTATTGAGAGAATCTTTTTCTAAATAATTTAATTATTTCGCACGTTAATGTACATGAGCTAATCATAATAATTCCTATACATGAGTTATTCCCACAACAAATTGTTGAGACAAAATGGATAATGGAATTATCTTGTATGTATGAAACACTTAATTTACTGAAAATATTAATTTAAATTCACCCCTTGTACTATTAAATAGCTGTAGGGAGACTATCCCATCTAGGGGCGGGCGTTTAGTTCGGTTTAACTTATAAAATCCGAACAGGTTGAGAATTAGAGTCTGTTTGATTTTAATTTTGATAACTAAAATTAAAACTCATTTGAGTTGGCATTATTATAACCCTCTCTTCTCTCGTCTCACGGACGCAGAGACAACTATTTCTTTCTTTTCTTTTTTTTTTTTGATAAAAAGATCCCTCTTTTTTTTTTATACTAGTGAATAAATACAAATGGTGGGCTGGAAAGTTATCCACCGAAAGTACAATTTTAGATTGCTCCAAAGGCTAGTCTAGCTAAATTGTGAGCTATTACATTGCTAGCTCCTGGAGTACATCGAATTTATATTTGTTGCTGCCTCTTAGTGCAAGCTTGCAAATCAGATATAACCCAAAAAAGTTTAGTTCTTGTGCTTTTCTTGTTCAAAACCAAATCTACAACCTCCCGTGAATCAGTTTCTATGATTAAGGGTCAACATCTCACCTTTTTTGCAATTTCAACACCAAGTCTTGCAGCTTCTGCTTCTGCATAAGCTACCTCCAACTGAAAAAAGGAAGGTTGCATAGCTACTGCTATTACTTTGCCTCTAGAATCTCTAATCACAACACCCAAACCAACTCTTCTCTGCTCAATCGCAACTAATGCATGCACATTAACTTTGAAACAACCAACTGGTGGGGATCACCATATGGAATCTACATTAGAATTTTCCTCTAAAGATGTCTGCAGTTGTGCCAGCTGAATCTTTTGTAAGAATGTACTACTGTATCTGCTTTAGTAGCTGATAATTGAGAATCTTCCTTCTTATTTTTAAAGATAAGAAGATACCTTGCATGCCAAATAACCCAACAAGTAGCAACTATCAACTCCATATCTGACTTACTCATTTTGTCTGCCCTCTTTTGTAAAAAAGAACTAAGCATATCACTTCCCCTCAAGGAGCCTGACATGTTCTTCAAAAGGGGTCAACCTCCAAACTTTTTTAAACACTTTGCAGCTAACAAGTGCATGGTAAATGGACTCCTCTGTTCTTCTACATCTCTGACACCATGGGCTTGAGAGGATTTTCTTCTTCCAAAACAGATTCCTTGTTGCTCGCCACGTGAGTATCTTTATCTATTCTGGAAGTTCCAGAGACCAGATTGCTTTCCATGGAGATTGTTGTTTGTGTGAGCTGCTATCTTGATCAGGAAATTTAAGTTTTAAAGCCACTTGATATCCACTTTTCACTGTGTAATCTCCTTTCTTGTCAAAATGCCGTAAAGCCTAATCTGAGCTTAGTTGTCTTGGGAGGGGAATCTTCATAATCTGGTTTGCATCCTCTTTTAAGAAACATTGCTGAATCGCCTCTTCCTTTCATTTATTGTTGTCATCAATCAGCTCAAACATTGTGGATTCCAGCAGTAGCTTTGGTAGTGAAAAAGGCTTAAATGTGGTAGGTACTCTTGGCAGCCAACAATCTTGATAAATCTGCACTCTCTGCCCATCTCCAATCCTCCATCTTAGGCCTTTAGAATTACTTGCTTTCTCTAAAAGATGCTCCTCCAAATATAGGAACATTTTGATCTAATTTTATCATGCAAAAAATCTGAGTTCTTGAAATATCTAGCCTGCAGGACCTTCGCGACTAAAGAATCGGGATATTGGATAACTCTCCAGCCTTGTTTAGCAATCATGGCTTGATTAAATCTGGAGAGGTCTCTGAATCCCAGCCCCCCTCTGCATTTGGCCTGACACATTCTCTCCTATTTAGTCCAGTGAATTGTTGTCTGATTTGGCTTTGAGTTCCCTCAAAATCCAACTATAGCTTTTTGCATATCCTCACACAATCCTGATGGAAGTTTGGAAACACTCATAGCATAGGCAGGCATTGCTTGAGCTATTGCTTTGATAAGAACCTCTTTCCCTCCACTTGAAAATAGCTTTGACTGCCAAGTAAATATTTTGTTTAGGATTCTGAGCTTTATGTCTTGGAAAGGATTTCTCTTGTTTTTACCCACCATTGAGGCAACCCCAAGTATTTTTGATGTCTTGAGACAACTTAAAGTTTGAAACAGATTCATTATTGCAGAAATTTGCTCTGGCTTTGTTTTCCCAGTGAAGAAGATAAGGGACTTCTCAAAATTAAAAATTTGACCTGAAGCTACAGCATAATAATAAAAAATTCCTTTTAAGTTTGAGCAATCTTCAGTTGCTGCCCTTGTGAAAATCAGATTGTCATCTCTTCTCTTCTTCTCCGACGACATAAGCACAACTGCATAAGTACACAACGCCGCAGATGGCCACAGTCACGGCCTTGCCCCTCACTCTCATAGCCTCACTCACACGCCGTCGACGCCCAATGCTATCGCCTGTCAGGTTTGTTCTGATGTTGCAGCTTCTCTGTTGACTGCCGTCATTGACTCGCTTCCGATCCATCAGGATTACTTATTACTATTATTATTATTGTTATTATTATAAACAATTAAATTATTTCTATGTAAATAATGTAATGATAATTTGTGATTGGAAATGTGTAGATTGTGGCTTTGGCAAATTTGATGCCGGCCGATGATTCAATACATTAGGTTTTGTAACAGTCTAAATTTAATTGAGAAACACACTTGTAGTTAAACAATAATATTGGAAGAATAAAAATAAAAATAGAGGAAATAAGTATAACAGAATTAATGAAATTCAATTGCTTTGATGAAGAAGAGAGAAAAGTGTGAACTTACAGTGTTACAGAAATATGCTTTTTTTAATGGTTATTATTTTTTATTTTAATTTTTTATAAATGTTTATTATTTTTTAGGCTGAACGTTTCGGTTGATGAATTAGACAGTTGCTTCGCTGATTCGCTCAAAAGTGATTTTAGGCTAGACGGTTGCTACGCTTATGTGATTTGTAAAATTTGAATTGTTTCATGAGTTCTCATTTGCACCAAGATATTAATTTTCTTTTCATTCTTTGTCTTGTTATGCTTATGCTATAGATTGATTTCAGATTTCTGATGCCATGGATTTATGATTTTAGATGTCTGAATCAGACTTGTTGAAATGTTATTGAAGATGCTTAGTAGGTGATATTTGTTTTTATTATGTATTGGTTTAGGCTTCGATTTGACATTTTGGAATTTTAGGGGTTGGTGGTGAAATTTTGGAAATTGGATTGTTTCAACCCGAATCATCAAACCGATTTGATCTTAATTACGAACTTGAACTGAACCGAACTGAATCTAATTCGGTTTGGTTATTTTGGGTTTACTTTTTGAACCCAATAAGGTTCAATCCTCACAACCCGATTGGGTTGCAATCCAAATCGAAATTCGAACAACTCGAACCGAAACTTGATTTGTCCACCCCTAATCCCACCAAGGAAAAATGAAAATCTTGGATTCAATATTAATATTAGAGACAAACCTTAACAGATACAAGTATGCAACTAAATATGATATGAAGCTTGTCAAGGATCTTTCCTCCTAATCTTTTTCTTTTTTTTTTTTTTTTGTAAATCTCCTAGTCTCTCTTAATTTTTTAAATCTAGTGAGACAAAATAACTTAAGTGTAGATAAAGTGAAAAAAAGATTTAATTGTCAATAACAAAATTCAAAACTAAATCTTATAAACTCATTTCACTATGAAAGGCTAGGAAAGAGAAGAAGAAAAAAAAAATAGTAGAGGTTTCAGTCTTAAAATCTCAAAAAACAATTAATAGATAACAATAATTGTAAAACTCACCAGAAGCTTTTAGATTTTCAACCAAGTATTTTAATCCAATTTAGAAAGCTTTATTATGTGTACACCCAGCGAAAGGATACCATAGTTTGATTCAATTAAAATAACAATACGATTCAAGTAAGAATAATAATTAAGACAAAGTACAATATAAAAATAAAACCAAATTAAAACAAAAATACATCAAACATGCCGAGATCTAGCACTCTAGCATTGTGAAAAGATCTCATAAAACAACATCTTGAAGAGCTGCATGTGTTGGGTTTCCAAGTTTACAACCATATATAAGCTCCCATCCCTGCTTGGACTTGGAAAAATATGTATTGTCCCATCTAAAGGAGTAAGTGTCCTAAAAAACATTGGCCTTCCCCATCCAAAATTTACATCAAATATAGGCATATGAAACAAATAGGAAATATTGAGATTAGGACACTTAAAAGTGTGTGCTCCTCGTTTTAAAACCGTTAAATCGGGTTGTTGGTTTAGGTAAGCAAGAGCTGACTTTAAATATTCATTATCCATTTTTACTATTGCTTTATGAATTCTTTCTGTAGTAAAATTTAACGATTCTGATTGGATATCACTTGCTAAGCCGATTGTTGTACCAGTGAAAGTCACATTGCCGATATATCCAAATGGAAGTGGTGGATTCAATCTAGAACGTCCATTTATTGGAATGTGTAACTTACTAGCTTGATCATTAGAAAGTCCACGTGCTTTACACAAGCAGCGCCATATATGTGCAGCTAGAATCTCAAACCTGGTAAACTTATTTGTGGTTCCTTGATCTTGCTTTGATTTTGCCTTAAGTGTGTTGATTTGATCAACTGATAGATTAAGGATAGCAGAGGAAATGGGTTTAGGGTTTGCTTGGAGTTCTGTATTTTGAGTAGGGACATTGAGAGAAGGAGGTGGGTCGTATTCTATGTGGTGGAATTTAGGAGAAGTTGGGATCCCAACACGGAGTAATGTTCGATCAATCAACGGTGGATTACTAATGGGGACACCACGTGACATCTCAGCCCATGCATTGATGAAGTGGAATATTGAAGTTGCATCGGTTAGTGTATGGTGCATTGAAACGGTAAGACAAACTCCTCCACACTTGAAATGAGTTACCTAATAGAACATAGAACATGTCAGTCGATAACCCGCTAGAGAGTACTACTTTTCATATTAAAAAAAAAATTTGAGCCAAAATGTTAACTAAGTCAACTTTAACCCTCAGCAGATTTACTTATGCACTAAATGCAACACGGCCAGAGAGATACACCATTTTTATCACTTTCCAATTTCCATAACCAAAGCAGACCCAAAAAAAATAAATAAATAAATCATGTACCTGTGTCACCAGTAATGGATAAGATGATATATCTTTGGTATAATCAACTGTTGGAACAAGTTTCTGAATCATCAAGCTTGATTCAAAGCTATCCAAATCCTCAAGCACACAACTTGTTCCATCCTCCGCAAACAAAACACCCTCTCCATTACATTTGATCTCAATTCGGCCATTTTGATCCCTTCCCAGCCTCCCAGCCATTGGGTAAAATGGCACGAGAACTTTGCTCAATGCTTCTTTCAACAAACCAGCTGTCAAAGAAATTAGAAGAATCATTTGGCTGCGTCTGCCTAAAGAAATAAAAGCCGGGGATGTGAGCTGCCCGCGGCAATAGGTCCAGTACAGAACTCTGTAGGCAATGCTTTGGCGTTTCCTGAGCAGGGCGTATCGTTGTTGACTTTTTTATTTGAATTTCCATTGTATCAGAATGAATTGTGTCGAAGAGATCACCACCTGGGAATCAATGAATCTGATGATCAGACAGAAAATAAGATGATACAATTAAATATTAGTAATCGACATGTACAGTACGTAAGAATCTTGGGCATTTTTGATGCGGCAAAACAGGTATCAATACAAAGCTAGCAAATCGAACAGATAGATTGATTGCAAGTAAAACTCACAAGTTTCTGACGCTGCAATATCTTTGAAAACCTGGTACAAACCCAAAATTTAATAAAATCCAAAATTTTTAGAGAGAGTGTTTTGATGTTTAGGAATGAGTCCGAAGCTTGCTCTGTAATTTTTTTTCCCCCTCCTCCTGCCTTGCTTTTTATAAGTGATTGTTTGTCGTTCTCTTCCATTATTGCACTGTTTTCTATTCTAAAAAAATGTCTCTCTGCATGTTAAATAATTTTAGCCATATGAGTTTTAAAAGACTGGACTCGCTTTCATTGACTTAGATCTCCCATAGGGTACAGACATGAGACGTGATATTAAAGGAAAGCTGACCTGCACTAATGCTGTTAAAAATAATAATAATAATAATAATAATAATTAATACCTTTATTAAATTTTACAAAACTGCAAGAGTGCAATTTTATATAGCTCACGTGCTTTGTCATTTGAGATTCCCCGAATTTGGATGGAGAATGATGTTCCATCAAGAATTGTTTAATCTGTAATTTTCTTTTATGACAGTATTATTATCATTATTATTATTGTTCCAAAAGATAAATAAATAAATAATCACTCACTATTAAAAATAAAATTTTTAATTATTTACTTTTAATTTTCCTTTTTTTTTCTTTATGATTTTTTACCGACCAACGATTAATAAAGCTAAATACTATTTATCACGCCACTGTCCAACTACTTTGACCACATTTGTAGAGTCAACTTTTTCAGGTTATTCTCCTAATCTACGAAGGTAAGAAATTTTATTTTATTATTAAATTCTCAAACTTTTATTGATTACCGCTTGTCTTATTAATATTTTTAAAATTTTCATATTTGGTTAGGGTTTGTTTTGGACAAAGAATTAGAGATTGAAGTGTATGTATAATTCGTATTAATTCGCTTAATCTCGTGGGCAATAAATTTGTAGTAGGTATCGCTTATGTTGTATAAGAAATTTAAAGAAGAATTTGCTTGTGTGATTAAGAAAATTTTCCTCTAAAAATTGAAACTAGCTCAAAGTTGTGCTATTGAGTTTCCAATGAGCTTAATTTATTATTGCTATTTTCTACTAATAATATTTTTAAAAATTAAAAATATGAACAAAGCTTAATTTTTTAATTTATTTTAACATCTTAATTAAGTACTTGGGGCCATTTTAATACTTTTGAAACTCTAAATTATATTCTTTTAGTAGAATTAGCTTGTATTTGAGTTACATTTTTATTTTTTAAATATAATTATTTTGTTTAAAATAAATATTTTTAAGAATAAGACTCTTAATATTCTGGCTAGTTTAAGATTGCAGTGACTGATGAAATAAATCTCTTTTGTTATACAGATAAAATAAGCCATTGATTAAAAAAATAACTTGGTGGTTAGTAAACTGTGCTATGACAGTTGCTTTGAGTTTGAAAATTAAGCAGTGTAACATGCGTTTAGTAAAATTTATTACAAAAGTGTTATTTTATTATATAATAACAAAAATAAACATAAGTTTTAAATTGTGTTTTACTTTTCAGAGTATGTTTAATCAATTGTTTAGACATGCCTTTTTTTCTTTTTAAAACACATAAAATTACATAAGTAAAAAAAAAAAAACTCAATTAAATACAATCTAATGAACTTCATAATCTGGTACATAAAATGTGATAAAAATTCATAATTCAAATAAAATTTACATTCATATTAAACTTGTTATAATAATAATCTTCAAAATTTTCATTTTTGTGATTTAGAGCCGTTAGTGTTGTGATACTTTTCTTGAGTGTCATTGTCTCTGTCTATTCCTTCATTAGAAATTGAGCTAGGATTATTTTCAATGTTGTCAAAATGAAGATCACCTTGTGCATGCCTCCTTATATAATTGTGTGATGCCATGGTCGCAATAGCAAAATTGTTATTGGCATAATTTGATTATGGTGGTAATTTGATACACAATGATTTATATATTAGGGTTTATAAAAAAAATAAAAGATATAAGCTAACTCTTTTTATTAAAATATTAAAGTCATAATAGAAACTTTTAGAAATGTATAGTTGCTTATTTAATAAGTTGTTTATAAAAAGCAATTCTTTACCTGTTTTTAAAAGCTGCTCTTAAAATTAAAAAAAAAAAGTAATGAAAAAAAGTAATTTTTACAAAATTTACTAAATATTATTTTTATAAAAAATTATAAAAATAAGTAGTTTATTAAATTTCAACCTCAATACTAAATGGGACTTAAGGTATGTTTTAATTATTTCAACTTATAAAATTTGATGTTCACTTTATAATATAAATTAAAAAAAAAAATTTAGTCGGAGATACAATAAGATACTGGGTCCACTCCCCCAACAGTGGAAATCATGTTGATTCTCTAGCATCGGAGGAAATCATGATGATTCTCCAAACGTGATATCTGCTGATTGATTGTTGATGATATTCTCCACTCCCCTAATTTCTTACAATATTAAATTGATAAATTAAGAGAACCTTTGTCGATTGACGATAATTAATATTTGCATGCGGGAGCCATGAGATTTCCTTAGAAAATATTCGAAATTTTTATTTAATCGAGAACTGTTTACGTAGGATAGTCGGTCCGATTGCGAATCAACCAAAATTTAATATTTCGTTATAATCAACAGATATTTACAATCTAAATAATATTAGCCGCCGTCTAAATCTATACATTTTTAGAGTAATGGCTTTGCCGATACTTCAGCCAAGATGGCTTTGAATTTTGATGAAACATATCACGTGGTTGGGTACATGCCCACCTCATCTTTTGTATCTTTTTTTTAAAAAAAAAAATTAATGAAAGTTTACTTTCCTCTCAATGCACACTAGATGTCTATGTAACATAACATAAAAATTTTATACTAGAAGTCTATAGAACATAACTTTGAAATTTTATACTTTTTGGAAGTGAGATCTCGATCTCCATTTCATACCAGAGATAAATTTATTCTTATTTACATTAAGGAAGATCTAAGGTTCAATTTGTATATAATACTATTGATGAAAAAATTTGTTTCTATTGATTAGATGAAATAAACTACTAATTATTAAAAAATAATTTAATGTTTGATAAATTGTATTGTTTTAATTGCCGTGAGTTCAAAAAACAGAGTACATGCATTTAGTAAATTTTATTACATAAATATTGTTTTATTGTATAATAGTTAAAATAGACATAAGTTTAAATGGTCTTTTACTTTTGTATTAGGGTTTACGAAAAAAAAAAAGACATAATTATCATTTTGTTAAAATATTAATATCATAATAGGAGCTTTAAAATTATGTTATTTAATAATACTTACAAAAAGTACCCCTACATACTTTTAAAAGTTGTTGTCAAATAAAAAAATTTATAAAATAAACCACTTTAAAAGAAATTTACTGGATACTACTTTTATCAAAATTTATTAAATAAACCTCTTCTAGCGTTTTAATCTAAATCTTGAATTAGGTTTAGGTCTCTAACCACCCCTATCTATAATGGGACGAGATTTTAAATTAAGCATCACAGGACTCGAATGGTTGGTGAGGGCAGAAATTCACTATTAAGCCATAAGCTGTACAAGGGATTCTTATTTTTTTTCCCCAATGATATATTCTTAATTAAACTAAAAATCCTAAAAACAAATTAAGCAAATTAAACCGTAAACCACAACTGATTTATTATATTGTAATTAAGTGAGCAAACCGGCACCTTGTTTTAGTGAGTGTTTATCTTTTTTATTTTTTTTAATGCTAAAATCCAAACGAAGCAACAGTCTAAAATAATGAATGCGTGAAAACTGATGACGCGGGAAACCATTGGGAAATTGGGATTGTGCCAAAGTATGTTACTGTTTGAGTAATAAATTGAAAAATAAGAAGCAAATATTATTTAACAAAATGTTATATGTATGAAATTCTGTTAAACCGATTTATTGAAACTTTTTATCTGAATGGTGATTGGGTGATGGACTGTCGTCGTCCAATTTGAGAACAAAAGAGACTTGATAGGCGATTGTCGATCGCCTCCGTTGTGACAAAGAAAGAAACCCAGAGGCGTTTTCATTGTTGTGCTGAAACAAGTCGAAGAATTTCTGTTTCATATGTATCATTTGCTTTATACTACCCAATAAATTTTATGTAATTTTTCATGAGGAGGAGAATTTCTTTTGAGTTACAACAAAACATGTTTTCTTGGAGATTAGTCCAATTAGCAAAATGAATTTTTCTTATGGAACTTGACTTTTACCTTTATATTAAAAAAAAAGTTACAGTATAGAGCCTTTGGTTATGAATGAACGAATTTACGAATAACGTTTAATAGAGCTTCTTAATAGAGAAAGAATAAATATGATTATTTCATTCTATCTCTATTCATTGAGAACGGTGTGGTAGCTTTTCTGTTTTCAAAGCTAAAACGATTTTTTTTCGTTTTTTTTTTTTTCAGGAAACAGTTTTGCCCACTTCTCGATATGGTCAAATTAAATTGAGTAGACTTTTGACATCATGTAAATTTTTCATAAAATTTATTTTAATTGAAGTTACTTAACAACTGTAAAATTAAACACGAATTTGATGGGAAAAGACCTTACCAGAATCTCTATTTATTATAATTGACATTAATGGTGCTAGTTATACAAAACAAATTCTTTGAAGAACAAAGAGTATCAAAACTAAAAGAGAAAGAGACCATACCTATCTAAGCTTTCTATATTTATAAAGATATGCAATCGTTAATAATAACAAAAGATAAATTAACATGTTTTAAACAAAAATTTAGTGAAATACTTAAATAAATTATTTTTTTAATAATATTTTGCACTCATTTATTACGTATTTTGGGGGAAAAATATGATATTCTTAATTAATGAGACGACACATGTCAAAAGATGAAATATGTCAAAATAATTGGGGGTACGTTATCATTTACCATCAGTTATTTTAATAAGAATGAAATGGGGTACTAAAAATTTAATATTTCATAAGATTAGTTATAATATTGCTTGTATTGATTACATTCTTCGAATCACCCGCCCAATCAAACACCACGTCCGTGTTCACATTACAACGTTTTTTTAATTAAATAATGTATTAATAAAATGCAATTTCTTGTTTCAGATATATAAATTACGAAATAAAGAGAGAAAAGGTCCATGTTTTCGGAGAAAAGATATAATTGTGTAGGGATTGTGGATCTCATGAAGCGAATAGAAAAGGAATCGCATTTTAAGGGTGCTTAAGACGGTTCCTTTATTAAGAGTTAAAACTCGATTTATCCTCGCTTTTAATTTCTTTAGTTGTTTTTCTTCTTATTTTTAATTAAGTTTCCATGTTTTTGTTGGTTTTTAATTTTAATTATCGAAATACTATTATATACATAATTATCATTATTATATTTACAAGTTTGTCATTCTAGTAATTTATGATTTTGTCATTTCATATGAATTTAAAAACAGGCCATGTAAATTTAATCCAAAATCCAATGGCGCATTATACCTACTAAAGGTGCTTTTGTTTCTGACTTTTAATTTTTATTCAGTTTAATTTAATAATTTGTTCCTATTCCATTTTATTTAAATCTTGAAATCCAAAACCCAGTAATTATATGATTGTAAAAATAAAAATTGTAACCAAGTCAAATAGTAATTAGAGTAGATTGAAAATAAGTTAGGCACGAAAATAAAATACACATTTTATTTATCAATTATTTATATTAGTAGAACAGCAAAGAAAGTGAAAGGAAAAATTATAATCAATTCCTAGTCTACTTGAATTCCTGGCTAGCAACTTCTTATAGTAATATACAGTACCAATTAAAAAAAAAAAAAATTCCCAGCTTCACTCCTAGGTGTAACTTTTATCTCCATAAATCTTTCGGTGAATTGCAGCAAGAAGTACAACGGCACCCGGTTCATCATCTCAACCATTGAGAACCTGCATCACACTCTAGGTACTGGATACATGGTTGTAATGGTTGTTACAACCGTCTAAGAGGATTTGTTTTTCAATGCTGAGAGTATAACTTTAGTTATGTTTAGTATTAAGGTTGAGCAGCTAACTGTAATTTAAAAGTTACAGTATTAAAATACTTAGTAAAGAGTTGCTGTTATTGGGAACTTAAGTTGATTTAATTCATCACTTGTATGATGAAAAACTTATAATATCTTTACTATTTTCGTCAATAATATTATTTAAACTCATATTTACTACACGTTAGTAATTTTTATTTCATAATTATAACTTTTTTTATTTTACAACAGACGTAACTTAAAAGCTGCGCTATCTCAATATCAAATCGGTTTGCATTCTGATTCCGCGCAATATATGACACCAAAGGTGAAGTTCCAAGGCCATGGCTGGCATCTTCTTACCCTAGTGGAAAAAATGACATTGAAAATGGCATGCAAAGCAATTTTATTTAGTATCAATTTTACCCTTTTTTATCCCTTCGTTGTGTGGAGTGTAATGTCAATTTGCATGTGCGTTGTGTAGTCACTAAGGGCCAGTTTGGCTTTAGTTATATATCATGGAATTGGATAATTTAGCCTAAAATAATCCTTATATCACATTTGGATTAAAAGAAGTAGAGGTAAGATAACAATAATGGGCTTAAAGTGGTCGTGGGATTAAAGAGAGAAAAATTCCTAACTTCTTTTACTCTCTCTATCGTGCTATCTCTTCCAGAAATCTCCTTTGTACATCGCCATAATTTCCTTTGTTTATAAGGTTAGACTTCTCAAATCTTGACACAAAAAATTAATTTTTGTTAAACATCTTTTCTATCTCTTTATTTTTGTCATATTTTTTTATTTAATAGAATGAATTTTCCAATTTTATATGGTAGTTGAGTGTTTCTTAGTTTCTATTGATTTTCATGTGTATAAATCAATTTTTTAGGGGTAATGTTTTATGGAAATAGTGGAAATTGTCTCTTGAGCAATTCCGGAAATTTACTATTGGCTATAGTGAATTTACTTTCCTGCTTGCTATCTAATAATAGAACTTTATATTTATACTTTTGATTAAAGTTGTATCATGTCATTTTGTTTTCTAGTGACTTCTGTTTTTTTGGTATATCATCATCCAATGATAGTATATATGCTGGGATACTCTTTTAATGTTAATGATATGTAATATTTTCATAGATGTAGCTAGTGACATTGTTATGTAATTTTTTTTTAATATATGGACTGATATTCTTATTATATTTGTTGATGCTATTCTTGTTATATTTATGATGATCTTATTTAGTAAAATATAAGTTTAAAAACTATAACATGTTAAATATAAACAAATTAAGGGAAGATTTTATTTTTTAGTAAATTTACCAATAATTTTTTTATTTAAGTTAGATTGTATTCCATGTCATTTTAAAATAAATCTAATATCAAGCATTGGAGTCACCCTCATTCCCTCAAACTCATGAAAGATCTCATGAAATGCATTTTGAAATGTGAAAATACATTTCACAAAATACATCAATACCTAGATCTAGCACTCCAGCAATGTGAAAAGATCTCATAAAACAACTTCTTGAAGAGCTGCATGTGCTGGGTTTGTAAGTTTATAACCGCATATAAGCTCCCATCATTGCTTGGACTTGGAAAAATATGAATCACCCCATCTATAGGGGTGAGTGTCCTTACAAACATTGCTCTTCCCCACCCAAAATTTACATCAAAAAGAGGCATGTGAAACACATAGGAAATGTTGAGGTTAGGACACTTAAAAGTGTGTGCTCCTCGTCTTAAAACTGTTAGATCAGGTTGTTTGTTTAGGTATGCAAGAGCTGATTTCAAATATTCATCCTCCATTCGCATTATTGCTTCGTGAATTCTTTCTGTGGTAGAACTTAATGGTTCTGATATGATAACACCAGATAAGCCAATTGCTGTACCAGAGAAAGTTACATTGCCAAAATACCCAGATGGGAGCGGCGGATCCAATCTAGACCGTCCATTTATTGGAAAGTGTAACTTACTCACTTGATCGTTAGAAAGTCCACGTGCTTTACACAAGCAACGCCATATATGTGCGGCTAGTATCTCAAACGTAGTAAACTTATTTGTGGTTCCATGATCTTCCTTTGATTTTACCTTAAGCGTGTTGATTTGATCAACTGATAGATTAAAGATAGCAGAGGAAATGGGCTGAGGATTTGCCTGGAGTTCTGTATTTTGAGCAGGGACATTCATAGAAGGAGGTGGGTCGTATTCTATGTGGTGGAATTTAGGAGAAGTTGGGAGCCCAACACCTAATAACGTCCGATCAATCAACGGTGGGTTATTAATAGGGACACCACGTGTGACCTCAGCCCATGCATTGACGAAGTAGATTATTGAAGTTGCATCAGCCAATGTATGGTGTATTGCAGCTGTAAGACAAACTCCTCCACACTTGAAATGAGTTACCTAGTAGTAAAACAAAATATGTCAATAATCAAGCAGACAAAAAAGGAGTGTGAATTATGGAAAAGTCCTGGGTACGGCAAGGTACTATTCTCTTTTCATTCATTCAATGTCACATATATACTTTAACCAATCGAGATAACATTCATACACAAACGGCAAATATTGGATGATGGATGAGCAGTGCTACAAGAGCTGTAAAGACTCTTTCTCAAAATCATCTACCTGGGTTATTAGTAATGGATAAGAAGATATATCTTTTGTGTATTCAACTGATGGAACGAGTTTCTGAAGCTCGAAGCTTGATTCAAAGTCACCCAAATCATCAAGAACGTAACTTGTTTCAGCCTCCACAAACAAAACACCCTGTCCATTACATTTGATCTCAATTCTGCCATTTTGATCCCTTCCCAATCTCCCAGCCACTGGGTAAAATGGCACGAGAACTTTGCTTAATGCTTCCTTCAGCACACCAGCTCTAAAGAAATTAGACGAATCATTTGGCTGCCTCTGCCTGAAGAAATATAATAAGGGGATGTGAACTGCCCGCGGCAATAGGTCCAGTACAGAACTTTGTAGGCAACGCTTTGGCGTTTCGTGGGCAGGGTGTATCGTTGTTGACTTTTTTATTTGAATTTCCATTGCATCAGAAAGAATTGTTTCAATGAGATCACTACCTGTAAATTTGTGATCAGCACAGAAAATAAGATGATAGAGTTATATATTATTAATTGTCACCCACAAATTAATGAACTCTAATGATTAAATTACATAAAAATCTTGGATGTTTTTGATGTAGCAAAACAGGTGTATCAAAACAAATCTAGCAAATCATTGGGAAGAAAAGAAACGCATAACTTAAGACTGTTAGGACTTCAGATTCTTTTTATGCTACGTATGTAGATAAGAAAGATGATATCAAAACAAAGCTAGCAAACCGAACTGAATAGATTGATTACAAGTAAAACTTACAAGTATCTGACGCTCCAATTTCTTTCAAGACCTGATACAAACTCAGAATCGAATACCCAAGATTGAATAAAAATTAAAATCTTTTTAGAGAGAGAGTATTTTCATGCTTAGGGATAAGTCCCAAGCCTGCTGTGTCTTTTTTCGCCTTGCTTTTAAATGTGATAAAAGTGAACTCGTTTTCATTGATTTTGTAAAAGGGTACAGATACATCGTGATATTGAAGGGAAGCTGTAATGTCAAATAGTTAATAGTTTATATTAAGGAGAGTAGCCGTGGGAGGAAATCATAAGAGGATTTGATTCTCTGAGCGTGGCATCTGCTGATTGATTGTTGATGATATTCAAGTCTCCTAATACTCCTCCATTTCCGGGTCTCTTACGACACTGAATTGATAATGAAATTGACTGAACTTCTGTCGGTTGATTGGCATGCGGGGTCATGTGATTTCCTTAGAAAATATCGTTCCAAAATTTTTATTTAATCGCGCGAGATTCCAGCAGATATGTATATTCGGGGAAAAACTAATGTGGGAATGGACTACTGCCACATCGTGCTCGGTCAAGTATTAGGGTAGTGGCTTTGTAACATACGCATTTTTCTTCCATTAAAAAAAAAAAAAAGAGGAAAGAGAAAGAGGCGGTTAAAAGTAAACAAAAAGAAGTAACTTGATTAAAAAACAAAAAGAAGAAGAAGAAGAAACACAGCACGCGTGAGAGAGAAAGATTTGCAACCCGGAAATCCCGACCCGCGAACCCGAACCGGACGTGTCTCCGGTTTTCGGCCACCTCACCGGTCAAGGAAGGTACCGATCGGAAGCCTTTGAGCCGCTGGTCACATATCCATCGTCTTTGCCACCAGAAAACCGCTGGATCACCGTCGATCAAGGCTGTGAAGAACCGCGGAATCGCCGTCGCGATTCAACCGGTTTCCGGCCGCGCCACCCCCTGGGTTTTGTTCCCCACACCACCAGCTTCCATTTCCGACCACCCACAGCCACCGGGGAAGCCGATTTGCCGTCTACCGATCACTTGGGAGTTCACGGCTGTCGAGCAAGATTCCAACGCCGTCGCCGCGCGTGGCAGCTCACCGCCGGGACCGTTGGACTCAGCGCGGTCTGAAGTATCTTCCTGGTTGCCATCGCTTGGGGATGTTTTCGTAATTATTAGAATTGATGATAAATTAGTAATTACGATTCTGAGAGTAATTCAATAACTCACGATTTTGGAGTTTACGAACGCGAGGGTAGTTTAATAATTTTATTAATATAGAAGTTGCATAATAGGGATAAATGCTTTTAGAGCTTTATTGCGTCAATTTAATTCTATTTCAGATTTACGGAAAGTAATTATGTCGTTTGCTTGATTTAAGAGGACCAACGAGCGAGGGCCAGTCTGCGGGCATAGATCACCACTGGGCCTGAACACTGTCACTAAGAGTAGAATATATAAAATCTATTTTCATAGTTTATGAGGATAATAAAGTATGTTTGTGTATTTTAAATAATCGGAATTAATGATTTTCTCGAAATGGATTTAATTCACATATTGATATGCTATTTAAAAGTGTATGGTGAATGTTTTTTTTAATTGAATTTGAATAAAATCCGATAGTATTTTTAAGATAAGAAAAGTTGATTTAAATGTGTTAATAGAAAGAAAAGTATGATTTCAAGATTGTATTTAAAATCGTTGAATAGTACCCTTCCCAGTGATACAGATGAGATGAGAGGCCTTTGGGACCCGTCTGAACACACATAGAGACTTTGGGCCATGTGTTTGGGCGCTTTTACCTTTTGAGGGTATATACATGCAACATGATGCGTACGCAGCATGATGAGTACAGATATTGAGATACAGATGAGATACAGGCCTTTGGGGTCCGTCTGAGTACACACAGAGGTTTTGAGTCTTGTGCTTGGGCGTCTTTGTCCTTTAGGGACTATATTATGCATGCATAGAAATGATGAGATATGAGATGGCATTTCCCTGTCTATCTAGTGGTCGGGATATGACGGTACTCAGATAGTATGTCGTTGCACGTCCGTCGAGGGCCGGATATGACGAGATTATTCCCCTGGGTACTTGTTTTCGCGATAGTTTCGTTATTCAGTAATTACTGTGATAAATGAGATTTTCTTGATTTTATGCAGTATTATGTATTATTGTTATATCGGTGCATGATTTAAATTACATCAGTTTCCTGGAATTCTTAAGATATTTTGATGACATTATTTCGAAAAAGAGTAAATTATTTTATAGTAAGTTATTTTCAAGAGAAAACTATTATCCACTCACTAAGCTTACTGAGTTTTATACTCACTCCGTTTTATCATATTTTCCCCCCCACAGGAAGTTGCAGGTACACTAAACTGACCCAGAGACTGTAGATATTTTGAGATTTTGGCCACGTTATACTAGCAGATGTAGATGATTTTTTTAGGGCATTTTGATAAGCTCATCATTTTGGGATTGTATAATGTTGGTGTATTATTCTTTTGAGATTAAGAATAGACCAATGTGTAATATATATCTTGAGAAAGTTGAGCATTGGAGTTGGTTGCTTATTAAATTATTTGGAAGTGTTTGTGTAACAGTTGCAGGCCGGGAGTATTATATTTATAGGGGAGATTTTGCCGAATTTTCGATAGAATCCTTATTAATTAAATTATTATCCGTTTAGTTTTGATGAGTCTAGATAAACTCGTCCTGGAGTTCGGGGCGGGTCGTTACAGGCTTCCACTATGAAATTTCGTGCAAGTCTCATCTTGATCCAATTAAAAGTTAATGTTAAAAAAATTAATCTATATATATTATAAATTGTGTTATTCTAGCCGGAATTTAAATAAATATAGTTATAGCACATTCTAGAGACCATCCAGTACAACTTGGAAAATTTTGCCTTATAGTGGCGAGATCTGTATCTTACTACAGGAGATAAATCTTTTTCCATTAGTATTAATGGAGATTTAACTACCTCATTCTGTAATGGGACGAGAGTTTGGTTAGTTTGGGATTACTATAGTTGATAAAATAAATTGTTAATTAAACAAATGTAATTTGGTGTTTGGTAAATAATGTTGCGGTTGATGTGAGTTTAAAAAGCGGAATATATGTATTTATTGAATTTTACTAAGAAAATGATATTTTCTAACATAATAAGTAAAATAGATATAAATTTAAATTATTTTTGTTTGTATATTGGCATTTATGAAAAAATAAGACATAATTGTCTCTTCATTAAAATATTAATGTTATCATAGGAATGTAGAAAGTTGTAGTGGCTTATTTAACAAGCTGTTTGTAGAAAGTAACTCCTTACTTTTAAAAACCGTTGTTAAAATGAAGAAACTTATCAAATAAACCGATTTTAAAAAATTTAACAAATACTATTTTTATCAAAATTTATAAAATAAGCTACTAATAGTATTTCAACTGCAATTCTAAATGAGGCTTTAATTGCTAGAGAGAGTAGAAATGCTGATAAAATCAACGATAAACCATAGCCAATTTATTGTGTTTAATCAAGTAAGCAAACTAAATCGGTGTTCTTGTAAGTGTTCATCTTTTTTCATGTTTTATGCTAGAATCCAAAAGAAGCAACAATCTAAAAGAAAGAATACATGAAAACTGATGGCAAAGGGAAGCCATGGGGAATTTGGGATGGTGCCAAAGGATGTTCTTGTTTGAAGTAATAAATTGTAAAATCAGAAGCAAAAAAATTAGCACGCAGCAAGATGAGGCTGGCCAGCTAGCAGCTAGCAGGTGACCATTTTTTAAACAATTTACTCTTTGTTATTTTAACAGATGAAATGAGGTTTTAAATCTTTATCGTCGAATCAGGAACCCAAGTTGTAAAAACTAATTGTAAGCAATGATGAAAGTGGCTTTACCTATTTTTCAAATTGATGATCAATTAGCAAAGCTGTGTCACATGTATCCTTCCTTTTGTGTTTATCATTGTAGCTTATCTTATCTCTAAGCCTGTGTTTTTTTCAACCAAGATACAACAATGAAACTAACCTGTCAAATCATATTCTACGTGGTCCTTGCATCGTCTGTAGCCTTTTATTGTTTTCTTAAGAATAAAACTGCATTAATACCAAAAAAAAAGTTACAAAACACTCTGAATTCGTTTGAGATAATCTTATATCCAAACAATTAAATTATAAAGATCAAGAGCAAGCTTAGCCAAGGAATGCCCTGCTAAATTGACTATTTAATAGGCATGTTGAACGCAAAAGAGGGAGTTGCCTGCATTGCATAAGTTCTAGTTTTTTTTAATTTTATTTTTGCTATACGGTACCTGTCTTAGGTGATACTTATATATGTCATAAGATTAGTTGTAATATTGATTGTATTCGCTGAATCATCCACCTAATCAAACATCACAACTGTGTTCACTTTACAACGTTAATTAATTAAATAATTTATTAATTAAATGAGGTCGACGTTTCATTGAAATAATTGATTAATAGGGGTGAACTCATCGCAATTTTGTAATAAATCTCACAAATGGGGTTCTTGTTTCAAATAAATAAATTAGGAAATAACAAGAGGAAAGGTCCATGTTTTCGGAGGAGGATATAATTGTGTAGGCCTTGTGGATTCCATTGTCGTGCGGTGAATTGCAAAATGAGATGAGACCAAATGGCCGGGGGTTCTTGATTTAATAAATTTTTATTCTCTGGAATGGGAAGCAGAAATTTCAACACAAATGGAAATTTCAACACAAATTGTACGAGGACGCTGGCAAGCAACCGACCCCCACATATTATTGCGCCATTTTGTATATGCTTCTCTAACTCATCATCAAAGTCGACTTCGGTTGGTTGATGATGATGATTATATACTATTTTGCAGGGACATGTGATTTCCTAATAGAATATTGGAAAGTTTTAATCGAGATATAACGAAGGTGCTGGGGAAGATCGAGAGATAGAGAAAAAAGAGAGAGAAAGGGATGGAGTTTAATCAAGAATACATCCTACATTTGCCCACAAGCAGCATATCTTAATGCTCTCGATGTGTAGTGGTCAATGCTGCAAGCTATGCGATGAAAGGATTTATGGTCCAAGCTATGCTTGTGCCTCACCATCGTGTAAGTTTTATCTCCATAAATCTTTTGGTGAGTTGCAGCCAGAAGTACAACACCCACTTCATCCCGCCCGTTTGAAGCTCCAAGAACCTTTACCAGATACAGATTTGTTCTTTTCTTCTTGTAATGGCTGTGGTGGCAGTCTTGATTATCGAATATTCACCTACAGATGTCAAGACTGTAGCTTTCACTTGCATCCTGGTTGCGTGTACATGAAACAAAGCGTCAATTACGAAGGTCATGAGCATCCTCTGGCTATAGTGGAAAAAGTGGACTCTTGGTTCTCTAACGAGTGCGAAGCATCTGGTTATCACATCGATGGTATCCATGTTCGTTGTGGGGAATGTGGGATCCGTTTCCATGTCCAGTGCGGCAGGCAGAAGCCAACTCTACCACAAGCAACTGTGAATAAACATCTTCATCAACATCCTCTCACCCTTACTATCTACCCTAAACGTTTGAAATACTGGGTGATTCTTTTCCTCTTTGTGCGGCTTGCAGCAAAGAAAGAAAACCCTGGGATCCATTTCACAGTTGTGCAGAGTGCGAAGACTACTCCACTCACGTGCGTTGTGTGGTTACGGAGAAGCAATTTGAAAGAGATAAACTGAAACATACCAGCCACAGCCACTATTTGATTTTCAATGAAAAGGAGGTGGGTGATGATGATGTTGTTATCATCTGCGACATCTGTAAGACAAGTCTCCAGGGCCCAGCATATAGTTGTGGCACCTGCGATTTTTCTATTCATAAATCCTGTGCCGAGCTTCCGCAAAAAATCGACCACCCTTTCCACCGACATCTGCTCACACTCTCAGAAACTGCTCATCTCTTTAAGCGTTGCGGTGCTTGTCTTGATAAATGCTATCGTGTGGCTTATAGATACGATGAATGCCACTACAATCTGCATTATCACTGCACTTCGCTAAAGCCTTCAATAAACTTTAAAGGTCACGATGAACATGCTCTTATTTACTTCGAGAAGTTACCTCTAAAGTCAAAACCCAAGTGCGAAGCAAGTTGTGGTATTACCAATTCAGACACCTCCTACTTGCATTGTGCGATATGCAACTTCACTATCCATTTCGCGTGTGGTTCACTGTCAAAAAATATCAAGCATTGGAGTCACCAACATCCGCTAAAGCTCATGAATAGACTTCTTGATTATAACTACGATGATCAAATGTGTGACATTTGCCTGACGAAAAGATACGCTGACGAATGTGTTTACTATTGCGCAGAATGTTACTTTGTTGCAGAGTTAAAATGTGTGCTTCATGAGGTATGCTTATAAGCGTTAATTACTTTGTTCCAAAGTCCAAACTGATATTTTGGTCCCCCTATTTTCCCAGGATTTGATCTCGTACTGGTCACCCAAAGAAAGTTACTTTGAAATCCCCAAGTTAAGCCCCTAGGAAACTAGCAGAAGCATTATGTTGATTTAGCTTATAATGGTATATTTATATGTAATGCAATCGTAGTTGTTTACATTGACTTGGTTTATTTGTGTTTGATAGGTAATGCAGTCTCTGCTAGAGAAAGAGCCCCAAGATGTTGAGTTGAGAACGATCCAGGAAAGGAATCCTGAAGACTTGACATTCAATGATGTATTTAGCACCTTCACCGAAAAGGACCGAAATCAACTAGACGACATTACAGAAAATATGGAAAGTGAAATTGCAGGACTTAAGAAGACATTATCAGAGAATCGCGATAAAGGCTCTAAGGTTACCATTTCGGAGAGGTATCCTTACTCGGATGAGGCCTTAGCACAGCTTATTTTAAGGCTCCACAATGGACTGCAAAGGAAAATGAAAGACGTCGAATTTTGGGATATGAACGACGTGTTGGTTAATGTCAAGGTCTGGGCACGTTATACAGTCACTCAGAAATTGGCACCAATGTTAAAAGATTTGCTGACCACATACAGTGATATCGATGCCGATTGCAGTCTGAATGAAAATTGTTCCATGTATTTCTTCACAATGTTGTGTGTGCTTATTGTGCGAAACTAAGATTATGGACGCCACAGACTTTAAAATTGTCCAATGGTGGTTCGCGCTGAAACATTTGCAGTATGCAGGGTTTAGAATCGATTTTTTATTTGATCAATGGAAAAGAATCGTGCTTGCTAATTACGGAACTGATACTAACATTTACCGGAAGGAGAGGCTTTACGAGCTCGAAATGGAGAAAGATAAGCTTTCTGAAAAGATTGATCAATTGAAGGAAGAGGTAGAGCAGCTAACTGCAAATATAAAGGAACTCAACTTGGAATCAAGAGAAATAAAATCTTCAGCCAAGGATTCTGAGATATCGAGCTTGAGCTTAGAGGATAACAGATTGAGTGACTTGGTGCGATTCAGGATGAACAATGCCGCCACCGGATTGCTATAACATCTCTAAATTAGAACTTGCATCATCTTATACAGCTGTAATATCTCTAACTTTGTTATAATAGAGTATCTCTGTTAAAGGATGCCGAAAGTGTGAAATTCTTCAACCCCTCGTGATTCTTAATATGGAAGTCTTTTATAGTTTGAATTTGGTCATTAACAAGATTAAAGCATTTGCCTTTTTTATTTTTTTATTTGAAATCTGAATGAGTTTGAATTTTTCTAAAGTCTGAATAAGAGTGAACGACATCTTCTTTTTTATTTTTTTAATACATTAATATAAGTGGCATTTTATTTGTTTTTATAAATAAAAAGCATTTTAAATATGATTATTTGACATTTATATCTTTATAAATCAAAATAAAAAATGAATAATTTTTTTTAATTTAAGAAATAAATATATTTAATAGAGATATCCTGGTCCTTTATTCTTCAGATGCTCTGGTGGGGAAGAGCACAATTGTTGGGATGCCCCTTCACCCACGGTGGTGCAACTGATTGAGTAATGATTGTGGGGAAGAGAAGGCCGAATGTTCCAGTTGGGTATACAAGATACCGAGGATGAAGGTAAAGGAGTTGGACTCTCTAATATCGAACTTACCAATATTCATTTGCTCTCTATTTTTACAATTTTATTATATCTATTTTCCTTTAAGCCTTAAAACCAACTTCCCTTGGCTTGAAATAAAGATAATAATAGTTACACCATGGGATTAGTGGTATAAGTTTTCCAAATAAACCCATATTGCTGACTTGAGCGTCGGAGGAATTACGATGAAAAAAACTTCCAACTTCCCCTGACTGGTTGTTTTGAGTGCATGATTATCTAGAAGTAAAGCTCAAGTTCGCGAGATCTAGTTCGTTAAGGGAGAGAGCAGCATAGAATCGTCCCTCAATCAACTACAAATTTAAGTGTTGATGTGGTTAGCGACCTCAATTCGACCAGAATTCTGCATTAACAATTGGGATCCATTCGAATAAAAAATTTAAAATTTTTATTTAGTCTTCTGAATCAATTTGTTCTCGTTCCTGTTCTATAAATGAAGAAGAACGCTCTTCTTTGCTTGAAAATAATTTTGGATTAAATGGATGAATTCAGTCTTGAAAATTTACTCTTTGTTGTTTCAAGAAAGATGAAATGGGATATTAAAAATTTATTATCAGCAATTCATGGACAACGCAAATACTAAAAAAGGATGAAACAGCATCGATACAAAAAATTCTGAATTTCTTTGAGATAATCCTATACCCAGACAGTAAAATTGTGAGGATCAAGAGGAAGCTTAGCTAAGGAATGTGCTTGCCAAATTGACTATTTCATAGACATGTTTTTGCCCCCTTTTTTGACTAGTATTTAATAGACATGTTGAACGCAAAAGAGGTAGTTGGTTGCATTGCATAAGTAGTAGTGTTTTTATTTTATTTTTGCTGTATGGTACCTTTCTTACCTAATATTTTATAAGATAAGTTATAATATGTATTCGTCGAATCATCCACCTAATCAAAACCTCATCTGTGCTCACATTACGACGTTAATTAATTAAATAATGTATTAATTAAATGAAGGTCGACATTTCATTGGAATAGATTAATAGAGGTACTTGTTTCAAATAAAGGGAGAAAAGATCCATGTCTTCAGAGAAGGGTGTAATGGTGCAGGGCTTGTGGATTCCACGGTCGTGCGCTTCAGTTAAGTTAACAGAGAAGAAAATTATGCTTCTGATATGTTGGCTAACTTAGGTTCTGCACTCAATTCTTTCACCTGGTGGGATCCTGCTCATCCAGATACTGGCGCCTTCTTACATAAGCATGGTCTTAGGATGGTTAATTGCTTATTACTGATTCGGTTGAGTGCTTTGATTTTTTGCATTTATCTTTGGATTTGTTGATTTTGTTAATCTTATTGTTTCCTTGTCTTTATTTGATGTATTATTTTCTTGGTGAGGGTAAGACGGTCCGTATGTCCTCTCGTTTTAATTTATTTCTTTAGTTTTTTTTTTAATTTTTAATAAAGCTTCCATGTTTCCGTGGAGGTTTATATTTTATTTTTAGAAAAATAAAAATAACCTAATACATAAGGCTGCTGGCAAGTGGGGATTATCTACTGTTATAAATGCACGAGAAGATAATTAAAAAATAAGACTAGAAACTGACTAAATATAATATAAATTCGATATTTTATTTTTTAAAAATATTATTACTAACATAGCCATAGGTGACTAGCCACTTTCGGATAGTCAACACCTGCTGGCCGCCTCTGTATTAGCGTCTTGTTTCTTCTCCTATATTTTTTCCCCTCAATTAACAATTTTTGTTTTTTAATTGAAATAGAAAAAGGGGAAAGAAAAGAGAGAGATAGAGATGGAGATGAACTCCTGTGAAGGTGAAGAACACATCGAACATTTCCTCCACGAACATCCCTTGACCCTCTTACAGGTGCATCATGGTAAATATTGCAAGATATGCACAGAAAAAATTCACGGTCCAGCCTATGCTTGTGCTTCATCAGCATCATCGTGTAAGTTTTATCTCCACAAATCATGCGGGGAATTGCCGCAAGAAATACAACACCACCCGGTTCATCATCCCGACCACTGTTTGATACTCCGAGGACCTGCATCGTATGCTGGGTCCTGGATGGACGGCTGTGACGGCTGTTACAGCCGTCTAAGAGGATTCGTCTATCGATGCCGACAGTGTAACTTTGACTTGCATTCCGATTGCGCGCAGTATATGACACCAACCGTGAAGTTCCAAGGTCATGATCGGCACCTCCTTACCCTAGTGGAAGAAATGCCCTTGAATATGGAATGCAAAGCATGTTTATTTGATATCAGCTGTACTTTTTTCCTTCGTTGTGTGGAGTGTAATGTCAATTTCCATGTCCAATGTGGCCCTCATCCACTGCCACTGACTATTGTGGATCAACATCACAGCCATCCTCTTAGTCTCACAACTCCTGAAAGGCTTATCAACAACGATGACGATGATCTTAATCTTCTTCTTTACTGTGACACTTGTAACAAGGAAAGAAATCCTAAGCACCCCTTTTACAGTTGCGCTGAATGTGACTACTCCGTTCATGTGCGTTGTGTGGTCACTGAGGTACCACGAAAGCCTTCAATAAAAATTGAAAGTCATAATCATGCTCTTATTTACATGGAGGAATTAGGTGGCAACCCCAAGTGCAGAGCCAACTGCAAAATTACCACTCGTCGTGTCCCCTATTTGCGTTGCTTCAGATGCCCAGACTTCAATATCCATTTCATGTGTAGTCCACTACCACAAAATATCAGGCACTGGAGTCACCCTCATTCGCTTAAACTCATGAACGATTTTGTTGATTACAACTACGGTGTGCAAATGTGTGACGTTTGCGAGACGAAAAGAGACCCTCGGGATTTTGTTTACTACTGTGCAGAATGCTACTTTGTAGCAGAGTTTGAATGCGTGTTTCATGAGGTAAGCGTTAATTGGTATATATTCTTTAGATAATCATTCTCGGGGATAGCATCAGTATTTTTCTAAAATGCAGATTGTATATTCTACTACACAGAAAAGAATTACACTACACCAAACAAAAAGTGGGGGCAGCATGTATTAGAGAAAGGGATTGACCCCCTATATGTATGTAGTGCTCTTCTAATAAAGTTGCCGCACTTTTTAAAGTGAGGGATGAAATTTCACAAAATTATAAAATTCATTAAAATTTGTTCCCACAATTTAATAAAGTGTGATAATTCTTACCTGATAATATATATATACATATAATATGATTGTAATGGAATTGATGAGAAACCTCACCCATAAAACACTGACCTTTACTCTTATTATTATCTGAAATCGGGTGACTGCTGATATAATGCACTGTAATGGTCAACCGAGTTATACCCAAAGGCAATGAGATGACTGTTTAGATTTGCTTGATTTTTTGTTGTTTCATACATAGGTGATGCAATCTCTGGAGAAAGAACCCCGAGATGTCCGGTTGAGAACAATCAAAGAAAGAAATCCCGATGGCTTGACCTTACATGATGTGTATACCTCCCTTACCGAAGAGGAGGAAAATGAAGAGGAGGACATTGAAGAAAAGGTGGGTAATGCAATTATTGAAAATTTGAAGACATTATCAGAGGTTGATCAATTAGGTAAAGTTGGCATATCGGCGAAGTATCCTTACTCGGATGAGGCCTTAATGCAGTTTTTTTGTAGGCTATACAATAGCCTGCCAGAGGAAATGCCATCTGTTGAACTTTGGAGTATGGAGGACCCGATGGTTGATATCAAGCTCGGGGGTTATACAATCTCTCAGAAGTTAGCCCCGGTCTTGAAAGATTTGCAGGCCAAATATAGCGATTTTGATGCCCATCGCACGCTTAGTAGCGAAAATTGTAAAACGATTTTCATCACCAAGTTGTGTGGGATTCTGCAGAGCATGCGCAAAACTAAGGTCATGGACGTTACAGACCCCTTAATCTTTGAATGGTGGTTCCATGCCAAATGTTTGGAGTGTGCAGGTTTCAAAATCGATTTCGTATTTGACCAGTTGAAAAGAATTGTGCTTGCCAATTACGCTACCGACACTGCAATTTACCGGAACAGAAGACTTTACAAGATCCGTAAGGAGATAGATTAAATCTCTAGACAGATTGAGGATCTAACGGCGAGAAAAGAGCAACTCATCAGAGACACAAGGGACATAATATCGACTGCCGCTCATGATTCGGATCTAGATTCGAGTACCGACTTTGTGCAATTCAGGATGAACAAAGCGTCCACAGGATTGCTATAATTAATATTTCTAAATTGATGACATTTCCCATCATTTATTTTGCAAATTTAGGTATCCCGTGCTGAAATTTTCATAATCTTCTGTCATGCATGCGTTTATAGTAGTCTATGTGAACTTCGCAGTTTATATTATATAGAATATGCATATTTCTTTGACTTTTCACCAATCTGAGAATCTAGTGGTAAGTTGCAAAAATTTTTGGCAAATATTAGTCTTATTGTGACTACCAATTAAGTATTTTCAAGTGTTTTATCACTCACCTTTCCCGATAGTTATCACTTTATCACTTCAATGTAAAAATATATAAAATAATTAAACTGCACAGCAATTTTGTAGAGCCTTAGATTTGTTTTGGTTAGTGTATTCACAAAAACGGCTGAAATAAATGAGACCAATTAAACATTGTTTCATAACCCCATTCTCATAACTCCTCAAATTAGTAATAACATCAACATTCATGAGAACTTAATTTCTTGTGTACATACTTCGAAATATTCCAATAAAATTCCGCCACTGCCAACCGTATTGGTGACCCTGCGAATACATAACGTCATATGCACATGGTGGGATTGACATCTAGCTTCACAAGAAATCTGTATAGCAATTTGAATTTTAATATTATTAATTATATTAAAATTTTGTATTTAAGTAAACAGCAGGACATGTGATTGGTGATTGGATGGCGCGAGCCGGCAGCCTTCATACATCGAACTGTTAGGCATTTAAATTTTTTATATTTAACGTGATCATCCCTTACCATGAATTTGCCAAGTCAAGGTCTGCCGGTGGATCATGACCATATAATATAATTTATATTGCCGGACCATCTGGTTTTCTTATAAAATATTCGAAATTTCTAATCAAGATGGCACGATGTAATATATATGTGTATGTTATAGGTTCACACAAAAATTAGGGAGATCAAAGATGGTGATCGACTGTTACAAGCATCATCCCCCTCTTAGAGGTATGAGTCATAGCGCAAAATCCAACACCCTTTTCATCCAATCAATTCTTTGAGACACACTACCGAAACACTTGTCAAAGATGATGTTCATCTTCTTTACAGTGAAGCTCGTGGCAAATAAAGAAATCCAGAGCATCCCTCTTATTATTGTGCTGAATGTGATTACCACGCACATGTACGTTGTGCAGTCACTGAAGTAACAACGTTCGATAAGAGGGAGAAGATAAAACAATTTATCCGATGCCAACTTGTACATGATTGGAATTCATCAGTGATCAATCTGTAAAAATAAAATATGAATCTTATTCAAGGTGGATTTCAAATTGTACACTGAAAGGGATATTATATTATAACTTCTCCAAGAAATTGGTTACTAACTACTATATTTTGGGCAATTGGGTTCATTTTAAATATCATAAGATCTATTGAGATCGGATGTTATTGGATTTTAGGTATGAGGAAAAATTATTAGGGTGTGATTTTAATAAATTTGAAATAATGAATTAATTTTTCTTCATTCTTGGTGGCTTTAGTTTTTCACCATTATAAAAATTTTATCTTATAAATTTTGTATTATGTGATTGGTGTTTTCTCCATCTATATTTTCTATTTGTTATACATTATTTGCTAGCGAGATATTGAGAGGAGGACTAAAATTCTCTTTCCTTTCACAATTTTAAATCCTCCAAGAAAAAAAAAATCAAATGCATATTCTTGCTGACAATCAAAATTAAAACGACCTAGTCAACTAATTTATTTTATTTTTTTGAAATATTTACAAAATTAGTTTTGGTTCTTTTTTCAACCAAGTGCGAGCTTGGTCATACATTATGAGTTTTTACCTGGACATAAAATATGTAGGGATTTTACGGCTCATGTAAACTTCACTTTTTTATATCCTTAACATATGTAAAATAAAAAATAAACTGATTTATTTTTATTTTTAATTGTATTCTTCTCTCTCACAAGTAGCTTTTTTTTTAAATAGCTTTAAAAAAAAATTAACTACGAACTATACATTAATCTTTATGAATGTATTTTTCAAAAATTAGAGGAAATTAAAATATAATACAATCAACAATCAAACTATATAGAAGTTCATCGATGATTTGAATTTTCACTTCGATAATTTGCACAGTTTGTAATAGAGGACTTGTTTATTGAAGAGAATTTGATTATTAATTAATAACGTATTTGGTAAAGGGTTTGCAGAATTACTTGTTAACAACCACGATCATCTCAATAATTTCTTATTATTTTGGTGATGTTCATGTAGTAATAATTTTTCAGTAAATGTAGAAAGGATAAGGTAATGTTTGTTGTTTGAATTAGATAGAAGATATCGGAAGCTATATTATTGCATCATACCACTATCAAGTATTCAATATATCTATTCGAGGAATGAAATAGGGTGACCATGATAAAGTGTTTGCTCAAACGTTATCGTGCTCTCCTCAAAGTAAAAAGTAAGCAAATAGTTGTTAGCTACTAAGAGAAAATTTTGGTGACCTTGAGCAAACCATCTCGATCAAGTAGTAATTTTGATGACCTTAAACAGGTCACCTTAACTAGGAGATTATTTGATCACCTTGAGCACATCACCTCGATCAAGAGATTATTTGGTGACCTCGAGTAGATCATTTCAGACAGGAGGTCACCAGGAAGTAAAATTAGTTAAAACGAACCACCACATATCTCCTTCGAAAAATTAGGTCACAAATTTAATCTATTAATGGTTATTGCCACGATCTAAGGTTGTGGGTTACGGGGAAAATCACACCAGGGGGATCCTCTTTCTCTCTCTCTTAGACTGGCAACTCATTGGATCTTTTTCTCTCTCCACCACTGGAAAATTTCTCTTTCTCTCATGATTTCTTTTTCTTTAATATTGATTGTTTTTCTATTCTTTTCCCTTAAACTTACTTAAAAGCTTTTTGTTTAAAGTAATCATAATTAAGCCATGTGAATTGTGGCACAAGTTTTTCCAAGAAGACCCAAATTGCTGACTTGAGCGTCGGAAGGTTAATGCTAGAAAAACTTTTGACGCCTTTTACTGTCTTTTTTTGTTTTAGGTGCTCACTGATCATTAGCTTGCGGGTTATTTGCTCGTTAATTATCTGCTCATAGGTTATCTGCTCATAGTTGGAGGATTTTCTTTGAGATTAACAAACTGCTTCCCCACCAAACAAATTTAATGGTGACACAGGGGTTTGGTATCAAGTCGCAAAATGACTCAACCAGATTTCAACGTCAACAATATCGTCAATTAAAAAATAGAAACATAGAAATAACAGAATTTGAACTTTTAAAATCAATCAAGTTTTTTATTTTTTTCATTTTGATCTCAACGGTAACTAAACTTGGAAAAATCAATTAAGTTTTTTATTTCTTCATTCTGGTCTCTCTTAAACGAAAATGCTGGTTCTGCCACGAGCAAGTGTTAATTAGAGCCTTACTACTTGAATTGGCAAATTTAATTTTATTTTGTATGTTCGTCTTGTTTTGCAACCAGAAGTTGTCTTGTTTTGCAACCAGAAGTTGTCTTGTTTTGCAACCAGAAGCTCCAAATTGCTTATACTAAATGAAACTGAATCTGATAATTCTTTCATTTTCTCACGAAGGCAATTTTGATGAATCTATATAAAATAATTTATAAACTCAATAGTTATGTTTTCAATTAGATGGATCTGCTTTACATATAACTCAATAGTTATGTTGCTCTATCTCTTTTTTCAACAAATGCCAGCATTTATTTCAACATTAAAAAGTGAAATGCTATAAACAACCCAAAAAAGTTACATGCAAATTTAGTTTTAACATTCCTTGTTAAGACATGTCGATATTCAACATATTCTCACCAAAACAATAAATATATTGTTGTCATTTTTTGGAGAGATGATCTTGAGAGAACTTTTGTTCTGCAAACTTTCAACTTAGACATTCACATTTTCCGTTGATGCACTTGCCAGTGTCAGGAATTGATCCACACATTTCATCGCATACTTTATCATTTTTGCAAGCAACACCAACTTCTTCTGTTGATACTATGGGTAAACCTAAAATCAATATTGTTTGATTCCACGATCAGTTGATTTGGAATTGTTAGTTTACACAAGCATTCGGCATAAAAGCATGAACTCTTAAAAATTTTAAAATAAGTAATGAGATAAGTATTATAAAATGTATATACCAGAAGAAATTAACAGAAGAACAACCAAGCAAGCCAATTTCAGTTGAGAAACTTTCTCCATTCTTTCAAATTTGTGCAGTTTGAACAAGACACAAGTGCTAAGAAGTTGGTATTTATGGTTTCAGTAGTGGTATGAAAGATCTAGAAATATGTGGTTGAACTTAACTATTTGACCATCTTCTTGAAAAGCTCCTTATTATTATTATATATTTTCCATAAAATTCGTTCAAGCTTTGAAAACAGGAAAAGTCTTGGATGTTTTGGAAGCACTGCTATTCAGTGTTTATTACATATATGTTTCAACCAATCATAATATAGAATATGGATATTCATGTGGCAAGTATTTAATTGAGAAGAAGTACTACTCCAAAACACCAAAGACCTTCTCTTAAAAACACAAATATGAAAAATATACTAGTTTATACATTTTTTTAAGTTGTAACCAAACACATTTATTTTTTTTTTAAAACAAACCTCAATGGCTTGAGACAACAGTCCTAAACAAAATGAAAACAATGGTTAGAAAACTTTACGATGGTGGCAATCTCCCTCTTTTACAATTGAAAGCTACAATGGCTTCACTTTTAAGCGATTGCATACATAGACATATGCAAGTTGTTCCATCGTTAGGATTTAGTTTTGGTCGAATTTTTTAAAAATTGTGATTGAAAGATTATTAGAAAATAATCACTAAAAATATCAGCACTCCACCATAGTGGTGTACCTACTTATCTAGTACCCCCTTGCGTTAGTTTTTATTTTATTTGTAAGTATATCTCCAATTCAACTCTATTTTTCCTAATTACTATTAGAAACTTATCTTATAAAATGATTAGATTATATATTTATTGAATAAATTGAAATTATTAGGGGACTGAAATATTATTACTATTTTAACTTATGTAAAACTTGTTATGGTTTGTCTAAAATGTCATTATATAATAATCCCATCAAGAATATTAGCAAATAACAAAACAACATAGTAACAATCAATACTATTTTCTTAATTTCATGATGTATTTCCTTCACAATCATACTTATTCTTTACTTTTTCTCTAAATCAAATTATTTTAATATTTCACATTCTCCATCACAGAAATTTCATAAATAATCTTTTTAATGTACAATTTTAATGATTTATGTTATAATTTTATTGTTGCGTTGTTGTTATTCTTTTATTAAATATATGTGTTAAGAATTTTGATATCGCGTTGTTTGATATATATGTTGTTTTTACTCTGTTATATAGACCGGCATTCACACAAATATTTATAACAGACTTATAAATTAGCTCCGAGGGATAAAAAGTCCTGTGTTACCCCCTACTGGTCCATGGATATCCTATGGAATTTCCATATATGATATTAGGAATATGAGACAACAGCAAGGGAAAAAAAAAAAAAAAGGTCAGCTAGAAAAAATCAAATACAGATATTTTTTTATTATACCCATTTGAACAAAGAAATAGGGCCACGCAGCTTTTATTCTTTTTCTTCTGCATTGTATATCTGAGATATGGGATTTGATTTTGTTACACGTTTTTTACGGTGGTGGTAATGGAGGAGCTTCGCTGTTCTTCTCCTCCTCAAAATTGACTTCTACAGGATCAAAGACAGAGAAGAAGACAATTCATTAAACATAAATTTCATTCTAAAAATTCGAGTACTGATTCACCAATTAATTAATGAAATGCAAATTACAAATGAGAAAATAAATTAACATATACCAAGGCAGTCATTGCCAAGTGTAGACATGCATCTCATGCTACACCAAATCCAGTATGTTAAAGCAACTTTTTTAAATTCACTTTTACAGTAATTTATTGATTTTTTTTAACATGCAAACTCGATAAGATACAGGGGTCTGAACTACATGTATATGACACGTACATATGTAACAACAATCTAGTAAAAATTTTATCCAAGCAGCACAATCAGAAGATAACCAGTAAGTCAATTGAATGAAAATAAAGAGCTAAAACCAATTTTAAATATGCTTACCTGGGCGATCAAGAAGGCCTACGGTCTAGATTGGTGGCATCCATAGAAGCAGAGCGTACATCATAATCTGTGAATTTGTGGATTGTGACTATGGAGGCCCTGCCCAATTAGTCAGCACTAATCAAGTTTTTTATTTCTTTATTTTGATCTTTCTTGAACCAAAATGCTGGTTCTGCCATGAATCTAATCAGTTTGTCTAAGTTATATTTTGTATTGGATTAATCTGCTTTACATATAATGATTATGTTGAATTTTGAAAAGGCATTTATTTCAACATCAAAAAGTAAAATGATATAACCAACCCAAGAAAAAAAAAAATTAAATGCAGATTTAGATTTAACATTCCTTATTCAGACATGTCGATATTCAACACATGTTCACCAAAATGATACATATATGATTATCAATGTTTTGGAGTGATGATCCTGAGAGAATTTTTGTTCTGCAAACTTTGCGCTCAGACATTCACATTTTCCATCGATGCACTTGCCACTGCCGGGAATTGATCCACACATTTCATCACATACTTTATCATCTTTGCAAGCAACAACAACTTCTTCTGTTGCTCCTTTGGGTAAACCTAAAATCAATATTGTTTGATTTCATAATCAGTTGATTTGGAATTGTTAATTTGAAAGAAGCATTTGGAATAAAAACAGAATCTTAAAATTTTCTGAAAGTAGAACACGAGATGAGTACGATAAAATGTTGTACCAGAAGAACGAATTAACAGAAGAACAACCAAGCAAGCCAATTTCAGTCGAGAAATCTTGTCCATTCTTTCAAATTCGTGCAGCATGAAGGAGAAACAAGTGCCGAGGAGTTGGTATTTTACGGTTTCGATATTGGTATGTATGAAAGATCTAGAAATATATGGTATGTTTAATTCATTATTCATAATCTTATCCATAACCATATCCTAAGAAATATATGGCAATGTGTTTGTAGCTTTGCATAGAGGTTATACTTGGAAAGATAGCAAGAAAATAGCCTAAACATATCTCAAATGGTTCTTTGATGAGATTTAGAAAAGATATATATGTAATGTATAGTTGTGATCATCAATATGGCAAGTTATGCGAGGCTAAATTATCCTTGATTGTGATGTTTTTAAATCACTCCTCTATATTCTTGGATACTTTCCATATTTATGTGACAAGACGTTGGGGAGAGGAAGTCTGGAATTGCTTTCTCATTTTAAATTCTGCATTTTGCAAAGCTTGATGTAGAAGCCCGTTAGCTTCTTTCCGCAGTCTGGTTGATAATGTCCATCTGGGCCTTTGGCCTGGTAGTAACAGTCAACCAAACAAGTGTTCCCCACCCCCATCCGGGGAGGACAAGAATCAATCTAAATCAACTCATTTTCATTTTCACTTAAAATAGCAGTGAAAAAAAAAATTAAAGGCCTTTCTTTTCAGTCAGATTCCAGGGCAACGATTGCTGAAAACAACTAAACATCCATATTCTTGTTATCATATATTCAAGAGTGACTCTCCAAAAAATAAATAAAATTATTATGTACTTTGCAGTCTCAACTCCTATAGTCTTCAAGTTGCCTATATAGGAAAACATCCTTAAGAAGCAGATCACTACCTTAACCAGCATAGCATCTAGAACAAAGAATACAATTGTCAACCCTCCATTTTATTATGTTTGAATTAGCAAAAGCATGAAGTCCATTGAAATTCAAATACTCCATCACGAACATCGTTAGTACACTTTTCTGCCACCTGCTCTATCACGTCCACCCTGAAATCCTCTAAATTTACCATAGATTCCCAACTTCCCTGATTCATTCTCAAACAAGAAATTTAACAATAAGAGAAACATGTCACCGCTTTAACAGATACTGGGTCCAGAACAAAGAGTACAATCTTTCGGCCTCCATTACCATTTTAGCATGCTACTCAGTTCTCACACCAATAAGTAAAAGCATAAAGCCTTTAGACATGCTCCATCACAAACTTGATTCCCGAATTCACATTCATTCACAGACAAGAAAACAAACATTATGACCGAAAGGAAAAATCTCACGATATACGTAAAAACATCCAAGAGTGACAAACAATTGATTGCGTGAAAAATCTCAGAACAGAGCAAGTTCAACCAAAGAGCCGGAATTACAATCAACTCGTTCAGATAAAATAATCCCTACCCCTAGAGATTAATACTTCAGCAATCCATCAAACGAAAACCAAAATAACTCAATGACAACTAAAGATTTCCATTAAAAACATATAATATGAACACAACAGACCAAAGGCCTAGTCGACAAATTTCATCAGACAAGAATAACCCATAAGAACAACTAAAAACCTAAAACCCCAACTAACAGAAACAATTGTCACTCAAATAGGCACATATCTCTTCACAGCATGCTTCCCAGCCACAGCCGCCGCAGCCGTGACACCACCAATAGCCCCAGCAATCGCCGCGGACCTCAAGCCACCGGCGGCCCGATAAATCGCCCCAGTACCCAAACCAGCCGCTACAGTGTTCAACAAATCATCAGAATCCCTCAAATAAATCAACCCACTTTCCATCCCAGCGAAAATCAACCCTAAAACACCCAACGAGTTCCCAAATCGCCGACCCACTTGGCCGCCGGAGTTAAGAACCCGGTTAACTCTCAGCTTGAGGGAATCAGACGGCTCCGCCTGGCGCAAGCCCTCGACGGATCCCTTGATTGCGCCCAAAACGGCGCCGGATAAGTAACCGGAACCCGTGTAGTATTGAAGGTTCTCGCCCCATGATCGGCGAGAATTGAGGGATTCTTCGTGAAAGAGGAACTCAGGGGATGTGGGGAGATTGTAGAGGCTTTGGATCGGAGCGTCGAATTGCTGGTAAGGATGGTATTGGCGGTAATTTTGTTCTTTGTTAGGGCTTTGATTTGATGATGAATCAGACATTGGAGAGATTCTTGATGAATGAAAGTTTTACTTTTTAGGGTTTTAGAGAGAAAGCAGGGGCAGGGTTTTGTTTGGTTTAGGGTTTAAGGAGAGAGAAATAAAAATAAACAAATAGAAAGATGCCTGCGTAAGAAACGTCGAGTTGACTCATTCAAGGTTTATGAGTTAGAAAAATCTTGTTTAAAAAGTTAAAATCTTTAGGGGCTGTTTGGGCTTTGGCCATCTGCTTCTCAAACAATCCAAAAACATACTGTAAACTGTAACAATGGGCATATATAATGGTTTGTGGTTTCCATCTCAAATATTTGTCACAAGTCATTAATTGTTAAGGGGTTGATTGATTACATTTCCCATTACTAATATCGTTCTCATATCTCGTTCTCACATAATCAGGCATTGCTCATTTTAAGTTTAGGTCTTATACGATTTTATTTTTGGATTCACTCGAAAATTTTTTATATTGTTTGGGTCTTATATATGATGGTCCAATTCTCAAATCATAGTGAATCTTTTAAGTGGATTTAAAAATAAAATCATGATACTTTGAACAGGTAATATCGTATTATGTAAGAATTGATTGTTATAAACATCTTAATTGTATGTATAATACACATTCATGATTACATATCAGTTGAGATATAAATTATGTATTTTATTTATATAAGTTAGTGTTTCTCATTAAATGAACATAAAACAAAAATTTGTACAACTTTTATGAGAGGAGAATTTAAATAACTCTCGTATTATTAGGAGATTGTACAAGTTAAATCAATATTTTCTTTTATTCTCGAACGAACTATGTATATATATTTTCCCATAAAAAAATGCTTGTCCTTTTTAGGGGAGAAAATTCTATTAATATCTTGTTAGTAAATGTTGTTTAAATGCTACGTGGCAAAAAATGTAAAAGCTGTTCGAAAAAATGCTTCAAATCTTTCTGAAAAAAAGTGTAATCCAAACACAAATTTAACAACAGAAGCAAACCAATGAGTTGAAGCTCTCTGTGCTAGAGCCCAAGTACCGGCTCCTCAAGACTTTTTCGTAGAGCCCATCGCTTGATAGGGATATTCTGAATGAACCCAGAAGAATTGCCAATGAAGCCACGGGCATATGGAATGAATAGAGGTAATTTTTTTTCTTTTGTTTTTTTAAATCACAATAAAGTAATATTTGACATTAGAAGTTTACATAACCTTCTTAGATTAGCTCTATAATGGTGCTATTGAGATATATAGGTCCACAAAACGGCTAATTTATTTTTTAATACTTAGAATAAAATCAATTCCTATAATACACACGAGATTACTCGTTGCATTGTAATAATTTTATTTGGTCAATGAGATGAATGAGATAAAAATCGCGTTTGGATTCTACTTTTAAATTAATGTTTGAACTATCACTTTAATTTAAGATGTTTGATGGATAAAAAGAGGGAGCATGATTAGATGTGCCTTCACTCAAAGTGTGCTCTCCTCGACTTAAGACACTAGAAATCAAGACACTAGAAATTAACTCAAGGATGATGACCACATATGCGTGGTAGGTTAAAGGACTCGCGAGTATAGGTTTGGATTAAGTCACCCTAAAGATTCGGTCAGAGGTCAATCCGTGGATTCTCTCCAAAGAATTGAGACACGAGGCCGATCCACTAATGGTCATACCATAATCTAGGAACAGCAGTTTCAGTTGTTTATAAAACCTTAGAAAATTCAAATCAAGTAAGTAATCCATTTCTCTCTACCACTAAACTCACTCTCTCTCTCACTCAAAAGTTCTTTCTTTCAGCTCTCTTCCTTTAGATTTTCTTTAAAGTTTTTTGTTTAAAGTAATTATAATTAAACCACGTAAATTGGGGTACAAGTTTTTCCAAAAAACCTAAATAACTGACTTGAGCCTTGTAGGATTCATGTTGAAAAAACCTCTTGCGTCCTCCTAACCGTTCTCTATGAACGCAGGGATTTTGCAAAAAGTGCTTGAGGTCAATACTATCTACTTGAGTGGAAGGCTACAGTGTTAAACCATCTCTCCAATAACAAATTTAAGTGTTGGCTTGGACACTGGCCACAAGCAAACCCAATTAGATTTCTGCATTAACACAAGAATTAATAACTAACTACAAAATTATAGACTAATCATTTGAGCAATATGAAACCTCTCGGTATGTAAAACTTAATTATTGAATTCTCATTCTATTTGCACTTTTTATTTTTGGTTACATAGTTAGATTTAATTTTTATCTTATTATAGTTGAATTCACAAACTAGGTTATGGTTAAAAAATTATATTTAAATTAGGCTTTTGAAATTGTTATGCAATCTTGTGGATTCAACTCATTAATTATCATTGTAAAAGTTCAAAACAATTTGAAACCAAGCAAGTGACTTTCTTTCCTCTCTCTCTCTCTCCAAAAATTTTCTTTTGTAAGTTTTTCATTTCTTCCTTACCAAATCTTTAGAGTGGAATTTCATTTTCTTTTTTGTTTTTTCGTTTCAGCATCTCCATCCTTCTGAGTTGATGACGGTTGTTTTATTTTAGCTTCCTCCTCCTCTGGGAGTGAGGAATGCCGCTGTGATCCATCCAGATCCTAATCTTTGATGGTTATAATATTAGTTTGTTGTGTTTTTCAGTGAATAAGCCTTCAATTTGGAGGGCAATATTTATAGCAAATATATTTCGGTGTCAGTTAGAACTTGGAAAGCCTAATTATATTGACGGAGACTAAATCAAAAGAGCCAAGGGAATTCTGAATGGAGCATCGAGCTCGAATTATGGCATCTAAAATTACCCATTTCTAAACATGCATGAATGGTTCCTCCAAATGCCATTTACGAGGAACAAATAATAAATTCAGATTAACAAGAGATAGTGGAAAACAAACCAAAAAAGAAAACAAAAAGAAATGTCTCGAATCTTAAGTGCTTCAATTTGGTGCATCTTTGCAGTACTTTTGGTTTTGAGCAATGAGATCCATATTGCAGAAGGAAATAAGATATATAATGATTGTCTCCATTATTGTAAAAAGGAATTGAGAAAAGATACTTTGACATGTTGGATTTGGTGTAACATGAGGTGCATGCCTTCACTTGGCAATGACTGCCTTGAAATTGGCGCTAGAAGTAAGAATTTTCTCAAAATTCTTTTGCAATTCCCTTTTTCTTCATTTTTCAGGGAAAAAGAATAATCACTTTCTCACAATTTGGCGAAGTGATCGTGAAATTTGTAAAAATGATCACGTAGATTTCATCTTAGATTTTATCTTAGATAATTTTATCTAGATTATACACTTAGGTTATTATAGTGAAAGGACATAGTTATTCGAAAAAGGATATTTGTGATTATTTTTAAAACAAAACAGTTTTCATGACCATTTCGTTAAACTATAAAGTATTACGATCGTTTTCTTTGATTATTAAAACAAAACAGTCTTCATGACCATTTCGTCAAACGGTAAGGTATTAAGGCCGTCTTCTCTAATTATTAATTTAGATTCTGTGCTTGAATTTTATGGTTGGAATTTTTTTTTGTACAATTTTAAATTTTTAAAGAATTCGGAACGCGGGTGGCTAGCAAAACAAAGAGGGCGAAAAGCCACTCCCCTGAAAGCATTTTTTTTCTTTTTTTTTTTTTAAGAATGAAATTAAATGTCTAACAGCAACTCATTGATTTTCGTCTTTGTCTTTGATGCAATAGAATCCACCGTGAAAGGGGGTCCAAAACCCGCAGAGCCGCCGGCGTCACCAGCAATAAAATCAGTAGCACAGAGTCCATTGCCACAGTTCTTTGAAGCAATGGAAAAGAATGCGACTACGCCCGAATTTAAACAATATTTAGATGCAATGGTTCCAAATCTTCCAAGTTCACCACCAATGCCTCGCAAAATCTAAGGCTAAGAAACTTAACTTGAGATTGGCAAGAAGAGGAGATGGGCCAAGAATCAATTATTTTACGACTTGCATTACACCAATTTTATATTTTCTGAAATTCAAATGGGTGTAATCTGTGAAATTCCGTTTTTATTTTTTGAGTAACACAATTTTTTGATATGAAGGATGGAATAAAATTTTGTGAAAATTAATTTATAGTTTCATATTATGTTTTCAATTCTAAAAGTGCTTCTGACTGAATCATTATTCTTTGAAAAAAAAATTATCAAGATTATATGTTACTTTTGTGAAATTTGGTAGCAACTCGGAATGCTAATTGAATCGTGATATCAATGTGAATTTTTCCATGAAAATTGAACAAAACATTCGTATTCTCCCAATGGTCTGTTTACTTGCCAGATTTAGGGATGAAAATCTAAAATCGGAATGAAACCCGCATTTACTTAATGAAATACAAGAATGGATGTGATTTATTAATTTGAGAATAAGGAATGGAGATCTGATTCCCAAGAGAGGGCTCATGAATTAGACTCCTATTCCCAGGATTTTCCATTATGCCCTCATTAATTTTTTATCATTCCAAAAATGCCCTCACTTCAAATAAAAAATATAAATGGTAAAAACTTTAAAAAAATCCCTAAAACCTAAACTCTCTCGCAGGAGGCTCCCAGTTGAATGCCATCGCAGCTGCTTCCATCACCATCACGACCAAACTCATCCACCATCTTGGTCGTTGCTAGTCCGTTGGTTGTGAACAACAGTTGGTTGCTAGTTTCATCTCCATTGGGCCATCTCGATTTTGTCTCCATCTCGGCTTTTTCCCCATCTCGTTTTGCCCCCGATTTTGTCTCTAATGGCAATGGTTCCGATCTAATAATGATGATGCTACTGACAATGATGATTTGTTGTTGCCATTGTTGTTGATGATGATGATGATTTTGATTTTTATTATTGCTGTTATATTTTTTTTTGGGGGAAATGAACTATGTTGTTGATGATAATTATTTAGGATTTTGATGATGATGGTGCTGATGATTATTATTATTATTATTAAGGACTTTTTAGTGATTTGTTACTATCTAACTTATTCCGATTCTGATTCATACAATTCAATTAAACAATTTATTCTAATTTCTATTCTCCATTCCGATTTCGGTACATTCCCATTCCAACTCATACCAATTTCAATCCATTATGATTCTCGTTTAATAAATGCACAATAAAAAAAAAAAGAGATTCCTATTAAAAAAGAAAATTCGAAATTAATTAAAATGGATGTTATTTGGTTGAGACTAAATTATAAATGGAGCCTCATTAATTAACTCTTGACCATTGTAAATTAAATCATTTTTTATCAACAACTTCTTCAACGTCGAAGACAAATGCCTGCATTATTTTTCCTCTGCATCTGTACATGGAAATGAAATCAATTTAAAATAACATTTCTTTTTAGAACCCCATTCTCACAATTGTGAGGTCACGGGTTTGAGCCCCTACAACGCATCATGAGGGTTTAATTTCTTTCCTCAATTTAAGTGAAGACAGTCTTCTCTCTTTCGAAATATGAGTGAAGTAGACGTCCCTCGAATATTAGTTTCGAAATGTCCTCAAATATTAGAGAGAGTGAAAATCTGAGTTATGCTATATAAGGTTATCAGTATATTAATCTCATGAAATAGTCTCATGTAATTTAAAAAAAAAATTGAGTTATAATCTGAAAGGGTGAAAATCTAGAGTGTGTTATATAAGATTATCAGTAAATTAATCTCATGAAATAGTCTCATCTAATTAAAAAAAATAAATTGTAATATGAGTAATAGTCTCATGTAATTAAAAAAATAAAAATCGGCTAGTTGAGAGCTCAAATATGAATGATCTGGTGCATCAATTATTAGGCATACAATATGTAAAACCAATCCTTAAAAACCGAAATAGAAAAAAAGAGGGAATTCAGATTCTTACAAGCTCACATGTCCGGCCTTATATTAGTGATGTGGACTATCGAATCTTAACACAGGATTGGTACCGATAAATTTCTTATGGTTCGATCTACACAATATGTATAAATATTAGCAACAATATCCAACTATCTTTTAAAATGACGATTTTCTTACAGTTGAATCTTAACACACGACTGGTACCGATAAAATTCTTATAGTTCAATATACACAATATGTACAAATTTTATCGATAAATTAAACTATCTTTTAAAAACAATTAAAAAGTTATGGTCACTGTTCACAATGGTATAATATGATATTATTTTTTAAAGCAAAGATTGGTCATAATATAGCATAAATTTATGTGACAAGGGTTAGCAAAAACATACACAATGTTATTTTATTTTTTTACAAAATAAATTATTGGATTCAGATTGATGAACGCCACATAGAATTCAAGTAAGCTTTTAAAATTCTAAAGTTACTCAAAATAAATAATTAAATAATTAAAGTGTGTTTATAATAAATTCAACCATCATCATCATCATCATTGTTTAATTTTTTTTTTTTTTCCCCTTAATATGAAATACCCAGAGCTTGATCGCTAGCTTTATGGCAATATTCCCTTGGCTAGATCACTTTGCTGCAAAATTGAGTAGACCCTTAAAATGCCCGCTAATAATTTCAAGCAATGTGATGTGACGTTATTATCCTCAAATGGTAAGGCCAGGCCACACTGGGTCCCCCAAAAATTGATGATCGGAGGCTGTACAGCGCCTTACTGTAGCCCCGCAGAAGCATGTGAAAATTCCTCTCCCTCTTCCTTAAATAAAATTGGTCCCATTCTCTGCATGTCTTCACGTGTCCTGCCATCCCCATTGCCGTTAATTTACACCATCATCAGCATCAGCAGCCGCTGCATAGGATTCTAAGGACCCATGAATTTGGTACCCAAAATGTGAAAAATAAAAAATTGAGAAAAAAAAGAATCATTTATAAGTATCATTTTCAGACATAAATTTAATTCCCACTCTCAATCTTGGCAAGTGAGATGCATGCTCCAATTATATAAAACAAAACCCATGTAACTTTGATTCAAACAGTGCAATAGAGAGTTCACACTTCGCAGTGTCTTTACGACAAGACAAAGTTCTTGATAAATGAAGAGATATATAGATAGATAGAGATAGAGAGAGAACATAGAACATTAATTGGCAAATTCACACACAGTGACTTTTATTGAGCAAGAGGGTAAGAAAGAAAGAAAGCAAAAGAAAAGAGGAGAGAAAAATTAATAATATTAGTAAACAAAATTAACATCATGTTTGATGAAGTGCCTGCAGACCAGTTGCACCAATTCATAGCTGCAGCTTCAAGAACATCAGTAGTACCCTTTCCTCTTTCTTTCTCTACTTCATCTTCTTCATCGTCTCTTCACCTTCATCATCACCATCGTCATCATCATGGCAGCTCATCTTTCCCTGCTAGTTTTGATCCTTTTAGTAGTACTACTACTTCACAACAAGTGCAGCAACCCCATCAGTTATTGCACTCATTGCAGCAGCAGAAGATTAATGGAGAGAAAGAAGAGAATAGAAGCAGCAGCAGCAGCTTGGTTGGTATGAATTTGGAGATTGTTCAAAGAGATCCAGCTTGGTCACTTGATGAGCTACTTGCGCTGTTGAGGATCAGATCTAGCTTGGAGAATTGGTTCCCAGAACTCACTTGGGAACATGTTTCAAGGTACAGATACGTATATATGTATGTATGTATGTACGCGATTCTTTTTCAATATTTTAGTGTTTATATATGATGAATTATGTATGTATATTCATGTTGCACAGTTGCGGTGTCTCTTCAAATCATCATGAAATTTTGTGAGTTTAATTTTTTTTTTTTTTTGAAAAGTTTGTGAGTCGAATTTTTGATTGTTTAGTGACAGTACTTTCTTTTTGAATTGGGATCTTCAGCAAAAAAATAAATAATAATAATAATAATAATAATAATAATAATAATTTGAGATAGGAGAGAGAGTGTGTTTATATAAAGAAAGCAGTCCTGCATATTTTATTTCATAATTGAAAGTTGGCAAAATAGAGAGTATTAATAAATGCCGATGGTGGTTTTGGTTTCATTCGTTTATGTTGTGTGTGTTGTATGAGCAGAAGGCTCGAGGAGCTTGGGTACAAGAGAAGTGCTGAAAAGTGCAAGGAAAAATTTGAAGAGGAGAGCAGAAACTTCAGTACCGTTAATTACAACAAGAACTATAAGACATTGTTTAGTGAATTTGATGATGAGGAACAAGAGCTTTTTCATCAAGGACAAAATCCTCCTCATGGTCATAATGTTGCTGATGAAGCAAACAAAAAGATGGATCAACAACGACCAAGAGAAGAGGAAGAAGTAGAAGAAGACAAGATCATGGAACAACAAGCTGAACATCCAAGAAATGATCAAACGGTTGCAAACAAATCATCATGTCATCATCATCAGGATAAAGAGAGATTATCAAAAGGGAAGAAGAAGAGAAAATTGATAGAGAAGAACTTTGAGAAGTTTAAGGGGTTTTGTGAAGACATTGTGAAGAAGATGATGGCTCAACAAGAAGAGATGCATAACAAGCTGATTGAAGATTTGGTTAAGAGAGAGCAAGAGAAAGTTGCAAGAGAAGAAGCTTGGAAGAAGCAAGAGATTGATAGGTTTAACAAGGAGCTTGAAATTAGGGCTAGTGAACAAGCTACCGCTAGTGACAGACAAGCAACTATAATCAAGTTCTTAACAAAATTCTCATCATCATCGTCGTCGTCATCATCATCAACAAGTGAAGAAAGTGGAGTTAATAAGCATAAGGTACCAAACATTTCAACTCCTAATCCTCTCACTTCATCTAATTCTTTAATTCTTGCTCAAAACCCTAATCAAACTCAAAATCTTGCACCTCAAAACCCTAGATCAAATCTTGCTCCAACCATTATTCCAAAAACGCAAACTTCATCAACAATAGCCGTATCTCCCAAAAACCCTAGTTCCCCCGCTACCCATAACAAGCCATTAGCACCTACTTCAACTCCAATACAAAATAGTGCCTCTCAAACGCTTATAACATCCAATGGCAAAGATGACATAGGCAAAAGATGGCCAAGAGATGAAGTGTTGGCATTGATAAACTTGAGGTGCAATCTCTACAACAATGGTGAGGACAAGGAAGGAGCAGCAGCGAGGGTTCCTCTATGGGAGAGAATCTCACAAGGGATGTCAGACTTGGGTTACAAGAGAAGTGCGAGGAGGTGTAAAGAGAAATGGGAGAACATAAACAAGTACTTCAGAAAAACAAAGGATACCAACAAGAAGAGGTCAATTGACTCTAGGACATGTCCTTATTTTTATCAATTGAGCACTTTGTACAATCAAGGCACACTTGCAGCACCCTCTGATGGGACGGAGAACCGCTCGGCCGCCTTACCGGAGAACCATCACGGCTCTTCTCAAGGTGGTAATTCTAGTACTCATTCAACAATGCATGTTGCTCAAGGTGAGAAAAATTTGGTTCAAGTATCTCCAGCTTTAGATTTTGAATTTTGAATTTTGAATTTTGAATTTGCAAATTTTTATGAGTGCATTTTGCTATCTAATAATATAGATAGTCCAGCATTTTACTGAATTAACATATTAGACAGTACATTTTGTTAATCCTTTTTTTTTTCATAAATAATATATTTGGCTTGGAGGATATATGTAGATTGAACTTGTATTGTAGTGAGCACCGACAGTACAAGAAAATTGAGTAATAAATTTCAGGAATCAGGATTGGTCTATTATAAGTTTAGTTTCAGAATTGGCACCATTTGTGTTTAAAATTTTCTATTTCAAGACAAGTTGTAATTTGCTACATGTGAGAAAATACATTCTTCAGAGACATCATATTTCAATGATTCTTACCAAATAAAATAAACAATTTCGATGAAAATTTTGGAATTTTTTTTTTAATTCAAAGGAATTGAAAAGGGTTTTTAATTGATTCAGTAACAGTGTAACACCGAGGCGATGTTTGAAATAAGAATCAAGGAGCATTGTTGAAGTAAGAATCAAGGCACCCTTATAACTGGCAAAGGCTATTGCCACTCCAAGTTTCTTTTCAGATGTTAAAACTTGGCCTTATTATGTTTGTGAATAACTAAGAAGGAGATGCAGGAATTCTATATCAAGAAAGCACTTACTCTCATCACCGTTTTGAAGATGACGAAATGATCAGAAGTGATTATATATGACTGAAAATTAACACACACGCGCGAGCTTATGCTAGCCTCTTGAAGAAGATCATAAACGTATAGACATATATCTTAACCTAGGTCTTCCAATCTTATTTTGACTGATATAAATGAATATCAAATGTCCCTTGAAGAAGATTATAAACATATAGACAATTGTTTTTACCTAGGTCTTCCAATCTTATTTTGATTGACATAAATGAATATCAAATGTTCTTGTTGACACATATTCAAATTTTTTTTTAAAAAAAGGACAAAAATCCTCATAGAAATAAAGCAAACCTGCAACTACTTATTTTTTGCTTGAAGTCTGAATATTAATTATTTCTAAACATAATTTACTTTGTCTGTTTTATATAACTTATGTCTTATTATAATATCTTATTATAAGATGTTTAGACCTAAATGAAAAAAGTTAAATATTTTGATTTTTATTTGAATGACAAAACATAGTTTTATATTTTCTCTCAGTAATTACCCCATTAAATAAATTTATTTCTGATTTTGCAAACTCCTTTTATTATTTTTCTTTTGTTTATCAACTTCCCCTCTCATTGTTTGGTGTGTACCGGGTATTAAACTCTCAATTTTTTTTTAAATTTTTTTAACATGAATGAGAATTTTAAATATAGTAGGCCTTTAGGCGGGGGTATTTTATAACATATCCATCTCTTTATGTTTATAATTTACTATTTTAATGATAGATTTTGAATATTATTTAATACATTAATTTTAATTCAAGCGATTAAAGAATTCTTGGTTGGCTTACATAATTAACAAGAAAAAAAATAATATAATATATTCAGAATAACATTATAAGTAATATATATATTAATATAAAAAAATATATGTGTTAGATATAATTTTTATTTTTCATGCTTTAAATTACACATTATTATTTTTTTTATTAATAAAATAATTTATTTATAACTAGTCGAGCGTTTAATAAATAAATGTAATTATTCATCATATTTAAGAGTGTATATACGTCAAAATATCATATTTAAAAAAATTTCTTTTTAGAAAACAAATAACTTAACACTTGTATTTAGATATTGTAAAAAGAAAAACAAATGTGTCACTGAAACCTATTAAAATTTTAACTAAATTCAGATCCATTTAAACTTTAAAATTAAAAAAAAGCACAAATGCTACATAACTTTATTGAAAATTAAATTAAATCTGATCTCTATTTAATTTATTTATACAAATTGTTTTTTCAATCTGAAACTTTATTAAAACAAAGTAACGCCGAGAATTTATCTCATAAAAAATGTCTCAAAATTTTGTTATAACCTCTAGGCTAATGACTTATGATGATATAAGACTTGTAGTTAAAATATGATTAGACGTGAAGTCAAAATTTCAAGTTAAATTAAAAGAGTGGAAATAGCAAAATCACAATAAATTCATCTGTACGACACATTTTGTTTTCTACCACACGATACATTGACAACACACGCGGGTACATGACACAATGTGTTTTAATCTCTTGCGAATTTGGGACCCACCCACATGATCAGAGATCAGAGAGAGAGAGACATCAAAACTGGGCCGTTCATTTGTCTTTTTACATCAGAGATCGAGGCTCCAAGTGGGGTCCCTCGTTTTATTATTATTTATCTCTGGCTTGCTGAGATTCCTTGATTCAATGCCACCCACACATCAACGTCACATGTAGGTGGTCTTTCCAAGATCACCAAAGCTATATTGTAAGTATCCAGCATAAGTTGAGTTGATGCACGTGCATCATCACGTGGGGTCCACTTTTTTTTAATCAGACGGCTCATAACTGGTGGGTTTTTATTTGTTGTTGAGTGCGTGTTTGGATTCTGAAAAGTCAACATGATCAAAGTGATCTCTATCCCTATTTTGACTTATTATTTTTATTTTATCCCTTCTATTTATTTATTTACACTTGTGGTAGAATTTTTATTTTTTTTACTTTTATAGAATTTTCCGTTTAGTTGTTTACTTCTACTCTCTGTTTTTAAACCTTTGGGCAAGTTGACTTTGACTAAGGTTCAAAAGGAGTTTTATTTTTGTTTAAAAAATTAAAAAAAAGGGGGACAAAAAGTTATTGCTTTGTAAGTTGGGTCACATTCTCCCAGCCCAAAAGCAAACAACTAAGGCCTTTGGTAGAGAAGATCCAAAAGCTGTTGATTTGAAGTTGGGCTTTTTGTCTTTTTTGTCCTTTTTGTTTGATCACACTCCATTGATAGGTTAATTTGGAATAAATGGTCTTTTAGTTCTACAGGAAATTAATTATCAAGTTAACCTCTGTACCTTTCAAAAAATTAGTCGAAATATTCTTATTATATGCGTTTTCCTATAAAATTTATCTAATTATTATCTATATTTATATGTAAATTTTATTTAAATTTAATTTATATATTCTTTTATCATTTAACGTATTGAACAAAATCAATAGGTATATTTTGAAAAATAATTTAATTTTATGCACTGTCAATCGGAGTATAGATTCTTTTTTCATGCGGTGTCATTATAAATTTTTAATTGAAAAAAAAAAAAGAGGATCGCTCGATGCAATGCTCACACGTGTGTCATTTATCATTGATCATTCAGGACAAGTTTAGTAAAAATTTCCTTTTATTGCTTCAAATAATTTCCCAGTTAGGCCAACAAAGTTGTTGATACATCAGAAGTAATATAATCAATTATTGTATATGACATGTGTAGTTAAATTTAAAATAACTATAAATTGCACTTAGTTTTTTAAAATAAATGAACACATAATATAATATTATTTATTTGTTATATTACCGATGTGGTACATTTGATACATTCTAAAATTTCTCAGGATGAATTCAAAATACATCAAATTTTAGAGAACATTTTACAGTCTGGCGAGTGGAAATTTAAAAAAAAAATCTAATTTTAACTTTCAGAGAGTACAAAATCAGAGAAAATAATACCTGAAGAGTTAAAAGGAATTATTGCCGACATGGCATGTAAGTGTAAGTGCTTTAGTTGAAAATGGCTCATATCATATCATGCATTGAAAAGCTTCCAATAGGTCAAAGTATTTGCTGTTGGAATCTGTCACTAAAATCACTGAGCATAACCTCCAACTGTCTATTTAATTATTAACCTAAGTGCTTTTAATTCCTAAACCCAAAATTCACCTACTTATTTGTTGATAGGGAAGCATTTATAGTATTAGCTTTTAGTTTACACCTTCTCTTACTTCAGCTGTAGTCCTAATGTTGCTATATATGCATAGACTCATCATATCAAAGAAAGAGTATACACAACATAAAAGTTAGATGATTATATCACAAGAGAAAAGGGAACCAAAGACTCAATATTTATTCAGAAATTAATAAAGACCCAGTTGAGTGATATAGAGTAGAAGCCATGGAATTAATTAGCTTCAAGGCTTATGACGTTGGGTGTAGATGTAGTCCAAGTGAGCCTCTGAAATGATTCTTCTCTTCAAGCATTCTTCATCTCCGTTTTCACATATTTCTTTTTCCATTAGCTGCTGTTTATAAATTCCCCAAAATAGCAAATGAATTAATAATCTGTTTTCTCAAAAGCAGTAAGAATATGTGTGTACACACACATACACACACATAGACAGGGAGTTTATACTTGCTTAGAGATCAAGTAATGGAAGGAAGCATACATTCATTGATTCAATTTCCTCCATCTGTTGAAGCGAAATTTCACCACTAAGTTCCTTGAACTTTTTCTCCTCTTGCCCTAGAAGAAGTGAGGAAAAAGAAAGCATCTATTAGTTAGTTCGACTGATAAAATTTCTTATAAGTTCAATCCCTATTTGTATGATTAGGGTTTTTTAAGGATTTGATTTATATTCAAGGAATATTTCGAAAGGAAAAAGAAAATCTGAAGACAATCAAACAACTGAAACATGAAGAGGAAGTAAATGAGGTCACCTCGTTTGGTTGCTAAGAAACTGGTAGAAGCTTTTGATTTGCTGAAAATGAGAAGGATGAGGATGAAAGCACTGAAATGAATTTGAAGGCTGTGCTTCATGATGTCTAGCTGCTTAACACAACACTCACAAAAAGAGAGGAGATATTAAAAGGTTTTGAATTGAATTGAATTGAATTGTTGGGAGTTGAGGTGGTGGAAGAAGAGGCAGCTAGAGGATGGACATAAATACTTGCAAATTAAGAAAGCAACTGATGTAAGTCACATGAGGGGGATTTCAAAGAAGGCAATCTATTTACCTTAGCGGCTTCAAATTGTGGCCCAACACTATCCTCTTATAACACTAAGCCCCAAATTCCATGCATGTGTTGTGTGACAATGGTTTATTTGTGATCAGAGACATGAGCTTTAATTAGTTTAGTCTTTATCTGCTGCAGTGGTCCTAGCAAAGTCACAAAGATTAAGGAACATTAATTCAAAAATCAATATAATAGTAGGGGTTGATAGAGTCAACAAAGTCAACCTTTGGACATGCTCACACTCACAGATGCCGCGCATTATCACTTTTTTTAACTCAAAAACACTAAAAACAAACACATCCCTGTCCGCAATTGTATCACAGTATAAGCAATTCCTGTCAGGTGTGGAAACGGCAGCTCTTTTTAGTCTTTTTAAATCCATCCTCTTTGCCATCGTACCAAATTCTAATATTTGGGTTTGTGATTTGCTATCCCAATAGTGATGCATTAAATATTAGAATTATTTGTGGATTATGCTTCTCTTTTGGAAGATTTTGAATCTTTCAACAAAAGGATAAATAAATAAATAGGACAATAGTAAAGAAAAGGGCATTGGTGGGGTTAGATTCCGTGATGACATATGTTTATTACATTTGCAGAAGCGATAGCAGCTACGACCAAATGTGCATTTCATACTAAAAAGCTTCTAAAGTTTGTTGCTGCTTCAGAAAAACCTCATAAGTGCCAATTACTCCACAGAAAGTTCTTCATAAACCAATATAGATTACTAAATGGAAAAGATAACATACGACATAAGCTGTAAACTTGAAGATTCTGAATTTCTCTGTGTATGATACAAAAAAACTGCAATTAACCATAATATGACTGCATCATCCTCTTCACCTTCTAAAGCCAAAAGAAATCAGTGATGACGGTCCTATTTCAAAGTACCTCCAAGGGAATACATAGGTACCTTTACAATTATTTTTCAGTAAAACAATCAAGAAATTCCTCAGTTGTACAAAAAAGTATAAACTAGTCCTATAATAATTGTTCCTATTATATTCCAAAATTGACAGTTGTGAAAATCCAATTTGACTTCTGTTAACTGTAATGCTAGATTCGCAGGAGTCAGGGCCATTGTTACCAACCCCCATGGTGACATAACGGGCATTTCGGACAGGTGCAAGTCAAGTGGCTGACCAAGAACAGAAAATTTTCATCGGCTAAACAAAAATGCAGGGTCAAACAATCAAATAACAGGAGTACTTAAATAAATCCTTGAAGATATTACTAACAGATATTTCTCAGCACTCAATACGAACAGCGCCACTTTCTGATGAAATAAACCTGGGTTTTATTAGCACTTGCTCCAAGCACTGGATGATGTCTCCAACCTGGAAATCATGCCAATCATGTATCACAAGTCCACACTCATTACCCTTCGCTACCGTCTCCACATCCTGCTTCTCCCGCTTAAGGGATATGCAAGATCCTTCAAACACAACTTCCCCACTTCTTAGAAGTCTCATGGTTGATGACCTTGTGACACAACCATCAATAACGCGGCAGCCTGCTATCTTCACATCATCACCCTTGGCCTTGCTCCTTCCTTTAAGCTCAAAGATATTCAGCACCTCAGCCTCGCCAGCGACCTGTGTCTCAAAAGTCCCAGGAGCCTTGTCTACTACCAAATTGCCAAAGTCATCCAAAAGGTGATATATTACACTGTGGATCAATATCTACACACAGAATAAAAAAAATATAAAAATAGGGCCAAAATAAGTTCAAGCATCTAATTCAACTTCCTCATATGAGAACTGAGGCAGAGTCGAAAGTAAGAGTACCATATATCAAGTACCTTTATACCAGCTTGGGTTGCTGCCTGACTGACAGAAGTAGGCGGACTCTTCACATTGAATCCAACTATACATGCTCCACAGGCTTGTGCTAAGTCTACATCAGACTGGGTAACAGACCCAACACCAACATGGACAACATTCACAAAAAGCTGGACCAAAGTTAAAGGGCATACCAAAAAAGATAAGATCAGTGAGCAGGCTGAATTCAAAAGAAAATAAATAACAAATAAAATTAGTGAGTAGAGGCAGTAGTTCTGCTTCACAGAGGTTTTCCAAGTATTGTATTGTTCTAAAGAACCAGATTTGGGGGGGCAAAAAAAAAATGGATATGAATGACTGACTGCCCTTGAACATTCTGAGAGACCTAACAGTGATCATCAATCAAAGTACAAAATTACAAGCAGGACTTTCCCAACAACCGAAGAGTAAAAACATCATCAAACTCAGGTGAAAGTCTATAAAGAACTCTCATACCTGGGGACTATTTAAAGTTTTCAATGCATCTGTCACAGCTTGGACGGTGCCCTGCACATCTGCTTTTACAATTACTGGCATTTCAGCCCTCTTAGGCACATCTTCTGATGGTTCCAAATTTTCCGTCCTTTCCTCATTAATCTTCCTTAGCCTATCTTTCTCAAATTTCTTTTTCCTCCCTGAACTAAGCATTCTTGCTCGCTCCTCAGAAGCCACAACAATAATATCATCACCAGCCATTGGAAGTCCCTTCAGCCCTTCAATCTCAACTGGCATCGCAGGTCTTGCCTTATCTGTCGACTTTCCCACCATATCCCTAATAGCTCTTATTCTTCCCCACTCATGTCCCACAACCACATGCTGCCCACAAACCAAAGTCCCTGCCTTCACAATTGCAGTAGCTAATGGACCTCGTCCCTTGTCAAGCCTTGCCTCCACCACATAAGCTTGAGCAGGCCCATCGACATGTGCCTTTAGATTCATCATTTCAGCCTGAAGAAGCAAAGCCACCTCCAAATCATCCAATCCAGTTTTCTTTATAGCTGAGACTTCAACAACCTGAACCTTCCCACCCCAGTCCTCCAGCTCCAAGCCCTCTGCACCAAGCTGATTCTTTACCCTCTCTGGGTCTGCAGCTGGTTTATCACATTTATTAATTGCAACCACAATTGGTACATTAGCTGCATTTGCATGGGCAATGGCCTCAAGAGTTTGGGGCATCACCCCATCATCAGCAGCTACAACAAGTACAACTATATCAGTGACTGCTGCACCCCTTTTTCGCATCGCACTAAATGCAGCATGGCCAGGGGTGTCAAGGAATGTGATTGATGCCCCACTTGACATGCCAACAACAAAAGCACCCATATGTTGAGTTATGCCTCCAGCTTCCTTGGCCACTAGTGATGTTTGGCGTAAAGCATCTAAAAGTGACGTTTTCCCATGGTCAACATGACCCATGACCGTTACAACCGGAGGCCGCGGTAAAATTTCTGTACCTTCATTGGAATGTATCCTCCTTGCATTGAAACCAAGTTCCTACAAAACCACTCACACTAAGGATTCTCCATTCAACTTAATTTTACTCTTGAAAATCTGCCAGGTGCATATGATAAAATATAGATAATGACTACCAAAAAAAAATAAAAAATTAAAGCATATACATTGATGGGGTCCTGCTGGCAATATATGATGCAAAACAAAAGTGCAGATTTCTTTCTTTTATTTTCTTGAGGGGAATGAAGAATTAGGTAAATTTCAGTACAATAATCAATGTGGTATCTAAAGTTGTATGTAAAAATTATACAATAATTTGCATCCAGGAAGAGGAAATACCATGACAACCAGCTCCGCCACATCGATGCTTAGAGGTTCAAACTCTGAGTCAATCTTTTCCCCAACATTTACAAGAATATCCTGTAGAGTGGTTATTGATGCACCTGATTGCTTTGCAAGCTCAACAACAGCCATGCCTTCAAATATGTCGACTGTTTTATCTTGTGAGGATTTAATAGTTTTTTTGGGTTTAGAAGGTACATATGCAGCTTCAACAGGAGGTTTCCCAATTTCCCTTTTTCTAAACTTCCCTTTGTTGCTCTCTCTCCTGGCTGTCTTGAGACCAAACGAGTCCTCATCTCTTCTTCTGGCCAAAAGTTCAGGGCTTGCATGAAAGCACCTAAATAAGTTCAGGAAGTGATTATTTCATCCAGACTTGAGACAAAAAACTACTACACATTCTTCAGTTATGCAAAGGCAATAAAATCACACTACACTGATTACCTATACCATGAAAAAAAAATATATATCTTGACCAAAGGCCTGTTGTCAGAAATATCCCCAGGGAAAAAAAAAAATTCCATGTAACATAAATATAAACATGATTATTAAATGGCACTTAAAGGTGTATTAGTGAAAGATCACAAGCAAAAGAACAATAAATCTTTAAGAGTCCATTCCCCGTCCCTGTGGAAATATTTCATGCATGCTTGCAATGACAAGGGTCAAACTACATTTGTAGCACTTGCTATTATTATGCCACTGCTAACATTTTAGGGCATCACATTTCAAGAGAAAAGGGTAAAGAGGGGTGATAAACAAAATAGTCCTAAACAATAAACCCAATAGATGAAGCCTTTACCAAATCTACAATTATCATAGATAGCCCTATAGATCCATTAGGGTTGTATCTACATCAAATGCAGCATGAATGTTAAATCATAAAAGCAAGTTAAGGCTTACACATCATAATTTTATTAATTGCAACTGTACCGCCATGCATTACTAATTTTTTCAGCATCGGATGCTATGACTTACAAGTCAATGATATGAAGTATTCAACTCATTTCAAAAGCGATATTGCCAGAAGGGGCTAAATTTTGTATTATATTTCAGTTCCAAGGATAGACAGGCTCCAATTTTCTTAGCTTCATCATAGAAACAAAAATCAACCAAATGTTGTTTAAGCACAAAAATATATGACATCAAGGCATGGTCTTCATGGGAAATGACAATGAAGAAGTTGTGGATAAGCTTATCCTTCCTTGGAGTAGTAAAGAAGCAGCCATGACAAAACAGGACGAGCAAGAAAGATGCTGTTTACCGTATTAGAGACACTTTCGTTGATACATCATGATAACCAGACCCTCTCAAACTCGAGCAGGAAGACTCTGCATCACAAAATTTGAGAAGTCAGAATCTTTGAAAAGTCGAATCATGAAATTTTCATCATATAATTGTTGTAAGCCCTATAACATTTTAAACAAGCATTATTGTATCCTATACCTTAAATATGATGCCATCATAAAAGTACCATCTAAATCACGGTAATGGGGTCGGTTAGTTGAGGTCAAACATATGATTCACATTAAAATAGTTGAAACAACCCATGCATATTCTCGCTAACTATGAATGCTTACCTGCTGAAGCAGTAATAGAGCTCGGCTCATACTTTAATGATTTTGAAGCTACAACTCTAGCATTAGCACTCTACAAAATGAAATTCAGTTTTATTTACAAATATTGTTATAGAAAGATAAAATATGAATAAAATTTCAGAGCAAAACGCCCAAAAGAATCAACTTTGTAAAAAGGAAACATCAATTAAGCTTGAAAAATCAAATTTTTTCAATTACCCTTTTCAGAATCTGTCTCCAAGCCATTCACCAATCTGTGTAAAATTTAGTGTATGCAAGGAGAGGGTATCAGGTGTCCATTAAATTAGGGTTTATGAAATTGATTTAGAATTTTTTTGGTGAATCGAGGGAGACGACGCACGGGGAGTGGCAGAGGGTTTGGGATTTTTCTGGAGTATAGAATGAGCAATTCGTTTGAAGAGCTTTGGGCTAATGACAACAATAAATGGGCCGGTCCGGTTCGGGTCGGGTCGGATCCAAAATTTATTACAAAAAAGAATGAGTTGACTGGTACTATTAGTTTGATTTTTGAGCCTAAATCTCCAGATTGTACCGTAACTATACGAATTGATCCTTGGTTGTATTAAGAGAAGAAAAAAAAAAATTGTCAATCACATTTATTTAGTTAAAAATGTAGTTCATCCTCTAATGGGAAGCAGCTTCCTTCTAAACGTAAAAATAGTAATTTGGGATACGCATGGTAGAACTAATACTGATTGATTTTAATAAGTCTTTGATGGTAAATATCAATGATATTGTAATTGTAATACATTAAAAATAAAAGGGTGTAGATGATTTTTTTTTTCAATTATGGAGAAATTAAAATAGATAGCAAAGCCTAGATGGAAATTGGTTGGACTAAGTTCACAATTGAAATGCCATACTTGATCATGTTGTGCACATTAATGCGTTCCTTTTCTTTTATTACAAGTAGTTCACAGGTGGTACAATGATTTCTTTAATAATTTTAAACACCTTTTGTCCTTCCTTGTCCTTCTAATTTAGTTGTAATTACTAATATTTGATTCTTTAATTTTCTCCGGTATTTATAGTGGACACTAATGGTTTCTGATATGAGTGTTAATGATAAATTTCTAAGAATTTTGTGTGTACGTATTCGAACAATTTCGAATCGAATTTGAGGACGATTTGGTCGTTGATTGAAGTCATATAGTTCGTTTAAAATCCAGTTCAAGTTATAGTTCATTGAGTGAAGTGCTTACAAACATATAAATATTTCCATAATTTTTCTCTTGTGCGGGTCTCACCCCTTTTAGCGCTTATAGGCACCGTTGTAAAGGTTTGCAGATCAACAATGGTAAATGAAGAGCTTAAATATTAAAAATTTGGCTGATCAGGAGGTTGAATCCATAGTAATATTCGGTGCTGCGAAACATCCCAATCATAAATTTTTGAAATCCGTGGGCATGGAGTGCCATTATCATTACCAGTCGCACCGGCATGGTAGAACGAGCCATCGTCGTAGCATCTCCAATGATGCACTGTATTGGCTAATCCAGTGGCCTCTTCCACAGGAAACAGTAATGATGTATCACTATCACCCAAGAATAGTGACCTATTATTCAAGCTCTTAACTTCAACCCAGTAGTCCTCCTCCTCATCCTCCTCCATTAATGCTGATTTTGATGGATCAAATTGAAGCCTGTAAAGAACATACCCCTCTGGAAGATCATATGCATAATGTGATATTAACAAATATTTCCCATCCCATTCCGAAATGTGAGCAAAACTAAGCCCGCAGCGGGTTTCGTGTATGGGAGGATATGGAAACACTTTCCACTGTTCTTGTGCAACAATGAAAGCACCCACGGAAGAAACACCAAATAAACAGTAAACAACTCCATTCACATATGCAGTATCGAAGTTAAAATCTGGTAGGATGTGTCTATCAGGGTATAAATGATCACTGATGCTAAACCGAAGGTCAGTATTCCATGTAGTGTCTCCAGGTCGACACATCATGATGCGTACTTGTTTGCAAGTCTTATTTAATAATCTCAGCACGAAGACCTCGCAATCTTTTGATTCCGGAGACGAAGTAAATGTTATTGCTAGAGACTCATGCATTTTCCTTGGCAAACAAGGAAGTTGAATGATTTCCCATGGAAAATCCGGAAGTTGAATGATTTTATTAGCGAAAGGAGAGTATAAGGAGAGCGAACCATACGTAACAGAATTTTTTTCTTTCGCGACAAGTAACCAACCATGTCTTGAAGCAAGAACACTTGTCCCTGCACCGAAAAGACGCATGGTGGTTTCATTATGAATGGTGTATTTACGTTTGTGAAAAGGGTTGTAGAGATGGCACGAACACTGTGAATCATCGATGGCCATCATCCATGGCAATTCATCGGCATATTTATATTTAAGTGCCCCAGCCTGATGAATCTTTGCTTCTCGCCAACTCTTGCATACTGCCCGGAAATATATTTGATCTGCGTAGGGGAGATGATTCATTATTATGCATACGATGTCATCTGGTAGATTCGACCAGGAACACGATGAACTTGATGATGATGATGAATTCTTTTCAATCCGAATCTTCTTCTTCTTCGCCTGGACTCTAGTGATAGCCATATATTGCAAAATCAAACCAAGGGCTGTGAGCCTGTGATTGACGACCTTTTTGAGCAATTTCTCTCTTCCTAATTTGATGGGTATATATCATGTGTGTGTGTGTGTGTATGGATATAGCATTACATGTGTGATAAAAACTTCCTTACGCTAATAGGATAAGGATTTGAAACCATAGGTATTATTGTTATTATTTTACAAGGAAACCCCCATGTAAAATCATGAAGTTGGTTGAACAAGTACACCAACCACAACACTTTTCTTCGTAGTCTATCATAATCATTAAATAATAATGTAAGAAAACATATGTATTAAAGATCCCTAGCTAAAGCAAAGATAGTTGATATTCCGAATTTATAAATAGCATGATAATTATCAGTGTTAAATTATTTTATGGGAAAAATGAGGATTATCATTTTATTGTTTAAAGAAATTAAGCTAAACTCTTCTTATATTTTAAAGTAGGTGCAAACCCCCTTTGCAATTATAGCGGTATTACTTTTATATTTCATTTTATTATTCTATCCTTATTCTTGATGTAAGTCAGAATCTAAATATTTTGAGAATATTTTTTATTTTTATGGAAAATGACTTACATATACTTAATGCTTAAATTAACTTAATAAAGAATTGTTGAAGAAAAATTACAAGTAAAAGAAAATAATTGTACTGAACTGCGAGTACATCAACACACACGATTGAGTACATCACGCAATGTATTTATTACAAAACATATTGAAGATAAGAATCCGGAAACTAGCCAGCTACAAGGACAGTATATAATCAATCAATCTTCCTAGGGATTGATATGAAGAACCCCCTTGCTGTAGACCAACATCCACTTTCTCCTTCAAATACATAACCCTCTCTCTCATTTCCTGGCCGTCGGCTTCCATCATTACTCTTTGGATTGCTCTTTCAATCTCTTTTCTCTCCAGTTTCCCCTCTAAGTGCAACCCAACTCTCCAAACATGACTAACATATCTTGAATTCACCATTTGGTCGCCAAAATAAGGCTGGCAAATCATAGGGATTCCTTCACATATACTTTCCAATGTCGAGTTCCAACCACTATGTGTCCAAAAGCCCCCAACAGCCGGATGAGCTAGCACCTGCTGTTGAGGAGCCCATTTCACTATGTATCCCCTCCCATCTACCATTTCCAGGAACCCTTTTGGTAATGGTTCAAGCCATTCTGCTCCGCGGGCTATTCCTGGTCGAACCACCCAAAGAAAGGGCACCCTGCTATTGGCTAGCCCCCAAGCTATCTCCAAAAATTCAATCTCGTCAATACCAGCAATGCTACCAAAGCTTACATAAATTACAGATCTAGGTGCTTGTTTGTCTAACCAGGAAACGGAGCTTTGATCTTGTGATAGCAAGCTACTCGAAGAAGCTGGGAAGTACTTGTGAAATGGGCCGATTGGGAACACTGGAATGGATAAGTAGTACTGTTGGTGTATTGTGGTCAGTTCAACCTTTTCAAGACCTTCAAAGGAGTTCCATATGATTCCTGAAGAGGCCATTATCTGACTATCCCTAATTGATAAAAATTTATCAGTATTGTTTGAATCTTGTGATTTTAAAAGTGGAATGTCTTTGACTCTCAGCGGTGGAAAATCTATCACAGGTGCGTCTAATTGGAAATCTGAGGGGAACACAAATGAAAATTACAATGGCATTTGGGATTTATTAAAATGAAATAATTAAAAAGAATAAACTTATACTTTTTTTTTTAATAAAATATGTTTACAATCTGAGTTGTATTCTTTTCGATCATAGATTTAATGAATTAACTTAAATAAATTCTATATGCTATAGCCCACAATTTTATTCCCAACTTCCCCCACTTAATTACAAGGCCCGGTGATCCTTCAGGTAGTACCTTGTATTCAAAAGAATATTCATTGTCTTGGGTTTTAATCATTTTCTCAAAAAAATAATAGTTGTATTAATCACACACCTTGTATAGGAAGGTAACCCTTTTCCCGTAGAATTGGAAAGGCAGCATAAGCAAGAGAGGCAGCTATGCTGTCAGTCAGTAAAACGATTGTCGGAAGCTTGAAGTCATTAGCAACAGAATGTGCAATATACCAGGCCGCATCTGTAATTAAGCAGGCGAAAGAATCTTTACTCTCCCGAGCGTTTGACATCAACTTATTACCCAAGCAATCTCGAAATGGCACGATGCACTTGGCATTGAGAGATAAAAAAAGAGCTGGGATATCGTCTGCGACTTTGGAGGCTTGATAAGTTTCCGAGAAGCCATCATCAGAAAATGAACAGAATTCAAAATGAGGGTAGTTACGTGAGTTTGGGGAGTTGAGGGTTGTGTGAATTATGGTGATTGAAAAGCCTTTACTATAGAGAATGCTTCCAAGCTGAAGCATTGGGTTTATGTGGCCTTGGAAAGGAATAGGGAATAGAATCACTCGCCTTCCATTTCTTGGTAGCTTGCAGTGTTCTTGTTGGGTCTCCATACGGTCTCCTTCTGCTGCGTGCTCTCCCTCAATTCCAGGTCTCATGCATTTTATGTATATACCACTTCTGCATGCACCATATGTGTTGAATTATCTTCAATTCAATCGTATTATAGAACCCCTTTTCAAATTCAAAAAATACACAAGAATTGACATTTGATTCCATATACCTAATTATGTCCCCCTCGTAGAATCACCCCGTTTTATATCAAACTATTGTGCGGCACAAACGGAAAGAATAGACATGATCAAATGCCAACTCACAAAATCTCTAATCAGCACCATAACTGCATCTCTTTTTCTAGAACGTCCGTCTCCAATCCAAAACCTGCAGCCTTTGCTTATGAATATTACTTTTTCTGTCAAGATGAGAGGTCGACACAGGAGCTCCCTTTGATACGGAATCGTCTTCTTTTTGTCTTCTTATCCTCTCACAAAAGCGCATGTGGATGTAGTTTCTTCCTAGCTCATGCCATGTAGATACTGTCTAAATGAAGAAACCCCACCACATCTGTTTAAAACTATTTCTCGACATAGAAAGCTTGAATTATATGCAAAGTGCAAGCCTCCTATTGCTGCTTGTTACCTTTTTTTTAATAAAAAATAATTATTTAATAAAAAAATAATGGATTTATATAATTGGTTAATAATAAAAAAATGACAGAAAATGGCATATTATAGTAATATATGAAAGAAATGAAAAAAGTTTTGTTTGGTTTGAGAGAAAATTTATTTGTGAAATTTCATAACTTTCGTTCACTAACTAATCAATCAATACAACTGTATATTTATTTATTCTCATTTACTAACAACTTGTAACTAATTTTCTATTAAACTAATTACATATTGATTACATGCAAATTGTATGTCATTAACAGTCTTTAACGAACTTGTGATGAGCTGTCAGCAAGGCTATTATACTTCTTAACTAACTCTGATGAATTGACATTATTCCTCTATTTCGTTTTGAGCTTACTTCTTTTAATCTTTATAAATTCTAGATAATGAGCTTGCTTGACAGTGCCCCTCAAACTCAAGGGACAAGGAAGAACATTGAATTTGGTCCTTAGATAGTTGAATTGAATGAATGATAGGGGTTTGTGTCATAATGTCAACAATTTGCTCTTCACTTGGTACATAGTGAATATTAAGTTCACCCACAACCACTTTATCTCTAACAAAATGCATATCAATCTTAATATGTTTTGTCCTTGAATGATAAATTGGATTTCGAGCTAGTTCCACTGATATTGTCACACCAAATGGTAGGTTTCTCTATACAAAATACTCCTAACTTAGAGAACAATGACTGCAACCAACTTATTCCTGCTAGGAGTGGCAATCTGGGTCAGAATTCGTTTATTCGATTCGATTCGGTGCTTTTTAAATAGGTTTGGATTTGAAAAAATTAATTCATTTAATAAATGGGTGAATTCGATTCGATTCGCTTACTAAACGAATCGAATCCGGGTTTAAAGATAATGATTCGTTTATTCGTTTAGGATTCATTTAATAAATGTATTATAAAAGAATTAAATACTGTCCATTTGTTTATTATTCGTTTAATTAAATTACTTATTTATTCATAAATATGTATCAAAAAAATTTAAAATTTGAAGGCCAATATAGTAATTATAAATGATAACAAGTTTGTATTTTGTAGGATGTTAAATTTATGGTCTTTTTATATTTTACTTTGCTTAATTTTTATTTATTAAATATATTTCTGTAATCAAATTCATATTAAATTCGATTCGTTATGGATTCGTTATAAGATAAATGAATAGTAAACGAATCCAGATTCTATTTGATTCATTTATTAATTCTACTAAACTAATTAAACGAATCGAATCGAATCGAAGATTTGTTTAATAAAAGAATCGAATCTGAATCCTGAGATTTCAATTCATTTAATAAACGAATTGAATTTAAATCAGTAGAATTTTGACACAATTCGTTTACGATTTGATTCGAATACAATTCGATTATTCTTTTTGCCACCCCTAATTTCTACACTTGTTGAAGTTAAAGACCTGTATTCACTCTCTGCACTAGATCTGGTGATAACTGATTGTTTCTTGGATGACCATGATATTAGATTATTACCTGGATAGATACAATAAACATCAACTGACTTCCTATCATCTAAGTCACAAGCCTAATCTGTATCAGTGACGCCTGTGAGTTTCATTTCTAAATGTTGAACAAATTTGAGTCCATAATCTTGAGTGGCTTTTAAATATCTCAGGACCCTTTTGCATACAATAAAGTGCTGTAATATAGGTGCTGACACATACTGACTCATTTTATTAACAACAAAAGCAATCTCAGGTTTGGTTAATACTAAGTACTGCATCCCTCCAACAATATTGCCGTAATGAGCTGGATCTCCTTGTGTTGTCTTCTACAATTTTAGTCTTGTGCTCATTGGTGTATCAATGCCTTTACATTCAATCATTTGAACCTTGGATAGTAAATCTATAAGCCATTTGAATCATACAAAACTTCTATTCCAAGAAAATAAGATAGTGTTCCAAGGTCCTTTAAGGCAAATATTGTGCTGAACTTATCAATAAAGCTTTCTAATTCAGTGCTACTTGATCCAGTAACTTGGATATCATTAATGAGAACCAAGATCACAGAAGCGTTGGTTCTCTTTATGAATAGAGAAGAGTCTAATATGGAGTTCAGAAATCCCTATTGCAACAAGCATCCTTTTAGTTTTTCATACCAAGCTCTTGGAGCTTGTTTTAAACCATAAAGAGATTTACGAAGTTTACATACAAAATCAGGCTTCTGAGTATCAACAAAGCCTTCTGGTTGTTCCATAAACACTTTTTCTATTAAATCTCCATTAAAAAATGCATTATTTATATCAATCTGCCTTATCTTCAACTAATTCATAACAACTAATATTAACACTACTCTGACAGTTACTGATTTCACCACTGGACTGAATGTTTCAAAATAATTCACTCCTTCAATTTGTTGAAAACCCTTAGTTACTAACTTAGCTTTGTATTTAGCTAGGCTTCCATTAGTGTTGTATTTCACTCAATACACTCATTTGTTGCCCACTATTTTATAATGAGCCTGTCTTAGTACAAAAGACCATGTACCATTCTGCATTAAGGCAGAATATTCTTCTCTCATTGCTGCATACCATATAAGATTTTGCAAGGCTTCTTATACAGAGTCAGGGTTTTTATGAATGAGTGTTGCAGTGTATAATTTATGTTTGAATATGCCAAATGTGCTTCTAGTAGTCATGGGATGAGTGCCGAGTTGAGTTATGACTAGTGGTGTACTGATAGAAACTAACATAGTAAAGATAGATTGAGATGGTGATACTTGAGGTTGAGGAAATGGTTCAGTATGTGATGAAGTGAGTGGTCATAATATAGGTGAGAGATGTAGGTTGTTGTCCTGTGCATGATTATCTGAAGGTTGAGAATTGCTACTAGAAGAACTTACTACGATAGGAATATGTGAGCTACTATCAGTTGAAAGAAAAGTAACAGGTAAAGTGGACAAGTTATACACTTGTTGAGGAGTGAAATAATCATTTGAACATGAAAGAGACTCTTTAGAGGAAAATGCAGTGTTTCTGGAGTAAGGGAATGAATGTTAATCAAAGATAACATGTCTGATTATATAAATTTGACCTGCAGAGTGCAGACACTTATACCCCTTGTGTGATGGACTGTAACCAATGAAGATGCATTTACTTGAATGATAATCAAATTTGTGTATGTTACAATCTCTCAAGTAAGGATAAAATGCACAACCAAAACACTTGAGCATATTGTAATTAGGTTTATTCTTGAAAATCTTCTCATATGGGGCAAGAAATTTTAAGATTAGAGAGGGTAATCTATTGATGCGATAAACAATTGTATGAAAAGCATCGCACCATAATTTAAAAGGAAGTTTAGCTTGAGCTAACAAAGTAAGACTTAATTCAATAATGTGTCTATATTTTCTTTCAATCAATCCATTTTGGTGATATATGTAAGAACAAGTGTGTCTAAATATTATTCCACATTGGTTTGAGAATTGAGTAAAAGATCTATACTCTCTCCACTAGTCAGATTGTAACATTTTGATGGTGGTGCTGAATTGGTTTTCAACTTGTATTTTGAATAGCTCAAAGATAGCTAAAGCATTTTATTTCAATTTTAAAGGATAGATCTAGGTATATCTATTGAAATCATCAACAAAGCTTATTTAATAGGTATAACCATCCCTGAAACTAGAAGGTGAAGGACTCCACAAGTCTATATGAATCAGTTCAAGGATTTTAGTAGTTTTGGTATCTGTTGTAGGGAATTGAAGTCTATGAGTTTTGCCCATCTGACGTGCTTCATAGATATAATCAAGTGCTTGCTTTACTGGAATGCTTGAGACATTAACAACTTTAACATTCTTGAGTAAATGCATTAAGATATGTTTGTTTGAATAACCAAAATATCTATGAAGAGGAACGATTTTATTGATTGTCTCATTACAAGTATTAAGAGTATTATTCTGAGCAGAATGGACAACATTATTCTGATCATCTGATTGAATATGAGAGTGATGATAACATGCATATAACATAGACGATAGTTGTGTAACAGTAGAGTGACACAAGAAAAAAAGAAAGAAAAGTTTGAGATGAGTTCAAAATGTTTGCTTATGCCAAAATGTACGGCCCTTTCTCAGCAAGTTCCTGTAGAAGCACTCGCCCCTTCAGAGAATCCTTCACATAATGGATATTGCCAACAAATTTCATAGAAAGTTTACTATTAGTTGTCAGTTTAGAGATGCTTAGTAAATTCTTTACAATGGCAGGAACTAACAACATGTCTTTGAGTAATATAAGTGTTATGATATCCAACAATAGATCCTTTATAACTAAAACAAGCATTACCAATATGAGTTATAGGCAAATCTTGTCCATTGCCAATGATTAGGTGATTTGATCATTTTAATTCCTCTTTGACATGCATATTGGCCATGTTGTTGGTTAAATGACGTGTGGCACCACTGTCCAGATACCATCCTTCATCAGCTGGGCCTTCATAGTTAGCAACATTGGCTTCAGGTGTAGAATATGCTTCAGATGAAACAGTGTAATGATCATAATGGGAATAAGGAACAATGTAATGATCTTCAGCAGATGGTGAACAACCAAAATATGGTTCATAACAGGTCAGATATGCACCTTTCCCCATTGGCTTGCTTATGCCAAAATGTTTGGTGGAGGCAAATGAATGTCATCATATCTATGCCAACAAGCATCTGCTGCGTGCCCTTGCTTACGACATATATGGCAAATAGTAATGGAGTCATTAGATTCAGCAAATTGTAAAGTAGAGATTGTAGTAAAATGAATAAAGTTTGCCCCCAATTTCTGATGAAATTGCAAAGCTTGGCCTCTACTATAACCACCAAAATGATTGTCTCCAACTAGAAAACCTCTAAGGTGAGAATTAAAGAACATGCCTAAACCAGTATTAGATCCTTTGTTACCATAGTGACCATAGCTGTTGCCATATGAACCTCTTCGAAAACTACCTCTCATATAAGAATGATTAACATTTGAATGATTAACATTCATAACATTAAATATAGCCTTATCACTTTAAGTTTGCTCAAGTCTGGCTTCATATATCAATAGCAAGGCATAAGCATCATCATAACTCATTCTATTAACAGTAATAGTTGAGGCTAGACCTAGAAAACCTGGACCTAAGCCATTCAGAATTCTCATCAACAAATCCTTCTCAGAAATGATATCACTAGCATAAGTAAGTTTGTTAGCAAGCATTTTCATTTTTGCACAGTATTCCTCCACAGACATTGATTCTTTCCTCAAAATGTTCATTTCATATCGTAACTGCATTATTTTTACTTTAGATTGAACTCCAAATTGCTTTTCAATAGATCGCCAAACATCAAAAGAAGTATCATAGCTAAGAACATAAGTTAAGATACCTTCACTAATGGTAGATAGTAGCCAATTGAGAAGAGTTTGATCCTATGCTCACTAATTAATATATGCTGGATAGTCAATCTTTTCAACCGATTCATCAATTGTTGAATTAGAGAGACATTGTTTTGGAATTATCTGAGGCTGTGTAATGAATCCTTCAAGGTGATTTCCTCTTATTGAAGCTAAGACTTGCTTACGCCAAAGCAGAAAATTTGATCGATCGAGTTTCACGGTAGCAGCAAACGTGAATGATGTTTGTGCTGCTTGATTTTGATTAATGATTGGTTGATTTGACGTTGTTGTACTTGAACTGGCCATTGTGGGCTTTGATACCATGAAAGAAATGAAAAAAGTTTTGTTTGGTTTGAGAGAAAATTATGAGAGAAAATTTATTTGTGAAATTCCAGAACTTTCATTCATTAACCAATCAGTCAATATAACTATATATTTATATATTCTAATTTATAAACAACTTGTAACTAATTTTCTACTAAACTAATTACATATTGATTCCACACAAATTGTATGTCATTAACAGTCTTTAATGAACTTGCGATGAGCTGTCAGCTAGGCTGTTATACTTCTTAACTAACTGACGACTTGGCATTATTCCTCTGTTTCGTTTTGAGCTTACTTCTTTTAAATCTTTGTAAATTCTGAATAATGGGATTCCTTGACAATATAGAATTAAGATTTGTAGCAGGAAAAGATATATTATACTAGCGTGCGGTTAATCGTGTCATTTTAATAATATTTTTACGGGCATGTATTTATAATATATAGTTAAAATTTATTTATATTTATATTCTTATTTGAATAAAACCAATCACAACTTTCTAAAGAGTGAGCACAAATCGTTACCAAATCCAAATCTCAGCATTTTTTAATTTCTTTATTCTTGCAATTGGTTTTTGTTTCATGTATGTACTTCGTTTTCTAGGGTCTCTCACGCTGCATTATTGTAATGCAGCAAACGGACCGCCTGCGTATAAAAGATTAGAGTAATTGCCATGGACACCCTTTAAACAAAAACGAAAACTTCTGCACCATAATTTTTGTTGAGTAATGCATCTGTATTTCTTAATCTATGAAGACAACAATCAATTTTATTGCATCTACATAAGAACTATACAAGTATTGTGCTTGAAAAAGAAATTATGTTTCAGTCCAAGGTTCTAAGTAGAAATGAAAAATTCACTTTCATGTTTATATTGTGTTAAGCCGTAATCCTTTCACATAAGATTTATGAGAAACTCTTCCTCAAACATTGTGTGCCGTTAAACAATCAGCAAAATTTTTTATTTGAAGAATCATCATATTCATAATTTCCCTTCGCTAATTTTTTCTCCATTTAGTTATGCAAGTAAGTTATCTAGGTGTGTGTTCTTTACAAATTTATTTGTTTTTAGTGAAAAGAATATATAGGAATTATCCAAAATATTAGAGGAAACTAAATAAGTCAAACCAATCAATAATCAATTCAAGGTGCTTCGAGAAAGCTTCATAGTCGGCTTACCCTTCACGAAACTAAATATATATAGGAAGTTATGCATTTAGTTATGCAAGTAAGTTATCTAGGTGTGTGTTCTTTACAAATTTATTTGTTTTTAGTGAAAAGAATATATAGGAATTATCCAAAATATTAGAGGAAACTAAATAAGTCAAACCAATCAATAATCAATTCAAGGTGCTTCGAGAAAGCTTCATAGTCGGCTTACCCTTCACGATACCATTTCTGAAATCCCAAAGTTTTGGCTAATCTTGTATCCTTTTTCTGGACAACTGTTTTCCAATGTTAAAGTTTTGGCTAATCTTGTATCCTTTCTCTGGACAACTGTTTTCCAATGTTAAAGTTTTGGCTAATCTTGTATCCTTTCTCTGGACAACTGTTTTCCAATGAATTAACATAATTTTAACAATGATTTGATTTCCATCCTATATATGATATTCTGAGTAATGTATAAAAGTAGCAATTTACCAATACCTTAAAGAAACATATTTCTTATTTGTATGGAAAAAGTATTGATTCCTTCTTTAAATATAAATTAAAAATACTTACATCAAACTCAAATAAATTGTGGAAAACCTTATTCTGTCGCCATTCATTAATTCCCACACGAATCTTATTTCAACTTCTCCTAATATCTTTTGCGTATCGTTCTGTTTCATCATCATCTATACATTCATATAAGTGCACCTTAAAATCAAACCCCACTATCGAAAGCAAAAACAAATAAAAATAACAAAAGAAAATGGTAGCAGAAATCACTTCGTCTTCTCAATATCCTTACCCCATCAAAACCGTAGTGGTTTTGGTCCAAGAAAACCGCTCGTTCGATCACATGATTTGATTGGTTGGATGAAAGCACTAAATCCTGAACTCGACGGGGTGGCAGGATCCGAATCCAACCCTATTTCGACATCCGACCGGAACTCCCCCCTCATCTACTTCGGGGACAAGTCGGTCTACGTCGACCCGGACCCCGGCCACTCCATCCAGGCCATCTTCGAGCAAGTCTTTGGCCTAACGTGGACCCAGTACACGTCGTCGTCGTCGTCGTCGTCATCTTCTAACAACGAGGAGCTTCGCGTTCTTCGTCCTAATATGCAGGGGTTTGCTCAGAACGCTGAGAGTACTCAAAAGGGGATGGCGGGGAGCGTCATGAACGGGTTTAAACCGGATATGGTGCCGGTCTACAAGGAGTTAGTGTCCGAGTTTGGAGTTTGGAGTTTGCGACCGGTGGTTCGCGTCGGTGCCGGCCTCGACGCAGCCGAATCGACTTTACGTGCATTCTGCGACGTCGCATGGGGCCACTAGTAATGATAACGAGAAGCTCATCGAAGGGTTTCCGCAAAAGACTATTTTTGAGTCTTTGGATGAAAGCGGACTTAGCTTTGGCATTTATTATCAATACCCTCCTGCAACCCTTTTCTACAGGTTAATTAATTAATTAATTAATTAATAGTGAAGTTATTAGATATCCGGCAATCAGCTGAATTTGTGCTGGCACAGGATTAATGGTCAGGATTTTGCGACTGATTTTGACCGTTAATATTACTTTTTGAAAGAAAAAATTTGGCTTTTGTTGTCGCTGTAAAAAAAAAAAAAAAAACTCAAATAATTGTGATACTTACCCTCCTAAATTTAACAATGCTACAGTTAATTCTTTACACTAACAATTTAAGTTGTTTTACAATAAAAAATCTATACTACCTCTAACCAGTTTAATTTATTTTACAAATTGTAAATATTCATCAAAATGAAATATTTTTTGTGTGTAATATTACGATATTATCCTTGTTAAGTTAATTACCTAATGTATGTTTTTTTTTTAAGAATTTTGGCATAAACATAAGTTATTTGTACATTGGATTTTCTTTTAAAGTTTATTCCATTGTAAGGTAATTTCACTTTATTCCATTTTCATCACATTACGGATAACTTATTTATTTTATTTCTTAAAATTTTCAAGTTTTAAGGGAAGAAAATATGAAAATTAAAAATTAAAACTTCTATAAATTAGGTAATTAACTCCACTTATTAAAGAAAACATTGTCATAGCCAAGGACGTAGCCAGGAATTTAATTCAATTGGGGCACATTTAAAATTTAATATAATTTTGAAAATTTATACTACAATGCATAAAATCGTAATAAATTGATAATAAATTTTGAAAATTAAGATAACAGTCTATAAAATTGCAACTACAATATAAATGAATAATAAATTTACTTATTACAATTGTTCTAACTGACAATTCCTTGATCGGATTTCATGTGTTGAAAATGCTGTAAGATAGTTTCATTGCCAATACAATGAAATACATATTTTTCAATGTATACAACCAGGTCCATTCGACTTGGTAGTCGATTCTTCATATAATTCATAGCTGAAATAACTCTTTCAACAGTGGCTGTGACAAGACTAATAAATAGACCAATGAAAACACCTTGTGCTTGTTAGTCTCAACCATTTTTTGTGCAAGATCACCAATCCCATTTAATCCTGAAAACTCAACACTAGACTGCAAATCCATTATGTAAACATCAAGTTGAGTATCTAGTGCCATGAGATCAATTAGAGAAAAATCTTTTAGATAAAGTTGAGCAAGGCGCAATAACTTTTCTTTATTGAAAGCTGCAAATGAATCTTTTCGACACAAACAAGCCAAGCAAAGAAGTAATTCAGTGTTTACCTCATTAAAACGACTGTTTAACTCTTGAAGTTGCATATCCAAAATAGCATAGAATAGGTCAATGCGATAATGATGCGTCTTTGTGGTCTCTTGAGCTCTACGCCTTGATCTTTCAGGAGTTAGAAACATAGTTTCCATGACAAGAACACTAATAAAATGCTTCACACAAAATGAAGAAACTCGACTAAGCAAAGAACTCCATCCATGTTCCCTCATCCTTTGTAGACCTAGTTTGCAAATGCTAACCAATTTCATGGAATTCACAATATCTTGATCTTTCATTTGTAATGCTTGTGACAATTCATTTGCAAAACCAAGAATATTTTTCATCAAGTATAAAGTAAACACAAAATCAAATGTTTGAATTTGCTTCAAATCTTTGCTCAGAATTTGATGCATCATTTGCAATAATTATTAATGTACCGTAATGTGAGCTCCACCGTGTCGCTAGAACACTTTGAAGTAATCTCTTGATTCCTACCTTGTACACTTTTAAGCTCGCCCATTTTAAGTGCTTCAATAACTGCAATAGCATGCTTCTCTCTAAGAATATCGTATCGTTTAGATGAGGCTGCAACAATGTTAATAAATTTAGCAACTAAATTGAACAGATCATTAACTTCTTGGTGCTTTTTTGCCATAGAAACAAAAGGCCAACTGTAATTGATGGGCAAAACAATGAATGTAATAAGCAGATATATTCTCTTTCAAAATGAGGGTTTTCAAACCATTAAGTTCGCCTCGCATGTTACTAGGACCATCATATCCTTGCCCGCGTAACCTAGACGTGCTTACTCCATGTCTAGCAATAGTGTGTCAAGTGACGCTTGAGGAGAGAGAGCTTTGGTATAAATAACATGTTCAATACCAATAAAACGCTCAACCACATGTCCTGTTTTATCCACGTAACGCAACACAACATAACAGAAAATAAAGAGTCACCAACTTCTTTAATGATAGCTCTAGAAGTTTCAGCTGAACAAACACCTACGATTTCTTTCTGCATATCAGGGGATGTCATTTGGAGATCTGCTGGAGCATTGTTGAACATAACACCTTTAATTTTCTCGTTGTGATAAAAAAGAAATCGTAGAAGCTCAAGAAAGTTTCCTCTATTGTTTGAACTTTGAGATTCATTATTACCATGGAATGCAAGACCTTGTCTCAAAAGAAATCGAATGCAATCAATTACAGCAGTTAAACAAACTCGATACTCCCTTTGAATTTTTTTAGAATGGTTAAAGAAAAATGTAGCAACATGTGCCTTCTGATTCATCAGTGATTCACAACGATGCCTCGCTATGTTAAGAGCACTATTTGCACCACTACCATGTTATTAACCCTTCACCAGTAAAGCATGGACCACCCCATTGACTACCATTTTCTTCTCTGAAAACATAACAGTAAAGACAAAAAGCTGCATCCTTTACTATGCTATATTCTAACCAATCAGGATAATTATCGAACCAACTCCAGGCAAATCGTCGTGATTTTTCTCTTAAGGACCTAGTAGGAAAATCATGGCTCTGAGGTTGAAAAGGACCCATTTGCAAGTACGCTCTCCGAACTTCGTCTTGATTATTAGGATCTAACTTTGAAATTGCCGTTCGTAAATCGGGATCCCTTGGAAGACCATGCAAATTAAGTCTAACTTTTTTCTTTTGAACTGCCACTCATTTTTCCTGATGAGGTTGCAATTGCTGAATTCTTTCTTAAATATTTATCCATGGTTGTTCAAAGAAATATATTTATCGAATAAGTATGATATTTATTGTTTAAAGAAAATTTTCAACATAAATAAAAAGAATATACATGAAAATTATAGTTTACAGAACTAGACAAAATATTATGGGTCTTCATTAAAAATTTAGTGTACAGTGTACTGATCTTAATAACTTAACTTGTTCTTAAATCTTTTAATAATGGCACAAATATTCATATATGGCAACACAAAAATCAAACATGAATATATAATAAAACTAGGGATTTTAAAATGGAAAAAACAACGAAATAATAAAAAATTAGAATTAATAAACTTACAATTTCAAAACATCAAACCATAAAAATGAAGAAAAGTGAGAAGAAATACGCGGACTGCTAATCGCCTAATCTGCTATGGAGTCCACATTTTATTCCGCGGAAGAGACGAAAGAAAGCGTAAAGTTTAGATTTGATTTGTTTTAATTGATTTTGAAATGGATTTCCTTTGATAAAGGCGGTTCTCTTGTTGTCTTTATTAATTTTCATGAAATTATAATGGCTAATCAAATTATTTAGAATTAGACATTTAAGTTAGGGGCAGAATGAAATTTTTTTAAAATTTTTAAATTTTTTTTTTTAAATTTACTTCGACAGATGAGCAATAATTGTCAAATGAAACCTTCTTTTCTTCTTTTGTACAATAAATACAAAATAAAGCATTTTAATTAAAAATGTGCTGCCAGTTACTACTATTGAAAATAAATAAATAAATAAATAACATAATAGTCATTGGTCTGCATTAAAACTCTGGGAAGCCAGTCACCGAATCTTTAGGCTTATATCTTCGGAGACTATTCAGAATAATTTTAAGCAAGTCCAGTCCACGTTTATTTGATCTCAGCATATGTTTAGTATAGCTTATCGAATGAATATAAATACTTACTTAATATTAAGTTCAATTTTATTATTGGAGAAAGATCTCAATTTATGTAGTTTCTTCTAAATTTAAGTTATATCATTGCACTGACAATTAATCTCAACAAACTGGCTTACAAATATTTGTATTGGTTTTCTCCAATATTTCATGAATAAAATAAACTAAAAGAACATTTTGATGGAATTATTTATTTATTTTTCATTCATTCTATGTTTTGGGGATATTAGTAAGTGAAATTTTCATGAATCATAAAATCTTGCAAATTTTGTTTCTAACAAATGTGACTACCTTAGACCTAGTGGGAAAAGAAAAAAAGGCTATACTAATTTAGTTATTACCAAAAATAATATGTCTTATAAAAGGTTTTGGTATTTGGCCAAAAACAATCTGGATATGCAGGCAAAGATGATCATCAAGGATTGCTTGTGGAAATAATTTGATTTTTTAACAGCCCTGATGATGGTTATAAGATAGAGAAATCAATTATAAGAAAGAACAATTTACTATATGCTTAGAAACTTTAAAAACTTTAAAGAGAGAGTTAATTGTTTAATTAATAAAATTTTTAATAATTATACAGCTAATTACTAAGTTCAGCCGAACACCGAACCCTTATTCGCCAAGCTGACTTATGACACATGCCAATTACCACAGTCCAAAGCCAATCAATGCTCTGATAATATGAGCACCAGTAGTCACCCAAGTCTCATAGCATCATAAAAACAAATCAAATCAAGAATTAGTAAATCAATGTGGAATTAAAATCATTAATTTCTTGAGAAACGGTAAAATTAAAAAAAAAAATCGTTTCAATCTGAGGCTTTAATTTTACCTATATTTTTCTACTTAGAATTTCATTTCCGTATGCTACTTGGACTCCGTTGCATATCATGAAAGGCCAAGTGTAGCCCAATGATTTTTGGGCTTTAAAATCATATGATTTTGCGATTGATCTACTTTACAATTTGGCTAGTCAGTGGCAAAAGCCCCTCTGCTGGAATCACACTTTAATTTTTACTTGATTTGAGCTTGCAACTAGATCATCATGTTTGGGACTGAATTAAATTATAAAAATGGTGATTATTTTCCTCCTAAAAGCAGTCATAGTGTAGCTTTTCTAAAATCTAATTATTTGAAAATGAAATTGTTAGGGATGGCAATATGACATATATGGGTTGGATCTACTTTATTCTAAATATAGATCCATAATAAAAATTGAGATTCGTATCTGCTCCAGATCCGTTATATATCTCTATTTTTCGCTCTATATCTGGATCCAAAAAAGAATAAATATCTATATCTGCTCCAATCCAAAAAAAAAAATTCAAATTCAAATTTACTCTAAATCCATCATAAATTTTAAAACTCAGCAATAAAAGAGCAATAATTTTTTAGAATGAAAATTAAAGACTAAAATGTATTGATGACAATTAAATTATATAATTTGTCTAAAAAATATAATAAATATTTTAGCTTGTGCTTTTACACCAAAACAAGCAAATAAGAAAGATGATGAAATATCCTTCAAAAGTAATTGTACGAGTGAGATTAATCTAATATTCTACTATCTCCTTTATCATTCTAATATCCACATAACACTCACAATCATTCTTACAACGTTAGATAATGACATATAAATTCAATATAATTTATATTCAATATTTTATTATTTTATTATGACCATATTTAACTAAATAAATGAATAACTATATTCCTTAAAAATTATTTGGCCAATATAATAAAATAAATTGCCAGGTGTTATTACTTGGCTTGTAATTTGAATATTACATGTCTATACTTTAGGGTTAGCTGACCTTAATTAGTTTTGTCTTATTATTATTTAAATTTACAAAACTAACTTTTAAGTCTTAAGATTTTAAATATATGATAAATACCACTAATATGCTATGAATGAAATTTATTATCATTTATAATTACACAATTGTTAAGAATTTTTTAAAATAAATAAAAATAAATAAAAGATAGGTGGATCTAGATATGGATCTAGATATTAAGATAGCTCTAGACTTGCTCTAAATCTGATTTAAATTCGTACATGAATATCTAAATCCGATTCAAATCCATTTTCAACTGATCCAAATCTGATCCGATTGAATTTGAATCATGTGGATCTTGTGTCGATCCAATTCATTACCATCCCTACAAAATATTATAAGGTTCGGTTCCCAAAGTTCTCTTCATAAAAATATATTTTTCCAATAACATCATTACAATCACTGCAACTGAATTTAACTATTTTCACCATATATATATATATATATATATATATTAAGCAACTGAATCTAAAAATATGTATATTTTTAATGACATACAAACTTGCCAGTGGTTAAGTATTTTCATCTTCTTTTATTTGTCCAAGTATTATCGCTTTTTTAAAGTTAGCAACTACCATTACCAAGTGCTTGAGAGGCCAACAAATTAAATATATATTAAAAATTTTAAATAAAATCATTTTATGAACACTTACAAATCAAACTTCCAATAAGCTCCATTTCAAAGATTTTGCTAAGTTATAACTTACAATCAAGCTTTTCAATGTAAAAATAAGTAATAAAACAGTAAAGTCAAGTGGGTTAATTAGTATATAAATTTTACTTAAGAGCGACCCCATTTCAATTATATTATTTTAACAAACCCGTTTATATGTATTGTTTGCTTCTTTAATTAGCCTGCTTTAAAGAATCAAAATAATATCTATCTCCAAAAGTTGTTGAAACACAAGTCTCAATTAATTTGATGAGTATGCTCGCATAAATATGTAATATTAAAGTGGGTTTGTTCATTACACTTCACGGGTGACAAATCTCTTTTCACGGTAGCTCTACTTAATAATCTTTTTGCACAACTTTTTGCATGAATGGTATTATGGCCAAAGTTTTTGGTTCTTTTTATTTTTTTTATTTTTTATTTTTATTGTAAAACTAAGTTTTATTGGATTCAGTAATTGGTTAATAAAGTAAGCATGCTCTCTCCACTGAGGGAACAATAGCAGTTGGTCCTTCCCGCAATGTGAAATTAAGAATCCTTTAATTGTATTATATTCATCTAAATTCATACAAGACATGGTAAATTAAAAATTTTGTTTCCCACCTTTGTACAATCACTTCTAAATTATACACGAGATATACCAAATACATTTGAAGTTATAACTCATCAATCTTATATTCGTTCTTTAATTATTTCATTCACATAAAAAAAAAATTCTAGGAGATTATATTATTAATTAATAGTTAATGTTCTATTCATGCGTTGTTTGTAATTCATATTTCATTGCAAGCTTGACGTTTCAAGTTATCAAATCCCATTAACTTAATATATAATGATAGTGTAACTGACTATTAATTATCCAACATTTATCTAATTAATCATTGGGCTGTTTCTAAGTTGCTCACCGTATTCCTCATTTTGTCCTTATCCACAGTGATCGTTGGATATAAATACTTGTAATCCAACGTTCCAAATGATTACACGTAGTACTTGAGTGTTACCAGTAGGGTCGGTTAATAGAAGGTAAAAACATTAAAGACAATATTGTTGTTCTCAGTAACAAGAATTTCGTACTTATATTGTAATAATAGCTATATGTCAGATGAAAAATTAAAAATGTTAGAAGCAATTTAAGTACAAAAATAGCAATTTCAAAGGGTAAATAGGTAAAATAGATGGAACAAACTGGTGGTTGAAAAAAAAGATAAGTCGACCATGGAATTTGTTGATAATGAGCATTGTAATTGTGATCCCATAAATTAGGGATAATGTAATCCAGAGAAGAATGAGAAAAAAAGGGCAATAAATTAGTGGTAATTAGCGAAGAGATGTAAGACTTCTTTCTTTTTCTTTTTTCTTTTTCATGCATGAATATATTATAATAAAAACTCTACTTATATTTGTAATTAAAAATTAGAAATGGAACTACTGAATACTGAAGAGAAATCTACTTTGCCTATATTAATAGAATGAAAATTTTATCCGTACCCAATCTCAACCATTGCTGAGACTCAAACCCGTGCACTCAAAACTCTCTTTTGAGTACATGGGTTCTGCAGGGCTAATATTCACAATCATTCCCTGAATTTATGAATCTGACTTGTTAAAGTCATAAGCAAAGAATGGAAAATTATATGTAACAGTCAAGCATATATAAGAAACTTGAAATGGATACACCTAAACATTGATTCAACTTGTTATATATGGAAAAATAAAAGTTGATGTTGGTGCAAGAATATATATTATGAAGCTTCGACAGTTGCAAAGAATAATAATCGAAGTTTAGGAGTGCGTTGAGAGTAGATATATAGACAGCAAGAAAAATAAATACCCTTGTAATAAATCCTTTTTCATATGACAAATTGGAGATCTCATGCGGTCTCTTGCATGCACCAAATCAATATTTCAGTAGCAAGATCTCCAACTTCTCTTTTAGCTAGATTCTTAAATAAACCAACCCTTTTACTGAACTACTTCACATCTTACTAGTCCGTAGACCATACTGATGTAAAGTGGGTGTTGTGCAATCAATTCATCAATTACCCAAAAAGGAGCTAATCATGATGCAAATATCTTTCAAGATCCATGTATTCAAATTACACCTCATTTTCTCCTTTCGATAATTTTTATTAAATTTTGATCCATTTCTGGTTAAAACTTTATATATAAGTCAGTCTCTAAGCTACATTTAATGCAACTTACAGTTCAATAAAAATACCTGAAGCAAATAGACCCACGTGAGTTCGTGGAAGATTTTTGTTGGACTGTAGATTACAGTGAATGTAATTTAGTGAGACTTTATATACAATTATAAGTGAAAATTTGTACATAGAGACGTGAGTCAAGCTACGCACGTGTGTTATCTTTATAAAGGCACGTGGTAAATTCATTTCGGGTTCTTCGCTAATACTTCGAACTCATTTGTATTCTCTGTAGTCATTAATTAGTTATTCGTGCTTTATTAAGTAACTCATGTGACTTCTATTTGAATTTTTTGAGTTGCGAACTTTGGAGAATTCCATTATGATTCACCTGCCAAGTGGGATATGTATCGTACCATTTAGGTCATGGAGAATTACAACTACATTCATACAAAGACATGGTAAATTGAAAATTTTCTAATTTCTGACTTTGTGCAATCGATTGTAAATTATACGGGAGAGATGTTCAGGTCTAAAATATTTGAAATTATTACTCATTGATCTCACAATCACTCTTCAAAGTATTTCGACTCATTACTATCGATCTCACATTTGTTCTTTAAAATATTTAAACTTATAATTCATCATCTCGCATTTGCTTTTTATGTTTAAATGACTCATTCTCACAAAAGAGATTTTTAATTTGATTAAACTACTTTATTGATTAATAACATTAAAGTTTCAATCATTTTTGCCAATAAATTTATAGCGCATGCTTTCTTCGAAATACAGTGGTATCTCCTCCCCATCGCCCGCATTTTAGTTTGAATGAACTTGTTATCTGGCATGTAGCAATCAATATCCTGGAAGTCCCATTCCTTCTCTATGTGATTCAATCAACTCCAATGCAAACCCAATTTTAATTACTAACACACTTGAAAACATCTCATTTTAAATAATTTGTTTTAAATTTAATTTTTATCGTTGCACCGATGATCAATCACAACAAACAAGTTTACAAATGTTTGTGTTGGTTTTCTCCAATATTTCATAAGTAAAAGAAATTCTTTGAAGAACTATATACTTATTTTTCATTCATTTTTAGGGGTATTGGCAAGTCAAATTTACATGAGTGATAAAATCTCATAAATTTTTTGCTTATCTAATTTCTAAATAAAAGTACACAGTATATATATGACTAAACTTAGACCTTGTGCAAGAACCTATAATATTTTTGTTTGCTTTACCTGAAAAATAATTCTAACAATAAGTAGCTTGTTATTTGTTTCTTTTACTTGCCAGTTTTGGCTATCGAGATGCCCAAGGCCGATAATAACCAAAGACATTGCTGTAGTGAGAATTGAGAGCTTGTGAAAGGTTTTGGTATTTGGCTAAGAACAATCTGAACATGCTGGCCAAGATGATCACGAAGGATTGCTTGTGGAAATAATTTGATTTCTCAACAGCCCTGATAATTATAAGATAGAGAAATCAATTATAAGAAGAATAATTCACTATATGCTTAGAAACTTTTAAAGCTTTAAAGATAGTGTTAATTGTTTAATTAATAAAATAATATAATACTGACCTTGGCTAAGTACTAAATCTTTGTCCTCCAAATTGACCTACGACACACGCCGATTACAACAATCGAGAGCCAGTCAATGCTCTGATAATATGAGCATCAGGAGTAACCCAAGTCCCATCATCTCAGAGTTAAGGAAATTAATACTAAATTAGAATCATTAATTAATCCTTTAACTTTACCTATATTTTTCTACTTAGAATTTGATTGCCGTATGCGACTTGGAGTTCATTACATTTCATAAAAGGCCAAGTGTAGCCTAATGATTTTGGGCTTTAAAATCATATGCGATTGCTATTGAACTACTTCACAATTGGCCAGTGGGAGGGTATAAGCCCCTCTGCTCGGAATGGGATCACGCTTTAATTTCTAATTGATTTGATCTTGGTGATCATTTTGTTTGAATTGGATTAAATTATAAATATAAATATTACCAAGAACACACAGTTACAATCCACTGCAATTAAATCTAACTGAAAATCTGATGAAGCTTTCTAATTGTTAAGTACTTTCATCGTTTTCAAAGGTGGCAACTATCATTACCAAGTGCTTGAGAGGTCAACAAATTAAGCATATATTAAATCTCCCACAAATTCATTGTGAAAACTTATCATCAGTCAAACATCTAGCAAGCTCTCCCCTTCAATTATATATTATTTTATCAAAATTTTCACCCATTTAAATGTATTGTTTGCTTCTTTAAGCTGCTTTAAAGAAGCAAAATAATATCCATCTCCCAAAGTTGTTGAAAATACATGTCCCAATTAATTTAGTGAGTATGCTCACATAAATATATAATATTAAAGTGGGTTTTTTCATTGCACTTCACGGGGGACACATCTCTTTTCAGGGTAGTTCCACTTATTAATCTTTTTGTACAACTTTTTGCATGAATGATATTATGGCCAAAGTTTTTGGTTCTTCCAAAAAAAAAAAAAAAAAATTTCCTAACTTATATTGCAGGTAGTAATTGCTTCAAAAAGTAAGCATGCTCTCGCCAATGAAGGTGAAAATTAAGCCCCACACCTTTAATTATATTACATTCATAAAAGAAGAAAAAAAATTCATTGTAGACGTGATAAATTGAAAATTTTATAATTCCCAACTTTGTACGATCGTTTATAAATTTTACATGAGATATACCCAAATCCAAAATATATGAACTTATATAACTCATCATATATTTCGTTTACATATTTTTTTTTCCCCTGAGATTATATTACTCTAATAGTTAATAGTTTCTAGCATACAATTTTTTTTTATATATATAATTCATATTTCGTTGACAACTATGAGTATGAGGTTTGAAGTTATCAAATCCCATTAACTTAAAACATTATGATAGTGTAACAGACTATCAATTATGCAACATTTATCTTAATGATTGGTTCTTTAAATCCTTTTTGACCTGACAAATTGGCGATCTTATATGGTCTCTTGCATGCACTAAATCAAATACTTTAGTAGCAAGATCTCCAACTTTTCTTTTACCTAGATTCTTAAATAGACCAACCCTTTTACTCAACTACTTCACATCTTGCTACTCCATAGTCGATATTGCTGTAAAGTGGGTGTTGTGCAATCAATTCATCTATTACCCAAAAAAAGGAACTAATCATGACTCAAATATTTTTCATGATCCATGTGTTTAAATGTACCCCATTTTATCCTTTTTGTAATCCTTATCAAATTTTGATCCATTTGTGGTTAACACTTCATATATAATTGTAAGTGGAAACCTGTATTTTTGCTCTTAGAATTTATTGTCAGTGTCAGGATTCGTCATCCATAATTTGTGGCCATGCATGTGCTAGAAATAAAAGCTGGGGCTCAATTTGTTGGTTTTGGCAGCAAATATCTATTTGTTTTCTTTGTCCAAGTTAAAAGTTTCTCAAATTTTGGCTTCACTGCGGTCGAAATTAAAGCTGTATCAATAAGAGAACATTTTAGGTTCTTTAGTTTATTTTTGTTTTTCTCAAACAAGTAAAGCATTAAAAAGGCTTCTTAATTAAAGTATCTCTAGTTAATTGAATCATGTATCTTCAAAAGAGGGGGGGGGGGGGGGGAGGGGGAGAGGTCGATAAATGTAGTTTTAACATTTGATTTTATTTAATTTTTTAAAATGGTCGATGTCGAGTAAGAGAAATTTTAGAATACATTTAAGGTATCATGTTAATTATGCAATAAATTAATAATATTATGATATGTGTGTATTTATTTAGAAAAACAACAAGTGATAACTATAAAAAATTTAACTATAAATATACCATACATGCATTAATTGATTATATTACTTCTGATGTATTTTAAAATTTCTTATTGAGTTATAATATTGCATTTGAAAAACTTTAGTGTGAAACAAGATAGCTCGAGATGTTTTACCTTGTATGAAAAGCATATTAAAAACGTTTCTAATTAAAGAATATGACATAATTGATCATTAGCAAATGTGTTCTCAAAAAGTGTTTTCATTTGACAGCATTTCAATCTACGTACTTTAATTAAAAATTTTATGTAAAAAATATTCGTTTAGAGAAGCATATGACGAGACAAGCCTAAATGGACTTTTGTTTTTCAACATATTCATACAAACCTAACAACTCCACCCAATTAAGCTTACTTAATTAGTGGCTTAATTGCCAGTTGAAGACAAATTTTATGAGATATTTGTTGTTGCGTTATGTCGTGCGGTGGTGGTGTTCATGATTTTGGGTAGCTAAAAGGTCACTTTTCAAAGAATATGTCAATTTTTTTTTTTCCATAGTATGTAGGTCAAAATCTAAGTTATGCTTAGGCATTTAACACAATTCATTGATAAAGATTGCCACAAAGTTGGCTAGATTTTGAAGTTGGTAGACAAAAATAATAATAATCAAGTTATGGGCACTTCCAAAATAAAAATAAAAATAAAAATGGTTGTCTTCTATCTCATTATTTTAACACTTTAACAATGCGGTACGTAAATAACAAAAAGAGAAAAGGTTAAAGCAAAAAAAAAAAAAAGAAGTAAAATACTAGTATTTGATAACATTTTTTTAAAGTGGCTAATTATGAAAATATATTTTTGAAAATATTTAACTGTGAGGGAAGAAGGAATTCAATTTCAACTAGTGATTTATTATTGATGGACGTTAACTTGGGTTACATTTATTGATTTCAGAGTCAATATTTAAAAGTTATATCCATCATCGTTGTACTGATCAAGATCGATTATGACAAGTTTTTTTAATATAAATTAGTAGAATCATATGTAATGTTCAAGTACACAAGAGCAAGTGACTGATTTTTTTGACCAAATTTTGAATTTCAAGTTATACAAAGGTCGTATGACATGCACTTATTTACTAAATATTATTAAGACCTTATATATGGATAATTCTCTGATTAAGAGAGCAAGGGGTATTCTAAACGAGGGAGAGGCAAAATCTTTTGCATGATTGGGGGACAAGCTAACCCACTTGCCAACCGGACCATCTTTCACGGACCCCACGTTTTCAACAAAACGACACACCACGTCCGCTAAACGCGAGACATGCTGTGATTCTACAACTATGACAAGGGCATTTAAGTCATTTGAACAGAACAAAACGCGCCGGATGGCGAGCCTCGTGATGGAGGATGAAAAAGAAACACTGTTTGTAGATCGAGAGGAAATAGATGTGGGCCCCCACCTTTGTTTCCTTTTGGTCGGTCTTCTTCCACTCACCGACTCACGTCTCGATTGTATTATTTTGCGCTTCTACATTAAAAAAATAAAAATAAAAAGAAAAAAATTGAAGATAAATGAATAAAGGAATTATGAAAATAGAAAAAAAAGTGAATAATAATGAGGAAAAGCCGGCAAAAGCTGACAAATTTACTGATAAAGACCACTTGACCTTCCCCAAGTCCCACTTTCACTTCTTGCAGTCTTCTGTTTGATGATTTTGTTCAATTTCTCTCCTTTTCACAACACTTATTTTAAGTGTTTTTATTTTTTATTTTTTTAAAAAAGAGTGAGTAAATATGAGAGAGTTGCAGCTTTACTTTAGTCTAACATGATTCTCATTTTGACCTACATTTTAAGTTTGCAAAAGCTTCTTTTTTTAAAATGAAACATTTTCAAGAAATATTATGGATAAACAAAAAATATTATGGATAAATATTATAGCAACATTCAAACACCAAACTTCCCTAAAAGGAAAAGGCATTTAGGCAATAAACTTATTAATTACGAATTGGTAAAATATTATCTCTATTTAGTTTAATTGATAAAATATCGAGAGTGATACACAAAATTTGGAGTTTAAATTTCACTCTCATAGGTGGAGTAAGAATCAGTTGTTATTTGGCTATGTATACATATAAAAGAATTCTTGTAACAAATATCCTACATAGTTTTGTTACGGTTCGTTCTGAATATTTAGACTCAAAACATATTACTTCTAAATATTCTGAATATTTAGATCCGAGGATAAAGTAAATTTAGGGATGGCAGAAATCCCTACGGGGACGAGGACTCTTGGAGATTTTTTCCATTCGGAGAAGGTACGGGAATAATTGTATACACAATTTCTTATTTGGAAAAGGAATTGAGACAATTTTTTACCCAGTTTCTTATTCAGAGAAGGGTCTATCCCCTCCCAATTTTCCCATTTCCTCATTTTTAATTTTAATTATAATTTTTTTAGAATTATTAATAAATAAATAACAGAATTTAAATTATAAAATATTAAATAGTAGTATAAATAACAAATATCAAAATATTTATACAAATATACTATAAACTTTTCAGACATAATTAACTAGTAGTAGTCTTGAATTACTATTCGAGCAGACCTTATTTCAAAAGTCTTGGCCCAAAACTGTTTTAGATTATGAACTACATTGCTTATATTATTTTTATTGTTTTAGATTTGAAACTTGATGCTATCTTTCAATTTATCACATTTAAAGAACAGAATGAGTATGAGATACAAGAGTAAATTATTAAAAATATTAATTTCAATATCTATACTCATTTCATTTGTTTCATTATTGATATAAAAGTATTTTTTTTTATTATACGATTATGAATATTAACGAAGATAATTATTCTGATAATTTATATTTTGAAGTGTGATTTTTGTAATGAATTAATATTAATGTACGATATATTATCAAATCTTACTTTTGTTTAAATTTTTTTATTTTAATATGATTAAATTAAGTTCAAAAATTAAAAATATATTAATTATTTAGGGATCGAATACCCTTTGGGAATCCCCAATTATTATTCGAGAAGGGAGAAAAAAGTAATATGAACATATACCGAATATCGAAAATGAGTATAAAAATATCGGTCTCCTCCTCTCCCCTCTCCGTTGCTATCCCCTAAGTAAATTCCACAATTAAATTAATTATATTAAGAAATTATTATTTGATTGTGACATAATGTCATGGTACCATGACGGTAATGCGTGACACTCTTGTTTTATATGAAATGACCCCAACAACGTTGCTAGATCAATAGTTTGGCATGACCCCTATTATCAATATTATATATATATTTTCTCGAAATCTTATTTCTCTCTCCATGATTTGTATAACTTCAGCTTAAAAATTTCATTGAAAGCTGTCTCTACTCGGATCTAATATGAGTAGTTGATTAATTAATCCCCCAAATTTAGGTAGCTTAATTACTCTCTCTTTCACCGAAGAAGAAGACTTACTCTTTTGTTATAAATAAATCACAAGCTGTGCTCCCATTTCTTTTACAAATAAAATATTTGTGGTCCAATCTCTTTCTGTGTTTGTCATTTTCTCAATCTTTGAAAAAAAAAAGAATAGAAGGGGAAAAAAAAGTTAAAACTCTCTCTGTCTCTCACACACACACTCCAATGGCAAAAGAGAATAGCATCAGCAGCAGCTGCTGCTGCAAAGCAGCTTCTTCTTATTGTTACACTTCAGTTTCGGCTTAAACGGTGTGTCGTTTCGCAGTTCTTAAAGAAAAATAACAATAATAATGATAATAATGCCGGTTGAACTCGAAGCTCGCATTCCTCCCTCTCTTCTCTCTTCTTGATTTGATCTCTTCGGATCAAAACGGTGTGTCGTTTCTTTGTTTTTTTCATCAGGTACATTTATTATTAACTTACATTCTCTCTCTTTTTATTTTTAATAAAATTTTTAAATTTCGAATATCAGCATTTTACTTATGATTAACTTTCCAAAGCTGCGTTTGTTGATTTTTTTTTCCTTTTTCTTTTTCGGTATATTTTTAATTTCATTTCATAATGTAGTATTTATTCACGTTGCATTTTTTATTTTTATTTAAGCGTTTGATTTTGAAGCTCAATAATTTGTGGCCTGAAGCTGCTTTATAAGTTATATTTATATTTTTTTCTCTTGTCTCTCTTTGTTAGTGTTTGTTCGCTTTTTTTTTTCTTTTTCTTTTCTGTTTTTTCCTTTGATTTGCGTTAATTAGAAAGTTTTAATTAACTTGAACGCAGGCTTAATGCTTCAGTTGATCAGATGAAATGTAAGAGGTAGAATGACAAGTTCCACAGTATTGTCAAATGCAGTTTTTTAAAAAAAATAATAATAATAAAAAGATTTGCAGAGAGTATAAGTTTCTTTAATATTGTGAAGTTATTTTTATTTTCTTCTATTTTGCTCAATCACAAAATGATCTGTGAATTAAATTCAAAGATCACATACAAATTTTGTTTTAGCTCTTATTTCCTTGGCTTTTAAGGCTCTTTTTAGTATATACTTTTTCATTTGAGAAGTGATATTTGATCAAGTTACTTTCTTTGTTTGTGAAGGCGATTTTGTTTGCTTATAAAGGATATGCACTTCTTGAGTAACTTCACAGATAGTGTAACTTACCTTCCTTTTGTTGTTTACTTCTTGAAATTTTGTTTGCTTCTGCATTTATGGTGTACAATTTGGGAAATGTAGAGGATTTCTTTTTGTATTTTGTGATATCTCATGGCACTGAAACTCTCTTGCATATGCGGTTTGGTAAAGGTTTTGAAACGGACCTCACACATGGAGCAGTACGAGGTATTAGAGCAAATTGGGAAGGGAGCTTTCGGTTCAGCTCTTCTCGTGAGGCATAAGCATGAAAAGAAGAAGTGAGAATGAATCCCAGTTTGTGTAATTACTTCTTATTGTTTAAATGGAATAATGTGATTCATGTTTTTGTGATGGACTAATCCCTTTGTTCTACCCTTTTCTTGGTATGTTAAGATATGTTTTGAAAAAGATCCGTCTTGCTCGGCAGACGGATAGGTCGCGGAGATCTGCTCATCAGGAGGTTGGCATTCTTTCTTCTGGTTGACCTCAATTAACTTTTGATGTCTTATGTTAGCATCTCCAGTCTTTCAATTGTATTCTTCATATGTTCCATTAGTATTCCACATCTTTTTCTTCTTGTAGAACCAAAAAAAGAATGTAGGCTAATAAGAAAATAACTACAACCTGAAATAGCTCAGATATGTTTTGTATGCCAATTTATTCTCATATAAGGAATCAGAAATTCAGACCTCGCCTTGATGAGTTGTGGTATTGAAATTGAGCTCTAATTAAAGTTTTTGCATTTTCATTTGGATGTGCTATAGCTTGCTTTTTATTTGAACTTCCAATCTTCATACTGATCCTTTTCCTGGTTCATCTAGATGGAGCTCATTTCTAAAATTAGAAATCCCTTTATTGTGGAGTACAAAGATTCTTGGGTGGAAAAGGTATATTATGCCTGTATTCTTTTATAGTTTGATATTCTGATCTATATTCAGCCAATTTTCCTTCATGATTGGATTTTGCTGCTTAGTATTTTTCAAAATTTAAAAGCTCAAACAACATGATTTAACCTAGCATACAAGTGTTCTTTCTTCTCTGGAGGATTGATCAACCTAAGACATTGTTCATAACCATTTGTTACAGAATCACCATTATTCAATCATAATTTATTACACCATAATCCAAAAAAGTTTTACATTAAAAGCACTCATCTTCATTAGCAACGGACACACTTCGATTCCACTGAGCATTATATAACACGCTTACCATCTTTCTAGATGGATTGTCACTCTGGTCTCTTTTATAACCTTCTCTTTTTCCTATGGTAATATTGCAACCGACTGCTTACGTATGCACTAATTTTGTTAGCTGTTCATGCCTATTTTCTTAGGGTTGCTACGTATGCATTATCATAGGATTTTGTGAAGGAGGAGATATGTAAGTTTTCTTTCATGACGATGTTGAGTTTGTGGAATAGTATTTGAATCTACTATGATTCCAGCCTTGCAATACTTCAGATATTTATGCTGTGCACTTCATGTGATACAGGGCAGAAGCCATAAAGAAAGCGAACAGCAAACTTTTTTCTGAAGAGGTTTTTTTCCTTTTAATTTCCTTTTTTTCCCCTTGCTCCCTTTTCTTCAGCACGCTTGTGGAAACTTGGATTCTGTTAGTTGTATGCACAATATTTGCTTTGCTTATTAAATTTCTAAAATTTTGAAAAACCTTCGCATCTGATTATTATGTATTGGACTTTCTACAGAAGCTGTGTAAATGGCTTGTTCAGCTCTTGATGGCACTGGACTACCTGCATGCAAATCATATTCTTCATCGTGATGTCAAGGTTAGTGGCATGTATTTATATACTTAAAAGAGATCATTACTATCGGCTCACTACCTCTGAAGTTTTTCCTACTGACGATGTTTCTGAATCTTTTAGTGTTCTAATATCTTCTTGACTAAAGATCAAGATATTCGTCTTGGTGAGTTGTTTTGTGTTTGTCTGACTTCTTTTAAAGGATATGATAATTCTTCTAAACATGTGACTGATTCAAATGCAGGTGATTTTGGACTTGCCAAAATTTTGACTTCGGATGATCTTGCTTCCTCTGTAAGTGAAATGAGTTGGTTATGTTTCTAATTCCCAGCCTCTGCTTGCTTTTTTCAACTTCGTTAATGAGTGCATGTTGTATTGTAATTCAGGTTGTGGGGACTCCCAGTTATATGTGTCCCGAGCTTCTTGCTGATATACCTTACTGGTTCCAAGTCAGATATTTGGTCTTTAGGTAAGTTCTGCAGTTATATCTGTCTGTCATATTAAGTCAGGTATTTGGTCTTTAGGTTAGTTCTGCAGTTATATCTATCTGTCATATTAAGTCAGGTATTTGGTCTTTAGGTTAGTTCTGCAGTTATACTTGTCTGTGTAATATGACAGCTGAAGATTTCTAAACTTCTGTGTATTATGGAGTTACTTTTCTGTGTATTTATTTATTTGTCTTGAATATCTGTTATGCAGGATGCTGTATATATGAAATGACTTCACTTAAGCCTGCATTTAAGGCATTTGTAAGTTTTTAGACCCTGTCTTGTTGCGTCATAAACTTTAGAGCTTGTTAAACTGCCTCTTTCATGTTGTTTTATTGCAATTTTGTATGTATATGTGACTTACAAAATCTTATTCTTTCAAGTTCTGAATATATACTTGACGGGAGATAAAGTAATCTGCTTTCCTACACTTTCTACAATTTTCTGAATTTCTTGTTTTTATTAATCACTTTCTGTCTTTGTCAGGACATGCAAGCACTAATCAACAAAATAAATAAATCAATAGTTGCTCCGCTTCCAACAAAATACTCTGGTGCCTTGTACGTTCTTTTCCTTCTATCCTTATGGCTAGCTTCAAATTACTTCTTATTAATGGAAAAGTTGGCTAATGATCCGTGTTTAAAATGAATCATTAAGCAATCTAACTCCATACACTATCCGACATAGGTTGTGGATAAATGGATGTTGCAAATAATTTTTTTGGGTAGTTAGCCAGATTTTAAATACACTATATTTCTTTTAAAGATTTGAGTTTTATGCAGATAATGTTGTTGGTCTAATCATATTGCTCAATTTTGTTTTCAGTCGGGGTCTTGTTAAAAGCATGCTGCGGAAAAATCCAGAACTGAGGCCAAGTGTATGTATAATCACACTTATTTCTATGCTATATGAAAGCATTTATTCTAGTGGAGTATGATGGGACAATATCAAGATGATCTACAAGTTCTTTACATTAAATCGTTCTAAGTTGTTTCCATAAAGTTTAATGCTTGCCCTAATAAGCTTATTCCAATGGTCCACCTGCTATTTATCTATCTTTATAGTGAAATCCCTCGATGATTCCAGAGATGGAAGAAAAATGATATTCTGGTTAATCATTAAGAAAGGTGACGCAAATTTCTCTCTCATTTGAAGTTGTATTATGGCAGGCTGCAGAACTGCTCAGACACGCACACCTTCAGCCTTATGTTCTCAAGATTCATCTGAAGCTCAATAGCCCTCGACGCAATTCTCTATCTCACTGGCCTGAACCTAACTATACAAGGATAACGAGATTTTCAGAACTAGATGATGTTCCCATTTCCTCTTATAGAGAGAAGCGATATTCTTTCAGCAACAATAGGAATTTGAATCCGAGTGTATCTGGTACTGAGCAAGACTCTCTTTGTTCTACTAAGGGAATACACAATACTCCAGCTTATTTGAATCGAAGGTTATCAGAAGTATCTATTGAAAGCGGCCATGAAGGGACAGTCATCTGTAAGCCAATTGCTTCAAAAACTTCAAATGTCACCAAGACTCCCAGGCTTACTTCAGCAAAAGCTTCTGCAAATCAGAGAGGGTCATATCCTGTTAAGAAACATGAATCTGTAAGATCATATAACTTTCTCACTCCTCCATTATTCATGAAGTCACGAATTGTTCCAAGCTCCAAGTGTAATTTTTCCTTGTTTCATGAATTGGGATCTTCAATCTTATTTTCTTTATTCTTGCAGCATCCTGTGTCACACAGTCCATCAAAAAAATCTATCCCTTCGAGTCGCAGAGCATCGTTGCCGTTACCGCCAGTTGCTGCAATTCGAGAATCACCTTACAGGCCTAATACTGGTATTCTTCATTGTGTAAAATCACCAGATGTTTCTGTTAATGAGCCTCGAATTGATAGAATAGCTGAATTCCCATTGGCCTCATACGAGGACACCTTCTTTCCCATTCCTAGAACTTCACCAACCTCTGCCCAAGGCTCCTCCAGCTCACCACTTTATGTTGACCGTTCGATCACCAAAGACAAATGTACTGTTCAGAAATGTGACAGAGCCTCTGCAAATCACAAATTCACAGAGGCCTGGCAGGGTATTCAGCACAGCATGTTTCAGGTGAATGAGGAGGAAGGAAGCAACTCATCAGATCAAAATGCAACAGCAGGGGCATCCAGCCGCACCTCATCAGACGCACGCCGCCACCGGTTCGACACCTCATCATACCAGCAACGTGCTGAAGCTTTGGAAGGTTTGCTCGAATTTAGTGCAAAATTGCTGCAACAGGAAAGGTATGATGAGCTTGGGGTGCTACTAAAGCCATTCGGACCTGGGAAAGTTTCACCCAGGGAGACTGCAATCTGGTTAACCAAGAGCATCAAGGAAAACACTGCCAAGCAAGATGACCAACACCCATGAACTACCAGCATGTGTGTACTATATTTGCAGCTTCGACAATCTTTAGAGGTGAGTTTTTTTTTTTTTTTTTTGAGTCACTTGGCACATATGCAAATTAGCGCTAATTTGTAGGGTGTAGTAGATTTTAATGCCCTCACCATATTTCCCATGTCTGAGATATGTTGATTTTGGTTTAACCTGGATAGTGTTGTATGATAGGTCATCGATACAAATTCTTAGCTTCTAAAGTCTAGGACCACATTTGTATCTTTGCAGATAGTCTTTGCACAGACAATGGACAAATTGTAGTTATGTATTGTAATCTTGTAAGTTCAATCTGTATGAACACTTCATTCTGTGCATTTCCAGAACTTCTTTTCCTTGGGCTTTTGCCGTATTGAACTCCACAGTAAGCTTATCATTTTTGTTTCATTGCCCACACTTTGTTCACATTTGCTTAGCTTTTGGACGATAAGCTAATCAAGTTAATATTTTTTATCACCATAAAGTACTGGTTATGCTGTGCTGATAAACAAAGAGAGAGTGTTTGTTTTTCTACTCTTAAAGACAAAAAAGAAAAAAAAAATACAGGAAGGAACCAATTGAGCAGTTGGGAAAGCTCCAACAAGGTAGATGAATTAATTGACAGAAATCTTCAAAAGGTGGCAAGTGGCTTAATTGGAAGAAGTTTTGCAGGCCTTGGCTAATATTTATTTACACAAAACTACAAACCCGCTTGACAAAAAAGTCAAATAATTGAAAGATTAATAAAAAGAAGTAATAGCATTAATCCATGAGTCAACAACATCAAGATATAATATATATACACACAACGAAATAGACACCCCCATGCAGAAGTCTTGAGTTAGGAAGAAATGGGAAAGGCAAGCAGATGGATAATAAACTTCCTGCTAGGAAGAAAGGAGGAGAAAGAGGGGAAGAAAGAAATTGCTTCTTTTGAAGGACTTGAGCAAACCTCCTCTGGGTTTTGGCCATCAACACCTATTATTAAGAGGAGGTGGAGCTTTGGTAGATCATCAAGCAAGCAGAAAGCTCATAAGAGTACCAAATCTTTTGACTTGATCAACACAAAGCCGGTTGTAAAACAGGCAATTTTGGACTTGCAGAATCAGCAGAATTACATTGACAACATGGCTTTGGTACTGGCAAATACTGCAACTGTTAGAACAGTAGGGAAACCAAAGCCAGCTACTTATAGAATAAGCAGAGAAGTTGCTGATGCTGCTGCCACCAAAATTCAGGCCGTTTTCCGCTCTTACCTGGTACCTTTTCTCAAGTTTTAGAGCTTCTAGCATTGTTACTCAAATGGAGTTTTTGAATTTATTTCCTAAAACATGAGAATGGGACTTTAGAATCGGTGTTTTCAGATTTTAGAACATATCTAATAGTAAGTTCCTATCATTTTTGCCTTTCAGAAAAATAAATGATATTTGGAAAAATTTATTTTTGGAAAATCGTACAAACCAGTATTACTTGTTAAGTGAATTGATTGATATCTTGATAGGCAAGGAAAGCATTGTGTGCTTTAAGGGGACTAGTCAAACTACAAGCCCATGTAAGGGGTCACCAGGTGAGGAAAAAAATAACTGCTACTCTTCGGCAAATGCATGCACTAATGGCAATTCAAGTTAGAGCTCGGTTTCAGAGAATTCAGATGGCTGAGGAATCACAGCTTGTTGTCAAAAGCCAATCATCAAGATACAGAAAATTACCTCAGGAAAATGATTTCAGAAGAGCTCATAAGGTAAGTTTCTTTCCGAAGTTTTTGGAATTTTTGTAATAAGAAACAACAATAATAATAATGTGTTTTCTTTGGATTTGCAGGAAGCAGTTGATACAAATCTTTATGAAACACATGAAGTTTCAAAGAGCAAATATGGCTATCTGAATCATGCACAAATTGACAGAATAGAACATGGGGTCACAAGATATTTTTCAAGACAGCTTTCAATCTCGAGGCAAGAACATCATCAATATGAGGAGTTTTCGTTCTCCACAGCACAGAACACTCCTCGACATCATCGTGTAACGTGCAACACAGTTCCAGGAAGAGCCTCTTTCTCTTACCAGCAACCTGACTATGCACGTCCTGGGTCTCATGACTTTTCCTTCCAACCAAATTATATGGCCAAAACAGAATCTTCAAGGGCCAAAGCCAGGTCACAGAGTGAACCAAAACAGCGGCCTGAACGGAACGTGAGAGCGGAAAGCAAGCGAAAGGCTTCTTTGGACGGAACCACCAGCTTCGTGGCAAATGCTCAATCACAATGCTCTTCTCCACACTCGAAACACATTACTAATGAAAACCAGCAAAAGAGAAGTGTCCTCAAGGGTGAAGACTCTGATGCCAACTGTACAATAACCAGTCGTTCCAGCTGCTGCAATTCTCTTCTAGCATACGAGGTAAGTTATGAAGATCGGCAGTTCGTTCATTTTTGCATCTTTCTGGAATGTTTGGTCGTCTGATATCCAAATTCATCTGACTGCAGCCTCATGTTAACATCTACTAGTTATCATCCTTTTGGCTCTTTGGCACCAACGATGTAATGAAGAACGCATGATGAACAGAGACTTAAAGCTTCAGAAGGAAAATAAGAACAGATTGGGATCACTTATTGCTCACTCCTGTATCACAAGTGCATGTGATGTACCATTTTCTGCTGCATGTATACATAAATAGATATATCGGACACATTATATTTTAATTGGTAGACGATTTTTATCACTAGTTCAAGAGTGAACGAACCGACGGATGCATATTGTTAAAGAAAGACCAACAACTCAGGACAACAACTCAGGGGACTGCCTAATAACAACTTCCAAACATTTAACTTTGGCTCGTTAAATTAAAGTGGAATGTACCATCTCCAATACTGCCTCCTTAAACAGAAAGTTGAATGTGCTATCTTTAACAAGAAAAATAATAACAATTTATAATCCTCAATAAGTTGAGATATATAGCTCATAGAAAATATAGCTTATTGAATTTCTTTGTTTACTGTCTTTTGTATTCTATTATATAAATAGATACAACTTTTATCAGCAATTCCATTTCTATCAATGGTGCAACTCAAGTACAAATAAAAAATTGTCCAAGGGAAGAAATCTTTATCTTCGACCTCCTTCTCCATTTATGAACCATTGGTTAAAAAGCCATTGCTTGGGGTACCGTATATACCTACCACATACAAACAGGAAGCAACGTTTTCAGAAATTAAGACCTTCATGTACCCTACAGGTCATAGAATCAGTCAAATCCAGACCAAGCATTGAAACGAAAAAAAAAAACTCACAAAGTATACTTTGTGAATACAACATAGCAAAACATAGCAGGTTGGTTTAGTCAGATATCATATATGGCTTTGGCAACTAAGTCAAGGGAAAAAAAAAATCATATATAAATGGCTTTCACATATTATTTAGGCTAGTGATAAATTACTTATGTATTGAGGACTGAACCTTTTTGGTTCCTCATTCCTGATTAGCGAATTAGAACATTGCCCAGATTACACCCAAAAGCCCATCCAGAATACAATCTCTACAAGAGAGGATGCGCTCACTAGTTCAATGTCTTGTGGAATGCAACCTGTGGAAAAGCAGCAAACTGAAAGTTAGGCTTCACGAATACAAAAATACTGCATTAAATCAAGAAACCTTTGATGAGTTAGAGTTATATAATTTATGTGGAGTTACATAATATATGACTAGCAACAGGTTGTGCTTTCGGCCGTTGACAGGCCTCCCATTGTTTGGGTCAAAAAGTTCCAACCACCCTCGAAAAGGGATTTCAATTTTTCAGAACCAGTTTACAATTCCTTGAAAATCCTAGTCTTGTCCGGATCAATTCCGAGGTAAGTCATATTGTTCACTTTCTTGTCAGTTATAAGATAGGTATATGCAAAATGCTACTCATCCATACAGCAGCAGATTTAATAGGCATGAACCTTACCAATGGTCTAGTTGAGAAAATCAACTTTAAGATTAAAAAGATCATAAAAGCGGACAAATGGAAATGAAATCACATACAGATGTTGATGTTTTTAGCAGCTCTCTTATGGCCATAGTGGCATAACATGAAGATGGAAGAGTAAGACCCAGCTTTAGAGCCATCTGCGCTCCCTGAGAATCAGTGCCACACACAGATTCAACATGCGGCTGTTTTACTTCTCTGGCACAAGCTGCTTCATTATTCTCTGTTGAAAGCTTTATATCCTTACTAAAGCTTTCTAATTGTTTCACGCTGTCAGATGGATCTTTTTTCTCATTTCCACAGACTGCTTCTTCTTCTTTGACTATGTTCACAAGTTTTGCTTCAGCAATTTTGTCCAAATCTGTCTCTGCTAATGGTTTATTACCATCAATGTATGTGAGCAACTTCCTGTCACAACAAAAATGACAAACATATTTCAAATCGTTTATAATCCAAACATTTATGCCAGTAACACCACTAAGTGAAGAAATATGATGAGAGATAGATAATAATAATAATAATAATAATCAATGAAAAGAGCAGTATACCATTCAAAGTCCATAGGCTTCTGAAATACCCGTCTATAAGTTCCAGTCATACTGGTTATTGAAAATTCCCTAACAATATACACACAAGCAATAGTTCCAATTAGCTGGAGAGAAAAAAATAAGCATGTACACGCAGAGAAAGTCCAAGATACTGAGATGGTTCGTTTTAAGTAAGAAAATAAGGGACATATTTTGACAACATACTTGACATTATGTACACTCTCTGTCAAGTTAATCCCATCCTGCTCAATACAAATAAATAATTAATAACCAAAAAGAAATAACTTGGAAAAATCAGTTGTAGCGCATAACTAATGCCTACTATTTTACATATCTTGGTCAATCCAAATAACAATAACTAACACCTAAGAAATCCCTTTGATTTGCACCTCTCTGATTTCAAACCCCAATCAATCGCAGAAACTAATCTACATTGTGGCAGAACACATATTGAGAGAATATGCACCAGCCAGCCAACACAGCCTGCCCAACCCTTTTCTGGCTAAATAAAAATTCAAGATACAGATAATTATTTACCATTCCATGGTACCTTCTGGCCAACATTTTTCCACTTCATTGTGGAACCTATAAATGGTATATTATCTATCAGTGGGCCGACGTTAATCTAAGTGCATGCGTACATGCATCCGCTCTTATTTGTGTCCAGAAATCCATTACAGCATACTAGCTTTGATTCTCCGAATATGTTAGATTGAAATTATCATAATTCCTTAATTCTGGGAAGGCCATTTTGTAACAGAGGTCACAACTCTTACCAATTATTTTGTTTCTAAACCTACTATTTATGCATCTTATATGCATGTTAATCTTTCAGATATTTATGTTCTACTGAGCTGTTTAAATAAACAGCAGAAGCAAACCCTATATAAGGGAGACATATAAAATTTAGCACAACTCTCGTCATAAAGGCCTCAGCAGTATCAGTCACTATAATATACCTTCTCTGCCAAATGATGATAAACTTCAGCCACATCATTCATAGGATAAATCACCCGTGAACTGCCAAACAAGAAAACAATTGTGCTGTACATGAAAGAATGTTCATTTTATACTGAAACATAAAAAAGAAAGTATGAGGATTCCTGTCTTCTCTTACCCAGGCAAAGGAAGAACAACATCATCGATAGTGTATTTTCCACTATTGATATCTTCTGCAGTTACAGTCTGAAAGATGATAGAAAGCCAGCTTAAATTCTCAACTTGTACTAAACAAATTAGTTTTAACATTTAATTTCAAAAGAAGTGAATAGAAAACACCAATAACAGAACGCCTTTCACATTTAGCTTCAGTGAAGGGTGTATAAAATAATAACGGATAACAAACTACAGGTTTTTTATACTTAGATAACTTCCATCAACTAATTACAGGTTCTTTGTTAGTACTCAATAAATCTTCCTAATGAGTGAATCACCAGCTGTGTCGTTCCCATTTTAAAAATAGGAGAATTTAATCTCTATAAATGCTACAGCAATTAATGCTATAATTTTATTTTCCAATTTTCAGATAAACTATGATAAGGCAGATGTACGTTTTTTTTTTCGTTTTTTATTTTTTCCTACATATATCTTACACCTGGAATATGAATACCCTTGAAGAAATCAGATAGAAGGGTCTAGTCAAAATGAACTATCTCACCCTAAATTTTTCTTTCTTTCACTAGGTTTAAGTCATCAGCAGTAGTAGAATCATCAAACAAGGAATACTATTTAGACCTAACCTTAACAAGGTTATGTCTTCCGTTGGGATGATCAGCTTCTGACACCTCATCTAAATGACTAGCATCATCTGCGTCATTAGAACTCTCATACTCAAATTCAGGATTGACACATCCCAATTCCTTTTCAGTATCATCTCCTTTACAAAATACCAAGTCTCCCACCACAACTTGCTCAGTTCCTACCACAAAGGAATTGCAGAACAAAATTCAGTGGTTACATTCAAACACAGATGGTACAGCTTTGACAATAAACATTAAGACAGTGGATAAATTTCTGTAGAAAAGTGAAATTCAGTAAAACAAAATAAAGCAGCATACCATGTTTTTGCACTCTTGCACTAGCTGCATGGTTCCACAAAAAGCTTTGGTAACTATGGACATACCTAAATGTTACAGCAGCAAAACATTGTAAAGTGGTGAAATTTGAATGCACATCTCATTTTTCTCTTGTTTTAGCGAATGTATGCTGGCCTGTATATCAGTGTGTGTGTGATGAAATCATATACTCATACGCGGATAATTTACTCACATCATTCTCAAAGTCCTAGGTATAGCTTTTAGGGCCTGCAAGTAGTTCCCAGGACATTTCTTCAAGCACTGCAACTGCACATGATTAAAATGGAAAAAATATAATGTGAAGAATGACAAACAAATGACCAGATCTCATTTCAGAAGTCATCTTAAAAAACATGAACATCATCACTGACTTGAGGACACGAACATAAATTGAAAAATTATTTAAAAAGGGCAAAGAGAAAGGAAAAGGCTAGTTAGCATAGGAAACAAGTTTGAGAAGATTTCACAAAAATTTATGCAAGCACTAACCATTAAAAGCCACACAACAAAAGAAAGCTATGGAAAGGCACCACATTTGAAAACTTACTATAGCCCTTTCAGCAACCAAATGGCGAGGTAATTTCCTTAGGGTCCCGTCAATGTCATCAGTTTCTTTATAGTATTCCCGTGCCTTACATATCTCATTTCTTTGTATTTCAAGATCCAAGTCAAGAAAAAAAACTTATGAATTTTCTTATGATAATGTATTGACACTGGCATGCAATAAACCAGTTGAATTAGTAGTTAAGAATATAAAAGAGTCTCCTTGCAGAACTCAACAACAATAGAAGGATATCTCCTTCCCTTGGATCAAGAATCATCTTTACAGCAGTTTTCCACTCTCCTCGGAGTAATGTGGCTCCAACAAGGTGGGTTGGCACAGAACCACTTCCAAAACGCTGAAAAAGTTATAATAGTTTATATAAAGAGTTAAAAGGTCGTAAGCAATTCGAATTAGAAAGCTCGCACGCACATAAATAGGTTAGGTAACAGTTCTCTAGAAACACTAGATATTGTTATATAACTTCAATTCATCTCAAAATTAATTTCATAGCAAAAGGTCATAGGTCATGCGTATCTGCATAAAAATAAGGCACGTTCTCCTTCAAATTGGTTTAAAAAGCAGAAGATCACTTTAGCAAAAATTGGTTTAAAAGGCACAAGATCACTTTAGCCAAACAACAACTATAATGAACTATTTTAACCATCCAATTACAGTCTTCAGTGGCCTTGTCATTTTTACTTCTGTCTTCACAGAAAATGCCTGAATGGGCTCACATACACCAAATGCTAAGTTTTTTCTGATGGAACTATGAACAATGAGGGCTGAGAAAGGAAAATCAGTTTGATACAAATATGAGAATTACTTAAAACATTACAGACTCTCAGACATAGTTTTCTAAAATCACCCCCCAGAACCCAAATGTAATAATTCAAAATCTTTCATTCTGACACTGCCCCTAGTTCTGCCCAACAATATGCTAAACGATCAGCAACCACTGTGCAACAAATCTCTCTCTAATGAATAGAAAAAAAGCAAAGTTATAGTCAAAATACACATGGACAGAGAAAGGGAGGGAGGGAGAGTTGAGGAAGGAAGTACCTGCAAACCAAAGTAGTTGATGAACCCATTCCTTCCTAAGGAGTTTGCAGATGCTTTGATGATGTCTTCAGAATCTGCAACAACTCCTCTGATATAGTGCATACATGAGCCATAAGGCAATGAAGGCAATCATAATTGTTTTCGGGCACAAGAGAAAAAGTGAAATCCATATCCAAGGAAGAATTCTTACCGTAATGTGATTGTGAAACGATTTCCAAGAAGCTGACCAAGAAGAAGTCCTTCCTTGACATAACTGAACAATAACACAGCCAAACCATATACACCAAGAAAATGAAATATACATAGATGTGTGTGTGTGTGTGTGTGTGTGTGTGTGCAGGAAAACCAAGACAGGACCGATTATTCATTTATTCTTACCAAAAGTCACCCAACTGGATACCAATCAACCTTTTGTTAAGAGCAGCTAACTTACTGGCACGTTGCTTGAAAACAGTTACCTGCAAACAGCAGAACTACTCTAATAAACATCTATCTCCAAATTATTACATTCTATTAAATTTTCCCTTTTTGGTTCAAACTTTTCATAGTAAAGCAATCACTTTCACCTACAAAATTCACACATGGATAAAAGGAATATTTATATGATTAACCATGATATTTGAAATCCTTATGCACCCAAAAATATGAGAATAATACAATGAACAATTCTCTTCATGCTGGAGCAAATAATCTGTCAAAAAAGGTAAACACAGAAATTCTAGATAAAAGCTGCAGCGGAAGGGAGAAGCCTAGAATCACTAACCCTTTGTGTCGAGACAGAGCGCTTGTCCTTCGTGCCTGCAAACCCAAATGATCTTGGCTGAAAAATCGAAAAGTTAGTCAAAGGGTGATTATTCAATAAGTATGCTCTATGAGTTCTTAATGTTCTTGATGTTTTATCAATTTCAATTAATCATAAAGAACACAATAAATCAGCAAACAGAAAAGGCAATTGAAAGCAAAAGACTTCCACTTTGACTCTCTTTCATAGTCACACCAAAGAGCAGGCCATAGCCGTTTATGATTCAAAAGAGAAGAAAATACCTGGATGCCAAGCATCTTGCTTATCAACCCCAAGGCCTCCTGTGTATCCTTGTTCTCCTTGTACAGATGAAACCTGAATTAGTGTTTTGTAAGATGTTATCAGCATGTTCTAAGGACCACTTGACACCATAAATGAGGGTGGTCAGGAAATAGAAAATTTTCACTGGGCAAAGGAATTTACTTCTCTTAAATAACACCTATTTTTGCAATACCATCAACAAACATATAAAAGATTGTTTCCATGATGGACAAGCTTTGACTTGGTTGAATATATAGCGTGAGTGTACCTATACACCCATTACCTGAGGAATTTTCCAAGTTGCTCTGGCCAATTTTCTGAACCTCTGCTATCAAAAGGTTTATCACCTCTCTCTTTCCGTTTCTTTGAATTTCTACCCATACTGTTGTTATTCCCTCCTAAATTTAATCTTACGCGTATGCATTTTGATGAAGCATCTGGTCCATCAACGGTGTCAGTGACAAGGAATTTGAAGTTGTCCTTAAAGAAATTATGTATTGCCTAAAAGATCCCAAAAAAAAATATTAATCAACTACGTAATTGGGGAAAGAAAATAAATTCTGGATTGGTTCAGTACTTATGCGTATTTCTCTGGACACTAAGATCAAAAATCCTTATAATGGATATATCTTTCAGGACCCAACACCAAAGCTCCAGATTGCAGAGAACCAAATCATTATCAAAATGCTTCAGCCTAATGATCATTTCTGAAGTATCAAAATCAAGTATAGTTTTTGTTTCTTATTATAAGGTTCATTGTTTATGACCGACAAAACTATCAACTCACAGCCAAATAAACCCTCGAATCAGTTCAATTATATTCTCAATCTGCACCAAACCAGGCTCACAGCTAAGATAATCAATGCAATTGAACAAATCTGCAAATAAAATGAGATCAAGCATGTAAACTAACTGTTCGATGGCATTTATCCGAATTTGCAGAAAGAACTATGGGCGGAATACTGTCTTCATTTTTCCCAGAAGTAACTTGATTTATTAGAGTCTCCAAACATTGCGCATCAGAATCACCAGCCAGTGATCTGAAAGATTCTATTTCAGATGCATAACTTTTATTCAGCTGATCGGTTGCCTTGGTTTCACTATGTTGCACCGCCGCCTCCTGAATGGATCAAAAAGTAAATCATCAACTGTATAAAACAGATAAACAAACACGCTTGCATATATAACTTAAAATGAATCCAGAAAACAATATAATGCAAAGTCGATTACCTCTGGAGGGACATCTAAACTGGTCAAATGAACAACTTTTCCATCAGTATCAACTTCATTGACAATAAAATCACAATACCTACATAAAATTCAAAAAATAAAATAAAATAAAAATTACAAGACTATGCCGAAACAACTATAACAATTATTGAATCATAATTTATTATAAAACTCTCTGCTTGCTCCACTATGAACACTGGTCATTTTACACAAACACTTGAGATCATTCCATCGCAATTTTCTTCATTGGTTTAATAACACTAACCTCCAAAAACTTTTGGATTGTACACAAGCAGCTCCATGAGGTTCTAAAATGCATTTAAAGAAAAAAAAAGGAAAAAAAAAAGTCCTTTACCCAAAAGTGAAAATCTTGATTTTTGTTCGTCATCATTTGCAATAAAACTAAGATGCCCAGATAAAGAATTACTCAAAAGTTTTCAACTTTGACCTTACATTCGTGCGTTCGAATTGCATGCATGTAAATGAATATGTGGAATTGAGAAATGATAGGAACCTTTGTTTGAGGATGCCACGAAAGCCAGAAAGGTTGGAGATGAAACAAAGAATGCCCACGTCGGATTCGTCCAGGGTTTTCATTGTTATTGTTGTTGTTTTTAGGGTTTTGCAGAATCTACTGTTGTAGCAGAAGAGCTGGTAGGGTTTTAGAGCTGATTGTGAGAACAAAGATGACACTGGGATTCTCATCATTTGGACCATTTTCTGACTCAAAACGCATCGTTTTGTGCCCATGAGTTTTTTTTTAACTTCTATTTTTTTTAAAATGTGATTAGTTCGAAAGTGGGGAAAAAAGGGTAGAATTAAAAAATAACGAGGATGGCTAATTGTATAGATTGTATGATAGCAGATGCTAAGAATTGGTGTCAAAATAGATCCACCCTTTTAATCATTTTAGAAGGTATGCTTATTGTTTCATTGCTTTTGAATTTGTTATGATTAAAACTATACTTACACTACAGTTTAGAGAATGATCCATGAGATCTTTACTTATATATAGAAAATTATATCTACTTTCGTTAATATTAAAAATAATCATCTCTATTTATGAGTAGAATATTCATTTTATACATTTAATAAAGTTGAGAACACAAACCCTTCACCAGCCACTAAAGTTGCAGTGATGAGTAATTAAATGAATTGTACCTCCCCTTCAAAATAGTTGTAATTTTGTAGAAATATTTTTAACTTTTTCGGAATAGAGTGACAATATTGATAATTTTCCTTTTAGAAATCCATTTTATATTATTTGTTTGCTATGAAATCAATTTCATTTAAAGAAGTGAGTGGCCATAACAAGTAGTAACCAAAGACAGCCTAGCTCTTCAACAATAATTGGAACCAAGCGTGCTCCAAAGTCAATCAACGGATTCAACGCCCAGCACTCAGAACTCCGCTAAACTAACAAACAACAGATCCAAGACACCGGCTGGCTGAAAAGAGAAACCTAACTAAACGACACCCGCACAACAAAGCCTAACACTTTCTCTCAATTCAGTCACATTCACGTACATAGATATACACGCCGAGACTCGAAACCCAAGAGAGAAATAGAAAAGAGCGATGGTGACCAAGACAGAAGAAACCCAATTGAACAGCTTAGAGAGTCAGGTTGATAATGGCGGAGGAGGAGCTTGGGAGTATCTCTGTCTCGTTAAAAAGCTCAAAGTCAGGCGGCCCGACAAGGTCTTGAGGCACGGCTTATCGATCTTGAATGATCCTAAGAAACGATCCGCTCTTGGCCCAGATGGTGAGTTTGTTTCAAAATTCAGACTTGTTGCCTGGAATATTAAGTGAATAATTTAGTGGAATTGAAAGTTTGTTGATTTGTTTAAGTGGGTCGGATTTTATTTTAATTTATGTCTTGGTGGGGTTTTAACGTTCGAAGCTTGATTCAGATTTTGGGTGAAGGTGATGTATGTGATTTGGTCAATTGGATTTAAGACTTGGAAGCTCGATTCGTATTGGTTATGGAAAGGAAGTTTATTGGACTCTGAAATTGTTTGGCTGAGTTTTGAATTTGGTGATTTGATGCAGTAGTTGCATATGACATGGAGGCTTTGATACTTGATTTGAATTCGTATTGATGAGTTTTGTGGTTTTTTGGTTGTATTTTGTGTCATTTCGAGAGTTTCAATCTTCATTGTAATTGGGTTTGGACGAGAATCAAACTGCTCAATTGTAAATAGCTTTAGTTTTGTAGTTAGTTTAGTTTTTGGATTATATTAATTAAGTTCTGGTTGACTAAGTTTTGAATTCACTGATATGAGATTCTATTTATTTAGCTTATAAGTTTCTGCTCTAGTTTTGTTTTATTTTCCTCATCTGTTTACCTGCATGTTGCTTTTGGATATTGCAGTTTGTCAGCTAGTTGAAAGTACTTCTAACTAAATATTATTTCATGTAGTGTGGACTCTATACGAGCAGGTATCAATTGCAGCTATGGACTGTCAATGTCTTGATGTTGCAAAGGTGCAATTCTCTTCGTAGTTTTGGCTGTTTTCTTGATTGTCTACTTGATTCTTTATCATCTTCGTTTTCTTGTTAATGGGGTTCTCTTGAATTTCATGAAATTTATCTTGAAAAAATTTCAGGAATGCATAAAAGTTTTGCAGAAGCAATTTCCTGAGAGCAAAAGAGTTGGTGAGTTGAATACCCTTTCACCATCTATTTAAGAGTTCATCTACCAGTCCCTATGGTACAAATCTAGACATGATTTGCTTTTGTATGTTACTGTTAAAGTGATGAGTGATGCATTTTCATAGCCCTTGTAACTAGGTGTCCTATTTATTGTTAGTTTGTATCTCTGGAAGAAGGGTAACAGCTACATTGTATATGATTTTGCACTTCAAAAATACTATAGCAAAAAGAAGTATGCTACATTGTTTACTTATTATTGCTATGGTCTTTCGTCTGTAAATTGCATAAATTTTAGAGCACAATTCTTAGATTCATAATGGATATTGGATATCTTGCTTGTCTGCTCGTAAATGCTTTAAGTTAATGTCAATTGAGAAAGCTTACATAATCAATCTTACTTATATATGCCTGTTATTGTCTTGAATTATAATATTTAATAAATGCATCACAGGAAAGTTAGAGGGCATATTGCTTGAAGCTAAGGGATTGTGGGCAGAGGCAGAAAAAGCCTACTCAAGCCTTTTAGAGGATAATTCACTTGATCCGGTAAATTTTGTGAACCATTCTTTATAAATGAGATGCCTGATAAGTAAAAGAACTGTTTTATTCCAAACAAGCGGATTCATCTTAAACAGGTATTGCATAAAAGGAGGGTGGCTATTGCAAAGGCCCAAGGAAATCTTTCAGCAGCCATAGAATGGCTTAATAAGTATCTTGAAATGTGAGACAGTTTTTTTAAGCTTTTTTTCCCTCCGATTTCTTATATTATATAACAAAACAGATTTGCTAATTGTTCTATTTCCTCCATTTACCAGATTTGTGGCTGATCATGATGCCTGGAGAGAACTTGCTGATATATATGTGTCCTTACAAATGTGAGTGTTCCTCACCTATCTCTCTCTTTCCCATCCAACTCCTCATGGAGCTTAGTTTTCTGTGTTTTTGTTTGTAAATTAGGTACAAACAAGCTGTTTTCTGCTATGAGGAGCTCATTTTATCCCAACCTACTGTTCCACTTTATCACCTGGCCTATGCTGATGTGAGTGCCTTTTCAATTGGTGTCATTACTATTGCGCATTCAATGAGGAATTTCCATCTTTATTCTGGTTTTTGTGGTAGAGAGATTAGAGAAGTGCACAAAGATCCTGTATCTGAATAGTTTAGAAAGTCAGTTAACATGGACTCCTACTGTAAGGACTGGAGACTAAATGTTTACTCTTTATGAGTTGGGTTGCTTCATGTTTGTATATTGATTTCCTTTTTAACTCGAGAATTGCTGCTTGCTTGATGAGATTGCTTAGACAACCACAACCTGAGTCACTTGTAAATATTTCCTGCTTTCTTCTGCTAGTGTGTTGTATCTATGTATAAATATAGAGAGATAATTTGTACCTGCGCCAAAAATTGTTTTTTGTTTTGTTTGCTACTTACATACTGGTACTTAAATGTTAATATCCTTGTGCAAGGGAATAATAATAGAGGTGTAACTCTTAACATGTCTTTTTTTGATTTTTCTGATGAACAGGTATTATACACAGTTGGTGGATTAGAAAACATTCAGCTGGCAAAGAAATATTATGCTTCCACCATAGACTTGACTGGGGGCAAGAATACCAAAGCACTATTTGGTATTTGCTTGGTGAGTTTTTACTTGCACTTGTCATTGGATGCGTGATCAAGCAGATAAGAATGCATGAATTTATACTTGTGGGTATATTAGTTGATATAAATATATGTTTGTAGTTCGCTTCTCTTGCTGGCATTAATATTCTTCTTTCAGGTTTCCTTTTGCTGCTAAATATCGGCCATTTGATTATTGAATATTAGTCATGTATTCAGTTTTACATCTATAAATACTCTAGAGTTACCATTTTCCCCTTTGTCATTATATCATAGTTTCCAACTTGCTTAACTGATGTTTTAATTCTGGATTCCAGTGTTCGTCTGCCATAGCACAACTTACGAAAGGGCGGAACAAGGAAGATAAGGAGAGCCCAGAGCTACAATCTTTGGCGGCGGCAGCCTTGGAGAAAGACTACAAGCAGAGAGCTCCTGCCAAGCTCCCTCTGCTTACTTGTGCCTTGAAAAGTTTGAAAACTTCGTAATTCATAGTGTCGGCAGATGAAAATTCTAATTATCTCTCCACTCTCCAAAATTGGAAGGGGCCATGAGCAACTTAGGGCTGAATTCTATTGAAGTTGGCTAATTCTTTTAGATGTTTATTGACTAAAACGAATTCAGGTTTTTTTTTTCTGTTTCCATGTGCTTGTCCTTTGTCGGTATATTTGAGGTCCTTAATACACGAGGACATAAACATGATGTATTTTTTAGATGCTCCATTAGCCAATTAGGAATCTTGTGAGATAAATTTATCCCCTCCACATAATGTCAGATAATATTTCTTTTTCTTCTTACTACCTCTAATTTCTGGATTTGATCCTCTTTTCCTTGGTGACAAAGTCATGCATTGAACAAGAGTGATTAAGCGCATGTAGTCATGTGATCAGCTCCCATACATTGAAAATGTCCGCTTTTGTACCGAAATTTGGATGCTAAAAGTGGCAATTTTGAGGATGCAGGCAAGGATTTTGCAAATCTTTTGTTATCTGACAAAAACTGGCTTAAAGCCTTAAAACACATACAACCTGAAAACAGACCAGCATTTTGAAGTAAATTAGGCGTACTTTAATAGAGCTTCACTGTAGATTCAGTGCTTTCTTGGAGGAGTTACAGATGGGAATGATAGAGCAGATCTCAGACTCGACCTCCTACTTCTATACCTGGAAGTAGATGATCTGATCACATGATGAGGAGGTGAAACCCTCTTGGAGTTCGGAGAGACTGGAATCAAACTACTAGTTTCTGAGAAACTGTTTTTAATAATCTTGGGAGTTTTCCCTTCTACTGTTGGCTGAAGTGGTTCCTCAATCTTGGGCTGATCGAAAGAATTTGATGTTTTCGGGCTAGTGCAAAACTTAGGTGGCTCAACAGCAAGAGGAGAAGATCCACAGCACTTATGCCTAAATGTAAACAACAGTTGAGTTGAAGGCCTGTGAAAGATAATGACCTTAAACAATTTAAAACAAATCTTGATTGCTGACGAGCAAACCTGGAAATAGCGGGAGAAGGTAGCAGATATGGATGCTCCTCTTCACCCTCCTTGACAGTGTTATCATGTATATTTGCATCTGATTCATTTTTTGCACAGGTTTCTGATTCTTCCCCATCATACTCGGCTTCTACAGCTCCTAATGGGGAAAAGACAGCAAAATTTGGAACTGCAACAGCAAATGTGATATCATGCACTAGCAACCTAAAGTTTATAAGCAAAAATGTAGAACTCATGTCCAGAGGCAATGTTATCAACAGGATTACAGAGTTCTACCAAAGACAACTAAATTTGAAACAAGGGACTATACGAGCTCCTTATAAACACTTACCATCCTTTCTTCCAAAAGAATTTTTACATCCTTCACATCTGCAGCTTATAGAGCATCCAACACCACCCTTTATACACAAACAAGATTTAGTATCACATACACAAAATATAGATATTATACTGAGGTAAAACACAACCTGAAAGCATTCACAGTATTTTTTTAAGCAGCTTGATCTTTTGCAGTTGCATCCTTTCTTATGTCTTGCTGAAGCAGGAGTCTTGTTAGTTTCATCCTGCATGAATGAATGCAAAGCACGCATGGTAAGGAAACCTAGAAATACATGATATAAGAACCTCTTTTGGAAAAAGGATTTGCAACAAAGCCACCACATCCCAAACTTCATATTTTGGCAACATGACAGTGCAATGTGCATCTTTCCTCGAGAACGAGGCAATGCAGAGGATGGATTGTGATGACTTTGATGCTAGACTCATTGCTATAATCTCAGTGATAACATCGCACCCCCAATTCCACAGTGGAGTCGGTACTTCTGATCACTTTGGGAGCAAAAGCAAGGGGATTTCGTAATTCAATCTGTCTGCGTGTCTCCAAAACTTTATCTTCATGAATAGGCTTGTTAAAGCAATCTAGACACGAACAAGGTTCAATACAGTAGAGGCCAGCAGCAAAGCATTCACAATAGCTGTATAGACGTATGTTAACTAACACACTGTATAGATAATATAATGACACCTGGAAAATAACTCCAAGTGCCCAGTATAAATGATTAAAATTCGCATGAGAGAGTCAACAAGCAACAATTCGCATCATAATCAGGTTATAAAAATGCTTATATTGCAAAACATAAACTAATAGACAAAGAAAATGAAACACTTACAGCTTCAAGCATTTTGACCTCTTGCAATTGCAGCGCTTGCAGGCCATACTTTCTACATTATGTTCTGGCTTGTACCTGAAAATTAGCGAAACTTTTATTTAAAATTGTAGTCCAAAGAATGTCGGGTCCAACAGTAGTAAGTGCTATACATGCCTCTTTCTTTTGGGGCTACTATGGTTGAATTCTTCAGAACCAACACTTCCGGATAGTTGCATAGCATTTTCTACCACATAAACTTCAGTGCCACATGGGACAGGATCCCTCTCCTCGCTTTTGTTAAGCAGATTTGGACAAGACGTCAAAGAAAGAGAAGAGGACTCACAGATTTGCATACTTATTACCTTGCTTCCAGAAGCTGTGGTCTTGCACTTGACAAGTTTGCCATCCTTTGACGCAGCTGCAAGAGCATTCAAGTGCAAACCAGCACCGGCTACCATAGATGATGAACTACTTTTGCTCTTGCTTGGAACAAAATGCTTTTCTGTATTGGCATTTTTACAATCAGCTTGTGATAGGTTCGAAGACGTACAATCAGACTCACATGCAACTTTCTTTTTATAAGCTCCTACCATCTCAAAATCCAGGCAGCGCCTTCGTATATTATGCTGATGCATAGAACCAGGCAAAACATGAAAAAAAAAAAAAACACACACACACATCTATATTGATTAGTTAACTGGCTGCAAAAAAGTGTTTATGACAAATGAAACACTGTGTTTACCTTGCAGCTAGACTGGCCGCACTTTTCTTCTTCATTATCCATTTTTTCTCTTGAATCACTTACAATTAGCTTATCTAGTAGAGTGCTAGAAAGAATGTCAGGAGTCTGATCTGTATCCTTTAGGTCCCCAATTTCTTTTGGTTGTGTTAATTGTTCCCTCATCTTACCTTGTTTGCATGAACAACTCTGACTGCCAGATACCATGTTTACCAAATCTTTGGTGTTATCTTGTGGGAGCTGTAGGACAGTTGAGAGAAAAGATATTGCTCCAGTATCAACTGTTTTCTCATCCTGATCTTCAGAGTTATTCTCAACAATGGACAAATTCGATTTTAGAACAGCATCAGAAACCAATGACACCCAGTCGCATCCGGCTACTTCTTCACTTTGCTCAATTCGGCAGATTTTACGCAAATTTGTTTTGTTCTCAAAATAGTCTGCTGCTCCCGGATTGTCCTCATTACATCGAATGAATGATGAAGACGCTCTGTCTGTTTCTGGCTCTCTGCTTTTCTCTTTCACATCACGAGACACCTTGTTTCTAACTGGGGTACCACCATCATATTTAACTGTTATTGGTAACTCAATAGCTAATTCCAATGTTTCATCAAGCAGTTTAGAGATAACCTCTCTCGCGGAACTCCCTGGGGTAACACATTCCAGTTTTCCAGTGCAATCATCAAACAGTTGAACAGCTTCTGAATTCCCTTTGCTTTTCTTGTTTTCTTTTCCATGTAAAGGGAGCTCAGGCTTCAATATATCTGGGGATTGATTACTGATGATAAAGACAGCATATGGTGGAGGACACAAATTGTTATTAGAGAATGATGCACTCTTCAACTGAGTACAGTAAAGCAAGAATGGGTAATTAGTTTTACCTGCTAAGTGAAAATCTAGACTCCCGAAGGTAACCGATCTTTGGTGAAGCAAATAAAGAAGAAGGCGAAGTAAAATTCACTGAGTTGAGTGAGCGATCATTGCGTATGGACTTGATTTGTTCTATGGGTGAAAGACTGCTGATATAATTAAAGACTGGAGAATCCTGCATGTTGACAAGCATAATTTTTAATCAACATAGAGTCTTAAAAACCTAGTCAGTGGCAAATGATCACCACAAGAAATCTGAAGTACAAACAGCAGAACTCAACAAATCACTAAGAGAAAATAAGACCAATAACCAAGCAGATGAAAGAAAAGCAAAATAACCAATTTCAAATCACCACATGCACAATTTTAAGGGGGTTGTGAAATGGGTTTAAACATGACTTAACAAGTGCCACAAGAGAATTTTCAGAGCTTGAATTTTCATACACATGTCAAATTTTCAAGTCCAACAAATTATTATATTTCCTTGAAGAGATTAACTATGCATAGCATGCTACAAACAGATCGTATTATTAGGGCCTTTGTTTCCTGTACACAACATATGTACAAAGGAACAAAACCATGAGCTGAAATCATCATATTCCAAAATATTCAACCAAACAACACTACAAACCCTAACGAAACAGAATTGGAGCAATTTACGAAAGCTATTTGTCACCCAAAGCACTAGCACCTCAGAACCCAAGTTGAAAAAAAGCAACAAAAATTAAAAATAAAAAATGCCCAGATGAAAAATCAGGAAAAAAAGAACAAATCCAAACTAAAAACCCATAAACTGAGTCATTCTCTTCAAACTAAATTAACACACTGAATAAAAAAATTAAAAAAAATTACAATGGGGAGATTGACCTCAAACTTGGAAACAGAAGCGACACTGATCTGTTTCTTGTCCGGAGTGTCCATTTCTATAATCTACTTTGCCGTTTTCAGTAGCTCCGCCGCAAAGCTTCTTCCCTCTGAAACCGAAATCCACTCACACTTGCAAAAACAAAAGCATTTGATTGATTGAGAGGCGGGAAGGCGGGAGAACGAGAGAAATTTCCTTTTGTTTTTTCTTGGTTTGATAAAACCCATGCGGGCCCCACGTTGGCCACGGCATATTACTATCTGTATTGTTACATGACGCGTGTCATTCGTCAACGGATTGTAAAATTAACACGATAGAAAATTGTTAAAAAACTCTAATCGTCACGCAAGGACGTCAAAAATAACGATAAAATCAAGCGACGTTCAAGTGTTAATATATATATATATATATATATATATATATTGCTAATTTTTAACTTAATATTGGAATATCATGTAATTTTAAGTAATAATAGTGCAATGTTATAGTGTTAAAATAAAAAAAGGTTCTTAATTTTTTACTTAATATTTGAATATCATATAATTTTATAGTTATTTTCTTATCATTACGTCAGATTCTTCTGGTCAAATAATACAATAAAATCTTTCTGTAATCATAATAATGGGACCAAATTAATTTTATTTTTATAAAATAAAAGTAAAATTTAAGATGTGTTTACTAATCAGAAATTAGAATGGGTTGGAATCAAATAAGTTAAAATCGAAATGGGAAATTAAAATTAAAATAAATTGTTTACTTGAGGAATCGAAATCAGAACCGTAATGAAATATATTACCACTTATGTATTTACTTTATCTTATAATCATAATCAGAAATGAGTTAAATTATTCAAATTATTATAAAGTCCTTAATTAATTATCGTCATGATTATTATTTTATACTTTAATTATTGTGATTATTATTATTCAAAATTTATTAATAATATTTATTATTGTTAATTATTGTTAATATATTAATTAATTATAATACTTTTTATCATAAAAAAATAATGATAATCATCCATTTAAAAAATAATAACAATAATAATCAAAATAATCATCAATACAATCATCATCGTACATCATCATCAACGGCAACAACAAATCGAAGTTGATGGCGGCGCCATCATCAACAATGTCCACGTCATCATCATCATTATCGTGAAGACGGACAGTGAAGATCAAGCAGTGAAGACGAGTAATGAAGACAAAGATGACGAAGATAAACAATGAAGACGACGGAGATCAGCGACGACGATGAAGTGACCAGAGACAACGACGATGTGACCAGCATTGATGACGACATGCGGCGATGGGGGCCAGAAATGTTTGGCTGGCTGCATTGAAGGGTTTGAAATCAATGTTTGTTGTTTTTTTTTTATTTTTTATTTTTTGCTATCTATATTTTTTTAATTTAATGGAGAGTAATTTTGAAATTTTAAAATTTTGATGGGGGCAAATTTTGTATTCCGAAGAATGAGACCCAAACCTTTCCGAACCAATCTCCGATGTGGACCCTACGAATTTGATTCTTAGTCCTATTTTTATTTTACAAAATAAACGTTGTCGATAATTTTAATTTTAAATTTTAATTTCTCAATTCAAGAATTAAACAAATTATTAATAAATATATAGTTATAAAAATTATTATTTTAACTTAATTATCCTTAATGCAAGTGATATAAAAATAAAATATGTGATAATTAATTAATGAATTATTTCAAATACAATGTACGACAATGATAAAAGAGACGGGCATTATTTCAAGAAACTAGTACATATATTATGTAGTGTTGGGATTAAAAATAATCATCTTTTAAATTTAAAGACTAAAGCATTGTTCCAAATAATCTGAGAAAAATAATTTATTCTATCTTAACCTTCAATGCAACAAAGTATTTTTTTTAATATACCGATAATTATTACACTGTGGAAGCAAATTTCTGAAGCCGAGATTTGTAAAAATTATCACTTATTATAATATAAAATTGATTTTTAAACTGGTCCACATTGAGACCAAATTTTTTTTTACTTAAAATTGACTCACTTGCTTTGCCTTGATGGGCATGCTATCGCCCACATACACATTTCTTCAAATCAGTTAATATTTTTGAAGCAATTAGCGATATATGAGTGTGTCACAACAAATTCTCTATTTAGTATATCAAGAGTATACTCACAAGTAGTGTGCCCCTCCGACAGGGCACAGGGCACAGGTCACCGACTTTTTAGCCTCTTTGTTCGGTTCACCTCCCCAGCTGGACTCTTCAATGAGATTAAACATTAAACATATATAAATATTAGCAATATTTGCACTTATATTTTGCAAAACTAGAGTAATATATTACATAATTTTAGTCGGGTTCTCATGCAACGTTACATACATATAACGGAAACGTTAGTATCAATACGAAAGTTGACTAAGTTTGTTAACTATTTTTACGGAAAAAGTAAAATAAATTTAGTTGAACAATTTTACAGTGAAAGAGGCAACCAATAGATCAGATGTAACATATGAAACTAGGTGTGGCTCGTTTAATGGTTCTCTTCAAAACAATTGAAGCAAGCTTATACTACTGACCCTAACAAGGAATTGTATGTATTTACAAATTATGGTTTAAAATTTTAAGATTTGTATGTATTTATAAATAAAAACTTGAAAGAAATACCATTTTTAAGGTAAAAATTAATGAGAAAATGATTAGTTTTAATTTATGGATCAGTATCTTAAGGAATAGAATTCAAAAAGAGTGAATAAAAGCTCCGCTCATTCATTACAAAAGGCATGGGAATTAGGGCATTGGCTTCTTAGGGTATTGGCTTCTTTTGTTCTGTATGAATTTGGGAAAAATACAAACAGACAAAGGAAACAGTCATTATAAAGCTGTCAAGTTTGTGGGAGATGCCCATTTGTAGCTTAAACTTCTAAGGTTCTTCATGTTTTTTTTTATCTTTCCCACTTTCTCCTGCAGCAGATGTTACATATCATGAAATGAAAACAACAGCACAAATTGCTGTCTCATAAGAGAAATAGTCATGCATAATTGGTTAGGCCACTTGTCCATTGACTTAATCAATTTTCATATAATTCTATAAAATTCATTATTATCTCATTGAAATTACATAGATGTTGGAAAACCTTTCTCCAGCTGCATCATCTCAACCATTTACTCAGATTATCAGTAAAAGTTGGATTATCCATTGGTTCTTGGGATTCAAATTAGGGCTGCAAGTTGCTCAATCCATACTATCTATGTAATCCTGTAAAAGAGAAGGGCGCTTAGATGTGGAAAAACCTTACTGTTGCCGCAACGCCTCAAACAGACTGCGATCAGACAAGGCTTAGTTCATCATTAGTAGTAGTTGGAGCTTCCATTTGTTCTTGAGATTCAAATGCAGCAAGCTGCTTCTTCAGTGCTACTAATTCTTCCCCAGCATTGCATATGTAGGCTGAGGCTTGTCTGCCAGACAAAGTTGCTCCTTCCATACTATCTACGTAATCCTGTGAGAGTGAAACCATTTAGGACACATATCTCTTTTTTTTCCATTGATCGTAACGTATTTGGAATGAAACAATCATATGCAGTTACCTGTTTTGTATATGAGCCAGCGAGGAAGAAGTTCTTCACTGGTGTCTTTTGATCAGGTCTGAAGGGATCTTTACCAGGTCCCTCACGGTATAAAGATTGCCCGATTTTGACAACAGATGACCAAATAACTTCTAAACCTTGGGATGATGGAAATATAGCTAAAACCTGAAAAAAAGGAATCGTGAATGGATATATGAACTGATGTATATTATCCAGAAAGTTGCATTATTTTTTGTGGGACTCAAGTCACTGAAAAATGTGAGATAAAAATCTAAGATAAGATAAACAAAAAGGCATAACCTAATACGTATTATATGAATTAAAGGTGTCACCGAACGCTACCAACCTGCTTTGCCACTCTCCTTATGATTTCATCATTTGGTAAGGGCATGTAAGGATCGCCAGGCGTCAAAACGCATCTGAAAGATAATACAGTTATAGTAAGAAACACAGAATACAAAAAAACTTGGCAAAAGGAAGTCAATCAGATTCCATGAACATAATGAAACTAATAATGATGAAAATGAGAAATTTTCTTACTGTAGCAATGAACCTTGCCCTTCTCTGTAGTAGTCTTCGGGTGAAGCGAGTGCTAGATCTGCAAAGCAAGAGAAATCTGCATCTGGAGTGTACAAAAGGTTATCCAACCCCAGAGCTTGCCTCAATTGCCTAAATGTTCAAAACAAGGATCCATTTAAAAATGGAAATTTGTTCAATGCATTAGTAAAGGGAAGTGAAGTGAAAGCTGATTTCTTAGGCCTTCAAAGAGCATCTTGTTTGAATTCCTGTAACCTCACAAAAGATTAGAGCATCACCTTGACCGTTCTAGGTCTTGCAACTCAGTAACCCAACCATTGTATCTAAGCTGCACTGTGACAACAGGCACGCCAACTAGCTCATAAATATTGTTGAAAAATTTCATTTCCCTCCATGATGATGGAAGTAATCTTTTAATTCCAGGGACATCACATGCTGCCAATAAATAGGAAATTGAATAAAGAAAAATTATTCACCTAAATGATTCAGGAGATCAAAAAAGTACAAGTAGAAATAAATAAGGAAGATTTAACCACAAACCTGCAACATATGCATCAGCCTGTATAACCTTCTTGTCAGTGGCCTGAAATAGAACGAGAACTTGTAAGACAATAAGCATTAGAGAATAAACTCAAAGCAGCTGCTTCTAACAAATGATATAAACAACTAATTTACAAATGTCTGGTCATTGCATTAGATCCATCAGGGGGAACATCAATAGTTGCATAAAAAAAAAAAAAGGCTTTTGCCACATAATTGGAGCCATCTGTGAAACAATTTACCTTAGACATGGCAAGTCCTTTGACATACGTTCCCCCTTTAGCAGATTTATCATAAAGTATCTCTCTGCATCCCCACCTAAGATGGAACCTGTTCTCACAAAAACAGATCCCAAGGTTGGGAAAATCAGTTCATCATAGGAGAAAATAAACAAGATTAACAAATCACTAAAATGGTGTGAACCTGTAAATACAAACGTACCTGCCCCCTTTATCTGTGATATATTTTCTTATGGGCCCACTCAAATAAACATCCGGAGAACCCTTGAGCATCCGCAATAGAGAAGCCTCAGTCTTAGTCGCAAACAGTGCAAATATAGTAAGCATGCAACGAGCACTGATGTTATCGCAATCAATAAATCCAAGGGCATAAGCAACAGGATCCCACATTCTTTGAATACTCGTCCGTGTACCACCTTTGGACAAAAACCAATCAGAGAAGCTTATCTGTAAGAAGAAATGAAGTTTTAGGTAAAATAACAATTTGTAGGAACAGGGATTGAAATTCAAACAAACAAGAAAATATGATGTCATTCTTACACTATCCAAATCTCGTATGTCCTTCAAGGCTCCATCAGGATCAACAAGTGCCTTTACAACAGGACTCAGAGCAAGAGCAAGAGCATTTCTTGCTTTATCATAAGTCTGCACTTGAGCAATATACGAGTCTAAGTACATCAAAAGAGAATCCAAATGAGGCAAGAAGCTTCAACGTGAAAAAAGGAATACTGCCTCATCATACTGCTATGCAATCACAGTACAAAAGATAACATCAACAAAATCAAAATGGAACATAAATCCATATGCACTACCTTAAGCTGATTTGTAGACAAAAATGCACGAATCCCATGTACCGGAGCTCCAATCGGAAAGCGGAAATCAAGTTCTGGAGTTGAAAATCAAAATCATGAACCAAATCAGAGTTATTATTGGATTACACAATCCATAAACCAATAGAAGGTGATGTCAAACCACCAAGCATATCTATGAGTAGTTTTAAGTGATCAAGAAATAACCATACCACCAATTTCACCACCCTTATTTACAAATGTATGAGTATGATCCTTCATGAGTAAATTTTTGTCCGCACCGACCTGTAGACATCCATGAAAAACTATCAGATCATAAACACAGGTTCCATTTAAAAAATAGCTATGATTCTGGTCCATCATGTTATTTGAACAACATTTTCAGATTTTCTTACAACCCCTAAACTATAATCAGTTATCATCACTATAGATGATATTGTCAAGAGGAATGATAATTCTTGTTTCAAGAATCTTGTGCTTTTGTAATCATTCACGCATATCCACAACTAAGCAAGCTTTACCTTTTTCATTAATCGGAACAGATTATTGTAGCATCCAAAGAAAACGTGCAGTCCCATTTCAATATGGTTTCCACGTTTGTCGACAAATGAACCCACTTTACCACCAATAAAAGACCTTGACTCATATATATCCACCTGAAAGAAAGGAAAAGGGAAAAAAAAAAAAAAAGAAAATTCTTCTAATTTCTTTCACTATCAACAAAATCAGAAAAACACATACTAATTCAAAATGAAATAAACTTTGTGAATTGAAATAAAGCCTGCTCTAAAGAAAATGATAAGTGCTGATATTTTTTCTGAACTGCTGATAAAAGCTTCTGCAATTTACTTTGAAAAAATTGAGGTTAGAAACCCATTTACTTCAAATTTTGAGTTTAGGCAAGAGGATGAATGGTAAAAGTGAAATATTTTAGGGAAAAAAGTACTTCAGAGGCCAATGAAAACACTCAGAAGATTGAAATCTATATGAGCAAAACCTCGTGGCCTTGATCCAACAATTCCACTGCTGTTGACATGCCTGCAAGCCCAGCTCCAATAATAGCCACTTTCAGCTTTGGTCCTCTGTAATGTTCCGGTTCTGGTGGAAACAAACCCTTGGGAGCTGCCAAGTATACCATCCAATTATCCACAGCGATAATGGAAATATATATGTGTTTGAAAGTACTAAATTTCTAAACATGAAATGTCTCCGAAAAGAAACACAAAGCAGAATTGCATAAGCATTTCAATTCCCAATAAATTTAAAGAATACAAAATACTCGGTCTGTTCTTCAATTCCTTTAATAAAATTTCCACTAAATTTAACTACAATCCATGAACAATTCTCCCACAAATTCAATCGAAAACTGTTCAAGTACACTGCCAATTCTCCATCAATTCCCTCAAAAATTCATAATTAGCAAGCACTACGAACCAAAAAGAGCTCCCAGCAATAAACACATGAAAATCCACCAAGCAACATAAATCAAAATACCCAGAAACCAGAAAAGCCGAAAGATCAATGCTTGGTAACCAAGCAAATCAAATACAACTAAAAGAAGAGAAATTTACCATTAACAGTCATATCAGAAACATTAGTGTCCAAAGAAGCCCGTACACAGAATCTTGGACACTTCACTTGAACCCGAGACCAACTAACACCAGTAACTGAAGTTGCAGGACAGAGAACTGAAGAACCCATATTGAAAATCCTGAGCTGAAATCAAGAAATTCAATTGGAACTCAATTCAGCTCAACCCAGCTAAGCTCTCTTTTGATTCAGTAACAAAGTATTTTTCTTTTATACCAACAAAGATTTGTCAACATCAACGAAATTTAATTACGAAACCAAAATAATACAAGAGGGTATCTTTGAGTTTAAGAATATAACAAGATGCCGAGGAAGAGAGTTTTGTCAGGGAACGGAACTGTTTTAGAGAGGTTGGCAAATGGCGAAGTGCTTCTTTCTTTCTTTCTTTCTTTTTTTCCCCTAATTTTTTTCCTTTTTGTTATCACACAACATTAGTGCTTGTGAATAGCACAAAATGTTAGTGACATTGTCACTGACGATAATGGATGATGGAGTGACCAAACAAAGCAACTAAATTTTCAAGAGAGGGAATGATAAGCAATATTTTAATTTAATTTAATTTTAATTTGGTGATTAATTAATTTATTAGCATTGTATTTGTTTAAAAGATACCCTTATCTTTGGACAAGGTTGAGGAAAGAGCACGATGGTGCGTTGTCACATGTTTTTTGGGCCGACCGTTTCTAGTTTCGGCTTAAACAAGGCTTTTGTATTTTTGTGCTCCTTTTTTACTATTTTTTTGCTCAATTACATCAAAGAAAATGTGTTAAGAGACTTGTGAATTTTGGCATATATATATATTTTTTATTGTTAAAAATTGGGTTGCAACTCAGAACCCCCTATGTCGAGCTGTCGGCTTTAGAACGTCACAGTGAAGATAAATATTTAAGCCCATAATATGAATGAATTAGGGTAGCAAAACTAATAAAAGAATGGAATCGTAAATAAATTTGATCAAAATTTAATAGATTCAAATTCGATATAGTTATTAGATAAATCGTAATCTTATGATTCCGATTCCATGCATTTATTAGATGAATGTCCATTTAATTCGTTTACTGTACAAATTAAACAAATCGAAGCGAATTAATTTTGGATTCACTTACAATTTATTTAATTCATTTATACATAAATAATAACAAAATCGATCCAATCTGGATTCGCTTATAATTCGTTTACAAAAATTATAATTAATAAACAAAAACCAAGCAAAATAAAATAAAAAATCATAAAATTAACGTCTTATAAAATACAAACAAATCAATGAACTCAAACTCGAACTCGATTGAATTCGATCCGTTTATTTAACAAATTGAATTGAAATCACCCAATGAATCAATTTTTCAAACCCAAACTCGTTTAATTGGAATCGAATTGAATAAACGAATTTGATCCAAAATTAAATGTATCGACTTAAAATACACATATAAAAGTCTTCTCCAACTGATATATATGAGTCCCAAACTGTGTGGGGAGTACGAATTTTAAGCTGTCTTTTCTTATGTCACCCGAGGCATTGGCTGGATGGCCAAACACTAGAGCTCAAGCCTACCGTAGAGAATCGAAATTTTTCCTCTCTGAATGTTCGTAAATATTTAGCACAGATTTTCAAGATATACTTGGTAGATCCAACTATATATGCATTATTTCTCTTTTTTTGTTACAAGCCAATCTTAATTTAAAAGTGAATAATAATAATAATACTGGTTTGTAAAGAAATGAAATTTTGGTAATTAGCCCGAAAAAAGGAAAAAAAGATGGATTAAGCGAAAGAAGCTAATACTCAAAAGTAAGTCGAGTGCTTGACTATCAAATTAATGTTCTTGCTTGCTCATTCATGTAACACTGGACTATCAGAGAAGTCCCAGGGTATAAAAGTGATGAGAGATCCACAATTTTTTGAAGAAAATATTTTATATAAACTTCATTATACGGCATAAAATGATTGGCTGAAATAAAACTCCAAAATAATAAAAATAATACACGCCTGCCTGGGTCATGCATGGGATATTTTCAACCAACTAATTCACTCGTGAAATAAACTTAATGAGCAAGAACATTACGGTACTTTCCTTGCTACCAGAAACTGTAAAAATTTCCCGAAATGTGAAAAAGAACTGCATGATTAGAATGATTATAAGTTCATTTAATGACGAGTTTTATCATTAACTGTCCCGAAACACAGCATAAATCCAATACATTTAACACAAGGCACGCACCCACAAGCATGCAATGATTTTCTTTGGGGTGCCTACAAATTGGATATGGCAGCTCTGAGAACACATTACTAAGCGATGAATCTTGTAGAGTAAGTGAAAGAAACAAGATGAGTAGTGTTGTTTTACAATCTGAAAGCCATTTGAAATAATAATAATAGTAATTAGTGATTACCACTACCTAGATAGTTGCCACTGCCTTGTGCATCTTCCTTCTTGTCCTGTTCTAACCACGTGCACGAGTACGTCTCAAGAATCTCTCTACTGCTCTCTCATAGATCTTGTTGCTGTCATGACTTCTTAGATTCTTAATCTTTTCTAATCCCTCAGCCTCCTCAACCAACTAGGCATGTTGATTAACATCTCCGATGGTGGTACCCATATTCTTTTCAGCTTCCCCGACCTTCAAAATGTTCTCTAATCCTTTTAGGCAAACGGTGACGATCTGTGAATCAGGGCATAGAATGAGATACACAATGGTTTTACATAGCCCTGTCTCACAAGGTACCTGATTTGCTCATGAGTACCACGCCAGGTGGCATTTAAAATTGCCCGAGCAGCCCACTCCTTTATATAAAAAAACTCAGCATTGTGTAGCAGATTGATAAGGGGACCAATTAAGCCAACATCAATTACAGCCTGAATTTGAAATATTCCACCAGGCGTTCTACTTGATCATCTTTTCATGATTATGGATCAACTGGCTCAAAAGGTACAGCAGCACGCCGCAGTTAATTGTACACTGAGTCTGGAAATCATCCCTCACAATATTTTCAACAGTCCACAAGGCAGGAGTGAGCACTGAGGATGGTGGATGCATTGAAAATATGATTAAAATGGCAGCCACCGAATTCGGTGATTGCCTCTTTTGAATGTTGAAAGGTGGCTGAAATGTTTGAAAAACATCTAAGCCACTTGGCTTGATTTATAGGCAAATTTTTGCCTATAAATTGAAGCTCTCATTTGAGAGCTTGATTCAATTCCAAATTTGAGAAGTGAGGGAATGCAAGAGAAGCATTCAGAGCTTCCAAAATAGGGGAGAAATGCTCTTAAGCATGTAGATATGTTGTAGGAGCATTTGGCTCCTCAATATGGGTATTACGGGTTTGCTTTGTTAAGGAATATTTCCTAGGATCATGTATTTGGGGTTTGGGTGGGAGAAAATTATTTATGAGAATGTGGTTAAAATAATTTTTCACATAGTAAATATTTTTCTTCTCTAGTTGTCTTTTGATAACGACTGTGGCTTTTTTTTTTTTTTTTTTTTCTGAATTTGGAGTTTTCTCCGTGATTCTTCTATTTGGAGTGTGTAGAGTCTTTTCTTTGTACTTAATCTCTTTGTGAGAGAGTTCTTTGTGTACAAGTCCTTTAGTTTCTTCCAAAGGCCTGCAGCTGTTATCTAGTCCCCCAAGACTCAAAATTATTATGTTATGTGCCTTATCCATGGCATCTTGCACGTCTTCATCTTTGATCTTGCTGATTTTCTTTGAGGCTTTTGCATCTTCCAGAACTTCTTCAATTCCCTGGTGTGCCAACAATGCCCCCATCTTCAGCCTCCAAAGATGAAAATTATTTTCTCCAGTGAACTTCTCCACATCCAGCTTCTGTGTTGCCATTCTCAGTTCAAGAGTTAGAGATGTGAGCTCTGATACCAATTTTTGTTGAACTTCTCAAGGATTGTTCCCAATTCTAAACCCCAAGATTTTGCCACACACTGATCTTTTAACCAAGAATTGTTTGTAAGTCAAATCAGAAACAAGAAACAAATATAATTTGACAGAGAGAAGAGTAACGCAATTGGACAAAGAATTTATAGATGTTTGACTTGGAAGCCTACATCCTTTTGAGAAACAGAAGCCATAGTCACTCTTATTGATGCTCAATAGATTACAAGCTTAATGAGAGAATTACAATGAATCAGAATATACCTAAGCTAAGCCATAGAGGCTTTATATACTGCTTAAGAAGGCTCCAGAAAGTAGTGTTGCTTGCCAGCTCAGGTTCTGGGTTTGTTGAAACAAATCTAGAGAACTCCCGCAAAAAATAACTACCATTAGCAGTTTTTCTTCACGTGATGTACGTGTGTATACTTAAGTAACTGAAACGACACTTGTAGTTGCCGTTTAAGGTTAACGTGACATAGTAGGCATACATGCCGATTACATGTATTATTTATGCTATTTGTATGACAGATGATTAATGTCACATGGGCAATAGAAACTCTCTGATGACTTGTCGTTTCTGTGTCCTTATTGCAACCAACAAAGTCGTTTCTCCTGGAGCTGATGATTCACGTTCACATTGCAACAAGAATAACAAAGAACAAATAATAATAATAATAATAAATTAATAAGACCGAAATTGGATTATTAATTACCGACCTTCTTAATGAAAAGTGAATTAAACATGATGACATTGTCCTCCAAAATTATTTCATTTGACCATATATCATTCGCTGATTCCTCCCATCTTTGTTGACATTGAAGGCGTCTTGAATTTAGAGTATAAATTTAATTGTAAGCAAGATATCTTAATGCAACTTAGTTTAGTATAACTCAGTTTAGCACTGAATGTAAATTTGATATTTTAAATTCAATAATTAAGATATATATTTTAAAATAAACTAATAAGAGTAACTTAAAAATAAAAAATATGAAAAAAAAGGTCTGTTTGAAATTTTTTTTGACAAATTATTTTTCATTTTACATAAACAAAAAACACAGGAACTTATTCAGTGGACTCTAGCTACGTACTATGTGCTTTTTATTTATTTTTTATTTTTTTAATGTTCTCCCCTGTGCTTTTTTATTTAGGTGAAAATAAGTTATTTTACCAAGAAACTAAATGAAAGTGCAACAATAATCTCACGTTTCCGAATTATTACGAAAAAGTAAAATCAAATCAATTATTATTTGCATAACTGTAGTGCAATCAAAGCAAATAGACCCCGTAAAAATAAAAACACTTATCTATTCAAATATGCACACACAAATATATTAGTTTAGTTTGTGATATAATAATACTATTTTCCGCCATACTAGCTACCAACCACATTAAATTTACTATTTTCATTTTCAGAAATAGTATGAAATTGAAAGTTCCCAAATGCATTTTTCAGTCACATTGATTTTATCGTACGTCCAAGGGCGATTATGTTAATTCCAATGGTGTGATTCTGAAGCTAAAAGTTTAAAATATTAATCAAATTGCACACATGAAAGATTTCTCCAAAAGTGGTTTACTTCAAAAAAGAGTATAAATATAATATTTGATTATTTTTTTAATGTTAACTTTGATACACTAAAAATTTCGAGCTTTGGTCTAAATTAATATATAAGTTGGCAAAATGAATTTGATCATACATCTACATAATTCGCAAAATTTAGGAAATTTGGTGGAATAGCCTGCTTACATATACATGTCACTTTTTGATAAAATAATTTTGATGGTTCTCAAAATTAGATTGTTATGAGAATACTACGGTTCAAAGTAGTATTAGGAATGAGAGCATACCTTTGAATCCTCCGGATTAAGGGCTTCGTCACAGCCCCAGATAGAGAGATTCTTGAGCTGTGAACAGCCCACTCTGACTAATTCATTAACAAAATAATTGACATCTTGCTCTTGCAAATCACAGAACCAAAGATCTTCAATTCCCTGTAATTTCACGATTAGTCCATCCTTCAAGCGAATGTTGGTATTCAGCCGGAGTCTGAATTCTCTACACCAAACGTTGTTGGAGTAGTCGTCCCAATCCCAATCACCTCCAATAAGTATTTTGTACCTTTCCAGCTTCTCCAGGAACAATCCTCTGGGTAGAGTAAAGACATCGTTGATTTGTATTTCTAAATAGGCCAATTTAGGCAAATGCTTCAACTCGTCAAGGCTAGCATTCTTCTGCCCTTCCACCTCCAACTCCCAGCTACCGAAGCCATCATCACCTATATATAGTTCTTCTAAATTGGATAAGCTATCATCACCTTAGAAGACCAAGTGATGAACACAGTGACAGTAGAGTGATGTGAGTCAACTCTATAACTCTGACCTGCATCATCCTTGAGAAAAAATTGTCAGTAATGGTTATTGACCCCAATCAACACTGATAGAGAGAAGTTTTAGCTGAGGACAATCCAGCACTTGGTCAGGAAGCACGTTAGTCTTGATATCACGTGAGACGATCGAAGTGTAAAGTTTTGCTGCACTTTCGTCTGACCATTCCCTGTAATCATCGACGAGCTCACCTGTTGCAGTAAACACATTTTGCTCTCTATATGCAATTGATATTGCAACATCACGAACAACATCATGCATAGAAAGCTCTTCGTCTAGCAACATACAGGAAGCTTTGAGTTTGTAGACCAATGAACGTACTCGAGCATGAGCTTCTCCCATCTTATTTACGCCTTGAAATAAACCCAATCCCATACAAAACATTAACAAGCGATCAATGGATGCCACGTAGGTATACCGTATTAGCAAAAAGATGTTCTTGAGCTCCGCCCCTTCTAATTTGCGGTAACTCAACTCTATAGCTTTATATGCAGTTGGCTGTATCTCTTTGAAGTTCGTTGAGGACGGCTTTCTTAGTTGTTCCGATGCATCCTTCCATTCAAATAATCTCTTGTTCCTTAATGCCCTTGCTACCGTCACAACGGAAATAGGCCAACCAGCACATTTCTTAGCCACATTCCTTGCAACCTCTTTCAATTCACTACCTTCAACATAATCACCTGCCATCTTCTTGAATAGACTCCAAGCTTCTTCTTCTCCTAAAGCACCAACCAAGAAATTTTTTTGTGAATCCATCTTTCTTGACAGTGCGTCTTCACTCCTGGCCGTCAACAGTAATTTACATCCCTTATGATCATCTCCATGGGGAATTCCTACAGCCTGCAAATCAAGATTTTCCCAAATATTTTCTAAAATGACAGGGACCCTCTTCTCTTTCTTGATTCGGTTACAAAGACTTCTTGCCCTTCCCGATTCGCTCTCCCCTTGAAGTGTTAGACCTAATTTATCTCCGATTTCTCCTTGAATTTTTTTTACGTCTGGACTCCGGGACACCTCGGCAAAAGCCACTTGATCAAATAGCTTGTTATTCTGGGCTTTCCTAGCAACTTCTTTCGCTAGCGTTGTCTTTCCGATGCCGCCCATTCCGTAAATTCCAAGAATGTTGACATCAGGACTTTTTAGCGCATCAAGTATGTTATTCAAAGTGGGCTTTCTTGATTCAAAGGCCTCGTTGTGTTTGTTAGATAGAAGCAATGTATCCTCCGGCATGATACTGTGATAAATTCGGTCAAATCTCCCAGCTTCACGGAGTTTGACAATTGCCTCCAGCTGCGTTGCTGCTTCCTTGCTTTGTTTCAGATTGGGACACAACCCCTTGAATCAGCGCTTATTTGCTGTATCTTCATCGCCTGTAAATTTATGAGCCTCAATGATGACCTTGTTGGCACTGGCAAGCCACTTCTGAGCGTTCTTTTCAATCTCTTCTCCTTTTCTTTTAGCCTCATCAACCTCGTGCTTTATGCTGGCTTTATCATCCTTCAGCTTCTCAACTTCAGTCCTGAGATTCTCAAAGTTGCTCTTGTAGTTACGCACATAACTAAATTGGCGTTGTAAGAGAGGTGCCAAGAACTTTACAACATCTATAAAAACAGTAACTATGGTTTCCACCATCTTTAATTCTTTTTAAATGATTGTTTTTGAAAAGTATGTAAATGTGAAGGGAACCAAATAGAAACACAGCAGAGACAACAACTGAACAATTGATTATTAGTTAGGAAGCAAACTGACAATTGGATAACAAAAAGAGTGTTGTTTAAGATCAGAAGATTGAAAATTCGCAAGAGCTGATGGCAAAAGCTGAATAACAAAACAAAGTGAAACACAATAAACAAAGAAGCAAAGTGTATTTCGAAGGATGTAAATAAAGCAAAGGGTTTTATTGATTGAGAGTGGATTGCAAAGAATTAATGACTGATATTAAATGATTTATAAAATGAGGAGAGGCTGGAGAAAATTAATTGATTGCCGATGTTTCAATTAAGAATGACATTCGACAATTTCAACAAGTTAACAAAGGAATAAAACGTCCACGCTTAGCTTAGTTAAAGTGAAGATACAATCATCTGACATGCAATTATCATCTTCTTTAACTTTTTTACCGAGGCTAGCAATGAACATCATTGAAGGATGAGAATAAAAGTGAAAAGTGACCCATTTTATTTTTTAAAGTGCTCTGCTGAAAAGCCAAAGTTGCTGAGCTAAATTTAGAAGTGAAGCAAAGAATAATTAAATAAAAGATAAAAGATTGGGAAAAGTTGTTGACTGAAGTTGGTCCAGTCCTCGATGTCTTATGTCATCTCCTCAAAATTGCACAGATTTCCGCCGACATTTTCAAAATTTGGAAGGTGATCATAGCTTTAATATATGATGCACGCGCGTGAGCATCATATGTGAGCATCATATATTAGAAATTATCCAATCCTGTGTGAGTATTCATCATCGATTAGAAATTATCCAATCCAAGAACTTGAACTTTCTTAAAGCCCAAAAAAGATGTTACGACATATGGTGTAATAATGTGGAGTAACAACTTTCACAAAATTGAAGAAAGTCCAAAATCTTGGGCCAATGACCACTCCATCATATATACTCCAATAAATTCTAATGACACATCCTTTTTGTTTCGAGTCTATATAGTAAGGATTGTATTTAATTAATGCAAAATAATATAACATCTAATAATTTTTTTTTGTTTTTAGTTCATGCTTATAATAATGTTCGAAATTAATAGGTGAAAGTAATATATTAGTTTTTAAATATCAATTTTCATTTCTTATATTCTAATTCATAATATATATAAAAAAAAATCCCTGGAAAGAAATTAATTTTTTTTAAAAAAAAATATGCAATGGTTATCGTTCATGTGCGTTGAATTTCTAGCGCAATGACACTAATAATGTTCGAAATTAGTGCAATGTAATGGATAGTTTCCTCATTATAACAACCGAAACACTCCAACAATCCAATATATATATAAAGCAAGGCACCCACACACAAACATGATTATTGATTCACACTACACTTGCATCTCAACTTAAAATGGTACTTGAAAAGTCTTTGGGGTGCCCACAAATTGAAATTTGGTAACACAATTAATGCTAAGAAATGAATCTGGCTACCGTATATCCTGCAACGACATGGATAGGGGACTGCTCCACCATTCGACCTGAAATTATCAAGTGAAAGAAACAAGATCATGAGTGTTGCTTTACAATCTGAAAGCCGGTTCGAAGTAATAATAATAATGATAATTAATAGACCTTACCATTAGTCATCGCATCATTGCCCTGTCAATCTCCCTCCTCCTTGATCCTCATTCCCTGCATACGGGAAGCCTGCAGCTTACTGTGTCATCGTCTTCTTCCAACCACACGGCCACACCAGTATGTCTCGAGAATCTTTACTGACTTCTCATGGATCTCGTTGTTGTCATGACTTTGTAGATTTTCAATCTTTGCTAATCCCTCAGCCTTCTCTACCAACTGGGCATATGGATTAACATTTCCAATGGCAATACCCATATTCTTTTCAGCTTCCCCAATCTTCAAAATGTTCTCTAATACTTTTAGGCAAACAGTGACGATCGCTGGATCAGGGCATAGAAGGAGATCACACAATGGTTTTATACACCCCTTGCTCACAAGGTACTTGATTTGCTCATGAGTGCCACCCGAGCTGGCATTCGAAATTGCCCAAGCAGCCTCCTTCTTTATATCCAATTCAGCATTTTGAAGCAGATTGACAAGGGGACCAATTAAGCCAGCATCAATTACTGCCTGAATCTGTACCCTGTTTCCAGCTGTGATATTTGAAATAATCCAGCATACTTCCTTCTTGATGCTCTTCTTATGATTATGGATCAACAGGCCCAAAAGGGACGGCAGTGCACGACAGTTAATTATACACTGAGTCTGGAAATCGTCCCCCGTCACAATATTTCCAATAGCCCGCAGGGCAGCAGTGAGCACTGAGGGTGATGGATGATTCAGGAGCTCAACAAGTCGTGGACAGACACCAGCCTCGATCACAGCTTGAATTTTGTCATTAGTACCATCAGCAAGATAGGAGAGTGCCCAGCAGGCATCAGTCAAGACCTCTTCATCGTTTGAACGAATAAGCTGTGCAAGCACCGGAAGAGCTGGCGTCACCTGATCAAAAGGTGGTTGTGGCTTGCCCCTGCAGAAATTAGACAATGTCCATGTGGCATTTCTTATCATTGAAAGCCTGGCATGCTCATTTAACGCTGCCAGCAATGGAATCAAGGCCCCTTGACTAAGCACAAGATCACGGCATATAGGTGAGTCACCAGCAACATTTCCCAATGCCCAAACAGCCTGCTCACGGACATCGTCACGTGGAGAAGCAAGTAGCTTCACAAATATTGGAACAGCACCGTGGTCAATCACCACCTTAGTATTCTCCGAAGTTCCAGAAGCAATGTTTGTAAGAATCCAAGCAGCCTCAAACTGCAGTTGTGGATAGTCTTCCACCATAAGAAACTCAACAAAGCGCGGGACAACGCCAGATCGTATGACGTCCTCAATTGGTGGGCTCCTCTCAAATGAAAGCAGTTGTCGGAACAGAGTAGTTGCTTCCAGCTGCAAGCTGCTGTCGTCTGACCAAACCCCAGCAACCATCGCGGGCAAAATTTCCTTAGTTTGGAGATTGAGACTTGGGGCAGGAGAAGAACCTAGCTTCTTGAGATATTGGTATTTTATGGTTGTATTAAGGTCGTGCACCCAGATCCAATGTTCTTCATCCCAGATGCTCAGCTGCACTTTGTGTAACATGGGTGTGCTTAATTCTCCTCCAGAGAAAATCTTCACATTGGGGCAATCATCCACCAGTAATCTTTCCAAAGATGGGAATTCGAAGGCACAATTGCCAGTGCAGAAGCTTGTCAGATTTTGCATTTTTAAAAGCTTCAACTCCCTCAATTCGCTGAAAGCAATAACCTCATCGTTTGCTGCATCTTCTGCCAGTACTATTTCCGTTATCATAACGCATGATTCTATTGACATTTCTCTGAGTCGCACCAGAGTCTTTGCTATTGAGGACGTTAATAGGTTTTTCAATCCATTGCAATACGATACATCCAAAGTTGCGAGATTCTGAAAGGATGTCGAGGATGGCACTAGATTGATCAAATGGTGACACGAGTTTACATGTAGAATAACCAAGTTGTTCATAATGGATGACTCTTGTTGCAAAATGTGCTTCAGATCACAACACTTGTTTGCTTCTCTTATGATTACCTCCATCCCATTTTCAACCTTTTCTTTTGACAACCAAGCGACAGATCCTTCTATTCGGAGAACTTTCACGGTGTGAAGTTTTTGGAGGAAATCATCAAGCGATAAAATAGTAGTCGACTCATCAACGAACTCCACTTGAAGATATTTAAGTTTGCAAAGCAAGTCTTCTGAAAATACACATTTGTTTGTTACTATATGCCTTGCATCAACTATCAATTCTTCCAAATTGGGGAAAACCTGGGTAATCGATCAGAAGACGATATGCAAGATGGATTAGTTGATGTTCATTATAACCATTTCACAAAATAAGTACCGTACTCTTTGGAGGAATATTTGACAAAATAGAAGATAATTATAAGTTACCACTAGCTTACGCAATATATTTATTTAATAAATTTTAACCTTTTACAAAATAATAATTATAATAATGAACCTAACATGCAGAATAATTATAAATGAATGTTATATACTAATCTGTAAGAGAGTTGCGTTGCTGAAAATTTGACTTTTAGAAAGAGACCATGTGATGAAGGCAATGCCAATATAACTCTAAGCCCTATAATATAAAATTTTCAAGGTACATACATAAGAATTGAAAAATTGATTATAAAATTCTAGTACTTTACCTTTTCTGTCAAGATATTAGTAGTTCTTTTAAATCTCACCATGAATTCAGGACACCGAGATATCCATAATTCTTTCAAGGATGGAAATTCAAGAATATGTACATCTCCTGTGCAGAAGCTTGTGAGCTTTTCAAGATCATACATCTTTAGATATTGTAACTGAGGAAATATTACAATATTATTCTTCCTTTCTTCTTGGTTGTCCATGGCTATCAGCTCTTCCAAGACAGGACAATTTTGTATCTCAATGCGCTGGAGTTGAACAAAGCTGCTACCTATAGAAGATGAAAATAGATATCTTAAATTTACACAGTTGTATAGGGTCAAGTGCATTAAATTCTGAATACCACAAGACATGCCTGCAAGTAGGTTTTGCCAAATCCTTTCAACATTTATGGAATGCAACTCCAAGTTCTCCAAATTTGGCAATGCAACCTGCTCGATCAAACAAATTAACTTGCTAATTACAAGTAACAATCATTTCTGTTGATAGACAAATAAATAAAATTACTCTCTCTCTTGTCAAAGTTCTTTTCAGTCTTTCGTACAAACAACCGTTAAGTTTTCCAAATTATTCCTCACTAAATTGACATATGGATTCTAAAGACATATATATTAAAGAAAAGGACAAGTCATAATATGAATTAATTTATTGGCCAAATTTTTTTTATTTAGTAATTACAACACGTTTAGTATTTGGTAACATGATGATGTTGTTGTTGTTGTTATTATTATTATTATTATTATTAATTCACTTGTTGCGTCAAGTACCTTTTCTTTTCTCTGAGAATGTATTTGTTACACCATACAACGCTTTGAAGAAAATTTTGAATAATTGTGAAATATAGTTATTAATCACTCTTGCCATATTTGCTGACAAACAAGAACATACCAAACAAAAAAAAGTTTATAGAGAATTATTAAAACCATTGGGCTATTAATAACTGACCTTCTCAATGAAAAGTGCATTAGAAATATTGACATTCTCCTCCAAAATGATTTCATGTGACCGCATCTCATTTGCTGATTCTTCCTGTCTCTGTTGACATTGAAGGTGTCTCAATTTTAGGCATAAACTTAATTGTGAGCACAATCTTAAAGGATAGACACAAAATCTTTAAAACTTAGTACAATAGGTTTAGCATTAGATTCACATTTGATATTTTGGATTCCATAATTCAGATTTTTTTAATAAAAAATTAATAGAGTTAATTTAAAAATAAAAATTAAATATGAAAAATTAAACTTCTAACTATGGATTTAAATCTAGAGGTGGCCAACAGGCCTGGCAGGCAAGAAAGCCCATGTGTGCTGGTGGTCGTGCCGTGCCTTATCCTTTTTACTTAGGTTCGGCTCGGCATACATGCCGTGCCCACTTATGCCATGCCCACATGTGCCGTGCCTAAGAAAAAAAGCCCGCTAAACTTTTTTCTTTTTTTTTTTTCTAATTCTTTACGAGCGCATGCTAAGTTGTTGTCGTATTTTTTTCAAGCCTATGTACTTTTTTGGTCCATATGCATTTATTCAAATTTAATAAAATCGAAAATTCAAAATTCAAGTCCATATTCAATAATAATAAGAGAATGTAATATAATTACTAAGTCTGACCCTATAGTATTAGAATTCTTTTTTAATACTTAACGACAATAATAATAATAAATTTTTCTTAAGGTTCACTTAATTGTTAACTTGGACTTTCATAGAGTCATAGATCAAAGTTCATAATAATATTAATACATATTAGTAAAATCGCGATATTTATAATTTTATTTATTAAAATCATGTTATCAATTATTTATTTAATAAATTATAAACATAAATCAATTATAATATATATTTTTTAAACTAAGAATTAAATGAATTTAAAAAACTTATGCTAATAAAATAAATTAAAAGATTCAATTTCAAGTTTTTTGTAAAATCATAAATTTTAAGTTTACTTTGATTAAAAAATGAAATGTGCTTATTGCATACTTTTTCACGTGCTGTGTTTTAGCCCATCTCTGATCGTGTCATACTTTTAAGGTCCGCGTGCCTAAAATTCTAAGCCTAGTCTAGCCCGAGTACGTGCTGTGCCGTGCTGTACGGACACGCGCCGTTTGGCCTTTGGCCATTTCAATTTAAATAAGATAAATAATAAATATTCTCTTAATATTTTTTTTTAAAGGCAAGGGAATTGGCAAAGCCTAAATTTATTTTTTTTACTCCGTTACTTTTTTTAAGATTCAAACTGAGGTGGTTACCTAAACACAGTTGCTTGAAAACTACTCGGCCATGCTCTTTAATATGACATTGCAAGAGTGTTGAGAATATATAAGACTATTAATTTCACATTTTTATATTAATTTTAGATATAAATATATTTTTATTGAGAGAAAAGAGAAGAAGGATATTATAAAGCATGAAGCCCATGCAGTACGAGGGCCATTATGTTATTTTTATGGTGGTCTAAAGCTAAAAGATTAAAATGGTATGATTATGAAGCTAAAAGATCAAAATATTAATTAAATTGCAGACATTAAAGATTTTTGCAAAATTTGTTTACTTTGAAAATGAGTATGGTGTAATATTTGATGACTTTTCAAAGTTAATTAGTAAATACTGTGATGCACTAGAAATTTCTAGCTTTAGTCTAACGCATATTTTATATATATATATATAGACACACAAACACATAAATATATTAAAGATTCATACCTAAAGAACCCTCTCATATCAATTATTTAAATTAGGAATGATCATACCTTTGACTCTGCCGGGTTGAGGGTGAGGTGGGAACCCCTGATATAGAGATGCTTGAGTTTTGAAGGACCCACTTTGACTAATTCATTGACGAAGTAATTGACATCTTGCTCTTGCAAATCAGATAACCAAAGATCTTCAATTCCCTGCAGTTTCAGGATCAGCCCATCCTTCAACCGAATCTTGGAATTCAAATCGATTTTGAATTCTCTACACCAAATGTCGGCGTACTCCCATCCCCAAACACCTCCAATAAGTATTTTGAACCTTTCCAGCTTCTCCAAGAACAAGCCTCTCGGAAGAGTGTTGACATCTTGGATTTGTAATTCCAAAGAGGTCAAATGCTTCAACTCATGTAGGCTAGCATTCTTGACCCTTTCCACCTCCACCTCCCATTTGTCAAAGCTTTTATCACCTATATATAGTTCTTCTAAATGGGACAAATTTGATAAAACATTTGCCGGAATAACTTCTAGTTCCCTGCAATCTCTCAGATCAAGCGACCTTAGCAAAGTCAATTCACCTACTTCTACAGGCAACCTCTTAATATCAGAACCTCGTAGGCAAAGAATCTCTAGTTTCTTCAAGTCTCTTATAACAGTTATATCAAGCAATTTGCAATTATACAAACTCAGTGTTCGAAGGTTTGACAGGAGACCAAGTGATGAAGGCAGTGAAAGTAGATTCATGTAAGTCAAGTTTATAACTCTGACCTGTATCATCCTCTCGAAAAATTTGTTTGGAATTGTTAACGATGAAGATTCCTTATCAGCTCGTACAAAAAGAAGTTCGAGTTGAGGACATTCCACTACTTCAGGAAGCAAATTAGTCTTGACTTCATGTAAGACTATTGAAGTGTACAGCTTTATTGCACTTCCGTCTGACCATTCCCTGCAACCACTAACCTGCTCTTCTGTCGCCGAAAAAACATTTTGTTCGGTAGATGCAATTGAGATGGCAACATCGCGAACGACATCGTGCATAGAAAACAACTCTTTCTTCTGGCTGGTATGGTCGAGCAACATACAACAAGCTTTGAGTCTGTGCACCAATGCGTGTGCTCGAGCTCGTGCTACTTGCATCTTATTCACACCTTGAAATAAACCCATTCCCATACCATACATTAACAAATCATCAATGGATGCTATTGCTGTGTATCCTATTAGCAAAAAGATGTTCTTGAGCTCCTCCCCTGCCAATTTGTCGTAACTCAACTTTATGGCTTTATATGCAGTTGGCTGTATATTCATAAAATTCGTTGAGGAAGGCCTTCGTAGCTGTTCCAATGCATCCTTCCAATCAAGCAAACTCTTATTGTCCCTTAATGCCCTTGCTACAGTCACAATGGCAACAGGCAAACCTGCACATTCCTTTGCCACATCCCTTGCTGCCTCTTTCAATTCATTACCTTCAACATAATCACCTGCCATCTTCTTGAACAGACTCCAAGCTTCTTCTTCTTTTAAAAAGCCAACGGAGAAATTTTTTTGAGAATCCATCTTCCTTGACAATGTATCTAGACTTCTTGCCGTCAACAGCACTTTACATCCCCTGTGATCATCTCCATGAGGAATTCCAGCCGCCTTCAAATCGAGATTTTCCCAAATATTATCTAAGATTACGAGGATCCTCTTCTCTTTCTTCAGTCGATCACAAAGTCTTCTTGCTCTACCCGATTCACACTCCTCATCAAATTTTAGACCCACTTTATCTGCGATATCTCCTTGAATCTTTCTTATGTCTTGGCTCTCAGACACCTCAGAAAAAACCACCTGATCGAAGAGCTTGTCATTCTCTGCTCTTCTAGCAACCTCTTTGGCTAGCGTCGTCTTTCCGATGCCGCCCATTCCATAAATCCCGAGCGTGTTAACATCGCCATTTTTTAGTGCATCGCTTATTTCATTCAGAATGGACATTCTTGATTCAAAGGCCTCGTACTCTTTGTTTGGCATAAGCAAGTTATCCTCCGGAATGATACTGTAGGAAATGCTATCAAATCTTCCAGCTTCCCGGAGTTTGACAATAGCCTCCATCAGCCGCACTGCTTCCTTGCTAAGTCGACTGCGGGTCTTCAAATTAGGACACAACCCGTTGAAACAATGCTTATTTGCAGTGGCTTCATCGTTTGTAAATTCATCTGCATCTTCAATGACATTGTTGGCCCTTGCAAGCCAATTCTCAACGTTCTCTTCAATCTCTTCCCCTTTTCTTTCAGCCTCATCAACCTTACGCTGTGTACTCACCCTCTCAGACTTCAGATTCTCAACTTCAGTCTTGAGATTCTGTAAGTTGCTAGTGTACTCACTTTCACGCAAATTGCTAACTTGGCGATATGCAGGAGGAGCCAAGCACTTTGCAACTTCTGTAACAATAGCGAGAATGATTTCTGCCATTCTGTTGAAACCTTTTCCTTTCTCTCTCGCTCTCTCTATAGAATTTTAGAAAAACAATTGACTCGATAGGAAACAAACTATGTGATGGCACACAAGTGACTAAGAAATAACGGGGCAGAGTTAAGGAAAAAAAAATTACAAAGAGTAGGTACAGAATAAAACAGAGACAGCTGCAGGACAAGTATATAGATGGAGAACACAGAACAGAGCGAAATCAAATAACAAGATTAAAGATTACAACAAACAGAGGACAAGTGTTGTTGAGATTAGAAGATTGAAGATTCAAAAGAGTTGATGGAAAAAGTGGAACAACAAAACAACAATGAGCATAATAAACAGAAGCAAAGTGTTTCTCTGATTGAAAAATGGATATAATAAGGAAAGGGTTTGTTGAATAATGGTTTGTGGTCTTCTTCTACTTTTTACCGTGGCAGGCGACAGAGATTACGGATGAGATTAAAAATTCAAAGGAGTTGATGGCAAAAAGCTGAATAACAAACAAAACAACAAAGAGTGAGCACAATAATCAGGAGCAGAATATATTTGAGATCAAAAGGGTATAAATAAGGAAAGGATTTTGTTGATTGCAGTTGATGAATGACTGGTATTAAGCGATAATGGTTTGCGAAAAGTTTTAAGAATGACACTCCACAAATTCAACAAGTCAAGAAAGGAACAAGTGCATGCTATGCCGTAAAGCCAAAGTTCCCTGGCTAATTTAATTTAGAGTTGAAGAAAAAGAATGAATAAATGAAGATAAAGGATGAGAAGGTGATAGCTTTAATTATGATCATTTGTTATGCTAGTGATGATAGACCAAGTATAAATGTTGAAATACGGAACAGAATATTTGTGATGTCAGTTGGTACCTAAAATCCTGAATACCTGAGTAGTTAAAAACAAAATTAAATATTAAAATCTACAGAGGAGAATAATAGTTTGCTAAAAGTTCAAGGAGAGAAATTCCTTTCTGCTCATTGAAGAAAATCCAGGAACAATAATGCTGATTCAACCATGTACAATTTAATGTTAATTAAAGGTAAAGCCATCATATTTGTAAATATGCTTCGATTAAAGCTGTTGTGTTGAATATACATATAACACTCATTGGTGAAGTTTTCCAAATGTGAATCTTTAAATGTCCATTGCTTCCCTCTGAGGAAAAGTTAACGTGGAAGATGAAGCAGGCTAATATGCTAAAACAGTGTTTGTATTGTGGGTCGATTTCTTGCAAGCATGCATTTCTTAGTCAAAAAGCTTTGTATATATCTATAATATTTATACGCGGGGAGGACATGGAAACTCTGTTTGGTCAACTGATCAACACAGCTGCACGAATTGATCAATGAACCATTTATGGTTGATTATACCCAAATCAAAATAATAAATAAGGTGTATATAGGAATAAGACTATGGCCTTGTTTGGTAAACACTAGCTCTGTAATTTAAAAGTTAAGTTGATTTGATCAACCACATCTATGAAGAAAAACATATAGCATATTTACTATTTTTGTTAAAATTATTACTTAAAAATTAATCTTACTACATATTATTAACTCTTATTTCATAGTTACAACAGGTACAACTTAATAGTTTTAGTACCTCAATAAACAACTGGACATAAACCAATAGTGGAGGAGGATGGTCTTTCATGTCTTTGGGGCATTTCATCCAATGCTTGATATGATAAGAATGAAGCAATATTGATGGAATCAAAACAGTTAATCAAATGATTAATTGTCTCTATCTTAATTAGTTATTAAGAAAGATTGATTGACTCAATCTTCGATAATCAATCGTTATTCTCAAATCATGTTAATTGCATCATTTTCTTTTCCATATTTTAAATACTTGTGTAAATTGAGTCTTTGTGCTAAAAAATTAGTAAGAGTGAAATTTATATTCTTTATATTGTTTTTGAAAAGTTTTCATGATATACAGCGCTCTAACATAAATAACACTGTTGGGTTTCAATTGATCATACACACAAATGGAACCCCCAAGACCAAAAACTTGCACTCAAGAATGAGCACAAGTTGTACAAACTCTAATTCAACAGAAGAAAGCAATCAAACAGATCAATGAAGAACAATCACAACATAAGCATTTTGTTGGTTCACTCACGATGTGATCTATCCAATTCAAGGTTAGAAGATGTATATCACTCTATAGAGAACAAAACTTGAGAAGAAATTAAACCAACCCCAATTTGCCGTTGTTCCTAAGACTACATGTTGATATTTGTCATTATATTGTAAGTTTACACAATTAACAAAATGTCCTGCAAATGGAAAATATTTTGATGGACAATCTTCGGTCAATTGAAAATTAGTTTCTATATCAATTATTTTTAGTAATAACTTACGAACAATATATTTCACTCAATTTGAATTAATAATTCGAATCATTCCAACTTTGAACAGTCTTCATCTAAGTTTCAAACATGTGTTTCGATCTGAATTCCTTTTTGTCAAAAAATGTAAATGAGAGTAAAATTAACTTGTGGCGTGGGTCATTCATTTTATGTCTTTTTGCGTTTCACGTTCAATATTTGTGAATGTACATCAACTTAATGAAGCAAAGTGTCTTTGAGATTAGAGGATGTAAATAAAGCAAAGGGTTTTGCTGATTGAGAGTGACTGCAAAGAATTAGTGACTGATATTAAATGATTACATAATGGAGGAGAGGCAGGAGAAAATTAATTGTTTGCTAATGTTTTAATTAAGAATGATATTCGACAATTTCAACAAGTCAATGAAGGAATAAAATATCCACACTTAATAAGCTTTGTTAAAGTGAAGATACATGACGTACAATTGTCATCTTCTTTAACTTTTTACTATGGTAGGCAATGAACATCATTCAAGGATGAGAATAAAAGTTAAAAGTGACCCATTTTATATTTTAAAGTGCTCTGCTGAAAAGCCAAAGTTCCTTGGCTAAATTTAGATGTGAAGCAAAGAATAATTAAATAAAAAATAAGAGAATGGAATAAATTGGTGACTGAAGTTGGTCCAGTCCTCGATGTCTTATGTCATCTCCACAGAATTGCACAAAGATTTCTGCCGACATTTTCAAAATTTGGAGATGATCATAGCTTTAATTATGATTATATGATAATCATAATGATGATTACATTTGACGATAGACCTAGTAGATATGTCAAAACTTTGAAGGACAGAGCAGAATATTTGAGCTAAAAGTCAAAATAAAAAAGAAGGTATAAAGTGATGCAGAAACACATAATTAAAGAAAAGGTTAGGCATGTTTCGGAAACAACTTCAGCAAGTTTACTTATCTATTTCATTTACTAAATATGAAAAGTTCAAGGAATGACATTCATTTCTGCTCTTTTAAGTAAATCCAGGAATGTTGTTTCCCCTGCGGAGATTTAATGTTAATTAAAGATAAAATTTAAGAAATGCAAATATTTAAATGTCCATTTCTTCACTCCGAGGGAAAGTTATCATGGGAGACGAAGCGATGCTAATAAGCTATAACAGTGTTTGTATTGTGGGTAAATTTCTTGTGAGCATTTCACCGAATACTTGATATAGGGCGAGGATACTATTAAATAAAATCAAAGAAAAGGTACAATGAATTAGGGGGTACAAAATGAGATTTACCCCTCAAAAGAGGTTGAATACTAGAGCAAAATCCTTAAAAGACAAAATAAAAGATATACACTTGGCAAAATCTATAGTGTTGGGAACTATATGTATACTTGTAAAGAACACTACGAATAGAATTCGGAGCCTCCGAATCGGAGGAGTCTGCCACCAAATTAGAGAGGAAGAGCTTAGACTCAGATTAGTCAGATGATCAGCAACAAGGTTTCACTCCCGAAAAGTGTTAGAAATCCAAAACCTCATAAATGGTCATATATACTTGCCGCGTTGCTGCTTCCATTTGTGTCGTACTTAGAAAGACTTTGGCTTTGAAATGTCAAAGTCAAGCACCAATTTGGTGCTGACTTTAACATTCTCCCACTTGGATATTTGATTGAGAACGAATCAATTTGCACACCATTATTTCTACTTCGCCATTGTCATGTTGCTTACATCTCTACTAAGCCACAAGAGGATCTGCTCTAAACAAAATTTTCAGCATTGATTGGCTTGGTTAAAACATCTGCTAGGTTCTCCTTGGTATGGATTTTCTGCAAATCCACACTTTTGTCTTCCACTATTCTCAAATGAAGTGGTACTATACCCCTATGTGCTTTGTCTTGGAATGAAAGGTTGGATTCCTTGCAATATGCAAGGCAGTCTGACTATCACAAAACATAAGAATTTTCACTTGTTTGTGCCTAACCTCCTCCAATAACCTTTGCACCCAAACAGCTTCCTTGCAAGTTTGTGTAGCTACCATGCATTCTGCTTTTGTTATAGATAGGACCGCAATGGTCTGCAGTTTTAAAATCTAGATTGCAGCTCCTCCTGCAAGTGTAAACACATAACCAGTAGTAGATTTCCTTTTATCAAGGTCTCATGCAAAATTTAAATCCATGTAGCCTTTGACAGTAAATTTTGATCCTCTATAACATAATGCAACATTCGAGGATCCTCTGATGTATCTCATAATCCTCTTCACAGTTTTCCAATGCTCTCCACTAGGATTCGCCATATATTGACTTATTGCTCCCACTGTTTGGGTAATGTCCAATCTTATACAAATCATAGCGAACATCAAACTTCTCACTGCCGATGTATATGGTACTCGAGACATCTCTTTCCTCTCTGCTTCATTGCTTGGACATATACTTGAGGATAATTCAAAATTAATAGGAAGTGGGGTAGAAACTGGCTTACAATCTTAAATATTGAAGTGCTGCAGGATTTTCTTCAAGTAATTCGTCTAAGAAGCCAAATCTTCCTGTTATTTTTGTCTCAGTGAATTGGCATCCCTAGAATCTTGTTTGATGGTCTCAAGTTCTTCATTTCAAATTCCCTAGCCAACTGTGCCTTCAATTCTTGGACTTGATCTTTGTTGGGGCTTGCTACCAATATGCTCATCCCCATACAACAGCAAAATGATAAAATCATTATCCTCAAACCTCTTGTAGTATCCACAATGGTTTGACTGAGTCTGTTGTATCTAAGGTTCATGATGAAGGAATCAAATCTCTTATACCAACACCTTAGTGCTTGTTTGAGACCGTTCAGATATTTGTTCAACCTGCAAACCAAGTTCTTCTTGCCTGTTTTAACAAAACCTTTTGGTTGGAGCATATAAATTTCTTCTCAAGTTCTTTATGAAGAAACACAATTTTCACATCTAACTACTCTAGATGTAGGTCAAATGTAGCACACATCGCCAAGACTACTCTGATCGTCGTGAGTTCAACTATCGGAGAAAATATCTGTTGAAGTCAATACCTTCTTTCTGAGTATATCCTTTTACCACAAATCTTGCACGATATTACTCCACTTGGTCATTACCATCACGCTTGATCATGTAGACCCATTTGTTTCCAATTGCTTTTCTACCATGTGGTAATGGTACAAGTTCCCATGTTTTATTCTTGTGTAGAGCTTTAATTTCTTCTTGCATTGCGGTCATCCACAAAGTGACATCTGTACTATTTAAAGCTTTATAGAAAGTTGATGGTTCTCCATCCTCTGTTAGAAGACAGTATGTAGTATTGATCTTTGTAACATACTCCGAGTGGCACACTGGCAGTCATCTCTTATGAGTTGACCAACGAATTTTTGGAGCCTCTAACTCGACTGGTTCTCATTTCTCGTGCTCTGGTGCTGTTTAAAAAGATTCTAAATCTTTATTTTCTAGATTATTGTCTACATATATTGGTACAGTATCTGATTTTTCCTTTACAGTGTTACCATCTCTATCTATCTTTTGTAGTTGATCTTCTATTAAAGTTCTATTAAAGTAACATCTCTACTAATAACAATCTTATGAGATCATGCGGATCCGCTTACTAAGGGACAACCACAAAAAATGTTCCATGAGCATGTTGCTCGTATGGGTGTTATGTCATTAAAGGATATTCAGTTTTAGTGGGAGTTTGTAATTTTAGATGCTCTTATGTTATAGACATTTTCAGTTATTTCGGTTTATGAATATTTAAGATTATTTTCTGCAGAAATAAAGTTTTGGTCCATTCACACTCTGATTTTAATATGATTTAATCTCATTAAGGCTTAAAATGGACTAGTTGGAAATAGGCATGTTCAAATCACATTGCACGAAATTTCTGTACTACACATCCACATCATGATCCATATTATTAAGTTGTATTGGTATAATGACCATTGATGGGTCGAGTTACGATAATTGTAACGAATGGCGCTTTGATCCTATGTTGGTATGATTGATGGACCAGATTGGTTATAGATACATTTTAGCAACGATAGTAAGGTTGAGCTCATACGGTTATTTTTACGAAGCATAATTATAAAAGTTACACATACAGCCCAAGTGGGAGATTGTTGGATTTTTAAATCCATCATTGTTGGATCTTTAATCCAACACTGGGCTTATATGTGAATAATTATGTATTGCAGATTGTCAAATAATTATGTATATGTGAATAATTATCTATTTAGGTTTTCAGTATTATGAGCTTTAATGTATCTAATAGGGTGCGGGCCTTTAATGTGTCGAGACCTAATGGTATTCTAATTCTATGATGGGCAGAATTAGGAATACCTAATGACAACATGAGAAGGTTGTCTATATAAGTGGTCATGGTCCCCAGGTCACACATATAATTCTATTCTCTACTGACATCCTATCATTAGAGAGAGAGCAGTGAGAAACTTAAAGGATTCTCCAGGAGAATGTGTTGATCTAGAAGGCCAACCACACAACTTTAGAGAGGAATTCAGCATTATGCATTCAGGTACGCTTCTGTATAATCTATTATTAATTCTTGGTGATACAACATAAATATTCATAGGTTATAGGTGATGGTTTTCATCAAATTTTTTTTTGTCATAACATAATTCTCTTCCAGAAAAAATCTTCATATTGGGGCAATTATTCACCAGTAATATTTCTAAGTAATATTTCTAAAGATGGGAATTTGAAGGCACAATTGCTAGAGCAGAAGCTTATCAGACTTTTTAAGTCTAAAAGCTTCAACTCCTTCGATTTGCTGAAAGTAATGACGCCATCCTTTGCTGCAACATCATCATTTGCCACTATTATTTCTGTTATCATAGCGCATGATTCTATCTTCATTTCTCTGAGTTGCACTAGAGTCTTTGCTATTGAGGATGTTAATACATTTTTCAATCCTTTGCAATATGATACCTCCAGAGTTGTAAGATTGTGAAAGGATGTGAGGATGGCACTAGATTGATCAAATGGTGACACTACTTTACATGTAGAATAACTAAGTCGTTCAAAGTGGAGGACTCTTGTTTCAAAATGTGCTTCAGATCATAACACTTGTTTGCTTCTCTTATGATTACCTCCACCCCATTTTCAACCTCCTCTTTTGACAACCAAGCTTAAGATCCTGCTATTTGGAGAACTTTCATGGTGTGAAGTCTCTGGAGGAAATCATCAAGTGATAAAATGATAGTCGACTCATCAGCAAATTCCATACCAAGGCATTTTAGTTTGTGAAGCAAGTCTTCTGAAAATAGATATTTATCTGTTAGTATGTACTTTTTGTTAGTAAGTAACCAACTACTGATGAAGGCAACGGCAATAATCTAAGTTTTCTAATCCCAGATAAATATATTTTTCAAGTACATTATGAGAATCAAACAATTAATTAATTAATTAAAAGTATTGTAGGTACCTTCTTTGTCAAGTGATGTTTAAATTTCACCATGAATTGATTAGGACATCCCATTATCTCTAATCCTTTCAAGGCTGGAAATTCAATAAGATGTACTTCTCTTGTGCAGAAGCTTGTCAGCTGTTCAAGGTTCTTCATTACTAGAGACTGTAACTGAGGAAACATTACAATATTTTCATTATTCTTACTTTCTTCTTTCTCATCGTCCACGACTATTACGTCTTTCAAGTCCGGGCAATATGACATCTCAAGGTGTTGGAGTCGAACCAAACAACTAACTATAGAAGATGAAATTACCCATCTCAAACTCCTACAGTGGCGTATAGTCAAGTGCGTTAAATTCTGTATACCACAAGACATGGCTGCAACTTTGTTTTGCCAAATCCTCTCAATATTTATTGAGTGTAGGTACAAGGTCTCCAACTTTGGTAACGAAACCTGCTTGACCACAAATTAATTAACTTGTAGTTAATATTTGTTTCATACAGTAATTACATCATATTTAGAATTTAATAATAGATAATGTTATATTAAAATATATAATTAATATTTGTTATAGCGTTTTGTAATGAAAAATTTATAAATATTCTTGAATATAATTATTCATTATTATTCTTTCCTAAATTTGCTAACAAACAAGAATAACAAAGAACAAAAATGTAATAAAGAATTAATAAGACCATCCGGTCATTAATTACCGACCTTCTCAATGAAAAGTGTATTAGAAGTATTGCCATTGTCCTTCAATATGATTTCATCTGCCCACGTATCATTTGTTGATTCCTCCCGTCTCTGTTGACATTTAAGGCGTTTAGAGTTTAGAGTGCAAACCTCATTGTGATAAGCATAATCTTAATGCACAATGAAAAAGATCTTTAAAAGTCAGTACGAGTTTTAACCAATAAATTTTAACCTTCTAGAAAATGATAACAATACACTTAACGTGCAGATAAATTATCAATGAATGTTGTACGTAAGAGTTTTACATTGCTGAAAACTTAACTTTCCTTTTTTTTTTTTTCCTTAAAAGTAAGAAACCAATTAGTGATGAAAGCAACGACAATAATCTAACCTCTTTAATCCCAGATAAATATTCAAGTACATATACAAGAATCGAGCAATTAATTAATAAACTAAAAGTCTTGTACTTACCTTTTTTGTCAAAGTCATGAGTAGTGCTTTTCAATTTCACCATGAATTGATCAGGATCTCTAATTATTTGTAATCTTTCCAAGGATGGAAATTCAATAATATGTGCGTCTCCCATGCAAAAGCTTGTGAGCTTTCCAAGATCTTCCATATCTAAAGATTGTAACTGAGGGAACATTACAATATTTTTCTTGCTTTCTTCTTGGTCCTTGACTATGATCTCTTCCAAGCCAGAGCAGCAACGTATCTCAAGGTGTTGGAGTCGAACTAAGCTATTGATTATAGAAGATGATGGAAACAAACATATTAAATTCCTACAGTTGTGTACGGTCAAGGAGGTTAAATTTCGAACACCACAAGACACGGCTGCAACTTGGTTTTGCCAAATCCTCTCGATATTTATTAAATCCAGGTACAAGGTCTCCAAATTTGGTAACGAAACCTGTTCGATCACAAATTAATTACCTTCTAGTTAATATTTATTTTGTATAGTTATTTCATCGTTTATTTAGTATTTAATACTACATAATAATAATTATAATAATTAGTATTTGTTGCACCCTACAACACGTCAGATGAAAGATTTAGAATAATTTTGGAATACAATTATTAATTACTCTTTCCTATATTTGTTAACAAACAAGAATAACAAAGAAACCAAAAAAAAAAGTTATAGAATTAATAAGAGCTTTGGGATATTAATTACCGACCTTCTCAACGAAAAGTGCCCTAAAACCATTGATATTGTCCTTCGACTGCTTATAATTTCTTAATTCCGTCCTTCTCTGTTGACGTTCAAGCATCCGGAGTTTAGAGTACTATAACCTCATTGTGAGTATAATCTTCAAAGATTAATACAACTTAGTTTAGCACTAAATCAAAATTTGATATGGGTTCCATAATTAAGATGCTTTTTTCGTCAAACATTTAATAGAGTTAAAATAAAAATATGAAAAACTAAAATTAAGTAAATATTAATGAATATTCTATTACTATCATTGTAAGAGTTCTGAAAATCTAAGACGATTAATTTCACATTGATTTATCGGGTACAAGGCTATTATATTAATTTTAATGGTATGATTCGGAAGCTAAAAGTTTAAAATATTAATAAAGCTATTAAAGAATGTCCAAAGCTTTCATTTATAATAAAACTGTTGTTCTTAATTTGAGGACTCGATCAATGAAATGAAGTGCAATTATGATTATATTTGAGGTTCTTTATTAAAGGTTTAATTTATGTCATCCAAGATTGACATCAACAAGATTTTGTTGTTGGAGGACACTAAAAGGTTAGTAATCTATTATAAGTATTGTTTGCAATTAGGAGTTTGGACTTGCAAATTTTATGATTACAATAAAAAAAAAGTATTTCAGTAATCATTATATTTATTTTTAAAAATTCCTCTCATACCAATTATTTAAATTAGGAATGGTGTGTTCTGATTAAGTGTGCGACTGCGGGTGTTTAAATTTTCATTAGGGAGGTCATGGGCTGCACCTAATCACTGTTGTAAGAATTATCGTACCTTGAAATTTCGTCTCGGACTTGGGGGGTCGGAGTCCAAACCGCGCATACAGAGATGCATGAGTTGTGAAGAACCGACTCTGACTAATTCATTAACAACATAATTGAAATCTTGCTCTTGCAATTCATGTAATTCAAGGTGTTCAATTCCCTGCAGCTGCACAATCAGCCCGTCTTTCAAGCTAATGGTATCCAGCCCGATGTTCAATGCTCGACAAATGTTGGTTTTCTCCTTCCAAAACCAATGTCCAATACGTATACTGTACCTTTCCAGCTTCGAGGAACAAGCCTCTCGGTGTAGGGTTCTCATGGTTGATTTGTAATTCTAAAGAGGTCAAATTAAGCAAATGCTGCAACTCATCAAGGCTAGCATTCTGCTGCCCTCCCACCTCCTCCCCCCCTTTTTCGAAGCTGGAAAGACCAATGCATAACTCTTCTAAATGGGATAAATTTGACAAAACAGCTGGTGGAATAACTTCTAGTTCCCTACAAAGTCCCAAATCAAGCAATCTTAGCTATGTCAATTCACCTACTCGTACAGGCAACTTCTCAATATCAGATCCTTGCAGGCAAAGGATTTCTAGTTTGGTCAAGTCTCCTATAACACTAATATCTAGCAAAATACAGTTGTACGAACACAACGTTCGAAGATTTTTTACAAGACCAAGTGATGAGGGCACTGACAGTTGATTCATGCAAGTAAACTCTATAACTCTGACCTGTAGCATCTTCGAGAAAAACATTTTCGATGAGGACATTCCAGTACTTGATCTGGAAGCACAATAGTCTTGATATCACGTAAGACGATAGAAGTGTAATGTTTTGCTGCACTTTCGTATGACCACTCCCTGAAATCATCAACCTGCTCATTTGTCGCTGAAAACACATTTCGTTCAGTAGATGCGACTGATATGGCAACGTCGCGAACAACATCATGAATCGAAAAGAGTTTTTCATTCTTGCTTGTATGGTCAAGCAGCATACAAGAAGCTTTGAGTTTTTGCACCAAGGTATGTACTCGAGCTCGCGCTACTTCCACCTTATTCACTCCTTGAAATAGACCCAATCGCACACCATACATTAACAATTCATCAATGGATGCTATGGCTGTATATCCTATTAGCAAAAAGGTGTTCTTGAGCTCATCCCCTTCTAATTTATTGTTACTCAACTCTATAGCTTTTGTTGCATATAAAGATAATGAGAGAAAGCTAATTCTAAGACTGCAAACATCTATCTTATTGAGCAATAAAATCATCTATTTATACAGCATAATGAAAACCAAATTGCAGAAAAATCTGCTACATGTTGAGCATAATGACTAAGTGCCAAGAAAATAGCATGAACAAGGGGTCATAATCCTAAAGAATAGCAACAAATAAAACTGATTTAGTTTCATGAGTCATGCCAGTCAACATTCTCCTCCTTGACTCTGGAGTTCCATACACCTTCCCTTTGTATCAAGAATTCATATCTAATCTTTGGAAGCGCTTTTGTTAAGATGTCAGCACTTTGATTTTCTGTTTTGCAGTAGATTAGCTGCACTTCTCCTTCCCTTTGTACCTCTCTTACAAAATAAAGCTTTATCTTGAAGTGTTTTGTTTTGCCATGAAACACTAGATTATTAGCAATTGAAATTGCAGCTTGGTTATCCACAAATATTTGTGTGCCTTCTTGTTGTTCCATCTGCAAATCTATCATGAGTTTCCTGATCCAAAGAGCTTGATTCACAGTAGCAGCAGCGGCTACATATTCTGCTTCTGCTATGGATTGAGTTATAACTTCTTGTTTCTTAGAACAGCAAGAAAAAATTCCAAAACCAAAGCTAAAACAGTAACCTAAGGTGCTTCTCATATCATCAACACATCCAGTCCAATCACTATCAGAATATTCATGAAGACTAGAGTTTTTAACTTGATTGAACCTTATTCCATAATCAGTTGTGCCCTTAACATATCTAAGAATTCTTTTTACTGCTTAAAAATGAATTTCACTAGCACAATACATATACCTTGATAGCAAACTCATAGCACGCATGATATCTGGTCTGGTTGCAGTTAAATACATTAAGCAGCCTATTAGGCTCCTGTACAACCTTTCATCCATCTTTTCAGCTCCATCTTCTTTGCAAAACTTCTCTTTTTGATTCATTGGAGTCGCAGTTGGCTTGCACTCTTCCATGTTGAACTTCTTGAGAACTTCCTTTGCATATTTATGCTAGCATAGAAATATTTCATTTTGTTTTTGATGTACCTGCATACCAAGAAGGAATGTCATCCTCCTAAGGTCTATCATTTCAAAGACGTCTTTCCTTTCTTCTTCAAACTTATCAATCAACTCCTTACTACTTCCTGTAACAAGTAGATCGTCAACATACAGAGATACCACAAGTATTTCATTATCAGCCTTCTTGATATATAAAGTAGATTCACTTAGGCTTTTTTTAAGGCCTAAATTTGCTAAGTGTGTATCAATTCTATTATACCAGGACCTTGGTGCCGGTTTTAAACCATACGGGGCTTTGTTCAATCGATATACCTTCTCCTCTTGTCCTTGAAAAACAAATCCTTCAGGTTGCTCCGCAAAAATTTCTTCCTCCAAGTATCCATTCAAAAAAGTTGATTTGACATCCATTTGGTATATAACCCAACCTTGTTGTGCAGCAAGAGCCAGCAACATCTTTATGGTATCCAACCTGGCAATTGGGGCAAAAGTTTTAGAAAAATCTACCCTAGACATCTGGGCACATCCTTTGACAACAAGTCTTGCCTTGTACTTGTTTACAGAACCATCAGGATTGAGCTTGGTCCTGTAAGCCCACTTGACTCCTGTTGTTTTCTTGTGTTTAGGTATGTCTACCAATTCCGATGTTTGGTTTTTTTCAATCATCTTTAGCTCCTCCTTCATTGCAGCTATCCACTTCTGATCATTGGTAGCTTCTTCATATCCTGCAGGCTCCATTACACAATATTGCACCTCTGATAAATGTCAGAGAGTGATCTGGTTCTTCTAACATTTTCATCATCCGTATCATCATCCTCTTCTTAAAACTCAAGCTTCTTGTCATTCTCCCGACTCCAGTTATCTAACTCAAAAAATGGAACATCCTTGTTCACTATTGCTTTGTGGTAAGTAGATCCTGTAGGCTTTTGACATTGAGCTATAGCCTACAAAAATCCCAGGTTATGCTTTTTTGTCTAATTTGTCTCTCTTAACTTGAGGGTTATAAGAGAAACATAGGCAACCAAATGTCTTCAGATTAAACATCTTTGGTTTGTAGCTATACCATGCTTCAAATGGAGTCTTTTTCTGCAAAGCTTTTGTTGGCAATCTATTTAACAGAAAAACTGCTGTGTTTATAGCCTCAGCCCAAAATTTCTTTGGCAGCCCTTTGTCATGAAGTAAGCACCTTGTCATCTCCATAATTGTTTGGTTTTTCCTCTCCACAACACCATTTTGCTGAGAAGTGTAAGGTGCTGTCAACTGATGTTCAATGCCTGCGTCTTCACAAAACTTATTAAATTTTTCAAAGGCATATTCTGTTCCATTATCTGACCTGATCACATGCATTTTGCATCTGCTTTGAGTTTCAACCCAAGCTTTAAACTTCACAAAGATGTCAGCTACCTCAGATTTAAGCTTCATAAAATAAATCCAGCACATTCTTGAGTAATCATCAATGAAAGCAATATAATACTTACTGCCATTCAAAGATGGTGTTTTCATTGGTCCTCTCACATCTGTGTGTATTAATTGCAACCTCTATGTAGCCCTCCAGGTCTTGTTTTGTTGAAATGGAATCCTAGTTTACTTCCCATACTAACAAGCAGCATATTTAGGAGGCTCTTTCTCTAATTTAGGCAAGCCTTTGAGCAAATTGTTCTTCTTCATGTAAAGTAGAGCAACATGATGGAAATGCCCGAATCTCTTATGCCAAAGCACTGTATTGTTATGTTCTTTGTGTATAGCAGCCTGCTCTTCTTTCATTAAATCCAACGCAAAGCTTTTGCTTTTCATTTGAACTTTGAATGCCTCTCTGTCTTTTGTATTTTTAATCACACAGTTCTTGCCTTCAAATAGTATCTTATAGCCTTTTTCTAATAACTGAGTAACACTCAAAAGGTTTTGATTAATATCAAGAACATATAAAACATCATAAATCAATTTCAGACCTGTATGGCCTTCGATCGCTATTGTTCCTTTGCCTTTTACTGCAATGTGTGCCCCATTTCCAATTCTAACTTTAAAAATAGCAGTCTTGTCAAGCTCTCTAAAGAGCTCTCGATCATGAGTCATGTGGTTTGTACAACCACTATATATAAGCCAACTTTCTGTGGAGCTGTTTGTGGCAAAGCATGATACCACAAACCGTTGCTCCTCTTGAGGTTGATCCTCAATAGCCTTGGCTTCTCCTCGTTGCGATTGAGTCTTGCATATCCTTTCCATGTGCCTTAACTGGCCACACTTGTGACATTTTGCATATGTCCTCCACCAACACTTATTTTATGGATGATTGGTCTTTTTGCAGTAAGGGCAAGGTGGAAAGAGGTGATTGTTGTTGCTTTGGTTATTTTTGTTGCTGCTACTAGAACCTACAGGCTTATTGTTTATGTTCTATCTTTTTTTATTTTTGGGACCTTTTGTTGTTATGTCATTTGGCTTGAAAAGCACCCTCCACAAATCCCTCTTGTCTTGTAAGCCTCCTTTGTTCTAATGCCTGCAGTGCGTTCAACAATTCTGCCAAAGTAATACTTGACAAATCTTTTGAGTTCTCCAAAGATGAAATTGTAGCCTCAAACTTTTCAGGAACTATGACTAGGATTTTTTGAAAAATTCTAGAATAAAAAAAGCCAGTATCAAGGAGTCTTACCTTGTTAACAATCTCAAAAAGTCTGTTAGAATATTCCTAGATTGTTTTTTATTCTTTCATCTTTTGCATCTCAAATTCTCGGATCAAATTCAGCACTTGCATCCTTTTAAACCTTTCATTTCCTTCATATCCTTGCTTCAAAAAATCCCAAATTTCCTTGGCTGTTTTTAGTGTCATTATTCTGGAACCAATGGTGGATGAGACTGCTGCAAATAAGGTAACTCTTGCTTTTGATTTTCTTTGCTTCCTCCCCTTTTGATTTCTAATATGTGCAAGAGTTGGATTGTCTGGCAGGGGTGGAACTTCATATGCTTGTTCAACAGCTTCCCACAGATCATTAGCATCAAGGTAAGCTTCCATTTTAACAGCCCACACTTGATAATTTGTTCCATCAAACACTGGAGGTGCAATTGCAGTGAATGAATTTTCTGAATTCATTTTGAAAATGTTTTATGTTTTTAGAGAGATAGGTGATAATTGTTTAGGAATTGTGTTAAAGCTTTCTCAAACTCATAAGTCCCTCAACATTGTGGTCAACATTGATGCTTTGATACCACAATGTTGGATATAAAGACAATGAGAGAAAGCTAATTTTAAGACTGCAAACATCTATCTTATTGAGGAATAAAATCATCTATTTATACAGCATAATGAAAACCAAATTGCAGAAAAATCTGCTACATGTTAAGTATAATGACTATGTCCCAAGAAAATAGCATGAAGAAGTGATCATAATCCTAAAGAATAGCAACGAATAAAACTGATTTAGCTTCATGAGTCATGCCAGTCAACAGCTTTATATGTAGCTGGTTGTACATTCTTAAAATTCGTTGAGGAAGGCCTTCTTTGCTGTTCCAACGCATCCTTCCATTCAAACAAGGTTTTGTTGAGAATCCATCTTCCTTGACAACACATCTAGACTTCTTGCCGTCAACAGTACTTTACATCCCTTATGATCATCTCCGTGAGGAATTCCTACCACCTGCAAATCAAGATATTCCCAAATATTATCTAAGATGACAAGGATCCTCTTCTCGTTCTTCAGTCGGCTAAAAAGACTCCTTACTCTTCCTGATTCGCTCTTCTCACGAAATGTTAGACCTAATTTATCTGCAATTTCTCCTTGAATCTTTCTTATGTCTGGGCTCTGGGACACCTCGAAAAAAACCACAAGATTAAAGAGCTTGTCATTTTTGGCTTTTCTTGCAATTTCTTTCGCCAGCATCGTCTTTCCAATGCCGCCCATTCTACAAATCCCGAGCATGTTGATATCGAGATTTCTCAATGCACCAAGTATATTATTCAGAGTGGACATTCTTGATTCAAAGGCCTCGTAGTCTTTGTTAGACATAAGCAGTGTATCCTCAGGAATGATACTGTGGGAAATTCTTTCAAATCCCCCATCTTCTTGGAGTTTGACTATAGTATCCAGCTGCCTCACTGCTTCTTTGCTAAGTCGATGGCGGATCTTCAAATTAGGACAGAACCCCTTGAAACTATGCTTATTTGCAGTAGCTTCATCACCTACAAATTTTTTTGCCTCAACAATGGCCTTGTTGGCAGTTGCAAGCCAATTCTAAACGCTCTGTTCAATCTCTTCCCTTTCTCTTTTCGCCTCGTCAACCACGTGGTGCATACTCACGATCTCACTTTCCAGCTTCTCAATTTGAGTTTTAAGATCGTCAAAGTTCCCTGTGTAGTTTCGTACATAACTAAATTGGCGTTCCGTTGAAGGGGCCAAGCACTTTGCAACTTCTATAACAATAGAAACTATGATTTCAACCATCTTTAGTCCTTTTCAATCACTTTTTTTCCCCTTTTAAAAATTTGGAAACAGAACAGAGACAAGAACTGAAGCACTAAACAATTGATTAGCTGAAAAGCAAACTGACACTGAGTGTAACACCCTAGATGAATCCCACATCGGCAAAGCACGGGAGAGATACTGGGTTTATAAAGGGTGATCCACACCTTAATTGGCAAGATGCATTTTTAGCTGTATGGGCACCCCTAAAACAAAACCCAAAGCGGACAATATCTTGCCAGGTCTAGGTTGGCTCATGACAGATGGTATCAGAGCGGCTCCGCGTGTCCTCTTGAGCAATGGTGGGGCATATGTAACACCATAGGCGAATTCTAAATCGGCAAAGTATGGGAGAGATGCTGGGTTTATAAAGGGTGATCCACACCTTAATGGCAAAGCACGGGAGAGATGCTAGGTTTATAAGGGGTGATCCACACCTTAATTGGCAAGATGCGTTTTAGGGTGTATGAGCGCCCCAAAAACAAAACTGTGTGGGTTTTATTAAGGCCCAAAGTGGACAATATCTTGCTAGGTCTAAGTTGGGTCTAACACAAGTGAAGTGAATATAACAATCTGGGGCAGAGTAGAAAAAGGAAAAAATTTACAAGAGCAGTTGGGTCTAACACACGTGAAGTGAATATAACAATCTGGGGCAAAGTAGAAAAAGGAAAAAATTTACAAGAGCGGATACAAGACAATTAGATAGGGAGCAGAGCAATTCTAAATAACAAGGCTGGAGATCAAAGGATGCCAAGTGTTGTTGAGATTAAAAGATTAAAAGTTCAAAACAGTTTACGGCAAAAACAGAATAACAAACAAGAGAACAGGCAGGGAGCACAATAAACAGGAGCAAAGTGTAATTGAGATCAAAGGATGCAAACAAGGAAAGGATTTTGTTGATTGCAATGAATATATGATAGTAAACGATGATAATTTTCGCCGAAAGTTTAAGAACGACATTCCCAAATTCAACAAGTCAAGAAAGGAACAAAAGTTGAAGTTGACCCATGTTATTTTGAAGTGCTATGCTGTAAAGCTAAAGTTTCCTGGCGAAATTTAGAATTGAAGAAAACAATGAATACATAAAAACAATAGATGGAAAGGTGATAGCTTTTTAATTATGATTATTGATAATCTAGTGATGATAGATAGAGTATTAAACTCAAGAAAAAAGTGACGCATATTAGTAAACAACTTCAGCAAGTTTATCTATATATTTATTTTTTTTCGTGTAGTAAATATTAAAATCTACAAGGGAGAATAATGGTTTGCTGAAAGTTCACGGAATTACATTCATTTCTGATCATTGAGGGAAATCAGGAGTAATGCCGACTCGACCATGTATAATTTAATGTCAACTAAAGTTAAAGCCACCATATTCATCATTTCATAAATACGCCTAGATTAAGGTTGTTGTGTTGATTTCCGAAATGTGAATCTTTTGAATGTCCATTTCTTCCCTCTGAGGAAAAGTAAACATGGGAGACGAAGCTATACTACTGCATAGCAGTGTTTGTCGGTCAACTTCTTGTGAGCATTTTCACCAAATACTTAGATAAATTTATCAAGTAATTTATTTATTTCATTTACTAAGTATGAAAAGCTGCAAAGGGACAATAATGGTTTGCCAAAATTGCAAGGAATGATATTCATTTCTGACCATTAAAGAAAATCCAGAAATGTTGATTCCATCATATATGTATAATCTGGGAGTGCTCTCTGCACAACTTTGCTCAGGCAGTTCCAAGTACCAACTCTGTTTGGTCAAGGGATCAACTCAGCTGCACCACTAATTGCTGATCTGTGAACCATTTATGATTGAATATATCCCGTAGCGGAGAAGGAGGGTGGTCTTTCATGTCTTTTGGGTATTTCATCGAATGCTTGATATGCACAAATGGAATTGATCAAAGTGATCAAACACACAAATGGAACCCCCAAGACCAAGAACTTGCACTGAAGAATGAACATAATATGCATATACCCTAATTAAATCGAAGAAACCACTCAAACAGATCAATAGAGATTGAAAGAACAATGAAACAGATCATCAGAACCCAGCTCTTTCCCGCCTCTTCGTAACGAACTTAACTGAACCATTGACTTGGTCAGAATAAATGATGCACGTGGTGCAAACATGGGTGGACCCAAATGACGAATTCCAAAGCCTGGACACTCCGAAGTCCAAAACGCAGCATTTTGGCTCTGGTTTTGAATTTTGACTCACAACAACAAAAACTCTAAAATTACCATAAACAATACCTCTTTCATGACAAATTATTATGAGAATAAAAGAATTTAGCAAATCAAATTGAAGTGACGATCAATAAAATTTGACGCCAATACATACATAATATTAAAACGATGAAATTGTTTAATATTGATAAAACAAAATATATACAAATTAAACAAACTGAAAAAGAAAAGAAATTTTCATTCAAGACGTAAACTAAAATCAAACAGATATGCGATCATATTTCATATACCCATTCGTTAACAGCATACCCAAAACACAATTTGTAAATAGACTTATACAACATTTTAAAAACATTTTAAATAGACTTTTAAAACGTTGAAAGAGAAAAAGATAATTTATAATGTTATAAACTCTTTCCGGATTTTAATTTTTAATATGTACCCAAATTAAGCATTAAATACACATACACTTGGTTAAGACTCAAGTACAATCTTAATAATTTTTAGGTTATCCTATTATCTATGACCATCAATGCCGCTCACTACAGATTAGGATTCAATATTGAGCTTAATTTTTACTAAATACTGAATTAATAGTTGCGATTTATATTGTGATTTTATTTTTTTATTTTTATTTCCTAAACTCAGCTCAACACTGAATCATTATTCACTCATTTTAATTTATCACTAGATATAGTGAAAGTATTGATTTTCGTGCATAACTAGTACTTCAGTTTCTGTTATCGTTGTAATAGTAGGTATCATGTATGCATCTTTAGTTCTATACACTGATATTTTGTTGTATGCTACTTCAATGAATTTTATCACTGCTAAAGTACTCAACGATCTTCGTTATAACAAAAAAAATAATTGCATGATTAGAATGATTATAAGTTCATGACGAGTTTCATCATTAACTGCTGAAACACACCAAGAATCCAAGTACATTTAACACAAGGCAGCTTTGATAACACATTACAAAGAGTTGAATCTATTCTAGCACATATACTGCAATTACATGGGATGAAGGACTCTTCCACCGTTCAACCTGAAATGAGAAACTGAAAGAAACAAGATGAGCGTTTGTTTCACAATCTGAAAGCCGATTCAAAATAATAGTAATAATATGTTATAGACCTTACCATTAGTTATTACTTCACTGCCTCGTGCATCTTCCTCCTCGTCCTTGAGCCTCATTCCCCGCATACCGTATGTCTTTAGAATCTCGACTGCCTTCTCAGAGATCTCGTTGTTGTCATGACTTTGTAGATTTTCAATCTTTCCGAATCCGCCAGCCTCCTCAACCAACTGGGCATATTGATTAACTTCTCCGGTGGTAGCACCCATATTCTTTTCAGCTTCTCCGACCTTCAAAATGTTCTCTAATGCTTTTAGGCAAACAGTGACGATCTCTGGATCAAGGCATAGAAAGAGATTACACAATGGTTTTACACAGCCCTCTCTCACAAGGTGCTTGATTTGTTCATGAGTACCACCCGAGGTGGCATTTGCAATTGCCCAAGCAGCCTCCTTCTTTATGTACAATTCAGCAGTTTGAAGCAGATTGACAAGGGGACCAATTAGGCCAGCATCAATCACCGCCTGAATCTGTTCCCTGTTTCCAGCCGTGATATTTGAAATAGTCCAGCAGGCTTCCTTCTTGATGTTCTCTTCATGATTTTGGATCAACAGGCCCAAAAGGTACGGCAGTGCACGACAGTTAATTATACACTGAGTTTGGAAATCGTTCCCTGTCACAATATTTCCCACAGTCCGCAGGGCAGGAGTGAGCACTAAGGGTGATGGGTGACCAAGGAGCTTAACAAGTTGTGGACAGACACCTGCCTCGATCACAGCTTGAATTTTGTCATTCGTACCATCAGCAAGATAGGAGAGTGCCCAGCAGGCATCAGTCAAGATCTCTTTATCATTTGAATGAACAAGCTGTGCAAGCGCCGGAAGAGCTGGCCTCACCTGATCAAAAGGTGGCTCTGGCTTGCCCCTGCAGAAATTAGACAATGTCCATGTGGCATTTCTTATCATTGAAAGCCTAGCATGCTCATTTAGCTTTACCAGCAATGGAATCAAGGCTCCTTCACCAAGCACAAGATCACGGCATCTAGGTGAGTCACCAGCAACATTTCCCAATGCCCAAACAGCCTGCTCACGGACATCGTCACTTGGAGAAGCAAGTAGCTTCACAAATATTGGAACAGCACCGTGGTCAATCACCAAGTTAGTGTTCTCCGAAGTTCCGGCAGCAATGTTTGTAAGGGCCCAAGCAGCCTCATACTGAAGTTGCGGATAGTCTTCCCTCATAAGAAACTCAACAAAGCGCGGGACAACGCCAGATTGTATGACTTCCTCAATTGGTGGACTCCTCGAAATCGAAAGCAGTTTTCTGAACAGAATAGCTGCTTCCAGCTGCAAGCTGTTGTCATCTGACCAAACCCCAGCAACCGTTGCTGTCAAAATTTCCAACTTAGTTTGGAGATTGAGACTGGGTGCAGGAGCAGGAGGAGGAAATTGCTGGGATTGAGGACCTTCACGTCGCCTCTTGAGCAAGCCTTCCTTTATAAGATTTATGTGTTGTATGGTTGTATTAAGGTCGTCCTTCCAAGCCCAACATTCTTCATCCCACATCTTTAGCTGCACTTTGTGTAACATGGGTGCGCTTAATTCTCCTCTAGAGAAAATCTTCATATTGCGACAATCATCCACGACTAGTATATCCATAGAGGGGAATTTGAAGGCACAATTGCCTGAGCAGACGCTTGTCAGACGTTTTAAATAAGAAAGCGTCAACTTCTTTAATTCGTTGAAAACAATAATCTCATCTTTTGCTGCATCATCATCCTCTGCCACTATTTCTGTTATCATATTGCATCCACTTATTTTCATTTCTCTGAGTCGCACCAGAGTCTTTGCCGTTGAGGATGTTAATACATTTTTCAATCCTCTGCAATACGATACCACCAAAGTTGTTAGATTTTGAAAGGATGAGGAAGATGGAGCTAGATTAATCAAATGGCTGCACTCGGATATATTGAGCTGTTCCAAATTATCCATAATGGCAGATCCTTGTTTCAAGAAGTGCTTGAGATCAAAACACTTGTTTAGTTCTCTTATGATTACCTCCATCCCATTTTCAACCTTTTCTTTTGCCTCCCAAGCATAACGTCCTCCTCCTATACACAGAACTTTCATGGTGTGAAATCGCTGTAGGAAATCATCAAGTGAGAAAATAGCAGTCGACTCATCACCAAACTCGGCTTCAAGACATTTAAGTTTGCAAATCAAGGCTTCTGGAAACAGACTATTGTTTGTTGCTATGTGCTTCGCATCAGCTCTCAATTCTTCCAAGTTGGGGAATAACTGGGTGATATAATCATAACCAAAACGAAAAAAAAAAAAATTGCAAGATGCACGGATTAGTTGATATATTTATTTTAAAGAAATTTAACACAATAGAAGAGAATAAATTTGAATTAATTACCACTAGCCAATACAAAATATTTATCCAATAAATTTTAGCCTTCTAGAAAATGAAAAATCAACCAAGTCATGAAGGCAATGGCAATGTAACTTTATGCTCTATAAGAATTGAAAAATTAATTATAAAATTCTTATGCGTACCTTTTCTATCAAGTCACTAATAGTTCTTTTATGTCTCACCACGAATTCAGGGCATCTAGATATCCATAACTTTTTCAGTGACGGAAATTTAATAATGTGCACATCTCCTGTGCAGAAGCTTGTGAGTTTTCTAAGATCGTACATCTTTAAATATTGTAATTCGGGAAACATTACAACATTATTATTCCTTGTTTCTTGGTCCACGATTATTATTTCTTCCAAGACAGGGCATCCCAATATCTCAAGGTGTTGGAGTCGAACAAAGATGTTATTGCTAACTGTAGAAGACGAAAATAGACTTCTTAAATTCCTACACCTGAATAAGGTCAAGTGCATTAAATTCTGAACACCACAAGATATGGCTGAAACTTGGTTTTGCCAAATCCTCTCCACATTTATTGAACGCAACTCCAAGTTCTCCAGCTTTGGTAACGCAACCTACTCGATCAAAAAAATTAACTTCTTGTTAACTACAAGTAATAATCATTTCTGCAGATGGACAAATCAATAAAATTATTAATCTCTTTCTCTTGTTATAGTCTCTACAGTCTTTCACACAAACAAGCACTATTCAAGTTTTTTCAAATTATTCGTTGCTAATTTTACATGTATTCTAAAGACACATTAAATAAAAATGACAAGTGATAGACTTGAATCAATTTATTAGTCAAAAAATGACAAGTTTTCAAATTATTATTTATTCTCGCATATCTGCTAACAAACACGAATAACAAAGAACAAAAATACAAAAGTCATAGAGAATTAATAAGACTATTGGGTTAATATTAATGATAACTAACCTTCTCAATGAATAGTGCATTGGAAATATTGACATTGTCCTCCAAATTGATTTCGTTTGACTGAATATCATTTGACGATTCCTCTTGTCTCTGTTGACATTGAAGGTGTCGTGAGTTTAGAGTATAAACTTAATTGTGAGCGTAATGGGCATTAGTACAGCTTAGTTTAGGACTAGATCTAAATTTGATATGTAAGATTCCATAATCGTGAATTTAACCGACTTAATTTAAGCAAAAACATGAAAAATTAAACTTGTTACCCATTTGTAAATATGATCGTTGAAAGAGTGTTGAAAATATAAGACGATTAATTTTCACATTTTTCATATGAATATTGTGAATTTTATTGAAAGTAAGAGAAGAAGAATAATATTACAAGGCATAAAGCACATACAATACAAAGCTATTATGTTAATATTTTACGGTGATGTAACTCCGAAGCTAAAAGATTAAAATATTATTTAAATTGCAAGCATTAAAGATTTTTACCAAATTGGTTACTTTGAAAATGAGTACAAATACGATATTTGACGACTTTTCAAAATTAACTTTGATACACTAGTAGAAGTTTCTAGTTTTAGTATACGTACAAATTAACAAAATGAATTTCATAATAACTATAATTCGCTAAATTGATCATACCTTGGACTCCGGCGGATTGAGGGCGTCGTGGCTACCTTCGATCCAGAGATGCTTGAGTTGTGAAGAACCCACTTTGGCTAATTCATTAACAAAATTATGGACGTCTTGCTCCTGCAATCCATATAATCCCAGGTGTTCAATTCCCTGCAGTTGCACGATCAGCCCATCCTTCAAGCAAATCTTCGTATTCAGCTCGATTCTGAAATCTCTACTGCAAATATTGTACTTCCAATTCCAGGATTCTCCAATGAGTATTCTGTATCTTCCCAGCTTCTCAAAGAACAAGCCTCTCGGGAGACTGTTGACATCTTTTATTTGTAATTGTAAAGAGGTCAAATGCTTCAACTCAGCAAGGCTAGCATTCTTGACCCCGTCCACCTCCACATCCCATTTATCAAAGCTATTATCACCTATATTTAGTTCTTCTAAATGGGATAAATTTGACAATATATTTGGTGGAATAACTTCGAGTTTGCTGCAATCTCTCAAATCAAGCAACTTCAGACAAGTCAATTGACTTAATTCTACAGGCAACTGCTTAATATCACTACCTCTTAAGCAAAGGATTTCTAGTTTCTTCAACTCTCCTGTAACACTTATATCTAGCAATTTGCAATAACACAAACTCAATGTTCTAAGATTTGAGAGGAGACTAAGTGATGAAGGCAGTGACAGTAGATTCATGTAAGTCAAACTTATGACTCTAACCTGTACCATCCTCTCGAAAAAGTTGTTTGGAACTGTTAATGATGAAGATTCCTCCTGATCAGCACGTACAGAAAAAAGTTTTAGCTGAGGACATTCCAGTAGTACTCGATCAGGAGCCACATTAGTCTTGATGTCACGTAAGACGATTGAAGTGTAAAGTTTTACTGCATTTTCGTCCGACCATTCCATGCAACCATCAAACAGCTCACCTGTCGCCGTAAACACATTTTTTTCTGAAGATGCAATTGATATTGCAACATCGCGAATAACATCGTGCATAGAAAGGCCTTCGTCTAGCAACATACAAGAAGCTTTGAGTTTGTAGACCAACGTACTTACTCGATCTCCTGCTTCTTCCAACTTGCTGATACCTTGAAATAAACCCAATCCCACACCGTACCTTAACAATTCACCAATGGATTCCACATAAGCATATCCTATTAGCAAAAAGAGGTTCTTGAGCTCCTCCCCTTCTAATTTGTTGTAACTCAATTCTATAGCTTTATATGCTGCCGGCTGTATATCTTTGAAGTTCGTTGAGGATGGCCTTCTTAGTAGTTTCAACGCATCCTTCCATTCGAATATACTCGTGCTCCTTAATGCCCTTGCTACCGTCACAATGGAAACAGGCAAACCTGCACATTCCTTCGCCACATCCCTTGCTACGCATTTCAATTCGCTACCTTCAACATAATCGCCGGCCATCTTCTTGAATAGACTCCAAGCTTCTTCTTCTTCTAAAGCACCAACTAAGAAATTTTTTTGGGAATCCATCTTCCTTGACAACACATCTAGACTTCTTGCCGTCAACAGCACTTTACATCCCTTATGATCATCTCCGTGAGGAATTCCTACAGCCTGCAAATCAAGATATTCCCAAATATTATCTAAGATGACAAGGATCCTCTTCTCTTTCTTTAGTCGGCTAAAAAGACTCCTTGCCCTTCCAGATTCGCTCTCCTCACGAAATGTTAGACCTAATTTATCTGCGATTTCTCCTTGAATCTTTCTCATGTCTGGGCTTTGGGACACCTCGGAAAAAATCACAAGATTAAAGAGCTTGTCATTTTTGGCTTTTCTTGCAACTTCTTTCGCCAGCATCGTCTTTCCAATGCCGCCCATTCCACAAATCCCGAGCATGTTGATGTCGGGATTTCTCAATGCACCAAGTATATTATTCAGAGTGGACATTCTTGATTCAAAGGCCTCGTAGTCTTTGTTAGACATAAGCAGTGTATCCTCAGGAATGATACTGTGGGAAATTCTTTCAATTCTCCCATCTTCCCGGAGCTTGACTATAGTATCCAGCTGCCTTACTGCTTCCTTGCTTAGTCGATGGCGGATCTTCAAATTAGGACAAAAACCCTTGAAACTATGCTTACTGGCCGTAGCTTCATCGCCTACAAATTTCTTTGCTTCAACAATGGCCTTGTTAGCACCTGCAAGCCAATTCTGAACGTTCTTTTCAATCTCTTCCCCTTTGCTTTCAGCCTCATCAACCGCATGCTGCATACTCACGATCTCACCCTCCAGTTTCCCAACTTCAGTCTTGAGATTCTCAAATTTGCTAGTGTAGTCGCGCACATAACTAAATTGGCGTACCGTGGAAGGAGCCAAGCACTTTGCAACTTCTATAACAACAGAAACTATGATTTCCAACATCTTTAATCCTTTTCGCTCACTCTTCCCTCCCCCCCTCCCCCCTTCCCCCCTTTTAAAATTGGGAAACAGAACAGAGACCAGAACTGAATCACTGAACAATTGATTAGTTAGGAAGCAAACTGACACTGAGAGATCAAACGCAAGTGAAGTGACTACAGCAATCTGGGGCAGGGTAGATACAGAACAGAACAGAAAAACAAGAGTGGATATAGAACAGAACAAATATGGGGAGGAGCGCAATTCTAAATAACAAGATTGGAGATAAAAGAATGCCAAGTGTCGTTGAGATTATAAGATTGAAAATTCAAAAGAGTTTATGGCAAAAACCCAGAAACCCACAGAAGCTCAAAACTTTAAGAGAAAATAAGGCATATTAGCAAACAACTTCAGCAAGTTTATCAATTTAGTTATTTAATTCATGTAATAAAATATTAAAATCTACAAGGAAGCATTATGGCTTGCTAAAAGTTTGAGGTACATTCCTTCCCTCCAATTAAAGAAAATTAGGAATAATGCTGATTCAACCATGTATAATATAAATTAATTAAAGTTAGTATTCGTAAATATGCTTTGATTAAAGTTTTTGTGAGAATATACATATAATAATTGTTGGTAAAGTTTCAGAAATGTGAATCTTTTAAATGTCCATTTCTTCCCTATTAGGAAACGTTAACATGGGAGATGAAATTATGCTACTATAACAGTTTTTGAGCATTTTCACCAAATTCTTGATAAGTTTATCATCTTGTTTATGTATTTCATTTCCTAAATATGAAAAGCTACAAAGGAAGAATAATGGTTTGCTAAAACTTCACGGAATGACATTCATCTCCGATCATTCAAGAAAATCAATGAATGCTGATTCCATCATGTAGAATTTAATGTTAATTAAAGATAAATTTCAGAAGTGCAAATCTTTTAAATGTCCATTTCTTCACTCCGAGGAAAAGTTAACTTGGAAGATGAAGCGTGGCTAATATGCTATAACGGTGCTTGTACTGTGGCCAATTTCCTGCGAGCATTTCTTAGTCAAAGTTTCATATAAAACTATAATATTTATACGCAGGGGAGGATATGGCTTGGTTTGGAACCAATTAATCTGGGAGTAAGGATGATGTTTGGTATCATATACGTTGAAGTTCTAGTGCATAATGACATTTATGTTAGTTAAGTGTTAGTTAAGGCGTTAAGGCAAAGTCTAAGTTAATTACAGCAGCTGTAACTGAGCAAGAACAGTGACCACACATAGTTCCTGTTTATGCTACAGTACATCTGTTGTAAATTATAACAGTTGTAACATAGAGGGATCCTTGTATTAAATGCAACTGCAATAAACTTTACTTAAATACTCCGTCACTTTTTACTCAATAGTGATATTCTCACCGCATTTAGCACTACACTTAGAACCGAACGGTGCATTTTGAGCTAAATATAAATTGTCCATGCGTACCACACACAACACATGCTCCACACTCGCTGCTGACACAACACACGCTGCTCACAGAAATTGACTTGCAACTTGAATCGCCACAAGCCGATTCTCTCTCTCTCCCCCTCGTTGATTGCATCTCCCAAATTGCTAAAAGGCATCTTGTATGACTGATATATGATTGTGAAAAAACATCATGAATTCATGTCGGAAAAATTTCTGTCATAAATTAATAGCAGTGATATAAATGATAGATAAACTGCCTATCATACACCTCTTTTTATGACAGTTAATCACTATCATCTATTATATGTTTTCTTATAGTCTGTTGTTGTAAGTAACATCATATATTAGAAATCAATCCAAGATCTTGGACTTTCTTAAAGTCTAAAAAAATATTATGTCATATGGTGTAATCATGAGGTGTAATAGTTTTTCCAAACTTTAAAAAAGTCCAAAATCCTGGATCAGATGAATACTCCATCGTATATACTCTAATAAATTCTTATCAACACATCTTTTTCATTTCGAGTCTATCTCGAAAGGATTAAATAAATTAAATGCAAAATATTATAACATCTAGTAATTTTTTTTTTTTGTTTTTAGTTCATGCTTATAATAATGTTCGAAATTAATAGGTGAAAGAAAAATATTAGTTTTTAAATAAATTTTTAATTAAAATATTCTAAATCATAATTTATATAAAAAAAAATCGCTGGAAAGAAATTAATTTTTTTAAAATATATATATAATCTGTATCATTTGAAAAAAAGTTGCATGATTACAATGATTATGAGCTCATTTAACGGCTAGTTTCATCATTATGACAACAGAAACACTCCAGATATCCTATACATTAACATAAGGCAGGCACACACAAGCATGATTATTGATTCGCACATGCATCTTTAATTAATTAACTAAAATATGGTACTTGAAAAGTCTTTGCGGGTGCCTAAAAATTGAAATTTGGTTCCACCATTCAACACTACTAAAATAACGCAAATCTATGGTAGATTTTTTATGATAGATACCATTGCGTTACTAATCTATCATAATGAAGCATGACATTTTTATGACATATAAATATATATCAAGAATTTATGATATATTTATGATTTATAACTTAATGACATAAGTAGATGATAGATAAGAGTGATGCTCGAATTTACTTTTATTAATAAATTAAAACGACAAATATTTTACAATGCAATTCAACGTCGTTTGATGAGCATGATAGATATCTATCATGAATTTAAATGGTGCGGTTTTTATAAGCTGGTTATTTTATTTTTAAAAGTCTAAGATAATTTTATTACAAAAAAGTCATTATAAAAAACGATGTCGAATTAATTTAAACGACATCGTTTGTAAAACCCTGGTGGTGGGCGGAGATGTTGCTTGGAAAGAGAGGGAAGTGTGTGTGTGTGTGACCGATTATTTGATTAGTCTACGCGTTGAGCTTTTGACTGATGGGGGTTACTCGCACGAATCTTACAAGAGATTCTAAAATCACTTAAAATTATACAGGATACATTAAGACATTAGTTATATGTTATAACGATGTTTTGTATAATACAAAAATCGTGTTTTTTTTTTTCAATTTTTTCGCATATTAGATAGAATTCGTCTTCTTTCATATCTGAGTCTTTGGGATGATGAAAAAAAGTGCCCAAGTCCGTATAAAATAAAGACGGTTCGTGTTTAGATATTTAATAAAAACTCGAGTGAAAAATAAAATTGAAAATCAATTAGAATTTTGTGGGAAATAATTGAGAAAAAAAAAATGATGCATGGTCGTCCAAAGAAAGGCAAGGGCATTTTATGACAGTGGGTGCATAAATTAAAGTTGAAGCATGTTAAAAGATATAAAAGTTGAATTATTATTATTTCTTGGATGAAATGAAAATCAACTCGAAATAACTATCGTCTCTTCATTTTTTTTTTCTTTTTTCTTTTGGGCAATCGTGGTGTTGGGCGTAGCTCAAATTACTTGCAAAAGCTGCAATGCCAATTGATTGATATGCACATGCCATTCTCACAAATCATAATTGAAACATCACATGTAACTCATTCTATTATATATTTATTGCTCTAAACAAAGTCATTGTGGCCTTAACGTGTTTGAGTCAAAAAAATTAATCAGTTTTTATTCCTTTACTAGAACAACAAAAGCAATAATTCACCAACGTTTATGATTTATCTTTGGGCAAATTTATGACATATTTGTGCGTTGTTTGCTAATTTTTCAATTAATTTTTCTTGGGGGGTCATTTTATTAGTCGTGCATTGCATGCAATGCACACTTTTGTCGTTTTCATTTGATTTTTAATGATTCGGATTCCTTGTTATGTTTGGCACATAATATGTCATGCGTAACATAACACATAAAAACAATCATAATTTTTTCTTGACACCAGAATTAATAACAGTCGTTCAACCATTATAACATAGGGAAGGTGACGAGTAATAACCGTCATAAAAGGCTTTTTTTCTAATAGTGCAACCTGAAATCATCAAGTGAAAGAAACAAGATCATGCGTGTTGTTAGATATTGAAAGGTCAACGAAGGTGGCACTAGATTAATCAAATTGCGACACCTCCTTACGTGTAGAATGACCAAATTGTTTATATTAGAGGACTCTTGTTTCAAAATGTGCTTCAGATCACAAAACTTGTTTGCTTTTCTTATGATTGCCTCCCTCACATTTTCAACCTTTTCTTTTGACAGCCATTCATCATATCCTTCTATTTGGAGAACTTTCATGGTAGGAAACCTCTTGAGGAAATCATCAAGTGATAAAATAGTACTCCACTCATCAATAAACTCCACATCCACATCAGGACATTTTAAGTTTGCACGGCAAGTCTTCTGAAAATAGACATTTATTAGATCAATCAGAACCAAAAGAAAAAAAAAATGCAGAATGGGTCAATTGATGTTCTTTCTAACAATTTCATAAAATTAGTATTGTAATTTTTGGAGGAAATTTAACAAAAAAGAAAAGAGTTAGAAGCTACAGCTAGCTAAAACAATATATTTATCCAATAACAACAATACACCTAGCATGCAGAAAGTATATGAATAATTAATTATAACTCTCATTTACGTGCCTTTTCTGTCAAGTCATCTCATACAGAGGCCAAGTATTGTTGAGATCAGAGGACTGAAAATACCAAAGGATTGTTGGCAAAAGCGGAATAACAAATCAACAATGAACACAATAAAACCGAAGCAAAGTGTGACTCTGATCAACAGATGTAAATAATAAGGGTGGTTGTTGATTATTGGGAATGAATGCGAGGAGAATGACTGATATTACAAAATGATTTCATTAATGGAAGAGGGGTAGAAGAATAATGAACAAAAATTAGGAAAGGATTTTGTTGATTGCAATGAATGACTGATATTAGACGATAATAGTTTTTGCCATAAGTTTTAAGAATGACACTCCACAGATTCAACAAGTCAACAAAGGATCAAAAGTTGAAAGTGAGCCTTTTTATTTTTCAAATGCTTGCTATGCTGTAAAGCCAAGGTTCCTTTGCTAATTTAATTTAGAATTGAAGAAAAAGAATGAATAAATGAAGATAAAGGATAAATTTTGATTATTCGTTAGCCTAGTGTTGATAGACCAAGGATAAATGTTAAAATACAGAACAGAATATTTGTGATGTCAGTTGCTACCTAAAATTCTCAGTATTTGAGTAGTTAAAAGCGAAATTAAATATTAAAATACACAAAGTAGAGTAATGGTTTGCTAAAGGTTCAAAGAGTATTATTCCTTTCCGCTCATTGAAGTAAATCCAGGAACAATAATGCTGATTCAACCATGTATAATTTTATGCTAGTTAAAAAACTAAAGCCATCGTATTCGTAAATACGCTTCGATTAAAGTTGTTGTGTTGAACATACATATAATAATCAGGGGTAAAGTTTCCCTAATGTGAATCTTTAAATGTCCATTTCTTCCCTCTGAGGAAAAGTTTGCGTGGAAGACGAAGCAGTGCTATAAGCCTATAACAATGTTTAATTTCTTGCGAGCATTTCACCAAATATTCGGCATGCATAAATTGTCAATCATACTTGCCAAAACAAAACAAATTGACAAACACTCACTTATAGAGAAGCGAATTAGGCCCTGTTTGAAATTGAAGTGTTATAACATTAAGGTACAGTTACGGTAAAAGAAAAAATTATAATTATAAAATAATAGTTAATAGTATGTAGTAAATATAATTTTTAAATAACAATTTTGACAAAATTAATAAAAATATAATAAATCTTTCATCATACAAGTATAAAATTAAATCAACTTAGATTCAAAATTATAATTACCCAACCTCAATTCTAAATAAGATTTAATGTTTGTAAAAATCATAATTAGCCAAAAAAAAAAAGTTCGTGCATATATATATAGTTAATATATATCTGTTATGAAAATATAGACAATCGCTATGCCAATAAGAAAAAGTAATGATAAAGTTACTACAATCAGTATTAATAACCATCCCTACTAGGTAAAAAAGAAACTTCACTACAAAACAAAAGAAAATTACATGATAAGACAAACTGTTTTTGGTCGCTTATAAACAAACTAAGAGAGGATCTTTGTCCCATGAATAAGCACAGGATGGATCAAACAGATACTTTTGGTAAAGTCCGGGAAAGAGCTGCAAGACTACGTCAGAATACTTTCCCGCCCCCTTGTAACGAACTTAACTGACCGTTGACTTGGTCAGAATACGTGATGCACGTAATGCAAGCACGTGAGGACCCAAATGAGGAATTCCAAAAGTTGGACACCCCCAAACGCAGCGTTTTGGTTCTGGTCTTGAATATCGATTCATCAACAGCATATATCATTCCTACTCGAGGTAAAAAAAAAAAAAAACAGCACCATAAACTATATCTTTCCCATTCATTATATCATAAGAACAGAATGATTTACAATATCAAATTTAAGTGACAATCAATAAAAAGTGAAGCCAATATATAAATAACACTAAAACAATGAAATTGTTGCAGTTTGACAAAATAAAAAATTGTACAAATTAAACAAACTGAAAATACATTTCAATGAATATCTCTTGATTAATTAGTAAATTAACGAATATGTGCCGTTGTTTTAAGACTGCTGTTGTGTGGTTTTATTGAGGTCACACTCCCAAGTCCAATGTCCTCTATCAAACCAGTTCAGTGTTACTTTGTGCAATTTGGGTGTGCTCAATTATCCTCCCCGGAAAATCTTCACACTGGGGCAACCATTCATCACTAATCTTTCCCAAGATGGGGATTTGAAGGCACAGTTGCCGCAGCAGAAGCTTGTCAGACTTTTTTAAGTCTAAAACACGCGTACATTCATTCAGATTAAAATTGGAGTTATACATCTAAAAGCTAAAAGCACAGAAGCAGAACCCTAGAGACAAGAAGTGGAGCACTGAACAATGGACTAGCTAGGAAGCAAACTGCCACTGAGACATGAAACACAAGTGAAGTGACTACAACAATCTGGAGTAGAAAAAGGTAAATAAAATTACAAGAGTGGGTACAGAACAGGACAAAACAGAGACAACCACAGAACAACTAGATAGAGAGCAGAGCAATTCTAAACAACAAGACTGGAGATCAAAGGATGTAAACAAGGGAAGGACTTTGTTGATTGCAATGAATGAACGCTACTAAACGATGCTGGTTTTGCCAGTAGTGTTAAGAATGACATTCCACAAATTCAACAAGTCAAGAAAGGCAAAAAAGTTGAAAGCGACCCTTTTTCTTTTTTTTTTGATGTGTTGTGCGATAATGGCATGTCTCTAGGTGCTGGAGCTGCTGAAAGCTTCTGATCACAGAAGCTGAAAATATATATTTCAATTTTTGAATCAATCGTGTTAGAATTTGAAAACGAGAAAACATAACCGGAAGTTGATAATTCCAAATCTTTTCAACATTATTTTTGTACAGCTCCAAGTTGGGTAAGAGAAGCAGAAAATAAAGCGGATAAATTGCTTCTTTTGAAAGTGCCCTACACAATGTTGCATGGGGAGTAGCAAGTGCCAACTCTGTTCGGTCAAGTGATCAACACAGCTGTACGAATTGCGGATCAGTGAAACAATTATGATTGAATAAAATAACCAAATGAAAATAAAAGATAAGGGGTAAGGAATTTTGGCCATATCATCGAGTGCTTAACATGAGCAACTCTAAAATAAAAAACACTGCTATTCTAAAAAAATAAATAAATAAATAAACAACACTGTTGGGTTTCAAATTTCAATTGCCTAAGTTTCAAACATGTGAGTCAATCTAAATTCTCATTTTGTCAGTGGCGTGGGGTCATTCATGTCTTTTAACATTTCACATTCAGTATTTATAAATGTGCAAAGACAATCTATTGAATATGAGAAATTTTTTTTATTATTTTAACCAAATCTATTAATATTAATGGACGTTGTTAGAACTCAAAACCTCTTATATCAACTCTCGAACAATAAACTTACATGTCTAAGTCCATAACATGATTGATCTACTTCAAGCCCAAAGTTTTTTTTATTTTTTTTTGGAAAAATAAATATTTTATAATAGTTAATAAAAGAATAAATTTTTTTACTTTTATAGTAGCCTTTTAGATATGGCCTCATTCATTAATTGGCTCATTTAAAATACAAAATTAATTTATTTAGAAAATAAAAATAAAAATAAAAACATGAGATTAATAACCGAACTTAGTTACCTAGATTCAGCCTGTTTTGGGCCTAAAAATTTCAACAGGTCCATCGCTCCCTCCAACTGCCAGGCTAGGCTTTCAATTCATTTGCTGCTGATATACAAACAGAGTATAGCTTTTAACACTCTTTAAAATCCTAGTAACAGCCCCTTTGAATTTCATTTCTTAAAATATTTCAATTTTTATTTATATAATAAAATAAATATAAATAAAATTAACCATCTTCACACAAAATTTCACCCTAAAAAGTTATCTCTGTAAAGTTTTTATTATAAAATACATATAAACACTAAAATTTTTAATTTTAATTTTATTATTTTATTTATATCTCCATAACTCAAAACTCTAACAATTTTTTTAAAAAGTATTTTTCAGTTAAAAATAAAAATAAAAATATAAATTATGAAATAGGGTCGGTGTAAAAAAAAATTTCTGAAGAATATTTTACTTAGATTTAATTAAATTTCCACTCAAAATAAAAAATGAATTAATTGCCTTTAGTTATTTAAATAATTTCAATAATAAAGGGGTTTTATGAGAAATTTTGAGAGGTGTAGAAAGGCATACTTATACATGTGTTGAGCTTTTGACACCCATTAAAATTCCTTATAAAACCCCTCTCTCGACGATACCCCATAAAAAATATTAATAAATTATAATAAATATAATCGCACAAATATAATTCCAAAACTACCCTCCATGTATATTTCTCAACTCATTCTTTTCTTTCTAATAAATTCGCATGGCTAGGATCTGTACTTCCACCTTTTACCCATAGGATGATTAGTTTAATAAGATCACAAAACACAAACCTAGAAAAATGTAATTTTCATTCAGGTTAAAATTATAAACTTTATAAAGTATTTTATCTAGGGATGGCAATGGTACCCACAAACCTATAAACTCGTCCAAACTCACTTGCAGAAACTTGCACACTGTGGGTAATTTTGTGAGTTGTGGTTGGGTTCAGTCTTATAAATTAAAACTCGTACTAAGTTGCGAGTGGGTTTGGTATTAGCTAAGTATTCGATAGATACCTGCATGGATATCCAATGATCCACAAATTTTTTAAAATAATTTTAATTTAATTTTAATTGAACTATATATATATATATATAAAGTAAATAATGTAAATTGCAAACGTATGTGCAAGTTACAGTGTGCCTAATCCGTAATAGGCTTTAATTTAATGCATGGATTATTATATACTAATTCTAAGTTTATATCGACTATTATTCTTTAACTTAATGCATGGATTATTTCATTAATATAATTTCATTCTTCGGATTAGTATTTAAAACGTATTATTCTGTGGAAAATATTAACCTTAATTATTATTATAGGGACCGTGTTGGAGGGGTGCTAATTGTGGTGAATGAAATGAAGATCTTCTCTTGGAGATTGTGTTGAATGATAAAATGAAATGATAATTGTTATTTTTAGATACCAGTTTGTGGTTTTTTCTATGGATTTGTCTATTTTATACTTAAAATTGAGGATTTGTGTTGGGTTGATATTGAAATTTTAATTTTCCATTTACCCTAGTTAAATTTAGAATCAAGTATGTTGTGTGCAATTTTATATTATTATTATAAATTTACATATTGAATATTTATTATTTTAAATGTGGAAACCCACAAAAAATCTACAAAAAAATCGACAAAAAACCCAACCCGCAGTGGATGGGTTTTCCTAAAAAGATTAAAACTTGCAACGGATTACAAGTGGATTCGATAATTTAAATTTTGTGTGGGTTTGGGTTTGGTAATGGCAAACCGTTGCAGGTAGTGCCCGTTGCCATCGTGGTGCCCATTTCCATCGTTAATTTTATCAAGATTTTTTAGGGTGTAAAAAGCTCCCATTATATATAGTTAGGATGCCACTAATAGACCAAATAATACGTTTTCAATTTATTGAAATCAGTTTTTTTTTTTATTAGTGGCATCCTCACTAGAGAAGCATTTTTGTTTGTGTGTGTGTGTGTGTATCTATTTATATATATAACCATTCTCAGGGACGGACACCTTCATTGATTTTTTTTAATGCAAAGCTATTAAACCGTGCGGCTTAATAGATTTAAGTTTTAATACCTCTATAAAGCTGTGCAGTTTAATAGTGTATTTGCACTGACTCTATTAAACTGCATTGTTTAAAAACTTATCCGCATAAAAAAAAATAAGGGTGCTTGTACAAGAGAATGATTATATATATATATAGTCATTTTCTCATGCGAGTACCCTCATTTTTTTTTTTCATGTGAACACACGATTAAACCATGTGATTTAATAGCATTAGTGCATACACATTATTAGACCACTTGGCTTAATATTGAATTGAACATTGACGCATAAGGTAATGAATAGACCATGATGGTGTTTTCTCACATATTTGTACTTTCTAGTTTCTGGCTTTAATTGAATTGTAAACTGTTGGTTTCAAAAAAATGACTAATAAAAACAATTCTTTTGTAAGTAACATCATATATGAGAAATTATCTAGTTCAAGATCTTAAACTTTCTTCAAATCCGAAAATGCTGTTACTTCATATGGTGTATCAGTGTGGCGTAACAACTTTCTCAAACTTTAAGAAAGTCCAAAATCTTATGCTAGATGAGCACTCCATCATATATGCTCCAATAAATTCTTATCAACAAATCGTTTTTATTTCGTGTCTGTATCATAACGATTATATTTAATTAATGTAAAATAATATGACATATAATAATTTTTTTTAAATTTTTAGTTCATGCTTATAATAATGTTCGCATTTATTAGGTGAAAGAAATATATTATTTTTTGAATATTAATTTTTAATTCTTATATTCTAAACCATAATCTATATAAAAAAATCGCTGGAAAGAAATTACTCTTTTTCCTTTTTTTTTTAAATAATGTAATGGGTATCATTCATGTACGTTCAATGAATTTTACTACTGAAATACTAAATTATCTTCGTGAACAGAATGATTATAAGCTCATTAATGGCACGCACACAAAGCGGGATTATTGATTCACACATGCATCTTTAATTAATTAACTGAAAAATGTTATAAAAGTCTTTGGGGGCGCTTACAATTGAAATTTTGTAACACAATTAATGCTAAGAAATGAATCTGGCCACCGTATATCCTGCGACGACATGGATAATGGACGGTTCCATCAATCAACCTGAAATCGTCAAGTGCAAGAAACAAGATAATGAGCGTTGTGTTACAATCTGAAAGCCGATTCGAAGTAATAATAATTATTATTATTAATAGACCTTACCATTAGTTATCACATTACTGGCCGTTGCATCTTCCTCCTCATTCCCTGCATACGGTAAACCTGGCTGAGGACCGACCACACGCCCACACCAGTAGGTCTCGAGAATCTTTACTGATGTCTCATGTATCTCGTTGTTTTCATGACTTCGTAGATTTTCTATCTTTGCCAATCCCTCAACCTTCTCTACCAACTGGGCATATGGATTAACATCTCCAATGGCAGTACTCATATTCTTTTCAGCTTCCCCAATCTTCAAAATGTTCTCTAATCCTTCTAGGCAAACAGTGACGATCTTTGGGTCAGGGCATGGAAGGAGATCACACAATGGTTTTATACACCCCTTGCTCACAAGGTACTTGATTTGCTCATGAGTGCCACCCGAGCTGGCATTCGAAATTGCCGAAGCAGCCTCCTTCTTTATATCAAATTCAGCATTTTGAAGCAGATTGACAAGGGAACCAATTAAGCCAGCATCAATTACCGCCTGAATCTGCTCCCTGTTTCCAGCTGTGATATTTGAAATAATCCAGCATACTTCCTGCTTGATTCTCTTCTTATGATTTTGGATCAACAGGCCCAAAAGGGACGGCAGTGCACGACAGTTAATTATACACTGAGTCTGGAAATCGTTCCCCCTCACAGTATTTCTAATTGCCTGCAGGGCAGGAGTGAGCACTGAGGGTGATGGATGATCCAGGAGCTCAACAAGTCGTGGACAGACACCTGCCTCGATCACAGCTTGAATTTTGTCATTAGTACCATCAGAAAGATAGGAGAGTGCCCAGCAGGCATCAGTCATGACCTCTTTATCATTTGAATGAACAAGCTGTGCAAGCGCCGGAAGAGCTGGCCTCACCTGATCAAAAGGTGGTTGTGGCTTGCCCCTGCAGAAATTAGACAATGTCCATGCGGCATTTCTTATCACTGAAAGGCTAGCATGCTCATTTAACGCTGCCAGCAATGGAATCAAAGCCCCTTGACTAAGCACAAAATCACGGCATATAGGTGAGTCACCAGCAACATTTCCCAATGCCCAAACAGCCTGCTCACGGACATCGTCACGTGGAGAAGCAAGTAGCTTCACAAATATTGGAACAGCACCGTGGTCAATCACCACCTTAGTATTCTCCGAAGTTCCAGAAGCAATGTTTGTAAGAGCCCAAGCCGCCTCAAACTGCAGTTGCGGATAGTCTTCCCTCATAAGAAACTCAACAAAGCGCGGGACAACGCCAGATCGTATGACGTCCTCGATTGGTGGGCTCCTCCCAATTGAAAGCAGTTTTCGGAACAGAGTAGTTGCTTCCAGCTGCAAGCTGCTGTCGTCTGACCAAACCCCAGCAACCATCGTGGGCAAAATTTCCTTGGTTTGGAGATTGAGACTTGGGGAAGGAGCAGAACCTAGCTTCTTGAGATATTGGTATTTTATGGTTGTATTAAGGTCGTGCACCCAGATCCAATGTTCTTCATACCAAATGCTCAGCTGCACTTTGTGTAACATGGGTGTGCTTAATTCTCCTCCAGAGAAAATCTTCATATTGGGGCAATCATCCATCAGTAATCTTTCCAAAGATGGGAATTTGAAGGCACAATTGCCAGAGCAGAAGCTTGTCAAATTTTTCATGTTTTTAAGCTTCACCTTTTTCAATTCGCTGAAAGCAATAACCTCATCTTTTGCTGCATCTTCTGCGAGTACTATTTCTGTTATCATATCGCATGATTCTATTTTCATTTGTCTGAGTCGCACCAGAGTCTTTGCTATTGAGGATGTCAGTATGTGTTTTAATCTTACGCAATACGATACCTCAAAAATTGTAAGATTCTGAAAGGATGTCGAGGATGGCACTAGATTGACCAAATGGTGACACGAAATTACATGTAGAAAAACCAAGTTGTTCGTAATGGAGGACTCTTGTTTCAGAATGTGCTTCAGATCACAACACTTGTTTGCTTCTCTTATGATTACCTTCCCATTTTCAACCTTTTCTTTTGACAACCAAGCGTCGGATCCTTCTATTTGGAGAACTTTCACGGTGTGAAGTTTTTGGAGGAAATCATCAAGCGATAAAATAGTAGTCGACTCATCAACGAACTCCACTTGAAGATATTTAAGTTTGCAAAGCAAGTCTTCTGAAAATACACATTTGTTTGTTACTATATGCCTTGCATCAACTATCAATTCTTCCAAATTGGGGAAAACCTGGGTAATCGATCAGAAGACGATATGCAAGATGGATTAGTTGATGTTCATTATAACCATTTCACAAAATAAGTACCGTACTCTTTGGAGGAATATTTGACAAAATAGAAGATAATTATAAGTTACCACTAGCTTACGCAATATATTTATTTAATAAATTTTAACCTTTTACAAAATAATAATTATAATAATGAACCTAACATGCAGAATAATTATAAATGAATGTTATATACTAATCTGTAAGAGAGTTGCGTTGCTGAAAATTTGACTTTTAGAAAGAGACCATGTGATGAAGGCAATGCCAATATAACTCTAAGCCCTATAATATAAAATTTTCAAGGTACATACATAAGAATTGAAAAATTGATTATAAAATTCTAGTACTTTACCTTTTCTGTCAAGATATTAGTAGTTTTTTTAAATCTCACCATGAATTCAGGACACCAAAATATCCATAATTCTTTCAATGATGGAAATTCAAGAATATCTAAATCTTCTGTGCAGAAGCTTGTGAACTTTTCAAGATCATACATCTTTAAATAATGTAACTGAGGAAACATTACAATAGTATTCTTCCTTTCTTCTTGGTTGTCCATGACTATCAGCTCTTCCAAGACACTACATTTTTCTATCTCAATGCGCTGGAGTCGAACAAAGCTGCACACTATAGAAGATGAAAATAGAGACCTTAAATTTACACAGTTGTATAGGGTCAAGTGCATTAAATTCTGAATACCACAAGACATGCCTGCAACTTGGTTTTGCCAAATCCTCTTAACATTTATTGAATACAACTGCAAGTCCTCCAACTTCGGTAATGCAACCTGCTCGATCAGAAAATTAGCTTGTTCGAATTTTAAGTAACAATCATTTCTGTTGATGCACAGATCAATAAAATCACTCTTGCTCTTGTTATAGATCTTTTCAGTCTTTCATACAAACAACCGTTAATGAAGTTTTCTAAAATTATTCCTTACTAAATTGACATATGTATTGTAATGACATATATTAAAGAAAATGAACGGTCATAATGTGAATCAATTTATTGGTCAAAACTTAATTACAGCATATTTAGTTTTTCGTAACGTGATGTTTATAATTTTTATTATTAATTCACTTATTGTGTCCGGTACCTTTTCTTTCTCAAATAATGTATTTGCTACACCCTACAATACTTCGGGTGAAAAATTTAGAACAATTGTGAAATATAATTATTAATCCCTCTTGTCATATTTGCTACCAAACAAGAAAGAACCAAAGAACCATATGTATATATATATATATATATAATTAATAAGACCATTGAGTTATTAATAACTGACCTGCTCGATGAAAAGTGTATCAGAAATATTGCTATTGTCCTCCAAAATGATTTCATGTGACTGCAAATCATTTGCTGATTCCTCCTGTCTCTGTTGACATCGCAAGTGTCTCGATTTTAGAGTGTAAACTTAGTTTTGAGCACTGAGCAAAATCTTAATGCTTAAATACAAGATCTTTAAAAATTAGTGCAATAAGTTTAGCACTAGACCAAATTTTGATATTTTGGATTCCATGATTGAGATAAAAATTTAATAAAGTTAATTAAAAAATAAAAATTAAAGTTGTAATTATGGATTTGATTTCGATAAATAATGAATGTTCTCTTAATATTTTTCTTTTTTAAAGCTAAGGGATGGGCAAAGAACAGATTCATTTTTCCAAGTCCCTTACTCCCCCAAGATTCAAACTTGGGTAGCTGTACGAGTGATGGAAATATATAAGACTATTAATTTCAAATTTTTTTTTATAATTCAGAGAAAAGAAGGAGGATATTACAAAGTATGAAGCTCATGCAATACAAGGGCTGTTATGCCTTTTTTTTTTTCTTATGGTGGTATGATTCTGGAGCTAAAAGATTAGAATTATAATTAAATTGCAAACATTGAAGACTTTTGCAAAATTGGTGACTTTGAAAATGAGAATAATATAATATTTCATGACGTTTCAATGTTAATTACTATGATGCACTAGAAATTTCTAGTTTTAATCTAATGTATAAATTGACAAAATGATTTTCATATATATGCAATGTTAGATCCCAAGTGAAAAGAATCCTCTCATACCAATCATTTAAATTAATTAGGAATGATCATACCTGTGACTCGTCACCCCGGATATCGAGATGCTTCAGTTGTGAAGAACCCACTTTGACTAATTCATTAACTAAATAATTGACATCTTGCTCTTGCAACTCCGTTAACCTAAGGTGTTCAATTGTCTGCAGTTGCACGATCAGCCAATCCTTCAAGGGAGTCTTGGAATCCAGACAGAGACTGAATTCTCTATACCAAATGTCGGTGTTTACCCAACTCCAAAAGTCCCCAATATGTATTTTGTACCTTTCCAGCTTCTCCAAGAACAACCCTCTCGACAGAGAATTGACATCGTCGATTTTTATTTCTAAATAGGCCAATTTAGGCAAATGCTTCAACTCATTGAGGCTAGCATTCTTGACCCCTTCCACCTCCATCTCCCATTTCTTAAAGCTTCTATGTCCTATATATAGTTCTTCTAAATGGGATAAATTCGATAAAACATTTGCTGGAATAACTTCTAGTTCACTACAATCTCTCAAATCAAGCAACCTTAGCAGAGTCAATTCACCTAATTCCACAGGCAACTTTTTAATATCAGAATCTTGTAGGCAAAGAATCTCTAGTTTCTTCAAGTCTCTTATAACAGTTATATCAAGCAATTTGCAATTGTACAGACTCAATGTTCGAAGGTTTGACAGGAGACCGATTGATGAAGGCAGTGGCGATAGATGAATCCCATCAAAGACTATAACTCTGACCTGCGTCATCCTCGAGAAAAAATTATCAGGAAAAGTTACTGAAAAAGATTCCTGCCAATCAGCATCTACAGAAAAAAGTTTTAGCTGAGGACAATCCGGCACTTGATCAGAAAGCACATTAGTCTTGATATCATGTAAGACGATTGAAGTGTAAAGCTTTATTGCACCTTCGTCTGACCATTCCCTGCAACCATCAACCTGCTCACTTGCAGCAGTAAAACACATTTTGTTCTACTGCAGCAGTAAACACATTTTGTTCAGTAGATGCAATTGATATGGCAACATCGCGAACAACATCATGCATAGAAAACAGCGCTTCATCCTTGCTTATATGGTCAAGCAACATACAAGAACCTTTGAGTTTGTGCACCAAAGCATGTACTCGAGCTCGTGCTACTTCAATCTTATTCACACCTTGAAATAAACCCAATCCCATACCATACATTAACAAGTCATCAATGGATCCTATGCCTGTATATCCTATTAGCAAGAAGATGTTCTTGAGCTCCTCCTCACCTAATTTGTCGTAACTCAACTTTACGGCTTTATATGCAGCTGGCTGTATATTCATAAAATTCGTTAAAGAAGGCCTTCTTAGCTGTTCCAATGCATCCTTCCAATCAAATAAACTCTTATTGTTCCTTAATGCCCTTGCTACAGTCACAATGGAAACAGGCAAACCTGCACATTCTTTTGCCACATCTGTTGCTACCCATTTGAATTCACTACCTTCAATATAATCACCTGCCATTTTCTTGAATAGACTCCAAGCTTCTTCTTCGTTTAAAACGCCAATTGAGAAATTTGGTCGAGAATCCATCTTCCTTGACAATGTATCTTCGCTTCTTGCTGTCAACAATATTATACATCCCTTGTGATCGTCTCCATAAGGAATTCCTACAGCCTGCAAATCAAGACTTTCCCAAATATTATCTAAAACTACAAGTATCTTCTTCTCTTTCTTCAATCGATTGTAAAGACTCCTCGCCCTTCCTGATTCAGTCTCGTCACGAAATGTCAAACCTAATTTATCTGCAATTTCTCCTTGAATCTTTCTTATATTTTGACTCTCGGACACCTCAGAAAAAACCACTTGATCGAAGAGCTTGTCACTCTCTACTCTTCTGGCAACTTCTTTAGCTAGCGTCGTCTTTCCGATGCCCCCCATTCCATAAATTCCAAGCATGTTGACATCAGGATTTTTTAACGCATCAATTATTTCATTCAGAATGGACATTCTTGATTCGAAGGCCTCGTAGTCTTTGTTAGACATAAGCAAGGTATCCTCCGGAATGATACTGTAGGAAATATTATCAAATCTTCCTGCTTCACGGACTTTGACTACAGCCTCCTTCAGCCTCTCTGCTTCCTTGCTAAGCATACGGCGGGTCTTCAAATTAGGACACAATCCCTTGAAACAATGCTTATTTGCAGTGGCTTCATCGTCCGTAAATTTATCTGCCTCAACAATGACATTATTTGCCCCTGCAAGCCACTGCTCAACGTTCTCTTCAATCTCTTCCCCTTTTCTTTTAGCCTCATCAACCTGGTGCTCTATACTAACCCTCTCAGACTTCAGATTCTCAACTTCAGTCTTGAGATTCTGTAAGTTGCTAGTGTACTTACTCTCACGCAAATAGCTAATTTGGCGATATGCAGGAGGAGCCAAGCACTTTACAACTTCTACAACAATAGTAAGAATGATTTCTGCCATTTTATTGAAACCTTTTCCTTTCTCTTTTCCTTTTTTTTTTTTTTCAGAATTTTGCGGACTAAGTGATTACACACAAGTGACTATAAATTAATGAAGCATAGTGGAAAAAAATACAAAGACTAGATATAATAGAGACAGCAGCAGGACAAGTATATAGATAGAGGATAAATAATACAGAACAGAGCAAAATCAATAACAGGATTGAAGATTACAACAAACAGAGCCCAAGTATTGTTGAGATCAGAAGATTGAAAATTCAAAAGAGTTGATGGAAAAAGTGGAATAACAAAACAATAATGAGCCCAATAAACAGAAGCAAAGTGTGTCTCTGATTAAAAGATGGAAATAATAATGACAGGGGTCGTTGATTATTGGGAATGAATGCAATTGCAAAGAATAACTGATATTAAAAAATGATTGCAATAGTGGAGGAGTGGTTGCAGAATAATGATTTGTGGTCTTCTTTTACTTTTTGCTGTGGCAGACGACAGACATTAAGGATGAGATTAAAAATTCAAAAGAGTTGATGGCAAAAAGCTGAATAGCAAACAAAACAACGAACAGTGAGCACAATAAACAGGAGCAAAATGTACCTGAGAGCAGAGGATATGAATAAGGAAAGGATTTTGTTGATCCCAACGAATGAATGACTGATATTAGGGGATAATGGTTTTTGCCATAAGTTTTTAAGTATGACACTCCACAAATCCAACCAGTCAAGAAAGGAATGCTATGCTGTAAAGCCAAAGTTCCTTGGCTAACTTAGAATTGAAGGAAAAGAATGAATAAATAAAGATAAAGAATGAGAAGGTGATACTTTAATTATGAATATTTATTAGTCTAGTGATGATAGACCGAGTATAAATGTTAATATACAAATCAGAATATTTGTGATGTCAGTTGCTACCTAAAATCCTGAATATTTGAGTAGTTAAAAGCGAAATCAAAATATTAAAATCGACAAGGGAGAATAATGGTTTACTATAATTTAATGGTAATTAAAGTAAAGCGATAATCATATTTATTTTTCTAAATATGCTTTGATTAAAGTTGTTGTGTTGGATATATATATGTATAGCAATCCTTGGTAAAGTTTCAGAAATGCGAATCTTTTAAATGTTCATTTCTTCCATCAAAGGAAAAGTTAACAGGTAAGATGAAGCAATGCTATAACAGCATTTAATTTATTGCTAGCATTTCACCAGATACTCGGTATGCATAAATGGTCAATTACCAAAAAAATTGACGAACATCCACTTCTAGAGAAGCAAATTATTGTTTGTCAAAATTATAATTAGCCAAAAGAAGTTAATGTAATTTTTTTCGTTTCAAGGTTCAACACAATTCTTCTAAGGTGATATCAGTTTTTAGTGATACAATCAACAAATTCGAACCTTTTGTGGCATGAATTGCTAATTTTCTGCACAATTAATCAAACTAATGACACAGTCAAAATACAAAATATGTTATTGCGTTTGTTTTGTCATATCTCTGTTACAAAAATAGAGATAATCACTATGTCAGTAAGAAAATTGTAATAATATATTTATTACAATTAGTACTACAGTTAGTGCACTATCATTACATGAAAAAAAAAATACTACAAGAGAAAAGAAAATTACACTATAAGGCAAATGTTTTCGTCTCTTATAGATTTTCTACTAATTGTTGTACTCATATCATTATTCGTAAGAAAATAATTTACAACAATGAAGGAACTATACAAAGGTAAAAATGGGTTTTCATTTTACTAATTTAGAGCATTGATCTTTGTTCAGTGACTTCTATAGAATTATGGGGCCTGTTTCAAGGTCTTCGCCTTGCTTGGGATCGTGGTATTCGTTAATTGGTTGCAGAGGTGGATAGCCAATGTGTATCTCAAGTTATCTCTTCCACAAGATCGGTACCTGATGCCCATTTTTCACTCATCAATGCCATCAAGGAGTTGATGATGAATAAAGAATGGCAAATCACAATAAAGCATATATATCGTGAACCTACTTTTGCTGCTAATTCCCTGGCCAAGTTTGCAGGATCCTTGCCCCTCGGTTTTCATGTTTTTGACATCCCCCTGAGGGAATTGGATATTGGTTATGTAATGATGTGTATGTGGCCTCTGTTCCCTGTCCTGTTTTGCCCTAGTCCTTAATGGGCTCTAGCATATAAAAAAAAAAGAAAAAAAGTAAGGGGTTTTACCGTTTAGCTAAGGGTATTTTGGCATTTGGAAGGTTGTGCAAAGTAAAAGAGTATATGATAGAGTGGAAATAACCATACCCTTCATCATAGTCAGTTGAACTTTTGGCACTTCGAAGACTTCTTATAACTCCTTTAGCTATTTACTATTTTAACCTTCATGTAATTTTAACCTTCATTAAAGTTACATGAAAGGACCAAAAAATCTAATTAAACCCACAATTTTTTTTTTAAAAAAATCCTCATATTAAATCAAATAAAATTCTTTTGCTAAGAATGCTCTACACCTACGCATTATATGTATTTTTTTTTTATTGAAAATGTTTTACATCGACTTATTATGAACTCTAACTTAACAACTATTATCCTTAGTTTTAAATTGAGAAGAAATTTATCATACAAGATGATTAAGAAAAAAAGCATGCATTTTCAATTGTTTTTCATTATTATTTGCTAACAATGTCTTTTATTAGTAATAAATTATTATTATGTTTGATTGCAATGATGAGAAAGTTAGAGCAATTAAAAAAAAATTGAAATGGAGTTTATTGATGAACAAGCTTCAGTTAAGGTTATTTTTGTCATTAATGAGGGTTTTATGAGAAATTTTATTGTCTTTAATCATTTTAATTTAATGGGGTGATTAAGCAGTAGGGGCTATAGAGGAAGAAACAGAATACCAAATCATCTTCCTGTCATGCATTTATCATAATTGAAATAAATTCTCACTTGTGATAATCCGACTATCATTATCATTTGAAATAATAATAGTAACAACAACATTAAGAATAAATGCCTAAAGCAGAACAAGCAACAAAGAAACAGAATACCCTCTCCACCAATGCCATCTGACCCTTGATAGACACGAATTACACAGAAACAAGCTCCACATTTCGTGGAGAATGTCTCACAGATTACACAGGAAAATGGCCTTATTCCAAATGCTGCATGAAAAAAAAAAAAGGAAAGAATACATGCAATGAAGGTGAAAGTAGCAACAATATTCATATAAGTTGCAGAAAGTAGCTTCTGTCATAATAAGCAGCAAGCTATTAAAGGCTACGAACACCAAAACCTGATTGAGGTAAGATGAAAGAACTGAACCTGCTAACTAAACTCAACTACAAATAGGCTAGTAGGAGAAGAGGAATATTCGGCCCGATCACCACTGGCAGCAGCAGGTTCAACCTTGCTTTAATCTCTTTTCCTCTTGCTCCTTCATATAGCCGACAATAGCTCTAGCAATGTCAGCCATCTTCAACTCAGGATGGCTTTTCCCAAGGAACATCGTAATGCAATTATAGCAATACTCATGGCCAACACTTGTAACTATCGTCAGCCTCCTACACCAGGGCCTCAATATAGTCTTTTAAACCAGCAGCTGTTTCCTGAGATTGAGACTCCAAAGATTTCATCCTTTACTTAAATGAAGACTTCTGGTTGCCAAGCTGAGTCCTCAAGTTTTTTAATTCCTCCTCGAACTTGGCAGTTTCAACCTTAATCTTAGCTTCAGCAGTCTCAGTCCTCATAAGTCTGGATTTCAGTCTTCATCTTATTGTTATAATTCATAATTTGCTCGTTATAGTTGGTCGCCATGCAACCCAGATAGTAGGAGCCAAACCAGAAGGTATTCATCAATTCAATAAGGGTGCATTCCATGTCCTCAATATCCTTCTTTTTGACCATTCTTACAGTAGAACTTGAACTCCAGTAAAGAGAAAACGTGGGGATAACACACAAAGAGTTGGGGGGGGAGCGAGATGGCATGGTGTGTAATATTGGCAAAAGGGGGGATTTTATGTATATAATTTTCAGTTTTGTTCGTTATACTCAATACTAAAAACTAAAGGACTGGTGTTTAGGTGATAAAATAGGGTGACTAGAATCAAGCTTTTCTTGAAGCTTGATTATGCTCGCCTCACCATTAGGTAACAAAATGGGGCGACCACAACAAAGCTTCACTTAAAGCCTTATTTTGCTCGTCTCGCCGTTTAATAAAGTAGAGGAAAACTAGCAAGTAGGATTACGTGAGAAGGCAGTTAAATTAGGAAGAGACCTGGGCAAAACCGCTTTCCCCATCTTATCAAAAAATCCAGGGATTTAACCCTATCTTCAAAACCCACAACTCCATGATTCCAAGAGGGAGGGAGGCTTAATCCTATCCAAAAGGCCATAATCCCATAATTCAATGGTGTAATAGCGATGGAAGCCTATCCAAAAACCCCACAATGCCGTAATCGTTTGTTTGGGGAGGGGGGGGGTGATGAATTTGATTCCTATAAAACTCTCGAAGGTGCCAATGGGAAGGGACTTTTGGAAAAGAAAGAAAAAAAAAACTCCATCCTATCTTATTTTTTACATGATCTCAAGAGGTTGAATTTTGAAAAACCTTCTTCTTTATCCTCTCTTATCTTTATTTTTTCTTCCTATTTTAGAGAGAGATTCTTCTTACATTTTTCTTTTTGATTCATTTTTTATTGATTCCTTATACACGAAAATTATACATCCAGTTATCCCACGAAAATCCTTAATATTGGCTTGAGCATCAGAGGGTTATTGCTGAAAAAACTTTGGCACCCCTGTTGATTTTCTTGGTTGCAGGTACTCGTCGACGTTGAACCACTCTCACCAATTCCTACTAGGCCTTGTTGGATTGCTAGTCACTAACTTCCATCAGGTTACTAAATCAAGGCTAGCACAAAAATAAATTCAAACGCTATCATCGGAATCTAGTAGATAGCACTAGCATCGGAATCTAGTAGATAGCCCACGGACTGATACGACCAGATTTTGACATCAACATAGTTTCACTTACAAAAAGTGTCAGAAATCCAAAACCTCATATGCGGTCATAGATACTTGCCGCGTTGCTGCTTCTATTTGTGTCATATTTAGAAAGACCTCTACAGCTTTTTATTAATAGCTTTGATGAATTATGATGCCACTGTGCCTTTTTTCTTTTCAGTTAGGTGGTGGGTAAAGCTTACGTTAATTTTAATTTTCTTAGCTAAACGAGAAAAAGAAACTATAATTTTGACACATGGAGGACATGGCTGGATTTGGGGTTGGTTTGAGACCAAAATTAATTTGGGAGCAGTAGTGATGACATTTATAAAAGTCATTATTAGAATGATTATATTATAAGATCATTTAATGATGAATTTCATTATTTTTATATCTCTCGAAACACACCAAAATCCAATGCATGTAACACTAGGCACAAGCATGATTCACGTCTTTAATTAATTATCTTAGTTAGGTACTTAATAGTCTATGGGGAGCCTAAAAATTGAATATGGTAGCTTTGGTACCAAAGAGATTAATCTAGCCTATATATGTACTTCAACGACATCGATGAAAGACTACTCTTCCGCCATTCAACCTGTAGAAATCATGAAGTGAAAGAAAGAAGTTGAGTGTTGCAATAACCTGAAAGCAGATTCGAAATAATAATAACAATAATCATAATACCTCGAAAGCAGGACAATCAAAAACAAAGAAATAGCAAGACTCAATGTAGATCGTAAATTATTTTTTCTTAAAATAAACTCACGAAATAGAAGACCATCTCACCAACGCCATGTGACCCTTGATATATAGAAAGAATTCGAGCTGCATATGTAATAATGTTTCACGAATTACACAGAAAAAATTGCTTTTTTCCCGTGCTGCATAGAAAGTTGGCTTGAATCTTCTTTGCAAGACGCAAGTTTCGAATTTCTGGGGTAAAAGACAGAGACAGAAATTCAATGAAGGAGAAAGCAGAAACAAAAGTGCAATGAATTTATGTAATTTTCATATAAATTGCAGAAAGGAGATAAGTCCTACTATATTTCTCTATAATAAGCAAGCGATTTCATGTTTGCTATGTCTTCCTTATATCAATCTATTCAGAAATGATTGGGCGTTAACAGATGCATTGATGAGATTTAATTAGGACAAACTTGAACATAAATCAAATAAAACATCTAGTCACAAAAAAAAAATAACCATAATCTCCCAAATAGACCTTACCAGTTATCACTGCTTTGGGCATCTTCCTCCTCATCCTCCACTTCGGTGCAATTGACATTATAAAATTTGGAGAAAACAAGACTCTTCTTCTTCATCGTCTCCCTAATGTTTACCAACAACAAAGATTTGGCAATGGCTGACAATTAAACTAATTAGAGCAGAAATTGTATGTTTCAGACATTTTTCTCTTTTTAATTTTTTCACACACTTGTACCAGTTAATGAATATGTACCATTCTTTTCACATATAGCTGTTGTATGGTTGTGTTAAGGTCACCCTACCCAGCCAAACGTTTTTCAGCCCACCACTCCAGCTCCACTCTGCGTAACTCAGGTGTGCTTAATTCTTCTCCAGAGAAAATCTTCATACTGGGGCATCCACCCACTACTAACCTTTCCAAACATGGGAATTTGAAAGCATGACTATTAGAGCAGAAGCTTGTCAGACTTTGTAAGTTATTAAGCTCCAACTCCATCAATTCGCTGAAAACAATAACCTCATCTTTTGCTGCATCATCATCGTGCGCCACTATTTCTATAAGTTGCACCAGGATCTTCGCTGTTGAGAATGTAAAAACGTTTATCAATCCTTCGCAATATGATACTTTCAAAGTTGTTAGATTGTGAAAGGATGTCGAGGATGGCATTAGATTAATAAAAGCAGCAATGTTTGAGGGATAAAAACAATACGATCAGATGCTTAAGCGAGCAGAAAGTGTTCTCCTTGGCGTGAAATGTGCCCAAAGGAAAAGAATATCTGGTTGAGTGTTTGCAGTGTGCCGGGGATTTATGAGAAGGGACCAAAATCGAGTTAGTAAAAAGACTCGGTCAAGGCTTAGCCTGAGAATTTCACTAATGACTTATCCACTGATGATCATGCGTTTTACCCACTAATCAATCGTGTAGCCAATCTACTAGCGATCATGCGTCAGTTTTGAGCGGCACTTCCGGCTGTCTATAAAACCCCAGAGAATTCAAAGGTTAGGGGTTCTTTTTTTCCCCCTCTCTTTTTCTCTTTTGACTCTTGGATTCTGAAAGATTCTTTTCTTTTAAATTGATTCTTATTGATTTATTTAGGGGCTTTTTGTTTAAGAAACAATTAAAATTAAGCCACCAGAACTGTGGCATAAGTTTTTCCCATAAGGCCTGAAAACTGACTTGAGTATCGAAAGGTTCATGTGAAAAAAACATTTGGTGTCCCCTAGCTATTTTTGGTGAGTGTATACAAAGGAAATTCTTGTGGTCGCAAGAAATTGTTCGAGTGGAAACCTGTAGTACAATAGATTTGCATGGGTTGCGTCCTGATCAAGAAATTGAATTCTCGATAGACTTACTGCCTAGGACCGCACATATTTCCAAAGCACCTTATCGAATGGCACCAATTGAACTGAAAGAGTTGAAGGTCCAACTCCAAGAACTTCTTGATAAGGGTTTTATTTGCCCTATTGTGTCTCCTTGGGGTGCTCCAGTGTTGTTTGTGAAGAAGAAGGATGGGTCTATGTGGTTGTACATTGATTACCGGCAGTTGAACTTAGTTACCGTCAAGAATAGATACTCCTTCCCTTGTACTGATGATCTATTTGAGCAATTGCAAGGTGCAGCAGTATTCTCCAAGATCGATTTACGATCTGGGTACTATCAGCTTAAGGTGAAAAATGATGACGTACCTAAGACTGTTTTTCGTACTCAATATGGGCATTATGAGTTTCTGGTAATTCCTTTTGGGTTAAGTAACGCCCCTGCAGCCTTCATAGTCTTGATGAATAGAGTATTTCAACCATATATTGACCGATTTGTTATCGTGTTCGTTGATGACATTTTGGTGCACTCTATGACTATGGAGGAGCATGAGGAGCATTTGAGGGCGGCTCTTCAAACACTTTGAGAGAAGAAGCTTTATACAAAGTTTAAGAAGTGTGAATTTTGGTTAGACCGTGTGGTTTTCCTTGGGCATGTAGTTTTTAAGGATGGTACATCAGTTGATCCAGCTAAGGTTGAGGCTGTAGTGAAATGGCCAAGACCGACTATCGTTACTGAGGTTAGGAGTTTATTGGGCTTGACTGGATACTATCGAAGATTCGTGAATGGGTTCTCTAATCCTGTAATTCCTTCGACCAAGTTGACCAGGAAAAACGTGAAGTTTGAATGGAATGAGGACTGTGAGAAGAGCTTTCAAGAGTTGAATAACAGGTTGGTCTCTGCACTTATTTTGACTATTCCATCTAGTGGTGGTGGATATGTTATTTACAGTGATGCTTTTAGAAAAGGGTTGGGATGTGTGCTAATGCAACATGGTAAAGTGGTTGCTTATGCTTCACAACAATTGAAGAGTTATGAGCAGAATTATCCAATGATCTGGAGCTAGCAGCAGTAGTTTTTGCTTTGAAGATCTGGAGACATTACCTTTATGGTGAGACTTGTGAAATCTATACAGACCATAAGAGTTTGAAGTACCTTTTTACCGAAAAAGAGCTGAATTTGAGGCAAAGAAAATGGTTAAAGCTGGCGAAGAATTATGATTGTTCAATCAATTACCATCCTGGTAAGGCAAATGTAGTGGCCGATGCTCTAAATAGAAAGTCATCTAGTCGGTTGGCACATATGATTACTACTCAAGGCCACATACTAGAGGACATCATAAAGATGGGCATTGAAGTGGTTGCACATGGTGAGACAGATGTTTTATATCACTTAAGTGTTCAACCTACCTTAATAGACAGAATCAAGACAGCTTAGAAGGAAGATCCTGAACTCAGAAAGATCGTCAAGAAATCAAAAAATGGTCGGTATAAATTTAGAGTAACTGATCATGGTGTTTTACGGTTGAGGCTACGACTTTATGTACCTGCTGATGAGAAGTTAAAGAAGACAATAACGAGGCTCATGACTCAACTTTTAGTGCAAATCCAAGAAGTACTAAAATGTATCGAGACATGAAGCATAAATTTTGGTGGAGGAATATGAAAAATGATGTTGCTACATATGTATCAAAATGTTTGGTGTGTCAGTAGGTGAAGATTGAGCACCAAAAACCTATAGAGATTCTTCAATCACTTCTTATACTCAAATGGAAGTCGGAGCATATCACCACAAATTTTGTGAGTGGATTGCCTCGATTTAGAGAGGGTTTTGACTTCATTTGAGTTATAGTTGATCGATTGACTAAGTCAGCTTACTTTTTACCAATCAAAAGTACTAGCAAACTTTGGCAATTGGCGGAACTATTTGTTGAAAAGATAGTGAGATTGCATGGAGTGCCAATATCTATTGTTTCGGATAGAGATCCACAATTCACTGTAAATTTTTGGGCTGGCTTGCATAAAAGTTTCGGTACCAAGTTGCGTTTCAGTACAACTTTTCATCCTCAGACGGATGGTTAATAAGAAAGAACTATCCAAACTCTAAAGGACATGTTGCGAGCTTGTGTATTGGATTTGGGAGATAGATGGGGAGATCACTTGCCATTGGTTGAGTTTGCTTACAATAACAGCTTTCACTCTAGTATTGGCATGCCACCCTTTGAAGCTCTTTATAGGAGGAAGTGTAAAACTCCCATTTGTTGGGATGAGGTTGGTGAGAAGAAGCTATTGGGGCCAGAGTTTGTTCAGATTACTGCAGATAAGATTAAGCTAATCAAAGAGCGTCTTTGTACAGCTCAAAGTAGACAGAAAAGTTATGCTGCCCAGCGTAGACGAGATCTGGAGTTTCAGGTTGGAGACCATGTCTTCTTAAAAGTCTCATCTTAGAAGGATGTTTTTCTATTTGGGAAGAAAGGCAAACTCAACCCACGGTTTATTGGGCCTTTCAAGATTCTTGAGAGAATTGGTACAGTTAATTATCGAGTAGCCTTGCCTCCAAGCCTATCAAGCCTTCACGATGTGTTTCATGTGTCAGTGTTGAGGAAGTATATTGCTGATCCTTCTCACTTATTGGATTACCAACCTATCTAAATCTCAAATGATATGACTTACAAAGAGCAACTAGTGGAGATTGTTGATAAGAAGGAGCACGTCTTAAGAGCTCGAGTCATTCCACTGATGAAGGTTCTTTGGATGAATCATACTGTGGAAGAGGCTACTTGGGAGCGAGAGGTTAAGGGAGAAGTATTCTCTAATTTTTTGTGATTGAGGTAAAGTACTAAATTTCGAGGACGAAAATTTTAAGGGGGGAGAAATTGTAACACCCGTTCCTTGTCTGTTGTTTATGCTTATCTATTTAATTGTTTGTCGTTTGTTTGTGTTAATTTATTTTAATTAGCACTATTTGAGATAAAGTACAATTTATTTTTTAAAATAAATTATCCGAGAATATTATCTTTATCGTATAATCGTATAATGTATTTTTATAAAAGCAAGAGTTTTTATTAAACTTAAACTCTTTCTATCACTCTACGATTTAAAACTCTTAAACCTATAAACGTATAAAAGCAAAGAATTCTAGGGTTTTCTTTTACGCACGTTTGAAACAAGTTTTGAGGTAATTATCCTTCTCTAATACATGTTCTCTAATCTTATGTGTTTGATGATGAACGCATGTATTGCTCTCTTTATCACGAATGACTAGCTAGACATTATGGGGTATGAGTACTCTGATTTGATTACTATTTTCTCTTTATTTTTTATTCAATTCCTGCATGAAAGTTAAAATAGACATCCTAAGGTTTTCAATGCTATATTTTGTGTAAAGAGATTCCAAGTACCCAATTTGTTGTGAATTTTCAAAGTTGGAACAGTAGTGTTGGAAAATTCTGATTTTTAGCAGTATGTCTGATTTCGCCTATTTTTCTCACTATCCAAATGGTCTCTAAAAATTATGTTGATTTTTGTTTTAATCCTCATTATGTCTAATTATTGTATGCTTAATTTCATAATTTTTGGTTGAGTATAAAAATTATTAAAAATCATTATGTTGGGCTGCTGTAGTTCTGGAAACTGCTTTCTAGAATTATGATGGCTGATGGTAAAATTATTTTAGGCTATTAAGAGGCTTTTGAATGGCCTATAAAAATTTTATTCATATAAAATTATGAGTCTTCTATGATTTAAAGTGTAATTTGACTAATTTTCATTGAGTCAACATTAAGTTATAAATTTTAAAGTACAAAGCACAAACCTAAAAGTTTCTGGACAGATTTGCTGGTCTCTTAATATAAATTCTTTTAAAATAGTTTTACATATTCAAAAATTCTAGAAATTTGATATTTATTTCTTGATGTTTGTAATGTTGTAAACTCAAGTGGTCTAATTTTTATAAATTTCATTAAATATTTTACGAATTTTTTAATTCAGCTGCCTCTGTTTTTATCACTGTCGGGCTGTGTGGTTATTCGCATGTTAAATTCTTTTTGCATTATGTTTCTGGCTTTAATTCATTTTTTTGAATTTTTATATGAAATGCTACACATGTGTATGGTTTCTCTTCTTTGATTTTACAATTTTCCAACATATGATTAGCTTGGTAAAAGTCAGCTTGTATAGGATGGTCAGGTTTAGACTAACTTTGATGGTTTAGTGCTTATGATTAAGTTTGATTATGTTAGATTTATATCAAGATCAGAATGAGTAATAATATTGATAAGAATATGATTTGATATTTTAGAACGAGAGTGAGCTCAAGGTTGATATTACTGTTCCTTTTATTGCTAAGGATCGAGGGAAGTAGATTTATGCATAGTACATGTACTTCACTATTAAATTACTTTTAATTCGAGGTATGCATTATGTTCAAAGAAAAATATATAAAACTGATTTGTTTAGTCTATGACTATATTTTGTTAAGTAAAATCATTCTTTAAAATTATTTGTAGCAAAACTTTATTTATTAAAAACTTGTTTTATTAATTGTCTTAAAAATTAAAGTTTTTATTAAATTGTTTTAAGTCAAATACTTTGAAATAATTATCAATTATTTAAATATAATTTATGGAAGCTTGCAAATAATTAAATGTTCAAGGATGGTTTTAAATGATTTAGCTCATTATCCGTAGTGATGTTATGTTATGTTATGTTATGGAAGGCTAGCCAGATTTTGTGCACATATGATGTTGTGTTAATGATTCCCACGGGGTACAACACCGTGAATGATGTTATATGGTTGGGTGCGGGGTCTACCGGTGATACTATGTGGCATGAACTAATTATGTTTTATGTGTTTCAAATGCTATTGTTATGTTTAAAGGATTTAAATGATTTTTATGATGTTGTAAATTATTTTTACTAAATGATGATTTAGAAAGATAATTTCTCTTATTATTATGCATGTCTAAGTATTACAATTAATTATATTTTAATGGTTTTTAGTATTGTACATGAATTTACTTACCTAGTTGACGGCTCACCCCTCGTTACCACATTTTTGTAGATTGAGTTAGATTATATGAGCTTATGGTCTTAGAAGGAAGAATAAAGGTTCGGTTTCTTTTGGGGAATAATGTTACGTTAATAAGCTACCAGTGGTGGACCCAGACAATAAAATTAGAGGGAGCTTGGTTCAAAAATATTAATTTAATTTAGGTTGTTTTAAATATTCATTCGAACACATTTTAAGTCTTATAAACTCAAATTTCATTACTTTCTTTTAAATTTTAAATAATAATTGTAATAAATTATTTATTTTACACACGTGAAAGTATCCTTTTTTAAAGTAATTTTCATAAATATTTAAAAAACTAAAATAATGTGGCTATAGAGATTTGAACCGAGACTCTAAAACTATTAAATAATAGTTTTACCACTGAACTACAAGTCTTTTACGATATAAAAATGTGTCTAAATCTTTTTTATTTAATTCATTTAAAAAAGACTTGAGGTATATTTTAAAAGAAAAATTAATGAACCAGAAGGGGCTGAAGCCCCTCCTGGGCCTTAGCTAGGTCCACCCATGTAAGCTACGAGTATTTTAGCTTCCTTTAGAATGATACTTATTTAAGAATATATTATTTCATTATTTATTTTCTTTTGGAGGTTTAGAATATTTATTATTGATTATTATTTTAAAAATTTGAATATGAAAATAATAAAATGCAGTTTCACTTCAATTCTACCGTAGTGCCTCATTAGTGGAATTGGGGTATTACATCCCAAGCATAACTTCCTCCTCCTATATAGAGAACTTTGATGGTGTGAAATCTCCGAAGAAAATCATCAAGTGAGAAAATAGTAGTCGACTCATCACCAAACTCAGCTTCAAGACATTAAAGTTTGCAAAGCAAGTCCTCTGGAAATAGACTATTATTTGTTGCTATGTTCTTCGCATCAGCTCTTAGTTCTTCCAAATTGCAGAATAACTGGGTGATCAATCATAACCCAAAAAGAAAATTGCAAGATGCACGGATTAGTTGGTATATTTATTTTAAAGAAATTTAACACAATAGAAGAGAGTAAATTTGAAATTAATTACCACTAGCCAATACTAAATTTGAAATTAATTACCACTAGCCAATACTAAATATTTGTCCAAAAAAATTTTAACCTTTTAGAAAATGATAACTTTTTGTTAGTAAAAAAATTAACCAAGTCATGTAGGCAATGGCAATATAACTTCGTGCTCCATAAGAATTGCAAAATTAATTATAAAATTCTTATGCGTACCTTTTCTATCAAGTCACTAGTAGTTCTTTTATGTCTCACCATGAATTCAGGACATCTAGATATCCATAGCTTTCTCAAGGATGGAAATTTAATAATGTGTACATCTCCTGTGCAGAAACTTGTGAGTTTGTTAAGATCATACATCTTTAAATATTGTAACTGCGGAAACATTACAATATTATCATCCCTTGTTTCTTGGTCCACGATTATTATTTCTTTCAAGACAGTGCATCCCAATATCTCAAGGTGTTGGAGTCGAACAAAGATGTTATTGCTAACTATAGAAGACAAAAATAGACATCTTAAATTCCTACACCTGTATAAGGTCAAGCGCATTAAATTCTGAACACCACAAGATATGGCTGAAACTTGGTTTTGCCAAATCCTCTCAACATTTATTGAACGCAACTCCAAGTTCTCCAACTTTGGAAAAGCAAGTAATAATCATTTCTGCTGATGGATGTTGTGCAAAATTTTAATATACTCACAAGCGCACGAATCTAGAGATAGAGTAGTGGTAACGAGGTCGAACCCACAGGGATTGCTTTAAATTGAAAAGTCTAATTTAAATCTAAAATTAATATTAATCCTAACCTAGTTGAGCAAATTGAGTTTAAGATAAATTAAACTAATTAATCTAAGAAAACAATTAAAGCAAAGGAGAATTCAATAAGACAAAGGTTACTAAGGTTTTAGAATCCGCCACTATTCAACTAGTAATTATCTAATTATCAATTAATCCCTAATTTTAGAGTGACAGCTCGAAATCAATCTATGTCGTCTCATGGATATAACAATTAAGCCCAATTAAAATTAATCTTATGTAGGTTCTTAAGCATCCTATGTAAACATATTGAATGACAAATAGTCAAAGTTTTCCTAAATACTCTATGTAAACAATTTAATGAAAGACACAGAATAAAAAAAAAATCATATATAGATATTATAGGTAGCTATTTCTGACTTTGGAGCCTGTGTATACTATTTTATACTGTGGAGATAAAAATCAAGGCAAACAGTCATTTACACAATTTAAAATTCTCAACTCAGGCTGTGTCAATCTCAAATTTCAAGTCAAAATTATGAAAGAATTGATATTAGTGCTCATGGTGTTTAAAAATCTCAATCAAGAGGAATTAACACTAGAACCAAGTATAAACTAAGACAATATTCGACCCTTTCTAAGAACCATATTCATTGTCAATCAAGTTCTTATCATTGGCTTTTCACATAAAAACAAATATTTTTTTTTAATTTTTGAATTTTTTTTTAAATAATAAACACAGCACACACTATTCCCACTCCCAAACTTATTTGGAACATTGTCCTCAATGTTTCATAAATAAAAGATATGCATGCAAAGAGATAAAAAGATAAAAACATAAATAATAAAAGAGAAGTTAGAGAGATTACACCTGAATGGGTTGGGGAAGCTTAAAAGAAAATGACAAATAAAAAGAAAACGTTAGAAGAAACAAGTACTAGAAAAGAAAAGCAACAAATGAGAAAAAAATACTATTTAAATAAAACAATAATGTAAAGATAGAATTAATTAATCCTGATAAACAGGATCATCTAAAAGTATCTCCTCAACTTCTGATGATCTTAACTCTAAAAATGGTTTTAATCGTTGACCATTGACTTTAAATAAATTACCATTTTTAGGATTTTCAATCTCAACTGCTCCATAAGGAAAGACAGTACGAATTATAAAATGACCAGACCATCGAGAACGTAACTTACCTGGAAAGAGATATAGTCGAGAATTATATAAAAGTACTTTCTGACCTGGTGCAAAGGATTTTCTCAAAATGTGCTTGTCATGAAAGACTTTCATGCGCTGCTTGTAAATCCTGGCATTCTCATAAGCATCATTCCTGATCTCTTCAAGTTCTGTTAGTTGTAATCTTCTCTTGGAACCAGCTTGTTGCATGTCAAAATTAAATTTCTTGATAGCCCAATATGCACGATGCTCTAGCTCTACTGGTAGATGACATGCCTTTCCATACACGAGTCTATAAGGTGACATTCCAATTGGTGTTTTGAAAGCTGTTCTATATGCCCATAATGCATCATCAAGTCTCAAAGACCAATCCTTTCTATCTGGCCTAACTGTTTTTTCTAGAATTTGCTTGATCTCTCGATTAGAAATCTCTACTTGGCCACTAGTTTGAGGATGGTATGGGGTGGCAACCTTATGTGTAATGGAATATTTTCTCGAAAGGATTTTAGAAGGTTTATTGCAAAAATGAGAACCACCATCACTAATTATAGTTCTAGGAAAACCAAAACGAGATAGGATATTACTCTTCAAGAATTTCACTACAACCCTATGATCATTAGTTTTGCATGGAATAGCTTCAACCCACTTCGACACATAATCAACTGCAACTAATATATACTGATAACCAAAAGATGAAGGAAAAGGTCCCATAAAATCAATACCCCACACATCGAAGATCTGTACCACAAGAATAGGATTGAGTGGCATCATATTCCTTTTTGAAATGCTACCCATGCGTTGGCACCTATCACACAAAGAACAAAAAACATAAGCGTCATGAAAAAGAGTAGGCCAATAAAAACCACATTGTAAAATTTTTGTAACTGTCTTTTTAGCACTAAAATAGCCTCCACAAGCTTGTCCATGGCAAAAAGAGATGACACTTTGAAATTCATTCTCTAGAACACATCGCCTAATAGTCTGATCAGCACAATATTTGAATAAATATGGATCATCCCAAAAGAAATTCTTCACTTCAACTAAGAACTTTGTTCTATCTTGCTTGGTCTAGTGTTCTGGGATTTGACCTGTAGCAAGATAATTAACTATATCAGCAAACCATGGTAAAATATTTACACTCATAAGTTGTTCATCTGGGAAGAACTCATTCAAAGCTAAGGATTCTAGAATAAATTTAATATCAAGGCGAGACAAATGATCTGCCACAACATTCTCAGCACCCTTTTATCTCTAAATTCAATGTCAAATTCCTGTAATAGTAACACCCAGCGAATCAATCTTGGCTTAGCATCCTTTTTAGCAAGCAAATATTTCAAAGCAGCATGATCAGTAAAAATAATCACTTTACAACCTATAAGATAAGATCTGAATTTATCTAGTGCAAACACCACAGCTAGCATTTCTTTTTCTGTAGTTGAATAGTTCAATTGTGCATCATTGAGTATCATACTAGCATAATAAATAACATAAGGCAAACGATCTAATCTTTGTCCTAACACTGCTCCTACAGCATAGTCAGATGCATCACACATAATTTCAAAAGGCAAATCCCAATTAGGTGGTTGAATGATAGGTGAAGAAGTCAACAATTTCTTAAGTTTTTCAAAAGCATCAAAACAAGAATCATCAAAGACAAAAGGCACCTCTTTAACAAGTAAACTGCATAAAGGTCTAGAAATTTTACTAAAATCTTTAATGAATCTTCTATAAAAACCAGCATGTCCAAGGAAAGATCTTACTTCTTTAACGGATTTAGGAGGTGGAAGATTAGAAATTAAATCCACCTTGGCTTTGTCAACTTCTATACCACTGCTGGAAATTATATGACCAAGAACAATACCTTGCCTTACCATGAAATGACACTTTTCTCAATTTAGAATCAAGTTCTTTTCTTTACATCTCTGTAAAACTAACATTAGATGATGCAAACATTCATCAAAAGAATCTCCATAAACAGAAAAATCATCCATGAACACTTCAAGAAATCTCTCAACCATATCAGAAAATATACTAAGCATGCATCTTTGAAAGGTAGCAGGGGCATTGCATAAACCAAATGGCATCCTCCTATATGCAAAAGTTCCAAATGGGTAAGTAAAAGTAGTTTTCTCCTGGTCCTCGAGCTATAGGGATCTGATTATAACCTGAATATCCATCTAGAAAACAATAAAAGTCATGACCTGCAAGTCTATCAAGCATTTGATTAATAAATGGAAGAGGAAAATGATCTTTTCTTGTAACTGAATTCAATTTTCTGTAATCGATGCAAACACGCCAACCTGTAGTTACTCTAGTAGGATTAATTCATTATTAGCATTAGTAACTACTGTAACACCAGATTTCTTAGGAACAACTTGCACAGGGCTAACCCAAGAGCTATCTGAAATAGGATAAATAATTCCTGCATCTAATAATTTTATTACTTCAGCTCTTACCACTTCTTTCATGTTAGGATTTAGCCTACGTTGTATCTCCCTAATAGACTTAGCATTTTCTTCAAGATGAATACGATGCATGCAATCTACTGGATTAATACATTTTATATCAACAATGGTCCATCCTATTGCCTCTTTATGCTTTTTTAGAATACTCAACGACTTACCTTTTTGCTAAAGATCAAGGGAAGAAGAAATAATGACAGGTAGGGTGTTAGATTCTCCTAAGAATGCATATTCCAGAGTGTCGGGCAGTGCTTTGAGTTCCAATTTTGGTGGTGTTTCTGCAGATGGGCTAATCTTCTTTTCAGAATGAGGCAGTGGTTCTGGTTTTGTCTTTTATTTATTTGTGTCCATAATTGGAGTTGCATCAAGTAAGGCGTTGACTTCTACAATTGCACTGTCATCATTAGAAAATAAACTAGAATGAGTTAAACATGCCTCTAATGGATCAACACTGGGGTTAGAAACGAATGAATCTTCTACTAATTCTTCTATCATGTCTACTTCAACAAATTCATCTTCTTCCTGTGGCTGCTTGGTAACATTAAAAATATTTAATTCCATGGTCATATTACCTAAAGATAGCTGCATGTTTCCATTCCTGCAATTAATAAGAGCATCAGCTGTAGCTAAGAAAGGACGACCTAGAATAACTGGAGTGTGTTTCTTAGAATCCTGTACATGCTGAGTATCAATAACAATAAAATCAATAGGATAATAAAATTTGTCAATCTGAATCAACACATCCTCTACAATACCACAAGATATTTTCATTGACCTATCAGCAAGTTGTAAAATAATAGAAGTTGACTTTAATTCACCTAGTCCAAGCTGCATGTAAACAGAATAAGGCAAGAGATTAATACTGGCTCCTAAATCCAATAATGCTTTATCAAACAATTGGTTCCCTATAACACATAAGATAGTAGGGGAACTTGGATCCTTAAATTTTGGTGGCATCTTACATTGAAGTAAATTGCTAGTTTGTTCAATTAAAAATGCCTTTTTGGTGACATATAAATTTCTCTTTTTCGTGCATAAATCTTTCAAAAACTTGGCATAGGAGGGAACTTGCTTAATAGCATCAAGTAAAGGGATGTTTATACTTACCTGCTTGAAGATTTCCATAATCTCACCTGTTGAAGTCCCTTTCTTTACTTTTGCTAATCTTTGAGGAAAATGAGCCTTAGGAATGTAAGTTGGTGGGCTACTTTCTTCTGGTGATGAGTCTTGTGATGGAATTGTATCTGAAGAAGTAGGTTTAGATGTCTTTCTTGTTAGAACGTCCACTTTATTGTCAAATAATTTTCCCCTTCTCAAAGTCATGATATATTTTGTTTCTTCATGCTGATGGCTTGAGCTCGATCCTGCTTCATATACTCCTTTAGGATTAGAAATTGGTTGACTTGGGAATTTTCCTTTTTCTCTCTCTGCCACAGTAGTTGCTAATTGACCCAATTGATGTTCAAGCTTTAGAATAGCTTGAGTGTTTGACTGAAAGGCTTGTTGGGTTGACTGAATGAAATTTTGAAGTGTATCCTCTAAAGAGGGTTTTCTTTGTTGGGGTGCAATAAATTGAGACATAGGTTGTTGGGCAGAGGGGTATACTTGGTTAGGAGGGACAAATTGTTGATTGGGCATGCTAAATTGTTGTCCTCCTTGGTTTGATAAAGGCTAGTTTTGTTTCCAGGAAAAATTAGGGTGATTCCTCCAATTAGGATTATATGTGGGTGAATATGGCCTATTGGAGGTTTTCTCATATGATTGTAATGCATGTACCTGCTCAGAATAAGCCTCTTGATAGGCTGGTAACGAAGGACAATTCTGTGCTGTATGAGATAGGTTGGAACAGAGAGCACAAACTTCATTAACTACACTAGGGTGATGATTCATTGATTGATTCAGAGTTAAGGCATCTACTTTCCTAGAAAGAGTAACTAGAGTGGCTTGCACATTAAAATCATCCTTAACTTTATATAAACCCTTTCTAGAAATTTGAGATAATTTTTCTCTTTGGTTTGAAAAATTCCACTGTTGAGAATTCTCAGAAAGTGAGTTAAAGAACTCCTATGCAGCCCCTTCATGTAGGTTCAAGAATCTCCCACTATTCATAGACTCTACCATATGACGATTTAACATAGTTAGACCATTATAAAAGCATTGTATAAGTCTCCATTTCTCAAAACCATGGTGGGGACATTTAAGAAGTAAATCATTGAATCTTTCCCAACACTCATAAAATTGCTCACCCTCTCTTTGATAAAAATCACTTATCTCTCTCCTAAGGGCATTTGTTTTAGACATAGGGAAAAACTTGGTAAGGAACTTATTACTCAATTCATCCCACGAAGTAATAGATCCAACAGGAAGTGAATTCAACCAAGCTTTTGCTTTGTCTTTTAATGAGAAAGGGAACATACGAAGCCTAATTGACTCATCATTGAAATTTTGAAAACAAAATGTAGAGCATATGTCAAGAAATTCCTTAATGTGCAAATATGGGTCCTCTCTCTCTAACCCATGGAAAGATGGTAAAAGCTGAATAACAGAGGGCTTAAGTTCAAAGTGTGTTGCTGTAGTTTGTGGCAACACAATACAAGATGGTTGGTTGGCTGCAAGTGGTGAAAAATATTCTCTAAGGGTTTTTTCTGCTTGCACTGGTGGTAGTATTGGCAACATTCTATTTGGATCATCCATCACTTGAGAAGAACTAGCTTGATTACTATCAATTCTAGACTCTTTTTTGACCAAACGATTTGTTAAATCGAATTCCCAAACACTCATTAACTAACTAAATAAAGAAAGAAAAGTAAACCAACAATAATGAAAGTAAATAGAATTTAAAATAAAAGAAATCAAACAACCAAATAATGAGTTTAAAGTCTAATTTTAAAATAATTTAATTTTTTTTGGTTTTTCTAAAATAAAAAATAAATAAAAATAAATAAATAAAAGACAACCTAAATTATAACTAGTGGAAGAATCAAATCAACCTAGATTAAACTGACTTTCTGGCACAATCCCCGACAACGGCGCCAAAAACTTGTTGTGCAAAATTTTAATATACTCGTAAGCGCACGAATCTAGAGATAGAGTAGTGGTAACGAGGTCGAACCCACAGGGATTGCTTTAAATTGAAATGTCTAATTTAAATTTAAAATTAATATTAATCCTAACCTAGTTGAGCAAATTGAGTTTAAGATAAATTAAACTAATTAATCTAAGAAAACAATTAAAGCAAAGGAGAATTCAATAAGACAAAGGTTACTAAGGTTTTAGAATCCGCCACTATTCAACTAGTAATTATCTAATTATCAATTAATCCCTAATTTTAGAGTGACAACTTGAAATCAATCTATGTCGCCTCATGGATATAACAATTAAACCCAATTAAAATTAATCTTATGTAGGTTCTTTTTTTGCTTAATAATATGTTATCTAAACATCCTATGTAAACATATTGAATGACAAAGAGTTAAAGTTTTCCTAAGTACTCTATGTAAACAATTTAATGAAAGATACAGAATAAAAAAAAAATCATATATAGATATTATAGATTCAAGCATAGATTTAATTGAATATTAATCCTAACAATCAATAATGCATGACAGAATTGATGAAAAGATTTAATAATATCCAACTAATCATGTGAAATAAGAACCATAAACATTAAATAACATATGTAGGGAATTTAATTAAACAAAAAGATAATTATTTCATTGAATAGGGTTTTATCCTTAATCTTAGTATAGGAAAATTAGCTAGACATACTTGAATTGGGAGCAACAAAATAAATAAAATCAGCCATGTAAAATTGGACTGCTGCTGCTGCTTCTCTTTTGCTCTCTGTCTCGCCTCCTCCTCCTCTTCTCTTCCGCAGCTTTGCTTTATATAATGCTCATGACCATGTACTTTCTGGCCAAATCCTTATAGGATTCTAATTCTAATTAATTCTTCACAACCTATCATAAGTTATTAATTTTCCCTATTAATTTTTGAAAGCTAGCCACTCTTGGAGTCAAAGGCCAAAGGCCAATTAATGGTGTCTTCTTTTAGTGGCTGGCACATGCATCCCAAATTGCCAAACAAAATCTTTCTTTAATTCTTTTAACCTCATGCGGAAGCTTTTTGGAACATAATCTTCTTTGTCTTCATGTGCATGGGTGAATTAATTTACTAGCTTCCGTTTCATTGGCTTCACTTCCACATGCATATATGTCTAATTGCTTCCGAAATCAATTAATCTTTAATGCTTTCCAATTTAAACTCCTTCATGCCCTTTTTATCAATATTCTCCAATTAATTTCTTATTCAATAAAACAAGTTAATTAATTAAAACTAATAAATAATCATAATTAATAATTATATAATTAAGGGTGAGATATGTATATATTATATGCTCATCAATGGACAAATCAATAAACTTATTAATCTTTTTCTCATGTTATAGTTCTCTCGAGTCTTTCAGACAAACAAGCACTAATCAAGTTTTTTCAAATTATTCGCTGCTAATTTACATGTATTCTAAGGACACACATTAAAGAAAATGACAAGCTGTAGATGTTAAATCAATAATTATTAGTCAAATTATTTTTTTATTTAGTAATTATAGCACACTTAGTATTTCCTGGCAGATGTTTTATTATTATTACTCTTGCATATTTTCTAACAGACAAGAATAACAAAGAACAAAAATACAAAAATCATAGAGAATTAACAAGACTATTGGGTTAATAATAACCGACCTTCTCAATGAAAAGCGTACTAGCAATACTGACGTTGTCCTCCAAAATTATTTGGTTTGACCAAATATCATATGACGACTTCTCCTGTCTCTGTTCACATCGAAGGCATCTTGAGTTTAGCTTATAAACTTAATTATGAGCGATCTTAATGCATATTGAGATGAGATATTCAAAAGTTAGTACAATTTAGTTTAGCACTAGATCTAAATTTGATATGTTAGATTTCATAATCAAGAATTTTTTTAATAAAAATTTTAGTTCAGTTAGTTTGGACAAAATATGAAATATTAAACTTTTTTCCCGATTAAATTAAATAAATGGTGAATACTCTAATTATGATCATTATAAGAGTGCTGAAAATATGGGACGATTTATTTCACATTTTTTTATATGAATATTGCGAATTTTATTGATAGTAAAGAGAAGAAGAATAATATTACGAAGCATAACGCTAGTACAACAGGAAGCTATTATGTTAGTTTTTACGGTGGTGTGAATAATATTAAGAAGAATAATATTGCAAACATTAAAGATTTCTCCTAAATTGATTTAATAAATATGATATTTGACGACTTTTCAAATTTAACTTTGATACTCTAGAAATTTCTAGTTTTAGTCTAACGTATAAATTAACAAAATGATTTTTATAATAACTATAATTTGGAAAATTTAGGAAGTTTCAATAATCTGCTTACATATATGTCTAATTTGTTTCTACAAAATTTCGTAATTTCATAAATTAAGGATAACTGTTTTGTATTTTCAACATCCCAACCAAATGCTTATTGATAAAATGCTTATTGATAAAATGATTTTTGACACTACCTGAAATTAGATTGATGAGAATAAACATTACGATTCAAAGTAGTACACGCCCGTGTCTTCTACCTAACAATTTCGGATAGTTCTGGTAAGAGAATAGTTTGCTAGTAATGTAAGGCTAAGGGTTAATTTTGATTGGTGGAGATAAAAATGATGGGCATTAATTTTATAAGTTTTATAAATATGCAGGTCTTATGATTTTTGTATATGATTTAAATTTAAGGTTCGGAAAAATATTTAAAACTTGAGGGTTAGATTAATTAAGCGAGTAAAGAACGACCAAAGCTTTAATTTACAATAAAAGTGCTGATCTTACTTTGAGCTTCTGTATCAGAGGTTTAATTTGTGCCATCCAAATCTGACATCAATAAGATTTTTTTCGTTGGAGGACACTAAAAGGTGAGCAAACTAGACTTTTTTTTTTTAACCAATTTTGATTACCCCAAAATATATATATATATTGTATTATTTTTTTGTAATGTGTTATTTTTATTTGCAAATTTTCATATTGATCATACCTCTGATTCTGCCGGATTGAGGACAAGGTGGGAACCGGAGATATAGAGATGCTTGAGTTGTGACGAAACAGGCAATCCCGCACATTCCTTCGCCACCTCTCTTGCTACACATTTGAAATCACTACCTTTGCCATCTTCTTGAATAGACTCCAAGCTTCTTCTTCCTCTTAAGTACCGATTAAGAAATTTTGTTGAGAATCCATCTTCCTTGACAACACATCTAGACTTCTTGTCGTCTACAGTACTTTGCATCGCTTGTGACCATCTACGTGAGGAATTCCCACCACCTGCAAATCAAGATATTCCCAAATATTATCCAAGACGGCAAGGATCCTCTTCTCTTTCTTAAGTCGGCTAAAAAGACGTCTTGCCCTTCCTGAATCGCTCTCCTCATGAAATGTTAGACCTAATCTATCTGCAATTTCTCCTTGAATTTTTCTCATGTCTGGGCTCTGGGACACCTCGGCAAAAACCACAAGATCAAAGAGCTTGTCATTCTCGGCTTTTCTTGCAACTTCTTTCGCCCGCCTATTCCATAAATCCCTAGCATGTTGAGATCATGATTTTTCAATGCACCAAGCACATCATTCAGAGTGGACACCCTTGATCCAAAGGTCTCGTAATCTTTGTTGGGCATAAGCAAAGTATCATCCGGAATGGTACTGTAGGAAATTCTTTGGAATCTCGCAGCTTCCTGGAGCTTGACTATAGCATCCAGCTGTCTCACTGCTTCCTTGCTAAGTCGATGGCGGGTCTTCAAATTAGAACACAACCGCTTGAAACAATGGTTATTTGCTGTAGCTTCATCGCCTACAAATTTCTTTGCCTCAACCATGGCCTTGTTAGCACTTGCAAGCCAGTTCTGAACGCTCTGTTCAATCTCTTCCCCTTTTCTTTTGGCCTGATCAGCTGCGTGCTGGATACTCACAATCTCACCCTCCAGCTTCTCAACTTGAGTCATCAGATTCTCAGAGTTGCTTGTGTAGTCACGCACATAACTAAATTGGCGTTCCATCGAAGGAGCCAAGCACTTTGCAACTTCTATGACCACAGAAACTATGATTTCCACCGTCTTTAATCCTTTTCAAGCTCTCTCATTCTCTGTTTTTTTTTTTTTCTCATTTAAAAATTTCGAAACAGAAAAGGGACAAGAACTGAAGCACTGAACAATTGATTAGTTAGGAAGCAAAATGACACTGCGAGATTAAACTGACAACAGTGTGGGTCAGAGTAGAAAAAGTTGAAAAATAAAATTACAAGAGTGGAAACAGAACAGGACAAACAGAGACAACAACAGGACAGTTAGATAGGGAGCGGAGCATTTCTAAATAACAGGACTGGAGATCAGAGAATGCCAAGTGTTGTTGATACTATAAGATTCAAAGTTCAAAAGAATTTATGGCAAAAACTTAAACACAAACGAAAGGACAAAACTAAAGAAACAGCAAGGCATATTCGCAAACAACTTTAAGAAGTTTATCAATTTAGTTATTTAATTCATGAGATAAATATTAAAATTTGCAAGGGAGCGTAATGGCTTGCTAAAAGTTTAAGGAGTTACATTCTTCCCCCCTCATTGAAGAAAATCAGGGATAGTGCTGATTCAACCATGTTAATTTAATGTTAAGTTAATATTCGGAAATATGCTTTGATTAAAGTTGTTGTGTTGAGTATACTTATAATAATCGTTGGTAAATTTTCTGAAATGTGAATCTTTTAAATGTCCATTTCTTCTCTACGAGGAAACGTTAACATGGGGGATGAAGCTATACTACCATGACAGTCTTTGTGGATCAATTTCTCGTGAGCATTTTCACCAAATACTTGATATGTTTATCAGCTTATTTTGTTTATTTGATTTCCTAAATATGAAAAGCTACAAAGGGAGAATAATTTTGCTAAAACTTCAAGGAATGACATTCATTTCTTTTCATTGTAGAAAGTCCAGGAATACTGATTCCATCATGTAGAATTTAATGTTAATTAAAGATAAATTTCAGAAATGCAAATCTTTTAAATATCCATTTCTTCACCCCGCGGCTAAGTTAACTTGGAAGATGAAGCATGGCTAATATGTTGCAACCGTGTTTGAATTGTGGATCAATTTCTTCGAGCATTTCAGAGTCAAAGTTCCATATAAAACTATAATATTTATACTTTGTCGCAAGAAAGTATAATATTTAGGAAATCAAATTAATTTGGGATTACTGATGACGTTTGTGTCGTGTACTTTGTCACATGAAAACACCACCAACCTTTTTAACGCTGCCCACTCCGAAGTACGCATGACAGAGTATAAATATCTAAGTTCTTGAAGACCCCCACGAGTATCAGTGTAATTAATTTGAGTTAAAATGAAAAAAATAAAAAGAAAAAAAACTCATGTTTGTAATCCTAAAAATGTCCGTTAGTGTTGATGCCAAAATCTGGTCGTGTGTAACACCCCAAATCCAACACGTGCGGAGCACGTGATGAAGGAGGTTACTTTCAGATCAAACTTCTTACACAAAATCTCAAACTGAAATATCTTATATTTTTAATCAAACAAACCACAAATCCATAAGTCTATCACTAAATAGTCTCTCCCAAAGACAAAAATATTCTAAAAGTCTTAAAACTCTCTAATTACAAGTTCATAAAATAAATAAAACGCAAAGGAAACATGAGTTTATCCTTCACTTATTCAACTACGAAAAATTAATTGGATCTCTAGCTCCAGAGATAAGCACACCTCTCAACAATGTACTTAATCTGCAAAATGTAATGACGAGAGGTGAGCCGTCAACTCGGTAAGTAAAATCATTCCCAACAAACTAGGGTTATCGAGTACCAAAAGTATTGCAAGCCCTCTTTTTATTAAAACATATATTGTAATTCATAAATTTCATAAAACATCATATTACAATAAGATAACATAAATTCATAGTAATTCAGAATATCAAAGCATAGCCAATTATGAAAGCAAATCGTATATCACATACACAGCTCATGTCACATAGTGTCACCTATACTCCCGATGACCCGGCCAGAAGTAGAATCAGAATAACGTGTGTACACTCAGAACATAAACCCAGTACTGGTCCTAAACATATATATATCGTATTGTACGATTAGAATCAGAATCCGAATAACTATGGACAATGAGCCAAAACATTCAAATTAGTTTTTTTCATACATAATGATTTGTACGTGGCACTTTGCACTGTATGTGGCACTTCGCGGCACTTTGGCCCTCGAGAAGTAGCCCCCATATAGTCTCAAGAGGTGGCCCCCATACAATCATAAATAATTTAAATCGTATATAGGCACAAAACATTCGTATTAGGTTTATAAATATAATGATTTGTACGTGGCACTTTGCACTGTATGTGGCACTTCGCGGCGCTTTGGTCCTTCAAAGGTAGCCCCCATATAGTCTCAAGAGGTGGCCCCCGTACAATCATAAATAATTTAAATCGTACATGAGCACAAAATATTCAAATCAGATTCATAAATGTCCATAATAGTATTTTAGGCTTGCAAAATATTTTATACGCAAAATCGTAGAGGTAATCATGTAACAAAGTAAATTACATATTCAAAAACATTTATAATATTTTGTTGGAGGAAAAAATAATTTCGAAAACATTACATAAATTGATTTTGTTATAAAAATCAATTAATCTCTTAAGCAGTACAAAAGCACTTGTATTTATAATAATATCAAGATAATCATACATATCCAATACATTAGGAATGAAGTTACTTACCTTGATAAAAGAACTGATCTAGCACACCTCTAAGCCTTTAAGAGCCTCAAACACCTCAAACACCTTAAATAAATACAAGATATAACTATTAATGACTTATTCTAATAATCTGATTTTCTAATTCATACTCTGTACACGTCTGATTCTCAGAATTTTATCTCTTAATCTAAAAATCAGAATGACATAATATTTTACAGAACTATTCTGGACATCCATGGGTATCTCATGTAAAATTTTCAAGAAGATCGGATTACAAAAACATTTTCAAAGCTATTTGTTTCTTGACAAATTCGAAACTGTTTCACAGTACCTTAACTGAACAGAGCAGGTTCCGAGATTTTTATAAAATCATAAATTGATCAGAAAATTATGAAATTAAAACTGTGAATACTAGACACATATATAATTTTACGAATTCATTTGATGGCACAAATAATTTTACGAATCTGGTTGTTCTACTGGAATCGCAGTTTTCCAGTGCAATAGTGTTAGATTCGAAAATCTATATAAAATTGAAAACGAAGTCAAATCTTATGAATCAAAATTTATTCAATAAGCCCTACATATCTAGTTTTCAGAAAGATAAGGTTCCTTTTAAAAATCTTTCATAAAATATGTGTTTAATTTCGAGATATCCATACTGTCCAGAATTGTCCAGTTGATTAACAAGACTCAATAATAAATCTAAGCCCCAAACACAACTTAGACACATCCTAAATCATCCATAATAATCTATATCAATATAAAATCATGTCAATAAAATCCTAAATAGAGCAAAATGATAGGAAATCAAATAGAACATAGAGAGAGTAAAACTTACCAACCGTTAAAACTCTCTCTCCCCCTAAAGCAAAATTTTGAATCTTAAGGTATGAATAAAGAATAATGAAAAGCAGCAGAGAGAAATAAAAAGGATGCCGTGGATTTAGGGTTATGGAGAGGGAAAAGTATAAATTTATAGGGAGTCTTAAGAAATCCTATTAATTTAGAAAAATGTAGGTCTTTTCCAAAATTATCCCATGAATAATCCTTATTAATAAGGGTAATATTGTCTTTTATAAATTTCCATAAACAAAATTTACATAATTTAAAATCATAGAATTTTTTTTTTGGGCGTTACATCGTGTCAGTTTATGACTACCCACCAGATTCTAGTGCTAGCATTTGAATTTATTTGCATGGAGAGACGATTTCCTGCCTTGATTTATCAATCTAAGCAGATGTTAGCAACCAGAAATCCAATCCCAGCGAGTACTTGCAACCGCAGAAACGGTTAAAAGCACCAGAAGTTTTTCCGGTGTTAACCCTGTGACGCTTAAGTCAGTATCTTGAATTTTCATAGAAAAAAACATGATATGTGATATTATGTAAAAAAAAAATTAACCAAAAAAAGGAACATAAGAAGAAATTCTCCTTTCAAATAAGAAAAAATAGCATTAAGAAGAGACAAAGATGAAAAATAAAGGGGATAGAGAAAATAAAGAATAAATATTTTAATCTTTTAATCTCTTAATCTCAGAAGATTAGATTTGGGAACCCCATATTTAGAATAATTAATAAAAAAAAATTAATTTTCGCTTGCCTGAAGATTGTTCATCAAAATACACTCATTTACTTCATTATATTTGTTAAAGCTATGAACTCACTACATAATGGCAATATAATTAAAAAAAAAAAAAAAAGCGTGGAACCTTTATCCTTATGCATTCACTCAATTTCAACAAACCATTCCAACTTCCAAGGGTCTCCGCCTCAGTTTCAAACATGTGAGTCAAAAGTAAATTAAAAAGAAAAAGGCAATTGTGGGTCGCTTATGTCTTTTTACATTTCACATTTAGCATTTGTAAATGTGCAAAGACAATCTATTGGATATGAGATTCTTCTCCCTTTTTTTGACCAAATATATTAACATTATTGGACGTGGTTGGAACTCAAAACCTCTATAATAATAATTTTAGAATAACAAACTTAGATATCTAAGTCTAGAACATGACCCATCTACGTCAAGTACAAATTTTTTATTTTTTGAAAAAATAAATATTTTTTAATATTTAATAAAGAAATGAATTTTTAAATTTTTAGTAGCCTTTTAGTTGGGCCTTGAAAATTTAGTCATAAATTGGTTCGTTTAAAATAAAAAATTAATATATGAGTTGTGATATTAGACCCCTAATTATATCTTACCAACCCTCACTTATCACTTTTATGCTATTACTTATTTTATCTTTATATGAAATAACTTAAAAGTAATTTTTAAATGCACCCACATGATAATTTCTATTATACTTAAATTAGCTAATCTAATTTCTTAAATCCTAATTTCTTTTAACTTTTTAAATTATTAACTCTTCTCAAATATCGTATACTCTACTTTTGTAATTATGGAAGAAACTAATTTACAGTATTCAATAGAGGATGATGAAGAAGTATCAATATTTTTTTTTTATGTTTGTGGCAACTATGGATAAAACCTTTAAAAAGAAATAGAGAGAGTATAGTGATTATGAGTTTTTTTTTTTAAGAATAGATTATATAAGTTGTATATGATGGGTGCTTGGTAAAAATATAAAAATTATAACAAGGGTAAATTCAAGATTTGTGCAGTATGTTAAGAGGCAAAGATTAGTCTAAAATTTTTAACGGGATTAACTGAGAAATTGAGGATGGTGAGATATAATAAGGAATCAAATATCACCACTCTTAAGTAGTGTTTATTTTTTGGACTAGATTGAGAATCCTGAAGAGTGAGAATCCTGGGATTAGGAGCGTGGAGTGGGAGTGGGAGTAGGTTATTTACTTACAATGAAATTGGAGAGTGAAATAAAAATCAGAATCCTATTTATGTGTTTACATTATCTTGGATTAGGAGTGAATTGTTTCAAATTATAATTTTACCCTTATTTAAAAAATTATAATTTTTAGTTACAAAGTTGACAAAAAATATATTTATAAAATAAACCATTTATTTTATTATTAATTTTAATTATATAACTTAATAATTATTATTAATATTCTTGTTATGTAAATCATATTTTTTATTAATTTTAATTGTAATCATGTAAATTAAAAATATATTGATAAGAACAAAACAAATGAAATATTATTATTAATAATATAGTAAAAAATAATATTTTTTAATAAACTATTTATTATTATTAATTATTAATAGTAAATAAATATAATACTATTAAAAAATATTATATTTTTAAATAAAGATAGTATATAGTAATATTATTAATTCTCTATGAATATAATAATATTATTTTTAAATGATTTTAACTTAGATTACATAAATTATTATTTTTGAGTAAATACAATAATATTTTATTTAATAAATTTAATATTATTAAATAATATAATATTATTATTTAAATAAATATAATATAATTATATTTAATAAGTATTAATTATATTATATTAATGAAAGGGATAAAAAAGAAAGAGGTAAGAGTGGATTCAAAATTTAACAAAGTTCAGAATCTTGAACTAGATGAGCACTCCATCATATATATACTCCAACAAATTCTTATTGACGTGTCCTTTTTATTTCTTGTCTATATAGTAAGGATTGTTTTTAATTAATGCAAAATAATATAACATCTAATAATTTTTTTTTTGTTTTCACTTTTCAGTTAATGCTTATAATAATGTTCGAAATTGATGGGTGAAAGAAATATATTAGTTTTCAAATAATAATTTTTATTTCTTATATTCTAGTTCATAACTTATATAAAAAATTGCTGAAAAGAAATTAATTTTTTTCAAAAAAAAAAAAAGTAACGGGTATCATTCATGTACGATGAATTTCTAGCGCAATGACACTAATAATGTTCGAATGCTCATTATATAACAACCGAAACACTCCAGCAATCCAATACATATAACACGAGGTACCCACGCACAAGCGTGATTATTGATTCACACCACATGCATCTCAACTAAAAAATGGTACCTGAAACGTCTTTGGGTGCCTACAAATCGAAATTAGGTAGCACAATTAATGCTAAGAAATGAATCTGGCTGCCGTATATCCTGCAACGACATGGATAAACAAGATCATGACTATTCCACCATTCGACCTGAAATTATCAGTGAAAGAAACAAGATCATGAGTGTTGCTTTACAATCTGAAAGCCGGTTCGAAGTAATAATAATAATAATTAATAGACCTAACCATTAGTCATCGCATCATTGCCCTGTGAATCTCCCTTCTCCTCCTTAATCCTCATTCCCTGCATACGGGAAACCTGCAGCTTACCGTATCATCGTCTTCTTCCAACCACACGGCCACACCAGTATGTCTCGAGAATCTTTACTGACTTCTCATGGATCTCGTTGTTGTCATGACTTTGTAGATTTTCAATCTTTGCTAATCCCTCAGCCTTCTCTACCAACTGGGCATATGGATTAACATTTCCAATGCCAATACCCATATTCTTTTCAGCTTCCCCAATCTTCAAAATGTTCTCTAATCCTTTTAGGCAAACAGTGACGATCGCTGGATCAGGGCATAGAAAGAGATCACACAATGGTTTTATACACCCCTCACTCACGAGGTACTTGATTTGCTCACGAGTGCCACCCGAGCTGGCATTTAAAATTGCCCATGCTGCCTCCTTCTTTATTATTTCAAATTCAGCATTTTGAAGCAGATTGACAAAGGGACCAATTAAGCCAGCATCAATTACCGCCTGAATCTGCTCCCTGTTTCCAGCTGTAATATTTGAAATAGTCCAGCATGCATTCTTCTTAATGGTCTTTTTATGATTATGGATCAACAGGCCCAAAAGGTACGGCAGTGCACGACAGTTAATTATACACTGAGTCTGGAAATCATCTCCCGTCACAATATTTCCAACAGTCTGCAGGGCAAGAGTGAGCACTGAGGGCGATGGATGATCAAGGAGCTCAACAAGTCGTGGACAGACACCTGCCTCAATCACAGCTTGAATTTTGTCATTTGTACCATCAGAAAGAAAGGAGAGTGCCCGGCAAGCATCAGTCATGATCTCTTTATCATTTGAATTAACAAGCTGCGCAAGCGCCGGAAGAGCTGCTCTCACCTGATCAATATTGGCCGTGGCTTGCCCCCGCAGAAATTACGCAACGCCCATGCGGCTCTTCTTAGCATTGAAAGCTTTGCATGCTTAATTAACTGTGTTAGCAATGGAATCAAGGCTCCTTCACCAAGCACAAGATCACGGCATCTAGGTGAGTCAGCAGCAACATTTGCCAATGCCCAAACAGCCTGCTCACGGACATCGTCACTTGGAGAAGCAAGTAGCTTCACAAATACTGGAACAGCACCGTGGTCAATCACCACCTTCGTATCATTCGAAGTTCTAGAAGCAATGTTTGTAAGAGCCCAAGCAGCCTCATACTGAAGTTGTGGATAGTCTTCCCTCATAAGAAACTCAACAAAGCGCGGGACAACGCCAGATTGTATGACTTCCACAATTGGTGGACTCCTCTCAATTGAAAGCAGTTTTCGGAACTGAGTAGTTGCTGCGAGCTGCAAGTTGTTGTCATCTGACCAAACACCAGCAACCAGCGCGGGCAAAATTTCCAACCTAGTTTGGAGATTGAGATTGGGGGCAGGAGCGCAAGAAAGAAATTGCTGGGATGGAGAAGCTTCACGTCGCTTCTTGAAGAAGCTTTCCTTTTTAAGATTTACCTGTTCTATGGTTGTATTTAAGCCCTCATTCCAAGCCCAACATGCTTCATCCAACACATTCAGCTGCACTTTGTGTAACATGGGTGTGCTTAATTCTCCTCTAGAGAAAATTTTCATATTGCTGCAATCATCCACCAGTAATCTTTCCAAAGATGGGAAATTCAAGGCACGATTGCCAGAGTAGAAGCTTCTCAGACTTTTTAAATTTAAAAGTTTCAACTCGCTCAATTTGCTGAAAGCAATAACCTCATCCTTTGCTGCATCATGATCGTCGTCATCATCTGCCGATACTATTTCTGTTATCATAACGCATGATTCTATCTTCATTTCTCTAAGTTGCACCAGAGTCTTTGCAATTGAGAATGTTAATACATTTTTCAATCCATTGCAATACGATATCTCCAAAGTTGTAAGATTCTGAAAGGATGTCGAGGACGGCACTAGATTGATCAAACGGTGACACTCCGTTACTTGTAGAATAACCAAATTGTTCATAATAGAGGAGGACTCTTGTTTCAAGATGTACTTCAGATCATAGCACTTGAATGCTTCTCTTATGATCACCGCTGTCCCATTTTCAACCTTTTCTTTTGGCAACCAATCATTAAATCCTCCTATTCGGAGAACTTTCAAGGTGTGAAATCTCTGGAGGAAATCATCAAGTGATAAAATAGTAGTCAACTCATCAACAAACTCAACATCAAGGCATTTAAGTTTGCATAGCAAATCTTCTGAAAATAGAAATTTATTTGTTACTATATACTTTGCATCTACTATCAACTCTTCCAAATTGGGGAACACCTGGGTGATCAATCATAACAAACAAAATGCAAAACGGATAAGTTGATGTCCTGTGCTTTTTGGGGGAAATTTAACAAAATAGAAAAGAATTAGACGCTAACACTAGCTAACACAATATGTTTATCCAATAAATTTTAACTTTTTAGAAAATAATAATAATAGACCTAACACGCAGAAAGTATGTACAAGAATAGAAAAATTAATTTTAAATTTCATGTGCGTACCTTTTTTGTCAAGTCATTAGTAGTTCTTTTAAATCTCACCATGAGTTCAGGACACCGACATATCCATAATTCTTTCAAGGATGGAAATTCAAGAATATCTACATCCCCTGTGCAGAAGCTTGTGAGCTTTTCAAGATCATACATCTTTAGATATTGTAACTGAGGAAATATTACAATATTATTCTCCCTTTCTTCTTGGTTGTCCATGACTATTAACTCTTCCAAGGCATGACATTTTTCTATCCTAATGTGTTGGAGTCGAACAAAGCTGTTATTGCTAACTGTAGAAGATGAAAATAGACATCTTAAATTCATACAGTCGTACAGGGTCAAGTGCGTTAAATTCTGAATACCACACGCCATGGCTGCAACTTGGTTTTGCCAAATTCTCTCAACATTTATTGAACGCAGCTCCAGCTCCTCCAACTTTGGTAACGCAACCTGGTCGATCAAAAAATTAACTTCTTGCTTGATGGACAAATCAATAAAATTAGTCTCTTTGTCACGTTATAGTTCTCTTCAGTCTTTCGCACAAACAAGCATCAATCGAGTTTTCCAAATTATTGCCCACTAATTTGATAGGTACTCTAAAGATGTATATTGAAGAAAATGCCAAGTCATAAATGCTAATCAATTTATCAGTCAAAATATATTTTCATTATTAGGGATTACAAGATCAACAATGCTATATTGACAAAAAATTGAGTTACACAATTTTGACCAAACCATAAAAAGATTTTCAATATGAGGGTAGTTATCAATCAGCCTGCTTTTTGTCAAGACATTTTAGTCTTCTCATACTTTTGTCAAAATGTAAAAACCCCCCTTTTGGGTCAAAATAGCATTTTCCTTACAACATATTTAGTATTTCCTAATAGATATGTTTATTGTTATTATCATCAATTCATTTAGTTTGTCAAGAGTGCTATTATTTTCTCTGAGAATGTATTTGTTATACCCCACAACACTTGGTATTAAAAATCATATAACTATTAATTACTCCTGTCATATCTGCAAGCAAACAATAATACCAAAGGACAAAAAGCAAAAATCAGAGAATGAAAAAGGCCACTGGGTTATTAGTAACCAACCTTCTCAATGAAAAGTGTATTAAAAATATTAACATTGTCCTCCAAAATGATTTCATTTCACTGCATATCATTTGCTGATTCCTCCTGTCTCTGTCAACATTGAAGGCGTCTTGATATTAGAGTACAACTTTAATTGTGGGCACAATCTTTAATGTAAAGTGACAAAAGACCTTTAAAAATTAGTACAACTTAATTTGGTACTAGATCGAAATTTGATATTTTGCATTCCATGTTTGAGATATCGTTAAAAAAAAATAAATATTAATAGAGTTAATTTAAAAATAACGATATAAAAAATTAAATTTGTTACTTATTTGGATTAAATAAATAACGAATATTCTCTTAATATGATTATTCTAAGAGTGCGGAAAATATAAGACAACTAATTTTTTTAATTTTTATATGAATATTGCGAATTTTATTGAAAGATAAGAGAAGAAGAATATTATAAAGCATAAAGCTCATGCAATACAAGGGCTATTATATATATGTATATATATTTGTGGTTTTATTCTGAAGCTAAAAGATTTAAATATTAATTTAGTTGCAAACATTAAAGATTTTTGCAAAATTGGTTACTTTGGAAATGAGCATAAACTTAAAAATTAACTTTGATGCACAAGAAACTTCTATTTTTATTCTAACTTATAATCTGACAAAATCATTTCATAATTTTTATAAATATGATGCTACATGCATGTCTTATGATATTTGGATACGATTTAAGGTCTGAAAAATGATTTAAACTCAAGGGTTAGATAAATTAAGCTAGTAAAGAATGACCAAAGCTTTAATTTAATAAAATTGCCGATCTAAATTTGAGAACTCTACAAATAGAATAAAGTACAATTACGATTTTATTTGAGCTTCTTTATTGGAGGTTAATTTATGTCATTCAAGTCTAGTGTCAACAAGATTTTGTTGTTGGGGATAGTAAAAAGTTATTACGCTCTGATAAGTAAAATTTATGATTACAGTAAAAAAGTAATTGATGTTATTATTATGTTATTTTTAATATTAGATCCCAAGTGAAAAATTCCTTCATGCCAATTATTTAAATTAGGAATGATCGTACCTTTGACTCGACCGGCGGATTGAGGGCGTCGCTGCAACCATGGATGCTAACAAACTTGAGTTGTGAAGAACCTACTTTGACTAATTCATTAGCAAAATACTTGACATCTTGCTCTCGCAATTTACGTAATTCAAGGTCATCAATTCCCTGCAGTTGCACGATCAGCCAATCCTTCAAGCAAATCTTGTTGTTCAGCCTGAGTCTGAATTCGCTACACCAAATGTTGGTGCTCTCCCAATACCAATCTCCAATATGTATTCTGTACTTTTCCAGCTTCTCCAAGAGCAAGCCTCTGGGCAGAATGTTGGCATCATGGATGTCTAATTCTAAAGAGGTCAAGTTAGGCAAATACTTCAACTCCTCGAGGCTAGCATTCTTAACCCCTTCTACCTCCCCCTCCCTTTTTTTAAAGCTTCTACGACTTATACATAGTTCTTCCAAATGGGATAAATTTGATAAAACATTTGGTGGAATAACTTCTAGTTTCCTACATTCCCTCAAATCAAGCAAGGTTAGCCTAGTCAATTGACCTACTTCTATAGGCAGCTGCTTAATATCAGAGCCTCTTAAGCAAAGGATTTCTAGTTTCTTCAAGTCTCCTATAACACTTATCTCTAGCAATTTGCAATAACACAAACTCAATGCTCGAAGGTTTGACAGAAAACCAAGTGTTGAAGGCAGTGCCAGTAGATTCATGTAAGTCAAGTTTATAACTCTGACCTGTATCATCCTCTTGAAAAAGTTGTCTGGAATGGTTAATGATGCAGATTCCTTATCCGCACATATGAAAAGAAGTTTGAGCTGAGGACATTCCACTACTTCAGGAAGCACATCAGTCTTGATGTCATGTAAGACGATCGAAGTGTAACGCTTTACTGCACTTTCGTCTGACCGTTCCTGAAACCATCAACCTGCTCATTTGTCGCTGTCAACGCATTCTGCTCTCTAGATGCAATTGTTATGGCAACATCGCGAACAACATCATGCATGGAAAAGAACTCTTCATTCTTGCTTATATTGTAACACCCCAAATCCACTAATAAGGCACTGCGGTGGAATTGAAATGAAACTGCATTTCATTATTTCCATATCCAAACTTTCAAAATAATAATCAACAATAAATATTCTAAACCTCCAAAAAAAAAAATAATAATAAAATAACATATCCTTAAGTAGGTATCATCCCAAAGGAAGCTAAAACACTTATAGCTTATTAACGTAACATTATTCCCCAAAAGAAACCGAGCTCTTATTCTTCCTCCTAAGACCATAAGCTCATATCATCTAACTCTATCTGCAAAAATGTGGTAACGAGGGGTGAGCCGTCAACTCGGTAAGTAAATTCATACACAATACTGAAAACCATTAAAATATAATTAATTATAATACTTAGATATACATAATAATAAAAGAAATTACCCTTGTAAATCGACATTTAGCAAAAATAATTTACAACATTGTAAAATCATATAAATGCTTTGAACATAACAATAGCATTTGAAACACATAAAACATAATTAGTTGTAATACTTAGAAATACATAATAATAAGAGAAATTGCCATTGTAAATCGACATTTAGTAAAAATAATTTATAACATCGTAGAATCATTTAATTCCTTTAAACATAACAATAGCATTTGGAACATATAAAACATAGTTAGCTGTAATACTTAGATATACATAATAATAAGAGAAATTAATTACCTTTGTAAATCAACATTTACCAAAAATAATATACAACATCATAAAATCATTTAAATTCTTTAAACAAAACCATAGCATTTGGAATACATAAACATAGTTAGTTGTAATACTTAGAAATACATAATAATAAGAGAAGTTGCCATTGTAAATCGATATTTATGTAACACCCTAGGCGAATCCCATATTGGCAAAGCACGGGAGAGATGCTGGGTTTATAAAGAGTGATCCATATCTTAATTCGCAAGACACGTTATGGGGTGTATGGGTGCCCCAGAAACAAAACCGTGCGGGCCTTGTTAAGTTCCAAAGCGAACAATATCTTGCCAGGTCAAAGGCGTGTTTGGTAGATAGAAGCAATGTATCCTCCGGAATGATACTGTGGGAAATTCTGTCAAATCTCCCAGCTTCACGGAGTTTGACAATTGCCTCCAGCTGCGTTGCTGCTTCCTTGCTTTGTCGAAGGCACGTCTTCAGATTGGGACACAACCCCTTGAAGCAGCGCTTATTTGCTGTATCTTCATCGCCTGTAAATTTATCAGCCTCAATGATGACCTTGTTGGCACTGGCAAGTCACTTCTGAGCGTTCTTTTCAATCTCTTCTCCTTTTCTTTTAGCCTCATCAACCCTGTGCTTTATCATCCTTCAGCTTCTCAACTTCAGTCCTGAGATTCTCAAAGTTGCTCTTGTAGTTACGCACATAACTAAATTGGCGTTGTAAGAGAGGTGCCAAGAACTTTGCAACATCTATAAAAACAGTAACTATGGTTTCCACCATCTTTAATTCTTTTTAAATGATTGTTTTTGCTTAGCTTAGTTAAAGTGAAGATACATTCATCTGACATGCAATTATCGTCTTCTTTAACTTTTTTACCGAGGCTGGCAATGAACATCGTTGAAGGATGAGAATAAAAGTTAAAAGTGACCCATTTTACTTTTTAAAGTGCTCTGCTGAAAAGCCAAAGTTCCTGAGCTAAATTCAGAAGTGAAGCAAAGAATAATTAAATAAAAGATAAAAGATTGGGAAAAATTGTTGACTGAAGTTGGTCCAGTCCTCGATGTCTTATGTCATCTCCTCAAAATTGCACAGATTTCCGCCGACATTTTCAAAATTTGGAAGGTGATCCTAGCTTTAATATATGATTGTAGAACTAGTCAAAATAAAAAAGAAGTATAAAAGTGGTGCAGAAACGCATAATTAAAGCAAAAGTAAGGCATAGTTCGGAAACAACTTCAGCAAGTTTATTTATTTATTTCATTTACTAAATACGAAAAGTTCAAGGAATGACGTTCATTTCCGCTCTTTGAAGAAAATCCAGGAATGTTGTTTCCATCATGGAGAATTTAATGTTAATTGAAGATAAAATTTAAGACATGCAAATCTTAAATGTCCATTTCTTCCCTCTTGAGGAAGAGTTATCATGGAAGATGAAGCGATACGAAATATCTTTTAATCTAGAACATGACCGATCTATATCAAACCCAAAGTTTTTTTTTTTTGAAAAAAATAAATATCTTTTCATATTTAACAAAGGAATAAATTTTTTAGTAGCCCTTTAGATTGGGTCTTGAAAATTTAATCATAAATGAATTCATTTAAAATTAAAAATTAAATGAAACGGGGCGGGGATGTAAAAATTTGTTAAAATAAATTTTATTTAAGTGTCTAATTGAATTCTTACTCAAAATAAATAATGAATTAATTTGTCTTTGGTTATTTAAATAATTTTGGTAAACAATCTTCTCTAATGCGGGTGACCTTATTTTTTTTTTCCTTACGGATACGCTTTTAAACCATTCAACTTAACAGAGATAGTCTTTAATGCTATTGAATTATACAATTTTATAATTCATTAAAAAATAATTCTATTAAAATCCACGGCTTAGAGCACGTTCGTACTTAAAAAAATAGTGCGTCCGTACCTTAGAGAATATATATATATATATATATATATATATATATATATATAAAAGCCCCCTCAAATTTCCTATTAAACCCCTCTGCTTAGGCATGGCAAAAAAGCCCGGGCCGGCCCAAGCCCGGCCCGGCCCAGGCCCGCGGGCTTTAAACCCGGCCGCGGATTGTTAATATGGATAAGAGCCTGAAATTTTCAAAGCCCATATCTATTGGGCTTAGATATGGGCTTTGCATAAAAGCCTGAGCTTTATAATATATAATTTTTTTAAAAAATTATAATATATAAATGTATTATATATATCATCCAATTTAATTATTCAAATTAAAAAAAAAAACAAACTTAAAAAACGAAACAAGTTAACAACCGAACAAAACAAAAAAAAAAGAACAAAACAAAAAAAATAAAAAATGCCTAAATCGGTAAATCCCTATTAGATTAGTTTGTTTTTTATATTAGTAGTTGTGATTTATTATGTTGTGTACTTGTGATATTAACATTTTGTGTGTTGGATAATTATGTATTAGATAAGAATTTTTAAGATTTTTACTCTATTATAGTATTATGTATTGGATAATTTTTTTTTAAACTTATAGCTCTATTTTAAAAAATAATTTAAAAATTTACACAAAGCCCAAGCAAAGCCCGGCCCCGCCTGGGCCCGAGCCCGTCCAGGCCGAACCCAGCCCTAAGGGGCTTGGGCTTTGTGCAAGTTAAACGGGCTTGGGCCTAGCGGTCTAAGCCCGTAAATTGCCAAGCCTACCTCTGCTAAAGATATCCCGTAAAAAATATTAAAGAATTATAAATAATCCAGTGGCACAACTACAATTCCAAAACTGTCCTCCGTTCCTTTACTCATTCTTTTCTTTTTACTAAATTTGTGAGGGTTAGGATCTATACCTCCACCTCTTACCCGCCAAAATGATGTGCTCGTGTGTGTGGATGTGCACGCGTGTGTGTGGATGTGCACGCATGTGTGTGTGCGTGTGACATCATATATTAGAAACTATCCAATCGTGTGTGAGTATTCATCATCTATTAGAAATTATCTAATTCAAGAATTTGGACTTTCTTAAAGCCCATATAAGATGTTACGCCATATGGTGTAACAGTGTGGAGTAACAACTTTCACAAAATTTAAGAAAGTCCAAAATCTTGGACCAATGAGCACTCCGTCATATATACTCCAATAAATTCCAATTAACACATCCTTTTTGTTGGGAGTCTATATAATAAGGATTGTATTTAATTAATGCAAAATAATATAACATCTAATAATTTTTTTAGTTTTTAGTTCAGGCTTATAATAATGTTCGAAATTAGTAGGTGAAAGAAATATATTAGCTTTTAAATATCAATTTTTATTTCTTATATTCTAATTCATAATTTATATAAAAAAATCTCTGGAAAGAAATTAATTTTTTTCAAAAAAAATATGTAATGGTTATCGTTCATGTACGTTGAATTTCTAGCGCAATGACACTAATAATGTTCGAAATTAGTGCAATGTAATGGATAGTTTCCTCGTTATAACAACCAAAACACTCCAACAATCCAATATATATAATAAGGCACCCACACACAAACATGATTATTGATTCACACTACACATGCATCTCACCTTAAAATGGTACTTGAAAAGTCTTTGGGGGCGCCTACAAATTGAAATTTGGTAACACAATTAATGCTAAGAAATGAATCTGGCTACCGTATATCCTGCAACGACATGAATAGGGGACTGCTCCACCATTCGACCCGAAATTATCAGTGAAAGAAACAAGATCATGAGTGTTGCTTTACAATCTGAAAGCCGGTTCGAAGTAATAATAATAATAATTAATAGACCTAACCATTAGTCATCGCATCATTGCCCTGTGAATCTCCCTTCTCCTCCTTAATCCTCATTCCCTGCATACGGGAAACCTGCAGCTTACCGTATCATCGTCTTCTTCCAACCACACGGCCACACCAGTATGTCTCGAGAATCTTTACTGACTTCTCATGGATCTCGTTGTTGTCATGACTTTGTAGATTTTCAATCTTTGCTAATCCCTCAGCCTTCTCTACCAACTGGGCATATGGATTAACATTTCCAATGCCAATACCCATATTCTTTTCAGCTTCCCCAATCTTCAAAATGTTCTCTAATCCTTTTAGGCAAACAGTGACGATCGCTGGATCAGGGCATAGAAAGAGATCACACAATGGTTTTATACACCCCTTGCTCACAAGGTACTTGATTTGCTCAGGAGTGCCACCCGAGCTGGCATTCGAAATTGCACAAGCAGCCTCCTTCTTTATATCCAATTCAGCATTTTGAAGCAGATTGACAAGGGCACCAATTAAGCCAGCATCAATTACTGCCTGAATCTGTACCCTGTTTCCAGCTGTGATATTTGAAATAATCCAGCATACTTCCTTCTTGATGCTCTTCTTATGATTATGGATCAACGGGCGCAAAAGGGACGGCAGTGCACGACAGTTAATTATACACTGAGTCTGGAAATCATCCCCTCTCACAATATTTCCAACAGTTTGCAGGGCAGGAGTGACCACTGAGGGTGATGGATGACCAAGGAGCTCAACAAGTCGTGGACAGACACCAGCCTCGATCACAGCTTGAATTTTGTCATTAGTACCATCAGCAAGATAGGAGAGTGCCCGGCCGGCATCAGTCAAGACCTCTTCATCGTTTGAACGAATAAGCTGTGCAAGCACCGGAAGAGCTGGCCTCACCTGATTAAATGGTGGCTGTGGCTTGCCCCTGCAGAAATTAGACAACGTCCATGTGGCATTTCTTATCATTGAAAGCCTAGCATGCTCATTTAACGCTGCCAGCAATGGAATCAAAGCCCCTTGACTAAGCACAAAATCACGGCATATAGGTGAGTCACCAGCAACATTTCCCAATGCCCAAACAGCCTGCTCACGTATATCAACTCTAGGAGAAGACAGTAGCTGCACAAATTTTGGAACAGCACCGTGGTCAATCACCGCCTTAGTATTCTCCGAAGTTCCAGAAGCAATGTTTGTAAGAGCCCAAGCAGCCTCAAACTGCAGTTGCGGATAGTCTTCCCTCATAAGAAACTCAACAAAGCGCGGGACAACGCCAGATCGTATGACGTCCTCAATTGGTGGACTCCTCGAAATCGAAAGCAGTTTTCGGAACAGAGTAGTTGCTTCCAGCTGCATGCTGCTGTCGTCTGACCAAACCCCAACAACCATCGCGGGCAAAATTTCCTTGGTTTGGAGATTGAGACTTGGGGCAGAAGCAGAACCTAGCTTCTTGAGATATTGGTATTTTATGGTTGTATTAAGGTCGTGCACCCAGATCCAATGTTCTTCATCCCAGATGCTCAGCTGCACTGTGTAACATGGGTGTGCTTAATTCTCCTCTAGAGAAAATCTTCACATTGGGGCAATCATCCACCAGTAATCTTTCCAAAGATGGGAATTCGAAGGCACAATTGCCAGTGCAGAAGCTTGTCAGATTTTGCATTTTTAAAAGCTTCAACTCCCTCAATTCGCTGAAAGCAATAACCTCATCGTTTGCTGCATCTTCTGCCAGTACTATTTTCGTTATCATAACGCATGATTCTATTGACATTTCTCTGAGTCGCACCAGAGTCTTTGCTATTGTGGACGTTAATAGGTTTTTCAATCCATTGCAATACGATACATCCAAAGTTGCGAGATTCTGAAAGGATGTCGAGGATGGCACTAGATTGATCAAATGGTGACACGACTTTACATGTAGAATAACCAAGTTGTTCATAATGGAGGACTCTTGTTTCAAAATGTGCTTCAGATCACAACACTTGTTTGCTTCTCTTATGATTACCTCCATCCCATTTTCAACCTTTTCTTTTGACAACCAAGCGTCAGATCCTTCTATTTGGAGGACTCTCATGGTGTGAAGTCTTTGGAGGAAATCATCAAGTGATAAAATATTAGTTGACTCGTCAGCAAACTCCACTTGAAGACATTTAAGTTTGCAAAGTAAGTCTTCTGAAAATACACATTTGTTTGTTACTATATGCTTTGCATCAACTATCAATTCTTCTAAATTGGAGAAAACCTGGGTAATCAATCAGTACCGAAAAAAAATCAAGATGGATCAGTTGATGTTCATTCCAACCATTTCACAAAATTAATACATTACACTTTGAAAGAAATTTAACAAAATAGAAGAGAAATCTAAGTTACATCTAGCTCATGCAATATATTTATTCAATAAATTTTACCTTTTACAAATTAATAATAATGATAATATACCTAACATGCAGAATAATTAAAATTATCAATGAATGTTATATACTAATCTGAGAGTTACGTTGCTGAGAATTTGACTTTTGGAAGAAACCAAGTGATGAAGGCAATGGCAGCTAAACCCTAAGCTATATAACAGAAATTTTCACGGTACATGCATAAGAATTGAAAAATTGATTATAAAATTATTGTACGTACCTTTTCTGTCAAGATATTAGTAGTTCTTTTAAATCTCACCATGAATTCAGGACATCGAGATATCCATAATTCTTTCAAGGATGGAAATTCAAGAATATCTAAATCTTCTGTGCAGAAACTTGTGAGCTTTTCAAGATCATACATCTTTAGATATTGTAACTGAGGAAACATTACAATATTATTCTTCCTTTCTTCTTGGTTGTCCATGACTATCAGCTCTTCCAAGACACGACATTTTTCTATCTCAATGCGCTGGAGTCGAACAAAGCTGCTAACTATAGAAGATGAAAATAGATATCTTAAATTTACACAGTTGTATAGGGTCAAGTGCATTAAATTCTGAATACCACAAGACATGCCTGCAAGTAGGTTTTGCCAAATCCTTTCAACATTTATTGAATGCAACTCCAAGTTCTCCAAATTTGGCAATGCAACCTGCTCGATCAAACAAATTAACTTGCTAATTACAAGTAACAATCGTTTTTGTTGATAGACAAATCAATAAAATTACTCTCTCTCTTGTCAAAGTTCTTTTCAGTCTTTCGTACAAACAATCGTTAATCAAGTTTTCCAAATTATTCCTCACTAAACTGACATATGTATTCTAAAGACATATATATTAAAGAAAACGACAAGTCATAAGATGAATTAATTTATTGGCCAATTTTTTTTTATTTAGTTATTACAACACGTTTAGTATTTGGTAACATGTTGTTGTTGTTGTTATTATTATTATTATTATTAATTCACTTGTTGCGTCAAGTACCCTTTCTTTTCTCTGAGGATGTATTTGTTACACCCTACATCGCTTTGAAGAAAAATTTTGAATAATTGTGAAATATAATTATTAATCACTCTTTCCATATTTGCTGACAAACAAGAACATACCAAACAAAAAAAAGTTTATAGAGAATTATTAAAAAAAATTGGGTTATTAATAACTGACCTTCTCAATGAAAAGTGCATTAGAAATATTGACATTCTCCTCCAAAATGACTTCATGTGACCGCATGTCATTTGCTGATTCTTCTTGTCTCTGTTGACATTGAAGGTGTCTCAATTTTAAGAATAAACTTAATTGTGAGCACAATCTTAAAGGATAGACACAAGATCTTTCAAACTTAGTACAATAAGTTTAGCATTAGATTAAAATTTGATATTTTGGATTCCATAATTTAGATTTTTTTAATAAAAATTTAATAGAGTTAATTTAAAAATAAAAATTAAATATGAAAAATTAAATTTCTAGATATGGATTTAAATTTAGAGGTGGAAAATGGGCCTGATAGGCAGGACGGCCCATGTATGCTCGTGGTCGTGCCATGCCTTATCCTTTTTACTTAGGTCCGGCTCGGCATACATGCCGTGCCCACTTATGCCATGCCCACATGTGCCGTGCCTAAGAAAAAAAGCCCGCTAAACTTTTTTCTTTTTTTTTTCTAATTCTTTACAAGCGCATGCTAAGTTGTTGTCGTATTTTTTTCAAGCCTATGTACTTTTTCGGTCCATATGCATTTATTCAAATTTAATAAAATCGAAAATTCAAAATTCAAGTCCATATTCAATAATAATAAGAGAATGTAATATAATTACTAAGTCTGACCCTATAGTATTAGAATTCTTTTTTAATACTTAACGACAATAATAATAATAAATTTTTCTTAAGGTTCACTTAATTGTTAACTTAGATTTTCATAGAGTCATAGATCAAAGTTCATAATAATATTAATACATATTAGTAAAATCGTGATATTTATAATTTTATTTATTAAAATCATGATATCAATTATTTATTTAATAAATTATAAACATAAATCAATTATAATATATATTTTTTAAACTAAGAATTAAATGAATTTAAAAAACTTATGCTAATAAAATATATTAAAAGATTCAATTTCAAGTTATTTGTAAAATCATAAATTTTAAGTTTACTTTGATTAAAAAATGAAATGTGCTTATTGCAGACTTTTTCACGTGATGTGTTTTAGCCTATCTCTAATCGTGTCATACTTTTAAGGTCTGCGTGCCTAAAATTCTAAGCCTAGTCTAGCCCGAGTATGTGCCGTGCTGTGCCACGTACTCCACCAACACGTGCTCGTGCCGTGCCGTGCCGTGCCGTGCTGTACGGACACGTGCCGTTTGGCCTTTGGCCATTTCAATTTAAATCTGATAAATAATAAATATTCTCTTAATAATTTTTTTTTAAAGGCAAGGGAATTGGCAAAGCCTAAATTTATTTTTTTTACTTCGTTACTTTTTTTAAGATTCAAACTAAGGTGGTTACCTAAACACAGTTGCTTGAAAGCTACTCGGCCATGCTCTTTAATATGACATTGTAAGAGTGTTGAGAATATATAAGACTATTAATTTCACATTTTTATATTAATTTTAGATATAAATATATTTTTATTGAGAGAAAAGAGAAGAAGGATATTATAAAGCATGAAGCCCATGCAGTACGAGGGCCATTATGTTATTTTTATGGTGGTCTAAAGCTAAAAGATTAAAATGGTATGATTATGAAGCTAAAAGATCAAAATATTAATTAAATTGCAGACATTAAAGATTTTTGCAAAATTTGTTTACTTTGAAAATGAGTATGATGTAATATTTGATGACTTTTCAAAGTTAATTAGTAAATACTGTGATGCACTAGAAATTTCTAGCTTTAGTCTAACGCATATTATATATATATATATATATATATATATATATATATATATATATATATATATATAGACACACAAACACATACATGTATAAAAGATTCATACCCAAAGAACCCTCTCATATCAATTATTTAAATTAGGAATGATCATACCTTTGACTCTGCCGGATTGAGGGTGAGGTGGGAACCCCTGATATAGAGATGTTTGAGTTTTGAAGGACCCACTTTGACTAATTCATTAACGAAATAATTGACATCTTGCTCTTGCAAATCAGATAACCAAAGATCTTCAATTCCCTGCAGTTTCAGGATCAGCCCATCCTTCAACCGAATCTTGGAATTCAAATCGATTTTGAATTCTCTACACCAAATGTCGGCGTACTCCCATCCCCAAACACCTCCAATAAGTATTTTGAACCTTTCCAGCTTCTCCAAGAACAAGCCTCTCGAAAGAGTGTTGACATCTTGGATTTGTAATTCCAAAGAGGTCAAATGCTTCAACTCATGTAGGCTAGCATTCTTGACCCTTTCCACCTCCACCTCCCATTTGTCAAAGCTTTTATCACCTATATATAGTTCTTCTAAATGGGACAAATTTGATAAAACATTTGCCGGAATAACTTCTAGTTCCCTGCAATCTCTCAGATCAAGCGACCTTAGCAAAGTCAATTCACCTACTTCTACAGGCAACCTCTTAATATCAGAACCTCGTAGGCAAAGAATCTCTAGTTTCTTCAAGTCTCTTATAACAGTTATATCAAGCAATTTGCAATTATACAAACTCAATGTTCGAAGGTTTGACAGGAGACCAAGTGATGAAGGCAGTGAAAGTAGATTCATGTAAGTCAAGTTTATAACTCTGACCTGTATCATCCTCTCGAAAAATTTGTTTGGAATTGTTAACGATGAAGATTCCTTATCAGCACGTACAAAAAGAAGTTCGAGTTGAGGACATTCCACTACTTCAGGAAGCAAATTAGTCTTGACATCATGTAAGACTATTGAAGTGTACAGCTTTATTGCACTTCCGTCTGACCATTCCCTGCAACCACTAACCTGCTCTTCTGTCGCCGAAAAAACATTTTGTTCCGTAGATGCAATTGAGATGGCAACATCGCGAACGACATCGTGCATGGAAAACAACTCTTTCTTCTGGCTGGTATGGTCGAGCAACATACAACAAGCTTTGAGTTTGTGCACCAATGCGTGTGCTCGAGCTCGTGCTACTTGCATCTTATTCGCACCTTGAAATAAACCCATTCCCATACCATACATTAACAAATCATCAATGGATGCTATTGCTGTGTATCCTATTAGCAAAAAGATGTTCTTGAGCTCCTCCCCTGCCAGTTTGTCGTAACTCAACTTTATGGCTTTATATGCAGTTGGCTGTATATTCATAAAATCCGTTGAGGAAGGCCTTCGTAGCTGTTCCAATGCATCCTTCCAATCAAGCAAACTCTTATTGTCCCTTAATGCCCTTGCTACAGTCACAATGGCAACAGGCAAACCTGCACATTCCTTTGCCACGTCCCTTGCTACCTCTTTCAATTCATTACCTTCAACATGATCACCTGCCATCTTCTTGAATAGACTCCAAGCTTCTTCTTCTTTTAAAAAGCCAACTGAGAAATTTTTTTGAGAATCCATCTTCCTTGACAATGTATCTAGACTTCTAGCGGTCAACAGCACTTTACATCCCCTGTGATCGTCTCCATGAGGAATTCCCGTTGCCTTCAAATCGAGATTTTCCCAAATATTATCTAAGATTACAAGGATCCTCTTCTCTTTCTTCAGTCGATCACAAAGTCTTCTTGCCCTACCCGGTTCACTCTCCTCATCAAATTTTAGACCCAGTTTATCTGCGATATCCCCTTGAATCTTTTTTATGTCTTGACTCTCAGACACCTCAGAAAAAACCACCTGATCGAAGAGCTTGTCATTCTCTGCTCTTCTAGCAACCTCCTTAGCTAGCGTCGTCTTTCCGATGCCGCCCATTCCATAAATCCCGAGCATGTTAACATCGCGATTTTTCAGTGCATCGGTTATTTCATTCAGAATGGACATTCTTGATTCAAAGGCCTCGTACTCTTTGTTTGGCGTAAGCAAGTTATCCTCCGGAATGATACTGTAGGAAATGCTATCAAATCTTCCAGCTTCCCGGATTTTGACAATAGCCTCCATCAGCCGCATTGCTTCCTTGCTAAGTCGACTGCGGGTCTTCAAATTAGGACACAACCCGTTGAAACAATGCTTATTTGCAGTGGCTTCATCGTTTGTAAATTCATCTGCATCTTCAATGACATTGTTGGCCCTTGCAAGCCAATTCTCAACGTTCTCTTCAATCTCTTCCCCTTTTCTTTCAGCCTCATCAACCTTACGCTGTGTACTCACCCTCTCAGACTTCAGATTCTCAACTTCAGTCTTGAGATTGTGTAAGTAGCTAGTGTACTCACTGTCACGCAAATTGCTAACTTGGCGATATGCTGGAGGAGCCAAGCACTTTAAAACTTCTGCAACAATAGCGAGAATGATTTCTGCCATTCTGTTGAAACCTTTTCCTCTCTCTCTCTCCCTCTCTCCCTCTCTATAGAATTTTGGAAAAACAATTGACTCGATAGGAAACAAACAAAGTGATCGCACACAAGTGACTATGAAATAATGGGGCAGAGTTAAAAAAAAAATTACAAAGATTAGATACAGAATAAAACAGAGACAGCTGCAGGACAAGTATGTAGATGAAGAACACAGAACAGAGCGAAATCAAATAACAAAATTAAAGATTACAACAAACAGAGGACAAGTGTTGTTGAGATTAGAAGATCGAAGATTCAAAACAGTTGATGGAAAAAGTGGAACAACAAAACAACAATGAACATAATAAACAGAAGCAAAGTGTGTCTCCGACCGAAAAATGGATATAATAGGGAAAGGGTTTGTTGAATAATGGTTTGTGGTCTTCTTCTGCTTTTTACCGTGGCAGGTGACAGAGATTAATACCACAAACAAAACAACAAAGAGTGAACACAATAATCAGGAGCAAAATATACTTGAGATCAAAAGGGTATAAATAAGGAAATGATTTTGTTGATTGCAGTAGATGAATGACTGGTATTAAGCGATAATTGTTTGCGAAAAGTTTTAAGAATGATACTCCACAAATTCAGCAAGTCAAGAAAGGAACAAGTGCATGCTATGCCGTAAGGCCTAAGTTCGCTGGCTAATTTAATTTAGAATTGAAGAAAAAGAATGAATAAATGAAGATAAAGGATGAGAAGCTGATAGCTTTAATTATGATCATTTGTTATGCTAGTGATGATAGACGAAGTATAAATGTTGAAATACAGAACATAATATTTGTGATGTCAGTTGGTACCTAAAATCCTAAAAACAAAATTAAATATTAAAATCTACAGAGGAGAATAATAGTTTGCTAAAAGTTCAAGGAGAGAAATTCCTTTCTGCTCATTGGAGAAAATTCAGGAACAATACTGAGGATTCAGCCATGCATAATTTAATGTTACTTAAAGGTAAAGCCATCATATTCGTAAATATGCTTCGATTAAAGCGCTGTTGTGTTGAATATACAAATAACACTCATTGGTGAAGCATTCCAAATGTGAATCTTTAAATGTCTATTGCTTCCCTCTGAGGGAAAGTTAACGTGGAAGATGAAGCAGGCTAATATGCTAAAACCGTGTTTGTATTGTGGGTCGATTTCTTGCAAGCATGCATTTCTTAGTCAAAAAGCTTTGTATGTATATCTATAATATTTATACGCAGGGAGGACATGGAAACTCTGTTTGGTCAACTGATCAACACAGCTGCACGAATTGCTGATCAATGAACCATTTATGGTTGATTATAACCAAATCAAAATAATAAATAAGGTGTATATAGGAATAAGACTATGGCCTTGTTTGGTAAACACTAGCTCTGTAGTTTAAAAGTTAAGTTGATTTGATCAACCACCTCTATGATGAAAAACATATAACATATTTACTATTTTTGTTAAAATTATTACTTAAAAATTAATCTTACTATATATTATTAACTCTTATTTCATAGTTACAGCAGCTATAACTTAATAGTTTTAGTACCTCAATAAACAACTGGACATAAACCAGTAGTGGAGGAGGATGGTCTTTCATGTCTTTGGGGCATTTCATCCAATGTTTGATATGATAAGAATGAAGCAATATTGGTGGAATCAAAACAGTTAATCAAATGATCAATTGTCTCTATCTTAATTAGTTATTAAGAAAGATTGATTGACTTAATCTTCGATAATCAATCGTTATTCTCAAATTATGCTAATTGTATCATTTCCTTTTCCATATTTTAAATACTTGTATAAATTGAGTCTTTGTGCTAAAAAATTAATAAGAGTGAAATTTATATTCTTTATATTGCTTTTGAAAAGTTTTCATGATATACACCGCTCTAACATAAATAACACTGTTGGGTTTCAATTGATCATACACACAAATGGAACCCCCAAACCAAAAACTTGCACTCAAGAATGAGCACAAGTTGTACAAACTCTAATTCAACAGAAGAAAGCAATCAAACAGATCAATGAAGAACAATCACAACATAAGCATTTTGTTGGTTCACTCACGATGTGATCTATCCAATTCAAGGTTAGAAGATGTATATCACTCTATAGAGAACAAAACTTGAGAAGAAATTAAACCAACCCCAATTTCTCTCACAAGTTGAGTTGGCCCCCCATAAAACAGAATTCATATTTTTCCCGCCGTCTTTGTATAACGAAATTAACTGACCTTTGACTTGCTCAGTATAAGTGATGCAAACACGTGAGGACCCAAATGACGAATTCCAAATACTAAAGAGCCTATCAGCCTATGTATTCATTTGTATAATTAATTTGGTTCAAAATGAAAAGTTCATGTTTGTAATCCTAACCACTTTGCCGTTGTTCCTAAGACTACATGTTGATATTTGTCATTATATTGTAAATGAAAAATATTTTGATGGACAATCTTCCGTCAATTGAAAATTAGTTTCTATATCAATTATTTTTAGTAATAACTTACGAACAATATATTTCACTCAATTTGAATTAATAATTCGAATCATTCCAACTTTGAACAGTCTTCATCTAAGTTTCAAACATGTGATTCGATCTGAATTCCTTTTTGTCAAAGTAAATGAAAAAGAAAAAAAGAAAAAAAATGTAAATGAGACTAAAATTAACCTGTGGCGTTCGACAATTTCAACAAGTCAATGAAGGAATAAAATATCCACACTTAATAAGCTTTGTTAAAGTGAAGATACATGACGTACAATTGTCATCTTCTTTAACTTTTTTACTATGGCAGGCAATGAACATCATTCAAGGATGAGAATAAAAGTTAAAAGTGACCCATTTTATATTTTAAAGTGCTCTGCTGAAAAGCCAAAGTTCCTTGGCTAAATTTAGATGTGAAGCAAAGAATAATTAAATAAAAGATTAAAGAATGGAATAAATTGGTGACTGAAGTTGGTCCAGTCCTCGATGTCTTATGTCATCTCCACAGAATTGCACAAAGATTTCTGCCGACATTTTCAAAATTTGGAGATGATCATAGCTTTAATTATGATTATATGATAATCATAATGATGATTACATTTGGTGATAGACCTGGTAGATGTGTTAAAACTTTGAAGGACAGAGCAGAATATTTGTGATATCTATTCTATATACAGTATTTGAGCTAAAAGTCAAAATAAAAAAGAAGGTATAAAGTATGCAGAAACACATAATTAAAGAAAAGGTAAGGCATATTTCGGAAACAACTTCAGCAAGTTTACTAATCTATTTCATTTACTAAATATTAAAAGTTCGAGGAATGACATTCATTTCCGCTCTTTTAAGTAAATCCACGAATGTTGTTTCCACCGTGGAGAATTTAATGTTAATTAAAGATAAAATTTAAGAAATGCAAATATTTAAATATCCATTTCTTCACTCTGAGGGAAAGTTATCATGGGAGACGAAGCGATGCTAATAAGCTATAACAGTGTTTGTATTGTGGGTGAATTTCTTGTGAATTTCACCGAATACTTGATATAGGGCGAGGATACTATTAAATCAAATAAGAGGTACAATGACTTAGGGGGTACAAGATGAGATTTAGCCCTCAAAAGAGGTTGAATACTAGAGCAAAATCCGTAAAAGACAAAATAAAAGATATACACTTGGCAAAATCTATAGTGTTGGGAACTATTTGTATCCTTGCAAAGAACACTACGAATAGAATTCGGAGGAGTCTGCCACCAAATTAGAGAGGAAGAGCTTAGACTCAGATTAGTCAGATGATCAGCAACAAGGTTTCACTCCCGAAAAGCGTTAGAAATCCGAAACCTCATATGTGGTCATATTACTTGCCGCGTTGCTGCTTCCATTTGTGTCGTACTTAGAAAGACTTTGACTTTGAAATGTCAAAGTCAAGCAGCAATTCGGTGTTGACTTTAACATTCTTCCACCTGGATATTTGATCAAGAACGAATCAATCTGCACACCATCATTTCTACTTCATCATTGTTATATTGCTTACATCTCTGCTACGCCACAAGAGGATTTGCTCTAAACAAATGTGTCAGCATTGATTGGCTTGGTTAAAACATCTGCTAGACTCTCCTTGATATGGATCTTCTGTAAATCCACACTTTTTTCTTCCACTATTTCTCAAACGAAGTGGTACTATACCCCTATGTGCTTTGTCCTGGAATGAAAGATTAGATTCCTTGCAATGTGCAAGGCAATCTATCTATCACAAAACACAAAAATTGAACCGATCTTTTGAGATCAAGGTCGATATTTGAGATCAAGGTCGATATTTAGGCCTCATTGAGGTCCTATGTGAATAAATTAATCCGATCTTATTGAGATCGAGGTTGTGAGCTGATCTTATGAAGATAGAGGCCAACATTTAGGTCTTATTGAGGTCCTATGTGAATAACTTGATCCGATCTTATTGAGGTCAAGGTCGTGAACTGATCGTATTGAGATCGAGGTTGACATTTAAACCTTGTTGAGGTCCGGTGTGCATAAATTTGAATTTTCTAAAATGCATAAATTTGAATTTTCTAAAATACACACACATATATCTCTCTCTTTTGTTTTAAAATCAGCTTTCTATTTTTCTTTTGAAGCTGGATGCCTTGTTTTTCTGAAACCGGAACTCTTCTTCTTCTTCTCTCTCCTTTTTTTAATGCCAGGCTCATGGTTACTTTTATTTTTGATGTGGAGTCAATATCGTGCTGCTTCTTCACATTATAGAATCAATAGCTATTCGGGCTTGCGAACAACACTGGTAAATTGTCTCAAGCTCCATCTTCTTGTTACGTTCTTGCATTTGTGAGCATAAATTTTGCTGAATTTTCTGGGATTGTTCTGCCTTGTTTTGTGCTGTATGCGGCTATTGATGAATAAAGTAATGTAGTGTTGAATTGGAGGTTGCTGTCATTTTGCTATGTATTGTGTGTTGGAATTGAATGGAAAGTTGGGGGTTTTAAATGTGTTGGCTGGGCACCAATGGAATTTAGCAGCGACAATGATTCTCTCTGTAGTGATTCGCAAAATGTGGGTAGAGATTTGTTAGATGGGTTGAGTTATGTCAAATTGGGAATAAATGATAATGAAGAAATTAGAGGAGACCATAAAGTAGAGTTAGATTATAATGCAGCAAGAAATGATCCTGAGAGAACAAAACAAAAAGTGAAATACATGAGCAGGCTAGTAGCGCACAGAAAGCTCACCAAGAGGCTCCGTTGTAACCGAATCCAGCTACTATTTGATAAGCAAAGAATTTCGGGGGACTGTGGCGGCTTAAAATTCCACTAAGTTTTGTTCTGAAAAATTGAACGTGAAGAACGAAGATGACAAACAAGCCAAAGCCAAAGAGAGTAATTCCAAATGACAAAAGCATGTGTTTTCAATTTTAATTCCTTTTAAGTCACGTGCCCTGCACTTTTCTTTATTGTCTTATTTCTTTATTTATTTCATTTTTATATCAATTTTTTCTTTTTCTATTATTCATACCAAATTTTTATTAACTTTTAAGCCTATCAGCTCGGCGTTATCTCCGTTCAGCTCCATACTCTTTCTGTTCAGCCAGAGGTCATTTTCTCCTCTCTTTGCTAGTTAAGTTTCCAAGACCGATCATATCTTCTTAATATTGAAAATTAGGGGATTGGCATCAGATTTGCAAAAATTTTTCTATTTTTAAACAATTAATTTCCAACACTGGTAATAGTTTCCTAATATTGAAAACGAGAAGATTGTTGTTTAGCTAAGATTTTGCTGATGTATGAGCTGAAACCTATATGTACTGCCTGAAAACTATACGGGTGACCTGGTCAATACATACGACCTCAAGCATATGTTGGCGACCCAATCCATGCGTATGACCTGGAACCTATGCTGGCGATCTACTCTATAAGTACAAAAGCCCACATTGGTGACTTGGCCTAAAAGTACAACTTGAAGCCTATATTGGCAACCTGTATTATTGGTACAACCTAAAATACATCGACCTAGGAATCTATTTGAAGAACGTGGCTTATTTTTTAGGGGAGTTGTGTGCCACTACCTTTTCAACCACTCTCAATTGATAAATAACCAATAGTAACTACTAATAAGTGTGCTGAACTTGTTGCAACCACTCACAACCAGAGGCCCATTTAAATTGAAGAGAGCATTAGATGAAGGGATTGCCAAAATTAACTAAAAACTCTACAAGTTACCAATCTTAAAACTTTTCTACTTTCAACAGGATCTACAATATTACCATAAGAAAATTCCATGATTTTAACAGATTTCCAGTTCCTCCTTTTCATTTTCTTTTCCTTATACACAAAGCATCTGATTTAAGCATTTTTAAAATGCTTAGTTGTGATATGCGCATGTGCTCATATTTGATGGCTTTAAACGACATGGCAATACTGTCATACATTCAGTATGTGCTTCCATCTGACATGTCGTCTTAGATAGGTTCTAATGACTGACACTGTCGGTTTGTGTTGCGAACGAATTCTGGTTCACTCTTAACAACTTCAATGAATTTTATCACTGCTAAAGAACTCGACGATCTTCATTGTAACAAAAAAAAAAATATTGCATTATTAGAATGATTATAAGTTCACGACGAGTTTCATCATTAACTGCCGAAACACACCAAGAATCCAAGTACATTTAACACAAGGCAGCTTTGATAACACATTACAAAGAGTTGAATCTATTCTAGCACATATACTGCAACGACATGGGATGAAGGACTCTTCCACCATTCAACCTGAAATGAGAAACTGAAAGAAACAAGATGAGCGTTTGTTTCACAATCTGAAAGCCGATTCAAAATAATAGTAATAATATGTTATAGACCTTACCATTAGTTATAACTTCACTGCCTCGAGCATCTTCCTCCTCGTCCTTGAGCCTCATTCCCCGCATACCGTATGTCTTTAGAATCTCGTCTGCCTTCCCAGAGATCTCGTTGGTGTCATGACTTTGTAGATTTTCAATCTTTTCGAATCCGCCAGCCTCCTCAACCAACTGGGCATATTGATTAACTTCTCCGGTGGTAGCACCCATATTCTTTTCAGCTTCTCCGACCTTCAAAATGTTCTCTAATGCTTTTAGGCAAACAGTGACGATCTCTGGATCAGGGCATAGAGAGAGATCACACAATGGGTTTACACACCCCTCTCTCACAAGGTGCTTGATTTGGTCATGAGTACCACCCGAGGTGACATTTAAAATTGCCCAAGCGGCCTCCTTCTTTATGTACAATTCAGCGGTTTGAAGCAGATTGACAAGGGTACCAATTAGGCCAGCATCAATCACCGCCTGAATCTGTTCCCTGTTTCCAGCTGTGATATTTGAAATAGTCCAGCTGGCTTCCTTCTTGATGTTCTCTCCATGATTTTGGATCAACAGGCCCAAAAGGGACGGCAGTGCACGACAGTTAATTATACACTGAGTCTGGAAATCGTCCCCCGTCACAATATTTCCAATAGCCTGCAGGGCAGCAGTGAGCACTGAGGGTGATGGATGATTCAGGAGCTCAACAAGTCGTGGACAGACACCTGCCTCGATCACAGCTTGAATTTTGTCATTCGTACCATCAGCAAGATAGGAGAGTGCCCAGCAGGCATCAGCCAAGACCTCTTTGTCATTTGAATGAACAAGCTGTGCAAGCGCCGGAAGAGCTGGCCTCACCTGATCAAAAGGTGGCTCTGGCTTGCCCCTGCAGAAATTAGACAATGTCCATGTGGCATTTCTTAACATTGAAAGCCTAGCATGCTCATTTAGCTGTACCAGCAATGGAATCAAGGCTCCTTCACCAAGCACAAGATCACGACATCTAGGTGAGTCACCAGCAACATTTCCCAATGCCCAAACAGCCTGCTCACGGACATCATCACTTGGAGAATCAAGGAGCTTCACAAAAATTGGAACAGCACCGTGGTCAATCACCACATTAGTGTGCTCCGAAGTTCCAGAAGCAATGTTTGTGAGGGCCCAAGCAGCCGCATACTGAAGTTGCGGATAGTCTTCCCTCATAAGAAACTCAACAAAGCGCGGGACAACGCCAGATTGTATGACTTCCTCAATTGGTGGACTCCTCGAAATCGAAAGCAGTTTTTTGAACTGAATAGCTGCTTCCAGCTGCAAGCTGTTGTCATCTGACCAAACCCCAGCAACCATCACGGTCAAAATTTCCAACTTAGTTTGGAGATTGAGACTGGGTGCAGGAGCAGAAGAAGGAAATTGCTGGGATTGAGGAACTTCACGTCGCTTCTTGAGGAAGCTTTCCTTTTTAAGATTTGCGTGTTGTATGGTTGTATTAAGGTCGTCCTTCCAAGCCCAACATTCTTCATCCCACATCTTTAGCTGCACTTTGTGTAACATGGGTGCGCTTAATTCTCCTCTAGAGAAAATCTTCATATTGCGACAATCATCCACGACTAGTATATCCATAGAGGGGAATTTGAAGGCACAATTGCCTGAGCAGAAGCTTGTCAGACGTTTTAAATAAGAAAGCGTCAACTTCTTTAATTCGTTGAAAACAATAATCTCATCTTTTGCTGCATCATCATCCTCTGCCACAATTTCTGTTATCATATTGCATCCACTTATTTTCATTTCTCTGAGTCGCACCAGAGTCTTTGCCGTTGAGGATGTTAATACATTTTTCAATCCTCTGCAATACGATACCACCAAAGTTGTTAGATTTTGAAAGGATGAGGAAGATGGAGCTAGATTAATCAAATGGCTGCACTCGGATATATTGAGCTGTTCCAAATTATCCATAATGGCAGATCCTTGTTTCAAGAAGTGCTTGAGATCAAAACACTTGTTTAGTTCTCTTATGATTACCTCCATCCCATTTTCAACCTTTTCTTTTGCCTCCCAAGCATAACGTCCTCCTCCTATACACAGAACTTTCATGGTGTGAAATCGCTGTAGGAAATCATCAAGTGAGAAAATAGCAGTCGACTCATCACCAAACTCGGCTTCAAGACATTTAAGTTTGCAAATCAAGGCTTCTGGAAATAGACTATTGTTTGTTGCTATGTGCTTCGCATCAGCTCTCAATTCTTCCAAGTTGGGGAATAACTGGGTGATATAATCATAACCAAAACGAAAAAAAAAAAATTGCAAGATGCACGGATTAGTTGATATATTTATTTTAAAGAAATTTAACACAATAGAAGAGAATAAATTTGAATTAATTACCACTAGCCAATACAAAATATTTATCCAATAAATTTTAGCCTTCTAGAAAATGAAAAATCAACTAAGTCATGATGGCAATGGCAATGTAACTTTATGCTCTATAAGAATTGAAAAATTAATTATAAAATTCTTATGCGTACCTTTTCGATCAAGTCACTACTAGTTCTTTTATGTCTCGCCATGAATTCAGGGCATCTAGATATCCATAACTTTTTCAATGACGGAAATTTAATAATTTGTACATCTCCTGTGCAGAAGCTCATGAGTCTTTTAAGATCATACATCTTTAAATATTGTAACTGCGGAAACATTACAATATTATCATTCCTTGTTTCTTGGTCCACGATTATTATTTCTTCCAAGACAGGGCATCCCAATATCTCTAGGTCTTGGAGTCGAACAAAGATGTTATTGCTAACTCTAGAAGACGAAAATAGACATCTTAAATTCGTACACCTGTATAAGGTCAAGTGCATTAAATTCTGAACACCACAAGATATGGCTGAAACTTGGTTTTGCCAAATCCTCTCAACATTTATTGAACGCAACTCCAAGTTCTCCAACTTTGGTAACGCAACCTACTCGATCAAAAAAATTAGCTTCTTGTTAATTACAAGTAATAATCATTTCTACAGACGGACAAATCAACAAAATTGTTAATCTCTTTCGCTTGTTATAGTTCTCCAGAGTCTTTCACACAAACAAGCACTATTCAAGTTTTTTCAAATTATTCGTTGCTAATTTTACATGTATTCTAAAGACACATTAAATAAAAATGACAAGTGATAGACTTGAATCAATTTATTAGTCAAAAAATGACAAGTTTTCAAATTATTATTTATTCTCGCATATCTGCTAACAAACACGAATAAAAAAGAACAAAAATACAAAAGTCATAGAGAATTAATAAGACTATTGGGTTAATATTAATAATAACTAACCTTCTCAATGAATAGTGCATTGGAAATATTGACATTGCCCTCCAAATTGATTTCGTTTGACTGAATATCATTTGACGATTCCTCTTGTCTCTGTTGACATTGAAGGTGTCGTGAGTTTAGAGTATAAACTTAATTGTGAGCGTAATGGGCATTAGTACAGCTTAGTTTAGGACTAGATCTAAATTTGATATGTAAGATTCCATAATCGTGAATTTAACTGGCTTAATTTAAGCAAAAACATGAAAAATTAAACTTGTTACCCATTTGTCTTAGATAAATAGTGAATATTCTCTAAATATGATTGTTGAAAGAGTGTTGAAAATATAAGACGATTAATTTTCACATTTTTCATTTGAATATTGTGAATTTTATTGAAAGTAAGAGAAGAAGAATAATATTACAAGGCATAAAGCACATACAATACAAAGCTATTATGTTAATATTTTACGGTGACGTAACTCCGAAGCTAAAAGATTAAAATATTATTTAAATTGCAAGCATTAAAGATTTTTACCAAATTGGTTACTTTGAAAATGAGTACAAATACGATATTTGATGACTTTTCAAAATTAACTTTGATACACTAGTAGAAGTTTCTAGTTTTAGTATACGTACAAATTAACAAAATGAATTTCATAATAACTATAATTCGCTAAATTGATCGTACCTTGGACTCCGGCGGATTGAGGGCGTCGTGGCTACCTTCGATCCAGAGATGCTTGAGTTGTGACGAACCCACTTTGGCTAATTCGTTAACAAAATTATGGACGTCTTGCTCCTGCAATCCATATAATCCCAGGTGTTCAATTCCCTGCAGTTGCACGATCAGTCCATCCTTCAAGCAAATCTTCGTATTCAGCTCGATTCTGAAATCTCTGCTGCAAATATTGTACTTCCAATTCCAGGATTCTCCAATGAGTATTCTGTATCTTCCCAGCTTCTCAAAGAACAAGCCTCTCGGGAGACTGTTGACATCTTTTATTTGTAATTGTAAAGAGGTCAAATGCTTCAACTCATCAAGGCTAGCATTCTTGACCCCGTCCACCTCCACATCCCATTTATCAAAGCTATTATCACCTATATTTAGTTCTTCTAAATGGGATAAATTTGACAATATATTTGGCGGAATAACTTTGAGTTTTCTACAATCTCTCAAATCAAGCAACTTCAGACAAGTCAATTGACTTAATTCTACAGGCAACTGCTTAATATCACTACCTCTTAAGCAAAGGATTTCTAGTTTCTTCAACTCTCCTGTAACACTTATATCTAGCAATTTGCAATAACACAAACTCAATGTTCTAAGGTTTGAGAGGAGACTAAGTGATGAAGGCAGTGACAGTAGATTCATGTAAGTCAAGATTATGACTCTAACCTGTACCATCCTCTCGAAAAAGTTGTTTGGAATTGTTAATGATGAAGATTCCTCATGATCAGCGCGTACAGAAAAAAGTTTTAGCTGAGGACATTCCAGTAGTACTCGATCAGGAACCACATTAGTCTTGATATCACATAAGACGATTGAAGTGTAAAGTCTTACTGCATTTTCGTCCGACCATTCCATGCAACCATCAAACAGCTCACCTGTAGCCGTAAACACATTTTTTTCTGAAGATGCAATTGATATTGCAACATCGCGAATAACATCGTGCATAGAAAGGCCTTCGTCTAGCAACATACAAGAAGCTTTGAGTTTGTAGACCAACGTATTTACTCGATCTCCTGCTTCTTCCAACTTACTGATACCTTGAAATAAACCCAATCCCACACCGTAACTTAACAATTCATCAATGGATTCCACATAAGCATATCCTATTAGCAAAAAGAGGTTCTTGAGCTCCTCCCCTTCTAATTTGTTGTAACTCAATTCTATAGCTTTATATGCTGCTGGCTGTATATCTTTGAAGTTCGTTGAGGATGGCCTTCTTAGTTGTTTCAACGCATCCTTCCATTCGAATATACTCGTGCTCCTTAATGCCCTTGCTACCGTCACAATGGAAACAGGCAAACCTGCACATTCCTTCGCCACATCCCTTGCTACGCATTTCAATTCGCTACCTTCAACATAAACGCCGGCCATCTTCTTGAATAGACTCCAAGCTTCTTCTTCTTCTAAAGCACCAACTAAGAAATTTTGTTGAGAATCCATCTTCCTTGACAACACATCTAGACTTCTTGCCGTCAACAGCACTTTACATCCCTTATGATCATCTCCGTGAGGAATTCCTACAGCCTGCAAATCAAGATATTCCCAAATATTATCTAAGATGACAAGGATCCTCTTCTCTTTCTTTAGCCGGCTAAAAAGACTCCTTGCCCTTCCAGATTCGCTCTCCTCACGAAATGTTAGACCTAATTTATCTGCGATTTCTCCTTGAATCTTTCTTATGTCTGGGCTCTGGGACACCTCGGAAAAAACCACAAGATTAAAGAGCTTGTCATTTTTGGCTTTTCTTGCAACTTCTTTCGCCAGCATCGTCTTTCCAATGCCGCCCATTCCACAAATCCCGAGCATGTTGATATCGGGATTTCTCAATGCACCAAGTATATTATTCAGAGTGGACATTCTTGATTCAAAGGCCTCGTAGTCTTTGTTAGACATAAGCAGTGTATCCTCAGGAATGATACTGTGGGAAATTCTTTCAATTCTCCCATCTTCCCGGAGCTTGACTATAGTATCCAGCTGCCTTACTGCTTCCTTGCTTAGTCGATGGCGGATCTTCAAATTAGGACAAAAGCCCTTGAAACTATGCTTACTGGCCGTAGCTTCATCGCCTACAAATTTCTTTGCTTCAACAATGGCCTTGTTAGCACCTGCAAGCCAATTCTGAACGTTCTTTTCAATCTCTTCCCCTTTGCTTTCAGCCTCATCAACCGCATGCTGCATACTCACGATCTCACCCTCCAGTTTCCCAACTTCAGTCTTGAGATTCTCAAATTTGCTAGTGTAGTCGCGCACATAACTAAATTGGCGTACCGTTGAAGGAGCCAAGCACTTTGCAACTTCTATAACAACAGAAACTATGATTTCCAACATCTTTAATCCTTTTCGCTCACTCTTCCCTCCCCCCCCTCCCCCCTTTTAAAATTGGGAAACAGAACAGAGACCAGAACTGATGCACTGAACAATTGATTAGTTAGGAAGCAAACTGACACTGAGAGATTAAACGCAAGTGAAGTGACTACAGCAATCTGGGGCAGGGTAGATACAGAACAGAACAAAAAAACAAGAGTGGATACAGAACAGAACAAATATGGGGAGGAGCGCAATTCTAAATAACAAGATTGGAGATAAAAGAATGCCAAGTGTCGTTGAGATTATAAGATTGAAAATTCAAAAGAGTTTATGGCAAAACCCCAGAAACCCACAGAAGCTCAAAACTTTAAGAGAAAATAAGGCATATTAGCAAACAAATTCAGCAAGTTTATCAATTTAGTTATTTAATTCATGTAATAAAATATTAAAATGTACAAGGAAGCATCATGGCCTGCTAAAAGTTTGAGGTACATTCCTTCCCTCCAATTAACGAAAATTAGGAATAATGCTGATTCAACCATGTATAATATAAATTAATTAAAGTTAATATTCGTAAATATGCTTTGATTAAAGTTGTTGTGTGAATATACATATAATAATTGTTGGTAAAGTTTCTGAAATGTGAATCTTTTAAATGTCCATTTCTTCCCTATTAGGAAACGTTAACATGGGAGATGAAGTTATGCTACTATAACAGTTTTTGAGCATTTTCACCAAATTCTTGATAAGTTTATCATCTTGTTTATGTATTTCATTTCCTAAATATGAAAAGCTACAAAGGAAGAATAATGGTTTGCTAAAACTTCACGGAATGACATTCATCTCCGATCATTCAAGAAAATCAATGAATGCTGATTCCATCATGTAGAATTTAATGTTAATTAAAGATAAATTTCAGAAGTGCAATCTTTTAAATGTCCATTTCTTCACTCCGAGGAAAAGTTAACTTGGAAGATGAAGCGTGGCTAATATGCTATAACGGTGCTTGTATTGTGGCCAATTTCTTGCGAGCATTTCTTAGTCAAAGTTTCATATAAAACTATAATATTTATACGCAGGGGAGGATATGGCTTGGTTTGGAACCAATTAATCTGGGAGGAAGGATGATGTTTGGTATCATATACGTTGAAGTTCTAGTGCATAATGACATTTATGTCAGTTAAGTGTTAGTTAAGGCGTTAAGGCAAAGTCTAAGTTAACTACAGCAGTTGCAACTGAGCATGAACAGTGACCAAACATAGTTACTGTTTATGCTACAGTACATTTGTTGTAAGTTACAGCAGTTGTAACATAGAGGGATCCTTATATTAATTGCAACTTCAATAAACTTTACTTAAATACTCCGTCTCTTTTTACTCAATAGTGATATTCTCACCGCATTTAGCACTACACTTAGAACCGAACGGTGCATTTTGAGCTAAATATAAATTGTCCATGCGTACCACACACAACACATGCTCCACACTCGCTGCTGACACAACACACGCTGCTCACAGAAATTGACTTGCAGCTTGAATCGCCACAAGCCGATTCTCTCTCTCTCTCCCCCTCGTCGATTGCATCTCCCAAATCGCTAAAAGGCATCTTTATTTGGCCGAATAAGCAAAGATCAAGCTGTTAGTATGCAACACATCATGTGCCAGGTTGAGTTAAGTGTTAACCTTAAATCATTGTTCAAGGGCGCTGCATTTAGCAAAGGAATCCAAGAAATATAAAAAATCTTTATATTAATTGCTTCACTGGTTCAAGAGCACTCTTCTTTTACTTCACTCAAAATCAATCTAAATGCAATTATTAATCAATCTGAACTCATTTGTCAGTACAAATAAATTACAATTGCAAAACTTGACTACAGATACAATCACCACGAATTAACGCAATTCCAGCTGAATCTTCAAAAATTCAAGCCATAAATTTTCCAAATTTCTGAGGTAATTAAAGTAATTTTAATATCGAAATAATACCAATTTTCAGCCAAAAAATTTAAAAAAGTTCTAAAATTTTCAATAATTTAATTTTCCATTAGAAGATTGCATGACTGATATATGATTGTGAAAAACCATCATGAATTCATGTCGGAAAAAATTCTGTCATAAATTAATAGCAGTGATATAGATGATAGATAAATTGCCTGTCATGCACCTCTTTTTATGACAGTTAATCACTATCATCTATTATCTGTTTTCTTATAGTCTGCTGTTGTAAGTAACATCATATATTAGAAATCAATCCAAGATCTTGGACTTTCTTAAAGTCTAAAAAAGATGTTATGTCATATGGTGTAATTATGAGGCGTAATAGTTTTTCCAAACTTTAAAAAAGTCCAAAATCCTGGATCAGATGAGTACTCCATCATATATACTCCAATAAATTCTTATCAACACATCTTTTTTATTTCGAGTCTATCTCGAAAGGATTAAATAAATTAAATGCAAAATAATATAACATCTAGTAATTTTTTTTTTGTTTTTAGTTCATGCTTCTAATAATGTTCGAAATTAATAGGTGAAAGAAGTATATTATTTTTTAAATAAATTTTTAATTACAATATTCTAAATCATAATTTATATAAAAAAAAACCGCTGGAAAGAAATTATTATTTTTTAAATATATATATATATAATCTGTATCATTTGAAAAAAATTGCATGATTACAATGATTATGAGCTCATTTAATGGCTAGTTTCATCATTATGACAACAGAAACACTCCAGATATCCTATACATTAACATAAGGCACGCACAAGCAAGCATGATTATTGATTCGCACATGCATCTTTAATTAATTAACTAAAATATGGTACTTGAAAAGTCTTTGCGGGTGCCTACAAATTGAAATTTGGTTCCACCATTCAACACTACTAAAATAACGCAAATCTATGGTAGATTTTTTTATGATAGATACCATTGCGTTACCAATTTATCATATTGAAGCATGACATTTTTATGACATATAAATATATATCAAGAGTTTATAACATATTTATGACTTATAACTTAATGATATAAGTAGATGATAGATAAAAGTGATGCTTGAATTTACTTTTATTAACATATTAAAACGACAAATATTTTACAATGCAATTCAACGTCGTTTGATGAGCATGATAGATATCTATCATGAATTTAAATGGTGCGGTTTTTATAAGCTGGTTATTTTATTTTTAAAAGTCTAAGATAATTTTATTACAAAAAAGCCATAATAAAAAACGATGTTGAATTAATTTAAACGACATCGTTTGTAAAACCCTGGCCTAAGGTTTTTAACGCAACAAATTTTTGCTACAAGTGTAAATGGATCTCTTCACTACACCCTCTCTCTCTGAAACCTCCCACTCAACCCTAGGTCAAAATCAAAAACTACCGCTCACTAAAGAAGACAATGAAAATGAATCATTTACCACCAAAATTTAGGAATTAATATTTAATTAAAATAATTAAATAATTTTAATCTTGTTATTAAATATGTCATATTTATATGACATACAACAGTCATCAATTGGAGATATTTATGACAGATATTAGTTATGCTGGAATATTTTTCATCAAACTAACAATGACATAATTGTCACAAATAATATGTCATGCGTAACATGACACATAAAAACAATCATAATTTTTTCTTGACACCGGAATTAATAACGGTCGCTCAACTGTTATAACATAGGGAAGGTGACGAGTAATAACCGTCATAAAAGGCTTTTTTTCTAGTAGTGCAACCTGAAATCATCAAGTGAAAGAAACAAGATCATGCGTGTTGTTAGATATTGAAAGGCCAATGAAGGTGGCACTAGATTAATCAAATTGCGACACCTCCTTACATGTAGAATGACCAAATTGTTTATATTAGAGGACTCTTGTTTCAAAATATGCTTCAGATCACAAAACTTGTTTGCTTTTCTTATGATTGCCTCCCTGACATTTTCAACCTTTTCTTTTGACAGCCATTCATCATATCCTTCTATTTGGAGAACTTTCATGGTAGGAAACCCCTTGAGGAAATCATCAAGTGATAAAATAGTACTCCACTCATCAATAAACTCCACATCCACATCAGGACATTTTAAGTTTGCAAAGCAAGTCTTCTGAAAATAGACATTTATTAGATCAATCAGAACCAAAAGAACAAAAAATGCAAAATGGGTCAATTGATGTTCTTTCTAACAATTTCATAAAATTAGTATTGTAATTTTTGGAGGAAATTTAACAAAAAAGAAAAGAGTTAGAAGCTACGGCTAGCTAAACAATATATTTATCCAATAACAACAATACACCTAGCATGCAGAAAGTATATGAATAATTAATTATAACTCTCAGTATTTGAGTAGTTAAAAGCGAAATTAAATATTAAAATACACAAAGTAGAGTAATGGTTTTGCTAAAGGTTCAAGGAGTATCATTCCTTTCCGCTCATTGAAGTAAATCCAGGAACAATAATGCTGATTCAACCATGTATAATTTAATGCTAGTTAAAAAACTAAAGCCATCATATTCGTAAATATGGGATTAAAGCTGCTGTGTTGAACATACATATAATAATCAGGGGTAAAGTTTCCCTAACGTGACTCTTTAAATGTCCATTTCTTCCCTCTGAGGAAAAGTTAGCGTGGAAGACGAAGCAGTGCTATAAGCCTATAACAATGTTTAATTTCTTGCGAGCATTTCACCAAATATTCGGCAAGCATAAATTGTCAATCATACTTGCCAAAACAAAACAAATTGACAGACACTCACTTATAGAGAAGCGAATTAGGCCCTGTTTAGTATTCTAGTGTTATAACTTTTAAGGTACAGTTACGGTAAAAAAAAAAAAAGTTATAACTATAAAATAATAGTTAAAAGTATGTAGTAAATATAATTTTTAAATAATAATTTTGATAAAATTAATAAACATATAATGAATTTTTTATTATACAAGTATAAAATTAAATCAACTTAGTTATCCAACCTCAATTCAGTTTAATATTTGTAAAAATCATAATTAGCCACCAAAAAAAAAAAAAGTTCGTGCATATATATAGTCAAATTAATGATAAGAGTCCAAATACAAAATATGTTATTGCGTTTGTTTTGTCATATATTGGTATGAAAGTATAGACAATCGCTATGCCAATAAGAAAAAAGTAATGATAAAAACTACAAAACAAAAGAAAATTACATGATAAGACAAACTGTTTTGGGTCTCGTATAAAGAAACTAAGAGAGGATCTTTGTCCCATGAATAAGCACAAGATGGATCAAACAGATACTTTTGGTAAGGTCCGGGAAAGAGCTGCAAAACTACGTCAGAATACTTTCCCGCCCCCTTGTAACGAACTTAACTGACCGTTGGCTTGGTCAGAATACGTGATGCACGTAATGCAAGCACGTGAGGACCCAAATGAGGAATTCCAAAAGTTGGACACTCCAAAACGCAGCGTTTTGGTTCTGGTCTTGAATATCGATTCATCAACAGCATATATCATTCCTACTCGAGGTAAAAAAAAAAAAAAACAACACCATAAACTATATCTTTTCGATTCATTATATCATAAGAACACAATGATTTACAATATCAAATATAACACTAAAACAATGAAATTGTTGCAGTTTGACAAAATAAAAAATTGTTCAAATTAAACAAACTGAAAATACATTTCAATGAATATCTCTTGATTAATTAGTAAATTAACGAATATGTGCCGTTGTTTTAAGACTGCTGTTGTGTGGTTTTATTGAGGTCACACTCCCAAGTCCAATGTCCTCTATCAAACCGGTTCAGTGTTACTTTGTGCAATTTGGGTGTGCTCAATTATCCTCCCCGGAAAATCTTCACACTGGGGCAACCATTCATCACTAATCTTTCCCAAGATGGGGATTGAAGGCACAGTTGCCGCAGCAGAAGCTTGTCAGACTTTTTTAAGTCTAAAATAGGAGTTATACATCTAAAAGCTAAAAGCACAGAAGCAGAACAACTAATAACACAGAAACAGAACCCCAGAGACAAGAAGTGGAGCACTGAACAATTGACTAGCAAACTGCCACTGAGACATTAAACACAAGTGAAGTGACTACAACAATCTGGAGTAGAAAAAGGTAAATAAAATTACAAGACTGGGTACAGAACAGGACAAAACAGAGACAACAACAGGAGAATTAGATAGAGAGCAGAGCAATTCTAAACAACAAGACTGGAGATCAAAGGATTTAAACAAGGGAAGGACCTTGTTGATTGCAATGAATGGATGATGCTAAACGATGATGGTTTTTGCCGGTAGTGTTAAGAATGACATTCCACAAATTCAACAAGTCAAGAAAGGAAAAAAGTTGAAAAAGTCCCTTTTTTTTTTCTGATCTGTTGTGCTATAATTGCATGTGTCTAGGTGCTGGAGCTGCTGAAAGCTTCTGATCACAGAAGCTGAAAACATATATTTCAATTTTTGAATCAATCGTGTTAGAATTTGAAAACGAGAAAACATAACCGGAAGTTGATTATTCCAAATCTTTTCAACATTATTTTTGTACAGCTCCAAGTTGGGTAAGAGAAGCAGAAAATAAAGCGGATAAATTGATTCTTTTGAAAGTGCTCTACACAATGTTGCATGGGGAGTAGCAAGTGCCAACTCTGTTCGGTCAAGTGATCAACACAGCTGTACGAATTACGGATCAGTGAAACCCAAAGTTTTTTTTTGGAAAAATAAATATTTTATAATAGTTAATAAAAGAATAAATTTTTAATTTTTATAGTAGCCTTTTAGATATGGCCTCATTCATTAATCGGCTCATTTAAAATAAAAAATTAATTTATTTAAAAAATAAAAATAAAAATAAAAACATGAGATTAATAACCGAACCTAGATTCAGCCCGTTTTAGGCTAAAAATTTCAACAGGTCCATCGCTCCCTCCAACTACCAGGCTAGGCTTTCAATTCATTTGCTGCTGATATACAAACAGAGTATAGCTTTTAACACTCTTTAAAATCCTAGTAACAGCCCCTTTGAATTTCATTTCTTAAAATATTTCAATTTTTATTTATAAAATAAAAATCAATATAAATAAAATTAACCATCTTCACACAAAATTTCACCCTAAAAAGTTATCTCTGTAAAGTTTTATTATAAAATACATATAAATACTAAAATTTTTAATTTTAATTTTATTATTTTATTTATATCTCCATAACTCAAAACTCTAACAATTTTTTTAAAAAAGTATTTTTCAGTTAAAAATAAAAATAAAAATAAAAATTATGAAATAGGGTGGGTGTAAAAAATTTTTTTGAAGAAATTTTACTTAGATGTTTAATTAAATTTCCACTCAAAATAAAAAATGAATTAATTGCCTTTAGTTATTTAAATAATTTCAATAATAAAGGGGTTTTATGAGGAATTTTGAGAGGTGTAGAAAGGCATACTTATACATGTGTTGAGCTTTTGACACCCATCAAAATTCCTTATAAAACCCCTCTCTCGACGATACCCCATAAAAAATATTAATAAATTATAATAAATATAATCACACAAATATAATTCCAAAACTACCCTCCATGTATATTTCTCAACTCATTCTTTTCTTTCTAATAAACTCGCGTGGCTAGGATCTGTACTTCTACCTTTTACCCATAGGATGATTAGTTTAATAAGATCAGAAAACACAAACCTAGAAAAATGTAATTTTCATTCAGGTTAAAATTGTAAACTTTATAGAGTATTTTATTTAGGGATGGCAATGGTACCAACAAACCTACAAACTCATCCAAACCCACCTGCCGAAAGCTGCCCACTGTGGGTAATTTTGTGAGTTGTGGTTGGGTTTAGTATTATAAATTAAAACTCGTACTAAGTTGCGAGTGGGTTTGGTATTAGCTAAATATTTGATAGATACCTGCATGGATATCCAGTGATCCACAAATTTTTTAAATAATTTTAATTGAACTATATATATATATATATATAAAGTAAATAATGTCAATTGCGAACGTATGTGCAAGTTACAGTGTGCCTAATTCGTAATAGGCTTTAATTTAATGCATGGATTACTATATACTAATTATAAGTTTATATGGACTATTATTCTTTAACTTAATGCATGGATTATTTCATTATTATAATTTCATTCTTCGGATTAGTATTTAAAACGTATTATTCTGTGGAAAATATTAACCTTACTTATTATTATAGGGACCGTGTTGGAGGGTTGCTAATTGTGGTGAATGAAATGAAGATCTTCTCTTGGAGATTGTGTTGAATGATAAAATGAAATGATAATTGTTATTTTTAGATACCAGTTTGTGGCTTTTTCTATGGATTTGTCTATTTTATACTTAAAATTGAGGATTTGTGTTGGGTTGATATTGAAATTTTAATTTTCCATTTACCCTAGTTAAATTTAGAATCAAGTATGTTATGTGCAATTTTATATTATTATTATAAATTTACATATTGAACATTTATTATTTTAAATGTGGAAACCCACAAAAAATCTACAAAAAAATCGGCAAAAAACCCAACCCGCAGTGGATGGGTTTTCCTAAGAAGATTAAAACTTGCAGCAGATTACAGGTGGATTCGATAATTTAAATTTTGTGTGGGTTTGGGTTTGGTAATGGCAAACCGTTGCAGGTAGTGCCCATTGCCATCGTGGTGCCCATTTCCATCGTTAATTTTATCGAGATTTTTTAGGGTGTAAAAAGCTCCCATTATATATAGTTAGGATGCCACTAATAGACCAAATAATACAGTTTTCAATTTATTGAAATCAGTTTTTTTTTTTATTAGTGGCATCCTCACTAGAGAAGCATTTTTGGTGTGTGTGTATCTATTTATATATATAACCATTCTCAGGGACGGACACCTTTATTTATTTTTTTTAATGCAAAGCTATTAAACGGTGTGGCTTAATAGATTTAAGTTTTAATACCTATATAAAGCTCTGCAGTTTAATAGTGCATTTGCACTGACTCTATTAAACTGCATTGCTTAAAAACTTATCCGTATAAAAAAAAAATAAGGGTGCTTGTACAAGAGAATGATTATATATATAGTCATTCTCTCATGCGAGTACCATTATTTTTTTTTCAAGTGAACACACAATTAAACCATGTGATTTAATAGCATTAGTGCATACACATTATTAGACCGCTTGGCTTTATATTGAATTGAACATTGACGCATAATGTAATGAATAGACCATGACGGTGTTTTCTCACATATTTGTACTTTCTAGTTTCTGGCTTTAATTGAATTGTAAACTGTTGGTTTCAAAAAATGACTAATAAAAACAATTCTTTTGTAAGTAACATCATATATGAGAAATTATCTAGTTCAAGATCTTAAACTTTCTTCAAATCCGAAAATGCTGTTACTTCATATGGTGTATCAGTGTGGTGTAACAACTTTCTCAAACTTTAAGAAAGTCCAAAATCTTATACTAGATGAGCACTCCATCATATATGCTCCAATAAATTCTTATCAACAAATCTTTTTTATTTCGTGTCTGTATCATAACGATTATATTTAATTAATGTAAAATAATATGACATATAATAATTTTTTTTTTAATTTTTAGTTCATGCTTATAATAATGTTCGCATTTATTAGGTGAAAGAAATATATTAGTTTTTGAATATTAATTTTTAATTCTTATATTCTAAACCATAATCTATATAAAAAAATCGGTGGAAAGAAATTAATCTTTTTCCTTTTTTTTTAAATAATGTAATGGGTATCATTCATGTACTAATAATGTTCGAATGCTACTTCAATGAATTTTACTACTAAAATACTAAATTATCTTCATGAACAGAATGATTATAAGCTCATTAATGGCACGCACACAAAGCGTGATTATTGATTCACACATGCATCTTTAATTAATCAACTGAAAAATGTTATAAAAGTCTTTGGGGGTGCTTACAATTGAAATTTTGTAACACGATTAATGCTAAGAAATGAATCTGGCCACCGTATATCCTGCGACGACATGGATAATGGACGGTTCCACCAATCAACCTGAAATCGTCAAGTGCAAGAAACAAGATCATGAGCGTTGTGTTACAATCTGAAAGCCGATTCGAAGTAATAATAATAATTATTATTAATAGACCTTACCATTAGTTATCACATTACTGCCCAGTGCATCTTCCTCCTCATTCCCTGCATACGGTAAACCTGGCTGAGGACCAACCACACGCCCACACCAGTAGGTCTCGAGAATCTTTACTGATGTCTCATGTATCTCGTTGTTTTCATGACTTTGTAGATTTTCTATCTTTGCCAATCCCTCAGCCTTCTCTACCAACTGGGCATATGGATTAACATCTCCAATGGCAGTACTCATATTCTTTTCAGCTTCCCCAATCTTCAAAATGTTCTCTAATCCTTTTAGGCAACAAGTGACGATCGCTGGATCAGGGCATAGAAAGAGATCACACAATGGTTTTATACACCCCTTGCTCACAAGGTACTTGATTTGCTCATGAGTGCCACCCGAGCTGGCATTCGAAATTGCCCAAGCAGCCTCCTTCTTTATATCCAATTCAGCATTTTGAAGCAGATTGACAAGGGCACCAACTAAGCCAGCATCCATTACTGCCTGAATCTGTACCCTGTTTCCAGCTGTGATATTCGAAATAATCCAGCATACTTCCTTCTTGATGCTCTTCTTATGATTATGGATCAACAGGCCCAAAAGGGACGGCAGTGCACGACAGTTAATTATACACTGAGTCTGGAAATCGTCCCCCGTCACAATATTTCCAATAGCCCGCAGGGCAGCAGTGAGCACTGAGGGTGATGGATGATTCAGGAGCTCAACAAGTCGTGGACAGACACCAGCCTCGATCACAGCTTGAATTTTGTCATTAGTACCATCAGCAAGATAGGAGAGTGCCCAGCAGGCATCAGTCAAGACCTCTTCATCGTTTGAACGAATAAGCTGTGCAAGCACCGGAAGAGCTGGCCTCACCTGATCAAAAGGTGGTTGTGGCTTGCCCCTGCAGAAATTAGACAATGTCCATGTGGCATTTCTTATCATTGAAAGCCTAGCATGCTCATTTAACGCTGCCAGCAATGGAATCAAGGCCCCTTGACTAAGCACAAGATCACGGCATATAGGTGAGTCACCAGCAACATTTCCCAATGCCCAAACAGCCTGCTCACGGACATCGTCACGTGGAGAAGCAAGTAGCTTCACAAATATTGGAACAGCACCGTGGTCAATCACCACCTTAGTATTCTCCGAAGTTCCAGAAGCAATGTTTGTAAGAATCCAAGCGGCCTCAAACTGCAGTTGTGGATAGTCTTCCACCATAAGAAACTCAACAAAGCGCGGGACAACGCCAGATCGTATGACGTCCTCAATTGGTGGGCTCCTCTCAAATGAAAGCAGTTGTCGGAACAGAGTAGTTGCTTCCAGCTGCAAGCTGCTGTCGTCTGACCAAACCCCAGCAACCATCGCGGGCAAAATTTCCTTAGTTTGGAGATTGAGACTTGGGGCAGGAGAAGAACCTAGCTTCTTGAGATATTGGTATTTTATGGTTGTATTAAGGTCGTGCACCCAGATCCAATGTTCTTCATCCCAGACGCTCAGCTTCACTTTGTGTAACATGGGTGTGCTTAATTCTCCTCCAGAGAAAATCTTCACATTGGGACAATCATCCACCAGTAATCTTTCCAAAGATGGGAATTCGAAGGCACAATTGCCAGTGCAGAAGCTTGTCAGATTTTGCATTTTTAAAAGCTTCAACTCCCTCAATTCGCTGAAAGCAATAACCTCATCGTTTGCTGCATCTTCTGCCAGTACTATTTCCGTTAACATAACGCATGATTCTATTGACATTTCTCTGAGTCGCACCAGAGTCTTTGCTATTGAGGACGTTAATAGGTTTTTCAATCCATTGCAATACGATACATCCAAAGTTGCGAGATTCTGCAAGGATGTCGAGGATGGCACTAGATTGAGCAAATGGTGACACGACTTTACATGTAGAATAACCAAGTTGTTCATAATGGATGACTCTTGTTGCAAAATGTGCTTCAGATCACAACAGTTGTTTGCTTCTCTTATGATTACCTCCATCCCATTTTCAACCTTTTCTTTTAACGACCAAGCGTCAGATCCTTCTATTTGGAGAACTTTCACGGTGTGAAGTTTTTGGAGGAAATCATCAAGCGATAAAATAGTAGTCGACTCATCAACGAACTCCACTTGAAGATATTTAAGTTTGCAAAGCAAGTCTTCTGAAAATACACATTTGTTTGTTACTATATGCCTTGCATCAACTATCAATTCTTCCAAATTGGGGAAAACCTGGGTAATCGATCAGAAGATGAAATGCAAGATGGATTAGTTGATGTTCATTATAACCATTTCACAAAATTAGTACCGTACTCTTTGGAGGAATATTTGACAAAATAGAAGATAATTATAAGTTACCACTAGCTTACGCAATATATTTATTTAATAAATTTTAACCTTTTACAAATAATAATTATAATAATGAACCTAACATGCAGAATAATTATAAATGAATGTTATATACTAATCTGTAAGAGAGTTGCGTTGCTGAAAATTTGACTTTTAGTAAGAGACCAAGTGATGAAGGCAATGCCAATATAACTCTAAGCCCTAAAATATAAAATTTGGAAGTTACATACATAAGAATTATAAAATTGATTATAAAATTCTAGTACTTTACCTTTTCTGTCACGATATTAGTAGTTCTTTTAAATCTCACCATGAATTCAGGACACCGAGATATCCATAATTCTTTCAAGGATGGAAATTCAAGAATATCTAAATCTCCTGTGCAGAAGCTTGTGAACTTTTCAAGATCATACATCTTTAGACATTGTAACTGAGGAAACATTACAATAGTATTCTTCCTTTCTTCTTGGTTGTCCATGACTATCAGCTCTTCCAAGACACTACATTTTTCTATCTCAATGCGCTGGAGTCGAACAAAGCTGCTAGCTATAGAAGATGAAAATAGATATCTTAAATTTACACAGTTGCATAGGGTCAAGTGCATTAAATTCTGAATACCACAAGACATGCCTGCAAGTAGGTTTTGCCAAATCCTTTCAACATTTATTGAATGCAACTCCAAGTTCTTCAAATTTGGCAATGCAACCTGCTCGATCAAACAAATTAACTTGCTAATTACAAGTAACAATCATTTCTGTTGATAGACAAATAAATAAAATTACTCTCTCTCTTGTCAAAGTTCTTTTCAGTCTTTCGTACAAACAACCGTTAAGTCATAATATGAATTAATTTATTGGCCAAATTTTTTTTATTTAGTAATTACAACACGTTTAGTATTTGGTAACATGATGATGTTGTTGTTGTTGTTATTATTATTATTATTATTAATTCACTTGTTGCGTCAAGTACCTTTTCTTTTCTCTGAGAATGTATTTGTTACACCCTACAACGCTTTGAAGAAAATTTTGAATAATTGTGAAATATAATTATTAATCACTCTTGCCATATTTGCTGACAAACAAGAACATACCAAACAAAAAAAAGTTTATAGAGAATTATTAAAACCATTGGGTTATTAATAACTGACCTTCTCAATGAAAAGTGCATTAGAAATATTGACATTCTCCTCCAAAATGATTTCATGTGACCGCATCTCATTTGCTAATTCTTCCTGTCTCTGTTGACATTGAAGGCGTCTCAAATTTAGGCAATTGTGAGCACAATTTTAAAGGATAGACACAAGATCTTTAAAACTTAGTACAATAGGTTTAGCATTAGATTCAAATTTGATATTTTGGATTCCATAATTCAGATTTTTTTTAATAAAAAATTAATAGAGTTAATTTAAAAATAAAAATTAAATATGAAAAATTAAACTTCTAACTATGGATTTAAATCTAGAGGTGGCCAACAGGCCTGGCAGGCAGGAAAGCCCATGTGTGCTCGTGGTCGTGCCGTGCCTTATCCTTTTTACTTAGGTCCGGCTCGGCATACATGCCGTGCCCACTTATGCCTTGCCCACATGTGCCGTGCCTAAGAAAAAAAGCCCGCTAAACTTTTTTCTTTTTTTTTTCTAATTCTTTACGAGCGCATGCTAAGTTGTTGTCGTATTTTTTTCAAGCCTATGTACTTTTTTGGTCCATATGCATTTATTCAAATTTAATAAAAATCCAAAATTCAAATTTCAAGTCCATATTCAATAATAATAAGAGAATGTAATATAATTACTAAGTCTGACCCTATAGTATTAGAATTTTTTTTTGAATACTTAATGACAATAATAATAATAAATTTTTCTTAAGGTTCACTTAATTGTTAACTTGGACTTTTATAGAGTCATAGATCAAAGTTCATAATAATATTAATACATATTAGTAAAATCGTGATATTTATAATTTTATTTATTAAAATCATGATATCAATTATTTATTTAATAAATTATAAACATAAATAAATTATAATATATATTTTTTAAACTAAGAATTAAATGAATTTAAAAAACTTATGCTAATAAAATATATTAAATGATTCAATTTCAAGTTATTTGTAAAATCATAAATTTTAAGTTTACTTTGATTAAAAAATGAAATGTGCTTATTGCAGACTTTTTCACGTGTTGTGTTTTAGCCCATCTCTGATCGTGTCATACTTTTAAGGTCCACGTGCCTAAAATTCTAAGCCTAGTCTAGCCCGAGTATGTGCCGTGCCGTGCCACGTACTCCACCAACACGTGCTCGTGCCATGCCGTGCCGTGCCGTGCTGTACGGACACGTGCCGTTTGGCCTTTGGCCATTTCAATTTAAATCAGATAAATAATAAATATTCTCTTAATATTTTTTTTTTAAAAGGCAAGGGAATTGGCAAAGCCTAAATTTATTTTTTTTGCTTCGTTACTTTTTTTAAGATTCAAACTGAGGTGGTTACCTAAACATAGTTGCTTGAAAATTACTCGGCCATGCTCTTTAATATGACATTGTAAGAGTGTTGAGAATATATAAGACTATTAATTTCACATTTTTATATTAATTTTAGATATAAATATATTTTGATTGAGAGAAAAGAGAAGAAGGATATTATAAAGCATGAAGCCCATGCAGTACGAGGGCCATTATGTTATTTTTATGGTGGTCTAAAGCTAAAAGATTAAAATGGTATGATTATGAAGCTAAAAGATCAAAATATTAATTAAATTGCAGACATTAAAGATTTTTGCAAAATTTGTTTACTTTGAAAATGAGTATGATGTAATATTTGATGACTTTTCAAAGTTAGTTAGTAAATACTGTGATGCACTAGAAATTTCTAGCTTTAGTCTAACGCATATTATATATATATATATAGACACACAAACACATACATATATAAAAGATTCATACCCAAAGAACCCTCTCGTATCAATTATTTAAATTAGGAATGATCATACCTTTGACTCTGCCGTATTGAGGGTGAGGTGGGAACCCCTGATGTAGAGATGTTTGAGTTTCGAAGGACCCACTTTGACTAATTCATTAACGAAATAATTGACATCTTGCTCTTGCAAATCAGATAACCAAAGATCTTCAATTCCCTGCAGTTTCAGGATCAGCCCATCCTTCAACCGAATCTTGGAATTCAAATCGATTTTGAATTCTCTACACCAAATGTCGGCGTACTCCCATCCCCAAACACCTCCAATAAGTATTTTGAACCTTTCCAGCTTCTCCAAGAACAAGCCTCTCGGAAGAGTGTTGACATCTTGGATTTGTAATTCCAAAGAGGTCAAATACTTCAACTCATGTAGGCTAGCATTCTTGACCCTTTCCACCTCCACCTCCCATTTGTCAAAGCTTTTATCACCTATATATAGTTCGTCTAAATGGGACAAATTTGATAAAACATTTGCCGGAATAACTTCTAGTTCCCTGCAATCTCTCAGATCAAGCGACCTTAGCAAAGTCAATTCACCTACTTCTACAGGCAACCTCTTAATATCAGAACCTCGTAGGCAAAGAATCTCTAGTTTCTTCAAGTCTCTTATAACAGTTATATCATGCAATTTGCAATTATACAAACTCAGTGTTCGAAGGTTTGACAGGAGACCAAGTGATGAAGGCAGTGAAAGTAGATTCATGTAAGTCAAGTTTATAACTCTGACCTGTATCATCCTCTCGAAAAATTTGTTTGGAATTGTTAACGATGAAGATTCCTTATCAGCACGTACAAAAAGAAGTTCGAGTTGAGGACATTCCACTACTTCAGGAAGCAAATTAGTCTTGACATCATGTAAGACTATTGAAGTGTACAGCTTTATTGCACTTCCGTCTGACCATTCCCTGCAACCACTAACCTGCTCTTCTGTCGCCGAAAAAACATTTTGTTCCGTAGATGCAATTGAGATGGCAACATCGCGAACGACATCGTGCATAGAAAACAACTCTTTCTTCTGGCTGGTATGGTCGAGCAACATACAACAAGCTTTGAGTCTGTGCACCACTGCGTGTGCTCGAGCTCGTGCTACTTGCATCTTATTCACACCTTGAAATAAACCCATTCCCATACCATACATTAACAAATCATCAATGGATGCTATTTCTGTGTATCCAATTAGCAAAAAGATGTTCTTGAGCTCCTCCCCTGCCAATTTGTCGTAACTCAACTTTATGGCTTTATATGCAGTTGGCTGTATATTCATAAAATTCGTTGAGGAAGGCCTTCGTAGCTGTTCCAATGCATCCTTCCAATCAAGCAAACTCTTATTGTCCCTTAATGCCCTTGCTACAGTCACAATGGCAACAGGCAAACCTGCACATTCCTTTGCCACATCCCTTGCTGCCTCTTTCAATTCATTACCTTCAACATAATCACCTGCCATCTTCTTGAACAGACTCCAAGCTTCTTCTTCTTTTAAAAAGCCAACGGAGAAATTTTTTTGAGAATCCATCTTCCTTGACAATGTATCTAGACTTCTTGCCGTCAACAGCACTTTACATCCCCTGTGATCATCTCCATGAGGAATTCCCGCCGCCTTCAAATCGAGATTTTCCCAAATATTATCTAAGATTACGAGGATCCTCTTCTCTTTCTTCAGTCGATCACAAAGTCTTCTTGCTCTACCCGATTCACTCTCCTCATCAAATTTTAGACCCAGTTTATCTGCGATATCTCCTTGAATCTTTCTTATGTCTTGACTCTCAGACACCTCAGAAAAAACCACCTGATCGAAGAGCTTGTCATTCTCTGCTCTTCTAGCAACCTCTTTGGCTAGCGTCGTCTTTCCGATGCCGCCCATTCCATAAATCCCGAGCGTGTTAACATCGCCATTTTTTAGTGCGTCGCTTATTTCATTCAGAATGGACATTCTTGATTCAAAGGCCTCGTAGTCTTTGTTAGGCATAAGCAAGTTATCCTCCGGAATGATACTGTAGGAAATGCTATCAAATCTTCCAGCTTCCCGGAGTTTGACAATAGCCTCCATCAGCCGCACTGCTTCCTTGCTAAGTCGACTGCGGGTCTTCAAATTAGGACACAACCCGTTGAAACAATGCTTATTTGCAGTGGCTTCATCGTTTGTAAATTCATCTGCATCTTCAATGACATTGTTGGCCCTTGCAAGCCAATTCTCAACGTTCTCTTCAATCTCTTCCCCTTTTCTTTCAGCCTCATCAACCTTACGCTGTGTACTCACCCTCTCAGACTTCAGATTCTCAACTTCAGTCTTGAGATTCTGTAAGTTGCTAGTGTACTCACTTTCACGCAAATTGCTAACTTGGCGATATGCAGGAGGAGCCAAGCACTTTACAACTTCTGTAACAATAGCGAGAATGATTTCTGCCATTCTGTTGAAACCTTTTCCTCTCTCTCTCTCCCTCTGTCCCTCTCTATAGAATTTTGGAAAAACAATTGACTCGATAGGAAACAAACAAAGTGATCGCACACAAGTGACTATGAAATAATGGGGCAGAGTTAAAAAAAAAATTACAAAGATCGGATACAGAATAAAACAGAGACAGCTGCAGGACAAGTATGTAGATGGAGAACACAGAACGGAGCGAAATCAAGTAACAAGATTAAAGATTACAACAAACAGAGGACAAGTGTTGTTGAGATTAGAAGATTGAAGATTCAAAAGAGTTGATGGAAAAAGTGGAACAACAAAACAACAATGAACATAATAAACAGAAGCAAAGTGTGTCTCCGACCGAAAAATGGATATAATAGGGAAAGGGTTTGTTGAGTAATGGTTGTGGTCTTCTTCTGCTTTTTACCGTGGCAGGTGACAGAGATTACGGATGAGATTAAAAATTCAAAGGAGTTGATGGCAAAAAGCTGAATAACAAACAAAACAACAAAGAGTGAACACAATAATCAGGAGCAAAATATACTTGAGATCAAAAGGGTATAAATAAGGAAATGATTTTGTTGATTGCAGTAGATGAATGACTGGTATTAAGCGATAATTGTTTGCGAAAAGTTTTAAGAATGATACTCCACAAATTCAGCAAGTCAAGAAAGGAACAAGTGCATGCTATGCCGTAAGGCCTAAGTTCGCTGGCTAATTTAATTTAGAATTGAAGAAAAAGAATGAATAAATGAAGATAAAGGATGAGAAGCTGATAGCTTTAATTATGATCATTTGTTATGCTAGTGATGATAGACGAAGTATAAATGTTGAAATACAGAACATAATATTTGTGATGTCAGTTGGTACCTAAAATCCTAAAAACAAAATTAAATATTAAAATCTACAGAGGAGAATAATAGTTTGCTAAAAGTTCAAGGAGAGAAATTCCTTTCTGCTCATTGAAGAAAATTCAGGAACAATACTGAGGATTCAGCCATGCATAATTTAATGTTACTTAAAGGTAAAGCCATCATATTCGTAAATATGCTTCGATTAAAGCGCTGTTGTGTTGAATATACAAATAACACTCATTGGTGAAGCATTCCAAATGTGAATCTTTAAATGTCCATTGCTTCCCTCTGAGGGAAAGTTAACGTGGAAGATGAAGCAGGCTAATATGCTAAAACCGTGTTTGTATTGTGGGTCGATTTCTTGCAAGCATGCATTTCTTAGTCAAAAAGCTTTGTATATATATCTATAATATTTATACGCGGGGAGGACATGGAAACTCTGTTTGGTCAACTGATCAACACAGCTGCACGAATTGATCAATGAACCATTTATGGTTGATTGTAACCAAATGGAAATAATAAATAAGGTGTATATAGGAATAAGACTATGGCCTTGTTTGGTAAACACTAGCTCTGTAGTTTAGAAGTTAAGTATATTTGATCAACCACCTCTATGATGAAAAACATATAACAAATTTACTATTTTTGTTAAAATTATTACTTAAAAATTAATCTTACTATATATTATTAACTCTTATTTCATAGTTACAGCAGCTACAACTTAATAGTTTTAGTACCTCAATAAACAACTGGACATAAACCAGTAGTGGAGGAGGATGGTCTTCCATGTCTTTGGGGCATTTCATCCAATGCTTGATATGATAAGAATGAAGCAATATTGATGGAATCAAAACAGTTAATCAAATGATTAATTGTCTCATCTTAATTAGTTATTAAGAAAGATTGATTGACTCAATCTTCGATAATCAATCGTTATTCTCAAATCATGTTAGTTGTATCATTTCCTTTTCCATATTTTAAATACTTGTATAAATTGAGTCTTTGTGCTAAAAAATTAATAAGAGTGAAATTTATATTCTTTATATTGTTTTTGAAAAGTTTTCATGAGATGCACCACTCTAACATAAATAACACTGTTGGGTTTCGATTGATCATACACACAAATGGAACCCCCAAGACCAAAAACTTGCACTCAAGGATGAGCACAAGTTGTACAAACTCTAATTCAACAGAAGAAAGCAATCAAACAGATCAATGAAGAACAATCACAACATAAGCATTTTGTTGGTTCACTCACGATGTGATCTATCCAATTCAAGGTTAGAAGATGTATATCACTCTATAGAGAACAAAACTTGAGAAGAAATTAAACCAACCCCAATTTCTCTCACAAGTTGAGTTGGCCCCCCATAAAACAGAATCCATCTCTTTCCCGCCGTCTTTGTATAACGAAATTAACTGACCTTTGACTTGCTTAGTATAAGTGATGCAAACACGTGAGGACCCAAATGACGAATTCCAAATCCTAAAGAGCCTATCAGCCTATGTATTCATTTGTATAATTAATTTGGTTCAAAATGAAAAGTTCATGTTTGTAATCCTAACCACTTTGCCGTTGTTCCTAAGACTACATTTTGATATTTGCCATTATATTGTAAGTTTATACAATTAACAAAATGTCCTGCAAATGAAAAATATTTTGATGGACAATCTTCAGTCAATTGAAAATTAGTTTCTATATCAATTATTTTTAGTAATAACTTACGAACAATATATTTCACTCAATTTAAATTAATAATTCGAATCATTCCAACTTTGAACAGTCTTCATCTAAGTTTCAAACATGTGTTTCGATCTGAATTCCTTTTTGTCAAAGTACATGAAAAAGAAAAAAATGTAAATGAGACTAAAATTAACTTGTGGCGTGGGTCATTCATTTTATGTCTTTTGGCGTTTCACGTTCAATATTTGTGAATGTACATCAACTTAATGAAGCAAAGTGTCTTTGAGATTAGAGGATGCAAAATAAAGCAAAGGGTTTTGCTGATTGAGAGTGACTGCAAAGAATTAATGACTGATATTAAATGATTTACATAATGGAGGAGAGGCAGGAGAAAATTAATTGTTTGCCAATGTTTTAATTAAGAATGACATTCGACAATTTCAACAAGTCAATGAAGGAATAAAATATCCACACTTAATAAGCTTTGTTAAAGTGAAGATACATGACGTACAATTGTCATCTTCTTTAACTTTCTTACTATGGCAGGCAATGAACATCATTCAAGGATGAGAATAAAAGTTAAAAGTGCCCCATTTTATTTTTTAAAGTGCTCTGCTGAAAAGCCAAAGTTCCTTGGCTAAATTTAGATGTGAAGCAAAGAATAATTAAATAAAGGCTAATGCTAAGTTACAGCAGCTGTAACTGTAGCATGAACAGTAACATACATATAGTTAAAGAAAAGGTAAGGCATATTTCGGAAACAACTTCAGCAAGTTTACTAATCTATTTCATTTACTAAATATTAAAAGTTCGAGGAATGACATTCATTTCCGCTCTTTTAAGTAAATCCAGGAATTTGGTTTGCACCGTGGAGAATTTAATGTTAATTAAAGATAAAATTTAAGAAATGCAAATATTTAAATGTCCATTTCTTCACTCTGAGGGAAAGTTATCATGGGAGACGAAGCGATGCTAATAAGCTATAACAGTGTTTGTATTGTGGGTGAATTTCTAGTGAATTTCACCGAATACTTGATATAGGGCGAGGATACTATTAAATCAAAGAAGAGGTACAATGACTTAGGGGGTACAAGATGAGATTTAGCCCTCAAAAGAGGTTGAATACTAGAGCAAAATCCGTAAAAGACAAAATAAAAGATATACACCTGGCAAAATCTATAGTGTTGGGAACTATTTGTATCCTTGCAAAGAACACTACGAATAGAATTCGGAGGAGTCTGCCACCAAATTAGAGAGGAAGAGCTTAGACTCAGATTAGTCAGATGATCAGCAACAAGGTTTCACTCCCGAAAAGTGTTAGAAATCCAAAACCTCATATGTGGTCATATTACTTGCCGCGTTGCTGCTTCCATTTGTGTCGTACTTAGAAAGACTTTGACTTTGAAATGTCAAAGTCAAGCAGCAATTCGGTGTTGACTTTAACATTCTTCCACCTGGATATTTGATCGAGAACGAATCAATCTGCACACCATCATTTCTACTTCATCATTGTTATATTGCTTACATCTCTGCTACGCCACAAGAGGATTTGCTCTAAACAAATGTGTCAGCATTGATTGGCTTGGTTAAAACATCTGCTAGATTCTCCTTAGTATGGATCTTCTATAAATCTACACTTTTTTCTTCCACTATTTCTCAAACGAAGTGGTACTATACCCCTATGTGCTTTGTCCTGGAATGAAAGATTAGATTCCTTGCAATGTGCAAGGCAATCTATCTATCACAAAACACAAAAACTGAACCGATCTTATTGAGATCGAGGTCGAAATTTAGGCCTCATTGAGGTCCTATGTGAATAAATTAATCCGATCTTATTGAGATCGAGGTTGTGAACTGATCTTATGAAGATAGAGGCCAACATTTAGGTCTTATTGAGGTCCTATGTGAATAACTTGATCCGATCTTATTGAGGTCAAGGTCGTGAACTGATCCTATTGAGATCGAGGTTGACATTTAAACCTTGTTGAGGTCCAATGTGCATAAATTTGAATTTTCTAAAATACACACACATATATCTCTCTCTTTTGTTTTAAAATCAGCTTTCTATTTTTCTTTTGAAGCTGGATGCCTTGTTTTTCTGAAACCGGAACTCTTCTTCTTCTTCTCTCTTTTTTTTTTTCAATGCCAGGCTCATGGTTACTTTTATTTTTGATGTGGAGTCAATATCGTGCTGCTTCTTCACATTATAGAATCAATAGCTATTCGGGCTTGCGAACAACACTGGTAAATTGTCTCAAGCTCCATCTTCTTGTTGCGTTCTTGCATTTGTGAGCATAAATTTTGCTGAATTTTCTGGGATTGTTCTGCCTTGTTTTGTGCTGTATGCGGCTATTGATGAATAAAGTAATGTAGTGTTGAATTGGAGGTTGCTGTCATTTTGCTATGTATTGTGTGTTGGAATTGAATGGAAAGTTGGGGGTTTTAAATGTGTTGGCTGGGCACCAATGGAATTTAGCAGCGACAATGATTCTCTCTGTAGTGATTCGCAAAATGTGGGTAGAGATTTGTTAGATGGGTTCAGTTATGTTAAATTGGGAATAAATGATAATGAAGAAATTAGAGGAGACAATAAAGTAGAGTTAAATTATAATGCAGCAAGAAATGATCCTGAGAAAACAAAACAAAAAGTGAAATACATGAGCAGGCTAGTAGCGCACAGAAAGCTCACCAAGAGGCTCCGTTGTAACCGAATCCAGCTACTATTTGATAAGCAAAGAATTTCGAGGGACAGTGGCGGCTTAAAATTCCACTAAGTTTTGTTCTGAAAAATTGAACGTGAAGAACGAAGATGACAAACAAGCCAAAGCCAAAGAGAGTAATTCCAAATGACAAAAGCATGTGTTTTTAATTTTAATTCCTTTTAAGTCACGTGCCCTGCACTTTTCTTTATTGTCTTATTTCTTTATTTATTTCATTTTTATATCAATTTTTTCTTTTTCTATTATTCATACCAAATTTTTATTAACTTTTCTATTTTTAAACAATTAATTTCCAACACTGGTAATAGTTTCCTAATATTGAAAATGAGAAGATTGTTGTTTAGGTCAGATTTTGCTTATGTATGAGCTGAAACCTATATGTACTACCTGAAAACTATACGGGTGACCTGGTCAATACATACGACCTCAAGCATATGTTGGCGACCCAATCCATGCGTATGACTTGGAACCTATGCTGGCGATCTACTCTATAAGTACAAAAGCCCACATTGGTGACTTGGCCTAAAAGTACAACTTGAAGCCTATATTGGCAACCTGTATTATTGGTACAACTTAAAATACATCGACCTAGGAATCTATTTGAAGAACGTGGCTTATTTTTTAGGAGAGTTGTGTGCCACTACCTTTTCAACCACTCTCAATTGATAAATAACCAATAGTAACTACTAGTAAGTGTGCTGAACTTGTTGCAACGACTCACAACCAGAGGCCCATTTTAATTGAAAAGAGCATTAGATGAAGGGATTGCCAAAACTAACTAAAAACTCTACAAGTTACCAATCTTAAAACTTTTCTACTTTCAGCAGGATCTACGATATTACCATAAGAAAATTCCATGATTTTAACAGATTTCCAGTTCCTCCTTTTCATTTTCTTTTCCTTATACACAAAGCATCTGATTTAAGCATTTTTAAAATGCTTAGTTGTGATATGCGCATGTGCTCATATTTGATGGCTTTAAATGACATGGCAATACTGTCATACATCCAGTATGTGCTTCCATCTGACATGTCGTCTTAGATAGGTTCTAGTGACTGACACTGTCCGTTTGTGTTGCGAACGAATTATGGTTCACTCTTAACAACTTCAATGAATTTTATCACTGCTAAAGTACTCGACCATCTTCATTGTAACAAAAAAAAAAAAAAATTGCATGATTAGAATGATTATAAGTTCATGACGAGTTTCATCATTAACTGCCGAAACACACCAAGAATCCAAGTACATTTAACACAAGGCAGCTTTGATAACACATTACAAAGAGTTGAATCTATTATAGCGCGTATACTGCAACGACATGGGATGAAGGACTCTTCCACCATTCAACCTGAAATGAGAAACTGAAAGAAACAAGATGAGCGTTTGTTTCACAGTCTGAAAGCCGATTCAAAATAATAGTAATAATATGTTATAGACCTTACCATTAGTTATTACTTCACTGCCTCGTGCATCTTCCTCCTCGTCCTTGAGCCTCATTCCCCGCGCATACCGTATGTCTTTAGAATCTCGTCTGCCGTCTCAGAGATCTCGTTGTTGTCATGACTTTGTAGATTTTCAATCTTTTCGAATCCGCCAGCCTCCTCAACCAACTGGGCATATTGATTAACTTCTCCGGTGGTAGCACCCATATTCTTTTCAGCTTCTCCGACCTTCAAAATGTTCTCTAATGCTTTTAGGCAAACAGTGACGATCTCTGGATCGGGGCATAGAGAGAGATCACACAATGGGTTTACACACCCCTCTCTCACAAGGTGCTTGATTTGTTCATGAGTACAACCCGAGGTGACATTTAAAATTGCCCAAGCAGCCTCCTTCTTTATGTACAATTCAGCGGTTTGAAGCAGATTGACAAGCGGACCAATTAGGCCAGCATCAATCACCGTCTGAATCTGTTCCCTGTTTCCAGCTGTGATATTTGAAATAGTCCAGCAGGCTTCCTTCTTGATGTTCTCTTCATGATTTTGGATCAACAGGCCCAAAAGGTACGGCAGTGCACCACAGTTAATTATACACTGAGTCTGGAAATCGTTCCCCCTCACAATATTTCCAATAGCCTGCAGGGCAGGAGTGAGCACTGAGGGTGATGGATGATCCAGGAGCTCAACAAGTCGTGGACAGACACCTGCCTCGATCACAGCTTGAATTTTGTCATTCGTACCATCAACAAGATAGGAGAGTGCCCAGCAGGCATCAGCCAAGACCTCTTTGTCATTTGAATGAACAAGCTGTGCAAGCGTCGGAAGAGCCGGCCTCAACTGATCAAAAGGTGGCTCTGGCTTTCCCCTGCAGAAATTAGACAATGTCCATGTGGCTGTTCTTAGCAATGAAAGCCTAGCATGCTCATTTAGCTGTACCAGCAATGGAATCAAGGCTCCTTCACCAAGCACAAGATCACGGCATCTAGGTGAGTCACCAGCAACATTTCCCAATGCCCGAACAGCCTGCTCACGGACATCGTCACGTGGAGAAGCAAGTAGCTTCACAAATATTGGAACAGCACCGTGGTCAATCACCACCTTAGTATTCTCCGAAGTTCCAGAAGCAATGTTTGTAAGAATCCAAGCGGCCTCAAACTGCAGTTGTGGATAGTCTTCCACCATAAGAAACTCAACAAAGCGCGGGACAACGCCAGATCGTATGACGTCCTCAATTGGTGGGCTCCTCTCAAATGAAAGCAGTTGTCGGAACAGAGTAGTTGCTTCCAGCTGCAAGCTGCTGTCGTCTGACCAAACCCCAGCAACCATCGCGGGCAAAATTTCCAACTTAGTTTGGAGATTGAGACCTTCACGTCGCTTCTTGAGGAAGCTTTCCTTTATAAGATTTATGTGTTGTATGGTTGTATTGAGGTCGTCCTTCCAAGCCCAACATTCTTCATCCCACATCTTTAGCTGCACTTTGTGTAACATGGGTGCGCTTAGTTCTCATCTTCATATTGCGACAATCATCCACGACTAATATATCCATAGAGGGGAATTTGAAGGCACAATTGCCTGAGCAGAAGCTTGTCAGACGTTTTAAATAAGAAAGCGTCAACTTCTTTAATTCGTTGAAAACAATAATCTCATCTTTTGCTGCATCATCATCCTCTGCCACTATTTCTGTTATCATATTGCACCCACTTATTTTCATTTCTCTGAGTCGCACCAGAGTCTTTGCCGTTGAGGATGTTAATACATTTTTCAATCCTCTGCAATACGATACCACCAAAGTTGTTAGATTTTGAAAGGATGACGAAGATGGTGCTAGATTAATCAAATGGCTGCACTCGGATATATTGAGCTGTTCCAAATTATCCATAATGGCAGATCCTTGTTTCAAGAAGTGCTTGAGATCAAAACACTTGTTTAGTTCTCTTATGATTACCTCCATCCCATTTTCAACCTTTTCTTTTGTCTCCCAAGCATAACGTCCTCCTCCTATACACAGAACTTTCATGGTGTGAAATCGCTGTAGGAAATCATCAAGTGAGAAAATAGCAGTCGACTCATCCCCAAACTCGGCTTCAAGACATTTAAGTTTGCAAATCAAGGCTTCTGGAAATAGACTATTGTTTGTTGCTATGTGCTTCGCATCAGCTCTCAATTCTTCCAAGTTGGGGAATAACTGGGTGATATAATCACAACCAAAACGAAAAAAAAAAAATTGCAAGATGCACGGATTAGTTGATATATTTATTTTAAAGAAATTTAACACAATAGAAGAGAATAAATTTGAATTAATTACCACTAGCCAATACAAAATATTTATCCAATAAATTTTAGCCTTCTAGAAAATGAAAAATCAACCGTCATGAAGGCAATGGCAATGTAACTTTATGCTCTATAAGAATTGAAAAATTAATTATAAAATTTTTATGCGTACCTTTTCTATCAAGTCACTAGTAGTTCTTTTATGTCTCACCATGAATTCAGGGCATCTAGATATCCATAACTTTTTCAGTGACGGAAATTTAATAATGTGTACATCTCCTGTGCAGAAGCTTGTGAGTTTTTTAAGATCGTACATCTTTAAATATTGTAACTGGGGAAACATTACAACATTATTATTCCTTGTTTCTTGGTCCACGATTATTATTTCCTCCAAGACAGGGCATCCCAATATCTCAAGGTGTTGGAGTCGAACAAAGATGTTATTGCTAACTGTAGAAGACGAAAATAGACATCTTAAATTCCTACACCTGTATAAGGTCAAGTGCATTAAATTCTGAACACCACAAGATATGGCTGAAACTTGGTTTTGCCAAATCCTCTCAACATTTATTGAACGCAACTCCAAGTTCTCCAACTTTGGTAACGCAACCTACTCGATCAAAAAAATTAACTTCTTGTTAACTACAAGTAATAATCATTTCTGCGGATGGACAAATCAATAAAATTATTAATCTCTTTCTCTTGTTATTGTTCTCTACAGTCTTTCACACAAACAAGCACTATTCAAGTTTTTTCAAATTATTCGTTGCTAATTTTACATGTATTCTAAAGACACATTAAATAAAAATGACAAGTGATAGACTTGAATCAATTTATTAGTCAAAAAATGACAAATTTTCAAATTATTATTTATTCTCGCATATCTGCTAACAAACACGAATAACAAAGAACAAAAATACAAAAGTCATAGAGAATTAATAAGACTATTGGGTTAATATTAATAATAACTAACCTTCTCAATGAATAGTGCATTGGAAATATTGACATTGTTCTCCAAATTCATTTCGTTTGACTGAATATCATTTGACGATTCCTCTTGTCTCTGTTGACATTGAAGGTGTCGTGAGTTTAGAGTATAAACTTAATTGTGAGCGTAATGGGCATTAGTACAGCTTAGTTTAGGACTAGATCTAAATTTGATATGTAAGATTCCATAATCGTGAATTTAATTGACTTAATTTAAGCAAAAACATGAAAAATTAAACTTGTTACCCATTTGTATTAGATAAATAGTGAATATTCTCTAAATATGATCGTTGAAAGAGTATTGAATATTGCGAATTTTATTGAAAGTAAGAGAAGAAGAATAATATTACAAGGCATAAAGCACATACAATACAAAGCTATTATGTTAATATTTTACGGTGATGTAACTCCGAAGCTAAAAGATTAAAATATTATTTAAATTACAATATTTGACGACTTTTCAAAATTAACTTTGATACACTAGTAGAAGTTTCTAGTTTTAGTATACGTACAAATTAACAAAATGAATTTCATAATAACTATAATTCGCTAAATTGATCATACCTTGGACTCCGGCGGATTGAGGGCGTCGTGGCTACCTTCGATCCAGAGATGCTTCAGCTGTGAAGAACCCACTTTGGCTAATTCATTAACAAAATTATGGACGTCTTGCTCTTGCAATCCATATAATCCCAGGTGTTCAATTCCCTGCAGTTGCACGATCAGCCCATCCTTGAAGCAAATCTTCGTATTCAGCTCGATTCTGAAATCTCTACTGTAAATATTGTAGTTCCAATTCCAGGATTCTCCAATGAGTATTCTGTATCTTCCCAGCTTCTCAAAGAACAAGCCTCTCGGGAGACTGTTGACATCTTTTATTTGTAATTGTAAAGAGGTCAAATGCTTCAACTCAGCAAGGCTAGCATTCTTGACCCCGTCCACCTCCACATCCCATTTATCAAAGCTATTATCACCTATATTTAGTTCTTCTAAATGGGATAAATTTGACAATATATTTGGCGGAATAACTTCGAGTTTGCTGCAATCTCTCAAATCAAGCAACTTCAGACAAGTCAATTGACTTAATTCTACAGGCAACTGCTTAATATCACTACCTCTTAAGCATAGGATTTCTAGTTTCTTCAACTCTCCTGTAACACTTATATCTAGCAATTTGCAATAACACAAACTCAATGTTTTAAGGTTTGAGAGGAGACTAAGTGATGAAGGCAGTGACAGTAGATTCATGTAAGTCAAGATTACGGCTCTAACCTGTACCATCCTCTCGAAAAAGTTGTTTGGAATTGTTAATGATGAAGATTCCTCATGATCAGCGCGTACAGAAAAAAGTTTTAGCTGAGGACATTCCAGTAGTACTCGATCAGGAACCACATTAGTCTTGATGTCACGTAAGACGATTGAAGTGTAAAGTTTTACTGCATTTTCGTCCGACCAGTCCACGCAACCATCAAACAGCTCACCTGTCGCCGTAAACACATTTTTTTCTGAAGATGCAATTGATATTGCAACATCGCGAATAACATCGTGCATAGAAAGGCCTTCGTCTAGCAACATACAAGAAGCTTTGAGTTTGTAGACCAACGTACTTACTCGATCTCCTGCTTCTTCCAACTTACTGATACCTTGAAATAAACCCAATCCCACACCGTAACTTAACAATTCATCAATGGATTCCACATAAGCATATCCTATTAGCAAAAAGAGGTTCTTGAGCTCCTCCCCTTCTAATTTGTTGTAACTCAATTCTATAGCTTTATATGCTGCTGGCTGTATATCTTTGAAGTTCGTTGAGGACGGCCTTCTTAGTTGTTTCAACGCATCCTTCCATTCAAATATACTCGTGCTCCTTAATGCCCTTGCTACCGTCACAATGGAAACAGGCAAACCTGCACATTCCTTCGCCACATCCCTTGCTACGCATTTCAATTCGCTGCCTTCAACATAATCGCCGGCCATCTTCTTGAATAGACTCCAAGCTTCTTCTTCTTCTAAAGCACCAACTAAGAAATTTTGTTGAGAATCCATCTTCCTTGACAACACATCTAGACTTCTTGCCGTCAACAGCACTTTACATCCCTTACGATCATCTCCGTGAGGAATTCCTACAGCCTGCAAATCAAGATATTCCCAAATATTATCTAAGATGACAAGGATCCTCTTCTCTTTCTTTAGTCGGCTAAAAAGACTCCTTGCCCTTCCAGATTCGCTCTCCTCACGAAACGTTAGACCTAATTTATCTGCGATTTCTCCTTGAATCTTTCTCATGTCTGGGCTCTGGGACACGTCGGAAAAAACCACAAGATTAAAGAGCTTGTCATTTTTGGCTTTTCTTGCAACTTCTTTCGCCAGCATCGTCTTTCCAATGCCGCCCATTCCACAAATCCCGAGCATGTTGATATCGGGATTTCTCAATGCACCAAGTATATTATTCAGAGTGGACATTCTTGATTCAAAGGCCTCGTAGTCTTTGTTAGACATAAGCAGTGTATCCTCAGGAATGATACTGTGGGAAATTCTTTCAATTCTCCATCTTCCCGGAGCTTGACTATAGTATCCAGCTGCCTTACTGCTTCCTTGCTTAGTCGATGGCGGATCTTCAAATTAGGACAAAAACCCTTGAAACTATGCTTACTGGCCGTAGCTTCATCGCCTACAAATTTCTTTGCTTCAACAATGGCCTTGTTAGCACCTGCAAGCCAATTCTGAACGTTCTTTTCAATCTCTTCCCCTTTGCTTTCAGCCTCATCAACCGCATGCTGCATACTCACGATCTCACCCTCCAGTTTCCCAACTTCAGTCTTGAGATTCTCAAATTTGCTAGTGTAGTCGCGCACATAACTAAATTGGCGTACCGTGGAAGGAGCCAAGCACTTTGCAACTTCTATAACAACAGAAACTATGATTTCCAACATCTTTAATCCTTTTCGCTCACTCTTCCCTCACCCCCTCCCCCCTTTTAAAATTGGGAAACAGAACAGAGACCAGAACTGAAGCACTGAACAATTGATTAGTTAGGAAGCAAACTGACACTGAGAGATTAAACGCAAGTGAAGTGACTACCGCAATCTGGGGCAGGGTAGATACAGAACAGAACAAAAAAACAAGAGTGGATACAGAACAGAACAGATATGGGGAGGAGCGCAATTCTAAATAACAAGATTGAGGTAAAAGAATGCCAAGTGTCGTTGAGATTATAAGATTGAAAATTCAAAAGAGTTTATGGCAAAAACCCAGAAACCCACGGAAGCTCAAAACTTTAAGAGAAAATAAGGCATATTAGCAAACAACTTCAGCAAGTTTATCAATTTAGTTATTTAATTCATGTAATAAAATATTAAAATCTACAAGGAAGCATTATGGCTTGCTAAAAGTTTGAGGTACATTCCTTCCCTCCAATTAAAGAAAATTAGGAATAATGCTGATTCAACCATGTATAATATAAATTAATTAAAGTTAGTATTCGTAAATATGCTTTGATTAAAGTTTTTGTGTGAATATACATATAATAATTGTTGGTAAAGTTTCTGAAATGTGAATCTTTTAAATGTCCATTTCTTCCCTATTAGGAAACGTTAACATGGGAGATGAAGTTATGCTACTATAACAGTTTTTGAGCATTTTCACCAAATTCTTGATAAGTTTATCATCTTGTTTATGTATTTCATTTCCTAAATATGAAAAGCTACAAAGGAAGAATAATGGTTTGCTAAAACTTCAAGGAATGACATTCATCTCCGATCATTCAAGAAAATCCATGAATGCTGATTCCATCATGTAGAATTTAATGTTAATTAAAGATAAATTTCAGAAGTGCAAATCTTTTAAATGTCCATTTCTTCACTCCGAGGAAAAGTTAACTTGGAAGATGAAGCGTGGCTAATATGCTATAACGGTGCTTGTATTGTGGCCAATTTCTTGCGAGCATTTCTTAGTCAAAGTTTCATATAAAACTATAATATTTATACGCAGGGGAGGATATGGCTTGGTTTGGAACCAATTAATCTGGGAGTAAGGATGATGTTTGGTATCATATACGTTGAAGTTCTAGTGCATAATGACATTTATGTCAGTTAAGTGTTAGTTAAGGCGTTAAGGCAAAGTCTAAGTTAACTACAGCAGTTGCAACTGAGCATGAACAGTGACCAAACATAGTTACTGTTTATGCTACAGTACATTTGTTGTAAGTTACAGCAGTTGTAACATAGAGGGATCCTTATATTAAATGCAACTTCAATAAACTTTACTTAAATACTCCGTCACTTTTTACTCAATAGTGATATTCTCACCGCATTTAGCACTACACTTAGAACCGAACGGTGCATTTTGAGCTAGATATAAATTGTCCATGCGTACCACACACAACACATGCTCCACACTCGCTGCTGACACAACACACGCTGCTCACAGAAATTGACTTGCAGCTTGAATCGCCACAAGCCGATTCTCTCTCTCTCTCTCCCCCTCGTCTATTGCATCTCTCAAATCGCTAAAAGGCATCTTTATTTGGCCGAATAAGCAAAAGATCAAGCTGTTAGTATGCAACACATCATGTGCCAGGTTGAGTTAAGTGTTAATCTTAAATGATTGTTCAAGGGCGCTGCATTTAGCAAAGGAATCCAAGAAATATAAAAAATCTTTATATTAATTGCTTCACTGGTTCAAGAGCACTCTTCTTTTACTTCACTCAAAATCAATCTAAATGCAATTATTAATCAATCAGTACAAATAACTTACAATTGCAAAACTTGACTACAGATACAATCACCACAAATTAACACAATTCCAGCTGAATCTTCACAGATTCAAGCCATAAATTTTCCAAATTTCTGAGGTGAGGTTTGTGGAGAGACCCGCAACAGCTTTGAAGAGACCCACGGCAAGAGAAAGAGAAAGCCGACGGTGAGAAGGGAGCGGGGTGAGTTTTGGCGTGAGGTGAGAGGGAGAATGCGTGTGTGATGCGTGAACTGTGGAGAATTTATAGTTAGCTTAAAACGCACCGTTCGGTTCAAAGTGTGGTGCTAAATGTGGTGAGAATCTGATTTTTGCGTTTTACTACTTCTGTCATGGCTATGAAATAATCAGCCTCACATTTTACCACATGTGAGATTGTCTAATTACATTTAGTTGGTCACAAGAAAACGCCACCAACTTTTTTAGTGCTGGCCACTAGAATGTATTCCATGGTATAAAGATCTAAGGGCCTGATTGGGATTATTTTTAGAAGGTTTCAAAGTAATTTTAAAAAGTAAAAAATTAATTTTAATATTTGGTAAATTTTTTTAAAAATCACTTTTGATAAAATCACATTATCTTGCAGTAGATTTTGAAAAGTAAGGAGTAATTTTTTAACATATGATTTTGAGAATAAATTTTATACTCAATATAATTCCATATATATTCTCATATAGGAAATAAAATATTAACTTTAAAGAGATTATTGTTATTAACAATTATATTCAGATAAAAATTAAAAATAAAATTAATAATATAAAATATTTATTTTAATTATCAATTGTTATATACACACTAAAATAAATTATATATATATATATAATTAAAGTAATTTTAATATCGAAATAATACCAATTTTCAGCCAACAAATTAAAAAAAGTTCTAAAATTTTCAATAATTTAATTTTCCATTAGAAGATTGTATGACTGATATATGATTGTGAAAAACCATCATGAATTCATGTCGAAAAAATTCTGTCATAAATTAATAGCAGTGATATAGATGATAGATAAATTGCCTTGTCATGCACCTCTTTTTATGACAGTTAATCACTATCATCTATTATCTAGTTTTCTTATAGTCTGCTTGTTGTAAGTAACATCATATATTAGAAATCAATCCAAGATCTTGGACTTTCTTAAATGGTCTAAAAAGATATTATGTCATATGGTGTAATTATGAGGCGTAATAGTTTTTCCAAACTTTAAAAAGTCCAAAATCCCTGGATTAGATGAGTACTCCATCGATATATACTCCAGTAAATTCTTATCAACATATCTTTTTTATTTCGAATCTATATCGAAAGGATTAAATAAATTAAGGTACGCACACACAAGCATGATTATTGATTCGCACATGCATCTTTAATTAATTAACTAAAATATGGTACTTGAAAAGTCTTTGCGGGTGCCTACAAATTGAAATTTGGTTCCACCATTCAACACTACTAAAATAACGCAAATCTGTGTTAGATTTTTTATGATAGATACCATTGCGTTACCAATCTATATATTGAAGCATGACATTTTTATGACATATAATATATATCAAGAATTTATGACATGTTATGACTTATAACTTAATGACATAAGTAGATGATAGATAAAAGTGATGCTCGATTTACTTTATTAACAAATTAAACGACAAATATTTTACAATGCAATTCAACGTTGTTTGATGAGCATGATAGATATCTATCATGAATTTAAATGGCGTGGTTTTTATAAGCTGGTTATTTTATTTTTAAAAGTCTAAGATAATTTTATTACAAAAAAGCCATTATAAAAAACGACGTCGAATTAATTTAAACGACATCGTTTGTAAAACCCTGGCCTAAGGTTTTAAACGCAACAAATTTTTGCTACAAGTGTAAATGGATCTCTTCACTACACCCTCTCTCTCTCAAACCGCCCACTCAACTCAAGAAAGCCCCTCCAAACCCTAGGTCAAAATCAAAAACTACCGCTCACTAAAGAAGACAATGAAAATGAATCATTTACCACCAAAATTTAGGAATTAATATTTAATTAAAATAATTAAATAATTTTAATCTTGTTATTAAATATGTCATGTTTATATGACATACAACAGTCATCAATTGGAGATATTTATGACAGATATTAGTTATGCTGGAATATTTTTCATCAAACTAACAATGACATAATTGTGACAGATAATATGTCATGAGTAACATGACACATAAAAACAATCATAATTTTTTCTTGACACCGGAATTAATAACGGTCGCTCAACCGTTATAACATAGGGAAGGTGACGAGTAATAACCGTCATAAAGGCTTTTTTTCTAGAAGTGCAACATGAAATCATCAAGTGAAAGAAACAAGATCATGCGTGTTGTTAGATATTGAAAGGCCAACGAAGGTGGCACTAGATTAATCAAATTGCGACACCTCCTTACATGTAGAATGACCAAATTGTTTATATTAGAGGACCCTTGTTTCAAAATGTGCTTCAGATCACAAAACTTGTTTGCTTTTCTTATGATTGCCTCCCTCACATTTTCAACCTTTTCTTTTGACAGCCATTCATCATATCCTTCTATTTGGAGAACTTTCATGGCAGGAAACCTCTCGAGGAAATCATCAAGTGATAAAGTAGTACTCCACTCATCAATAAACTCCACATCCACATCAGGACATTTTAAGTTTGAATGGCAAGTCTTCTGAAAATAGACATTTATTAGATCAATCAGAACCAAAAGAAAAAAAAATGCAAAATGGCTATGCTGTAAAGCCAAGGTTCCTTTGCTAATTTAATTTAGAATTGAAGAAAAAGAATGAATAAATGAAGATAAAGGATAAATTTTGATTATTTGTTAGCCTACTGTTGATAGACCAAGGATAAAATGTTTAAAATACAGAACAGATATTTGTGAGTCAGTTGCTACCTAAATTCTCAGTATTTGAGTAGTTAAAAGCGAAATTAAATATTAAACTACACAAAGTAGAGTACTGGTTTGCTAAAGGTTCAAGGAGTATCATTCCTTTCCTCTCATTGAAGTAAATCCAGGAACAATAATGCTGATTCAAACCATGTATAATTTAATGCTAGTTAAAAACTAAAGCCATCGTATTCGTAAATACGCTTAGATTAAAGTTGTTGTGTTGAACACCTACATATAATAATCAGGGGTAAAGTTTCCCTAATGTGAATCTTTAATGTCCATTTCTTCCCTCTGAGGAAAAGTTAGCTCGGAAGACGAAGCAGTGCTATAAGCCTATAACATACTTGCCAAAACAAAACAAATTGACAGACACTCACTTATAAAGAAGCGAATTAGGTACTGTTTAGTATTATAGTGTTATAACTTTTAAGGTACAGTTACGGTAAAAAAAAAAAAAGTTATAACTATAAAATAATAGTTAAAAGTATGTAGTAAATATAATTTTTAAATAATAATTTTGATAAAATTAATAAAGATATAATGAATTTTTTATTATACAAGTATAAAATTAAATCAACTTAGTTATCCAACCGCAATTCGGTTTAATGTTTGTAAAAATCATAATTAGCCACAAAAAAAAAAAAAATTCGTGCATATATATAGTTAAGATCGGAGACAATTCTTCAATGATGAAATCAGTTTTTAATGATACTTTCAAAAAATTCAAAGGCATGCGAACCTTTTTGTGGCATGAATTGCTAATTTTCTACCATCCCTACTAGATAAAAAAGAAACTTCACTACAAAACAAAAGAAAATTACATGATAAGACAAACTGTTTTTGGTCGCTTATAAACAAACTAAGAGAGGATCTTTGTCCCATGAATAAGCACAGGATGGATCAAACAGATACTTTTGGTAAAGTCCGGGAAAGAGCTGCAAGACTACGTCAGAATACTTTCCCGCCCCCTTGTAACGAACTTAACTGACCGTTGACTTGGTCAGAATACGTGATGCACGTAATGCAAGCACGTGAGGACCCAAATGAGGAATTCCAAAAGTTGGACACTCCCAAACGCAGCGTTTTGGTTCTGGTCTTGAATATCGATTCATCAACAGCATATATCATTCCTACTCAAGGTGAAAAAAAAAAAAAACAACACCATAAACTATATCTTTTCCATTCATTATATCATAAGAACACAATGATTTACAATATCAAATTTAAGTGACAATCAATAAAAAGTGAAGCCAATATATAAATAACACTAAAACAATGAAATTGTTGCAGTTGGACAAAATAAAAAATTGTACAAATTAAACAAACTACATTTCAATGAATATCTCTTGATTAATTAGTAAATTAACGAATATGTGCCGTTGTTTTAAGACTGCTGTTGTGTGGTTTTATTGAGGTCACACTCCCAAGTCCAATGTCCTCTATCAAACCGGTTCAGTGTTACTTTGTGCAATTTGGGTGTGCTCAATTATCCTCCCCGGAAAATCTTCACACTGGGGCAACCATTCATCACTAATCTTTCCCAAGATGGGGATTGAAGGCACAGTTGCCGCAGCAGAAGCTTTTCAGACTTTTTTAAGTCTAAAACACGCGTACATTCATTCAGATTAAAATAGGAGTTATACATCTAAAAGCTAAAAGCACAGAAGCAGAACAACTAATAACACAGAAACAGAACCCCAGAGACAAGAAGTGGAGCACTGAACAATTGACTTGTTAGCAAGCAAACTGACACTGAGAGATTAAACACAAGTGAAGTGACTACAACAATCTGGAGTAGAAAAATGTAAAACAAATCACAAGAGTGGGTACAGAACAGGACAAAACAGAGACAACCACAGAACAACTAGATAGAGAGCAGAGTAATTCTAAACAACAAGACTGGAGATCAAAGGATGCCAGGTGCTGTTGAGATTACGGGATTGAATGTTCAAAAGAGCTTATCACGAAAACTGAGAAATAAACAACACAGCAGTGAGCACAATAAACAGGAGCGAGTTGTAATTGGGATCAAAGGATGTGAACAAGGGAAGGACATTGTTGATTGCAATGAATGGATGATACTAAACGATGATGGCTTTGCCAATAGTGTTAAGAATGACATTCCACAAATTCAACAAGTCAAGAAAGGAAAAAAAGTTGAAAGTGACCCATTCTTTTTTTTTTGGATTGTTGTGCTATAATTGCATGTCTCTAGGTGCTGGAGCTGCTGAAAGCTTCTGATCACAGAAGCTGAAAATATATATTTCAATTTTTGAATCAATCGTGCTAGAATTTGAAAACGAGAAAACATAACTGGAAGTTGATTATTCCAAATCTTTTCAACATTATTTTTGTACAGCTCCAAGTTGGGTAAGAGAAGCAGAAAATAAAGTGGATAAATTGCTTCTTTTGAAAGTGCTCTACACAATGTTGCATGGGGAGTAGCAAGTGCCAACTCTGTTCGGTCAAGTGATCAACTATGATTGAATAAAATAACCAAATGAAAATAAAAGATAAGGGGATAAGGAATTTTGGCCATATCATCGAGTGCTTAACATGAGCAACTCTAAAATAAAAAACACTGCTATTCTCCAAAAAAAACATAAACAACACTGTTGGGTTTTAAATTTCAATTGCCTAAGTTTCAAACATGTGAGTCAATCTAAATTCTCATTTTGTCAAAAGTAAATGAAAAAGAAAAATATAAATAAGACTAAAAATTGTGGCGTGGGGTCATTCATGTCTTTTAACATTTCACATTCAGTATTTATAAATGTGCAAAGACAATCTATTGAGTATGAGAATTTTTTTTTTATTATTTTAACTAAATCTATTAATATTAATGGACGTTGTTAGAACTCAAAACCTCTTATATCAACTATAGAACAATAAACTTAGATATTTAAGTCCATAACATGATTGATCTACTTTAAGCCCAAAATTTTTTATTTTTCTAGAAAAAATAAATATTTTATAATAGTTAATAAAAGAATAAATTTTTAATTTTTATAGTAGCCTTTTAGATATGGCCTTTTTCATTAATTAGCTCATTTAAAATAAAAAATTAATTTATTTAGAAAATAAAAATAAAAACATGAGATTAATAACCGAACCTAGATTCAGCCCGGTTTGGGCCTAAAAATTTCAAAGGTCCATCGCTCCCTCCAATAGCCAGACTGAGCTTTCCATTCATAGGCTGCCGATATACATATACAGAATAGCTTTTAACACTCTTTAAAGTCCTTGTTAACACCCCACTCTGAATTTTATTTCTTAAAACATTTCAATTTTAATTTCTAGGGTAAAAATCAATATAAATAAAATTAACCATCTTACACAAAATGTCACCCTAAAAAGTTATCTCTGCAAAGTTTTTATTATAAAATACATATAAATCCTAAAATTTTTAATTTTAATTTTATTATTTTATTTATATCTCCATAACTTGAAACTCTGATAATTTTTTTAAAAATATTTTTTCAGTTAAAAATAAAATATAAATATAAATTATGAAATAGGGTGGGTGTAAAAAATTTTTCAAAATAAATTTTACTTAAATGTTTAATTAAATTTCCACTCAAAATAAAAAATGAATTAATTGCCTTTAGTTATTTAGATAATTTCAATGTTAAAGGGTTTTATGAGGAATTTTGAGAGGTGTAGAAAGGCATACTTGTACATGAGTTGAGCTTTCGACACACATCAAAATTCCTTATAAAACCCCTCTCTTGATGATACCCCATAAAAAATATTAATAAATTATAATAAATCTAATTACACAAATATGATTCCATAACTACCCTCCACGTATATTCCTCTACTCATTCTTTTCTTTCTAATAAACTCGTGTGGCTAGGATCTGTACCTCCACCTTTTACCCACCGGCTGATTAGTTTACTAAGAACAGAAAGCATAAACCTACAAAAATGTAATTTTCATTTAGGTTAAATTTGTAAACTTTATAGAGGATTTTATCTAAGGATGGTAATGATACCCACAAACTCGTCCAAACCCACTCGCCAAAACCCACCAACTGTAGGTAATTTTGTGGGTTGTGGGCAGGTTTAGTATTATAAATTGAAATTCCACACTAGGTTGTGAGTGGATTTGATATTAGTCAAATATTCGATAGATACCCGCAAGGATACCCTGCAATTTGCAGCTTTTTTCAAATAATTTTAATTGAAAAATATTTAAATCTAAATATATGTATAAAGTAAATAATGTAAAGTGCAAACGTGTATGCAAGTTACAACGTGCCTAATTCCTAACATGCTTTAGTTTAATGCAAGGATTATTATATACTTATTATAAATTTAAATGGACTATTATCCTTTAACTTAATGCATGAATTATTTTATTATTATAATTTTATTCTTCGGATTAGTAGTTAAAACGTATTATTTTTTAGAAACTATTCTTAATTATCATTATAGGGATCGTGTTGGACGGATGCTAATTGTGGTGAATGAAATGAAGATCTTCTCTTGGAGCTTGTGTTGAATGATAATATGAAATGATAATTGTTATTTTTAGATACTAGTTTGTAGCTTTTTCTATGAATTTGCCTATTTTATATTTAAAATTGAGGATTTATGTTGGATTGATGTTAAAATTTTAATTTTTCATTTACACTGGTTAAATTTAGAATTGAGTATGTTATGTGCAATTTTAGGTTATTATTATAAATTTACATATTGAACATTTATGATTTTAAATGTGGAAACTCGCAAAAAATCCGCCGGGTACCAATGCGGGTTTGGTAATTGTTAAAACCCGCAACGGATGGATTTTCCTAAAATGATTAAAACCTGCAGCGGGTTGCGGGTGGGTTTAGTAATTTACATTTTGTGCGCGTTTGGGTTTGGTAATGGCAAACCCACTGTGGGTGGTGCCCATTGCCATCCCTAATTTTATCAAGATTTTTTAGGGGTGTAAAAAGCTCCAATTATATATAGTGAGGATACCATTAACAAACAAAAAAATACAGTTTTTAATGTATTGAAATCTATTTTTTTTCTATTAATGACATCCTCACTAGAGAAGTATTGTGTGTGTATATATAGATGTATATATTTATCTATATATATAACCATTCTCAAGGGTGGGCACCCTTATTTTTTTTTAATGCAAACACATTGTTAAACCATACAGCTTAATAAAGTTAATTTTCAATGTTTCTATAAAGTTGTGCAGGTTAATAGTGTATTTGCTTTGACTCTATTAAGCTGCATTACTTAAAAGCTTATTCGTATGAAAAAAAAAAAAATGAGGGCACTTGTACTAGAGACAGACTATATTTATATAATTATTCTTTCATGCAAGTGCCCTCAATTTTTTTTTCATGTGCACACGCAATTAAACCATGTGGTTTAATATAGTTAGTGCATACACACTATTAAAACACTATTAAACCACATGGCTTTCACTATTTTTTTTTTTTATTTAAAACCACCCAAAGGTGGGGGGTTAGGCGGGACCCTCTTACCTGTAGATTATTAAACTAAAAATAAAAGTACATATGGAGGGGGAAATAAACCAAAACCTCCAAGCAGAAGAATAAGAATGACCAATAAATAGAAATGGAAACCAATACAGAGCAACTGAGAAGTGAAAGAGAAGTAATCAATGTAAGCACCCAGAATACCGCCTGCGATACTTACGACCAATGACTAACTTGAAACCTTTCTGAGAACTAGAGGAGTGTGGGCCAGCAACACTGAAGTCAGAATCAAAATCACGCCCCCCTGTACCCTCAGGCTCAGAAGCAAAATACTCATCAGCTACAAAATTTTCATCGGAGCTAAACTCTTTATCTAATTGAAATGGGAGGTCTGGAGGATAGGATTGAATACCCATAGCCAGAGAGCGAATAGCATCGGATGTAGTCCGGAAGAAAGTAGAGCCGGGGGAAGTCCTATCCGGCACCCCATCATCATCAAATGTAGGAATATCCGTGCAATAAGTGTTAACGGCCACCTGTGAATGGTCATCTATAGGCGGCGGACGACTAACAGGTTCGCTCGAGCCAGCATCAACAACATCAGAAGGAGGCAGCGGGTGACTATCTGGAACACTCGAACCGGAAGGCCGAATCTGCTCACCCACAGCAATGCTCAAATCTGAGTCAACCGGAACCGCAGCAGGAGGCATCGAAATAGGAGGAGCCAAAGCAGGACCCGAACTCTGACCATGAGCCACAAGAGGCTGTATGGTAGGCACCTGAGGCCGATGATCAGCAACAACCACATATTTAGGAGCACGAGTCTCCCGGGATTGAGCAGCAGGTTCTGAAACGGGTACTATGCCCTTATCTTGGGAGGCGGAACAGGCTTACGGAGCCTGGGATTCGCAACGTAGCAAGAATCGGCAGAATGACTAAGATGTCTGCACGAGGAACAGTAAGCAGGGACCCGCTCAAAAACTACATCCTGCCAAAAACCAGAATCCCCCTCACCAATCCAAATGTGGGGCAGCAATGGTCCCAAAACATCATACTCAACAAGTACCCGAGCCACCGAAGGCCGATTAACAGAGGCCGTGGCATGGTCAACACGCAATGGAGTACCAATAACAGCAGCAATGGAAAATAAAGCAGACTTACAGTGAATAAAATGGACAGGTAATTATGGCAATTATACCCAAATAGGCACAATAGGGGATTCTACCGAACAGCGAAAGTCAGTGCTCCATTTAAAGATGCGCATGCCCCGACCGTTAACATACCAGGTCTATCTCGCCCAAACACGTGAGTAGTCTTCTTCCATAGAAAATTTGATTAACACAGTCGATTATCAAGTAAGGACACCTGACAACTCCCTTACAACCCCAAAGTAACAAAAAATTTTCGAATAATGTCCATAGAGGGCCGGCCAAAGGAAAACTTACCAACCAACGCCAGTTTAAATAGCTCAGCCATGGCTTTAATTTCCTCTGTTGAAAAGTGAATAGCAGGCTCACTGCGATGTAGAGTGACGGGCCGAATCGGAACCGTAGGCTCAGCCGAGCTCATAGCTGCATCAAAAAAGGACTTATGAGGCTGAGGAGGGGTAGTTGGGTTAAGGATAGCGGCTGGGTTCAATATCGAGGCATATGATGGCTTAGAAGTTGAGGGTGGGTTACGGATTATGGAGTGAGTGTGGGCTGGCTGGTGGGATGAAGGGGCATTAACCGTAACAGCATGAGTAATAGGCGGAGTAAGGCTGGTGCATGTGGGCTGGTTCGAGGAAGTTCCCCCAGGTCGTTGTGGGTCATGGGCCGGTGATTGACTACCATCCTTAAGAATGTGAAGGACAGTGGTCGGTCCAACTAGGTTATGTGGGCTATGTGGGGTACTGGTTGAAGCTGGCGCGGACTGGTGAGATGGCTGGTGCATGTGGGCTTGCGAATGAGAGCTGGGCACAGGTTGTGTGGTTAGTTGAGCCATGCAAGGAACATTAGGGTTTGGGATGGGAGGCTGCACACATGTAGGGTTTCCCGTGGTGGCGGCATGCTGGTCCGTCGAGGGCTGGACGGAACGGTGGAGTGTGGCCGACAGTAGAAAACCACCGCATGCAGCGGCTAGGAGCGCGATGTTGAGTTGGGCTCGACAACACACCGATGTGACTGGAACGCATCTAGAGGAGGAGCAGCAGCTGCGAGCAACCCAGAAGAAGCACCAGCGGGTGGATCTGAAGCCATAGCAGCCGCTGCATACTGAAAGTTCCGAGAGCTAGGGTTCTGCAAAAGTAAGCCATCGTGAGGTAACGACGTTGATGAGGACTGTCGTAAACTTATATCTGCATCGGAATGAGATGGAGGGGCTGGAAGCGATCGGGTGGAGGCCTCACGACCAGCCATGCACTCGACGACGGCGGTGACGAGCATCCTGGATAAACGCGTAGGTTGCTCACGGGTTTCACGTGGATGACACGTAGTTTGGTCACGGGTTTCGTGCGGCAGCGTCGTTGACGGTTGGGGAGTCACGGGAGAGTTACCGGTGTGGAGGGGGTTCTCTTGCGACGTCAAAGCACCATCACCGGTGGCCAAGGAGGCGGCGGCAGTAACTTGCAAGTTTTGTTTCAAAAACCGAGAGGTGACATGCGATGAAGGAGGCGGCTGGAGGGGCTGCCGGGTGTGTGGACCATCGCCGTCTGGGAGGGGGTGGTCCAGTGGTGGTTGAGAACCACCACCGGCAGCCGGTGGAGGCATGCCAGCGGCCAAAAAGCAAAAAGTGGCTGGCGGCTAGTTGAGAGGATTTTCCCGAGGAGTACACCCTTCTTTTTTCGATATATGGCTTTCACTATTAAAGCACATGGCTTTATAGTGAATTGAAGATTGACGCACAAGCTAATGAATAGACCATGACGGTGTTTTCTCGCATATTTGTACTTTCTAGTTTCTGGCTTAAGTATTGTAAACTGTTGGTTTCGAAAAATAACTAATAAAATAATTCTTTTGTAAGTAACATCATATATGAGAAATTATCCAGCTCAAGATCTTAGACTTTCTTAAAGTTCGAAAATGCTGTTACTTCATATGGTGTATCAGTGTGGTGTAACAGCTTGCTCAAACTTTAAGAAAGTCTAAAATCTTATACTAGATGAGCACTCCATCATATATGCTCCAATAAATTCTTATCAACAAATCTTTTTTATTTGGAGTCTGTATCATAAGGATTATATTTAATTAATGTAAAATAATATAACATATAATAATTTTTTTAATTTTTAGTTCATGCTTATAATAATGTTCGCATTTATTAGGTGAAAGAAATATATTAGTTTTTAAGTATTAATTTTTAGTTCTTATATTCTAAACCATAATTTATATAAAAGAAATCGCTGGAAAGAAATTAATTTTTTTCTTTTTTAAATAATGTAATGGGTATCATTCCTGTACGTTGAATTTCCGGAGGAATGACACTAATAATGTTCGAATGCTACTTCGAAGAATTTTACTACTAAAATACTAAATTGTCTTCTTGAATAGAATGATTATAAGCTCATTAATGGCACGCACACAAAGCGTGATTATTGATTCACACATGCATCTTAAATTAGCTAACTGAAAAATATTATTTGAAAAGTCTTTGGGGATGCTTACAAATTGAAATTTGTTAACACAATTAATGCTGAGAACTGAATCTGGCTACAGTACATCCTGCAACGACATGGATAAAGGACGGTTCCACCAATCAACCTGAAATCATCAAGTGCAAGAAACAAGATCATGAGCGTTGTGTTACAATCTGAAAGCCGATTCGAAGTAGTAGTAATAATAATAATAATAATAAATAGACCTTACCATTGGTTATCACATTATTGCCCAGTGCATCTTCCTCCTCATTCCCTGCATACGGTAAACCTGGCGGAGGACCAACCACACGGCCACGCCAGTATGTCTCGAGAATCTTTACTGACGTCTCATGGATCTCGTTGTTTTCATGACTTTGCAGATTTTCTATCTTTTTTAATCCCTCAGCCTCTTCAACCAACCGGACATATTGATTAACATCTCCAATGGCAGCATCCATATTCTTTTCAGCTTCCCCGACCTTCAAAATGTTCTCCAATCCTTTTAGGCAAACAGTGACGATCTCTGGATGAGGGCATAGAAAGAGATCACACAATGGTTTTATACACCCCTTTCTCACAAGGTACTTGATTTGTTCATGAGTACCATACGAGGTGGCATTTGAAATTGCCCAAGCAGCCTCCTGTATGTCAAATTCAGCATTTTGAAGCAGATTGACGAGGGGGCCAATTAAGCCAGCATCAATTACCGCCTGAATCTGCTCCCTGTTTCCAGTTGTAATATTTGAAATAGTCCAGCAGGCATCCTTCTTGATGTTCTCTTCATGATTTTGGATCAACAGGCCCAAAAGATATGGCAGTGCACCACAGTTAATTATACACTGAGTCTGGAAATCATCCCCCCTTACAATATTTCCAACAGTTTTCAGGGCAGGAGTGAGCACTGAGGGTGATGGATGATCCAGGAGCTCAACAAGTCGTGGACAGACACCTGCCTCAATCACAGCTTGAATTTTGTCATTAGTACCATCAGAAAGATAGGAGAGTGCCCAGCAGGCATCAGTCACGACCTCTTTATCATTTGAATGAACAAGTTGTGTAAGCGCCGGAAGAGCTGGCCTCACCTGATCAAAAGGTGGCTCTGGCTTGCCCCTGCAGAAATTACACAATGTCCATGTGGCTGTTCTTAGCATTGAAAGCCTAGCATGCTCATTTAGCTGTACCAGCAATGGAGTCAAGGCTCCTTCAGCAAGCACAAGATCCCGGCATTTAGGTGAGTCACCAGCGACATTTCCCAATGCCCAAACAGCCTGCTCACGGACATCAACACTTGGAGAAGAAAGTAGCTTCACAAATTTTGGAACAGCACCGTGGTCAATCACCACCTTAGTGTTCTCGGAAGTTCCAGAAGCAATGTTTGTAAGAATCCAAGCAGCTTCATACTGAAGTTGCGGATAGTCTTCCCTCATAAGAAACTCAACGAAGCGCGGGACAACGCCGGACTGTATGACTTCCTCAACTGTGGGACTCCTCGTAAATGTACTCCACTGAATCGAAAGCGCTTTTCGGAACAGAGTAGTTGCTTCCAGCTGCAAGCTATTGTCATCTGACCAGACCCCAGTAACCATCGCAGGAAAACTTCCCAACTTAGTTTAGAGATTGAGATTGGGGGCAGGAGCAGGAGGAGGAAATTTAGTTAGGGTTTTAGAGTGAGAGTGATGGCAGAGAAAAAGCAAGAGAGGGAAAAAGCTGACTGTTGATAAGTATGTACCTGTTGTATTGTTGTATTAAGGTCGTCCTTCCAAGCCCAAAATTCTTCGTTCCAACTGCTCAGCTGCACTTTGTGTAACTTGGGTGTATTTAATTCTCCCCCAGAGAAAATCTTCACACTGGGGCAATTATCCACCAGCATTCTTTCCAAAGATGGGAATTTGAAGGCACAATTGCCAGAGCAGAAGCATGTCAAATTTTTCATGTTTTCAAGCTTCAACTCTTTCAATTCGCTGAAAGCAATAACCTTATCTTTTGCTGCATCTTCTGCCAGTACTATTTCTGTTATCGTATCGCATGATTCTATTTTCATTTCTCTGAGTCGCACCAGAGACTTTGCTGTTGAGGATGTTATTAAGTGTTTTAATCTTACGCAATACGATACCTCCAAAGTCGTAAGATTCTGAAAGGATGTCGAGGATGGCACTAGATTGACCAAATGGTGACACCATCTTACATGTAGAAAAACCAAGTTGTTCATAATGGAGGACTCTTGTTTCAAAATGTGCTTCAGATCACAACACTTGTTTGCTTCTGCTATGATTACCTCCATCCCATTTTCAACCTTTTCTTTTGACAACCAAGCGTCAGATCCTTCTATTTGGAGAACTTTCACGGTGTGAAGTCTTTGGAGGAAATCATCAAGCGATAAAATAGTAGTCGACTCATCAACAAACCTGACATCGAGATATTTAAGTTTGCAAAGCAAATCTTCTGAAAATACACATTTGTTTGTTACTATATGCTTTGCATCAACTATCAATTCTTCTAAATTGGAGAAAACCTGGGTAATCAATCAGTACCGAAAAAAAAATTAAGATGGATCAGTTGATGTTCATTCCAACCATTTCACAAAGTTAATACAATAACACTTTGAAGGAAATTTAACAAAATAGAAGAGAATTATAAGTTACATCTAGCTTATGCAATATATTTATTCAACAAAATTTACCTTTTACAAATTAATAATAATGATAATATACCTAACATGCAGAATAATTAAAATTATGAATGAATGTTATATACTAATCTGAGAGTTACGTTGCTGAGAATTTTACTTTTTGGAAGAAACCAAGTGATGAAGGCAATGGCAGCTTAACCCTAAGCTATATAACAGAAATTTTCACGGTACATGCATAAGAATTGAAAATTGATTATAAAATTCTTGTACGTACCTTTTCTGTCAAGATATTAGTAGTTCTTTTATATTGCACCATGAATTCAGGACATCGAGATATCCATAATTCTTTCAAGGATGGAAATTCAAGAATATGTACATCTCCTGTGCAGAAGCTTGTGAGCTTTTCAAGATCATACATCTTTAGATATTGTAACTGAGGAAATATTACAATATTATTCTTCCTTTCTTCTTGGTTGTCCATGGCTATCAGCTCTTCCAAGACAGGACAATTTTGTATCTCAATGCGCTGGAGTTGAACAAAGCTGCTAACTATAGAAGATGAAAATAGATATCTTAAATTTACACAGTTGTATAGGGTCAAGTGCATTAAATTCTGAATACCACAAGACATGCCTGCAAGTAGGTTTTGCCAAATCCTTTCAACATTTATTGAATGCAACTCCAAGTTCTCCAAATTTGGCAATGCAACCTGCTCGATCAAACAAACTAACTTGCTAATTACAAGTAACAATCATTTCTGTTGATAGACAAATCAATAAAATTACTCTCTCTTGTCAAAGTTCTTTTCAGTCTTTCGTACAAATAACCGTTAATCAAGTTTTCCAAATTATTCCTCACTAAATTGAAGAAAGCGACAAGTCATAATATGAATTAATTTATTGGCCAAATTTTTTTTATTTAGTAATTACAACACGTTTAGCATCAACTATCAATTCTTCCAAATTGGAGAAAACCTGGGTAATCGATCAGAAGACCAAATGCAAGATGGATTAGTTGATGTTCATTATAACCATTTCACAAAATTAGTAGTGTACTCTTTGGAAGAAAATTTGACAAAATAGAAGAAAATTATAAGTTACCACTAACTTACGCAATATATTTATTTAATAAATTTTAACCTTTTACAAAATAATAATTACAATAATAAACCTAACGTGCAGAATAATTATAAATGAATGTTATCTACTAATCTGTAAGAGAGTTGTGTTGCTGAAAATTTGACTTTTAGAAAGAAACCAAGTGATTAAGGCAATGCCAATTTAACTCTAAGCTCTATAATATAAAATTTTCAAGGTACATACATAGGAATTGAAAATTTGATTATAAATTTCTAGTACTGTACCTTTTCCGTCAAGATATTAGTAGTTCTTTTATATCTCACCATGAATTTAGGACAACGAGATATCCTTAATACTTTCAAGGATGAAAATTCAAGAATATCTACATCTCCTGTACAGAAGCTTGTGAACTTTTCGAGATCATACATCTTCAGAAATTGTAACTGAGGAAGCATTACAATATTATTCTTTCTTTCTTCTTGGTTGTCCAAGACTATGAACTCTTCCAAGACAGGACAATTTCCTATCTCAATGAGTTGGAGCCGAACAAAGCTACTAACTATAGAAGATGAAAATAGACATATTAGATTTATAGAGTTGTATAGGTCAAGTGCGTTAAATTCTGAATACCATGAGACATGCCTGCAACTTGGTTTTGCCAAATCCTCTCAACATTTATTGAATACAACTGCAAGTTCTCCAACTTCGGTAATGCAACCTGCTCGATCAAAAAATTAACTTGTTAATTACAAGTAACAATCATTTCTGTTGATAGAAAAATCAATAAAATTACTCTCTCTCTTGTTATAGATCTTCTCAGTCTTTTATACAAACAACCGTTAATCAAGTTTTCCAAAATTATTCCTTACTAAATTGACATATGTATTCTAATGACATATATTAAAGAAAATGAGCAGTCATAATGTGAATCAATTTATTGGTCAAGACGTGTGTGTGTATGTTAATTACAACATCTTTAGTTTTTCGTAACGTGACGTTTATAATAATAATAATTATTAATTCACTTATTGTGTCGAGTACCTTTTCTTTGTCAAAGAATGTATTTGCTACACCCTACAATACTTCGGGTGAAAAATTTAGAACAATTGTGAAATACAATTATTAATCACTCTTGTCATATTTGCTACGAAACAAGAAAAAACCAAAGAACCAAATATATATATATATATATATAATAAGACCATTGAGTTATTAATAACTGACCTTCTCAATGAAAAGTGTATCAGAAATATTACTATTGTCCTCCCAAATCATTTCATGTGACCACGAATCATTTGTTGATTCCTCCTGCCTCTGTTGACATTGCAACTGTCTCGATTTTAGAGCGTAAACTTAATTGTGAGCACAATCTTAATGCTTAAATACAAGATCTCTAAAAATTAGTGCAATAAGTTTAGGACTAGACCCAAATTTAATATTTTGGATTCCATAATTAAGATTTTTTAAATAAAAATTTAATAGAATTAATTTAAAAATAAAAATTAAATATGAAAAATTAAACTTGTAATTATGGATTTTTTTTTATTTAAAAACCACCCAAGGGTGGGGGGGTTAGGCGGGACCCCCTTACCTGTAGATTATTAAAATAAAATGAAAAAAATATATGGAGGGGGACCTAAACCAAAACCTCCAAGTAGAAGAAAAAGAACAAAGAACAAAAAATATAAATGCGAAATCATCAATGCGAACGCCCAGAACGTCGCTTGCGGTGCTTACGACCTTTCCTAGAACGGGAGGAGTGCGGGCCAGCAATACTGAAGTCACGATGATGCCCCTCGATACCCTCAGGCTCAGAAGCAAAGTACTCATCAGCTACAGAATTGTCCGCGGAGCTAAACTCCTCGTCTGATTGAGATGGGAGGTTTGGAGGAGGAGAGTGAATACCCATAGTTGGGGAGCGAATAGCGGCGGTAGGCAGACCTCCCGAAGAAGGTCGGATCGGTTCACCCACAGATACACCCATCCCTGGATCACCAGTCGCAACGGGAGCCATAGAGGCCGAAAGCTGACCCTGAGTCACAGGAGGCTGGTGATCAGGAGCAGGTGCTGCAACTCCTAATGGGCCCTGATCATGTGTCTGGGTCTCACCAACAGGCTGCGTGGGCTTACGAAGCCCGGGATTAGCAACGTAGCAGGAATCCGCAGAGTGACCAAGATGCCTGCACGAGGAACAATAAGCTGGGACCCGCTCAAAGATAACGTCCTTCCAAAATCCGAAATCCCCCTCTCCAATCCATATACGATGCAACAGTGGCTTCGAAACATCATACTCTACCAGAACTCGAGCTACCGATGGCCGATTAACCGAGGTCGTGGCATGATCAACTCGTAATGGGGTGCCAATAGCAGAAGCAATAGAAAACAAGGCAGATTTACAATGGATAAAATGAACAGGCAAATATGGAAGGGATACCCATACCGGAACAATAGGGGACTCCTCCGAACAGCGGAAATCAGTGCTCCACTTAAAGATGCGCATGCCTCAACCATTAACATACCAAGTCTGGCGCACCCAAACACGCGAATAATCTTCTTCCAAAGAGAGTTTGATCAACACATGCCAGTTGTCAAGCAAGGAGACTTGACAACTTCCTTTCAAACCCAGGGTAACAAAAAATCTCCGAATAATGTCCATAGAAGGCCGCCCAAAGGAGAACTTACCAACGAGAGCTAATGTAAATGGTTTAGCCATGGCTTGTATTTCCGCTGCTGTAAAATGGATGGCGGGCTCGCCACGATATAGGGAAGTCGGCTTAACCGGTACTGTGGGTTCTGTAGAACCCGTAACTGCATCAAGGAATGACTTATGAGGCCTAGGGGGGGCTGTTGGGTTAAGGATGGATACTGGGTTCAAGACGGAGGCAAATGATGGCTTAGAAGGGGGAGGTTGGTTACGGGTTGCATGGTTGACTGGACGGTGAGGGGCACTAGCCGTAACAACCTGAGGAGTAAGTAATGTAGGGCATTGTGGGTCATGAGATGAGTTCGGAGGAGGCTGGTTGGAGGGAGTCACCCCAAGCTGAGCATGGGGCTGTGACGTGGGGAGTTGAGAGGGATTATTGGGCTCAAGGCTCGGCCTAGGTAGGTCAGGCTGTGTGGGTGGGTTGTGGGCTTAGTTTGGTGTGTGGTGGCATGTTGTGAGCAGTGAGGGGAAGATGGGCCTTGTGGCTCATCCGAGGCTGCATGGACCTGTGGTATGGGAGCCAATGTTAGCTTGGAGACGCCTGCGACGTGGCTGGACTGGTTGGAATCAGTGGGCATGATACCACACGCGGCGGCCAATAACGCGTGAGTTGGATGCATGAGGCGGCTAGGGTTTTCTGGAGCTGATATTGTTTGGCTAGACACGGGCTGCTGGGGTGGCCGGGATGGTAGGTCTGCGGCAGGGGAGGGCACGGGTGGCTGGGGGGTGTCACCTGCAGCCGGTTGGGTGGCCGTAGTTGCCGCGGCAGTGCTTGTGTCCCGGGAGAAAACACGTGCAATGGTGGGCAGCGGAGGTTGTGGCGGCTGTCCGGAGGCCGGATCTGCGTCAGGCAGGGTCGCGGGGACCTGAGGGGGTCGGTGGGGACCGTCACAGCCCGCCATGCAGGAGGCGGCAGTGGACGGGGAGGGACCCGTGTTTCGCGTGGCTTCGTCACGGGTTTCACGGGTTTCATGCGTTGCGGGCTTCGTGAGGTGGGGAGCCACGAGCGAGTTGCCGGTGGGAACGGCGTCAAGGTGGGGCATGCTGCTGCTGGTCGCGACGGCGGTTAGAGGCGCCGGAGACCCGATTCGTTTGGAGGGGACCCGTGTACGCGAGGATCGTCGTGGTGCACGGGGGGGCTGGTGGAGGGATTGCTCAGGCTGGGGGAGGTGGCCGGCAGTGGGGGGGTGCGCCGGTGGTGGCTGGGGACCACCACCCGCGGCCGGCGAAGCCATTCCGGCGGCAACAGTGAAGGCACTCTGTGGAGTTGCGTGTTGTACACCAGCTGTTCGTCGATATTTCTCTGTTTTTCCTGACAATGGTATTGAATTCCTTTCTAAGGAGTTGTAATCTTTCTTTCAGATGCATCACATTATACATCAATGTATATTCACTGTGATTGTCGGAATCTTAACTTTCATAGCATTTCGAGCACAAAGAAAGGAGAGAAACTTCTTTAAAAATGGTGGTTCGATATTAAAGCATCGGCGAGTGAGGATTTTTAGTGAGGCGGAGCTGTTAAAAGCTACGAAAAATTATGATAAGAGCAACTTTCTAGGTGAAGGTGGTTTTTATCTACTTAACTATCATCTACTACAAACTTGTAATTATGGATTTAATTTTGATAAATTATGAATGTTCTCTTAACATTTTTTTTTCAAAGCTAAGGGGTGGGCAAAGCACAAATTCATATCTTTAAATCCCTTACTCTCCAAAGATTCAAACTTAGATGGCTGTACGAGTGCTGAAGATATATAAGACTACTAATTTCACAATTTTTTTTTTATTTGAGAGAAAAGAGAAGAAGGATATTACGAAGCATGAAGCTCATGCAATACAAGGGCTATTATGCTTTTTTTTTTTTTATGGTGGTCTGATTCTGGAGCTAAAAGATTAAAATAATAATTAAATTGCAAACATTAAAGATTTTTGCAAAATTGGTTACTTTGAAAATGAGAATAATATAATATTTCACGACGTTTCAATGTTTATTACTATGATGCACTAGAAATTTCTAGTTTTAATCTAATGTATAAATTGACAAAATGATTTTCATATATACGCAATGTTAGAACCCAAGTGAAAAGAATCCTCTCATACCAATTATTTAAATTAACTAGGAACGATCATACCTTTGACTCCTCACCCCTGATATAGAGACGCTTGAGTTGTGAAGAACCCACTTTGACTAATTCATGAACTAAATAATTGACATCTTGCTCTTGCAACTCCGTTAACTTAAGGTATTCAATTCCCTGCAGTTGCACGATCAGCCAATCCTTCAAGCGAGTCTTGGAATCCAGACAGAGACTGAATTCTCTATACCAAACGTCGGTGTAAACCCAACTCCAAAAGTCCCCAATATGTACTTTGTATCTTTCCAGCTTCTCCAAGAACAATCCTCTCGACAGAGAATTGACATCGTCGATTTGTATTTCTAGATAGGCCAATTTAGGCAAATGCTTCAACTCATTGAGGCTAGCATTCTTGACCCCTTCCACCTCCATCTCCCATTTCTTAAAGCTACTATGTCCTATATATAGTCCTTCTAAATGGGATAAATTCGATAAAACATTTGCTGGAATAACTTCTAGTTCACTACAATCTCTCAAATCAAGCAACCTTAGCAGAGTCAATTCACCTACTTCTACAGGCAACCTTTTAATATCAGAATCTTGTAGGCAAAGAATCTCCAGTTTCTTCAAGTCTCTTATAGCAGTTATATCAAGCAATTTGCAATTGTAAAGACGCAATGTTCGAAGGTTTGACAGGAGACCGATTGATGAAGGCAGTGGCGATGGATGAATCCCAGTAAAGGCTATAACTCTGACCTGCGTCATCCTCGAGAAAAAATTATCAGGAAAAGTTACTGATAAAGATTCCCGCCAATCAGCACCTATAGAAAAAAGTTTTAGCTGAGGACAATCCAGCACTTGATCAGAAAGCACATTAGTCTTCATATCATGTAAGACGATTGAAGTGTAAAGCTTTATTGCACTTTCGTCTGACCATTCCCTACAACCATCAACCTGCTCACTGGCAGCAGTAAACACATTTTGTTCAGTAGATGCAATTGATATGGCAACATCGCGAACAACATCATGCATAGAAAACAGCGCTTCATGCTTGCTTATATGGTCAAGCAACATACAAGAAGCTTTGAGTTTGTGCACCAAAGCATGTATTCGAGCTCGTGCTACTTCAATCTTATTCACACCTTGAAATAAACCCAATCCCATACCATACATTAACAAGTCATCAATGGATCCTATGCCTGTATATCCTATTAGCAAGAAGATGTTCTTGAGCTCCTTCTCACCTAATTTGTCGTAACTCAACTTTACGGCTTTATATGCAGCTGGCTGTATATTCATAAAATTCGTTAAAGAAGGCCTTCTTAGCTGTTCCAATGCATCCTTCCAATCAAATAAACTCTTATTGTTCCTTAATGCCCTTGCTACAGTCACAATGGAAACAGGCAAACCTGCACATTCTTTTGCCACATCTGTTGCTACCCATTTGAATTCACTACCTTCAATATAATCACCTGCCATTTTCTTGAATAGACTCCAAGCTTCTTCTTCGTTTAAAACGCCAATTGAGAAATTTGGTCGAGAATCCATCTTCCTTGACAATGTATCTTCGCTTCTTGCTGTCAACAATATTATACATCCCTTGTGATCGTCTCCATAAGGAATTCCTACAGCCTGCAAATCAAGACTTTCCCAAATATTATCTAAAACTACAAGTATCTTCTTCTCTTTCTTCAATCGATTGTAAAGACTCCTCGCCCTTCCTGATTCAGTCTCTTCATGAAATGTCAAACCTAATTTATCTGCAATTTCTCCTTGAATCTTTCTTATGTTTTGACTCTCGGACACCTCAGAAAAAACCACCTGATCGAAGAGCTTGTCATTCTCTACTCTTCTAGCAACTTCTTTAGCCAGCGTCGTCTTTCCGATGCCTCCCATTCCATAAATTCCAAGCATGTTGACATCAGGATTTTTTAACGCATCAATTATTTCATTCAGAACGGACATTCTTGATTCGAAGGCCTCGTAGTCTTTGTTAGACATAAGCAAGGTATCCTCCGGAATGATACTGTAGGAAATACTATCAAATCTTCCAGCTTCACGGACTTTGACTACAGCCTCCTTCAGCCTCTCTGCTTCCTTGCTAAGCATACGGCGGGTCTTCAAATTAGGACAAAATCCCTTGAAACAATGCTTATTTGCAGTGGATTCATCGTACGTAAATTTATCTGCCTCAACAATGACATTATTTGCGCCTGCAAGCCACTGCTCAACGTTCTCTTCAATCCCTTCCCCTTTTCTTTTAGCCTCATCAACCTGGTGCTCTATACTAACCCTCTCAGACTTCAGATTCTCAACTTCATTCTTGAGATTCTGTAAGTTGCTAGTGTACTTACTCTCACGCAAATAGCTAATTTGGCGATATGCAGGAGGAGCCAAGCACTTTACAACTTCTACAACAATAGTAAGAATGATTTCTGCCATTTTATTGAAACCTTTTCCTTTCTCTTTAACTTTTTTTTTTTTCAGAATTTTGCGGACTAAGTAATTACACACAAGTGACTATAAATTGATGAAGCATAGTGGAAAAAAATACAAAGACTAGATATAATAGAGACAGCAGCAGGACAGGTATATAGATAGAGAATAAATAATACAGAACAGAGCAAAATCAATAACAGGATTGAAGATTACAACAAACAGAGCCCAAGTATTGTTGAGATCAGAAGATTGAAAATTCAAAAGAGTTGAGGGAAAAAGTGGAATAACAAAACAACAATGAACACAATAAACAGAAGCAAAGTGTGTCTCTGATTAAAAGATGGAAATAATAAGGACAGGGGTCGTTGATTATTGGGAATGAATGCAATTGCAAAGAATAACTGATATTAAAAAATGATTGCAATAGTGGAGGAGTGGTTGCAGAATAATGATTTGTGGTCTTCTTTTACTTTTTGCTGTGGCAGACGACAGACACTAAGGATGAGATTAAAAATTCAAAAGAGTTGATGGCAAAAAGCTGAATAGCAAACAAAACAACGAACAGTGAGCACAATGAACAGGAGCAAATCGTACCTGAGAGCAGAGGATATGAATAAGGAAAGGATTTTGTTGATCCCAATGAATGAATGACTGATGTTAGGGGATAATGGTTTTTGCCATAAGTTTTTAAGAATGACACTCCACAAATCCAACCAGTCAAGAAAGGAATGCTATGCTGTAAAGCCAAAGTTCCTTGGCTAACTTAGAATTGAAGGAAAAGAATGAATAAATAAAGATAAAGAATGAGAAGGTGATTCTTTAATTATGAATATTTATTACTCCAGTGATGATAGACCCAGTATAAATGTTAAAGTACAAATCAGAATATTTGTGATGTCAGTTGCTACCTAAAATCCTGAATATTTGAGTAGTTAAAAGCGAAATCAAAATATTAAAATCGACAAGGGAGAATAATGGTTTACAATAATTTAATGGTAATTAAAGTGAAGCGATAATCATATTTATTTTTCTAAATATGCTTTGATTAAAGTTGTTGTGTTGGATATATATATATGTATAGCAATCCTTGGTAAAGTTTCAGAAATGCGAATCTTTTAAATGTTCATTTCTTCCATCTAAGGAAAAGTTAACAGGTAAGATGAAGCAATGCTATAACAGCATTTAATTTATTGCTAGCATTTCACCAGATACTCGGTATGCATAAATGGTCAATTACCAAAAAAATTGACGAACATCCACTTCTAGAGAAGCAAATTATTGTTTGTCAAAATTATAATTAGCCAAAAGAAGTTAATGTAATTTTTTTCGTTTCAAGGTTCAACACAATTCTTCTAAGGTGATATCAGTTTTTAATGATACAATCAACAAATTCGAACCTTTTGTGGCATGAATTGCTAATTTTCTGCACAATTAATCAAACTAATGACAGTCGAAGTACAAAATATGTTATTGCGTTTGTTTTGTCATATCTCTGTTACGAAAATAGAGATAATCACTATGTCAGTAAGAAAATTGTAATGATATATTTATTACAATTAGTACTACAGTTAGTGCACTATCATTACAATGGGAAAAAAAATACTACAAGAGAAAAGAAAATTACACTATAAGGCAAATTTTTTCGTCTCTTATAGATTTTGTACTAATTGTTGTACTTATATCATTATTCGCAAGAAAATAATTTACAACAATGAAGGAACTATACAAAGGTAAAAATGGGTTTTCATTTTAATAATTTAGAGCATTGATCTTTGTTCAGTGACTTCTATAGAATTATGGGGCCTGTTTCAAGGTCTTGGCCTTGCTTGGGATCGTGGTATTCGTTACTTGGTTGCAGAGGTGGATAGCCAATGTGTATCTCAAGTTATCTCTTCCACAAGATCGGTACCTGATGCCCATTTTTCACTCATCAATGCCATCGAGGAGTTGATGATGAATAAAGAATGGCAAATCACCATAAAGCATATATATCGTGAACCTACTTTTGCTGCTAATTCCATGGCCAAGTTTGCAGGATCCTTGCCTCTCGGTTTTCATGTTTTTGACATCTCCCTGAGGGAATTGGATATTGGTTATGTAATGATGTGTATGTGGCCTCTGTTCCCTGTCCTGTTTTGCCCTAGCCCTTACTGGGCTCTAGCATACAGAAAAAAAAAAAAAAAGGTTAAGGCGTTTGACCGTTTAGCTAAGGGTATTTTGGCATTTGGAAGGGTGTGCGAAGTAAAAGAGTATATGATAGAGTGGAATTAACCATATCCTTCATTATAGTCAGTTGAACTTTTGGCACTTCAAAGACTTCTTATAACTGTTTTTTTTTTTTTTCAAAAAAAAAAAAAAAAGACTTCTTATAACTCCTATAGATGAATTTCATTATTTTTATCTCTCTCGAAACACACCAAAATCCAATGCATGTAACACTAGGCACAAGCATGATTCACGTCTTTAATTAATTATCTTAGTTAGGTACTTAATAGTCTATGGGGAGCCTAAAAATTGAATATGGTAGCTTTGGTACCAAAGAGATGAATCTAGCCTATATATGTACTTCAACGACATCGATGAAAGACTACTCTTCCGCCATTCAACCTGTAGAAATCATGAAGTGAAAGAAAGAAGTTGAGTGTTGCAATAACCTGAAAGCAGATTCGAAATAATAATAACAATAATCATAATACCTCGAAAGCAGGACAATCAACAACAAAGAAATAGCAAGACTCAATGTAGATCGTAAATTATTTTTTCTTAAAATAAACTCACGAAATAGAAGACCATCTCACCAACGCCATGTGACCCTTGATATATAGAAAGAATTCGAGCTGCATATGTAATAATGTTTCACGAATTACACAGAAAAAATTGCCTTTTTCCCGTCCTGCATAGAAGGTTGGCTTGAATCTTCTTTGCAAGACGCAAGTTTCGAATTTCTGGGGTAAAAGACACAGACAGAAATTCAATGAAAGAGAAAGCAGAAACAAAAGTGCAATGAATTTATGTAATTTTCATATAAATTGCAGAAAGGAGATAAGTCCTACTATATTTCTCTATAATAAGTGTTGTGATTTAGTTAGAGAACTTATAACACTAACCCCCAAGATTCTTCCACACACTGATCTTGAAACTTACGAATGTGTTCTAAGCAAATCAGAGATGTGTGATCAATTGGAATTTGCAGAGAAAGAAAAAATAACAAAACTTGGACAAGAAAAAGATTATAGAGGTTCGGCAATGGTACCTACATCCTCTTGAGAAACAGAAGCCATATCTTTGTTTATTACTGCACAACAGATTACAAGCCTAATGACTGAATTACAATGAATCGAATGAATCAAATCTCAGTGCTTAAGTCCTTATATACAGCTATGGAGGAGTCCACAAAGTGGTGCCATTTGCCAGCTTCTTTTCTGGGTTTGTTGTAACAGAACCCAGAAAAATTCCCGCCAAAAATAACCGCATTCAACAGCTTCCCTACGTGACATTCATGTGACGTTTAAGTGCTCCAAAACGACCCTTCTGATTGCCGTTTCAGAGAGTAAGTTTGCTCATGCCAATCACGTGTATTCCAGAGCCATGTGGATGACAATGATTTAGATGTCGTACGAGTGATGGGAACCTCCTGCTGCCTTGTCGTCCTGATAGCATCACTACAACCGACAAAGTCGTTTCACCCTGAGTTTCTGATTCTGGTTCACAGTTTCAACAATAAGCAAGCGATTTCATGTTTGCAATGTCTTCCTTATATCAATCTATTCAGAAATGATTAGGCGTTAACAGATGCATTGATGAGATTTAATTAGGACAAATTTGAACATAAATCAAATAAAACATCTAGTCACAAAAAAAAAAAAAACCATAATCTCCCAAATAGACCTTACCAGTTATCACTGCTTTGGGCATCTTCCTCCTCATCCTCCACTTCGGTGCAATCGTCATTATAAAATTTGGAGAAAACAAGACTCTTCTTCTTTATCGTCTCCCTAATGTTTACCAACAACAAAGATTTGGCAATGGCTGACAATTAAACTAATTAGAGCAGAAATTGTATGTTTCAGAAATTTTTCTCTTTTTAATTTTTTCACACACTTGTACCAGTTAATGAATATGTACCATTCTTTTCACATATAGCTGTTGTATGGTGGTGTTAAGGTCACCCTACCCAGCCAAACGTTTTTCAGCCCACCACTCCAGCTCCACTCTGCGTAACTCTGGTGTGCTTAATTCTTCTCCAGAGAAAATCTTCATACCGGGGCATCCATCCACTACTAACCTTTCCAAACATGGGAATTTGAAAGCATGACTATCAGAGCAGAAGCTTGTCAGACTTTGTAAGTTATTAAGCTCCAACTCCATCAATTCGCTGAAAACAATAACCTCATCTTTTGCTGCATCATCATCGTGTGCCACTATTTCTATAAGTTGCACCAGGATCTTCGCTGTTGAGAATGTAAAAACGTTTATCAATCCTTCGCAATATGATACTTTCAAAATTGTTAGATTGTGAAAGGATGTCGAGGATGGCATTAGATTAATAAAAGCAGCAATGTTTGAAGGATAAAAACAATACGATCAGATGCTTAAGCGAGCTAGAAATGTGTTCTCCTTGGCGTGAAATGTGCCCAAAGGAAAAGAATAGCTGGTTGAGTGTTTGCAGTGTGCCGGGGATTTATGAGAAGGGACCAAAATCGAGTNAGACACTAAGGATGAGATTAAAAATTCAAAAGAGTTGATGGCAAAAAGCTGAATAGCAAACAAAACACGAACAGTGAGCACAATAAACAGGAGCAAAATGTACCTGAGAGCAGAGGATATGAATAAGGAAAGGAATTTTTTGATCCCAATGAATGATGACTGATATTAGGGGAGAATGGTTTTGCCATAAGTTTTTAAGAATGACACTCCACAAATCCAACCAGTCAAGAAAGGAATGCTATGCTGTAAAGCCGAAGTTCCTGGCTAACTTAGAATTGAAGGAAAAGAATGAATAAATAAAGATAAAGAATGAGAAGGTGATTCTTTAATTATGAATATTTACTCTAGTGATGATAGACCCAGTATAAATGTTAAAAACAAATCAGAATATTTGTGATGTCAGTTGCTACCTAAAATCCTGAATATTTAGTAGTTAAAGTGAAATCAAATATTAAAATCGACAAGGGAGAATATATGGTTTACTATTATTTAATGGTAATTAAAGTAAAGCGACAATCATATTTATTTTTCTAAATATGCTTTGATTAAAGTTGTTGTGTTGGATATATATATATATGTATAGCAATCCTTGGTAAAGTTTCAGAAATGCGAATCTTTTAAATGTTCATTTCTTCCATCAAAGGAAAAGTTAACAGGTAAGATGAAGCAATGCTATAACAGCATTTAATTTATTGCTAGCATTTCACCAGATACTCGGTATGCATAAATGGTCAATTACCAAAAAAATTGACGAACATCCACTTCTAGAGAAGCAAATTATTGTTGTGTCAAAATTATAATTAGCCAAAAGAAGTTAATGTAATTTTTTTCGTTTCAAGGTTCAACACAATTCTTCTAAGGTGATATCAGTTTTTAGTGATACAATCAACAAATTCGAACCTTTTGTGGCATGAATTGCTAATTTTCTGCACAATTAATCAAACTAATGACACAGTCAAAATACAAAATATGTTATTGCGTTTGTTTTGTTCATATCTCTGTTACAAAAATAGAGATAATCACTATGTCAATAAGAAAATTGTAATGATATATTTATTACAATTAGTACTACAGTTAGTGCACTATCATTACATGAAAAAAAAAATACTACAAGAGAAAAGAAAATTACACTATAAGGCAAATTTTTTCGTCTCTTATAGATTTTGTACTAATTGTTTTACTTATATCATTATTCGCAAGAAAATAATTTACAACAATGAAGGAACTATACAAAGGTAAAAATGGGTTTTCATTTTAATAAGGCGTTTTACCGTTTAGCTAAGGGTATTTTGGCATTTGGAAGGGTGTGCAAAGTAAAAGAGTATATAATAGAGTGGAAATAACCTTATCCTTCATCATAGTCAGTTGAACTTTTGGCACTTCAAAGACTTCTTGTAACTCCTTTAGCTATTTACTATTTTAACCTTCATGTAATTTTAATCTTCATTAAAGTTACATGAAAGGACCAAAAAAATCTAATTAAACCCACAATTTTTTTTAAAAAAAATCCTCTATTAAACATAAATAAATTTTTTTTCTAAGAATGCTCTACAGACGCATTATATGTATTTTTTTTTATTGCAAATGTTTTACATCGACTTATTATGAACTCTAACTTAACAACTATTATCCTTAGTTTTAAATTGAGAAGAAATTTATCATACAAGATGATTAAGAAAAAAGCATGCATTTTCAATTGTTTTTCATTATTATTTGCTAACAATGTCTTTTATTAGTAATAAATTATTATTATGTTTGATTGCAATGATGAGAAAGTTAGAGCAATTAAAAAAAAAAAATTGAAATGGAGTTTATTGATGAACAAGCTTCGTTAAGGTCATTTTTGTCACTAATGAGGGTTTATGAGAAATTTTATTGTCTTTAATCATTTTAATTTAATGGGGTGATTAAGCAGTAGGGGCTATAGAGAAGAAACAGAATACCAAATCATCTTCCTGTCATGCATTTATCATAGTTGAAATAAATTCTCACTTGTGATTATCATTTGAAATAATAATAGTAACAACAACATTAAGAATAAATGCCTAAAGCAGAACAAGCAACAAAGAAACAGAATACCCTCTCCACCAATGCCATCTGACCCTTGATAGACACGAATTACACAGAAACAAGCTCCACATTTCGTGGAGAATGTCTCACAGATTACACAGGAAAATGGCCTTATTCCAAATGCTGCATGAAAAAAAAAAAAGGAAAGAATACATGCAATGAAGGTGAAAGTAGCAACAATATTCATATAAGTTGCAGAAAGTAGCTTCTGTCATAATAAGCAGCAAGCTATTAAAGGCTACGAACACCAAAACCTGATTGAGGTAAGATGAAAGAACTGAACCTGCTAACTAAACTCAACTACAAATAGGCTAGTAGGAGAAGAGGACATATCGGGCCCGATCCCATTGGCACGCAGAGGTTCAACCTTGTGCTTAATCTCTTTTCCTCTTGCTCCTCATATAGCCGGACAATAGCTCTAGCATGTCAGCCATCTTCACCTCAGGATGGCTTTTCCCAAGGAAACATCGTAATGCCAATTATAGCAATACTCATGGCCCACACTGTAACTATCGTCAGCCTCCGACAACAGGGCCTCAATATCGTCCTTGTAAACAGCAGCTGTTGTCCTGAGATTGAAGACTACCAAAGATTTCAGCCGTGTACGTAAATGCAGACTGCCTGGTCGCCAAGCTGAGCCCTCAAGTTGTTTACAGTCACTCCTCGAAGTTTGGCAGGTTCAACCTTAGTCTTAGCTTCAGCAGTCTCAGTCCCTAATAAGTCTGGATTTCAGCCTTCATCTTGTTGTCATAATTCATAATTTTGCTCGGTATAGTTGGTCGCCATACAACCCAGATACTAGGAGCCAAACCAGAAGGTATTCACCAATTCAATAAGGGTGCATTCCATGTCCTCAATATCCTTCGTCTTGACCATTCTTACAGTGGAACTTGAACTCCAGTAAAGAGAAAACGTGGGGATAACATACAAAGAGTTGGGGCCAAGCGAGATGGCATGGTGTGTAATATTGGCAAAAGGGGGGATTTTATGTATATAATTTTCAGTTTTGTTCGTTATACTCTCAATACTAAAAACTAAAGGACTAGTGTTTATGTGATAAAATAGGACTAGAATCAAGCTTTTCTTGAAGCTCGATTACGCTCGCCTCACTATTAGGTAACAAAATGGGGCAACCACAACAGGCTTCACTTAAAGCCTTATGGTGCCCGTCTCGCTGTTTAATATAGTAGAGGAAAACTGGCAAGTAGGATTACCTGAGGAGGCAGTTAAATTAGGAATAGACCTGGTCAAAACCGCTTTCCCCATCTTATAAAAAAATCCAGGGATTTAACCCTATCTTCAAAACCCACAACTCCATGATTCCAAGAGGGAGGGAGGCTTAACCCTATCCCAAAGCCCATAATCCCATAATTCAATGGTGTAATAGAGATGGAACTCTATCAAAAAACCCACATTGCTGTAAGTCCGTTTTGGGTTGGGGGGGGGGGGGTGTTGTGGGGAGATGAATTTGATCCCTATAAAACTCTCGAAGGTGCCAATGGGAAGGGACTTCTGGAAAAAAAGAAAAAAAAAACTCCATCCTATCTTATTTTTGACATGATCTCATGAGGTTGAATTTTGAAAACCTTCTTCTTTCACCCTCTCATTATCTTTATTTTTTCTTCTATTTTAGAGAGAGATTCTTCTTACATTTTTCTTTTGTTTCATTTTTTATTGATTCCTTTTAACCCGAAAAGTATCAATCCGGTTATCCCACAAAAATCCCTTAATATTGGCTTGAGCATCAGAGGTTTATTGCCAAAAAAACTTCTGGCAACCACACATTGATTTTCTTGGATTGCAGGTTACTCGTCAGGGTTGAACCATTCTCACCAATTCCTACTCCGCCTTGTTGGATTGCTAGTCGCTAACTTCCATCAGGTTACTAAATCAGCTAGCACAAATAAATTCAAACGCTAGCATCGAATCTGTAGATAGCCCACGCACTTATACGACTAGATTTTGACGTGACATAGTTCACTCACAAAAAGTGTTGAATCCAAATCATATGCGGTCATATTACTTGCCGCGTTGCTGCTTCTATTTGTGTCTATTTACAAGACCTCTAGAGCTTTTATTCATGCGTTGATTAATTATGAGGCCACTGTACCTTTCTTCTTTTCAGTTATGGTGTGGGTTAAGCTTACGTAATTTTAATTTTCTATCCTAAAGGAGAAAAAGAAACTATAATTTGACACATGGAGGACATGGCTGGATTGGGGTTGGTTTGAGACCAAAATTAATTTGGAGCAGTAGTGTGACATTTATAAAGTCATTATTAGAATGATTATTTATAAGTTCGTTTTGATGATTTCATTATTTTATATCTCTCGAAACACACCAAAATCCAATGCATGTAACACTAGGCACAAGCATGATTCACGTCTTTAATTAGTTATCTTAGTTAGGTACTTAATAGTCTATGGGGAGCCTAAAAATTGAATATGGTAGCTTTGGTACCAAAGAGATGAATCTAGCCTATATATGTACTTCAACGACATCGATGAAAGACTACTCTTCCGCCATTCAACCTGTAGAAATCACGAAGTGAAAGAAAGAAGTTGAGTGCTGCAATAACCTGAAAGCAGATTCGAAATAATAATAACAATAATCATAATACCCCGAAAGCAGGACAATCAACAACAAAGAAATAGCAAGCCTAAATGTAGATCGTAAATTATTTTTTCTTAAAATAAACTCGCGAAATAGAAGACCATCTCACCAACGCCATGTGACCCTTGATATATAGAAAGAATTCGAGCTGCATATGTAATAATGTTTCACGAATTCCACAGAAAAAATTGCCTTTTTCCCGTGCTGCATAGAAGGTTGGCTTGAATCTTCTTTGCAGCAAAGTATTCGAATTTTTGGGGTAAAAAGACGGAGAAGAGAAATTCAATGAGGGGAAAGCAGAAAACACAAAAGTGCAATGAATTTAATGTTAATTTTCACATATAAATTGAGAAACGAGATAACTCCTACTATACCTCTCTATAATAAGCAAGCAATCATGTTTGATGTCTTCCTTATATCAATCTATTCAGAAATAATTGCGGGTTAACAGATGGATTGATGAGATTTAATTAGAACAAATTTGAAAATAGTCAAATAAAACATCTAGTCACAATAAAAACCATAATCTCCCATAGTCAAATAAAACATCTAGTCACAATAAAAACCATAATCTCCCAGATAGACCTTACCAGTTATCATTGCTTTGTGCATCTTCCTCCTCATCCTCCACTTCGATGGAATCATCTTTATAAAATTTGGAGAAAAGAAGGCTTTTCTTCTTTATCGTCTCCCTAGTGTTTACCAACAACAAAGATTTGGCAATGGCTGACAATTAAACTAATTACAATAGAAATTGTATGTTTCAGAAATTTTTCGCTTTTTAATTTTTTTCACAAACCTGTACCAGTTAATGAACATGTACCATTCTTTTCACTTATAGCTATTGCATGGTTGTGTTAAGGTCGCCCTAAACAACCAAACGTTTTTCAGCCCACCACTCCAACTCCACTCTGCGTAACTTAGGTGTGCTTAATTCTTCTCCAGAGAAAATCTTCATACTGGGGCATCCATCCACTACTAACCTTTCCAAACATAGGAATTTGAAAGCATGACTACCAAAACAAAAGCTTGTCAGACTTTGTAAGTTATTAAGCTCCAACTCCATCAATTCGCTGAAAACAATAACCTCATCTCTGCATCATCATCATGTGCCACTATTTCTATAAGTTGCAACAGCATCTTCGCTGTTGAGGATGTAAAAACATTTATCAATCTTTCGCAACATGATACTTTCGAAGTTAGATTCTGAAAGGATGTTGAGGATGGCATTAGATTAATAAAAGGACCACTGTTTGAGCTATAAAAACAATACAATCAGATGCTTAAGCGAGCAGAAGGTGATCTCCTCGATGTGAAATTTGCCCCAAGGAAAAGAATAGTTGGTTGCGTGTTTGTAGTCCGCCAGGGATTTATGAGAAGAGACCAAAATCAAGTTAGTAAAAAGACTCGGTCAAGGCTCAGCCTGAGAATTCCACTAATGACTTACCACTAATGATCATGCATTTTACCCACTAATCAATCGTGTAGCCAATCTACTTGCGATCATGCGTCAGTGTCTACCCCAGAGAATTCAAAGGTTAGGGTTCTTTTTTTCCCCTCTCTTTTTCTCTTTTGACCCTTGGATTTTGAGAAATTCTTTTCTTTTAAATTGATTCTTATTGATTAATTTAGGGCCTTTTGTTTAAGAAACAATTAAAATTAAGCCACCACAATTATGGCATAAGTTTTTCACACAAGGCCTGAAAACTGACTTGAGTATCGGAAGGTTCACGCGGAAAAAATATTCGGTGTCCCCTAGCTATTTTTGGTGAGTGCAAGTGTATTCAAAGGAAATTCTTGTGGTCGCAAGAAATTGTTCGAGTGGAAACCTGTAGTACAATAGATTTGCATGGGTTGCCTCCTGATCAAGAAATTGAATTCTCGATAGACATACTGCCTAGGACCGCACATATTTCCAAAGCACCTTATCGAATGGCGCCAATCGAACTGAAAGAGTTGAAGGTCCAACTCCAGGAACTTCTTGATAAGGGTTTTATTTGCCCTATTGTGTCTCCTTGGGGTGCTCCAGTGTTGTTTGTGAAGAAGAAGGATGGGTCTATGTGGTTGTACATTGATTACCGGCAGTTGAACTTAGTTACCGTCAAGAATAGATACCCCCTCCCTCGTACTGATGATCTATTTGAGTAATTGCAAGGTGCAGCAGTATTCTCCAACCTCGATTTACGATCTGGGTACCATCAGCTTAAGTGAAAAATGATGACATACCTAAGACTGTTTTTCGCACTCAATATGGGCATTATGAGTTTCTGGTAATTCCTTTTGGGTTAAGTAACGCCTCTGTAGCCTTCATAGACTTGATGAATAGAGTATTTCAACCATATATTGACCGATTTGTTATCGTGTTCGTTGATGACATTTTGGTGTACTCAATGACTATGGAGGGGCATGAAGAGCATTTGAGGGCGGCTCTTCAAACACTTCGAGAGAAGAAGCTTTATACAAAGTTTAAGAAGTCTGAATTTTGGTTAGACCGTGTGGTTATCCTTGGGCATGTAGTTTCTAAGGATCGTACATCAGTTGATCTAGCTAAGGTTGAGGCTGTAGTGAAATGGCCAAGACCGACTATCGTTATTGAGGTTAGGAGTTTATTGGGCTTGGCTGGATACTATCGAAGATTCGTGAATGGGTTCTCCAATCCTGTAATTCCTTCGACCAAGTTGACCAGGAAAAACGTGAAGTTTGAATGGAATGAGGACTGTGAGAAGCGCTTTCAAGAGTTGAAGAACAGGTTGGTTTCTGCACTTATTTTGACTATTCCATCTAGTGGTGGTGGATATGTTATTTACAGTGATGCTTTTAGAAAAGGGTTGGGATGTGTGCTGATGCAACATGGTAAAGTGGTTGCTTATGCTTCACAACAATTGAAGAGTTATGAGCAGAATTATCCAATGATATGGAGATAGCAGCAGTAGTTTTTGCTTTGAAGATCTGGAGACATTACCTTTATGGTGAGACTTGTGAAATCTATACAGACCATAAGACTTTGAAGTACTTTTTTACCGAAAAAGAGCTGAATTTGAGGCAAAGAAGATGGTTAAAGCTGGCGAAGAATTATAATTGTTCGATCAATTACCATCCTGGTAAGGCAAATGTAGTGGCCGATGCTCTAAATAGAAAGTCATCTAGTCGGTTGGCACATATGATTACTACTCAAGGCCACATACTAGAGGACATCATAAAGATGGGCATTGAAGTGGTTGCACATAGTGAGACAGATGTTTTATATCACTTAAGTGTTCAACCTACCTTAATAGACAGAATCAAGACAGCATAGAAGGAAGATCCTGAACTCAGAAAGATCGTCAAGAAATCAAAAAGTGGTCGGTATAAATTTAGAGTAACTGATCATGGTGTTTTATGGTTGAGGCTACGACTTTATGTACATGCTGATGAGAAGTTAAAGAAGACGATAATGAGGCTCATGACTCAACTTTTAGTGCACATCTAAGAAGTAACTAAATGTATCGAGACATGAAGCATAAATTTTGGTGGAGGAATATGAAAAATGATGTTGCTACATATGTATCAAAATGTTTGGTGTGTCAGTAGGTGAAGATTGAGCACCAAAAACCTATAGAGACTCTTCAATCACTTTTTATACTCAAATGGAAGTAGGAGCATATCACCACAAAATTTGTGAGTGGATTGCCTCGATTTAGAGAGGGTTGTGACTTCATTTGAGTTATCATTGATCGATTGACTAAGTCAGCTTACTTTTTACCAGTCAAAAATACTAGCAAACTTTGGCAATTGGCGGAACTATTTGTTGAAGAGATAGTGAGATTGCATGGAGTGCCAGTATCTATTGTTTCGGATAGAGATCCACGATTCACTGTAAATTTTGGGCTAACTTGCATAAAAGTTTCGGTACCAAGTTGCGTTTCAGTGCAACTTTTCATCCTCAGACGGATGGTTAATAAGAAAGAACTATCCAAACTCTTGAGGACATGTTGCGAGCTTGTGTATTGGATTTGGGAGGTAGATGGGGAGATCACTTGCCATTGGTTGAGTTTGCTTACAATAACAGCTTTCACTCTAGTATTGGCATGCCACCTTTGAAGCTCTTTATAAGAGGAAGTGTAAATCGCCCATTTGTTGGGATGAGGTTGGTGAGAGGAAGCTATTGGGGCCAGAGTTTGTTCAGATTACTGCAGATAAGATTAAGCTAATCAAAGAGCGTCTTTGTATAGCTCAAAGTAGACAGAAAAGTTATGCTGACCAGCGTAGACGAGATCTGGAGTTTCAGGTTGGAGACCATGTCTTTTTAAAAGTCTCATCTTAGAAGGGTGTTTTTCTAGTTGGGAAGAAAGGCAAACTCAGCCCACGGTTTATTGGGCCTTTCGAGATTCTTGAGAGAATTAGTACAGTTGCTTAACGAGTAGCCTTGCCTCCAAGCCTATCAAGCCTTCACGATGTGTTTCATGTGTCAGTGTTGAGGAAGTATATTGCTGATCCTTCTCACGTATTGGATTACCAACCTATCTAAATCTCAAATGATATGACTTACGAAGAGCAACTAGTGGAGATTGTTGATAAGAAGGAGCACGTCTTAAGAGCTCAAGTCATTCCACTGATGAAGGTTCTTTGGATGAATCATACTGTGGAAGAGGCTACTTGGGAGCGAGAGGTTAAGGGAGAAGTATTCTCTAATTTTTTGTGATTGAGGTAACGTACTAAATTTCGAGGACGAAAATTTTTAGGGGAAGAGAAATTGTAACACCCGTTCCTTGTTTGTTGTTTATGCTTATCTATTTAATTGTTTGTCGTTTGTTTGTGTTAATTTATTTTAATTAGCACTATTTGAGATAAAGTACAATTTATTTTTTTAAATAAATTATCAGAGAATATCATCTTTATCGTATAATCGTATAATGTATTTTTATAAAAGCAAGAGTTTTTATTAAACTTAAACTCTTTCTATCGCTCTACGATTTAAAACTCTTAAACCTATAAACGTATAAAAGCAAATAATTCTAGGGTTTTCTTTTACGCACGTTTGAAACAAGTTTTGAGGTAATTATCCTTCTCTAATACATGTTCTCTAATCTTATGTGTTTGATGATGAATGCATGTATTGTTCTCTTTATCACGAATGACTAGCTAAACATTATGGGGTATGAGTACTCTGATTTTATTACTATTTTCTCTTTATTTTTTATTCAATTCCTGCATGAAAGTTAAAATAGACATCCTAAGGTTTTCAATGATGTATTTTGTGTAAAGAGATTCCAAGTACCCAATTTGTTATGAATTTTCGAAGTTGGAACAGTAGTGTTGGAAAATTCTGATTTTTAGCAGTATGTCTGATTTCGCCTATTTTTCTGACTATCCAAATGGTCCCTAAAAATTATGTTTATTTTTGTTTTAATCCTCATTATGTCTAATTATTGTATGCTTAATTTCATAATTTTTGGTTTATAAAAATTATTAAAAATCATTATGTTGGGCTGCTGTAGTTCTGGAAACTGCTTTCTAGAATTACGATGGCTGATGGTAAAATTATTTTAGGCTATTAAGAGGCTTTCGAATGGCCTATAAAAATTTTATTCATATAAAATTATGAGTCTTCTATGATTTACAGTTTAATTTGACTAATTTTCATTGAGTCAACATTAAGTTATAAATTTTTAAAGTACAAAGCCCAAACCTAAAAGTTTCTAGACAGATTTGCTGGTCTCTTAATATAAATTCTTTTAAAATAGTTTTACATTTCTAGAAATTTGATATTTATTTCTTGATGTTTGTAATGTTGTAAACTCAAGTGGTCTAATTTTTATGAATTTCATTAAATATTTTATGAGTTTTTTAATTCAGCTGCCTCTGTTTTTATCACTGTCGGGCTGTGTGGTTATTTGCATGTTAAATTTTTTTTGCATTATGTTTCTGGCTTTAATTCATTTTTTTGAATTTTTATATGAAATGCTACACATGTGTATGGTTTCTCTTCTTTGATTTTACAATTTTCTAACATATGATTAGCTTGGTAAAAATCAGCTTGTATAGGATGGTCAGGTTTAGACTAGCTTTGATGGTTTAGTGCTTATAATTAGGTTTGATTATGTTAGATTTATATCAAGATCAGAATGAGTAATAATATTGATAAGAATGTGATTTGATATTTTAGGACGAGAATGAGCTCGAGGTTGAGATTACTGTTCCTTTTATTGCTAAGGATCGAGGGAAGTAGATTTATGTATAGTACATGTACTTCACTATTAAATTACTTTTAATTCGAGGTATGCATTATGTTCAAAGAAAAATATATAAAACTGATTTGTTTAGTCTATGACTATATTTTGTTAAGTAAAATCATTCTTTAAAATTATTTATAGCAAAACTTTATTTATTAAAAACTTGTTTTATTAATTGTCTTAAAAATTAAAGTTTTTATTAAATTGTTTTAAGTCAAATACTTTGAAATAATTATCAATTATTTAAATATAATTTATTGAAGCTTGCAAATGATTAAATGTTCAAGGATGGTTTTAAATGATTTGGTTCATTGTCCGTAGTGATGTTATGTTATATTATGTTATGGAAGGCTAGCCAGATTTTGTGCACATATGATGTTGTGTTAATGATTCCCACGGGGTACAATACCGTGAATGATGTTATATGGTTGGGTTGCCGGGTCTACCGGTGATACTATGTGGTATGAGCTAATTATGTTTTATGTGTTTGAAATGCTATTGTTATGTTTAAAGGATTTAAATGATTTTTATGATGTTGTAAATTATTTTTACCAAATGATGATTTACAAAGATCATTTCTCTTATTATTATGCATGTCTAAGTATTACGATTAATTATATTTTAATGGTTTTTAGTATTGTACATTAATTTACTTACCTAGTTGACGGGTCACCCCTCGTTACCACATTTTTGTAGATAGAGTTAGATTATATGAGCTTATGGTCTTAGAAGGAAGAATAAGGGTTCGGTTTCTTTTATGGAATAATGTTACATTAATAAGCTAAAGCTACGAGTATTTTAGCTTCCTTTGGGATGATACTTATTTAAGAATATATTATTTCATTATTTATTTTCTTTTGGAGGTTTAGAATATTTATTGTTGATTATTATTTTAATAGTTTAAATATGAAAATAATGAAATGCAGTTTCACTTCAATTCTACCGTAGTAGTGGAATTGGGGTATTACATCCCAAGCATAACTTCCTCCTCCTATATAGAGAACTTTGATTGTCTGAAATCTCCGAAGAAAATCATCAAGTGAGAAAATAGTAGTCGACTCATCACCAAACTCAGCTTCAAGAAATTTAAGTTTGCAAAGCAAGTCCTCTGGAAATAGACTATTATTTGTTGCTATGTTCTTCGCATCAGCTCTTAATTCTTCCAAATTGCGGAATAACTGGGTGATCAATCATAACCCAAAAAGAAAATTGCAAGATGCACGGATTAGTTGGTATATTTATTTTAAAGAAATTTAACACAATAGAAGAGAGTAAATTTGAAATTAATTACCACTAGCCAATACTAAATTTGAAATTAATTACCACTAGCCAATACAAAATATTTGTCCAAAAAATTTTAACCTTTTAGAAAATGATAACTTTTTGTTAGTTAAAAAATTAACCAAGTCATGTAGGCAGTGGCAATATAACTTCGTGCTCTATAAGAATTGAAAAATTAATTACAAAATTCTTATGCGTACCTTTTCTATCAAGTCACTAGTAGTTCTTTTATGTCTTACCATGAATTCAGGACATCTAGATATCCATAGCTTTCTCAAGGATGGAAATTTAATAATGTGTACATCTCCTGTGCAGAAACTTGTGAGTTCGTTAAGATCATACATCTTTAAACATTGTAACTGCAGAAACATTACAATATTATCATCCCTTGTTTCTTGGTCCACGATTATTATTTCTTCCAAGACAGGGCATCCCAATATCTCTAGGTCTTGGAGCCGAACAAAGATGTTATTGCTAACTATAGAAGATGAAAGTAGACATCTTAAATTCCTACACCAGTGTAGGGTCAAGTATGTTAAATTCTGAACACCACAAGATATGGCTGAAACTTGGTTTTGCCAAATCCTCTCAACATTTATTGAACGCAACTCCAAGTTCTCCAACTTTGGTAACGCAACCTACTCGATCAAAAAAATTAACTTCTTGTTAACTACAAGTAATAATCATTTCTGCGGATGGACAAATCAACAAAATTATTAATCTCTTTCTCTTGTTATAGTTCTCTACAGTCTTTCACACAAACAAGCACTATTCAAGTTTTTTCAAATTATTCGTTGCTAATTTTACATGTATTCTAAAGATACATTAAATAAAAATGACAAGTTATAGACTTGAATCAATTTATTAGTCAAAAAATGACAAGTTTTCAAATTATTATTTGTTCTCGTGTATCTGCTAACAAACACGAATAACAAAGAACAAAAATACAAAAGTCATAGAGAATTAATAAGACTATTGGGTTAATATTAATAATAACTAACCTTCTCAATGAATAGTGCATTGGAAATATTGACATTGTCCTCCAAATTGATTTCGTTTGACTGAATATCATTTGACGATTCCTCTTGTCTCTGTTGACATTGAAGGTGTCGTGAGTTTAGAGTACAAACTTAATTGTGAGCGTAATGGGCATTAGTACAGCTTAGTTTAGGACTAGATCTAAATTTGATATGTAAGATTCCATAATCGTGAATTTAACTGAATTAATTTAAGCAAAAATATGAAAAATTAAATTTGTTACCCATTTGTATTAGATAAATAGTGAATATTCTCTAAATATGATCGTTGAAAGAGTGTTGAAAATATAAGACGATTAATTTTCACATTTTTCATATGAATATTGTGAATTTTATTGAAAGTAAGAGAAGAAGAATAATATTACAAGGCATAAAGCACATACAATACAAAGCTATTATGTTAATATTTTACGGTGACGTAACTCCGAAGCTAAAAGATTAAAATATTATTTAAATTGCAAGCATTAAAGATTTTTACCAAATTGGTTACTTTGAAAATGAGTACAAATACGAGATTTGACGACTTTTCAAAATTAACTTTGATACACTAGTAGAAGTTTCTAGTTTTAGTATACGTACAAATTAACAAAATGAATTTCATAATAACTATAATTCGATAAATTGATCATACCTTGGACTCCGGCGGATTGAGGGCGTCGTGGCTACCTTCGATCCAGAGATGCTTGAGTTGTGAAGAGCCCACTTTGGCTAATTCATTAACAAAATTGTGGACGTCTTGCTCCTGCAATCCATATAATCCATATGCTTGAGTTCTCTCGAGTCTTTCAGACAAACAAGCACTAATCAAGTTTTTTCAAATTATTCGCTGCTAATTTACATGTATTCTAAGGACACACATTAAAGAAAATGACAAGCTGTAGATGTAAATCAATAATTATTAGTCAAATTATTTTTTTATTTAGTAATTATAGCACACTTAGTATTTCCTGGCAGATGTTTTATTATTATTACTCTTGCATATTTTCTAACAGACAAGAATAACAAAGAACAAAAATACAAAAATACAAAAATCATAGAGAATTAACAAGACTATTGGGTTAATAATAACCGACCTTCTCAATGAAAAGCGTACTAGCAATACTGACGTTGTCCTCCAAAATTATTTGGTTTGACCGAATATCATATGACGACTTCTCCTGTCTGTTCACATCGAAGGCATCTTGAGTTTAGCTTATAAACTTAATTATGAGCGATCTTAATGCATATTAAGATGAGATATTCAAAAGTTAGTACAATTTAGTTTAGCACTAGATCTAAATTTGATATGTTAGATTTCATAATCAAGAATTTTTTTAATAAAAATTTTAGTTGAGTTAGTTTGGACAAAATATGAAATATTAAACTTTTTTCCCGATTAAATTAAATAAATAGTGAATACTCTAATTAAGATCATTATAAGAGTGCTGAAAATATGGGACGATTAATTTCACATTTTTCATATGAATATTGCGAATTTTATTGATAGTAAAGAGAAGAAGAATAATATTACGAAGCATAACGCTAGTACAACAGGAAGCTATTATGTTAGTTTTTACGGTGGTGTGACACTGAAGCTAAAAGATTAAAATATTAATTAAATTGCAAACATCAAAGATTTCTCCTAAATTGATTATATAAATATATTTAACGAATTTTCAAAGTTAACTTTGATACTTCTAGAAATTTCTAGTTTTAGTCCAACGTATAAATTAACAAAATGATTTTCATAATAACTATAATTTGCAAAATTTAGGAAGTTTCAGTAACCTGCTTACATATATGTCTAATTTGTTTTTACAAAATTTCGTAATTTCATAAATTAAGGATAACTGTTTTGTATTTTCAACGTCCCAACCAAATGCTTATTGATAAAATGCTTATTGATAAAATGATTTTTGACACTACCTGAAATTAGATTGATGAGAATAAACATTACGATTCAAAGTAGTACACGCCTGTGTCTTCTACCTAACAATTTCAGATAGTTCTGATAAGAGAATAGTTTGCTAGTAATGTAAGGCTAAGGGTTAATTTTGATTGGTGGATATAAAAATGATGGGCATTAATTTTATAAGTTTTATAAATATGCAGGTCTTATGATTTTTGTATATGATTTAAATTTCAGGTTCGGAAAAATATTTAAAACTTGAGGGTTAGATTAATTAAGCGAGTAAAGAACGACCAAAGCTTTAATTCACAATAAAAGTGCTGATCTTACTTTAAGCTTCTTTATTAGAGGTTTAATTTATGCCATCCAAATCTGACATCAATAAGATTTTTGTCGTTGACTTTTGTTTTTAACCAATTTTGATTACCCCAAAATATATATATATATATATATTGTATTATTTTTTTGTAATGTGTTATTTTTATTTGCAAATTTTCATATTGATCATGCCTCTGATTCTGCCGGATTGAGGGCAAGGTGGGAACCGGAGATATAGAGATGCTTGAGTTGTGACGAAACAGGCAATCCCGCACATTCCTTCGCCACCTCCCTTGCTACACATTTGAAATCGCTACCATCTTCTTGAATAGACTCCAAGCTTCTTCTTCCTCTAAAGTACCGATTAAGAAATTATGTTTAGAATCCATCTTCCTTGACAACACATCCAGACTACTTGTCGTCTACAGTACTTTACATCGCTTGTGACCATCTACGTGACGAATTCCCACCACCTGCAAATCAAGATATTCCCAAATATTATCCAAGACGGCAAGGATCCTCATCTCTTTCTTAAGTCGGCTAAAAAGACGTCTTGCCCTTCCTGATTCGCTCTCCTCACGAAATGTTAGACCTAATCTATCTGCAACTTCTCCTTGAATTTTTCTTATGTCTGGGCTCTGGGACACCTCGGCAAAAACCACAAGATCAAAGAGCTTATCATTCTCGGCTTTTCTTGCAACTTCTTTCTCCCGCCTATTCCATAAATCCCTAGCATGTTGAGATCATGATTTTTCAATGCACCAAGCACATCATTCAGAGTGGACACCCTTGATCCAAAGGTCTCGTAATCTTTGTTGGGCATAAGCAAAGTATCATCCGGAATGGTACTGTAGGAAATTCTTTCGAATCTCGCAGCTTCCTGGAGCTTGACTATAGCATCCAGCTGTCTCACTGCTTCCTTGCTAAGTCGATGGCGGGTCTTCAAATTAGAACACAACCGCTTGAAACAATGGTTATTTGCTGTAGCATCATCGCCTACAAATTTCTTTGCCTCAACCATGGCCTTGTTAGCACTTGCAAGCCAGTTCTGAACGCTCTGTTCAATATCTTCCCCTTTTCTTTTGGCCTCATCAGCTGCGTGCTGCATACTCAGAATCTCACCCTTCAGCTTCTCAACTTGAGTCATCAGATTCTCAGAGTTGCTTGTGTAGTCACGCACATAACTAAATTGGCGTTCCATGGAAGGAGCCAAGCACTTTGCAACTTCTATGACCACAGAAACTATGATTTCCACCGTCTTTAATCCTTTTCAAGCTCTCTCACTCTCTGTTTTTTTTTTCCCATTTAAAAATTTCGAAACAGAACAGGGACAAGAACTGAAGCACTGAACAATTGATTAGTTAGGAAGCATAATGACACTACGAGATTAAACTGACAGCAGTGTGGGTCAGAGTAGAAAAAGTTGAAAAATAAAATTACAAGAGTGGAAACAGAACAGGACAAAACAGAGACAACAACAGGACAGTTAGATAGGAAGCAGAGCATTTCTAAATAACAGGACTGGAGATCAGAGTATGCCAAGTGTTGTTGAGACTATAAGATTCAAAGTTCAAAAGAATTTATGGCAAAAACTTAAAAACAAACGAAAGGACAAAACTAAAGAAACAGCAAGGCATATTAGCAAACAACAGCAACAAGTTTATCAATTTAGTTATTTAATTCATGAGATAAATATTAAAATTTGCAAGGGACCGTAATGGCTTGCTAAAAGTTTAAGGAGTTACATTCCTCCCCCCCATTGAAGAAAATCAGGGATAATGCTGATTCAACCATGTTAATTTAATGCTAAGTTAATATTCGGAAATATGCTTTGATTAAAGTTGTTGTGTTGAGTATACTTATAATAATCGTTGGTAAATTTTCTGAAATGTGAATCTTTTAAATGTCCATTTCTTCTCTATGAGGAAACGTTAACATGGGGGATGAAGCTATACTACTATGACAGTCTTTGTGGATCAATTTCTGGTGAGCATTTTCACCAAATACTTGATATGTTTATCGGCTTATTTTGTTTATTTGATTTCCTAAATATGAAAAGCTACAAAGGGCGAATAATTTTGCTAAAACTTAAAGGAATGACATTCATTACCTTTCATTGTAGAAAGTCCAGGAATACTGATTCCATCATGTAGAATTTAATGTTAATTAAAGATAAATTTCAGAAAAGTTAACGTGGAAGATGAAGCATGGCTAATATGCTGTAACCGTGTTTGAATTGTGGGTCAATTTCTTACGAGCATTTCATAGTCAAAGTTCCATATAAAACTAGAATATTTATACTTTGTCGCAAGAAAGTATAATATTTAGGAAATCAAATTAATTTGGGATTACTGATGATGTTTGTGTCGTGTACTTTGTCACATGAAAACACCACCAACCTTTTTAACGCTGCCCACTCCGAAGTACGCATGACAGAGTATAAATATCTAAGTTCTTGAAGATCACACGAGTATCAGTGTAATTAAATTTGAGTTAAAATGAAAAAAATAAAAAGAAAAAAAACTCATGTTTGTAATCCTAAAAATGTCCGTTAGTGTTGATGCCAAAATCTGGTTGTCTGTAACACCCCAAATCCAACAAGTGCAGAGCACATGATGAAGGAGGTTAATTTCATATCAAACTCCTTACACAAAATCTCAAACTGAAATACCTCATATTTTTAATCAAACAAACCACAAATTCATGAGTCTATCACTAAATAGTCTCTCCCAAAGACAAAAATATTCTAAAAGTCTCGAAATTCTCTAATTACAAGTTCATAAAATAAATAAAACGCAAAGGAAACATGAGTTTATCCTTCACTTATTCAACTACGAAAAATTAACAGGATCTCTAGCTCCAGAGATAAGCACACCTCTCAACAAGGTACTTAATCTGTAAAAAGTAATGACGAGGGGTGAGCCGTCAACTCGGTAAGTAAAACCATTCCCAACACACTAGGGTTATCGAGTACCAAAAGTATTGCAAGCCCTCTTTTTATTAAAACATATATTATAATTCAAAATTTTCATAAAATTTCATATTATAATAAGATGACATAAATTCATAGTAATTCAGAATATCAAAGCATAGCCAATTATGAAAGCAAATCATATATTACATGCATAGAAAACAAAAGGTTAACTCATGTCACATAGTGTCACCTATACTACCGGTGACCCGACCAAAAGCAGAATCAGAATCAGAATAACGTGTGCACACTCAGAACAGAAACCCAGTGTTGGTCCAAAACATATATATATATCGTATTGTACGATCAGAATCAGAATCAGAATAACTATGGACAACGAGCCAAAACATTCAAATTAGTTTTTTTCATACGTAATGATTTGTACGTGGCACTTTGCACTGTATGTGGCATTCGCGGCACTTTGGCCCTCGAGAGGTGGCCCCCATATAGTCTCAAGAGGTGGCCCCTATACAATTATAAATAATTTAAATCTTATATAGGCAAAAAACATTCGTATTAGGTTTATAAATATAATAACTTATACGTGGCACTTAGCACTGTATGTGGCACTTCGCGGCACTTTAGCCCTCGAGAAGTGGCCCCCATATAGTCTCAAGAGGTGGCCCGCATACAATCATAAATAATTTAAATCGTACATGGGCACAAAATATTCATATCAGATTCATAAATGTCCATAATAGGACTTTAGGCTTGCAAAATATTTTATACGCAAAATCGTAGAGGTAATCATGTAACAAAGTAAATTACATATTCAAAAGCATTTATAATATTTTGTTGGAGGAAGAAATAATTTCGAAAACATTACATAAACTGATTTTGTTATAAAAATCAATTAATCTTTTAAGCAGTACCAAAGCACTTGTATTTATAATAATATCAAAATAATCATACATATCCAGTACATTAGGAATGAAGTTACTTACCTTGATAAAAGAACTGATCTAGCACACCTCTAAGCCTTTTAGAGCCTCAAATACCTCAAACACCTTAAATAAATATAAGATATAACTATTAATGACTTATTCTAAGAACCTGATTTTCTAATTCATACCCTGTACATGTCTGATTCTCGGAATTTTAACTCTTAATCTAAAAATCAGAATGACATAATATTTTACAGAACTATTCTGGACATCCATGGGTATCTCATGTAAAATTTTCAAGAAGATCGGACTACAAAAACATTTTCAAAACTATTTGTTGCTTGACAAATTCGAAACTGTTTCATAGTACCTTAACTGAACAGAGCAGGTTCCGAGATTTTTATAAAATCAGAAATTGATCAGAAAATTATGAAATTAAAACTGTGAATACTAGACACATATATTAATCTCTGTTAAAATTTTCATAATTTTTCGAATTCATTTGGTGGCACAAATAATTTTACAAATCTGGTTGTTCTGCTGGAATCGCAGTTTTCCAGTGCAACAGTGTCAGATTCGAAAATCTATATAAAATTGAAAACGAAGTCAAATCTTATGAATCAAAATTTATTCAATAAGCCCTACATGTCTAGTTTTCAGAAAGATAAGGTTCCTTTTAAAAATCTTTCATAAAATATATGTTTAATTTCGAGATATCCATACTCAATAATAAATCTAAGCCGTAGACACAACTTAGACACATCCTAAATCATGCATAATAATCTATATCAATATAAAATCATGTCAATAAATCCTAAATAGAGCACAATGATAGGAAATCAAATAGAACATAGAGAGTAAAACTTACCAACCGTTAAAACTCTCTCTCCCCCTAAAGCAAAAGTTTGAATTTTAAGGTATGACAAATTCGAATCCAATCCTAGCTAGTACTTGCAACCGCAGAAACGGTTAAAGGCACCATAAGTTTTTTCGGTATTAACCCTGTGACGCTTAAGTCAGTATCTTGAATTTTCACAAAAAAAAACATGATATGTGATATTATGTAAAAAAAAAGTTAACCAAAAAAAGGAACATAAGAAGAAATTCTCCTTTCAAATAAGAAAAAATAGCGTTAAGAAGGGACAAAGATGAAAAATAAAGGGGATAGAAAAAATAAAGAATAAATATTAAAGATGAAAAATAAAGGGGATAGAAAAAATAAAGAATAAATATTTTAATCTTTTAATCTCTTAATCGCAGAAGATTAGATTTGGGAACCCCATATTAAGAATAATTAATAAAAAAATTAATTTTCACTTGCCTGAAGATTGTTCATCAAAATACACTCATTTACTTCATTATATTTGTTAAAGCTACGAACTCACTACATAATGGCAATATAATAAAAAAAAAGCGTGGAACCTTTATCCTTTTGCATTCACTCAATTTCAACAAACCATTCCAACTTCCAAGGGTCACCTCCTCAGTTTCAAACATGTGAGTCAAAAGTAAATTAAAAAAAAAAAAGCATTTGTGGGTCGCTCATGTCTTTTGACATTTCACATTTAGCATTTGTAAATGTGCAAAGACAATCTATTGGATATGAGATTCTTCTCCCTTTTTTTGACCAAATATGTTAATATTATTGGACGTGGCTCAAAACCTCTTATAATAATAATTTTAGAATAACAAACTTAGATATCTAAGTCTAGAACATGACCCATCTACGTCAAGTACAAATTTTTATTTTTTGAAAAAATAAATATTTTTTAATATTTAATAAAGAAATGAATTTTTAAATTTTTAGTAGCCTTTTAGATTGGGCCTTGAAAATTTAGTCATAAATTGGTTCATTTAAAATAAAAAATTAATATATGAATTGTGATATTAGACCCCTAATTATATCTTACCAACCCTCACTTATTACTTTTATGCTAATACTTATTTTATCTTTATATGAAATAACTTAAAAGTAATTTTTAAGTGCACCCACATGATAATTTCTATTATATTTAAATTAGCTAATCTAATTTCTTAAATCCTAATTTCTTTTAACTTTTTAAATTATTAACTCTTCTCAAATATTGTATGCTCTACTTTTGTAATTATGGAAGAAACTAATTTACAGTATTTAATAGAGGATGGTGAAGAAGTATCAATATATTTTTTTTTTTTATGTTTGTGGCAACTATGGATAAAACCTTTAAAAAGAAATAGAGAGAATATAGTGATTATGAGCTTTTTTTTTTTTTAAGAATAGATTATATAAGTTGTATATGATGGGTGCTTGGTAAAAATATAAAAATTATAACAAGGGTAAATTCAAGATTTGTGCAATATGTTAAGAGGCAAAGATTAGTTTAAAATTTTTAACGGGATTAACTGAGAAATTGAGGATGGTGAGATATAATAAGGAATCAAATATCACCACTCTTAAGTAGTGTTTACTTTTGGGATTGGATTGAGAATCCTGAAGAGTGAGAATCCTGGGATTAGGAGCGTGGAGTGGGAGTGAGAGTAGGTTATTTACTTACACTGAAATTGGAGAGTGAAATAAAAATCAGAATCCTATTTATGTGTTTACATTATCTTGGATTGGGAGTGAATTGTTTCAAATTATAATTTTACCTTTATTTAAAAAATTATAGTTTTTAGTTACAAAGTTGACAAAAAATATATTTATAAAATAAACTATTTATTTTATTATTAATTTTAATTATATAACTTAATAATTATTATTAATATTCTTGTTATATAAATTATATTTATTAATTTTAATTGTAATCATGTAAATTAAAAATATATTGATAAGAACGACACAAATGAAATATAATTATTAATAATATAGTACAAAATTAATACTTTTTAATAAAATATTTATTATTATTAATTATTAATAGTAAATAAATATAATACTATTAAAGTTAAATAAATATAATAATATTATATTTTCAAATAAAGATAGTATATAATAATATTATTAATTCTCTATGAATATAATAATATTATTTTTAAAGAATTTTAACTTAGATTACATAAATTATTATTTTTGAGTAAATACAATAATATTTTATTTAATATATTTAATATTATTAAATAATATAATATTATTATTTAAATAAATATAATATAACTATATTTAATAAATATACATTATATTATATTAATGAAAGAGATAAAAAAGGAAGAGATAGGAGTGGATTCAAAATTTAACAATGTTTAGAATCCTGAACTAGATGAGCACTCCATCATATATATACTCCAATAAATTCTTATTGACGTGTCCTTTTTATTTCGAGTCTATATAGTAAGGATTGTTTTTAATTAATGCAAAATAATATAACATCTAATAATTTTTTTTAGTTTTTACTTTTCAGTTAATGCTTAGAATAATGTTCGAAATTGATGGGCGAAAGAAATATATTAGTTTTCAAATATTAATTTTTATTTCTCATATTCTAGTTCATTACTTATATAAAAAATTACTGAAAAGAAATTAATTTTTTTCCAAAAAAAAAAAGTAACGGGTATCATTCATGTACGATGAATTTCTAGCGCAATGACACTAATAAAGTTCGAACGCTACTTCAATGAATTTTACTATTAAAATACTAAATTATCTTTGTGAAAAAAAAAATTGCATGATAGAATGATTATAAGCTCATTTAATGGGTAGGTAGTTTCCTCATCACATAACAACCGAAACACTCCAGCAATCCAATACATATAACACGAGGCACCCACACACAAGCATAATTATTGATTCACACCACATGCATCTCAACTAAAAAATGGTACCTGAAACGTCTTTGGGTGCCTACAAATCGAAATTTGGTAGCACAATTAATGCTAAGAAATGAATCTGGCTGCCGTATATCCTGCAACGACATGGATAAACAAGATCATGACTATTCCACCATTCAACCTGAAATTATCAAGTGAAAGAAACAAGATCATGAGTGTTGCTTTACAATCTGAAAGCCGGTTCGAAGTAGTAATAATAATTATAATAATTAATAGACCTCACCATTAGTCATCGCATCATTGCCCTGTAAATCTCCGTCCTCCTCCTTGATCCTCATTCCCTGCCTACAGGGAACCTGCAGCTTACGGTATCATCGTCTTCTTCCAACCACACGGCCACACCAGTATATCTCGAGAATCTTTACTGACTTCTCATGGATCTCGTTATCCTCATGTCTTTGTAGATTTTCAATCTTTTCTAATCCCTCGGCCTCCTCAACCAACTGGGCATGTTGATTAACATCTCCAATGGCTGTATCCATATTCTTTTCAGCTTCCCCAACCTTCAAAATGTTCTCTAATCCTTTTAGGCAAACAGTGACGATCTTTGGATCAGCACATAGAAGGAGATCACACAACGGTTTTATACACCCCTCACTCACGAGGTACTTGATTTGCTCACAAGTGCCACCCGAGCTGGCATTTGAAATTGCCCATGCCGCCTCCTTCTTTATTATTTCAAATTCAGCATTTTGAAGCAGATTGACAAGGGGACCAATTAAGCCAGCATCAATTACCGCCTGAATCTGCTCCCTGTTTCCAGCTGTAATATTTGAAATAGTCCAGCATGCATTCTTCTTAATGGTCTTTTTATGATTATGGATCAACAGGCCCAAAAGGTACGGCAGTGCACGACAGTTAATTATACACTGAGTCTGGAAATCATCTCCCGTCACAATATTTCCAACAGTCTGCAGGGCAGGAGTGAGTACTGAGGGCGATGGATGATCAAGGAGCTCAACAAGTCGTGGACAGACACCTGCCTCAATCACAGCTTGAATTTTGTCATTTGTACCATCAGAAAGAAAGGAGAGTGCCCGGCAAGCATCAGTCATGATCTCTTTATCATTTGAATTAACAAGCTGCGCAAGCGCCGGAAGAGCTGCTCTCACCTGATCAAATATTGGCCGTGGCTTGCCCCCGCAGAAATTACGCAACGCCCATGCGGCTCTTCTTAGCATTGAAAGCTTTGCATGCTTAATTAACTGTGTTAGCAATGGAATCAAGGCTCCTTCACCAAGCACAAGATCACGGCATCTAGGTGAGTCAGCAGCAACATTTGCCAATGCCCAAACAGCCTGCTCACGGACATCGTCACTTGGAGAAGCAAGTAGCTTCAAAAATATTGGAACAGCACCGTGGTCAATCACCACCTTTGTGTCATTCGAAGTTCTAGAAGCAATGTTTGTAAGAGCCCAAGCAGCCTCATACTGAAGTTGTGGATAGTCTTCCCTCATAAGAAACTCAACGAAGCGCGGGACAACGCCAGATTGGATGACTTCCACAATTGGTGGACTCCTCTCATTTGAAAGCAGTTTTCGGAACTGAGTAGTTGCTGCGAGCTGCAAGTTGTTGTCATCTGACCAAACACCAGCAACCAGCGCGGGCAAAATTTCCAACCTAGTTTGGAGATTGAGATTGGGGGCAGGAGCGCAAGAAAGAAATTGCTGGGATGGAGAAGCTTCACGTCGCTTCTTGAAGAAGCTTTCCTTTTTAAGATTTACCTGTTCTATGGTTGTATTTAGGCCCTCATTCCAAGCCCAACATGCTTCATCCAACACATTCAGCTGCACTTTGTGTAACATGGGTGTGCTTAATTCTCCTCTAGAGAAAATTTTCATATTGCTGCAATCATCCACCAGTAATCTTTCCAAAGATGGGAAATTCAAGGCACGATTGCCAGAGTAGAAGCTTCTCAGACTTTTTAAATTTAAAAGTTGCAACTCGCTCAATTTGCTGAAAGCAATAACCTCATCCTTTGCTGCATCATGATCGTCGTCATCATCTGCCGGTACTATTTCTGTTATCATAACGCATGATTCTATCTTCATTTCTCTGAGTCGCACCAGAGTCTTTGCAATTGAGAATGTTAATACATTTTTCAATCCATTGCAATACGATATCTCCAAAGTTGTAAGATTCTGAAAGGATGTCGAGGATGGCACTAGATTGATCAAACGGTGACACTCCGTTACTTGTAGAATAACCAAATTGTTCATAATAGAGGAGGACTCTTGTTTCAAGATGTACTTCAGATCATAGCACTTGAATGCTTGTCTTATGATCACCGCTGTCCCATTTTCAACCTTTTCTTTTGGCAACCAATCATTAAATCCTCCTATTCGGAGAACTTTCAAGGTGTGAAATCTCTGGAGGAAATCATCAAGTGATAAAATAGTAGTCAACTCATCAACAAACTCAACATCAAGGCATTTAAGTTTGCATAGCAAGTCTTCTGAAAATAGAAATTTATTTGTTACTATATACTTTGCATCTACTATCAACTCTTCCAAATTGGGGAACACCTGGGTGATCAATCAGAACAAACAAAATGCAAAACGGATAAGTTGATGTCCTGAGCTTTTTGGGGGAAATTTAACAAAATAGAAAAGAATTAGACGCTACCACTAGCTAACACAATATGTTTATCCAATTAATTTTATCTTTTTAGAAAATAATAATAATAGACCTAACACGCAGAAAGTATGTACAAGAATTGAAAAATTAATTTTAAATTTCATGTGCGTACCTTTTTTGTCAAGTCATTAGTAGTTCTTTTAAATCTCACCATGAGTTCAGGACACCGACATATCCATAATTCTTTCAAGGATGGAAATTCAAGAATATCTACATCCCCTGTGCAGAAGCTTGTGAGCTTTTCAAGATCATACATCTTTAGATATTGTAATTGAGGAAATATTACAATATTATTCTCCCTTTCTTGTTGGTTGTCCATGACTATTAACTCTTCCAAGGCATGACATTTTTCTATCCTAATGTGTTGGAGTCGAACAAAGCTGTTTTTGCTAACTGTAGAAGATGAAAATAGACATCTTAAATTCATACAGTCGTACAGGGTCAAGTGCGTTAAATTCTGAATACCACACGCCATGGCTGCAACTTGGTTTTGCCAAATTCTCTCAATATTTATTGAACGCAGCTCCAGCTCCTCCAACTTTGGTAACGCAACCTGGTCGATCAAAAAATTAACTTCTTGCTTGATGGACAAATCAATAAAATTAATCTCTTTGTCACGTTATAGTTCTCTTCAGTCTTTCGTACAAACAAGCATCAATCGAGTTTTCCAAATTATTGCCCACTAATTTGATAGGTACTCTAAAGATGTATATTGAAGAAAATGCCAAGTCATAAATGTTAATCAATTTATCAGTCAAAATATATTTTCATTATTAGGGATTACAAGATCAACAATGCTATATTGACAAAAAATTGAGTTACAAAATTTTGACCAAACCATAAAAAGATTTTCAATATCAGGGTAGTTATCAATCAGCCTGCTTTTTGTCAAGACATTTTAGTCTTCTCATACTTTTGTCAAAATGTAAAAACCCCCCTTTTGGGTCAAAATAGCATTTTCCTTACAACATATTTAGTATTTCCTAATAGATATGTTTATTGTTATTATCATCAATTCATTTAGTTTGTCAAGAGTGCTATTATTTTCTCTGAGAATGTATTTGTTATACCCCACAACACTTGGTATTAAAAATCATATAATTATTAATTACTCCTGTCATATCTGCAAGCAAACAATAATACCGAAGGACAAAAAGCAAAAATCAGAGAATGAAAAAGGCCACTGGGATATTAATAACCAACCTTCTCAATGAAAAGTGTATTAGAAATATTAACATTGTCCTCCAAAATGATTTCATTTGACTGCATATCATATGCTGATTCCTCCTGTCTCTGTCAACATTGAAGGCGTCTTGATATTAGAGTACAAATTTAATTGTGGGCTCATTCTTTAATGTAAAGTGACAAAAGACCTTTAAAAATTAGTACAACTTAATTTAGTACTAGATCGAAATTTGATATTTTGCATTCCGTGTTTGAGATATCGTTAAAAATATATATATTAATAGAGTTAATTTAAAAATAACAATATGAAAAATTAAATTTGTTACTTATTTGGATTAAATAAATAACGAATATTCTCTTAATATGATTATTCTAAGAGTGCGGAAAATATAAGACAACTAATTTTTTAATTTTTATATGAATATTGCGAATTTTATTGAAAGATAAGAGAAGAAGAATATTATAAAGCATAAAGCTCATGCAATACAAGGGCTATTATATATATGTATATATATTTGTGGTTTTATTCTGAAGCTAAAAGATTTAAATATTAATTTAGTTGCAAACGTTAAAGATTTTTGCAAAATTGGTTACTTTGGAAATGAGCATAAACTTAAAAATTAACTTTGATGCACAAGAAACTTCTATTTTTATTCTAACTTATAATCTGACAAAATCATTTCATAATTTTTATAAATATGATGCTACATGCATGTCTTATGATATTTGGATACGATTTAAGGTCTGAAAAATGATTTAAACTCAAGGGTTAGATAAATTAAGCTAGTAAAGAATGACCAAAGCTTTAATTTAAAATAAAATTGCCGATCTAAATTTGAGAACTCTACAAATAGAATAAAGTACAATTACGATTTATTGTCATTCAAGTCTAGTGTCAACAAGATTTTGTTGTTGGGGGTAGTAAAAAGTTATTACGCTATGATAAGTTAAATTTATGATTACAGTAAAAAAGTAATTGATGTTATTATTATGTTATTTTTAAAAATAGATCCCAAGTGAAAAATTCCTTCATGCCAATTATTTAAATTAGGAATGATCGTACCTTTGACTCGACCGGCGGATTGAGGGGGTCGCTGCAACCATGGATGCTAACAAACTTGAGTTGTGAAGAACCTACTTTGACTAATTCATTAGCAAAATAATTGACATCTTGCTCTTGAAATTCACGTAATTCAAGGTCTTCAACTCCCTGCAGTTGCACGATCAGCCAATCCTTCAAGCAAATCTTGTTGTTCAGCCTAAGTTTGAATTCACTACACCAAATGTTGGTGCTCTCCCAATACCAATCTCCAATACGTATTCTGTACCTTTCCAACTTCTCCAAGAGCAAGCCTCTGGGCAGAGTGTTGACATCATGGATGTCTAATTCTAAAGAGGTCAAGTTAGGCAAATGCTTCAACTCCTCAAGGCTAGCATTCTTAACCCCTTCCACCTCCACCTCCCATTTTTGAAAGCTTCTACGACTTATACATAGTTCTTCCAAATGGGATAAATTTGATAAAACATTTGGTGGAATAACTTCTAGTCTCCTACATTCTCTCAAATCAAGCAAGGTTAGCCTAGTCAATTGACCTACTTCTATAGGCAGCTGCTTAATATCAGAGCCTCTTAAGCAAAGGATTTCTAGTTTCTTCAAGTCTCCTACAACACTTATATCTAGCAATTTGCAATAACACAAACTCAATGCTCGAAGATTTGACAGAAAACCAAGTGTTGAAGGCAGTGACAGTAGATTCAAGTAAGTCAAGTTTATAACTCTGACCTGTATCATCCTCTCGAAAAAATTGTTTGGAATGGTTAATGATGCAGATTCCTTATCCGCACGTATAAAAAGAAGTTTGAGCTGAGGACATTCCACTACTTCAGGAAGGACATCAGTCTTGATATCATCTAAGACGATCGAAGTGTAACGCTTTACTGCACTTTCGTCTGACCATTCCCTGAAACCATCAACCAGCTCATTTGTCGCTGTCAACGCATTTTGCTCTCTAGATACAATTGATATGGCAACATCGCGAACAACATCATGCATGGAAAAGAACTCTTCATTCTTGCTTATATGGTCTAGCAACATGCAAGAAGCTTTGAGTTTGTGCACCAATGTCCGTACTCGAGCTCGTGCTGCTTCCATTTTACTGACACCTTGAAATAAACCCAATCCCATACCACACATTAACAAGGCTTCAATGGATGCTATGGCTGTATATCCTATTAGCAAAAAGATGTTCTTGAGCTCCTCCCCTTCTAATTTATTGTAACTCAACTCTATAGCTTTATATGCAGTTGGCTGTATGTCTTTGAAGTTCGTTGAGGATGGCCTTCTTAGTTGTTCCAATGCATCCTTCCACTCAAATAATCTCTTGTTCCTTAATGCCCTGGCTATCGTCACAATGGAAACTGGCAAACCTGCACATTCCTTTGCCACATCCCTTGCTACCGATTGGAATTCACTACCTTCAATATAATCACCTGCCATCTTCTTGAATAGACTCCAAGCTTCTTCTTCGTTTAAAACACCAATTGAGAAATTTGGTCGAGAATCCATCTTCCTGGACAATACATCTAGACTTCTGGCCGTCAACAATACTTTACAACCTTTATGACCGTCTCCGTGAGGAATTCCGACAACCCGCAAATCAAGATTTTCCCAAATGTTGTCCAAAATTATCAGGATCTGCTTCTCTGCTTTTAATCGTTTGAATAAGCTGTTTGCCCTTCCTGATTCACTTTCCTCATGAAACTTCAGGCCTAATTTATCTGCGATTTCTCCTTGAATCTTTCTTATGTCTTGATTCTGGGACACCTCAACTAAAATCACCTGATCAACAAGTTTGTCACTCATGACTTTCCTAGCAACTTCTTCAGCCAGCATCGTCTTTCCGATGCCACCCATTCCATAAATCCCAAGCATGTTGACTTCAGGATCCTCTAGAGCACTGAGTATATTTCTCAAAGTGCGCATTCTTGATTCAAAGGCCTCGTAGTCTTTGCTAGAGATAAGCCGTATATCCTCTGGAGCAGTAAGGTGGGAAATTCTATCAAATCTTCCAGCTTCTCGAACTTTGACAACAGCCTCCTTCTGCTTCTCTGCTTCCTTACTAAGCCGACGGCGGGTCTTTAAATTAGGACACAACCCCTTGAAACAACGCTTATTTGCAGTGGCTTCATCGTCCGTAAATTTATCTGCCTCGACAATGACATTATTTGCCCCTGCAAGCCACTTCTCAACCTTCTCTTCAATCTCTTCCCCTTTTCTTTTAGCCTCATCAACCAGCTGCTCTATACTAACCCTCTCAGACTTGAGATTCTCAACTTCAGTCTTGAGATCCTGTAAGTTGCTAGTGTACTTACTCTCTCGCAAATAGATAATTTGGCGATATGCGGGAGGAGCCAAGCACTTTACAACTTCGACAACAATAGTAAGAATGATTTCAGCCATCTTCAGTCCTTTTCCTTTACTCTCTCTTTTTCTGAATTTTTGAAAAACAATTGACCCAGTTATGAAGCAAACTAAGTGATTAAACACAAGTGACTACAGCAAGATGGGGCAGAGTAAGAAGAAAATACAAAGAGTATGTACAGAATAAAAACAGAGACTAGATAGAGAACAGAGCAAAGCCAAATAACAAGACTGAAGATTACAACAAACAGAGGCCGAATATTGTTGAGATCAGAAGATTGAAAATTCGAAACAGTTGATGGCAAAAGCTGAATAAAAAACCAACAATGAACACAACAAACAGAAGCAAAGTGTGTTTCTGATCAAGGGATGAAAATGCTAAGGAAGGGTTTGTTTTGTTGATTGGGGATGAATGCAAAGAAAGCTGATATTAAAAAATGATCTCAATAATGGAGGAGTGATTCAACTCTGAAGAATAAAGTTTTGTCGTATTCTTTTTAACTTTTGTTTGTGGCAGACAACGGAGCCTGTCTTTTGGAATTAATTAATAATCTTAGCTTTGTGGCCCGCTAACCGTTGTCCGTCGGATTAGGGAACAGAAATCCAAACGGTGGAGATCACTTGCTGAAAGCAAGACCCTAACTTTAATTATGGCTGTTTGTTACTTTGCTCTCTTATTCATCTTTTCCCTGGACTTATTATTCTTTTATTATTTAAATTGCCAACTCATGCACCTTCTCTAGCATTATGAGCCAAATAAGATTAATAGTTATAAATTTGTGTTAAGATTTTAATTCACCCTTGAAGTTATTATAAAAAAAAAAACAAATTGAGACCATGTACAAATATTATATCCTAACACTTTATTACCAGAAGAATTACAATATCTTAAATTTAACTACGTAAGATATGACATTTAGCCATGGAGGATAAGATAAAATGACGTCGGTTAATTATTGTATATCCATTAACAAAAGAGCTCATATGAGACCTATTTAACTACTTGAATTTTAAGGTATGGGAAAGTCTAAAAAAACTTTAAAATCATGTGGTTTTAAAGCTTAATTTCATAATACTATTAAACCCTATTGTTTTAAAACTTCTCTGAACTTTTCCAAACTTCAAAGTCCTGAACTAAAAAACTACTATAAGATGCTTGACCAACAACAAATTTTTTCAGCAAATGAAGATTTACATTGCTAGAGGTGTGGATGAGGAACAAATTCAAAGAAATACAAGTATTGTACACTGAACAAATTTAGATATGGCTGGAAGATGACAGTAAACAGTAGAATTTTTGTGACTTGTCTATAATGGCAATGGAGGACTCTGCCGGTTGTTTCAAAATGTACTTTAGATCATAAAACTTAATTACTTCTCATATGATTGCCTTCATCCTATTTTCAACCTTTTCATTAGTACTTGGCCTTGGGTGATCAATCAGAATAAAAAAAATTTAAAGATGGAGTTGAATGTTCTTTCAAACAATTTCATAAAATACAATTTTTTTTAGTCCATTTAACAAGATAAAAGAGAATTAATTTAAAGTTAGTTACCACTGGCTAATATTATTTATCCAATGAATACTAACTTTTCATATGAAACCTTGACAAAAGGAAGTCTTGATAGTGTACCCATATTAGTCAAATGATTAGTCATATTATAGTTTTCTCAACAAGTGATAGAGAAATGAAAATTCATATCATGTAAAAGATCGATGACTAATAGATCTAGCATAAGACCAATTGAGTATAGGGTTTAGGTAGTTTTGACATCCATTTGCCAAATCTCATAGTCATAACGTGCTGTTATAGCCAATAAGATTCTGATGGATTTCGGCATGGCTAGGTGAAAATGTTTCCTCATAGTCTTTACCTTGTATTTGATGAACCTTTAGCTGCCAATCTTGCTTTGTAGGTCTCTACCCTTCCATCATATCACAATCTTATTTGTGTTATATGTAGATGACATATTGCTCATACGAAATGACATTGGACAAATGTCTTTTGTCAAAATTTGGCGTTCTCACACTTATCCATGAAAGACCTAAGAGATGCAATGTATATCTTGGGAATCATGATTTATAAAGATATATCCAAAAGATTGATAGATCTATGTTAAGAAATAAGTACATAGAAAAGATATTAAAGAATCCGAAAGAAGTTTTATACCCTTCAGACATGGAATTCATCTCTCTAAGAGCATGAGTCCTAAAACTTATGAGAAGAGAGAATGAATGAATAAGATTCTATATGTTTCTACAATAAGAAGTCTTATGTATGCTATCCTATGTACTAGACTAGAGGTGAGTGTCGCTAGCAGATACCAAAGAAATCTGGATGAGGAACATTGGACCATAGTTAAGAATATCTTAAATACTTAAGAAGGACTAAAGATTTTTTCTTAATATATGGACATAGTGAGTTAAAGATAGAAGGCTTCACAGATTTGGATTTTCAATCAGATGTAGATGATAGAAAATCTTCATCAATGGTGGAACAGTAAGTTGAAAGAGCTTTAAGCAATCAACTATCGTAGATTCCACCACTAAAGTGGAATATATAGCTACATTAGATGCAACAAAAGAAGTTGTTTACATGAAAAAGTTTATTCAACAACATAAAGTGGTACCAACCCTCAATATATTGTGAAAACAATGGGGCTATAGCACAAGCTAAGGAATTAAGGTCTCACCAGAAATCCAAACACATTGAAAGAAGATATCATATTATTAGAGAAATCATTGGAAAAGGTGATGTCACCATGTAAAAAGTGGCCTTTGCTGGATCCTTTGACTAAAGCACTGACCAAGCAACAGTTAGATCACCATCTTGAGAAGATGGGCATGAGATACCATAGCGATTGGCTTTAATGCAAGTGGGAGATTGTTAGTAATATGCCCTAAAGGCCAATTAAGTGGTGCTTGCTTTTAAGGAAGTATTGTATTTGATTAGTGTTTTGATATTTATAAAATGGTTATCAATATTCATAAATTAATTAATAAATATAATCCAAGAAGTAAAATAGTTAAGGAACACGTTCTCGAGATTTTTGAGAATATGAAATGTATCATTTGTACTTCACTTCCAAAATATTTCATAATAGTGAATTTATAATTGGACGTCAAAAAGTTCATATAAACACTAGTATGTATTATGACTCCTTTGTGATATGCGTTACTAAAATGGATGGTGAGGTTTATATCATTGACATGAGATGCCAAGTCAAACACATAAGTACTTGTAAAATGGATGGTGAGGTTCATATCATTGACATGAGATGCTAAGTCAAACACATAAGTACTTGTTACAAGAACAAGTTTATTGAACTTGACCAAATAATAATAAGCCATATGATCTAGAGTGCTAATGGTTTATTATACATTATAATAGACACTATGTTTAGTAGTGGTCTTTAGACCTGAGGCATCACAGATGTCTTATACATATATATCTATGTTACATAAAAACATAAGGACTAATTCCTAATCAAGGAAGAGATCCAGTAATAGTTGTCATGGTTGGTTGTATATCAAGACAAGTGTATGGCCAATATGGAATTCATCACTTTGTAATAAAATAAAAAAAAATAACCTCTGTAAGTTAAAGACAAAATTAAGTAACATAGGTTATTTATTTATTTAAAATGAATTTGATTAAATAAATTATTGGAGTGATAAGATCACATCCAATAAAGAATGGCTTAGTGGGTGGGTTTAACTCATGATAATGTTTGGTGCCATTATTGAAAAGAGGGTGATGGCTTTACCAGGTGGAATAAATGATTATGAACTGGCATTCATGTTTTATTCATTATCTCTCTCATTTCAAAAAAAAAAAATTGGTGATTCTGAATCCTATATACTCCTACAAGATTTCTAACTATGGACTGATTAGAGACATCACAATTGAGGTGCTTTAAAGATCTCAAATCACGCAAAAAAACAAAAGTTGTTCGTGCAGTGGTTTGTTTCCTGGACAGTATTCACAACTTTATGTTTTTGGTCTTTTTCTCTACCTCACGAAGTTGTTTCTGAAACTACAAGTGAGGTAATTAAACATCAATCTTTCCTCTTGATTTTCATTTTTGAAGTCGATCCGAGGTTTTTAGAGTTTCTAACATTTGTTTCAATTTTATTGCACAAAAGTTGCATTTTCAGGAGCCTATTGAACAAATGTTTTCCTTTAAATTGTATAACACTATCTAGGAAACAAACCACTGCACGAATAACTTCTATTTTTTGTGTGATTTGAGATCCTTAAAGCACCCTAATTGTGATGCCTTTAATTAGTCCACACTTAGAAATCTCATAGGAGTTTATAGGAATTGGAATCACCAAATTCTTTTTGTTTTTGAAATGAGAGAAATAATGAACAAAACATAAATGCTAGTTCATGATCATTTATTCCACCAATTAAACCCATCACTATCTTTTCAATAATGGTATCAAACATTAGCATGAGCTAGGCCCACCCACTAAGCCATTCTTTATTGGATGTGATCTTGTCACTCCAATAATTTATTTAATCAAATTAATTTTGAATAAATAAGTAGGCTAGTTACTTAATTTTGTCTTTAACAAATTAAGCCCATTTTGATCAAATCAAATGGCTAATTGTGGGCTTATTTTTGCGATATGATTTTATGTTGTTTCCTAATCCATATTAAGTTGAAAAAAAAAAGCCCAAAATCTACACCCAAAACTAGTCTAGAAGTTCATAATCATTTATGAACTAAAACATGTCCAATATGATCATTTTATATGCTCGATTTTAAACCTAATGTTTGCCATACATGGAACATCCTTTTTATTTATTACAAAGTGATAAATTCCACATTGGCCGTACACTCATCTCCATACATAGCCAACTATAATAGCTACGGCTAGATCTCTTCCTTGATTAGGAATCAATTTTTATACTTTCACATAACATAGATGTCTATGTATAAGACATCTCTGATGCTCGAGGTCTAAAGACTATTACTAAACATTGTGTCTATCACAATTATTTGGTCAAGTTCAATAAACTTGCTCTTGCAACAAGTACCTACATGTTTGACTTCGTATCCCATGTCAATAATATGAAACTCACCATCCATTTTAGGATTGTATATCATAAAAGAGCCATAACACACACTAGTGTTTATAGGAACTTTTTGACGTCCAATTATAAATCCACCACTATGAACTATTTCAGAAGTATAATACAAAGGATGCACATTTTATATTCTTAACAATCTCAAGAATATGTTCGTTAACTGTTTTATTTCTAGGACTATATTCATTAATATAATTTATAACAATGATAACTGTGCCATTTTATAAATATTAAAATATTGATCAAATACAATAATTCCTTAAAAGCAAGCACCACTCTATTGGCCTTTAGGGCATATCACTAACAATCTCCCACTTATAGTAAGGCCAATTACTAAGGCATCCTATACTCATCTTCTCAATATAACAATCTACGTAACACCTCAAAATTCACTAATAAGGCATTACGATGGAATTGAAGTGAAACTGTATTTCATTATTCTTATATCTAAACTTTCAAAATAATAGCCAACAATAAATATTCTAAACCTCCAAAAGAAGATAAATAATGAAATAATGTATGCTTAAATAAACTAAGCCCTTATTCTTCATCCTTAGACCATAAGCTCATATCATCTAATTCTATCTGCAAAAATATGGTAACGAGAGGTGAGCCGTCAACTCGGTAAGTAAATTCATAGACAATACTAAAAATTATTAAAATATAATTAATTGTAATATTTAGATATACAGAATAATAAAATTACTTTTGTAAATCAACATTTAGCAAAAATAATTCACATCATTATAAAATCATTTAAATCCTTTAAACATAACAATCGCATTTGAAACACATAAAACATAATTAATTATAATAATTAGAAATACATAATAATAAGAGAAATTACCCTTGTAAATGACATATAGCAAAAATAATTTACAACATCGTAGAATCATTTAATTCCTTTAAACGACATCGTTGAATCATTTAATTCCTTTAAACATAAAAATAGCATTTAGAACACATAAAACATAGTTAGCTTATGCCACATAGTATCACTTGTAGACCCAGTGACCAGGCCATATAACATCATGCAGGGTACTGTACCCCACGGGAATCATTAACATAACATCATATGTGGACAATATCCGGCTAGCCTTCCATAACATAACATAATATAACATAATATTATTACGAACAATGAGTCAAATCATTTAAAACCATCCTTAAACTTTTAATCATTTGTAAACTTCAGTAAATTATATTTAAATAATTGATAATTATTTCAAAGTATTTGACTTAAAACAATTTAATAAAAGCTTTAATTTTTAAAATGATTTATAAAACAAGTTTTTAATAAATAAAGTTTAGTCATAAATAATTTTAAAGAAAATGACTTTGCTTAACAAAATATTGTAATAGACTAAACAAATCATTTTCATACACTTTTCTTTCAACATAATACATATTTCAAATTATACGTAATTTAATAGTAAAGTACATGTACCATGTATGAATCTACTTACCTCGATCCTCAGTAATAAAAAGAACGGTAACCTCAACCACGAGCTCACTCTCGTCCTAAAACATCAAGTCACATTCTTATCAATTTTATTACTCATTTTGATCTTGATATAAATCCAACATAATCAAACTTAATCATAAGCATTATACTATCAAAGCTAGTCTAAACCTAACCATCCTATACAAGCTGATTTTGACTAAGCTAATCATATGTCGGAAAATTGTAAAATCAAAGAAGAGTAACCATAAACATGTATAGCATTTCATATAAAAATTCAAAAAAAATGACTAAAGGTCAGAAACATATTACAACAAGAATTTTACATGCGAGCATACATATTGTCCAGCAGTGATAACAACAGAGGTAATTGAATTAGAAAATTTATAAGATATTTAATGAAACTCATAAAAATTAGACAAATTGATTTTACAATAGTAGGGACATAAAGAAATAATATATACAATTTCTAGGATTTTAGAAGATGGAAAACTATTTTAAATGAATTTATATTTAGAGACCAGCAAACTTGTCTAGAAACTTTCAGGTTTGCTTATTGAAATTTGAAAATTTATAAATTAATGTTAACTCAAAGAAAATTAGTCAAATAAACTTTAAATCATAGAAGACTCATAATATTATATGAATAAAATTTTTATAGGCTATTCTAAAGCCTTTTAATATCCTAAAATAATTTTTCCATCAGCCATCGCAATTCTGAAAAACAGTTTCCAGAACTATAGTAGCCTAACATAATGATTTTTAATAATTTTATACTCAACTAACAATTATGAAATTAAGCAGACAGTAATTAGACATAAAGAGGATTAATAATAAAAATTAACGTAATTTTTTAGGGACTATTTAGATAGCCAGAAAAATAGGCGAAGTCAGACATGCTGCTGAAAAGTAGAATTATCCAGCACCACTATTCCAACTTCGAAATTTCACAACAAATTGGTTACTTGAAATCTTTTTGCACAAAATGCATCATTGAAAACCTTAGGATGTCTAGTTTGATTCTATAAAAAAATTTTGTGCAGGAATTGAATAAATAATAAAGGGAAACAATAAGTAAATTTCAGTGCTCAAGTTTTATAATGCCTACCTAATCATTTATAATAAAGAGAATAATACATGCATTCATTATCAAACACATAAGTTTAGAAAACATGAATTAAAGAAGGATAATTACCTTAAAACTAGTTTCAAACGTGCATAAAAGAAAACCCTAGATTTCTTTACTTTTATATGTTTATAGGTTAAGAAGTTTTAAATTGTAGGGAGATAGTAAGAGTTTAAATTAAATAAAAACTCCTACTTTTATAAAAATACCTTATACGATAGGTATGATATAAAAATAAAATAAAAATAAATAAATAACTAAATAAAAGAATTATACTTTATCTCAAACAACTAATACTTTATCTCAAACAACTAATAAATAGAACAACCAATAAAGAACGGGTGTTACAATCTAACTGCTGTTGGGACAGTACTTTGGTCAGAGAATCTATGGTGTTATCGGCGAAGGCTACTTTCTGCATGGTGACATCACCCTTTTTAATGATTTCTCTGATAATGTGATATCTTCTTTCAATATGATTGGACTTCTGGTGAGGCCTTAGTTCCTTAGCTTGTGCTATAGCTCCATTATTGTCACGATATATTAAGGGTTGGTACCACTTTATTGTTGTCAATCTCAATATATTGTGACAACAATAGGGTTATAGCACAAGCTAAGGAACCAAGTTCTTACTAGAGGTCCAAGCACATTGAAAGAAGATAGCACATTATTAGAGAAATCATTGGAAAGGGTGATGTCACCATGCAGAAAGTAGCCTCCGTCGATAACAGCACAGATCTTTGACTAAAGCATTGTTCCAGTAGCAGTTAGATTGTTATCTTGAGAAGATGGGAATGAGAGACTATAGTAATTGGCTTTAGTGCAAGTGGAAAATTTTTAGTGATATGCCCTAAAGGCCAATCAAATGGCGCTTGCTCTTAAGGAATTATTGTATTTGATTAGTATTTTGATATTTATAAAATGGTTATCAATATTCATAAATTATATTAATAAATATAGTCCAAGAAGTAAAATAGTTAAGGAATACATTCTTGAGATTGTCAAGAATATGAAACGTATCATTTGTACAATACTTCTAAAATATTTCGTAGTGGTGGATTTATGATTGGTTGTCAAAAAGTTCCTATAAACACATGACTCCTTTATGGTATGCGATACTAAAATAGATTGTGTGTTTCATATCATTGACATGATATGACAATCAAACATATAGGTACTTGTTGAAAGAACAAGTTTACTGAACTTGACCAAATAATAATAAGTCATATGATCTTGAGTGTTAATGGCTTATTATACATTGTAATAGACACTATGTTTAGTAATGGTCTTTAGGCCTGAGGCATCACAGATGTCTTATACATAGACATTTATGATATGTGAAAGCATAAAAATTGATTCTTAATCAAGGAAGAGATCCAGCAGTAGCTGTCATGGTTGGCTGTGTATAGAGACAAGTTATGGAATTTATCACTTTGTAATAAATAATAAGGATCTCCCTTGTAAGTTAATATGGATTGGCATGAGAAATCCTTGGCCAAGGTGAAATATATTTGAAGGAATTCAAATTGTATTTTTCATTCCAAGTTCATTTAGATTTATTTTAAGATAAAGCATAAGTTCTTAACAAACTAAACCGTAAGCCATGCTTTTCTCTAGACATGGGTGATGAGAAGACAGGACATAGAGAATTGAATAGGTTTTACAAATCTAAAATTTTTGTTATTTGGATGGTCGTGACATACTACTAGGTGTCACTCAAGGGTATTAGGAATGCATCTTAAGGCCCTTACAAAAGGTATAATTGATGACTAAAGAGTTTAGCATCTTTTTATAATTGATGACTAAAGAGTTTAGCATCTTTTAATGAATAAAGAGTTATCATTAAAATAATTCTACTACCTTATAACAAAGAACTTAAAAAGTCGCATACCTAATAGAAATGAAAAAAGAAATTACTCGAAAATGAGAAGTTAAATTTCTTAATATTAGGAAAATCAGTATTTATGTTATAACTCATTAAAGAATGAAGATGTATCTTAAATATTATTTAAGATAGAAATTTTAATGTTCCATAAATAGTTTAAGGAACAAAATAAATTTCATAAATCCTTAATCAAACATTATGTTTAAAATCGAGCATGTCAAATGATCATATTAGACATTTTTCGGTTCATAAATGATTATGGACTTCTAGACCAATTTTGGATGTAGAATTTTGGCTTCTATTGGACTTAATGTGGATTATGAAAAACCATAAAAACATGGCACAAAAATAAGCTCACGATGAGCCATTTAATTTGATCAAAATTGGCTTAAATTGTTAAAGACAATATTAAGTAACTAGGCCATTTATTTATTCAAAATTAATTTGATTAAATAAATTATTGAAGTGATAAGGTCACATCCAATAATAAAGAATGGCTTAGTGGGTGGGTCCAGCTCATGATATTGTTTGGTGCCATTATTGAAAAAATAGAAATGGCTTTACTTGGTGGAATAAATAATCATGAACTAGCATTCATGTTTTATCCATTATCTTTATCATTTCAAAAACAACACAAAAAAAATGGTGATTTCAAATCCTATGAACTCAAATAAGATTTCTAAGTGCGGGCTGATTAAAGGCATCACAATTGGGGTACTTTAAGGATCTCAAATCAATTAAAAAACAGAAGTTGTTCATGATATGGTCTATTTCCTAGACAGTGTTCATAACTTTCTGTTTTTGGTCTTTTTCTCCTACCTCACAAAGTTGTTTCTAAAACTAAAAGTAAGATAATTAAAATTTGGTCTTTCCTCTTGATTTTCATTTTTAAATGAAGCCGATATGAGGTTTCTAGAGTTTCCACCATTCGTTTCAGTTTTAATGTGCAAGAGCTGCATTTTCAGGAAGCTCAATGGACAAATGCTGTCCTTCAAGTGGTATTAGAGCAACATGAAAATATGTCTTGTTAAACAAATACTAGGAACATAATGTCAATTTCATGTTTATGCAAAGACAACTACGAATTTTATTTCAGAAATAAAATTTGTAAAATTTATCATGAGAATAAATATGTTGCACATGGTACTTTGGATAACGATCTATATGTACTAAACATGAAAGAAAATAATGAGCATATTGTGAATGTAAATACCATAACACATAAATGTGAAAGAGAAGAAATAAGGCCCAAGTACAAGTGGCATTTAATTAAATATGCTAATAATTTGATTTATATTTTTTGTAGTCATATTTAATAATGAATAATATGCTGGCTTAAATTCTAGATAACTACCGTTTGATGGGACCCAGTTATATTGATTGGTTAAAGAATTTAAGAATTGTTCTTAATTATGAAAAAATTAACTATGTTCATGATACACCTAAGCCAAACATAATTCCTGAAGGAGCAAATGAGGAAGAACCTGTCACTTATGAGAAGTGGCAAGATGATGACCTACGGGCAAAGAGCTATATATTGGCATCGTGTACAATGAGCTGCAAAGGCAACAAGAAAATATGCCTGATGCAAGTTTTATGATACTTTATCTGCAAGAGTTGTATGGTTAACAAAGCAGGATAGTTAGATATAAGATATCTAAGAAACTGTTTAGAATGAGAATGACTGAATGGTCAGTCAATGAACATGTACTCAAAATGACTGACTACATAAAGCAATTGGAAGCTCTTAACTTCTCAATGGATGGAGAATTAGCCACTGAGCTTATCCTACAGTCCTTGCCAGACTCATTCTCTCAATTTATCATGAATTTTAACATGAATAAAATGGAGTGCAGTCTTGCTAAATTGCTAGTAATGCTTAATACTGCTGAAACTTGCAGAAAGAAACCGAAAGATGTTATGGCTATGGAAGGGCCCTAAGCTGAAAAGGGTAAAAAGAAAAAGTAAGGTGGGATCAAGAAAGGGAAGGCCAACAAGCCCAATGACAAGGGAAAATGTTTACGTTGCGGTAAGGATGGGCATTGGAAGAGGAATCGCAAAGCTTACCTGCTTGTGTCCCACCTGGCTTTTGAAAAAATTTTGATGATTTGTTTTTTTTTTTAAATATATATTTTATTTATTGTTTATGAAAGTGCCTCCGTTGAATTATAAAATGATGAAAGTGCCACTGTTAACTTTAAAATATTTCATGTTGCCCTAGTAAATGTCATTCTATATAATTTGATAGCGACCGCAAAAATCAGAACATCCGAAATACAACTTATTACCAGTTATCATTGCCTCTGCATCTTCCCACACTTCATTATCACACTCTTCTTTGTTGTCTTCCTAGTGTTTACCCATTAGAAACAAAGATATGGCAATGGCCGTTGAACAAATCAGATTAAAAATGAAGTTAATTAGCAAAAATTTGATAAATGCATGCATATGCGGCACAAGAATCAAAACAGAAACTGTATGTTTCGGAATGATGAGTACGCTACTCTTGTGTGAACTCAAAAACACTTCTTAATTAGTTAGTAAGCGAATACGTACTTTTTTCTGAAGATATAGCTTTTGTATGGTTGTATTAAGGTCGTGCTCCCAGATCCAACGTTCTTTAACAAAATCTCACAAAATCTTCATGTAATACCATGCGTAACATGGGCGTGCTTAATTCTCCTCCGGAGAAAATCTTCATACTGGGGCAAAAGCTCACAGTTGATACATCCAAAGAAGGGAATTTGAAGGCGCAATTTGTGCCAGAGTAGAAGCTTGTGAGATCGTTTAAAGAACGAAGCTCCAACTCCTTCAGTTCACGGAACACAATTTCATCATTTGCTGCTGCTGCTGCTGCATTATTATCTTTAACCCCCTCATCATCATCTGCCACTATTTCTGCTACCATATGGCATGATCCTATACTCATTCGTCGTAGCCGCACTAGAGTCTTTGCTGTTGAGGATGTTAATACGTTCCTAGTCCTTTTGCATCTCCATAACGAAATTTGAGATTGAAAATTCAAAAGAGTTGACGGCAAAGGCTGAATAACAAAACAACAATGAGAAAAATAGACAGAAGCAAAGTGTGGCTCTGGTCAAACGATGGAAAATGAAAATTAATGAATGCACAGAAAGACTGATATTAAAAAATGATCCCAATGATGGAGGAATGGGTGAACTTTGAAGAATAATGATTTGTCGTGTTCTTTTTACTAAAAGTGAACCCTCTGCAATTTTAAGTGCCGTTGGAAAGCAAACGTTGGTCATGCCTTTTGGAATTAATTAATCATCGTAGCTTTATGGCCGGTTAACCGTTGTCCGTATCCAAACGGTGGAGATCACTTGCTGAATCAAATTCGAAAGCAAGACCCTAACTTTAATTATGATTTTTTGTGATTTTATTGATGATTACATGTGGATGATAAATAAATTCAGGTAAGTATGGTAGATATTTTGAAATGAAAAAAGTTGCCAACTCAGTTACCTACCTTCTCTACTATTATGGTACGTATACTTTCTAAATTGGAAAATCGAAATAAAAAAATGAGAATAATTTATGATACTTGCAGTAAGAATGAGAATAAAATATATGGGATTCATATATTTTTAGATAAAGAATTAAGAATTAAGTTCTCACTCTCTTGAACTCTCCATTTTATCCAACTCAAATTTCATAATTTCACTTTTATTCTCAATTAAAATATTATTATTATATTATATTGTTATTATTCTTATTTTTGTAATTATTGTTAATAATAATAATAATGATAATAATAACAATAACAACAACAACAACAACAACAACAACAACAACACAACAACACAACAACGAGATTAATGGTTAGATATTTGTGTCAAGATTTTAATTACTAACCTCACATTTTTAAGTTATTGTAAAAGAACAATTTGGTACAACAAATACTAGGATTTCCTAACACTTTGTTACTAAAGAATTAGAAAATCTTATATTCTAGTATGTTTTGATCAAGACAGTTAGTTGTCCCTTGACTTCATCCTAGTGTAATAGAGGGGAAAATGTCTTTGTACATAAACTAGATAACATATATATTCATTAAAATACGAAAGGGCAAAATTGTCATTCTAAAAAAGGAGACTATTTGAACACCAAAATATTTATTAGATGGGTGGGGTTATTTGAACCCATTAAATTTCTCCCTACACTCATTTTAAAAAATAAATTCATCATTAAAAATTTATAATTTAAATATCTTAAAATTACCCACACTAATCTCTTTTTTTCTACCTTACAATTATGTATTCTCTCTCTCTACTCTTATATTATGCAAACTGAAAACTCAATTTCATTTCTTTTGAATTTTTTTTTTTTATCTTTTTTAGTATATCATGATCTCTATTTCATGCTTTCTATGTATATAATTTTTTTAAAATTTTCATTAGCTTTTATGTTTCTTAATAATTAATTTCTATATTCATAAACTTTTGTGGCTGATAAAAATTTGTTAATTTTTATTTTTAAATAGTGGATTATGTTCCTCTTAGTTAGTGATATCAATTATTCGTAGCTAAAAGAACATATCTTAATAAATTAATGAGAGTTTGTGAAACTAAGAAGAGAAAGATAAGAAAGGATTAATTATTTTTTAATTATATAATAAAATTCTTAACTAAAAAGAGGGTGTATACACTAAATTGGTGGGTTCCAATAACCTCACCCTTATTAAATTCATGTATTCAATGAATATATTATTAAAATTTAAAATCTAATATTTTACTTAACATGTGCCACCATTCCTACTCTTGTTACGCTCTTCAAGGTATATTTTCTGAATAAAAAGAAGTTATTTCAAAATCTGTAGATAGCCCTGTTCATCGACCCACATTAATACCCAAAATACCCTTAATAAGCTAATTATCATAATTTCTCTTATCATTTTTCTTTCACAGGCTCACGGCCTTTTCTAGCCTTTTATCGGTCATGATTTAATACCGAAACCCTAGCTTCAACATTTATAATTTTTTTCAATAGTTTTTTGTCCTTTAAATTATAAATGAATTGTTACAAATCATTCCAAACGCATGAAATGGTAAAGAAAGAACAACTAATAGTAAATAATAAAATTACACTTTCAATTATGATACAAAATTCAAGAAGTTAAATAATCACTCACCAACGACAAAACTTATAGTCAAATTTAAAGAAGTTTGAAAAGAAATAACTGCCGGTCGAAATCGAATTAAGAAGCTTTACCAACGATAAGACTTTGAGCACATTCAATTATTTGGCAAGCTCATAAATCTTAATTCTATTTATAGAAGTGTAGACGAGGAAAACAAATTCAAATGAAAACAGAAATTTTATGTTTCAATCACTGTCTGTTTATTAATTAGTAAATTATCGAATAAGTACTTTTTTTTTTCCATGGTTGAGCTGTTGTGTGGTTTTACTAAGGTCGTGGTCCCAACGTCCAACGTCCTTTGTCCCACCAGCTCAGCTGCACTTTGTGTATAACTTGAGTGTGCTTGATTCACCTCCGTAGAAAATCTTCATATCAAATTATCATAATAATATATCCCAAGAACCTAATCAAGTGATTTTTAATAATTTTATTTAATTATTTATTCAAAATCAAATCATGTAGAAAATAAAGATTAAAGTTTAATTTAAACTTTACGCACTTCTCTATCTCGATAAAGACAATAAACGAACCTCCATATTTAAATAGTCAAGAGGCCAGTCACTATTATTTTTCGGATAGGTGAGAGAAAAACGAAAATTCATATCATGAAAAAAAGAGATTACTACAATTGCATCAAAGATTACGTAGCATTTAAGGAGTATCCAAGTGGGGGATTAGAAAGGAGCACAATTAATGACCAGCATAAAATCACATTTAATGAAAGCACGCTGCAAGTGCAATACCCAAATCAACGCCGTGAGCTCAGCATAAAAAGCTGTTTGGATGCCTAGGGACATCCCAAAACCGTCAATATAAGGTCCTTTAATTACAACACAAAAACAGCATCACCAGGTGCAGAATCGACTCTCCCTCCCTGCAAAGGATAATAGCTTGGCTTTGCAACCATTAAGCTTCGATCTAGCTTTGTCAGCTAGGGCCTGCAAATCAGGACGTTTATGATGGGACAGCCGTTGAAATTGGAACACCCAAGTAGGGAAAAGGTGTTAGAAAACGACGATAGAACAAAGCATAAGTTTGGACAGAAACAACGAAGGAGCAGTCAAGGCGTACGGTAGCACTGTCCTTAATATCAAATTTCACGTTTCAAGATATATTATTTCGATGTAAGAAGGACTAACAAAGGCAGTTTGATCTTCAAAATACAATGACTACTATCGTGATGTTGCACTTTAACACGATAATTTAGAATAGCAAAGTTCACAATGACAAAGGCAATGAAAGCAATATAAAAAAGAGAGCGTCTGTTGGTAATAAGAGTGTGATATAATTTGCCCTTTAAATAGAACGCCCTAACCCCTTTCTCTCTATAAATCTGAATTATAAATATACAAGAATTTAAAACAAATCCCAATTCGATTAAGAATCGATTTCTCAATATAATTCGCATTAAATAAATAAAATTAAAGCAAAACCGTAAAAGGCGGCCAACCCAGCACATATTCACTACACTTCGTTGCGGGGTTCCCAACACGTGAGTGGGCAAGAGCGCCCAATTAATAGATTCTTGGAATGGGTACCCCTCTTGGAATTGATTTCATGCATATAGGTCTTATTTTTATGGGCATGTTATATATAAACCAACTTATGCTTTCTTATCTAAGCAATGTGGGATATTAGTATTTTGAAATACCAACTCATCTCTAACAAAAGGAAGACAGCCCCTCTGAAACGCCTAAAGAGTCATGGCTTTTGTTATTAGTTATTAATAAATAATAAGCACAAATTTCAACATAAATTAAACAAAACATATATTTATCACCTATTTGTATTAAAGGTGGACAGATGTAGCTTAAAAGCTACAATGCTAAGATATTTGGTAAACATTAAGCTGCTACGATTTGAAAGTTAAATTGACTTAATTTCACAGATATATGATGTAACACATACAATAAATTTATTATTTTGTAAAAATTATCATTTAAAAATTATATTTATTACATTTTATTAACTGTCGTTTTATAGTTATCGTATTTTTTTCATAATAGCTGTGGCTTAAAATCTATAAAACTTCAATAAATAGAGCTTTAGTTATCACAAAAATCAGAACTCCCAAATAGAAATTATTACCAGTTATCATTGCCCTTCTACATCTTCCTTGTCGTCCTACACTTCATTGTCATACTCTTCTTTGTTCTCTTCCTAGTATTTTACCCATTAAAAAAAAAAAAGATATGCCAATGATCGATAAACAAATCAGATAAAAAGCGAAGTTAATTAGTAAAAATTTAATAAATGCATGCATATGCAGCACAAGAATCAAAATAGAAACCGTCTGCTTCTAAATGATCAGTATGTGTTAAAAGTCCAACACTAAATTTCATGATCCAATTCAATTACACCTGACCAATCCCAAGTTCAAAGCTCAATCTCAAGAATTATGTAGAGAATAGGAAATGTATTTAATAAAAAACTATCAAATAGTGGTAAAAATATATAAGTTTAGAAATCTCTTAAATATTTGGTGAGATTTGAAAAATGTAGTTGTCCTATTTTTACAATTTAATATTTGTGTAGTTTTATTCTTTCTAAGTTACTATAAACATCTCTAGGCTCTTTCTTCAAGGCATCAAGTTAAATGCGAACGATAAGAGAGAAATAAGAAGTGTGAGATGTGAGTAGTGTGTGGTATTTCTCCTGAAATATCGATAAAATCATACAATTGCTCAAATAGTTTCAATTTTATGCAATTTAATCCTTCTCTGTTTTCAACAGTTCGCTACTTTTGAGTAAAATCAATAATATTTATTAATTAATTAGTAAACGAATACGTACCTTATTCTGAAGATATAGCTTTTGTATGGTTGTATTAAGGTCGTGCTCCCAAATCCAACGTTCTTTAATGTCCCAGCAGTCCCTAACAAAATCTTCATGTAATACCATGCGTAAAATGGGCGTGCTTAATTCTCCTCCGGAGAAAATCTTCATATTGGGGCAAAAGCTCACAGTTAATACATCCAATGAAGGGAATTTGAAGGTGCAATTTATGCCTGAGTAGAAGCTTGTGAGATCGTTTAAAGAACGAAGCTCCAACTCCTTCAATTCACTGAACACAATTTCATCATTTGCTGCCGCTGCTGCATTATTATCTTTAACTCCCTCATCATCATCTGCCACTACTTCTGCTACCATATGGCATGATCCTATACTCATTCGTCGTAGCCGCACCAGCGTCTTTGCTGTTGAGGATGTTAATACGTTCCTCAATCCTTTGCACCTCCATAACATCAAAGTTGTTAGATTTCTAAACGATGTCGAGGATGGCACTAGATTAACCAAATTATCAAACTGGATTACTTCCAGCCATTCCAAATTTTCCATAATGGAGGAGGGCCCTTGTTGCTTCAAAATGTGCTTCAGAGCACTGCACTTGCTTACTTCGCTTATGATTGCCTTCATCCCATTTTCAACCTTTTCAAATACTGAGTACGCAACAGAATATTGCCCTCCCTGCTATATGGAGAATTTTAATGGTGTGAAATCTTTGGAGGAAATCAAGAGATGAAGTAGTAGTCGACCCATCAAAGGCAACCTCAAGACATTTAAGTTTGCAAATGAAGTCTTCTGGAAGCTGACATATTGTTGCTATGTGCTTTGCGTCAACTCTCAAATCTTCCAAGGTGGGGAATATCTGGGTGATCAATCAGAGAAGAAAAAAAAAGTGGGGCAAAATGGAGTTGATGTTCTTTCTTTCATAAACTATTTTTTCGAAGGAAATTTAACAAAATAGAACAGAATAAGTTTGAAGTATGTACCAGTACTTTATCCAATTAACACTATCTTTTTAATTCGAAATTAATAACACTACACTTGACACATTAGCTAAGAGTATATCCATACTAGTGAGGCTTTTAACTATCAATAATTTTTATGTATATAATAAAGTTGTTGATTGCCCCTGTGTATCCCGCTAAGTAGTTTTCAAGATGTTTTCATTTTCTGATCATCCAAGTTTAAATCTTAAAAAAAATAAGAGGTTAAAAATTTAACTTGAATTTTTCCCACCGCTCGTATCGTTAAAAAGAAAAAAACAAAGTTGTTGACAGCTTAATTTTGCTAGTGAGGAACCAAATGATGAAGAAAATGACAACAAAAACAAGAGCAAAGTTGTCGATGGCTTGTAAACTTTTAAGCCAAGTAAGAAACCAAGTAATGAAGGAACATTAAAACCCTAAACCCTTTAAAACAAGAGAAATATTTTTCAACTATGTAATAAAAATTGAACAATTAATTATAAAAATCCTGTACGTACCTTTTTTGTCAATTCGTGAGCAGCTCTTTTACGGTTAAACAAGAATTCAGGACATCTTACTATTTGTAACTCTTTCAAGAATGGAAATTCAATATGCAGATCTCCCATGCAGAAGCTCGTGAGCTTTCTAAGATCTCTTATCTTTAGATATTGTAACTGAGGGAACATTACGGTATTATTCGTGCTTTCTTCTTGGTCCATGGCTAATATCTCTTTCAAGACCGGGCACTCACATATCTCGAGGCATTGGAGTCGAACAAAGCTGCTAATTATAGAAGATGTAAATAGACAGCTTAAATTCCAACAGTTGAATAGAATCAGGCGCTTTAAATTCTGAATTCCACAGGACACGGCTGCAGCTCGGTTTTGCCAAATCCTTTCAATATTTATTGAAGACAAGTGCAGGGTCTCCAACTTCGGTAATGCAGCCTGCTCCATCACAAAGTTAACTTCTTGTTAAAATTTGTTTTATATAACGCCATACTTTAGTATTTACTAACAATTAATAATAATAATAATAATAATAAGTATTTGCTGCACCTAACAATACTCGGATGAAAAATTAGAACAATTTTGGAAATTGGAGTATGATTATTAACTATTCTTGCCTATATTTACTGCTAACGAACGAGAATAATGCAGAATAAAATAAGTAAATAAAGAATTAATGAGACCATTGAGACTTATTAATAACTAACCTTCTCAAGAAAAAGCGCATTAGAAATATTGATATTGTCCTCCAAAATGATTCCATTTAACCGCATATTATTTGTCGGTTCCTTGTGTCTCTGTTGTCACATTGACAGCATTTTGAGTTTAGAGCATAAGATAATTGTGAACATAAGCTTTAATGCACCGTGGCACAAGATCAATAAATAATTAATACAACTCAGAAATCTAAATTCATTATTTTATAAGATTTTTGTAAAAAATAATAGTTAATTTAAATATAAAAATATGAAAGATTAAACTTAGTAACCGACTTAAATGAGATAAATAATGAATTTTCTCTTGATTTTTTTAAAAACCTCAGCAGAATAAGGGAAGCTTTATTATTTGAAGAAGAGTAGCCCACTTAGATGAATAAATAATGATGGATTTACTACGTCCTCTCGAAAAGATAGGAGCTGCCCTTGCACCGTTCTCCTCTTTTGCCTCGTCTTTATTATCAATATTCTCATTCCTTCTTTTTTTGAGCTTTGATCATTATTCTCAAGCAATTTGAGTTCCTGCTCAATACGACTTGCAAGGGAAATTTCCACCACATTCTAGTTGGAAGAACCATGAACTTGACAACTTCTGAGCCTCCTTGTCTGTCAGAATTCTCAACTTTCCCCACTCTTTCGTCATCCAAATTGATGTTAAAACTTGATTTACCATCTTACTCGAAAAATTCAAACTCAGGTGACCAGTAACATTAAGCTGTTTGAAAAACACTAAGCCGGACATTTTTCAAAATTTGTTACTTTCGAAAATGAGTGTAAATGTAATTTTTTTATGACTTTTCAAATTTAACATCGATGCACTAGAAATTCTAGTTTTAAGGCTAAAGGGTAAGGATTGTACCGTGGTAGGATTGCTCCAGCATTTGACGAATATTTGGTATGCATAAAATTTAGGAAGATCCATACCTCTGACTCTGTCGGATTGGGGGCGCGACGACCCCGGACAGAGAGATGCTTGAGTTGCGAAGAACCCACTTTGACTAGTTCATTAACAAAATAATTGACGTCTTGCTCTAGCAATCCAAATAATTCAAGGTCTTCAATTCCCAGCAGCTGCACGATCAGCCCATCTTCCAAGCAAATCTTGGTATTCAGCTTGAGTCTGAATTCCCTACAACTCTTTTGTATAGCCTGCCAAAGCCAGCCTCCAATATGTATTCTGAACCTTTCCAGCTCCTTGAAGAACAAGCCTCTCGGTAGGGTGTCGACATCTTTGATTTGTAATTCTAAAGAGGTCAAGTTAGGCAAATGCTTCAACTCATCAAGGCTCGCATTCTTGACCCCATCCACCACCTCCACCTCCCATTTGTTAAAGCTATCACCACCTATATATAGTTCTTCTAAACGTGATAACTTTGATAAGACATTTGGTGCAATGACTTTTAGGAAGAAGCAATTTCTCAAATCAAGCAACTTTAACCGCGTCAGTTGACCTATTTGTACAGCCAACTGCGTAATATCACAACCTCTTAAGCGAAGGATTTCTAGATTCTTCAAGTCTCCTACGACACTCGTATCTTGCAATTTGCAGTAATTCAAACACAATGTTTGAAGGTTTGTTAGGAGACCAAGCGACGAAGGCAGTGCCAACAGATTCATGCAAGTCAAGTCCATAACTCTGACCTGTGCCATTCTCGAGAAAAAATTGTCTGAAATTGCGAGAGTTGAAGATTCCCTATCAGCACGAATATATAAAAGCTTCAATTGAGGACATTCCAGTACTTCAGGAAGCACATTAGTTTTGACATCAGGTAAGACGATTGAAGTGTAAAGTTTTATTGCACTCACTTCGGACCATTCCCTATCAACCACCTCATCTACTGCCGTAAACACATTCAGTTCTCTTGATGCAATTGATATGGCAACATTGCGAACAACATCATGCATAGAAAAGTAGTCTTCGTTGCTGCTCGTTATATCATCAAGCAACATGCAAGAAGCCTTGAGTTTGTGCACCAATGTTTGTACTCGAGCTCGTGCTACTTCCATCCTATTGACACCTTGAAATATACCCAATCCCATACCATACGTTAACAAGTCATCAATGGATGCTAAGGCGGTATATCCTATTAGCAGAAAGGTGTTCTTGAGCTCATCCCCTTCTAATTTAATGTAACTCAACTCTATAGCTTTATATGCAGTAGGTTGTATATCTTTAAAGTTAGTTGAAGAAGGCCTTCTTAGCTGTTCCAATGCGTCCTTCCATTCAAACAATCTCTTGTTCCTTAATGCCCTTGCAACCGTCACAATGGAAACTGGTAGACCTGCACATTCCTTTGCCACATCTGTTGCCACCCATTTGAATTCACCACCGTCAATATAATCCCCTGCCATCTTCTTGAATAGACTCCAAGCTTCATCTTCTTTTAAAACGCCAACCAAGAAATTTTGTTGGGAATCCATCTTCCTTGACAACTACATCTAGACTTCTGGCCGTCAACAGTACTTTACATCCCCTATGATCATCTCCGTGAGGAATTCCTACAGCGCGGAAATCAAGATTTTCCCAAATATTATCTAAGATGACAAGGATCCTCTTCTCTTTCTTCAGACGGTTACAAAGACTTCTTGCCCTTCCCGATTCGCTCTCCTCATGAAGTGTTAGACCTAATTTATCTGCAGTTTCTCCTTGAATCTTTCTTATATCTTGAATTTGGGACACCTCGATAAAAATCACCTGATCAAAGAGCTTCTCATTCTCGGCTTTCCTAGCAACTTCCTTCGCTAGTGTTGTCTTTCCGATGCCGCCCATTCCATAAATTCCAAGCATGTTGACATCAGGATTTTTTAATGCATCAAGCATATCATTCAACGTGGACATTCTTGATTCAAAGGCCTCGTAGTCTTTGTTGGACAGAAGCAATGTATCATCCGGAATGATGTTGTAGGAAATTCTATCAAACCTTCCAGCTTTCCGGACTTTGACAATAGCCTCCTTCTGCCTCTCTGCTTCCTTACTAAGCTGACGGCGGGTCTTGAAATTAGGACACAGCCCCTTGAAGCAGCGCTTGCTTGCTCTAGCATCAACGCCTGTAAATTTCTCTGCTTCATCAATGACATCATTCACGCTTGCAATCCACTTCTCAACGTACTCCTCAATCTCTTCCCCTCTTCTTTTAGCCTCATCAACCTCACGCTCTTTACTCATCCTGTCAGCCTCCAGATTCCCAACTTCAGTCCTGAGATTCTGCAAATTGCTGGTGTACTTGCTCTTACGCAAATAGCTAACTTGGCGATATATAGGAGGAGCCAAGCACTTTGCGGCTTCTACAACAACAGCAAGAAACATATCCGCCATCTTCTATCTTTTCTTTCTTTTTTTGTTTTTTATGAATTTTTGAAGGGAAGCAAATAGAAAGAGAACAGAGACAACGACTGAACAATGGTTAATTAGTGTTGTTGAGGACAGAAGATTGAAGAAGAGGGATTCTTGATCCTTTTGAGAAAATTCAGAGAGCAACGATGAAGTGTGTCTATAATATTGGTTTGTGTCACAGTCAAAGAAAGTTCATAGACATAAAACCTCGGGGTTACAACTCTTGTGGGTCAGAAACAGCTCAAATTTCTTCCCCTTACTAATCTCGTGAATGTGAAGTTGATATTTTTCTTCCAGTTTCATTTTAAAGGTAGGTAAGGTGATGTAATCGAAGGATCAAAATTCAATGTGCAAATCTTCAGGAAACTTAATCTTTTCAAGATCTTCTATCCTAAGTCTCAAGGAACTTTGGTAACCTCATAGATTAATGTATTTGTTATACCCACCCTACAACCAATTGAAATGAAAAATTTTGAATAATTTTGGAGTATGATTATTAAGCAAGGGGACGGATTCATGGCCTCTTAACTTCATACAAGATTTGAAAAATTTTAGACCCCTAAATTAATGTTGGAGAGCAATGGAGATGATGACATAGATTATTACTCTCTTAAAAAAAAAAACTCCTTTTATGTTTTAAAACTTAAATTAAATTATTTTTTTTTAAATAAGGGGCGAGAAAAATAAGAAGAATAAATTTTTATAATTAAAAAAAATTGCAAAAATGAAGTTTCAATAATAAATTTAAAAAATTAGAAAAAAAAAACATATGGAGATGAGGTGTGCACAATAAAAAAATAAATTGAAAAATTGGAGTTTCATGAAGAATGATTTTAATTAAAGTTAAATTCGACATTAAAAAGATGTTGTAAGAGGCTTGGGTTTTAAGGGATTGACAAAGGGGTGGCCAAAAATCCAACTCTTTCTTCTTTTGTACCCTGTGTTATTTGTAACACAGTAACCAGATATCAAAACAGCGGCATCTCTCAAATGTATTTAGAAGAATTTGAAGTGCACTTAGTAAAACCAAAACATTTGAATATAAAATCCGCTAAGCCCAATTATAATGGACAAAGCCTCCAAGGTCTCCGTTTACTTACCTTCAAGCTTTCTATAATATTCTTTATTTTTTAATTATGACTAAGAAATCCCTTTTTTTTTCAAAGATTCATAGATAATTCACTCCCAAAAAAAAAAATGATTCACCTTTTATCATAATTCATAATTATTTCAATTGGGTTATTTTTATTTAATAAATTGGAGTTTTGAGTTATTTTTTATTTATGGACAATATATAAACTTAATCTCATCCATTTGTCTTTTAATATTGTGTTTCATGAAGCCCGCAAATTCCTAGATTGCTAAAACAATTGCCTCTCATCTCCTGTTTGATTGCTTAAACTAGAATTGAAGTTTGACTTACCATCACTGTCAATGAAATGAATCCCAGAATTATTTGAAAGATACAATAAGAACAAGTGTAAGTTCTGCCATCAATTTCAGATCAAATTATATCAACCTCAACAATATATACGTCTCTTCAGTCATCACAGCATTGAAAAGTTGGAAAAAAAAAAAATGGCAACCCCAAGTCCCAACTGCCACAAAATAGACAATGCAACTTACTTCAAAACATTACAGCTTCTAAAATACATCAATGTGCTTAACATGGTAGCTAAGTTTTCACAAGGAAGAAAAATAAAGAAACTAAGATAATGATTTATTAATTATATGTACATAGGTAACAAGAAAATTTAATTTTCATCTTCAAAACTAGACTTCAATCTCTTGTGATGCCATGGAGGGTGCCTGAGACTCGACAAGGATTGACCAGAGAACATGCACATCTTCACATTGGCAAGATTTCACATCGTCATGCAAAATGTATATCCCTCTTTCTGAAAAATCACACGACAGAAGATCAAAATTTTGGTTGAAAAAAGAAAGAAGGCGAAAAATTCACAAGAAGGCAAAAAATTCACAAGCTGAAACTAGAACACATTGGTGAAATATGCACAAGCTGCAAATGATGATGCATCTTGTGTATATGTCATACAATGCATCAACAAATACATATTGAACAAACAAAACAGGAAGAGAGTTGAAATCAAGCATAAGTTGTAGAGAGTAATTAAGTACTCTTTCTCTGAGTCGAATGCAGGCGAAACCAAAGCTTCTTCAATGGAGAGAAGAGGGATTGCAGCAACCCCATTTGAAATATTAGAGAAGAGAGTGCTTCATGGTAGGTGAAAGAATGGAAGAAGAATATAGAAAGCAGGGAGAATAACTGTTGTTGTTGCTTTGCTTAGACAGTGGTGAATTATAGATTACTATTTGTAGCAGCATTTCAATTCTTTGCAGAAAGATCGTTTAAATCATTTTGGTTTATGGTGTCATGTTATTTTCTGTCCTTTTACAGGTGTAGGAGGGAACACCATCTTCAGACAGTAACAAGACTTGTGTGTACTCTTTCTAATATTTATTGCTCTCCTACATTTTCTGTTGCTTTGTACATCAAACTACAATTTTCAGATTATTGTACCATTTGATTGACAGTACCATGATTGTTTTTAGTTTTGTCTTTGTGGTCCATCTCTGTTCTAAGATCTAGATAGAATGGGAATTAGTTTCGTCGCTGGGGAAATGCGAAGTTCATACTAGACTATAAGGTGTGAAGTTACATAAAAACAAGGCAACAAGAAATTTGATTGATAATGACGAGCTTCAACTTCAGTGTAAAATTTATTCAATATATGGAATTACATTTGAGGTAAAAACTAAAAAGCTATTGTAGCTCTTACCAGAAATTACATTAATCTGACAGAGTTTGTTAAACCGGTACAAATCATCTCATTTGTGTTTCAGAGTTGCACTGAAAAAGAAATGGAAGGTGCCATTTTTTGACAATGGTAAATCTTTTCCAGCAGAAAGAGGACCACAAAATTCAGTAAACAATCTTTATAAAATCGCCCTCCACAAAATTGGCTCAAAACATATGGCAGGGTAGGATTCAGTAATGTAACTTTACAATGGGAATTAAACATGTAATAATAATAGGCTGAGTATGCATTTATATGACAGCGCAGACGATAACCAAGACTAACAGAAATGCAGCAGCTCCAAGAATTATGACAATGGTGCGGCAAATCTTCCATAGCAAAGTCATTGAAATGAAAGAACTTCGTCGTATGGCCTGCTCATTCAATCAAATAAGGTCAAAAAGATGAAAGTCAGGAATATGCTTAAGTGATAAAATAGTTCAGTTATATCTAAAACTCAATGCCTGCATATGGCTTTTAGCCGCATCTTCTGATGGCATGAGGCAGAAACATCATTTGGGACGGTCGGCTGACTTATAGTAAAAATTTTACATTCAACATCTTAAGCAGCTTAGCTTCAGAGACTTACAACAAGAGGTTCCAGCAGCTCTGACTCATCTTTGGCGAATGAGGCCCTCATTTGACCTGCAGCACAATGCAGCAAGCTCTTTACCACTTTATAAGAATTTCAAGTCTTTCTCTTTGCTTTAGTAACACAGAAGTGATTGATGGGCATTGTATACTTATGAAGGGAATGATTACAGGATCTAAGCCCCTTCTACACGCCTTATGTTCTTTCCATAAAAGTAACCCTCTTGGTGCTCTATGTATTTTTCTCACGTAGGCCACAATTCATTTGATAGAATATTTGTATCCGTGACTGTCATGACTATAGAGTGGTACCTTGGTCATAGCTGTCAGCGTGTATGTCTGTTCCCCTGGTATCAGCAGCAGGTAAGCCTCCTTGCCTAAAAAGAATAGAGATGTAAATACTAAGATCTTTCAGATCCAACCAGATCCAACCACACAATATTGAGATTATTTATATTATATATATATATATATATATATATATATATATATATATAAACCAACCAAGGATTTGTAATATGTAGTGGTAATATACAAGATAGAAATTCAGGACTGGATTTAAGCTTCTGTCGAAAGTTGTATCATATTATCACCATTTGCATCCCATACATAAAGCAGTAAAAATTTGGTTTCTTTCATGCCAATTGCATACTGCATAAAGGCCACATAGAATGGACAAAAACAAAATTTGCCTGGTTTGATGATACAACCTACAAGAAGCATATATCATCCATAACACATTACTTGGCTCAGCTAGCTTTCAAGAATATAAGAACATGCCAACAAGTTCCAAACCTCTTTGGCGTTGGAGATGGCATTGCGTAGAGACTGACAGCAAGTGCTTTCGTTCTCAGCTGGATATCCGACAGCATTTTCCATCGCAATTCCAAATCTTCATTCGTTCTGTAAATGCACTACAACACCAGATTACAATCCAAGCAATATCACCGTGCAATTGCACACACCATCTAAATGCAATGCATTCCGGTCCATAAACAGATGAACTTCAATACGAGATCGGGATTCATACCAAACGAAATCAAGAATCCCCTTTTTTGTTCAGAGTCAATTATCATAATAAACAATCTCTACCTAATCTAACAAAAATTCAGCACCAAAGGATCATGCAGAGACTAATGGAAACTAAAACAAACAAATTAATTTTAACACAAACCAAGTGAAACAAACAAATGAAATCAATCAAAATAAGGAACATACAAGATGGGTTTTGAAGGTGGGTTATGAAGAAGTGACTCAAGGCGATCAAGCTTCACTCCAACTTCCAAAAGCTTGGATCTAGCAATTATGTCATCGCTGAGACTGTGTTGCTGCTGTTCTTGTCTTTTGTTCTTGACTCTGCCATCTATCTCCTCCACCAACTTTGCAGCCTCTTGAGCTTCTCTTAACCATGCATCTACAACTAGATGTTGCCTATTGGCCATCACAAAACAGAACTCACTGTCTGACTCTGGACTTGTAAGATCAATGAACAAAGCGCAAACAAACATACAACCGTTTTTGCATGAATCTTTGTCTTTCCTGTGCTTGCTACATAAATTAATGTCCAATAACTAATTATTAATTATTTCCATATATATATATATATATAAGCTGTAAAATCCTCAATAATCATCTGAGGCATGATTTTTAATGTGAAGTTACCATAATTAATTTTCCAGTTGCTGATAGATTCGGCCATGAAAATGATATGTTCATTTTGTTCTTTAGCCTTCATCATGTGGGATGGAGTCATTTTGCAGATGAGAAGCAAATTCAACTTAAAATTTGCTAAGAATTTGTAATTGTTTAATTTGTTAACAAGGTTTGTCATATGATAAAGATAATTTTATTTATTTATAGATAGATTAGATGGCGACAATGATATGTAAGGTGTTTTGTCTAATTACGTACAAGACAATTTTCTATGGAATTATGAAAGTATGATTGAATTACTACCATTCATTTTGTGACGAACAAATCATGATTAACTTGAAATATTCATTTTGTGACAAATAAACCACGATTAACTTGAAATTAATATGTATAGGCTAAGTAATTCTACAGCCTTCCTCCACTTTGAAAAACATGTTAAGGAACTAAAATAATAATAATAGTTAGAGAATATTGTAATGAAGAAATTGTTATTATTTATTCATATGGGCATGTATTATTTATTCATTCGGCCTGGATCGCAAGCCCAATTTATAATCAAGAGTCAAAATTTTTCAATGACCAACTCATGCTAATCTAGTATCGAAGTTGGTTATTATATCTTAAAAGTTATAATTGTATAATATTTAATAAACACTAATTATTATGAATTAAAAATTAATTAATTTTATCTTACATTTAGATAGTGAAAAACATGTAATATTTTTACTATTTTATCAAAATTATTATTTAAAAATAATATTTACAATACATTATTAATTTTTATCTTACAAATACAATTTTTTTATAACAAATGTGATTTAAAAGATACTGTACCTCAATACTAAATAAAGTCTGAATTTGATTTAATCTCATTAAAAAAATTAAAATAAAAAAACACTAAGAGTTTTCTGTTTTACTTTCTTTCTCTTAAATGTCAAAGGTTATAAATAGCCATCAAATGTACTAGAGCACACATCATTGCAGCAATGGGAACAAAAAGAAGACAGAAATGATAGATACTCATTCAAGAAAGAAATTGAAAAAAGAAAAAAAAAAAAAAAAAAGGAAATAAGGAATAGCATTTCTCCTTGACAAAAAGTTGAGAAAGCCGCTTTGCCTTCATCACATCATCCTTTCCTTTCTGTTTGGTACTCGAAGAGTTGAAGACATGCTTGTTTGTATTTTGTCAATTTTCCTTAAACTGAATTATATGTGCAAAATTAATCTTATGAGTAATTTCGTCCATTTTACACTCACAATGTACCAATGCAATTATATAGCTCTTTTTTAAGGGTGCTGAAGTTGGAGATTATCTAAATAATGTCGTATGATAATATCGCTCATTATAGTGTGAGTAATATTATCTACTAGATCTTTATTGTTTATTCATACACATACAAATGCGTTTGATCGATAAGTTTAGAAGGATTTTAATTTAAGATGAATGTCGTTGAAGTCTTGTATATATTTTTTTAATTATTATCACCCAAGGTTTTCTTAATTTTTCTTAAAATTAGTAAGATTCTTTTTTATTGTGAATTTGTTCATTAAAAGATCAGTGGTGAAAAGTCAGTTCAATCTCTATAGAAAAATTATATTATACAGTACTTGTAGCAAAAATTTAAATAAAAAATGACTTTAGTCGAAATTGAAAGCGATTTTAGTAATTATCCGTTATAGGCAATCAAACATTTTGTTTTCTTGTTTTATAAGTTACATTGAACAAGATCAAATAAAATGCCCAAAATGAACCTTTAATCTCTAAATATTGCTAGTTATTTTTATAAGATAGTCTAAAACTTTTACCTTGATGTAATAAGGGTTCTTATAAAAATACTCTTAAATTTATCCAAAATCTACTTGTAACAATTGGTTTAAAAGATGCTAGAAAAATGGGGAAGCACGAGACAAATTGAACAAAAGTTGACAAAATGTGATATAGAATCAACTACACAAAAGAGCGTAGAATATTTTAATAGTGCAAAATGAATGTGATGTGGTTTAAACTTTAAATTTTACTTTATCACCTTTTTTGTTTTGATGATTGGGGCCTATGTCGGTCCAATTATGACACGTTGCATGTGGTATAAGCTAAGGGTCTATTTATATTGTTTTTGGAATTCTTAAAAGTGATTTTAAAAATTTAAAAGTTAATTTTAGTGTTTGGTAAAATTAAAATCATTTTTGTCAAAATTAGTTATTTTTACAGTTGATTTTTAAAAATAGAGAAGGAATAACTTTTAAATTTTAATTTTGAAAATTAATTTTATATTTTAATACAATTCCATAAATATCCATAAAATTACTACCTAAATCTAAAATTATCCTTATTTCAATTGAAAATAAAATCAATATTTTAATAAATTTTTATTATAATTCATCAATATAAATTTATTAATACCAATTTATTGGTCGAATTATTATTAAATAGGTTTAACTATTAGTTGTTTTAAGATAAAAAAATAAAATCAATATATTATAAATTTTATTTTTAGTTAAAATTATTATAATACACAATTAAAAATATGGTATGTATATGTTCTTATATGTATAAGTAAATTTTATCTCACATTATGTACATTTTAATCATTTGTTTTCTCTCAATAGTTTAATAGTAAGATTTATCAAATGTCTATAATTACTTTTAAAACTTATAATATTTCTAAAAATAAAATTTCTCTTCACAATTAATTATTTATACAATATAATTATCAGTAATTATTTTAAAAACTGCAGTATTTCCGAACTGCCCCTAAGTCTTTCTAATTAATTTGCATGTAATTTAAGGTATTTCAAACCCAAAATAATTTATTAACTAAAGTAATAAAATAAATTTGAAAAAAAATTGATAAGTGATTAAGATGGACACGGAGCCCATTGTACTTGAGTTGATGGTTATGTAGACCCACATGGCACATGTTTCATTAATGAGATTACAATGCAATTTTGTGACGATCTTTTCTTTTTCCCCCACTTTTTTTTATGCCTTTTGAAAATGATTGTTGCTTGACTTTTGCGAATGTTATTTTGGAAACTCTCTTAGATGTTATCTTTGTTTTACATCATGTGAATTTTGAAATAGTCCAACTTTGCATGCTTAGTTTTTGTTTTCTATCACCAAATTGACCCATCTCTACTTTTTTTTCTTTTTTTTGTTCTTATAAAACAAAAACTTATTTTTCCATCGTTATCAAAAAAAAAAAAATCCAATTCAATTGGATCTGTTTAATATAGAATAATCTATCGTAGTTTTTACTATTTGCATAATTTTGGTCTCATATTTTACTGTTTAGAGATAATACTTGAGATACAAATATTTCCTACAAATTATGTTACATCAAAGTATTAATTAAATGAAAAACACTAGAACAAGTTGCGTGTGTGTCGTGTAGCATTCATACAAAAATGTCACGTCAATTTGTACATCGTAATTTGTACGAAGAGTTAAATTAATTTTTTTTTATCAAAATTAATTAGTTATAAACGGACAAACACATCATTATAATAAGTTTTATACCTCAATTTATTTATTTATTTTTGAAAATGATTAGTTGGGCTGAAAAGGCCCATGAAATTAAATGAGCCCAACTTGGAATGTGACGCTTATCAACCGACCATGGACATGAGTATCACGTCTCACTAGTAAGACTTATCTTCCCCACACGCCATAATAGCGCGTGCATCACACATAAAAAAAATTCCCTTCAACCAATGATTTAAATAATCGATCTAAACTTCTAAAAAAAATAAAATAATCAATCTAAAAATTCAATAATTATGGACTTAGCTGAAAATTTAAATGAATCTAAACGCATATATGTAAATATTATGTTAACTTATTTTTATTTTCTCAAAACTTTGAATATAACCATGAAGTTCATTGTTTTTATTATTTAAAAACGTTGAAAAGAAAAAAATTAATAATTTGATATTTATATCATTTAAATTCTTTATAAAATAAAATTATTTTTAATTTAATAGTTAAAAAATACTCAGCATTTCTATCTTTAAAACTACGAATAAATAATATGTGTTATATGACACTCATACAGTAATATCACATCAAATTATATCTTATAATTTACACAAAAATTTTAGACATACGTGGTATTACAAATGATAAGTCTTAATAGTTGACAAAATTTAAGTGTCCCGTCATCAAGATTAGGTGTTAAAAATAAACAACACATTTATTTCCCCAACTTAAAACAAGGTTACTATTTTTTATTCTTGAAATAGAATTATGAGTTGCACGCGTCAAGCCAATGGGAGTGGTAGGAAATATGGAAATGTCTTAATCCAATTAAAGGCCATGGAAAAGGAATATTTAATTTCTAGAAGAATGAGAAAAGGCATAAATTGACAAAAGAAAAAAGAAAATTCCAAAAAAATCTTACTCTAATATTTGGCTAACAACCACTTAGAATCAAATCCACATAAAAAAGATTTTAATATTAACAAGATTAAGACACAACAAAATGAGGATTATATAAATAAACTAATTAGTAATAAAAAAAAAAACTTATTTTACATGAAGAAAGATTTAGAAAGAGAGTGATGATTATTGACCAGGCTGGCAACTACTGAGTCATTGTTGGTGACCAAATATTGGTCAAATCCGCTTGTACCCTTTGAAAAAATATCTAGTATTTTGAGCCTAATATAACATACCCTTCGACAAAAATTTATTATACATACGCTAATTAAAACAATAATTTACAAGTTACAACATTACATATTAATTCAAATAAAAATTCTTTTTAATATTAAGTTACAGTCAAATCACATTACAATCTAAAAATTATTGAATCGAAACTAATTTTAATTTAGACACACTAAAATCTTTTTCACTTATTTAAAAGCTATTGATAATATCAAAAAGTATTTCTAAACAAATTTTTCTACATATTTATCTCTAAAGATATGCAAATGAATTATTGTCAATAATTAGTTATTATTAGAAATACGTATAATTTTTTTAAATAAAGGAAAATGTATTTTAAAACGATACATCGTGCGGGCCTTTACATGGGTGAGTGGTCCCCACACAACAGGTAGAAAAAGAAACCGTTTTTCTTTTTTGGCCACTCATGAGTCATGTCATGCATTTTCTCTTCCTTTTATAAATACATGCAAAAATGAACCAGCATAAAAATTTAATTTTTTTAATTTATTTATTAATTCATCCAATTTTTATTTTAAACTCTCTATTTATTTATTGTCATCATTCTTCTCCCATTGAAGTTCCTTTATTCCTTAATAATACCTCTTCATTTTGAAGCTTCTGCTTCAATTTCAGTTTTGTATAAAAAAACTCTCATTTTCATGTGGGCATGTCAGCTAAAGCAAAATCAACAGACAAAGAAAGATTCTTTTTTTAGCCCCTTCTTAGTGTTGAGTAATCTTCAAATTCCAGTCTTTACAGCAATATCCAGTTGCTAAAAATATTATACTTCATTTTCATTTGGTCATATTTTTTAAGCTGTCACAATCTTGAGGTATATTTATACTTATACATTAGCCTTTTTCTTTTAATTATTTTTATTTTAATGTCATAGATATTCTTTTTTCAAATTTTAATTTTTTGTGTTGACAGTGAAACAACTAGTCTACTTTTTGTCTGCTTCTCTTATTGAGTTTATTTATTTTCACTACATACATTCTCCAGTTTTGTCTTCGAGTGTATATATGTGTCTCTCGTGTTTGCTTTACCTTTTATTTGATGGGGTTTCTGTGGAAAAATGTTTCAGATTTTATATCCAGATCCAATCACGCCTTGACAAGCAGGTTTTGGAGCATTTCTGAGATGGGTTTTTAGTTTTGTCGCTTGTAGGTTGAGGTAAGGGTTGTTTGTTCCTCTTCTTTACTTTTTGTTCTGCTACCGTTTGGTTTTTAAATTTCTGATTTAGTTTTAATTTTGTCAATTTAGGTTTCAGAAAAGGGTTGTTAAAAGGTTTGTATAGAGAGTTTGTAAAAGTGAATTGAAGTTACTGGGTTAAAAATGAGAGATTTTCCATCTTGTTTTGGGGAAAATGGGGTACAAGTAGCAGATTCTTCATCTTCAAACACTGCTAAAAATGCACAGAATTTGGTTACTTCTGTTTACCAAGCTCGTATTCGAGGCCGGTCTTGCCTGATTACTATAACATGGAGCAAGAATTTGATGGGTCAAGGCCTTACTGTGGGGATTGATGATGCTGCTAACCAATGTCTTTGTAAGGTCGATATTAAACCTTGGTTGTTCTCAAAAAGGAAAGGGTCAAAGAGTTTAGAAGCTTATTCTTGTATAATTGACATCTACTGGGACCTTTCCTCGGCAAAATTTGGATCCGGGCCTGAACCATTGGAGGGATTTTATGTGAGTGTTGTTGTTGATAGGCAAATGGTTTTGCTTCTTGGGGATATGAGAAAAGAAGCTTTTAAGAAGACTAATGCCACCCCTGTTCCTTCTAGCGCTGTTTTCGTTGCTAAAAGGGAGCATCTTTTTGGCAAGAAGGTATTTTTTACCAAGGCACAATTTTCCAATGGTGGGCAAATTCATGACGTGGTGATTGAATGTGACACACATGGAATGAATGATCCATGCCTTATGGTTCGTGTAGATGGAAAAAGTGTGATGAAGGTGAAGCACCTCAGGTGGAAGTTCAGGGGAAATCATACTATCTTGGTCGATGGGCTGCCTGTGGAAGTTTTCTGGGATGTTCACAATTGGCTTTTTGGTGCAGCAGTTGGGAATGCTGTTTTCATGTTCAAGACATGCCTCTCAGCTGAGAAGTTGTGGGCTAGTGGACCCCTTTCTGATCCAAACACATTGCCATGGTCATTCTCGCAGAGATTCCTAGATTCCAAGTCACAAAGTCTTGGTTTTTCGCTGATTTTGTATGCTTGGAAGAATGAATAGAGATATCTAGGAATTTTCTTTGAATGCTAACGAAAAGTTTTAGTGAGTGGTATTTTTTAGAACTATGTTATTTATTCACAATTAAATTGATTAAAAATGAGTCCATTTGTATTTTTCGCATGTGCTTTCCTCTTGAGCGATGGTAGTAATTGAATGGATTTGAGACAATTTTTTTGTTCTTAGTCCACTGTATATCCTGAATATATTGATTGTTAATCTCATTGTGTCTTTTACATTGAAGATTCATATTAAAAAGGTGAATGGCTATGCCGTTTCAGTTTGATTTTGTTTAGCAAATAATGTCTTGTTGAGTTGAAATATCCTTTAATTATCAATGTTTGAGCATGGTATGTTCTAGATGTAAATGTGCCCTTCTTTTATAAAGCCGACTCAGCTAAGTTAATCCATCTTAATCATTTTCTATTAGTCGGGTTTGATTTCCTTCTGTGCAGGAGCTATTGGAGGTGCTTAATGATGTTGCACTGACACCTCTGAGTAAATGAAAAACATACCTTGAGCATCCGAAAGACTTCCAATGATCCATGGACTTTGGTATGAAATTCTTTCTGTTCGTTTTGTCAAAGTCGGTGAGTAATAACTACATGAACTAGAAACTATTATTGTATTAAAATGACGGTTTCAAATACATAACCTGATAAAATATCGGGGCTTAGTATGCCTCGGCTTATCTTCGTTTGATGCTTGTTTGGAAATTGTTTCACCTTAACATTTGGACTGTTTTCTAAAATTAATGATTGATTATCACAGAATACATTTCTATTCTGCCATTTTCACAAATTAAACCTCTGGAACCACAAAAGCTATGGATCGATCTTCATTTCCTTCCTTTAAAGAAAGAAGACAAAAGAGAATTCTTTTACTTTCTCTCTACCTTTCCGATTTTGTACTTTGAGCATTTGACTCAGCCATTTTTTTTTTCCATTCTTTTATATATACATAGTTTTCTTTTTCTTTTGCTCCCTTAGTCCCATATAAATAGTTGGTTTGATAAGATTAAGACCATTTTGGAGTGGTGTGCAATTCATGATATGTCCCAACTCAACTTTGCTGCATCTCTGAATCACAGCTTATGTTTTTAAGGACAGATCAACAGTCTAATAAGGTGTAAATGCCATTTATTAGTTATGTAACTTGTGATTATAGGAAGCACCTCTGAAGGGAATAAAATGATTGTGAAGAATAATTTATGATGTAAAAATAAAAACTTAGGCATAATCAATGTTCCTTGGCAAAAGTAAATGAGAGAGCTACTTTACATTTTGACTTGGCTGGCAAAGGCCTGCAGCATTTTTTGAAGCATTGGGCTGCATATATTGCCTCTGTCACTTTGGCCTTTTCATGAGTATGTCTTTTTGTTTACAGTTTAAGCGTGTTTTTCGAATTTGATGCACTGCAATGTCATTTTCAATTTACATTTTGTTTGGAACCTACTTGTATGTCAGGGAATGTCCACACTGCCAACGCTGGTGCTCTCAGTTCTCGGATCTTTACTTCTTAATTTAATTTCCTTACCTCCCACCACCTTTTATCATATTTGAAACTTTCATGCATAAAGCTAGCTTGGTTGGTAATAACAATAGAAGCATTATGTACTTCTTCTACATTTAGCTTAAAATAGTACATATACTTCTATGCTTTTTGATTGGTGAAATAGTGTTTAAGGATGAAGTTACCCGCAGCTCCTGCTTATGCCTGCAAATTATGTGTTTAATGATCCCTATGCTGGTGAAGAAGATTTCTTTCGTGTTTGTTCTAGAACTCAAGCTTTGTGACAGAGTATGAAGAATTATCATTATATGAGAGACCTATGTTCTGCACTACTTATGAGTTGTTCGCGAACCATGAATGCATCACCTGTCAACTTCATTGTTTGCGGCTCCTTTCTGTTTGACTTGCCGTAGCATGGTTTGACCCTCTTTGTTTGGAATTCTTATCCTTGGTTCATAATCTTTTGATCCTCTTTTCCCATTTCATACTGAAAAGTTTTTACTTAACCATGTATTACAAGCCATTGTTTATCTGCTGACTGGAATTGTGAATTATCGTTCAAGAGAGGAGGGAGAGAGGAGGGGGGGCGGGGGTTGGTTATGGAGAGAACGCAGGTGTTGCAAATTCCCAGTTGTAAAGAAGAATTTGGAGGAGTAGATGAATCTTTGATTAGCTTGTAATTAATCTATTATTTACTTTCCCTTCGTTTGCTCACTTGCGTTGCTTTACGAAAGCCTAGTAGAAATAATCAATTTTTGGGAAGCCATTAAAAATGCTCTTACAGCTTGTAGACAAGTTACACCAAATCATAAGAATAAAGAAATAATAGGTAGATGCATTTTTAATCAACTCATAAGTCAAAAATATGGGATTTATAAAATTAATAATATCATCTATAATGTGACGTAATACATCTAAAACTATCTCTTAATTATCGATTGTCTGCCGAGATTATCCATATAACCTATGACGTATTGTTTGCCGCTTATTATAAAAAAAAAAAAAAGAGAGAGAGAAAGATAATCGTTTAATCCAAAGATCTTCTAAATTAAACACCCTTAATTTGATATTATAATAATAATAAAAAAAATTGATCAGAGAATTGAAATTTAAAATAATGCACTAAAGAACCCAACAAATATATTCAAATCGTCATAAATCGTATTGGGCCGGATCAATTTAAACCGGCTGGGTTGGCCCAATTTAAAAAGAACTATATAAGCCCAATTCCCCATTCCCCGTCAATTTCCGAAGCTGAAGGTCGTCTCCGATGCGCTCTGGCGATTTCTCTTCATCGATCTCGGTATCTCCTTCATCACAGCGCAGGTAATTTATAGTTTTATTAATTTTTATTAATTCTTTTTCTTGGGCATGATTGGCTCGTACTATCCCCTGTTTGGATTTTAAGGCATGTAAGGTTTGCGTTTTGATGACTAAGGATGCAGTTGCTTTTTTATGGTGTTTGTTGTTAATGCATTAAAATCATTGATAGAAGTTTTTAGCCTCGATTGAGAAATAGTTGCACAAACAAATTGCTGCTTCTGATGTTGGGAATGAGTTGAAATGCTGGCAAGAGATTTTTGTGTATGGTGAAATTTGCGATTTTTTTTTTTTGGTAATGGTATATATGATAGAAAGCCTGTAAATCAAATTGAATTATGGTGTGCTTAAGGAGGGATTTTGCATCGTTGAAACTGCTTTTAAATAGTTGAAGGTGCTTTTCTGTTCCGTAGTATTTGGTCGAATTATAGGAAATTGCTGATTGGGATCAAAAGGGTAATATGAATGTTTTTGGCAATGAACGTTGCAGATGCTTTTTGAGCAATAAAGTATTTAAAGTACTTTTTGGAGAAGTATTTGATTGTTGTTTCCCCTCTCCTCTCCTCAAAACAGTCAGAAAAAATGAGGAGGGAGATCAAAGCCCTTTTTTTCTGAAATTTTTTTCGACATTATTTGATTCTAGTGAATGAAAATAGTTAAGTGACGGTTGGATCACCACAAGTGAACTTACTTTCGTGTCTTCATAATGCTGTGTTCATTTAGCTTCACAGTGGTTTGGTTCTAGTTTTGGAAATATCCTTTGATCTCCTCTTTGGCTTTCAATTTGGTATATTTTGGCTTCAGTCGGTATTGTGAGTGACAGTATGAATCAATTATTGATAGTGTTTGGCACATATGATTTTTAATCATTAGCTTCGATCAAAATAGTAAAAATTAATATTGGTTTTTCATCCAACAAATTGGGGTAAAAATCGCTTTTAATTCCGAACTATAGTTGCAAATATTTACCAATCACTTTAGGGTTGAAGATGCTAGACGGCAGTACAAATGGAGTCTTTGACTTTTTATAATTTGCATAATTATTATAATTGCTTCATGGAAAGTTGATTGTTATGTTATAACATCTTAGGATAATTACAGAGCAAATTTAGTGGAAAATGAGATGTTTTACGTTCTGCAACACATATTTGTACTTTCTGATGTGTTATCATATTTGTTTTACTATTTAATTTATTTTAATTTAGAGAAAAGAAGTCAATAATAGATATATGAAAGCTAGCATTCATTTTATAGGTCAACAAGCGAATAGCTGACTATGAACACAACCAACACAAGACCGTCCTCCTCTGTGAGCAACACCATAACATTACAAGAGCCAGGGAGCAGCCAACAAACTCTGGTCTTGCGACTTAATCCAAGGAAGAAGAAGGTGACGTGGAAAGAGGGGACTGTAGACAACGAATTCATGGGAAAGAAGAGTTCCAAGAAGTGCTGCATCTTCCACAAACAGAAGCCCTTTGATGAAGATAACAGTGATGAAGAGGATCATGATCACCATCATCATCATGATGGCCACAATTCTAAGGATGCTGGTGAGCCCTCGACCAGCAATTGATTGATTATTTGATTCATCAGGATCCATGCAAGTGTACAAGAAGCCATTGAATCTTGTTTATGTAAAAGTAGCCGAAAATTGCTGAATTTGGGGATTTGATATTCACTGCCTAGCTGCTTAATATGGAAAATTGCTGAATTTGGGGATTTGATATTCGCTGTCTGGCTGCTTAATATCTTTTTACTGATATGGAATCCTACAGAATTAGCCTCATGGTTTGTATCTTAGAAGTCGAAGTCAGAGTTCTGTACATTGGGTTCAAATCTAGCCCATGCAATAAGGCATCTGCTGCTAAGATTTGTACCCATAAAAAATATCATTTGAAGAATGAAAATATTTTGGAATATCATTTAAAGAATGAAAACATTTTGATATTCTTGGCAAAGTACAATCTTCCTGTTATTATATACCATAGAAACATTGAGTTGATGGAATGGGAAAAGCATTTTGCCCATTTACTAATACTGAGCAGCAAAAGCAATAGCAGTTGCATACTTGGCCGTATATGATTCCTCTCTATTCTCGCTAAGAGTTTTTTTTTTTCTTTTTTTTGGGGGGGGGAGAGGGAACCTAGTGGCAGTAATTAGTTTGATAGTTTTAATTTTTTCTTATGGCATGCATAATTGTATGATGAACTGTGTCATCAGGCAGGTTTCTTTACCACACACTGTTATATATACTGCAATTGGGTTCTCTTTTCTGGACTGCTTTAACTAAACCGACACAAGTAATTGCAGGCAAAAGCCATTCCCATTTCCTTATTTTACCTTCATATTGAAACAGGTCAATCGATGCTTTTATGTATGCATTATATTTTGGAAATGTGACACACTCAAAATGTGACATAATTGAGTAGCGTATCGGTGTTGTATAGCTTTAGCCAGAGTAAATATGGTCAAAAGTCTGCAGCTATCCAGCTGCCAGACATTGCCTTGCCCTTAAATTCTTGAAGCCAGTCAGCAGTTTTGTTCGTACAATTTATAAATGCAGTTGTAGAATTATGTTGCTCTTAAAAATTCCTTTGCATGTGCACTAAATATGATCGGCGCGTCGCCTACGTGCGCGACAAATTCGCGTGTCGTCACTTCCCCATCTACGATCGGCACTTTGCCTCTTTGCGCGTTTTTTCGTTAGTTCTTTCGGCGTCATTTAATCCGTAAACTGAGGCGCCCGTTTTCCCCTTTTGCACGTACCGAAATAAAAGGCTCCGTCTGTAATAATTATTAACTTTCAAGGGTAATCATGTTATCTAAAGTAATTTTGTTATCACCTTTTGAATTTATTATCATCTATATTAAAAATTTGAATGACTGTGCAAACTAGATTTAAAAAAAAAAAAAAAAAAAAGTAGGGAATTGCCACGGAATTTATTTGGATAACTTATAATGCACGTACATCGTAAATACTAAATAGTGAAAAGCACATATTTACAATGTAATCTAGAAATATATTAATATTAGCTCGAAAATCTGCTTCCACTAACAACATTGCGGAGAAGTCTACCCATATTTCATAATTTATTATTATTATTATTATTATTATTTTGTAAAGGGGGGAAGAGCCCTCTTAGGGAATCAAATCAGCTCGAAAATCTACCCTGACAATATCATGAGGTTAACAAAATCACTTTCTTTATCACTTGTCTTCTTATAGACTTGTGGAAAAATTTTGTTATTTAGAAATAAATATGATCCATTTTATGTGCAAATACTCGGGCATTTCATAATGTTGAGTGAAAGGGAATCTCTCAAGTGTTTGATAAATCATACTATTGAATTATTGTTAAAATACAAATAGTTATTATAGGTATAATGTTGAATAAAATATACTTATCTACATATAAATATGTATATGTAATTTATTTTGTTTGTGTCTAATGATTGGTTAAAAAATTGTAATTGTACTTTATAAGATTTTTTATTATAATAAAAAAATCAAGGATAAAGGGGAAAAAATTTTTGTTTATGTAAAAGATATAAGGATATATGTGGATTGTATTAAAGATAAAATTAATTTCTAAAATTAAAATTTGAAAAGATGCTCATTTCTTTAAAATCTATTCCATCCCAAAATTTAGGGATTTATCTATCATTACTAAGATAGAGGCGATTCTGTTAAAAAATATATATATTTAAAATACTAAAATTAGTTTTAAATAATCAGAACCCTAAGGAGAGAAATGTAAGAAACAATTGAAATCTTTTTGTTAATATAAGTAGCTTGATAGATGATGCGTTAACTGGAAGCAACTAAGCGTGAACAGTGATGATGAGCTGGCGCAATATCTAATACCGGCCCTTTTGCGGCTTCCAGGTGTCATACAGCTGTACGATACCTCCGCAATACGCCACCGTTTCTGGTATTCAAATCTTCGAGTCAAAAATGCCCTCGACCGACCGTTTTATCGGAAATGCCCTAACGGTCACTGGGCTCAACTGAAAACAAACAATAAGACAAATAGTCAACCGGGTGACCCAAGTCCCAATCCGTCATTTCGTATCCAGCATTGTATTATGTACGCGGACCATCGTGAAATTGGAAATACTCCGAGGGCGTTTCGGTCATTTATCCAAAATGAAAAGGGAGCCACAAGAATAGAACAAGAGCAACTGCTGAAACTGAACAAGAACGAGGGAATCTGACTCAGTGATTTGCTTTGTTATTAGCTCAAGCTCAGCCTCAGCCTTTTAGCTGCATTACTGTGAGAAGTGTTAAAGAACCGAGTCATGGGCGAGTCAAGTGACTCAGTCTCAATAGATATTGACATGGTTCCTTTTGGAGGAAAGGTGACCCAACTACCCATTGCCCATTTTATTTATTTATATTTTTCTATATTTATTTAATGTGTTTGATAATTGTATTTGTGTTGTGTGTGCAGGAATGCGTGGTGAAGACAAGCAGAGGTTCAGTGAGTGTGTTTGTGTGTGGTGATCAAGAGAAGCCTGCTCTAATAACATACCCAGATGTTGCTCTTAACTGTATGTTTTTTTTTTCATTTTTTTCATTTTATTTTTTATTTTTTGGCTCAATGGCTTCTAATATGAATGCTGTTTATTTCTTGATTGAGGGTTGTTTCTATGTTGTTGTTTGTTTGAGTTATGGAGGTAATTTGATTGCATTGCTGTATGTTACTGCAAATGTGTTAAGAAAGATTTAATTTCTTGGAGATAGTATATGAAATGGTTCATCTTTATTTGATTTAGATAATTGCTCAAGTTTTCGATTTTTGAGTTCCTACTTAAATGTGAAATAATTTTGGTTGTTTTGCCTCTCTGGGGCTGTACAGATTCGTTTTGTTTCCAAGGACTCTTTTTTGGCCCAGATGCAGCTTCATTGCTGCTTCATAACTTCTGCATTTATCATATTGATGCTTCGGGGCATGAGGTCAGTATTAGAATTGGACTCATCGTCTTCTTCAGGGATAGGTGCGGTTTAGCGCTTTTTTTTTTTTTTCTGGTTCTTTAGTTTGAGTGATATTAATAAAGTATTGTTTCACCATTTGTTTAAGAGTTCCTGCAGTTGGGAGCTGATGAGATTTCTTCAGATTTTCCACTGCTTAATGTAGATGACTTGGCAGAGCAAGTTGCTGAGGTGCTTGATTTTTTTGGGTATGTAAATGCTTATCCTTTTGTACTTGCTATTTTACTAAGTAGTAAGTTCCAATTTTTGTTTTGATTGACTGTTTCATGTCTTTTGGGAAATTTGAATATGAAGTTTTTATTGTATCTAGTTGCATCTTTTTCCTGTTCCATATTCTATTTCTATTTTAATTATTGATTTTATTGCTACTTGACTGCAAATTCTGTTGTAGCTTCAGCTCAAAAATCTTACTATTGCTTTCTGGTTGAAACTTCGTTTGAAGCTAATTTTCCTGATAATTGTGTGTTATGAATTGACCCTCGGCTTCGATTTCTGAAGAGTATGACTTATTTATTGGCTCATGTATCTGAATCAGGCTGAAAAAAGTACTGTGCTTGGGAGTGACTGCTGGTGCTTATATCCTCACACTTTTTGCAGTAAGTTCATGAGAGTCGGCAACCTTTCTGTCATTCTTAAATTTAGCTTCTGCTATCAGATTCATGAGTTTCATCATTTGGCAGATGAAATATCAAGAGCGGGTGCTTGGGCTAATTCTCGTTTCCCCTATTTGCAAAGCACCCTCATGGACAGAATGGCTTTACAACAAGGTACTGAGTGACATAATTTAAATCAACAGCACCTGTGATGGGAAAACTTATATGGGGCATAACTCACGAAATGGTATAAATATAAACAATTGCATTTGTCTGTATTAAAAAGGGTATGAGATGGGAAACTGATGAAGCTAAACTACAATGTGGCTATGGTGGCGAATTAGTATGTGGATGTGTTGCAATATAATGTATCATTCATGGCGCGTTGTGACTCGGCCAGGAACTCTTACTATAACCAAAACTGAAATTAGCATGATCCTTTATTGAGGAATTTTAAAATTTGTTAGAATTCTTCTTTCAGGTGTTAATGAACTTGCTATACTTCTATGGTATGTGTGGAGTGTTGAAAGAATGCCTTCTCCAGCGTTACTTTAGTAAGGTAGTCTAGATTGCCCTATTTCTGCGATGTATTTAATCTTGATATATCTCGTAATTTCCAAGTTCTTCTGGCAGGAATTTAGGAGTGGCGAACATGGTGCAGAATCAGACATCATTCAAGCTTGCCGAAGGGTAAGAACTCTGGTTTCATTAGATGCAATCATTCAGTCTGTGGATCTTTAAATGTTTGGGAAGGCTTTCACTCTATTTATCTCTATTGTATGTTAAAACAAGACATGAGTACAAATTGAACCGCTTTTCTTTCTGCATATTCAGGTTCTGGATCAAGGGCAAAGTTTGAATGTCATGCACTTCCTTCAAGCAATTAATGAGTAAGTTCATCTTACTCTTTTCCGTTCCTGTTTTCTAAAGCTTAGTTGCTTCAACTCACGAAGGCTCAAATCTATCATCATAACAAGTTTTTTCTTCCTTTCCTCTTAATGGTTTAAAAAGGATCGGTGTCTGCTGTTCTGAAACACGTTACATATTGACATCTTGACATAACTAATCTGGACTGTTTGAGAATTGGCAGGCTAGACATATGGTTTGCCTCTGTGAATCTTTCCACATCTGTTCAACGGAATTTCATAAAAGTGGGTGAAGGTTCATATGTTGTGACAATGCTGTCATAAATTGACTACTCAGTTTCTTTACAGGAGGCATGACCTTACAAAAGGCTTGAAGGAACTGCAGTGTAAAACGCTTATTTTTGTGGGTGAAAGTAGTCCATTCCATACTGAATCTCTGCATATGAGTGCCACAATGGATAGTAAAAACTGTGGTCTCGTTGAGGTATAATGTTTTTCACATTGTTTAATGATTCTTATTCATTTTATTGGTCATATAGAGTAACTTTCATTGTAGGCTCAATCCTATGATTTCACTATCAAATTAGTTATATAGATGGCTTGAGATTTGAATAATTCACAGATATTGCCACATAATAGATAATGCTGGTTATTTTATATAACTCCAAGCTTCTATGAGAGAAATGTAGAAAGAGGGAGGAATGCGAACAAATTGATTTTCGTCTTATTTTGCAATAACATGGCAGAGAGAGGGAAATAAATGGTGAGATAGTGTGTGCCTTTTAAAATATAGGAGAAGACCTCTACAAGTATACATGCATATTGTGCTAACATATCTGCAAGTAGGACAATCTAAATTAGCTGATTCAGTAGAGAACTTCTAAATAATTAACTAAAGTAAAAGATAATTTAGATGATTGCATTAATGAGCTTGGTTATGTCTTTGACAGGTCCAGGCATGTGGCTCATTGGTAACTGAAGAGTACCCGTTAGCCATGCTGATTCCAATAGAGCTATTTCTAATGGGATTCGGTTATTGTAAGCAACCAAACTTTCCTTCTTCTTCAAGCAATGGCTCAAACCCAACTAGCCCCTTGAACCACTGTTGCATAGCACCTGAACTTCTGTCCCCTGAAAGTCTGGGAATCAAGCTAAAACCCATCAAAACTCGAGCAGATATCAACTTTTGACAGTGGAGAAAGTGTTCATCTCTGAAAGTACCTATAATACCCCAGCCACGAGAAGTGAATAATGTTCGAAGGGTTAGCATATTCTTTCATTGTGTTGGCGGATGTATTCTTTCCCCAAGGAGACCAAGCCAGCAAAAATTGCTATTTTTGAGTGTAGATAACCTATAGTACATAGTATATCATAGTTGAAGCAGCTAGGCATATTCTTTAGAGAGGGAGGATTCTTTTTCTGTATTATCTGAAAATATGAATTGTACTTATTGTTACCACTTTGTACTGATGATTTTTTGCTGTAGCTTAGACTCAGAGACTGACCAACAGTTGATCCTTAGACACACATGTTGATGCAATATCATTTCAAAGAAGCATTAAGAAGTATGCATTACAGAATAATGAAGTGGTAACAGTTTCATATTTTTCGGATTAGAGTAAGTTGAAATGATACAGAGCAATTAACGAAGATGCACGAATGCTCTTGCAGCACCAAAGACTCTCTCTTCCTAACATGCCATGATCAACGCCAATTTAGCATGAAGCCGTCTCTCCTCAATTTGTGTATCTCTGAACAATTTTTCAATCTTTCCATCCATAAATTGAATTTCTTTGAACATTTTTTGAACCTCAAATCTCTCCTTAATCCATGGAAGATCAAGATCATTAGCAGCTGCTTTCGTCATTATGTCTTGCTTCTTGGAGCTTGAACTTGTTCTACTTCTTCTTCTCTTCTCGTACTCTCGGTAGTAACGATAATGATCACATAACTTCTGTTGAAGCTCTAGCTCTTGAACTTGAATGTCTTTGAAAATTTGATCAGCACGTCTGTCCTTAATTTGAATTTCTTTGTAAATTTGTTGAACATCCTTAATCTCTCTTTCTTTGTCTTTGTTGTTTACTTGCAATAACGGTAATGGTGGGGCAGGTGACTTGCGAACAACAGGCTCACCATCGTCCAAGAAAGAGTAATCTCGAGAGTACTTGAGACTTGCTATTTTCTGGTTTCTTGTTAGGGCTTCAGCTTCAGAATTAATGTTATTATGCCTCTTCCCTCTCACGTTCACTTTCCTGCTGCTTCTTGGCTTTCGGGGTATGCCAAGAACGTCACTTGTTCGAATGGCTTCCTCAACAGGACCAAATAATGAAGAAGGCTTCAACGTTATCTTAATTTTCATCACCATTTTTAGGATATTTTTACTTCTTTTTCCTCTGTTTCTAATTTAGTTAACATGCATTCTATTAATGAACCATGATTCTATTTATAGAGCTACGTTTTCTTTTTTTTCTCCTGATGCTATATGGAAACTTTTCCTATTCTGATCAGTATTTACTTTCGTTTCCTAATTGCACAGGAATTTGCAATACCGCTGTAACACCAAATAATAAAAGAATAAGGTTTCCAATAATTAAATTACAATAAGGATTCCAATAATTAAATTACAAAAGATAAAAATTAAAATTAAATTCTGCCCAATTAAATAATTTAAATAAATTTGTCAACGACAACTTAAATTTCACGTGCGTACGTGCACCGGGGGGCCAGTTTGGGATTGCCAGAATTTATATAAGAATTTACTTCAATTCCACACGAAAATCAATTGAAATAGAGCCACGATCAGGTTTACTTTTAAAATTAAATAGCGATTTAAAAACATTGCTTGCCTCCGAAGTCACATGCACACAAACACAAATACATCATGGATTGGATTATAATTAACTTCTTTGGAGATAATAGGAGTTAGTAGAGAAATAAAAAAGTTACAAATAGGGAGGTACAGTGTACTTAGATGAACATCCACATTAAATTTTAATACAAACTAGAAGGGATCCTAACATTTAGAATTTAACTTTTTTAGGTTGAGAGGTGGGTAAAATCAACCAATTTTTTGATCTAGAAGGATTAAAACTCGAGTGACCAGCCAAATAATACTACTTAAAAACCACTTGGCCAAGTCGCTAGGATCAAATTACTCTTCAACTTGCATGTGGTTTAAGTAAAACTGGGAAGAAATATTAGTAGCAATTTATTGCTAAATATGATATGTAGGGTGGTAACTAGTGTTTTTTATAGCCAATTTGGAAACAGAGATGTTACTACAGTTATTCTCCTCAAGTTTGAGTTAAACACTGATATCAAAATGCATATGAATCACACACTTGCACCAAGATTAGAAATTTCGATTGCCAATTCACAATGCATATAATCACACACATAAACTGGAGCAATTGCCACAGGCAAGTATCAACTAAAATGGCAATACATAATAATAATAATTCAGGAAAAGAGATCGTCACAAACTCGGCAATAGTATTTTATTACTTGGCATAAAAAACAATCATTAGGTTTAACTCTTTCAAATGCCTTAACATTAAAATGACATAAATGAGTACAAAAAGAGCAGGCTGCATGCACATACGAATTCACATGAAGGAAATCTTGAAAATCCCAGTGTCACAAATTCAAAGTATTGCAGAATATATTTCAGGCGAAGAAAGCACAGATTCCACATTATAGTATCTACAATTTAAACACTAAAAAGGGAGCACCTATAACTTGGTAACTCTTCGTTAAAGCAATGGGTAATGAGGGTGGCAGACAAACAATAAACATGTATCAAACAAACACAACAAACCATCTAAATAATAACAACGATCACAACACAATCAACAATCTGAGAACAAAGAGCATCAACGATTATCCAAAACACAAGTATATTCACACTACACAATACGCAATTCAATATACAAGTATGTTCACACTACACAATGCACAATTCAAAATACAAGTATGTTCACACGTCACAAAACACAATCTCTTGCACAACAAGCAAACAACTCATACGTTATTCAAAAGCAACTCCATTATTATCCAAACATAATCCAAGTCTTCCCTGCAGAAACTGATCAAGCAGTTTCCTTCTCAGCAGCCTTCTTTGCAGTCTCAATATCCTCATCAAAGAACATATCCCAATGCCCATCCCACTTGATGAAGAACTCAGTCTCTTCATAATATTTCACTCTATGCACATCACCAGCTGGCGTAAACAAGTAATCCCCAACGGTCAAATCGAACCTTTCCCCTTTAGTCAAATTCCACACACTCTTCTTCCCTTCGAGCACCACCAGATCATGGCCAAATGTATGGTGATGCGCAGGCTCCACACTCCCTGCCTTAAACCTCACAATGGCCGATGTCGGGCTCTCCCTAATAATCTTCATTGACCCACCCGGAATCATTTCCACAGGATTCAATTCCCTGTTCTTAACTAAACAACATATGCTACACGTACTACTACTAGAATCACTATCTAATTTATCATTTTTACCAATCAGGGGCATTTCGGTCATTGACTTGTCGAGAAAGCACGACAAGTTCTCTTCCCATGGCTTAAAACCCGACGCGGGGCACGGGGCTTTAAAAGGGGTCTCAAGCCACTTGTCGAGGATTTCGACAGCGGATTCTTTGGAAGTGGACATACCTGAGACGGCGAGGACGTTGCAGTTGTTGATGGACCGGGCGTTGAGGGCGTCGGCGGGAGTGAGACAAGTGGCGGCGAAGACGCCGGGGTTTTTGTTGGCGAAGATTGCGACGCCGACTCCGGTTCCGCAGGCGACGAGGCCGCGTGTGGTGGTGTCGGAGGAATCGGAGGAGGAGACGCGGCGGCCGACCTCGGCGCCGATGGAGTAGTAATCGGAGGTGCCGAGATCTTCCACGTCTATGTTGAGTGACCGGAGGTAGGAGACCAGAGCGTCTTTCAATTCGGCACCGAAGGAGTCGGCGCCGGCGACGATCTTGAGGGGGCCGGGAGCGCCGTTGTCAGCCATTTGGTTGACTACAGATCTTTGGCGTTGACAAATCTGGGGAATGAGTTCAGTGGAGAGTCAGTCAGTGAGTACAGTACAGTGTGGGTGAGTGGCGTGATACCAATTATCGATTTCCATCAGAAATGGATAATTTACGCGAAGTCCTTGTCTTTTGACAAAATTTAAAATAAACAAAGAAAATATTTAAATCAATTAAAAAAACTTTTCTTTGTGAAATTTGCTAAAAAATAATGGCTTTTGTGAATTCTCAACCTATATTTAGGTAACGTTATATACTTACAATAACTAATTTTTATCATTATCAATATTAATCTAATCAAAAGTTCTATATCCATTCATTTGTTAATTTTATATAAATCATTTATCAATCTGAATATCTACATTTTAAACTAAATCACTTACTTTTATAAGTATTTATGTATTATAAATGTGGCTAAATTTTTTTATTATCAACAATTACATCATAGCTTAAACAAATATTTATTTTATCTTCTTCTAGTTAGGGTGATAAACTAGTCTTTAATAGTGGGTCAAACTTGTTGAAAGGACTTATTTATTAAGTATGTAAACAATTTGACCTGTATGTAAATTTTCCAATTAGTAAAAATTATTGTTTTAAGTTTTTTTTTATTTACAAAAAAAAGGGGAGTCAATTAACATTGTGCTTATTGTTGGCCCGATACATTTCCGTATTAAAATTATTGTTTCAAAAAATGAAATTGAAATTAATTTCAGAAAACAATTTTTTTTTTAAATTAAAAAAATACATCCCACACAAATCCAGGAGACCCGGCGGAGAGGATAAGATCAAAAATGGCGGGAATCGGTTGGTTTGGGCAAGCCCATAAAAGTGTTAATCACCGTTCGATGTTGGGGATTATCCATGGCGTCAAATGCTGCTCAGGCACAGTGAATAACGGCAACAAGAACACCAACAACAAAACTGCAACTCCCCAGTTTCTGAAATTTGCAGTCGGTGGGGTCACTGAGCTTCTAAGGCTATTCTCATCCTTCGATAAAGGCAGGTAATTTACTTATGAAGCTATCATCTCTGTTCTGTTTGGTTGCCAAGAAAATGCTGGAATACCCACTGGAAAGAGAAGGGAAAATACTGCATAATTGATAATGCATTAGTTTAGTTTGCATATTTAATATTACGTTTCTATTTAAGTGTTTGCAGATTGGATAGAGTGAGTTATAAGCAGAAAGATGAGATTTTGATTTCGGGTATTGATGATATTGTAACCATCCTCAAGTCTGATTACGAGAATGCTTATTTTGTTACAGGTAGCTATCATTTAAGATGGTTGATTATCATACTTATTTGCTAATATTTTAGTTAATATAATTTTTTTTATTTTTCAATATGAAGGGATTTTCACTTCTGAAATTTATGCTGAAGATTGTATCTTTGAAGATCCTACTATTAGATTTCGAGGTGAGAAAAATTTACTGATGTCCTTGACATAAGAAATGTAGAATTAGCTTTAATTTGTTCCGTTATGTTTACATCTTGTGTTGCATCTTTGTCATTTAGTTCAATGATTGTGTTATCCAACATCATGTGATTAAATTCGACTAATTTTTATGGTCTTTGGTTATTCAGGTACAGAGTTGTATTCCCGCAACTTGAGACTGCTTGTTCCTTTCTTTGAATATCCATCAATTGGATTACAAAATATCGAGAAGGTAAGGTACTAGCTACGAATTGATATTTTCTTTCAGCTAATAAATATTAGTTGGATATGCACATAAATTCTGTTGAATGATTGTCCAAAACAATAGACTGAAAGGCAATTGGCTTCATTTTTGCCGGTGATGCATGACAATTTGTTTTGGTTTAACCATGATTGGTCAAGTTATGAGGTCATCACCTCTGCTAATGTCCTACAGAAAACATTGCAGGGGAAACCGGTAGAGAACGCTAGAATTGAATGAGACAGAGTTGGTTTTTCATGGTTTCTAAGGAACTTTTGGATGGAAAAATTAATCAAATTTTTGGTAATTTTTCAACAATATGGAGTATCATTACAAGGTTTCTTTGGGAAGAAGGGACAGTTGGCCCAGATAAACTTAGCTGTAATTCAGAACTTTTAACTTGTATGCATGCAGGTATGCTGTCCTGGGTTTTCCAGCTGACTTTTTGCTCATGCTGTTGAAAATGACTAGACTTGACAATTTAGCAGTTGCAATTAATTGAAATGCAATAACTTTAAGATAAAGGGGCTAGGATTGTGAACAGAGTTAACAATAAAGTTTTACGGCATGTTGAGCACCCTGCTAGATGTCAGTAGGCATCTTATTGCTTTTTGCTGTTCCTTTATAAATGATTTTTATATAGGTTTCTTTTGGATCATTCTGGAACTATAGTTGTTTGAAATCTGTATTTTGATGTACAAGGTGTGGTATTTAATCATTGATCACATTACTCCCTATTTTGAGTACAATAGTCATTCTGGCCCCTAATATTTTTGACTTCATATACAGCGTTTCAACTCAGAGAGAAACTTTGTGCTGGCTATATGGAAACTAAGGTACTTCTACTGAGTATAGTGTCTTTTGTTCCTTGCACTTGGCAAAATCAAATCCACTGCTTGAAGTGATGATTAAAATTTATTTCAGTCTTTCTTTTGCTTCTTATGGTGCAAAATCCAGCGGCCATTTGAAAGGTTGATCAGCATGCATTTGACTCACGGCAGGACATGAGGCTTCATAAGAAACTCCTGTAACTTTGGGTGGTGTATAGCCACTGAAAACTCACAACACTCACTTTTGTATTTTATATGTTTTATGCATAGGGATAAACCCACTGGGATTTAAAAAGAAATGGCAAAAGAAATATAACTTTATCAATCATAAAGTGGTGCTGGTCATGCTTCAAAACTGTCTCCTTAAACACCTTAGCCAGTAAAACCCAGTGGTGTATTCAGCATCCTGTCCATCATTCAAAATGCCAATGAATTTTCTTGTAAAGCCTCATGCCATGTGTCAAATGATGGAATTCACACTTACAAATGGACAGTGTTTTTGGATTATAAATATAGGCATTGGCTTTGTAAACTGAGTCATGCCAAATTACTTTGATAAAAGCTTGAGCCGTAAAATAAAGGGAGCCGCTTCCATTTCTCTGTATTTGCATTGCAGTACCTTTCCCATTCACTTGCTGTTTATATCCGTAAGTTATTATTTATAACATGCTATATAAGAGCTAGTAATGTGCACCGATTGAGTTGTCAAGTAAAAAAAATATATCATTCAACACTCAATTCTTCAATTTAGGTAAACTTAAAGTTCAAATGCCACAAGGATTATCTGTTAATGTTTTAAGTTGACTGTTCTGTAGGAGATCAATTTTTATTCGACATAATGTGTCCTAATTAGATATTATGGAGATGGAGCTACTTGATACGGTTTTGTTTATGTGAGAACATTGCAATCAATATCAACTAGTATTTAAGTGCTTCACTGTTTTAAGGTGAATTAGGCCTCTATTTAAAATTGGAAGATTCACCATTGGTAAAATTAAAACTCTTAATTTGGCTAGGTGATGTAGGAATATGTAAATCTAAGTCACTAATTAGATAAGAAAGCTAAGAAGCCATTTTCAGATGCATGCCTTCCTGCTGAAAAAGCTCACATCCAGGCCACAGTTTGTCTTTCTTGTGTCTTAATGGTTGGAAGGAGAGAAGGAAGGGCGAGGAGGCTACATTATTCTACTGCCTTAGGGGGCTACATTTTTCAACTGCTTTGTCTTCTACGAAGTAAAAATATATGTTTATTAACAAGTATGGGATGTTTCTGATACGGCCTCTTCAATTTGTTAACCAATTGCTAGTTTCTCTGATTTGCAGAACCTACCTAAAACTTCCATGGAAGCCACTCATCTCTATTGATGGAAGCACTGTGTATGAACTAAATGATGAGTTTAAAGTAAGGAAGAATTAATGTTTCTCCACTCTTTTATATGTTTAAACTAAAGTATTGCATAATACAAGTGCTGCTACTTACAGGTGCTAGTCTCTATGAATTTAACAGATTACACGGCACGCTGAGAGTTGGAATGTTTCCGCACTCGAAGCAGTTGGCCAGATATTTACCCCTGGTGATCGAAACTAGCAAGTCTCCTTAGATACGATGCCACCCAAATTCATGCATGGCTAATATCAGTTCCCATTGCTAATTAGGACTGCAGGGATAAAACTGATATGGTAAAATATTAAATTTCCTTACTCATCGCTTTTAATCTACAGGTCAGAGGGCCACCAAAAGATCATTCTTTATGCAGAAAACTAAGCTAATACATTCCAACTGTAAGCCAATAGGATGCTCATATGTCAGAATAGAATGCTTCCTGGGGCTTTAGATTCTTGTAGAAGAGATATCTATGACTCATGAGCTTGCTGTGTTCATTGCTTGGAAGTACGGTCATCCTTTCCAGACAGAGTCATGAACTGGCTTACTTTATGGTCAACTAAGCATGTCGTAGCTGCTTTTAGGTTTAATGACTTCCCTCATTAAACTTAAAAGATTTCTCAAAAGATTGCTTCAGGTGATCAATTTTGAAATACATAGTGATGGAAATACGCTTTACATTAAAATAGTGGAACCCCAGATCATATAATACTTAAAACTGCTAAACCCATATTGTGTTCTTATTAAAGGGCAGATGCCTCTTAGTGTAATGATGATATGGGATTATGGGGCACATTGCTATCAAATAGAAATAAGAATGTTCTGCTTTGTAAAGTAGCAATGAGAGCTCCTCATGTTATGGCGCAGAAAGTCTACTACTTTTGTTAGAAAAGCAAAGCAATATTTTGGTCTAGTTTTTTCAATACTTGTTTGTATGATTTGATTGTTTATTTGAGAAATGAGAATCCGATGTGGTGGTAGTGGCAGTATTTGTTGAGCATGCGCGCAATTGATTGTGTAGTTTATTGCTTTTAAATTGTGTGGCATTGTGGGCCTAATCAATAGGCTTTGAATTTTGCTCGGCTTCTTAACATTTCCTTCTTAGGGCTTTTTTGTGTGGAAGAAAAATTTGTCCCTTTTTGATGAACTTGCAGACTTGTACCTATTGTTCATGTAATATGCTGAATTGTTTGACAAGTAAAGAGACAACTTGGTTGTTTTAAATTGACTGGATTGAATTTTGAACTGTCCTCACAAAATCTAGACCAAGATTTGTTCTTTTTGTTTCATCACTTTGATTATAAAATTATCTAGCTCATAATTTTAATATTCATTTTAAATCTCATTTCAAAGGGTCTAATACTTCAGTTTTAAGTGTCCCATAACACATAATTTCTTCAACAACTCCTTAATTTGAATTTGGGAGAGACTGCACTTTTTCCTTCCTTCAATGATTTTATCCATTTCCAAATGCACATTTACAAGCATCAATTTCTGCAAATTTAATTAAAATACATCATAATCACAAAACTTAAAGAATCGTCTTGAAAATCAGACAATATATTATATATAACCAAAAAAAAAAAAAAGATCAGGAATCACATAAGGGAAGCACATTTTTCAACCAAAATGAACTTCTAGTAATTGATTTCAATTAATCCTTCCTCCATGCATACAACAACAAAGAGAACCCTCCATTGCTCCCACAAGACCTAGTAGATGAAGAACATGAGCTTCTGCCACCATCACTGCTCTCCTCCGCCCACTGCAACACACTGGAGCACGACGGCGACTGGTGACAACGAAACCGACGGCGCCGATGCTGACCCCAAGGAGGACAAGTTCTTCTTCATCAGCCTCTTTTCTGGACCAACCATCTCAGGCCAAACCCCACCTTCGCCAACTTGAAAAATAAACACTCCATGTCCATTACCAGTACCAGCAGCAGCAGCAGAGCCATTGTTATTGATCCAGTTGAAAACGTCCCAGAAGAATTCTACTTCAATGCCATCAACATAGATTCTTTCATGGCCTCTGAACTTCCATGCAAGCCGTTTGATAACGAGGCTGGTTTCACCATCAACTTTAACTTTGAGCACACCACCACCACAACACTCAATGCCAATTTCATGCTTGGACCCCAGGAAATGTGCCCTAGACATGTAATTCTTGCGTCCAAACACATGGTCTCTCCTTGACAACAGAGCATGCTCTGCTACTTGGCAACTCGTGATCAATCCGGATCGTTTTACAAACTCATCTTGAAGATCGCCAAGGAAGAACTCTAGCCTTGCGTTGCAAGAAATGGCAATGTAAAAGCCAGAATCAGGCTCAGCTGAGTTTTGAGTGAATTGAGCCCTAGTGAAGTCCCAATGGAGCTTGATTCTTTGGTAATGCTGTTGGCTTAAGTAGATGGATTTGGAGCCAGAGCCGGGCCGGCTCCGAAAGAATGATGAGAAGGTTGAAGGTTGGAGTGAGATGGTGATGGAGAAAGAGTCAGCTGCATAGATGGTTAAGGAATGAGAGAAGAGGTTCTTAGACCAAGTGAGTGTGAGGTAAGTTGGTGAGCTGCATATTTGAGATTGGTAAATGCATGTAATGAGATTTTGAGGCACTTGATGATGATGATGATGATGATGAGAGCTGCCGCCTGATGAAACTGTGCTGGGGTGGTTGAAACATGCTGGAATCATAGTGTCCAAATTTCAATCTTCAATCTTTCGTCTGTGTGTTTGTGGGTGTGTAGCTGCATTCAAAAGCATTTAGTAGGAGATTTTGCATTTGGGTTTGCTTATGGGGTTTGTGTGTGTTGATGAGATGGGAAATGAATGAGGATTTTGGAGGCATTTGAGGTTGGTTTTTGTATTGATTGGTTTGATGGGTAGTTTTTAAATTTTCTTTTAAAGGGATGGTTTTTTATTATAATCTGTAGGGAAGAGGCAATGAGGTGGGTGCTTTGAATATTGAATGATGAGGACACAAGGGGTTGATTCATCATCACAATCATCAGCAGCAGTTGCAGTCTGCTCTTTTGGCTAAGCCTTACAGTTCAATATTCATGTTTTCTCCCCTTGATTTGCGCCTCTGACATGGCTTTTTCAATGAAAAAAAAAATAACATGGGCTAAGCTTAGCTAGCTGTGTTGCACTTGAGATGAGACTGCTTGTGTGTGTGAGTCACAATTTTAAGAGTCATGACTCTCTCATCTTCCATTTTTTACTACTTTAAAAAGGAGCTAACCCCTTTTTTTTTCAATAATCACTTTGCCATCTCATCAAAAGGGATTGGAGAAATGGGAGATGGGGCCTTGGAAAAAGAAGAGGCTCAACCACTTTAACTTGTAGGGTTCTTTTTATTTTTTATTTCTTATTTTTTTGCTTCACTTGAGCCATCAATTAGGTTATAGATTTACGATCTTTTTGAGTAGTTTTCATTTCTAGTTGGATTAACATTGGATGTGACTCTCAGGTGCCTATCCAAATCATCATCTAGATAACAATCAACCTCATACTTTTGTTTAATAGATCTTGATACGAGTGGGGTTCGAATTATAAAAGCATATTGTCTCATTATTCACATTAGTCTTCTATTTCATACTTCTGTTCAATAATAATCTTTGATATGAAAGGGATTCAAATTCTAGATTTGTTGTATCGTCATTGAAAAAAAAAATTATTTGCAATTAACTAGCACCCACATCACCTTTCTTTTATTTGTTTATACCCGTAACAAGTGCAACAAAGTCTCCATTCAAATTAAATTGAACTTGAATTTACTCTTTTAGTCTTTTTGGTCCTTTATTTATTATTTTCTAAAGTCCGAAGTCACAAGTAAATATTGAAATTAATTGCAAAATTGCCCCATTTGTGTAAACTTCCAGGTACTTTTGGACTTTTTTAGTGAATTAATTTTTTCCCAACTTGTCTAACAAGTAACAATGCTTTGGCTAGACTCTACACAATTTGACTTACGACATGCCAATATGGCTCAAAGCATATGAATGATTTGTCGGTTATTTTTAATTCAAATAAAATCGGACCGACACAAGTACAGATCATTTTCAGGCTCATTATACTGCTCATGCCGTGTGCCTTCAGCAAATTCTGAAGTCTGAACCGTCAAACTCGCTTAAGAGACAATATGTGAATGCAACTCATGCTCAAAGCAAAAAATTTCTTTCTTATTTCTAATTATTTTTCTCTTTTTCATTGAAGTTCTTTATGACTTTAAAGGCTCTTTTGTGATTTTCAAGGCTCAAAACTCTTGATGAAAACCAAACGATTAAAGATTTTTTTTTCCTGTCTTTTTTTTTTTTATTTTTAGGTTAAAAGTTTTACTTGTAATAGTCCTATTAGTTATAGATTTATTTGAAGAAAATATATTCATAAAAGTTGTGCTAAGTAGTCAATTTGGAATTGTGATGACTGATAAATAAGTTGTTTGACTTGTTTCGATAAAATAAATTACTGAATAAAAAAGTAGCTTGATTTTCGTAAATTATATTGTTGTGGGTTTGAAAAATATAATAAATGTTTTTGAAAAATTTTACTACAAAAGAGTTGTTTTGTTATATAATGACTAAATAGACATAAGTTTAAATTATCTTCTATTTATATAATAGGGTTTATAAAAAAAAAGGCAAAATTATATTTTTTATTAAAATATCAAGATTATATTATCAAGATTAGTTTCTCTAATAGAACTTGTTTTGATATGCATGTCATCGGGATGAATTAGTCGCTCTTCAAATAATTTCGCACGTTGTGGATTGTTGAACATGTGCTTTACTAGAAAAATGCAAATATACGTACACTGACAAACAATCTGTTTAACTAAGCAATTCATTGTATATAAATATGCATGGCATATGTCAAAGAAATAAGATGAAAATTCAAGCATTGGTGAAACCTGCCATTACTTGTTAAGCAAACAAGTAATGCTAACGATGAATTCACGAGTGTTCATCACTTTAAGAATTATGAGTACATGAAATTTTTATAGTTTATTCATATATAGATGTAACGTTTCTCTATTTATTTATTCCTTTGAGTTTAAATCTTAATCAACATGCATTTTCATGAAATTTTTAAGCTACTTGGCATAAAGCCATATTAAATATTAATGTTCATTTGATTTTTGAAGGTATTTTGAATATTCTTCATAGGATGATTCATTGAAAATTTTTTCAAGTCTTTTAACTTCTACCAAACCTATTTTCCTCTTTGGTTCCAATCAAGTAACTAGATGGTTTTATTAAGTTGCCGGTCTTGAATGAGAATAATTATAGGATATTTCAAACAACTGACGAATCAATGCATCCTTATGAAACTAAATGATGAAATATGATGAGGAAAATAACTTTTAAGTATTTAAGAAAGAGCCTTCTTACAATAGATGTAGAGAAAATATGTAACTGGTTTGAATTGTAAATTAATTAATACGTTCTTATGCTTATTCAAGATGCTTAGTGAAAAAAAATAAAAAGTATGGTAGATCCGTAATAAATTAGTTTTCACTCTTCAATCCTCATTTTGTTTAGTGTTTGTTATGTAGCTTAGACATCAGAGTCTCAAAAAGGTATAGTTTGGAGTTTTCTTTTATCTTATGCAATAGTATTTAATTCATGAAATTTTTTTGAACTTGAGTATTTGAAGGACATGCTTCTAGTTATGTATTCTTAGTACGACATGCTCGGCACAGCATGCACATCCTCTGTAGGACTTGTTGTTCATTGTTTTCTCAGAGATCATATGTTGTCAATTAATATTATTATTGAAAGTCATGTCGTCTTTAAATTTTTGACATAAACAACGTGTCATTATTTTCCAATTATCCTTGTACAATAACGGGTTTTTTTTTTTTTTTTATGATTTAGTGACTTAATTGACTTAATTTTAATTAATTGCGTCTGTTTTTTTTAATTTAATAAAAATTTTCAGTTATTAAATTATTATGCCTATTATTTTTTTATCTTTTACTGAATCTAAAAAGTTTAAACAATATCAGTAAAAGATATTTTTTGTAACTTGTGATAATATATATTGGTAAACTATTATTATTTTTATCTTTTTATTTTCTTCAAATTAGCGTTATTTATCTTTATAATTTTTTACAAATATTTTTCAAATAAAACATCATAAACTATTAAAAAAATTTATTAACATATATTAATAAAGAATATTAAAGGATTGTATTCAATTGAAAATGATTTATGTTTATGATAATATATTATCTTCTTAATGTTCTTTGAGATGTTTATTATTTATTTAACATTTATAATTTTTAAGGACACAAATGTTAAAAAAAAAATTCAGATTTTTAAAGTTAAAAAAACAAATAACTTAATATTTATTTTTAGCAATTCAGACAAAAAACAAACATATCATTCAAATTCAAACATTTAGTCCTATTTAGAATTTAAAGTAATTTAGATCCACTTAGATTTCAGACCAAAAAAAAAAAAAAACTACCATCTAAGAGAGTCTTTACTTATTTTTGTTGAACATGTAAAACCGACTTAAGTTAATTAATTATTTCAATTTTATTAGAATTTGAAATTTTCTATTATTTGGGTCCGGATTGATATCGGAGTGGGATTATTAATTTATTATGTTCTTAAAGTTTTGATATTTAATTTTCAATAAAAATCCTCTTTTTATTTTCCTACTAGATTATTTATCTTTGTGTGGCCAATAATTCAAATAAATATCCTTTTTAAGGACTTGTACAATGTAAAACAAAAGTCTAATGGTAAGTTATCGAATTTTATTGTTGAAGCAATGCTATACTTACTATCCCGATTGATGTACCACCAATAGCATTTCACTATTTGGATATTATATGAATCTTGAGGAGAGAAGAATTGCTTGGACTTAGCGGCTTTAATTTTTCACTTATTTTTGTTAACTGATTACTTTAGTTTATAAGTTTACGATTATATGCGAAAATATAAAATAATATATAGAGTTATTAAATTTCTATTACTTTGAGTTAGTTATTTTAGTTTTATTGTAATACGAACTTACTTATGTTTGGATCCGAATAGGACTACTATCTTAAAAATATTTTGATATTTTCTTTAAAATTCTTTTTTTTTAATTTCTCTACAAGAATTCAGACAATCAAATCATGCTCTCAATCAAGTGATCAACTAATCCAACGTGACAAATTATATGATCAAATTTTATTGCTATAATATGATACCAAAACTCCTTACTACACAGGGGGAACTCTTAAAAAAGTTAGTGTATCAAAACAGAGAAATTAGGGCTTACCTTTTTGTAAAGCTCAACGTAACAAGAAAAATTAGAACTAATTGAAATTCACTGCAAGGGAATAAAAAGAATAAGTAAAACCAATTTCACATCGTGAGTCGTGAGTCGTGACTAATGGATTCGTCCACAAGCTAAGAAAGCTCACATCTCACTCTCTCAGAGTAGATTAGTTTTTGTCTCATATCAATTCTAATCACTCTCTTTAAGTAGATTTGTTTTCGTCTCATATAAATTATAAAAGAAAAAATTAAGGGGCATTTTTTTTGTGGCTGACATTTTTTCATCATTTGAAAAATATTATTGGATATTGGCAATGATTTTGTTGGTGTAATTTCCCACATTTGAGGTTGCTTTATGTTGCTAAATTTTTAAACACATCTTTGACAAATCCCGGTTTCTCGGCTACAGACCACGCTTCAATTTTCAAGAACTGTTAAACTCTGGGATCAAACATGATCCATGCACATACCCAAAAATATGAAAAATCATCAATCAAATTCCTCAAATTGATGCAAAATTATAAAATTATTTATATCTCCTAATAATAACAACAGGAAAAGAAAATTCATATTGCATATTTACATGGAATTTTATTCTTTTTTCAAGAACAGAAATTTCAAACAACAAACCAATAATTTAAAAACCATCTTTTCTGAGATTTGAAACCTAAAGCCTAAAAATATTCTTGTTTGGTGCTATAAATATATCAAACGAACAAAAGAAAAGTGGGGAGAATTTTACTTTGTGGCAGATTCATGTTGAACAGCCTTGTTAAGCAAGCTATCTTGATCCAGAGCTACCAGAACAAGAGAATCGCCGATGCCTCGTGCCATGGCGAGCATAATCTCCTCCATTAGAGACCTAAACTCGCTGCGGTCAATATTCCCATTGCGATCCTCGTCAAACTGCTCGAACATGTTATTGTAAAGACGATCAATCTCTTCCGCGGGCTGAGTCTCATCTTCCATGGCGAAAAACCTATGAAACCTCTCGCGCAACGTGTTACGCGAAAGTCCTCCGTTTTTAACAAAATCAAGCTTTTCGAAACATTCGTTGACGCAATTCTCGAACTTGGCTTTATCATCGACAAATTTTATCACCGTAGAGCCATTGAGAATAGCAACACTCATCTTTGTTTCTCTTATTTTTATGCAGACGATTGAGTTGGTCGAAAATTTTTGTTTCTGATGCTGTTGATTTGTAAAAATTTACATTATATATATATATATATATAGTGGCGTTGGCCCTAAAAATAGTTGATTCCTAAGCATAAGCATTGATGGCGCTTTAATTTAGAGGTTCCTTCCTTCTACTGTTCGTGGTTGATTTGCAAATGAATGGAGCCAAAAGCCTCCAAAAATTTATGCTGTTGTTTAAAGTTTACCATAGCTTTCGATGGTGTGGCCATGATTTTAGCATTTGTACACAAATAAGTTCGTCTTGCATGAATCACTTTCTTCAAGTCACACTTTTTACGAACGACACAGTCGATACAAATGCATGACCTTTGGCTTCTTATTATTTATTAATTATTTGTATAAAAAGTAGGGGAAGATTGGAAAAATAATTGCCTGTCGAAGCTATAGTTGCAAGTATCACTATTTGTTTGTGTTGTGATTTAGGAGACTAGAGGAAACTAAAAATATTTATAATTGACCGTAGTCAAATGATGACTGGCACGGGATTCAGGCCCAAGTCTCATAGGAATGGAAATTTGTTCGTTTAATTGACTCTACATATGGGAATCCAACAATAAACACTCAAATTCAATTGAATAATAAATTAATCTATAAAAGTTAATAAATCCTTAAGATAGAGTAAAGTTGATTGATTTTATATTAACTAGTTATTTCATGATGAAGATTAAATGGATCATAATTCAGTTTGAATCTTCCTCAACATTGTAACAGGTACTTTTTTTTTTTTAGATTCCATAGACAAAAGTTTTATTTCTCCCCCTAGCTTTTAATAATATAAAAAAATAGGTTCAAAATTGTAATAAATTAATAATCTTATTAAATTTACATTAATTAATAGTAATTGGCTTTTAATCATTAGACGTTCTCTCACTCCCATGATCTAATTGAATTAAGATTCAACATGGCCCCTTGTTGTGACTTGTGAAGGATCAAACCTTGATCTCTTGTTGGATTGTTCCCAAAGGGTCACAACAAATATCAATATATTGATATTACAAATCTATATTTTTAGAATATATATATACAATGCGACAAGATTGTGAACAGCATGTTTTGTGGATCAAAATCCAAAAAGCTTTTGAAAATTCTAAAATTCATTTCGCACTTTTGAATTGCACAAAAAATTTTAAGGTGTTTACACCGCCCATGGAAATCAAATGAACTAGAATAGATAAGACATTAAATGGGCCAAGAATATCCATCACTTTTGCACCCAATATGAATTGGGCTTTTCCATTGCTGATGGATATGTAGACCAATGCCCAGGATGATCCAATGACAAAATATTAATAAAACATTAGTTATCATTTACGCAAACGACGTGTTTTTATAATTAAATTGAAGCACAACAAATACAAATACAAATAATTTGATATGCGTATTAAATCTTGCCGTAAACATTTAAGTTTCTAATATTTTTGCACCAAAAAAAAGAAAAGAAAAGAAAAGAAACGTATTGTTAGGCAACTAAGGGGATGATGAAAGAGAACTAAACCTAAGCAAAGGGGGTGAAACAATTACATAGAGCATTGGATCCCACTTGTGTTGTTTGTAATTGTACCCCATGTGCACCTTTGATTATCAATGCATCCTAACTTCCAAACACCACACATGCTCATGCTCACTCAACATGACATAATTTTGCTTAAATTATCTTCATCCATCGTCTACATGCGGCATATTTGTGAAAATTTGGAACACGAATAAGGAGATCTTGCTTTGCAATGTCGAGGATGAGACTCTTTTCGTAAACTTGAAACGTTAAATTTGTAATTTCAGAGATCAAATTAGTAATATTCAGCTTCGTAATAATTTAATTTATGTTGCTATAATTATCAACATGCAAATCGGTTGTATGTATTGGTTTTAGAAAGCCCTAGTTTGAAGAAAAAGATTGATTGGAAAGATCAAAGAGAATTGAGAGTGACGTGTGACCTAATTGCCATATATTCTTGTGCAAGTAAAATGCACGAGCAATTATCAATAGCTAGAAATGAAGGAAAAAATAAAATTGAATTGCGTCGGTGTCAATTACAATAGCAAGTCCACGGCACAAGTCCAACGTTGAAAGTTGAAACCAAGGTTTAATCTAGTCAAATGTTTGATGCGTTAATCGTTGAACGCGTTACGCCACCGCGAATAATTTCGTTGGCTTTTCGAAATGCTCGCAATAATAGCTGTAATTGAGTAAAAGAAGAAAGCAACTGCAATAATTTTTATTTAATTAAATTATCACATTTTGGTAGAAAGATCTAATGTGATAAATCACCTTGTTGTTGAACGCGTTAACATTGTTTTTGAAGAATTTTAATTCATATGACTCGGAAAATTTTAAATTAATACGTAAGTGTTTATAAATATTGAAAGCATGAAAAATTATTTGAGATTGCGACCTTATTTATAATAAAGTCTATTCAAAAAATGACGGACAATCTTACTCAAATAAATTGAAAGTTTAGTCAAATATATAAACAAATATATGATTCAAACACGGAAAACTTCACCCGTCTTTTCCAAACTGTCAAGGGTGTCCTCTACAATGAACATTTAAGTTTCGAGAGTAACAACGCGTAGACTTGAAGGCATTGATGGAAGCAGCCTTGGACTTAGAGTAATCTAAATAATTTCATGTACAAGTTATATACTACAGCACTCTAGTAAATTCTATAATCAAATTAGTTCAAAGCCCAGTAAAAAAGGAGTAAAATTCAGAGATTGATTGTGATTCGTGAATCAAGATCATCAAATAGAGTCTAATTTAAAAGAATAATAAAAAGAAACAAATATAATAACCAACAAAGGGTCTAACTAGCTAATTCAAATTATAAGACGATTTTGAGGCGGTATAAGAAGTTTGGATTAGAATCTTACTCACACTAGGGTTTGAGAAGGATTTAATACTTCAAGATTCAAATCTAACTCATATAAAAAATAATATTAGTAGGAGGAATTAATTACTTTTCATTCATTTATTGTTTAAAAAATTACATTAATCATATATGTTAAGTGCTTAATTACCAGTTACAATACTAAACTAATTACAAACCAAGTAACTTTGGAAGCTAATGGTATCGTTTCAATCCATGCACGTGTGTGATACTTTGGCTCGATCTTCATCTAAAACTAATTCATTTAATCATCACTATCATTGCACCCCATGAAGCAGTCTCCAATATTAAAAAATACGTAAGTTCTGATTACCATTTTAAAAATAGTATTAAAATATAATTAGTCTTTTGTTTTCACGTGAATTTATTTAGCCCTAAAGCAAAGTTTAATTAACTAAAGTAGTTTGGAGTATCCCAAGTACTTGTTTGGCATTGCCCTTCGATTTGGGATCAGGTTTTTGTATATTATTGACTCTGTGTACGGTATCCACGGAATCAAATGACAGCTAGTCAAACAAGGAATTATATTCCAACCCATCATCATGTATTATCATTATTAATAATCCTCTAATTCTTCATTTAAGAAAGCTAAAAAGTCATACGCTATTTAACAAAACCAAGATAAGATAAGAAACTTTAATAATTTATATAATTAATATGAACAAAGTTACCCCATCTGGAATAGAAACCTAATCTGCAACTGAACAGAACAGAGAGATTATGAAAATTAATTGCAATATGGCATCCTATGTCTGCATTTTGATTAAATGAATTTATTTATTGGTTTTTTCAAAAAGTAAACTCAATTCTTATTTTTTTTTGTCCCTTTTTAAAATAGATTACTAATCCCCCCAGAGGCGAGAGGGCTGAATTGATCCATTATTTATGTTTCATTAATTCATCGTGAATCATGATACAAATAAGGAAGCACAGAGGGCTTTTCCTACAAAAAAAAAATTAATAATAATAATTGGGTCACTTAGAATTCATCATGATTCATGATGCGCACATCAAGTCAAATCAAAATCCATTAATTGCCGTAGAAAATGGACTTTCAAAAAAGTGCTTAAAGAGAGAGCCAGCTAGATTGTTAATTTATTCCAAAGGACCCCAAACAAGACCTTGGGCTCCACGGATAAGCCTTAGCCATGTTAGCGGCTGCCGGTTCATACGATACGTCGTTATCAATTTATTAAGACTCCACGTTCCGTTCAGAAGCTTAGTTAGCTAAGAGAGCTACTAAAGCTAGCTGCAACAACTTAATTGGTTACAGAGGATACAACCAAACAAACAAATCCTTACCACAAAGTGCTGTCTAGAGAAGTGCTTTTGGCTGCGAATGAATAAGTCCGGTGAGAGAGACAAAAGTTTCAGGATCATGCATGGAGAGATTTTTTCTTTCCATTTCAAAACCATGTAAGTTAATTTGTTAAGAGTGCAGCCCCAACCTCCGCTCTCGACACGTGGCCGGCCGGCTATTTTGTTCATTTTGTTTGCCTTTTAGGGACATTTAAACCAGGTGTTATGATACATTAATGCTGGGAAAATCTTACATTTTTTCCGTTTTATAAACTTTGAACATATATTATTTTGAAAAAAAAAATTAAAAAAGTGAATACATATTGTATCCCAAAGTTTTAATGAGGTAATTAAGATCCTTATATCCAATAATATTTCGCCGGAGTAAAGATCCAAAATTAATAATTAATATTTAACTATTACACGAGGTAACTTTTCAAACACACCCCTTCGTCGTTTTATTTTTCCTCCTCCTTCGCCATCACGTCTTTGCTTTGCTTTGTCATACCAAAGAAAACGTAGTCATGACTTTGATTAAATCTTTTGTACGGAATGTGTAAAATTTCAACTTTCAACAAACATGTTTTCTCTCTCTCTCTCTCTCTTTTTCTTATCCTTTTTCCTTTTTTGTCTGCCGCACATAATTTCTTCGTGTGTGAATTTCACGCGTGATTTCTTCGTGTAAGAATTTCAAACAAATCTCGCGTTTTTTTTTTTTCTTAACTTTTTAATATTCTTTGTACGCGTGTGATTATTTGCAAAACATCGTTCGAGTGCTACCACACTAAACAACGTAATATAAAATTGAATTTGACGTCAAAAGATTTAATATTTTGGGAAAAAAATTGGATATATTATGTAATTCGGTATCAGTAACTGTCAATGTTGTCCCAATTTTTTTTTATTTGAAACTAATTTTTTTGTTAATTAGCAAAGTTGCATGCAGCATGCAAATCGAGAACTCTTCTTCTAACGAATCACGCGCACTCACACGTCACCCATGATACTTGTCTATATATATATATATATATATATATATAGGTCATTTTATGATGCCGTGATTAAAGTTGTGGCATCAATACCGTAATTAAATATAAATTATGTAAATAAGATATAAAATTTGTAAATATAACATAAAACTTGTAAATCAACATTAACTGTAAAATAAAACATAAATTTTAGAAATAGAACATAAGACTTGTAAATGGAAGGTAAAACAAGTAAATTAATATAAAACTAGTAAAATTAATGTGTTACTAGTAAACAAAACAAAAACTTGTAAATATAACATAAAACTAGTAAATCAACACTAACTGTAAAATAAAACATAAATTTTAGAAATTGAACATAAGACTTGTAAAAGAAAGGTAAAACAAGTAAATTACGATAAAATTGGTGAATTGATGCATTACTGGTAATTAAAATAAAAACTTACAAATATAACATAAAACAAGTAAATCAACATTAAGTGCAAAATAAAACATAAACTTTGTAAATTATGCCAAAAACTTATGAATAAAAGCTAAAATGAATATATTAATATAAGAGTTACTATTAAAAAAAATTCATAATTGTAAAATAAAATCTCATTGTAATGTTTATTAGTTTATATATTTGCTGCCTTTTTTAATTTAAATTGAATAATGTTAACTTTGTATTTATGTAATACATATGGTGTTTTATTAAAGATAAAATTTATTCTCAAAATCGGATTTTAAAAAAAATATATTATTTTAATATTTTTTTTATAGTTGTTGTAAGATGAGGATATTTTGCATCTTTCTACACTTCCTCAACAATAACCTTAAATGGTCTCTAAGTACACGTAAAAAATTTAAAACTACACGACGTATGCATAAAACTCAAAATAAAATCTAATTTTATTGACATATCATATATGTGTCTAGTAATATAAGAATTTTTTTTATTTTGTTTTTGCTTGCTCCACATCAAGATAAATAATTGCGCTTGATTAACTTGTGTAATAAATAGATATTATATATAAAAAAAAATGGGGAAAAAAGTATACAAATGTCCTAAAATAAATATAGAATTTATGGTTAAACCAATTCAATAAAACTTATTCTATTTTTTTTTCAGTACAATTTTTTGTTTAATTAATGAGTACTTTTTTTCCATGTTTAATTAAAGAAAATATTTTTTTAATAAAATTTTCACTAAAATTATATAGAAACAATGTTAATTTTTTAAATAATTAATAATCTTGTATAAATTTACTAGTTTTACTTTATATTTATTAGTTCTATGTGTAATTTACAATATTTATGTCTATCACGGTATTGATGCCTAATTTTTATTACGGCATTATAGAATTTTCCTATATATATATATATATATATATATATATATATAATTAAATAGTGCACCAATTTTAAATAATTTTTATTTATTTTATTTTTTTAAAATTTAAATTTGGATAGTGAATTGTTATAAATTTTATGCTGTCACCAATCAGACCACGCTCTTGGAGGCAATATTTCACTGCATGGGATTAAAAAACTGACCATTATGTATTTTGAATTTGATCAAAAGCAAACAAGAAACTCCTTTTAGTCCCCCCCTTCAAAGTTACAGTAATTCATATAAGATTCTTAATTTACTCAGATTACGTGTGTTTTGAGAGAGACTGACTATAGCACAACCGCAATCAATTTTGAGGGAGAGATGCCGTTGTACTATATTTATTACAATAGTTGCATATCACGGACATTATTGCTGTGAGGTTATGTCAAAATAAGAGAATCAATAGATAATTAATTACTATATTAATTATTAGGGTCCGGCTATGTTGAAACCGCTCTAAGATAGAACACGCCTTCATAACCACACGATCAAAGTTATAACGTATTTTTTTTTTATTATTAATTACTTTATGTATATGGCTGTGATTTGTGTTCTACCTTATAACAGTTCTAAATTAGCCATTGCCTAATTAATATTCCTTCAGACTCGAAACCGTGACCTCCTGCTTAGCTAAGCCAACTGGGGCTAACAGTAATGCACCCTTCGATTATTATTATTGTTATTAATCCTTGATCACGAGTTTCAGTTATATCCAAGCTGAACTGCCCAAAGTCACAACCTCAAGATGGCCCAAATCTTAGAAATTGGGTTAAATGAAACGGTGACGCTATTAGTACCCCTCCATTATCCTTTTGAAGCCTAAAATTACAATAGTACTATATTTTTAAAATAAGAGAATCAATTTGAGAGCTGCACCCTAAAATTAAAAAAGAAAAAATTACCCACCAAAATTTTTTGCATATACATTTTTTAATGTGTAATAATTCATCTGAATTGTATGGATTACATATAATCCGCTATTTTTCTAATGAGAATAAACTCTCCAAACTCTATCAATTAAAAAAAAAAAAATCAACAGAATAAAACTCTTAACCAAAAGGATTAATTAATTGCAATAATCAATATTCATATTATTCTGCTTAGATTTAAGAAAATTAAAGTCTTGCTTTGCGATTTTCTCAAATTGCAAACTCAAAGATTTCAATTTTATACGAGGCTTCGCCTGCTTGCTTTGAATTGTCAAAATAGAACTAAGTAAAGCAGAATGAGTCTTGCATGCATGTTTACTCACATAAAATTAATATAATACACTGATTGAAAATACAGAGAGGGGGAGGAGGAGAATCTTCAAAGGCCTTTACATTTTGGTATCTAATATAATGCATTGGTTGAAATTTGAATAACCTTTCAAAGATTCCTGCAATGGCCCTTTCATCATTTTAATTGTCTGCCAAAATGTATTATTACTAGGACGGCATGATGACAACTATTTGAAAATAATTAATCTTAGTTTATATATTTCACTTTTGTTTTATTTGTTTTTTTTTTTTAATGTTTTTCGGTGGTGCGAAATACATTTTTGGTTATACTAATTAAATGCACATCCTTATGCAGTTGGTATGATTTATCAAATAGTCAGTAGTGTTTATTTAACTTTAAAAGTGCTTTTTAAAATTTCTATTGTTGTTTAGTTATATTTTGAGTATAATTTTACATATTAAATAAGTTATTTTGACTCAATTAGAAAGATCTCAAATTTTGTAATTTTTATAATTGGAGTTTGGAGAGCTTTTCAAAAAAATTAATTTGTCTCAAATATTACTTATTTGTTTCACAATCTCATTTCACTCTTTCATAACATTACTTTAAAAACTTGTTTATTAAAATAATTTATAATTATTAATAAAAGCTTTTATTGAGAACTGAACAACTAATTTTTTTTTCTTTTATAAAAGTTCTACTAAATAACTTTTATTGAAAGAATTTATACTAAACAGAGCCTTATTCCTCACATTTTATAAAGTTGGTAACAACAATTTCATAATCTTGATGCAAAAAAATTTCAAAGAAAAAGTTACCTCTGAGAAGCTTCTCATTGAATAATCTTTCTCTGATTTATAGTTAGCATTTCAACGTCTTCAATTAAGAGTACGCAAATAAAGTATGTTTTGAGTTTCCTTTCCGTAAAAATAAAATTCCAATTCGTCACGAATCACACATTTGGGCTGAGTCAGTAGCTTAGCATTGCTAGACGTTTAAAATTCTACTTTAAAATGACGCGTTATCAAGGGAGTTTCTTACAGCATATCACCCACCACACTTGATAAAGGCGATTGCATTTGAAAACTTAAAAAAAACACAATTTAGTATAAAATTTGAAATTTCTATCATCTATTTTTCTATAAAGTAATCATATATCTAGATTGTAGTTAGCCGTCGGAATGGATTTAACTCTCAATAACTTAGCTTTAAGGACATGGTACTTGGTCTAAGCAAAATGAAGGGTTCGATTGTAATATTCGTGCAAATATTATAAAGAATAAAAAAAAAAGGAGTTCGATTGTAAAATTATGTGAATAATAATCACGTAATTTTTGCAGCAACTGTAATTTATAATTATTTTTTGCGATCACGGTAACTTACAACTATTGTAATTTAATAAAAATTTTTAAAAAAACCAACCAAAAAATTTAATAAAATTTGATCGTCATATACCGTTGGTAAGTTAGTGAATGCCGAAAATGTTAGTGAAAAGTGAAAATAAAAATAAAATTTAAAAAATTGTTAAAACTTGTTCATTTAATAAAGATGTCATGGACGTGGACTGGGGTCCATGTTTGACACCAGTTTATATATATATATATATATATATTCGCAAATTTGCAGGCCTCTGTCTATTAGTCTTTTACTTGGGGAACTTTGCAATTTTGAGACAAGAGTGACAGAATGGGGGGAAAGGGGAGAGAGAAAGCACCCCAATTACTCTCTCTCTCTCTCTTTCTCTTTCAATCTGCCTCCCTTTGTCATGTTCTTTTGGTGGGATTTGAGTTGTTTTAATTTTAATAGATTTGTTCTGTAATGTTTATTTATTTATTTTTTTGGCCTCTTAAAAAATATTTGGGTTGTGGCAACAAACAAAATGTCTCTATTACAAAACTTTTTGTCTTTTTAACTTATGTCTGTCCTTTTAACTTAACTCTCTCTCTCTCCCCATAATCATTCATGTTACCATTTAATAAATAATCAATAATGTAACAACAGATCATCTTCATTATTTCCCATTTCATTTCTCTTCCAAATTTTCCCTTTTATTTATGATAAATATTCATCTTCCTCATCATCTTTATTCTCTCTCTCACACTCTCGTGTCAGAACTCAAGCTCGGAAGACGAGATGTGATTAAAAGATAGGCTACACAAAAGGAAATCTTTTGTTACCAATTAAGAGTTTATAGGAGGGAAAGATTAAAAAAATAAAATAAAATAAAGGCTTTTGTTGAAAGGATGAATGGTCTCACACATCTTGAGCCTGATTACTCTGAATTTGTTGAAGTTGATCCAACCGGAAGATATGGCAGAGTATTTACATTTTGCCTTTCCCTCTATATATCTTTGAGATTAGTGTTTTATTTTTTTTCTTTTTTTTTTGGGGTTTATTTATTTCTTTATTGTGTTTTGGTTGTCGCAGTATAATGAGGTTCTTGGCAAAGGAGCTTCAAAGACGGTGTATGACTCAAAATTTTAAGCTTTTATTGTATTTTTCGTATACCCATTTGAGATTTCTTCGGGATTTGTGCATCTTATGCTTGTTTTGATTGTTTTGATGGATACCCGTTTCAGAATTTTTTGAGAAAAATTTGAGCTTTGACCAAATGGGATTGTTGATTGATTTGTGAGACGTGTGATTGGTGTTTTTGTGAAAGCAGGTATAGAGCATTTGATGAGTATGAAGGGATTGAAGTTGCTTGGAACCAGGTCAAGCTTTATGATTTCTTACAAAGCCCTGAAGATCTTGAAAGACTCTACTGTGAAATTCATCTCCTTAAGACATTGAAGCACAAGAACATTATGAAATCTTACACTTCTTGGGTTGATACGGCTAATAGGAACATCAACTTTGTAACTGAAATGTTCACTTCTGGGACTTTGAGACAGTAAGATTTGTCAAAGTCATATAATACTTCATGATTCTTGTCTTGTTTAAATGCTAATTTTGCAAGATCAAAAAGAAAAAAAAATTGCTAATTTTGCCTTGTGGTTACTGATGATCAGATTGCTGATTTGCTCTATGCAGGTATAGGCTAAAGCACAAGAGAGTCAACATTAGAGCAGTGAAGCATTGGTGTAGGCAGATCTTGAGAGGACTTCTCTACCTCCATAGCCATGACCCTCCTGTGATCCATAGGGATCTCAAGTGTGACAACATTTTTGTTAATGGAAATCAAGGAGAAGTGAAGATTGGCGATCTGGGGCTTGCAGCAATTCTCAGAAAATCGCATGCTGCTCACTGTGTTGGTATGTGTCACTGACTCGGAAAAATGGAATCGCATTAACTGGAAATGAATAGGGACATTCTATTTTTGCTGATTTTTCCTTAACCTGAAGTAAATGTTGTTAATCATAGATTTTTTATCTTTATGGATTTTGATTGGGTGCATGGGAATTAATTTAGGTAAGTTGAAGTATATATCTATGGTGCTATTCTTTTTACAGGGACACCAGAGTTCATGGCTCCCGAAGTGTACGAAGAGGCATATAACGAGTTAGTGGACATATATTCATTCGGCATGTGCATTTTGGAAATGGTCACTTTTGAATATCCCTATAGTGAATGCACTCATCCTGCTCAAATTTACAAGAAAGTTGTATCTGTAAGAGCACTCTTACCTTTTTGTGATTGATATGCTTTATGCCTTGGATGAACAGACTGGATTCCACTAACATGCTTTATTAATTTAGGGTAAAAAACCAGATTCTTTGTACAAAGTGAAGGATCCTGAAGTTCGACGATTTGTTGAGAAGTGTCTTGCAACTGTGTCTCTTAGGCTTTCTGCTAGGGAGTTGTTGAATGACCCTTTTCTCCAAATTGATGATTGTGAGTCCAATTTGAGATCACTTGACTACAGTAGAGAACTTGATGATATGGATCCTCTCATAAGGCAACCTTATCGTGATTTTCATCACATCGACAATTCCTTTAGTAATGGATATGCTAATGGGTATGGCTATGAAACGCCAAACGAATGGGGATATTCTCCTGTTGAGGTTGAATCAAATGGGATTGAACTTTTTGAGTATCATGATGATGATCATTCTGCAGATGTTGACATCAGTATCAAAGGGAAGAGGAGAGATGATGGTGGAATCTTTTTAAGACTCAGAATTGCTGACAAAGAAGGTTGGAGATCATTTTCTTTTCCTTTCCTTTGATCCTTTCTGTGAAATTCCGTTGGATTATTAATTTTTCATTTATAGTGGAATTCAATGGACAACTTTTTAAAATTTTTTCTTTGCAGGTAGAATCCGAAACATATATTTCCCATTTGATGTTGAAACGGATACAGCATTGAGCGTGGCAACCGAAATGGTTGCAGAACTTGATATTACTGACCAAGATGTGACCAAAATAGCAGACATGATTGATGGGGAGATTGCTTCATTAGTACCTGAATGGAGGCCAGGGCCAGGAATAGTGGAAACACCTCGATTTGCAAATCAAGGCTTCTGTCGCAATTGTGCTTCCAACCGTACCTCCACTGGTTCCCTCATGGAATATTTTTCAAATCCTCATGGCACTAATCTGCAACTCCTTCAATGCTGTAGAAATGGATGTGCTTCAATGCATGGCCGGTTTGGAGAGATTACATTTGATGTTGATGAATCTGAGCATCATGTGACTGATGGTGCACCAAATGAATCAAGCCAATCAGACTGCTTGCATTACCAGGAAATATGGGGTCATCTTGAAAGCCTAGAGCTTAGTTCAGTGGACTCTGGGCACAGCCATTCTGATGAAGAATATGAAAAATTGGATCAGTCGTTGGCAACTGAGGATAATAAAGAAACAAAAGCTGATAGCGAAACTGCTCTAAATGCCAGAAATTCAACCAGACACTTGGTGAATTCTCATTCTTATTCTGAGATTCCTTCAGTGGATTGTGACCAGTCGGGCAATCGTGAGAAAGAAATCCAGCAAGAATTGAGATGGCTCAAGGCAAAGTACAGGATGGAACTAAGTGAACTTAGAGAACAACAATTAGGTATCGCATCAAAGACTTCAAGTTACAGCAACGAAGAAAACAATACAACTAATGGCAGTTTGTCATCTCTCATATCAAGCCCCATAAGAAGAGACAAAAGTGGATTTCACTTGAACTTACCCACGGACAAGAGGCATTTTAGTTCAAACTACCGTGGTTGTATCAATAAGAGCTGCCCCAGTTCGGATACCCCAAGGGCCCGATATTGTGAGGCGATAAAGGAATCTCTCAGAACAGAGGATACAGTCACAGCTACGTGTTTTCCCACCGGCTCATTGCTTCCTCCCTCTCTTCAAAGGACAATTTCCCTCCCTGTTGATGCTATTGATTTATAAACCATTGGCGCCCCTTGATTCTTTTGAGCATTCATAAACTTAATAGAGTCTGTGTAATTATCAATCCATCATTTTTGGGCAGGTTATATTCAGTTCATTCCTCAATATGCTTCACTGCTATTAGCTAGCTAATTCTTCTCAAAACATGCATGCATATTACTGAAATTCAAAAAGCAAGTTTGGATCACCATTATCTGAGTTTTGAGATGAGTTAAATGATTAGGAGAATCAAGTTTGATTCTTGATAAATCTCCCTCAATAGTACTCCCACGTGGTGGTGCAATTTTTGCAGCTTGACTATTCTCATATCCCATATTATTACATCGTCACGTTAATTTAGAAAAGAATTTAAGACTTCTCAAGAGAGAAAAAAGAAAAAGAACAAGAATTTAAGAGCAGCTGCATTGCTCCAGTAATCATGACATCAATATGTAGAAATGCTACCATTTGAGGCTTGTGGGGTATCCATGTGTTATTGCTTGCTTTATATAAGTCATATGCTTATGGCCATGCCCATGACCATGATTCATGAGCCATTATTGAGGGAGAGAATGGGAGAGTTATGAATATTATGATTGAGTTAAATGGCTGGGTTGCCGAAGAGGTGAATTATTGGTGACTTGGTGTGTCAATTCTAGCTGGCCAATGAGAAATTTCCCTAAGAAAATCCTGCTAAGCTATCCTGCAGACCCCACAAATTTTCTGTCAAATTATTGAGGATATTTAAAAATGAAAGTAAGTTTATGACCCCACCAAAAGCATCATATTCCCCTCCATGTATCCTCATCAACTGGGTCTGGATTTACCCACATGATCAAGATCGGTTTCTTTAATAGAAAACGGTCCATAATGTGGACTACACATACACATCACTGACCATTCAGCCTTGACTTTAAGGCAAATAAATAATTAAAATTCAGAAAATAAAGGGTAGTCCCCTGACGCACACTAGATTTTTTGTACAAATATTGTACTCTTTTCTGCACTTGGATTCCAACTTTTCACGGTCAGTTCAAATCACATCAAGCTTTATATTGTTAATTAAGAAATGCGACTATCTTTCACTCGGAATTGCCCATTAATCATCTAGAAAAGTTTATTCTAAATTATTTTATGAGCCAAGTGGGCATGAGTGATAGTTTCCACTTTACCAAAGATTTGTTGCCATCTCCAATACTGAAAAAAAAAAAAAAGATGATAAATCGTCAACGTCGGTAATAGAGGCACTGATTCTTTAGCTTTACCAAAGATTTTGTTACCTTCTCAAGAAAAAGATCAGATAAAATCTTCACCAACAAAAATTAAGGATCATCGTCAAGGCCAAGTTCATATGAACTTAACTTTGAACTTACAACCAAGTGCTAGCGGGAAGCAAGACTAATGACTAGATCCATACCCCGTGGTTTGATATCTAGAGCTTGAATTTTCATGGGCACCTTCCTTTCAATTTGAGTAAATTTTATTCATCATCGTCCAAAATATGCTCTGATATTCACACTATAAAAATAAAATTAATTCAGGCAAAGATATAGACAAAGTCTTGGTAGATATAAAACATTTTTCAAACTACACTAGTCCATGCCCACAAAAGAAGAAGCAAATTTATTCTACCCCAACACATGGATGCTACTGGAAATAAGATTTAAATGCATGGCTTTGCTTGCTCATTCCAATTTATTCATCAGAAGTAACAAACGTTATCATTATGTTAGTGACTAGCTTTGTGCATACATACGTGGAATAGGGATGGTATTCATTTGACAGATATTGTATGCGTGGCTGTGGGTGCTTTTGGGTTTTTAACTTTTGAATGATTGGCAACATTTTCATCTTTTTGCTTTCTCGTATTGATAATGTGATCATGACAATGAAAGAAAGAAAGCTTCCCTTTTCTTTTAATTAGATTGTGATTTGTGAATACACATCCACAGAAGCATATATGGAAAGTGGAAAGACTTGGGTCATAAAAAAGTTGCTTTTTTTTTTTTTCAAAATAAAAAAAAAAAAAAAGAAAAGAAAAAGCTGAAGTGATTTTTACACCTGGGTAATGTCATATTCGTCAACTACTTTCTGAAAAAGATTGCCTTGACTAGACCTCACAGTTGGATGCATTTGAATTTCATTCTCCAACCCCAAGATCTCCAAAATTTAGTGGTCGTTGCAATAAAAATATTTCAAGAGAAGCAACTTAATTTTTATTGATATAAGTGAAAGGTATTGTTCTTGGACCAAACCCATAAATTCTCATTTGAACTTGAAGGACCCTTGAAAAGTTTGTTCTAATAGAGCCCAAATTTGTTGCACCTAACCAAATAATCAAGTACTGATTGCAATGTAAAAAGCATCAGAAACAACTAGAATCCTTCACCGTCAATTTCCACATCTCTGGCCTAGAAAGAGGATGATTAAATAAAAACAAAGTACACAGAACTTCCTGTGGACCATCAACCAAGTTCCTGGCCATGTTAGTTTGGCACAATTCCACTATTAGTGGTCATCATGAGAACACTTGTTAGAATTGAAGAGAAAGTCAATGGTTCATCAACGGTAATATAACTATTTATTAAATGTGCGACGTGTAATTAAATTTAATATAACTAATATTTGCGCATTGATTTTTCAGAACAAGTGAATGTACAGTATAACCCCATTTAGTTGTATAACCAATGTAATACCTTCAAATTTCTCTGGAATCGGATAAGTGAAGATGAGAAAGTTGCACCAAGTCCTCTCTACCCTGAGACAAAGAAAATCATTAAGAAAAAATAATATCTAGAAACTTCTGTTGAACCAATGCTATGATGTCTGAATAGGGAATCAATGACTCGAGGTTTAGATGATAATAATCTCCATAACAAAATATATTAAATAAAAAGAAAATAAAAGAAATTACCACGCCCCCATCAAAGCCAATTTTAAACAAGTGATTCAGTGCATATTAACCATTGATTAAACGTCACCTGCAATGTTTAGGGGCCATGGAATATACTTTATTTGGATGAAACACCAGAAATTTACAAAATTGCACCTCATAGGATCATCCTCTTATATTCTACTGTACTCCCAAGAAAGTATGGATAGCCGTCACAAATATTAGGGAAATTTGTTTCTTTTGTGAAGTAAATATTTAGCCTCTGTTTATTTCGGCACAACTACAGAACACCCCCAAACCAATTGTAACAGAAGTTTCTTTATATAACTATAAACAATTTTTATTGTATTCACAATACCCAGATCCATAAAATCTTATTATAGAGGCCTCAAGAGTGGGTAATCTTCCAGTAGTTCCCTCTCTGACAGTGTGTCATTTTCATTCTGTGGCGTCCACAACACCTCTACTGCCTGTATAGTATTCAAAGAAACATTACATGATGAAATTTAACGAAATTTACAACGTCATGATTTTAAAGAATGTTTCTATTTTTACCATGATTTTGCTTGAGGGAATTGAAGCAAGCTTTTGCAAGGCTTCTTTCAAGTCTGCACTGCCATTGATACTCGGCAGCTTATGCACTCCTTCAGCAGCCACCAAGATTGTTATCTGCAAATCCAAGATTTATGTTTGATGTAGGGGGTGGGAGGAGAGAGGAAATGAAAAACTCAAGAAAGCCAAAGGGTAAAGCCAAATCTCTAGTTCTTTACCATTAGTCAACTCACTTAAGGAAGATAATAAGTCATAATTTTGGAATTTGTAGACAACATACCACTAATGCATTGAATTTTTCTTATCAAGCATGAAAGTTTGACAATTCAAGGATAAAAGCATGAATCCAATTCTCCCAAAAATTTTCAAAATAACTAATTAAAGAAAAGTCTTCTAACACAGAGAACAGAGAACTTACCATCCATTTGTTTACATATTGTTATCTGTTTTTAATGAGTGATTTATAGGAGTAACAGGCCCACGTCAATGAAGTTCAAAGTTTTTAATGAGCGATTCTCACCATGGCCAAGTCACAGCAATAATTTTAACACTTTGTTAAACTAAAACACTCATTTAAATGATTTTCGCTGAGGCAACTGGGTATCACCTTTTCCAGCTAGTACAACCTTTCCATAATTAAGAAATCATACACAACAGCCTTCTTCCCAGCAAACAGAATATATTGGTTTCTCCAATCTTTAACCAATGCAAAAACTCAATGATCCAGAATTTTTTTCCATATGAAAGTTCCGGAGGATACATTTAACATGCATCTACAATGCATGCAACTCACAAAGAAGGAACCTTACCACTATGTACTCATTGCTAAATCCATTAGCTCTCTGGCTGCCTGTGCTTTTCCTTCTAATGCTGTTAACATTAACAAGTGTCTCTTCATCAAATTTCCCTCGTTCTTCAATAGAAAGCGTATTGAAGCGTTTTTCCCCCGCCTCTACACTTCGCTTCACATCCACCTTAAAAGAAAAGTGCACGGAGATGAGTATAATAATCCCAATATCAAATCAAATAATTTCATAATACAACAATCAGAAAGAAAAAAATAACAAACCTGGTCAGAGAAAATGTTACAGACACAAAATAGCAAAGAAGGTACAGTACGCTAGACCATGCTCAATCCAATACATTCTCTGATATGAACAGTAGAAAGAACAAATATTCTCTAATATGTACATTAGAAATACCAAAGTTCCGAAGACCAAGATCTCGAAACTGGAAACAGATTTTCTCTAATGAAGGCCATTGACTGGAGTTGACAGAATTAAAGAGTAATCTTTCTTACACCAAAGTTTCAAGCTAAATATACAAAACTTTGTGCCTTACATGACCTGTAGACTAAATTGGATAAGATTGGACTTACGCTTTGAGTAGTACATGATTTGATTGGATAAAATTTTACATTTAATCATTTAATTTAATACTTTTAAACTTTTTTTAGAAATTAAGTAAAAATAATTTCAACATTTTATAAAATTATTTAACTATCAACTTAATTCAACTGAAAACTAATTAAAATATTTGAAAGATAATTCAATTTAATTATTAAACATTTTAATAATTTATAATAAGAAGATTGAAATATAAATATGATAAGATTATAATAGATCATGTATTATAATTAACTCAAATTTTTATTAATAATTATTCAAATCAATGTGAATGAAAATAAAAATTATTATTTATAATTTTCATGATTTTGAAATCAAATAATTCAAGAATATTGTATTTACATGTTAATAAATAATATAATATTTCAGCTAAAAAAAAAATATTTCCTTTATCGTTGCAATAACTAATAATTATCATTTATAATAAAAAAATTTATCCCCATTCATTGGATAAGTTATCCTATGGGTATTCCATGAAAGGAGGTTGAAAAAAAATGGTGGACCCCACCACATTTATCCGCGTCTCCTTAATGTTTTGAAAAATGGGTTTGTACAAAAAAATGATCTAATCCCAATGTTTTAATTTATCCTACGACGAAACATGCCCTAAATATCATAAGTTATTTTAGGAATATACTTGTCACCATGTTATATTCAATTTTGTAATGCACGATTTGAGTATTTTTGTCACTGTATAAAACATGAGATTGGACCCATCTTTCGGAACATTAAGAATTGGAGGATATATGGAGCGAAAAATAAACCATGTTTACCTCCATTTTGGGTTAAGCTATGGAGATGAATGTTTCAATTACAAATTAAAATATTAATTAGTAAAAGAATAAATAGATATGGAGTGAAAAATAAACCATGTTTACCTCCATTTTCCGGATACGCTATGGAAATGAATGTTTCAATTATAAATTAAAATATTTAACAAGTAAAAGAATAAATAAATGTACTGCACCGAACTCAAGACACTACTAAATATAATCTCTACTCCGACCCAATTTTGTCTAGTTCAACCAAGCATACCAAGCATGCCCTTAGAAAAAACATGCATTCTCACATACAGCGCTAATCACATGCATAAATGTACAAGAAAACACAATACAGATGTATGCATGTAAATGCTACTTCCAAATTAGACGAATACACTCATGACTATCTGTGTAATAGCAAAAAACCTAATTGCTATTTATCTATTTATTTTTCTTGGTAAGAAACTAAACAAAGTAAAAGAAATAAGCTACAAAACTGAGCTAACTGTTAACTTTACTTCAGTCATTTAGACAAACAGCCCCAAACATTCACTCAAAGATAGCAGTTACACTTACAGAGGAATAACCAGAGATGCAATAGTCAGGATGCCGAAGCAAAGATAGTGTTGTCTCTGCAATCAAAGAAAGACTATAAGAAACAACATTTAGATAGATAATAAGCATAACAATGAGAAAGGTATTCAACATATATTAAGCTTACCTGTCAGAACATAACTCAGACCCTCTGTGGTTGATGTATCTGCAACTTCAGCAATTCGATTAAGATCCTTCTGAAGAGACCGCCCCATGCCCAGCAATCCAACCTGAAAACAGAAAAGGATAATGATTTCCAGATATCCAACTAAATGGTAGAGCCCTCCAGCTCAACCACTTTCATTTAAATAAATATCTATTCTTGTAAAAGAGATGTTAATCCACCAAAATCATAAAGAAGCCAAAGGTATCTTGTTAGAAAGCTTCAGTTCCAAATAATATGAGCGTTTCTGATTACCAGAAACCCAAATTGAAGTATTGCATCCATGGGGCAAATTTCCATTTTCCCAAGCAGTCAAGCTCTCATTTCACTCAACTCTTGAATCTATAATATTCTAGCTAACATACTTAGGCAACCAAGCCAATATTCATCATTTATTAGATGCTGGTCACATGCTTGCATGATACTGTATTAATGGCATTCAGTGAAAACCTTCTTAACATATCACCACGGTCATTCCCCACACACTCACCGCACAACCACAAACTTCATGCTAAAATGAAATGGAAGCCCATGCAAGGCACAATAATCAATTATTTAACCACCAAAAGAACCCATTATCTCATCGATTCACAGACAGAAACCTCATATTTAACCATCATACCAAAACGTAAAAAACAATTGCAATGCATATTATCAAACTTACAACATCTAATCAACTAATATAATCAAAGACGTAATAGTCCAAATCCAAGACCTGAAGCTTAATAACACTAGTTTTGTCAGCAGCAGTCAACACGCTCCCATCCGACCGGTCCGATAAAAACCCCGAAACCAAAACAAAAGCTGCAAAACCCATCAATATCAAGAACAAACTCGACCCGGCACCCACGCCAACCCCGACTGCGGGACCCACGTAAATCCCCCCACCGGCCCCACCAAACGGGGACGGAGCATAATACGGCGCCGTAGCCGAGAACCCAACCCTCGGCTCCACCATGTAAGTCCTTGATGACGACGAGGAGGAAGAATGCGACGAAAACGACCTTCCCCCCATTCTGCCACCCGACGCCGCGAAAGCTAAATTGGGATCCCAAGTTAACAAAAACCCTAACACAACCGCAATAACTGCCGGTTTCTTTAGAGCCTGAATTGATTTAGAGATGGCCTTAGTAAAAATCTCAAGCGGGTCGAAAAACCTATCCGGATTAGCGCTCGAAGTGGATGAAGATTCGATGGTTTGGTGCTTGCAGAAGCATTTGACTCCACGGAAATGGCGGGCGCTGGTGGCGCGCTGAAGGGTTTGAAAATTGTTCAAATTTGCGCTGAATTTGGCGGGTCTGGGAGGGAATAGGCGGGGATTGGGGCGGAATTGTATCCATTTAAATGCGTTTAATTCTAACAACGAAGTTGCTGCCGCCATGGATTGCAGAGAGTGAAATTTGTTTCGATCTCGGGGAATTTTTTTTCAGATTGTGTTGCGAGATTTTTTTTCCCCTTTCTTTTTTTTTAATTTAAGTTAGAGATGAGGTGAACCCCAGTGACTGTGAAATGGAGGGAGTTTTGGCCACAAATCGAAATGTTATTGAAACTTTTTTTTTTTTAATAATATAACTTAGAGGTGGCCTTTAATTTATTGATTTTTGGCTTTAAAACTCGTTGGGCCAATAAGAAGTATTTTTGGTGCCTTAGGCTGCGGGGATCTATTATTGTGTTGGATTTAAGCGGACTTCAATTTTATTAGACTTTGATTGTTTGTACATAATATTAAAAAAAAAATCTATAACTCGTTTTAATTTCAAAAATAATCCCTACATATAACATTTTCTGCATGGAAAAAAAAAAAAAATCCAATTGCGGTAAAGGACATTGGGCCTTTATTAATTTCTTGTTACGAAAAGATATTGGGCTTTTGTAAGGGGCCATATCAGGTCTAATCACGCCGTTTTCCACTCTTGGGCCTTTATTCCTAAAGTTCTATTAGTTGGACTATTTAAAATCTCTTTTTTTTGTTTATCCCATTTCAAATATTTGAAATAATTATTTATGTGGTCGGACAGCTGTAATTTAAAAGTTACAATATTAAAATATTTGATAAATACTTATTATTATAGTTTTTGGTTTGGGAGTTAATTTGTTGATTTGATCATTCATTTATAAAATGAAAAGCTTATAATATCTTTATTATTTTTTTGTAAAATTATAATTTAAAAGTTATATATACCACACACAATGAATTTTTATTTCGAAGCCATAACTTTTTTCATGTTTTAATTTCAAGAATGCCAATCATTCTTTGCTCATACTTACCTGATTTTTTGGTTCCAACTTTTTTTTTTTTTTTTTAAAAAAATAACAAATACCGAAAATTTAAAGAAAATGTATTTCATTGTACTATTCCAAGGCCCAGAAATAAGTGCAGTTGGCCCAAAAGTAAAACGAGAATCGTAATGCAATCGGGCCGGAACACTCACTTGACAACCAGGCCGGACATTCATCAGAAAAACCCGGCCCCAAATGGGGCACAAAAGAAATTACGAAACCCTAAATCGCATTGCCACTATAAAAGCTACGGTTTTGTCCAATCTTTTTTGAGCTGCTGCTAATTCGTTTCATTCCCTAGTCGCGCGTCTCGTGCTTTATTTTTGTCTAGGATTCAGCAGACTTTTAGCAAACCAACAATGGCGGACAAGGCTGTAACTATTCGAACTAGGAAGTTCATTACCAACCGTCTCCTTTCCAGGAAGCAATTCGTAAGCGTCAACTTTCATTTTTCTTTTACTTTTCTTAAGTAACAAACATGGGGGTTTGTTTGTTTTAGTTGTTTTGCTATCTGGGTATATGAGATCTTGAGCTAACTGGTATAAAGTTACTGGCTTTGTTTTCTTTCTTATAGTTCTGTGTGTTTGCTAAAGAGGAGAGAAAAAGCTTTAGCCAGGACTTAGGTTTGTTAGTCTAGAAAAATGCCGATCAGTATATGATTTAACTTTATTTAGACGCTGTTAGCTTTTTATTTGATTTTTTTTTTAAATTTCGAAAAGTTTCATTTTTGTGGTGACTAACAAATTTAAAATGTCTGGTTATTGTTGCTGAATGCAGGTTATTGATGTTCTTCATCCTGGCAGGGCCAATGTTTCCAAGGTATATCTAGTCTTGCAATTGGTTTTTCCATGTATTCTTTGACTCTGCGGGTCTCAATTTTATGATCTATTTACAATGGTTTGTTAATTTGGTTATTCGTTGATGTAAAGGCTGAGTTGAAGGAAAAGTTGTCAAGGATGTATGATGTGAAGGACCCCAACTCAATCTTTGTTTTTAAGTTCCGAACTCACTTTGGAGGTGGGAAATCTACTGGCTTTGGTCTGATCTATGACTCAGTTGATAGTGCCAAGAAGTTTGAGCCCAAGTACAGGCTTATAAGGGTGAGTTTTAATTGCTCATCTCTCTTGTGGGACTGCAGATTGTTACCACATTTATTGTTCCTGCATCATTTTATTATTCAAATTTGTTTCATCTGTGAAAATCCATTACATAACTTGTGAGTTTAATTGTTAGCCAAGTTTAATTAGCTTTTTGAGTTTAATTACACACTTTCCTTTTGTCGTAAAGTCGTCTGATTGCCCAATAGAAATCTCATATGGTCATTTTTTGAGTGATAAGGACCTGGCTGTAGGTTGCCTTTATTTTCGTTCTATCAGACCCATGATGAAACTGCTGTACTTGATTGATCTAAGCAACTGCTTTAGTTTAGAAGTCTTCTATTTTTATCTTTTGAACAATCTGGAGACTGTTGTGGGTATCCCTTCTGTTCTATTTGTATGTTCTCAAGTTACTTGTTCCCTTGGCTGTTAACTTGAATTGAGTTTTGCACATTGATGTTTCTTTAACCGGTTCTTATGATCATATTTTGTCTTGCATTGCAGAATGGACTTGATACCAAGGTAGAGAAGTCAAGGAAGCAGTTGAAGGAAAGAAAGAACAGGGCTAAGAAGATCCGTGGTGTAAAGAAGGTAAGCCAAGTGTTCCAATGGTTTCATGACAATTGCATGCACTTCTGTTGTGAATATTTGATGATGGCTTTATTGCATATCTAATTGTAATGTTTTGCAGACCAAGGCCTCAGATGCTGCCAAGAAGAAGTGAGCAATTGGAGATTTTTTTGTAGTCTCGAAACCAATTTTCTGTGATGGAGTTTCTATAATAGTCTTTTTTTGGTTTAGCTTCTGAAATGAAATCTATTGTGTTGTGGATTTTGGTGCTATTTGATGCTTAGTCATATTTCCAGATTTTGAGTGCTCCCCGAAAGACATTTTTTAATATTGAGTAGCAATACATTTGTCTTTAACCTTGGGTTTTAAATGCTTCAGGTGTTTTGAGTATTGGATGAAAGCTCCTCTTGCCAAATGCTCCTAAGCATCATAATTGAAACTATTAAGCTTTGGTTGAAAATGGATTCAGTTCAAACTTTGTCTATTATTTGGGATTACGTGCTCTCTGCTGTGTTAACTTTGCTAATAGGATGGCTGTTTAGGCAAAAAAACTAGAACTTAAAAATGCATATCAAGTATATATTTGCCGGGTCAATATATAAGCTCCGTATAGGTTTGGGGGCTTGATTTTGATCGGTTTAAATCCATGTTAATTAGGCCATCAATAAAACAGAAAATCTTTACAGTTGCGTAAGGTGCGGTCCTTGTTTATAAACAGTGTTAGTTACGTGAGAGGTGCAGTCCTTACTCATGAACAGTGTTAGATTGTGGGTCTGACACTTTTTATGGGTAAGGTAGCAGGTCTCATGTGCTATAATTATTCATTCAAAGAACGGGTAATAATTTAGTGAGTGATATTTCTCATATGTTATTATGAGTAATATTATTATACGATACTATTTAGTTAAATTTCAATACAATTTAGAACGCATCACATAATTGTGCTACGATACTATTTAGTTAAATTTCAGTACAATTAAGAACATATCACATAATTGTGCCACATACTCAGTTGTTCGTCATAAGATTGATGGAGGAGTTGTCTATTGTGTCATATCTACTTTAATTTAAATGATTTCTTAGTCCCAAGCAATCATCACATCAATTTTGTTCATATGAATCACACCATATCACAAGAATATCATTTTTACTAGCTAGATTTGTAAACTCATCGACTGTTTTTCCTTCTTCAACATTAAACTTTCAATACCAAAGTTAATTTTCTTAATTACTTATAAAAGTTCTTGTTAATTAAGTTATCCGTTACCTTAATCGCAAGCAATTCCAACTCCTCGTCTAAAGCAACCAAACCCGAGGAAGAGTAACAAAACTCTGACAAACCCGTGGCTAACATTATATAATACATAAAAAAAAAAAAACTGATCACAAGCAATTTGCCCAACTACCAATTTTTGTGGCTCTAAATTTTACAAGCATTGCTCGATAACCAACTATGTAAAAAACAGATTTCTTAGGTCATACTCATAGATCAACCTGACCAACCCATCCTCAAATATGAAAACACTTTTAGTTCTGTTAAAATAAAAGAAATCAAGATGAAGTTTGAGAGGACCACCCAAAAAAAGAAAAAAAAAAAAGAAGGAAAAAGAAAAAAAGAAAAAGAAGTGTTGGTAACTTACATTATGATGTAACTTACATCAAACTTAAAGTTGTAATCAAGAAAATAAAAGTTGAATCAGCTAAATTATATTAGAGTTTTTAGTTACAACTTTGGAGTTGATGAAAGTTACATCATAATATAACTTAACAACAAGATCCAAAAAAAAAAAGTAATTATTTGACTAGATGGATTGTCTAGATCACTCAATGATACAATATTGTATCATCATATTGCTTTCACTAAATTAATCTTTTATTATCAACTTGAACCTACATTAAATTACTCAATTTTCTTGTATGTATGTATGCGTGAGATTCTCAATAACATTTATAGGCAGATTTAATTTGTTCAAAACCCAAATACTTTATTATGTTATATCAGAAATATCCAAACAAGTCTCAATAAATTTTTAGTTATAATTAATATTGTTAGGTAGTAATAATAATAATAATAATAATAATAATAACCTAAAATTTTACAAGAGTTTATATTTTTCATGCTGTCAATTTGACATGTCAATTCATCGAAAAAAAAACAAAAAAACAAAAACAAAACAAAACAAGACAAAAGAGTGAATCGGTAGAGGAAGATTCCTTCCTGTCCTTTTTTTAATATTTGCGTGGGCAGTTGAAAACTTCCATTTTCGATTTTTCTTTCTCACATACTGTTATTAGTATTTGTAGAACTTTGACTCGTGGCTCTGCTTTTCCGAGTTTCTTCTTCTCCCTACACGCTTCTTCTTCTTTCTTTCGCAGCCATTTGTTGACTAACCATTTCCTCGTTTGCTCTCATTTCTCTTCCATTCATCTCAAATTCCCATCATGGATGATGCTAACGGTATGTTCTTGATGTTCTTGTTTCATGTTTCTTTTCGTTTCTTTCTTCTTTATTTTTTGCCAGCTGGGGTCGTGTCTTTCAATCTTTTAATTCTCGCTTGATTTTGGTAGTTTATAAATGCATATATGTGCGTGTATGCAAGTGTGCATTTGCCTTGTTTAGCCTTTGATACTGTTCTTTGCAAATGGACTCCATTTATAGCTGGCTTGCTGATAAAACATTAAAGTTGGAATCAGGGGTTGTGTTTTTCTTGTTTTCCAGAGTTAATTGGAGACTTTTCTTGCCACTGATGTTTTTAAACTTCAAAGAATCTGAGTGATTGATATGATGATATTGTATTTTTGTTTTGTTCAACAGCGGTGGAAACTAAAGACGGAGCCATTGTTGCTTCTGCATTTCCAGGTCATCAAGAAGGTAATGCCGAAATTTATGTCCATGTGATAAAGATGTTTAAAGTATATCTTCCTAGATTTGAATGGTCTATTGTCAATATTTTGTTCCTCATTATTGAATTGCTTTACTCGGTAGATCATATTCTGGTTCCCATTGTGGGTTCTCAAGTCTACTTTCGACCGCTACTAGTTTTTTGCATTTCTCAGTCATATTAGGTATCACCATTTCATTTTTGGTCATCGTTTGATCAGCTGTAAAGGATAGGGACCATAAATTCTTATCAAGAGCTGTTGAAGAAGCGTATAAAGGGGTTGAATGTGGAGACGGTGGACCGTTTGGTGCAGTTGTTGTTCGTAATGATGAAGTAGTTGTCAGCTGTCACAACATGGTATTAAAAAACACTGACCCAACTGCACATGCAGAAGTTACAGCTATTAGACAGGTTAGATTAAAAAATTTGTTTCTTCTTCATGTTCTTGTTCTTCTTGGGGAGCAGTCTTTGTGCAATTGTGCTCATGTACTTGTAAGTGTCCTGTTTTTCCTGAATTACGTGGCTTAGCATAAGTTACTTTGTGTATTATCTATCTAACTCTTAGTATAGCTGGTTTCTGAAGTCTTCAACTTGGTTACAGCATTTGCACTGCTTATCTGATAGCCTTATGAAAGTAATTTTTTAAAAGTTACGAGTTTTTGGACAGCTTCTACGAGTTCATCTTGCAATCCCTTCTACTACATGTATTATTTACTTATCTTTTATTCAACTTCAACATCAAGCATATGCAGCGCGTACATAATTACATTGGTGGAATTCTGAAATGTGGGGTGAGTTTTTTATTGTATAAAGCTGGTTGTTAGCACTGTTCCTGTCTCTCTGAATTGATCCCATGATTGAAGCTGCTCCTGTGAAAACACAACAATACAAATATTCTTCGAAGGTTATGCGTATGGTTCTAATGATTGAAATGACCTCTTGTCTCAGGCATGTAAGAAGCTCAATCAAATTGAGCTCTCAGATTGTGAGATATATGCCTCCTGCGAGCCTTGCCCAATGTGCTTTGGTGCTATTCATCTTTCAAGAATTAAGGTCAGTCATCTAGCTTCAATTCATTTTCATTGGTACTGTCAAGATGCACCACCTTCTTCCTCTCAAACAAAGATTTTGTATCATTCTCTTACATTTTGCTTGCAGAGGTTGGTCTATGGAGCAAAAGCTGAAGCAGCTATAGCAATTGGATTTGATGATTTCATTGCCGATGCATTAAGAGGCACTAGTTTTTATCAGAAGGCTCAGTTGGAGATAAAAAAGGCCGATGGCACCGGCGCTGTCATTGCAGAACAAGTATTTGAGAAGACAAAGGCCAAATTTCAACTGTACTGATTTCCTTAAGTAAACTTTGTGATTAAAAGACAGGGCACTGGATGCAGTACATAGAAACTTCTTAATCTCTCTGTACATTGGTCACATTCTGAATTTGATCGTCCGACAGAATTTTCATGGTAATGAATTTCATAGAACTGCAACAAAAGCAAATACTGCATGTTTTCCACTGACCATATTTCGAAAATACTAATTGATTTATCATATTATTCAATTATTGTATGCATGTACTTCACAAAAATGTATATAGAAAAAATCAACAAGACAGGGTCCATATGAAAAAAAAAAAAAAATCAATCTGTTGCATATTGTTCCTTGCCCACCATTTTCTGTCGGGAACTAAAAGGAAAATAACAAACAAAATAAATAAAACAAATAAACTCTAATATTTATTACTGTCACTGATCTTACAAATATAGGCCAGGCTAGGCTAGCTACACTAGTAGAACCTCTCGTTGCAAAAATCCGCTGATCTTGCTTCTGGAAATATATAGAATAGTGCTGATCCCAGGTAGTCGGGTACAGGCACAACAAAAAATGGACTTTCCTCCTGTACGAGTCAATTTCGGCTTTTGCAGATGCGATCAAAACTTTGTCGGCAAAACAAGTGAAGCATAAAATGATCAAGACATCTTAACTTGAATTTGTCGATGGATGTTTATTAGAAACTCGACGTAAGATTGCCCGCCAGTAGGAATCTTGTCTTCAACCAAATATGAGAAGAACACCATCCCTGCAATTTAAATGAAAAAAATGTAAATGATCAATGAGGAACAATTAAATCCATGTATTTGTTCAACAAACTTATTATCACCATCTTACAGGCTATAGTCGAGCTTGAGGTTACAGGAAGGAATCAATTATGAACAGCTAAATTAAGTTGCTTATAAGCCTGCGGTACTGCAATTATTTTTAATTATTTTTATTGTAATCAACTGCTACACAAGTTAAAAGTACAGAAGCATAGGTATGAAGGGACATCTAATGAGCTTGATCTCTTAATGAGAGTCCAATCAAAGTAGACATGCAATCATATCTTGTTGACAAAACCAAGCTTTTGAGATTGCTACTGGACTATGCAGGTCATATGATAAAGATTTAATATCCAAGAAGAGAAAAATTTAAGAAAAAAGAAGAAGAAGAGAGAAGAAAGACATGCGAATAGATCTGGTGGCCATCAAAATAGGTCACGGTAATTATGTAACAGGGATAACATGGCATTACTGTAAGCACGTAGTAGTAGCCTTGCAAGATAGATAGATAATTCCCTAAATTGGACAAAAGAGTTATTCTAATGCACTGACCTGAAGGATCTCCTTTCTTGCACAGCTTTAACCTGTGAGAAGATGAAACAAAAAGAGTTACCAAGTATTGAATCTAATTAGAAAATTTAATATAAAGTACAAACAAACTGTATATTTATCTTCAAGAACAAAAAATAAAAAATAAAAATAAAAAATAAAGAAACTCGTTCTACCGTAGATAGGAACATCTTTGGCGCCTCATCTCATTTATGACATCATTCAATTTCTTTGATAGTGGATTGTCATATTGCTGTAGCACAAACTGCATAAACAAATTATACTTATTAGTCACAAAATGACAAGTTGCATTACAAAAGAGGTAACTGAAAATGATTGATGGAAGGTAGAAAAGAAAAAAAAAGAAAGCTAGCCCAGCAAGTCTATTAACCAGATAAAGATAGGCTAGCAAAAGTCCTTTTATTACAGAGTTTATCCAACAATCACACAAAATCAAGTATCAAGGATGATATAACACATGATTATCAAGATTAAGGATGGACTAAATCTGAGCAACAGCAACTAATAGCATCATGTAACACATGAGCCTGCAAATGAAAAGTTCGTGAATTTGGTCAAGTTTGCTACCATACAATGTCCAATTTTACCGATAAAATGTTAACTTAGCCAAATAAGAAAAGCTAGAAACTTTTCAAACTAAATAATATGTAATCATTCGGTCTTAAATTTATGCCGTAGTCTCCTAATAGTCCTCTATTGGGACAATACTAAACGGAATATTTCCAAGTTCTGGTGCTCAGACTTTGGAGTAGGCAAGAATACAACCTGCTCTAAAATGACAACAATAATACTTGTAAAATGTAAAATATTTCCCGGGCATTAATATCATCAAACTACCTGAGTTGGAACTTCATCAACCGAGAATATGCCGAACAGTTGATGCAAGATATTTGAATCCACAGAGCCCCCAATATATATTAAAGCATCCTCCCCATTCTCAAGAAGATAGATTCCCTCATCACTCACGTGTTCACTAGAAAGAGGAAGGAATGGAGGAATAATAGACCCATCTTCTCCCTGTCAATTACAGAAAGTTAGCAATAGGTTCACGAATATATTTAGAACACCATAAAACATAAAAGAAGCTTCAGAGATGAATACCTTGTCAAGGTCATGGATAGCCACCATCCTTGGGTACACAAATGGAACCGCAAGAGGAATAGAAACAGAAGAAACATAAGTTATCCAAAATGATCGATCATCTATTCTGCCATCAGTTCGCAGTCCAGCACTTTTAATTAATGCTGGAAATCCACAAAAGAAAGCAATTTGTCAACCCACATTATCCTTTAACAAATGCTCTTAACAAAAAAGCCAAACTAAAACTACTTCCCAAATCTTGCAACTCCCCCATATAGAGATTATGTTTGGGAATAATGAGATTCATTAGGACAAGAAATACCCTATCAACCAAAAAAGTGAAGACCTGAAACTACTGAAAGACTGTTTAAACTAAGGAAACAGTAATCAGTAATCTACGGATAATTTCATTAAACTCAATTTACTTACTAAACCATCTGAGGCATCTCTAACCAGCACAATGTTGAATATGTCGTCTTAACCAATTTTGTATATGCCAAACCTACTAAAATTAAAACATATGTAGATACTTTCAATCCTCCTAACACATTCCTAAACAATCCCTGCAACAGAAATGATAATGGATGACAATAATGAAGGAAAAATATAATGCAGGAATGGATGTTCTGTTACCATGTCAATAGCTCACAAGTATCAGAGAACATGCAGAATATATAAAAAAATGTTAGCTTTACACAAGTGTCAAGCGGCCTTATATATTCATACAGCTAAGCACAAAACGAATGAACAATAAAGTATTTACCAAGGGTGTATAAAGGCAAAAGCTTAAGAGCCTCTGGAAGAATAAGCTGCCCAGATGATGATACAGTTGCACAAAATTTACGATATGAAACCAGAGCATTTACACAAAGGTTCATCATTTGTTCCCGGACATTTGCTAGTGGGGAGGAAGGAATTTCACTTGCCGCTACAAACAGAATACAATGAAGAAGGATAAGCATTGTGAAACTTTATGACATTAAATAACTAGAAAAGGAACTCCACATCTTTTAGAAGATAAATAATCATACAGCTAGATAGAAGCTCATGCACAAGCAAAAAAAGCCATTGGGGAAAAAGGCATGTGATGTTGCCATCAAATATTGATAAAAGAAAATAAGAAAAATTGGAGCAAACACATTTATATCGTAGATGGTGAAAACTAAGAAAAATGATTATGCTGCTAATGAGCTTAGAAAAATTGTATAGAAAGCAGAAATAAGATAGCAAAGACAAATACACAAATAGATATACCTTGCTTCATAAAACATGTAAATTGAGTATCCAAGTCAGCTGAACGGTACAGATTACTTAAATTACTGGTGCATGGCAAAGATAAAGTTGTAACCCGAATTCTTCTTTGGCCATAAACAGTAGTATAAAGAAGGGCGCACTGGCAAATGAAAAAGAACATAATCAACCAATTAGAAACCCTGATTCCAAGATGCTAACATACCTTACAAAAAGCTTCATATGCTGATAAGCAATTTAAGGATTAGAAACCAGTGTCAGCTTGTGGAAAATTTAAACCTTATCATTCTGACTTACAAGCGGAGGAAAAGCTAACCTGAAAAGCACATTCCGAGCCATCCTGCAATTTGTCATCATGCTTTAAGGTTACCATTATAGCTTTGTTACAGTCAATCTGCAAAGTAAAAAGGACAAGTTATTGGTTAAAAACTAGAACGCTAAAATAGCTAGAAAAATATGCTGTGTCATAGTAAAACATACAACTGTAATTGGAGAATTGAAATCAGGGAAAGAAAAAGGCAAAGTGGAGTGTCATTAATACAGTGCATTGGCTGCACTGAGACCGCCGCAAAAAGGAGAGATCCCAAATATCATCTTAACACCCACTAAATCAGATTAAGGATATCTCTAAAAATAATAGCAATAATAACAACAGTAGTGATACATCATCTCACTAATATAATTTTAAATTCTAACTAAATCAGTTTCCAGGGTGGCCCAAATTAGGGTTGCATGATCCAAGGAAAGCCAATTCTTAGCGACACTAAGCACTCATGGAGAAAAGGGATTGACATTATCACCATAAAACATAATGAAAGCCAACAGTTTGACAGAATATACAGACCGCAGGTAGGTCAATGTCTGTTGGAATCCGTTTGCAGAAGTTCCCATGGTATTCTTGGACTTGGATGCCCTATAACAGAATATAAGAAAATTAATCTACAACAGAGCCATTCTGAAAATGACAATTTTGATGTTCATGATTGTAATGAAAGGGGGAAAAAATGAAGAAAAGTTCAGATGAATACCTGGCTGCATCTGACACGCATTACTGCCTCGAATCCTTGGGGCCTTGTGATGTTCCATCTAAGGTCATTATACAATTTTGCAGGATCAGAAAGTGCTGAGAACGGGTAGTAATAATAAACCTGGAATAAGAATGAAAATAAGAATGAAACATGTAAAGTTATAGGAAAAATAACCCAAAAGTACAAGAAAATATTATTGTTTTAGAGGGAAGAGGGGAAAAAAAGCAGAAGAAAACAAGCATATTAAAATGCTTCATTGTTTTTTTATAAATCCTTGTTCCACTCACGTCTGCTTATTCTACAACCTACGAATAGTTTCAGTTGGGCAGGCTCATTTTAGCACAAGTATGATACGAATAAGTAAACAACCCAGTACTTTCCATGCTCCTTTCATCAGTACTAATGTGGCAGAAGATTAGCAGCATTAATTCATACAATGATTAGAACTTAAAAGCCATTTTTTTTAGGACACAGCACTCACAATGTAGGACAAATAATTCAACTCAATTTCTCAGAAAAGACATCCCAGGCTAGAAGAGCCAATACCTGTCCTCCAGTTGTTTTCGGGATGACAGAGATGGAAGCGATGTCTGCATAAGTCTGGGTAGTGATGAACACATCAACACACACCTGGAGCATGTTGAAACGAAAAAAAAAAAAACGACATAAATTCATGCTTACTTCAAACATCAAAGTATGTTAAAAATTTTTTATGTCTAAGATCACAATTAAGAAATAAAAAATGACTTAGGATTTCACCTGATACTCCGCAAATTCAATTGCCATTGCCTTCAAAGTTTTATCAGCTGGTTGAAGTAACTTATGCGTCTCCTGAAATCCAACAAATGAAATGTTACTTCAACCTGCAATCATATGATTATAATCTGCTATTGCACATAAACTGGAAAACAATTTATGCTGCTGATATAGAATAATCAAGGAGAAAATAAAATTAACCGCTTAACCAAAAAAAGTTACATAAACAGAAATCAAAACCTTAATAGGTCTAGGAATTAGGGGGAAATCAGAGAAAAGATCTCTTAAATAATTTACGTAATGTATAGCTATTTGTTCATTGGTTCCTTCTCGTTTTCTTCCAATTCACAATTCACATCATGACACGATAAACTTCGTAACTTCTTTGAAACAAAAACTAGAAGCCAGGCAGCCAGCACTTAACTGTAAAAGATGCAGAACTTAAACCTTAAAATGATTTAAAAAATTTAAAAAAAGAAAAGAAAGCAGGAAGCAAAGAAGTTCTAGCCAATTTTGAAAAACAGTATTGGTTTTTTGATTATGACTTCTGAGGTCATCTCTATTTCGCATATTTTTAAGCATCTCTGCAAGCAGAACCATAGAAAAGATCTGGTAGAGCCTCAACAAATTAATTTCTTGCGCCTTTTTTTCTTTTTCTTTTTCTTTTTTTTTTTCTCTTTTGTGATAAGAAACTCAAAGATTTATTAATGAAGAATATTTAAAACAGATAGTGGACCAGCTATCCACTAAGAAAACAGAGACTAGGACTATTTGCGCTATACAAAAGCATACCGACAAACCCCATCCCGGTTAAAATGTATGTAGAAAAAGGATGAAGATTTGAAACAGATAGTGGACCGGCTGTCCACTAAGAAAGCAAAAACTAGGACTACTTGCTAGAATCAGATATAACTCCCTATCTCAAAACCCCATCCCTGTTAAAATTTATGTAGAAAAAGGATGAATCTTGAAACTGCTTAGAAACTAAAGCCCAAAGTGAAGCAAAAAGATGAACAGTATGCCACAGTTCTTCAGCATTATCTGCACTTTTCCCCTCCAAAATACGAACATTTCTTTCCTCAATTTCTTGTTCAATTAACATCCTCCTAATGGTTGGACAACGCATACTTCAGTGATCTTTGGAGGAAAGAAAGGACATAACAGTTTCTGGTAATCATATCAAGTCAATGACCGCTATACAATGCTCCATGCTTAGGAGAACTTAATGGAGTGCGCACAATTGACTTACGGTCACCCATTCTCATCTAAATAAAAACAATATGACATGCACAAGGAGATATCATATGCTGTACTATAACTCAAGAACACACAGATGGCAGGAGAATATAACATATAAATTCATACCTTTTCTCCTGCTGAGATATTGCTTCTTCCTTCAGCCTCTCTAGCAGAAAGGGCTCCAATACCAACTGAAGGCAAGACTGTTAAAATACAGAGCATTATTAGAAATTACAAACCATTCCATAGCTACAGGTTTCAAGTAAAAGATCCCAAAAGAAAATGACTAAGCTCCCCATAACAATTCCTCCATGTAACTGAACCATGTCACAACAATCATGCATTTGAATGGGACAATATCAGGAAACTTGGGGAAAAAACACATGGGCCTGCCTGATTGAAAGACCAGAAGTTTCCCTCCAGTACTCTTCAGAGCCAAGAAAGCTGCCTGAAATAGGAAGAAAAAGGCTTAAAGTATCTGAGATTTGTAGAATTTCTATATATGCATGCTGCATAGAATATTCAAGTTTCTGATTTATCTGACATATACGATCATGCCAGAGAACAACATAAGTGAAAGGACATATATATTGACACCTGAAGATCATAGTCTTAATAAGAACAGAAAACTCGACATAAGCAAAATATTTTATGTAACATAATTTTTTTTCCACATTGTCTAGTGATCTGAAATCATTTTCCCGGTCTCAGAGACCCAGCAACAATATAATGACACAGTAATCATTCTAAAATGCGTTCTCTAAAATTAATTATCTAAAAGTTTTTCCTGAAGTAGCCAGTTTTCAGGTGACATCTAAGCAATGATCTACCTGTTCAAGATTGCACACAAACACTTATGGGAAAAGAATAGGAAAGAAAAAAGGGAAGAAATTGGGACACCTTGACTGCTGCACCGAAGGCTGATTCAGCAGTTCTGTTGTTCTGAAACATGCTCGGAATGCTTTCCAGCAATAGCTCTAAATGTTGACGGCACTATATCCATACAAGAACAATCCAATATTAGGGAAAGCTACTTGAAAATTCCTCAAACAACAAACATATAACAAATTATAATTTTATTAAATTAGACTCAAAAACTTCTAAAGACAGGACCAAACAGAATGAAATAACCCAAAAATTTAGAAATCTCACCTCAGAAACTGGAACAATAATATCAGATTGTAAAGGAGTATAAACATCTTCTACATCAGGGACAATAAGCATCAATGGCTGCAACAGTATATCGAAATCAAAATGAGTCAGAAACAAATTTTACATGGCACAATCAAATACTAAACAAACAAAAGTTTAGTAGATAGGTATCAGGACCAATCAACAAGTTGAGGTTGTCGAAGCTAGTTGGTTCAATAGGTAAAACCTTTTTGGGGGTGGTACAAGAGCTCTAGGGTTCAAATCCCACTCATATGAGTTAGTTTCCAGTCATAAAAGAGTGAAAAAGTTGAGTTTTATATAGGGTGTTACAAAATAGCATATTGAATATCCAAATGATGATTTCAACTTTTGTATTATGTGAGTCATCTTATAAAACAAATGATAGAGTTCACGCTTGTGTACCAAACAGGACTGGAAAATAGCATGAAGCATATGTAAAAGGTATATTACTAAACATCCAGGCTCAGCTTTTCAGCTTTTATAATTCAATCATCAAACTGCTTAATCCAGAGGAATAAAAATAATATTTCATTGTATTTCATTTCTTAAAGAAAAACAACAAATTAAAAGTTGTAAAGAGAAATAGCGCAAAATGAGTGAGACCTGCTGTAGCGCACGTTTCAAATTGTAGAAATGGATTGTGGAGTCAAATGTCGCAATTCCCACCATGGTTCGAGGACCTTCCTGCAACAGCAGAAACATCAAATACCAGTTGTTAAATTGCCCATGTTTTTCAGATTTATGAGTCAACAGCCCTTGGAAAAAGCAAACAAGGATAGATTCTCTTCTTAACTAAAAGAATTCAATTACTAGCAGAAGAGAATGACTGATTAGTGAACAAAAAATAACTACAAACTTTATTCACATTTTGAATACATAAACAAAAGAAAGTCAAATAAGGCATGCTACAAGAAAAACAACGCAATACTATTTGTTATTACCAGTTAGTGATGAATTTCCATCATCACCTAAATATAGCAGGAAGTCTGGCAAAAACAGCCAAGGCCATCTCTCAAATAATGTTTCTGCATGGAAGTTTTCTAGAAGGGACAAATGTGGCCTCAAGTAACTGCTAAGTTAAGATTCTATCTTGGTATGATTTGACACAGTTCCTAGAAAAGACTTAGGACTCCATGGCTCCAATTAGGTTCACGTCATCCAAAAAAGGGGAGGAAGAGATAAGATCAAATTCAACTAATGAGAATAAATTCCATATCGAGTTTTCTTCCTCCATTTAGATAATCAGATATGAATTCCAATGTATAAAACTAATGTAGAGAGTAATTGTATGATTATGAATTCCAATGTGCTTTTTGAAACAGGCTTATCCAAATGGTCAAATGCAATGGAAATAGAAAACTTACAGGCAGATCTGAAATAACTTGACTGATTGCACTGCAAGCTGCAGCAGTCGCACCAGTTTGTAAGGCATTCATGGATACATCAATAAGGAAGAAATACACAGCTGGCATGGGATCACGAACCTGGTATAACATAAAAAAGAAGAGGGAAAAAAATAAGATTTCCAGTGACCCAGAGAAGAGAATGCTGTCATAAATTACTTTGATCATGCAAGAATTAGAGAATGAAGTCTCATACAGAACAACATGTCACCTACAATTGGACACTGACAATTCTATGACAGTACGTCATATTAACAGATCATTTTCTGCGGGAGTCAAAATTGGCAAAGTATAACCACAGAGTTGCCGATCATGAACTACGTCCTCAGCAATTAAAAAGACTCTTCTACAGAAGTAGGACAAGTAACAAAAGGAGGAAATTTCATAAGCATCCAAAAGGATGCACGTTCACAATCACCCACTATGCTTACCATTAATGACTCACATGCAATAGAATATTAAAAAAAAAAAATTTATGAGAGGAATACAGTAAGGAAACATCTTTTCTTGAAGGTGCACAGATTGGAAACATTAACCAACCATATATTCCTTTGTAGCAACAAATTCAACTGTCCCCCTACATAGCTCGGGCCTGTCATCAGCATCTCTACGCCTACCATCTGGACCTAGATTGCAGTGATAATCACGGGGAGTCTCATCGGTAAAACCTGCAAAAAGATAACGAAAAGTGAGAAAAGAATGTCACACCTCTCCAGCCGTCAAGCAAATGTTCAGATGGCAGAATACTGCTAAATTGAAATACTATTGAGGCCTAAATATGATGAGAAGAATTTGACAATATGCATAGAGACTCTTATAAGACAACAACTAGAATAGGAACGTTAATTTGCACAATCATCAAGAACCTCCTCATGCCATCAGGCAATCTACAGAACCTTATTAGAGATAATGAGGATCCAATCAACTTTTCTAGGTCCATACCACAAGGTCTTTATAAGCTAACCTTTCTATCATAGTTATCAGTCCTGAAACTTACAAACCAATGTGAACAATGAATGACTGATAAACCAAGAAGAAAGGGTAGATTTTCAAATGGAAAGAAAGAATGCACAACAATAATAAGTCCTGACAGAAAGCAAGAGTACCCGATATATAATTAAAACACTTTTTCCACATGGGGAATGCGGAGAAAAGGAGAAGATAATGACCAATCCAAACCCCATACACAAGATTATGCTGAATACAAACAACCTTTGACACAATTGAAATGATAAAACACAAAATGCAGCGACTATAAAACTGACCACACAAATTGCAGATGAACCTCCTTCCCTGATCAATGAACTTCATGAAAGGATTTATGTAGGCTTTGCAGCGAGAACATCGAACAGGACCCATGTCTCCGAAATCTACGATCTATGACAAGAAAAATTATATGAGCTGCAGAAAACAGATTCTTTTGTTTGAATATAAAATATTAGCAAGCAGATCTCCAGATGCAATCACTTGTCAGAACTTACAAGAAGGGTGAGTGACTTGGCAAACTTTAAAGTGACAATAATCATCCACTCATTAAAAAAGTGGTGAATTCCTTGAACACCTCTCCCCAAAACGGAATAAACAAAATAATAGTCACTATGAGAAGCAATTTTTCCCCTCACAAACAATTCAGTTATTGAAAGCCTAACATTCCCAGGAGCAAAATAACTGGAAAAACTTTGTCATAGAAAACGTCAGGTTCTCCCTAAATTGCACAGCACTAACCCATGGGCTTCACAGGTAAATTTTGATTCACTAACCAATGAATGAATAAACATTTCTTTTTCTTAAAAGAAAAGGGGGGAAAAACAAATAAACTGAAGCTATCAGATTTACAAGCGTAGGAGAAGAAATATATCAAGCATTACTTGGATGGGCTCCTCAGATGGATGAGGAAGAGCCAACGGTTGGACCAATAAAGCCAACTGCATGCCGGATGTTGTCAGAAGGTCATTAGTACATGGAATCTGTTAGAGAAATAAATCCTCATTAGCCCATAGTGTTATTCAATGATGTAAAATAGTAGTTCATAAATATATTATACAATACAAAATCATTCATTCAAATACTTAAAAACTTGATTCTAACCTGGCTAATGGTGCATCTCATGTAGCGTGGACTACAATTCCCCATGTCTCTAACAATGTATTCACTTGTTGCAGGCTTTACAAATATCATACAAATAATTAGCAAAGAGAAGTATTTAATTAATTTAAATAGAGAGAACAAAACAATTTTGAATAAGAAATAAAGTAGAAACCAAGAAAAAATTTAGCAATTTTTTCTTCTTAAAGTTCAAAACCAAATTATGTACCGGAGAAGGATTAGCCTGATTTCCTTCACGAGTATCATACAGGACCACTGTAGAACTGGGAACAGGCCGTGGAATTTGTTGAGGATCAATTTTCGATGATGCTGGCACAGGGGCTCCAGTTTGACCCATTGCAGGAGGCATATTCGTCATAGTTTGAGTTGATAATGGTGGAGGCATACCAAACATTCTAGGTGGTTGGGCTGAACCAGGAATTGATGATGATGGGCCAACCTAAAGCAACTCAAAAGTTCTAAATCCAGATCATTGATCAAAGAGAAAAGAAACACATGTAGATTTTCATACAATTGTACTTAGTTATATACAACAAATGCTCATGTCGTTTGGCCAAAATGTTATATATGTTAAACAGGTAAACAACCCTATCCAGTATGACACAGCAAACATAAATGCAAATCATCACGAGGGAAACTGGTCATTACCAAATGGTTCATAAGACATAAAATATCAAAATCCATATGGAGTCCAGAAGCAAGTTTGGGTTCGAGTAAAACAACGAGAAAAAGTTTGATGCATGGAACCACTAGGACAGAGATCTCTGGATACACAGCAACAGGTTATGACTAAAAGCAAGCACCCTCCTTCCTTCTATAACTATTTCTTGTAAGAAAATTCCCTATTTTCTGTGGAAGAAAATTCCCTATTTTCTGTGGAAGAAAATAGTTGTCTATTTCACTGACATCTTCTAATTTATATGTAGTTGATTGCATTTTTTCCTGTCTTTCAAGGACTATCACTTGCCTTCTTGTATCACCATTTAATATGACCATGCATAAAGACCACAGACTAATTCTGAAAAAATACCAGCATAATGCAAATATTCTAACTCAATTTTCTTACACTATAAATTTTAGATTAATATATTTTGCCAATAATCAATTAGAAGTTCAGAACACTCATTTTAAATTAAAGAACAAAAAAACTAATAGCAATTGACTTCACCAAACTTACATAGCTACATATTGCTTAGGTAAGACAGCCTTACCACAACATGATCTATAATTCAACAACCATAACTTTATATTAAAGTCCAAAGAAGGGGAAGCATGAATTTTTACAGCTTACCGGCCTAGCTGACCATGTATGTGGCCCAAAAGGAGAAGCTTGAGGCGGTCCCTGAGGAGAAGGTGCAGGAAATGATGGTGCACCTGAAAATGGTGGGGTGCTTCGAGGAGCTGCTGACAATGGTGGTGCACTTGAGAAAGGTGGTACATTTTGAGGAGCTGCCGAGAATGGTGACTGCTGCACCGGCGGGAACCGCATACTTGGAGAATGCTGAGGAGATCGAGCTGATGTCAGCATTGATGGAGGACCAGCAGGTGGTGTTTGGGTTTGCTGTGCAATACTACCAGCCGGAGGAAAACGTGGTCCACCAGGAGCAGCAAATGCCATAGGCCCATTACTTGTCACACCATCAGAAGCACCAGAAGGGGGGACATTCAAACCACTACTGAAAAGTGAAGAAGATGCAAGAGGAACCGGCCTAGCTCCAGTGGGTGCACCAACTGGTCGAGTCAATGAAACCGAAGATGGGAAAACACTGGATGGAGGCACTCCAGATGTAGGAACTCCCACAGGGCCGCCGCCACCCATCGAAGGGGGAAAAGTCCTGGGAGGAGGTCTGGACCCGTAAGGCAAAGATTGGCCCACAGGCGGTCCAGAGGGTCGCACCGGAGCCACATTTGGAGGAAATGACTGCTGCGGGGTTGCTGTCTGTCTTGAGAGTGCACCAGGTGGTGGTGGGCCAGGGCGGGACACTGGTGGTGAAGGGGCTGTTGCAGGAAATTGTGGTGATTGAGCAAATGAGGTTGGTCTAGGGCCTGAACTAGACATCAAAACAGGTCTGGTTAGATTTAAATTCTGGAAATTATCAGATAATGAATTAGGGTTTTGTTGTAAATTAGGATTGTAGTTTGGTGGTGGTGGTGGTGGTTGTTGCCTTGGTGCCCCTGGAGGCACAGGAGCTGCCATTTTTGTGATCTATCAAGCTAAGCCTTAATCTTCTCCTCGTTGTTTAAATAATAAAACCTTCTGAAACCACTCTATCAACCTACCAACAACAACAATCCAAACCCACCGTCATCAGTAATCAATCACAGCTAACAATTTCATTTTTTTTTCAAAATTTTACAGAAACACATATATCACAAGCGGAATATCCCAAGAATAATCAATAAAGCTACAAACTTTATATCCAAACAAAAATCAACCAATCTGCGAAATAAACATATCACTCGAATTAATCGAAATTCACATACACAAAACAGAATTCTTATTGCTTTCATTAATCTAAAACTCAAAACAATTAAACAATTAAAACTTTTAGATGGGAGATGTAAAGGATAGAAAAACCTTTGATGGGTTGAGCTCGGATCTGCTAATCCACAAGAAGTGAAGGTAATATCACAGATCTGTAGCAACTGTAATTAGAGTTTTGCTATTAAAAAAAATGAGAAGATATGGGAAGAAAAATTAACTCAGTTTTGGATCGGCAATGAGAGATCACAGGAGTGGGTATATTGCGATTTACGATTGAAGAAGAAGAAGGGCGGGTTTGTCTTTTAACGGTTGCGGGTTTCGATGCGTTGTCCTAAATTTTGGTTTTTTTTAAAAAAATTAATAACAATAATAAAAAATTGAATTTTTTTCCCCATTTCCTGAGCGAAGTGTTCTGTATAACATGTATGACCCTGTAACAGTTGTGTCATTAAACTCATACGAGTGTAAAGCGGACTCGTTGTTTAATCCACTCAAAGTTTAACACGTATGCTTTTGTTTTCCACGTCATCGTCCGCCTTTTTTGGTTTTTTTTTTTTTGGTTCTTTATCTTTTTATTTGTTTATCTAGATTGGATTTTTGATTATCGGAAGTTTGATAATTTACAAATTTTTGATAAATATGAATGAAATGGAAGGGATCACCGGATGAGGATGACTAAATTTGTTGTACATAATTTTTGTTAATTTTTATAAGGTAAAAATCTTTAAGATGAGATAATTTTTAAATAAATACAACGACTTGCAAATAAGATATATTATTTTATTACTTAGCATGGGTTTTTCAACAACTCTAGGCCAGACAGACATATGGGTTGTATTTATTAATATTTATTAAAAAAAAAAATTAAAAAAAAAACCTTATATTTAAAAAAAAAAAACCTTAGATTTGAAGAGTGGTATAAGAAATGTGGGCTTCAAATCCCACCCAAATCAAAGAGATTAAAGACGGATTTACTATATATTTGTGCAATAATATATGAATAATTTATACAATATATTTTGAAACTGTCCATAATAAGTCCGTGTTACAAATGTGAGATTCTTCATTATAAAAGGAAAAATTAACCATAAAATAAGGTTAATCTAGGAGCAAATGCATGCATTGAAGGGTAGGATTAAATTAAGAAATTACGGATTTGCTTTTTTATTTGTTTTTAATTTTTAACTTTAATCAGATAGAATTGAAGGTAAATTTTATGTACTAAATTATGCATGTTCTTAAATCTTTGGTCCAAGGCGATTAGCAAGCAGACAAGCAAGCCAACTTAATAGTTTAGTTCGTTGTTAGCTGATAAAAGTATTTTTCTTCTTGTACATGCGAAAAGAAGTTCGAGTCTCTACGTGTGTTGGTGAGAAAAGATTTTCTTAGGCCCATATAATCCGAGCTGCGTTGCAATAGAATTGTTGGGAGAGATATCAGCACATATTTTATTGTAAATATCAACATGTATAATACTGAAAAACAAAAAGAGAATCATCTGCAGTTCACACTTTCACATGTTTTGCAGCTGCACTTTAAGAAGATTATGGCATTTGATCTTTAGTTTTCTTCGCTTTTCAACACATTCTGCAGTGAGCAAAGACAAACAGTAGACAGTCCTTTGTTATCTCGAATGCCAGAAACAAATATCATATCATCTCATAGGTTCATCAAAATTTCATAATCCATAAGTTTCAGAATGCATATAGCTGACGCATGTCAGTCGTAAGTTGTAATAATAAACTCACTGCCATAACGTGAACTAGACAAATCATGAATAGAAATTAAAATATAGTAAATAATTTGTAAAATCTAACACAGGGGTTCAAATCTTACACGACACTTGGGAAAACTTAGTGATGTATTGTATAGATTACCGAACCAAAGTTTCTCTGAGTTGCGAGACAAACAGTCTTTGAGCTTTTCATAGCTTTCAGGCTTCAGCTGAGTTAATGTTAGATGGTACATTCAATAACTAATGAAACAAACATAGCCAACATGGATTTCTAGTCGTCGCACAATTCCATAGTGAAGTACATCTAGCTGAATGCAGAAATATTATGCAGGATACCATATAAGTTTACTCCGTGTCAATCAAATAGAACTCAATTTATGATTGAACTGCAACAAATTTCATTAACTTTCTCATTTTATCTTCTAATTGAGTCATCTAAATGCATAATGTTCCAAGATTAAGCTCATATGATAGCAATTCCAAACTACATATCAGAAGACAAAAAAGACAAGCATTATGAGATTCATTTCCTGTCTCCTTACATGATAATGACTAGTGACTACTCAGGATAGCAGGATATAGAAATTCCTGAATACAAACAATAAACAAAAGCACTGTCTCAAATTGCCAGTTAAAGATGGAGAGGGTGAATGACAAGTAGAATGAAGATCAAGGTGGATAAAATGAAATGAACACTCTGAAAAACTTATTAAATTGAGCCGGCAAAATTTCATTTAGGCATGACATACAAATATCAACAAAAGCCCTTTTTCATGGTTTGCAGAACAGTATATACGCTCATTACTTGCCTATGAATATAGTTGCTGATGTGAAGCTATACAACAGGGTAACATTTTCTTAATCTCAAGTCATTAGTATAACACCCAGAAGATTTTACCAACAAAGCTAGCTATTAATCTCAAGTCATTAGTATAACACCCAGAAGATTTTACCAACAAAGCTAGCTAGCATTCCTCTCGGATTTCAAACTAATATCAGGCCATAAGTGACACAAACTTAGTAAAATAGAAATCAAATGCTTGCCCTACACAGTTGAATCAAGTTTTTTCCAACCTTGAAATTTGAAATTTTGAGTTATTACAGACTTGATTGTTCTGCACTTTACAATGAACAGCAACATGTATGCACAATAAACCAAATCTAGAGCACTTGAATAGCAATTCGGATCGACAATCATAGAAAATAAAATATCACCAATTTCCATGGTGAATATTTGAGCTTTTAGAATCAATACATATATTTGTATATACCGCCACCATTAAACTAAACATACAACACACCGAAAAACCAAAAAGGGCGAACTTCTCATTGCAAAAAGTAACCACCCAAGAACAGCACAAAGAAAAACAACAAGCTACCATATATCAACACAGCCTTCTGGCCAGAGGTAAGGGCATTGCCACCAAGTCCAAACTGCTGATTCTGAGCAAACCCCGCAATCTCAACACTCTTACTCTCAAAGAAGCTCTGAGCAGCACCACAAGTAGGACACCTCCAATCATCAGGCAACTTATCAAACTGGAAGCCAGGTGGTATTGGATATGAAGGGTCACCAACTGCTTCATCATATATATACCCACAAGACCTACACTCATATATACCCGTATTCAAGACTGCAAATTTCTCTTCTAATCGACGTTTATCAAAATTTTCATCTCGTTCTTCTTGTGCAGCAGGAGCTGGGGGAGGAGGAGGAGGAGGAGGAGGAGAGGCATTGGACAGTTGCTGCTGCTGCTGCTGCTGCTCGGAAGTGGGCCTGTCTTCCTTGGAAACATCAATGGAGAAAGTGACAAAATGGAGTTTTGAAGGTTTCTTTGAGAAGACAAGAGGGGAGATGAAGTGGGGTTTTGGTGGTTTTGAAGGAGAAGCTTGGGAGAGGTGAAAAGAGAAGGTGGGTCCTGTTGTTGCAGAAGCCATAAATGATGAGTTTTGTTTTGTGTTTATGGCTTGAAAGTGTTTATATTTTGAAAATGTAAGGACCAAAATTTGGAGTTCAGGTTCTGTTGTTGTTGTGATTCTGGGTCGTGGAGGAGAAATGAATAGGATCCATGGGAGAAGAGAATATGCTTGTTTCTGCAAGAGAGTTGGATAAGGTGAGCATGTGTCAGAGTAGCAGCGCGGTACATTTTGATATGGGTCGGGTTATAGTAATTGGGCCTGGGTCGGATTTTAAAAGTTGGGGGTTACATTAATATCGTCGGTGCCAAAACCTTTAAATAGATCGATGAATGATGATTAGCACTAAATAAACCCTTCGCTGCAACGCAAAAGAAATATAATAGAATAAAAGCTAATATACAAAATTAATTAAATTAATAATTCTGTCTATCTAGCTAGTTTGTAAAAACCATTGACAAAATTTGTGAGACTGACTAAGGCCAGCCGTAGCTTATTAAACGATTGGATTTGGTGGATTTGGAGGAGGAAGCGGTATAGGATATAAAATAAAGGTTATATACTTTGAGAATTTTTTTAAGATATAACTGCTGTAATTTACAGCCGCAAAAAAAGTGAATAAACAGTAATATTTACTGTTTATTTATTTTTTTTACGATTGTAAATTATAGCAGCTATATCTTAATGACTCCCATACTTTGAAAGCTTGACAAAAGTTGATGACGAACAAGAAGAACAGAGAGCTCTATATTATGAGTAAAGACAGAGTGGTTACTGCTTAATTTGGCCTGTATTTATATAGCTTTTTAATTTTTTATTTTTCAGTCCGAATCCTAGCTTGGAAATGTTTCTTATGAAGATTGATATATGTACTTTGACGGCGGACATCGTTTGGAAACAAATGAAGCTTCCTCAATCCTTAATCTGTTGGGTAAAATTCTTGCATCTCTAATAAATTCATTGACCGATTTTGATTAAATTTGATCTTAATTAATTAATTTTGAAACAAAAGTCTATGCAGCCCAATCTCTAATTTAAACTAAGTACTTTAAATTGATTAATGTTCTTTGTTACTACCATAACGGGGCTGATAGAGCAAGGCAGAAGAGAAGAAAATGGCTTGAAATGAAAAACAATATATCAAAAGAAGCAACATTGATACAAAGAGGTATCGCATTTTGAGCCACCTAGGCTTGAGCTTGACAGACTTTTTCTCAGCAGCAGGTCTGGGCTCATCATGGGGCCGCCGCTGATGATCAGCAATGACTTGCAGACGGCCTTTCAAAGACATGACATCTTCTCGAAGGAATGGGCCTGAATTAGCGGCAGCAGCAGCATCATCATATGAAAAATAGACAATGGCACCAGGAATAAAGCCGGCGGAGTAAAAATCCTGAGACATGTCTTTCATTATCCTCTTGGGAGGCGTAGAGTAGTGTATAAATAGAATGGTACGTCTCTCCGAGAAAGCACCCTCATCCTGAGGAAATTGACCTTTAAATTGTGATTATCAGGAAACATGACTGTAATAATTAGTGCCTTTGTGAATTCTGACCTGCCAATGCCAGCTGCCTCTTCTGCTTCCCGAATTCTTTTTGCCTTCAGGAACTTATCTTCCATTTTCTTCTTAGTTGCGTATATTCGATAGTAATCTTCGGCAGTCAACTCATAAAACTCATCATCATTTGTCTCGTCAATTGTTGGTTATGATGAAAAATGCCCAGATGTTTCAAAAACTCGGACTTCTCGTCTAAACTTTTCTTTTGTGGCGGCAGCAAGTTCAAGATTTGGCGATGAACTCTCAACAGAATTTTTTTTCCCCTTTTAATGCCACTCGAATTAAAAGAAGATTACAGAGAGAATACGAGAATTTATGGAAAATAATTGTTGTGCACTGTGCTGAAAAGACACACAGCTTTTTGTAGATGTAACAATTTGTAATCCAACTAGGAAACAATTCCCAATCCTAATCTGACTATGACAATAAATGGAAGTAGACATATAAATGGAAATTTTAAATTATTACATCATCAAAATAAAAATGAAAAGTTTAAAAAAATTAAATCTTCAATTAAAATATGTATTTATTTATTCATTCTTAAAATTGTCATGGTTTCGGCTGTACTTATATTGATCAAGAATTGAAATCAGCTTTGTATACACTTCCTGGAAGCTATAATTATCTAGCATCAACAAGAGCTGACACACTAAGTTCCTTTTGAATGTTTATTAGCAAAATTTATGTCGTAGTTGGGGGTGAGATTATATACACTTTAAAATTTATTTTGAATTTTAAATTTTTTTTATCTTTGTAAAGCATAGAGTCTATGTGAGATTCTCTCACTCACAAAATATCACATTTATCGTGCATGCATGAAATAAAAAAATAAAATATTTAGTTTCACGCATTTTATTTTTTCTAACCTCTAGCTCATTATGTTTTCTTTCTACACTGAATGATTACTCCATGTAGCCTCTTAATATATTTTTTAAAAAATTTTAATAAACATATGTGATCAAATGTTGAAGGAAGTTAAAATAATCCATTGAAAGAGTTAATCTTTCACAGTTGGTCGATAGATTTCATATCTTATTTGGATCAATTTCAATCTATGATAAAACAAAATTACATTGTCCAAAATACTTAATCTTGTACTTATAGATATATCTAATTTCTTTCTCGAACTTGTGGTGCATCTCGTGGTTGAGGCAGGGCTTGGTGAAAAGGAAAGAAACAAAACAATTTGGCTTTAACATGTGGGATTTTGTGGCTTAGCCAGGGCGTGATCAAATGGGAAGAAACAAAACAAATTGGCTTTAAGACAGAGCTTTTGAGTGCATTCACATGATCCTCTACTTCCTCTTTGATTTGAAATGAAACCTTTTTCTTGTTACTTCGCATTCTCGTCGGTTTCTGCTTCAGCTGCTTGGCATCAGGAGATTTTATGCTAAACTATGTAGTCCAGGCATATCATTGTAGGACCATGCAAAGAAATGCTTGGATTGTGTTCTTTCAAGATGTAAATCGGACTCATTCATTCTTCGAGGTGGTGCTGATTACAAGTTCTCATAGACACGGCCTATAGAAGTGAGCCTATCTACTGTTTCTGTTTGAATATTACTAATTATTAGATTGAAGAATAGTTGATGGTAATGAAAAAAAAAAAGGCCAGAAGATCTTTCAAAAATTTAGATTTCAAAAAACTCCTTGGTTACATTAAACTCGGACACGGGGTGCTAATTATGAGAAATAAATTAATATTAGTTATAATCTGTTACCCATTTTCAGTGGACGGTTATAAGTATATTTCAATTAACTTATGCAAACGATATGATCTCTCGTTATTGTCCCTAATGTTCTTAATAAATAACTCTATCTATTTACACTCTTGAAATTATTTAAAACACTCTTATTTTAATAAAATTATTTGTTACAAAAATACTCATGATGTTATTTACTACTAACGACAATCCATTAAAGTATATATGACATAGTTACTTGGAACCCATATCTTGCACACTCATTCAACATAAACTTCTCCTAAATTAAACTCTAAAATTTTTATTTTCAACGTCTTAATCAACAATAATAAGTTGAACAAAAACTCTACTAAACTCTAAAATTTTAAAGATCTTCAAAAACTCTCCAGTAGAGTATGTAGATTAAAAACTAAAATTTTTAATTCAGTATCAGAGTATCCAAAATAATTTTTAAAATACAAATAGCCTCACTCTGCTTAAATTAGCGAATTCAAAGTGATTAAAATTCTAGGCTCGTGAATCGTTGTCTCTTCCCTCTTAAGTATTTCGGACAATCCGTATTGTGAGCTATTCCTACTAATTTTCTCCCCCTATCTTATGAAGTGGGATAAGGTTGCAAGGCCTGAACCCAGAGAGAGGTGGTTTAGGAATTGGCAATGTGGAAAAGAAAAATAGAGTTCTCTTAGCAAAATGGCTTTGGAGGTTTCCCTTGGAGAGGACCTCGCTTTGGCAATCAATCAATCGGTTATTGGCAGTAAGCAAGGGATTCATCCAAATGGATGCAATGAAAACACGGTTAGGAATGGGTCCAATAGAAGCCCCTAGAATGCTACATCCAAAGAGTACCCCACTTTTCTTAGTTTTGTTGCCTTAGAAGTGGGTAATGGGAAGGCCATTCGTTTTTGGGAGGATAAATAGAGGGGTAATGGTTCGTTGTGTGAGAAATTCCCCCACCCGTACAGGTTATGCCTTTCCAGGAATATCTCAATTTTCTTTAGCATAGCTTTCTCTCTACCCCCTGTGAATTGGAATTGGAAGTTGAACTTTAAAAGAAATTTGAATGATAAAGAGGTTGAAGAACTTGCAACGCTGATGTCGAGTATGGAAATGGACGCTGGAAGCCTGAAGCTGGAACCCTCTGGACAATATACTTGCAAGTCATATTTTGAGAAGCTAATTTTTTGTGGGTAACTTCGGGTTCTTGTGATTCTATTCTTATAGAGAACTCCGTAGAGGAACAGAGGCTAAAAGTCTTTGGAAATGTGCGGTGGTAGCAGTGTTTTGGATAATATGAGAGGAAAGAAATTTTCGTATTTGGAAGGAGAAAACTATGTAATAAAGCTCGTCTTCTTGATTCACTTTGGACTTCAGTTTTTAAGGAGTTTCAAGATTTCCCCTTTTTCTTCATGCAACTAATTTGGAACAGAGTTTTGAAATAAGGAGTTACAACTGATTCTAGATTGAACATGGGCGATTGGCTATACTTTTGTACAGCACAAATAGTGTTGGTCTTTATTTTCTGAAACGACAGCTGGTCCACTTTCTGTTTTGACATCTTCGTTATTAATACATTTTTTAGTTTCTTATTAAAACGAAAATGTTTCCAAATAGCTAGGCTTGGTGGTGGACATCAGTGTGGCAAGGAAACACCTATACTCTGGCGTTCCACTGTCATTTGTTTCTGAAATCTGTACGTCTTTACAATTAACAGTTTCAAGAACCTTTTGGTTATTGCTTCGCGTAAGAGAATATGCATTGGTGGAGCAATAAGTAAACTTTTTATGCAAGTATGAACCAATTGTAAGATGCGGATGTCTTATGATTTAATTTCGCCATTTGGCCTTCAACAAGAGAAGATTTAACTACCATATTGCATGTCTTAGCGCCAGTTAGAAACCTTCAGCCATAACGTAGCAATATCCACCGAAATATCACATAAAAGTATTCAACCCCACTCCAAAATTGACAATATAAGTACCCAAAATTACTAAAATCGATGATATTTTCAATGGCTATCGAGATGAAGCCTAATTCTTTGGTTAAAGTATACAAGCCTAGGGTACCTCTAGGCTCTAACCATAGTACTCATGACCTAGGCTATAAATTAATCATCAAAGCTCACAAGCTCCAATTTTTTATCAAACCTGGTTTTCAGAAAAAACAAAAAAAAAAAAATTATTATCAAACCTTAAATTTTCACTCACATCTGGTGGATTCAAGCTGGAGCTGAAACAAAAAACAAAGCTTTGGTAAATAGCTGCACGCACGTCTTTATAAGCTCTTTTAATTTAGTCATGATCTAAGAAGTTCTAAACTTTTGTAACACCACAGGCTCAATCCATATAGTCAAGAAAGATTCATCTGCCGGAGAGGCACAACACCCTAAAAGATGATTTTATTCCATAAGATCTATTAATTTAGAAGTAATCCCACAAGTTCTAACTCAACGCACATCACTACAAGCAAAATGCAAACATTCAGCAGATTTCAGCAGTAACAAGGCACCTAATAGCTGGTGGTGTGCCTATGTACTTTATTGCTTTTCCAGATTTAATAAAAGAAATGACTTATCAACCAAAACCATTATATTACAGACCCTCTTCAGTGCCTAATAGCTTATGAATAGCCGCGTACGAGTCTACCAAATGTAGGCCATCAAATAGACCAAATGATAATGTATCAAATAGACCAAATGACAATGTTTTGAAATACATAGCAATTCTATATCCTCATAGATCAGGAGCTTTGACGTCAAATCAAAGGAAAATACATAGGCAATTTGCATTCATTGCCCTCCCCCATATTCACCTTGCCACCATTAATACACCCTAAAAGGTGCATTTAAAAAATTTCATTAACCAAAAGTATATTTTGACAACAATGAGTCAAGATAACAATCTCAAAAGCCCAGTAATGTGAGGCTCAAAATAAAGAAAACATTGTATTTATATAATGACTATATCTTTATCCAAGAGAGAATTTTAATCTATGTATAAATTAAAACAGTTATTTACACCTATCCAATCAACCGCAACAGTAAATACACAAAAATTAAAAATTCATTATTCAACATCTGTTCTATAGGAAGAAAAAAAGACCAAAGACAGAATCAAACTCAAATGAAGCTAATCCCTACGCTGTCAACCAACCACTGATGAATCACGTGATTGATGAAAACCCAAATACTCCATCATCCAATCTTCAATCAAGATTCAGTCATCTACCCCCCCATGGACCGCAGCTCCTCCAATGCAATCTTAATCTGATCCTGCACCAACTCCAACCGCTTTGAATACACCTCCAACTCCAAAATCTGCTGTTTCCTCCACTTCTCATCCACCACCTCACCTCCTCCCCCTACTCCACTCCCAGCAAACCCCATCATCCCCATTCCCGTCCCAGCACCACCAAACCCCATTGGCATGATGGCGTTCATTGCCAACCCCCCAATCCCTCTCCCACCCATCCCTCCCATCACATTACTCAGCAATTCTCTAAACAACGGCGACAAACAGCTCCTCACAGTCTCCTCCACCACCCCTGCAATCCCACTTCCTCCACCAACACCACCACCACCACCACCACCACCACCACCACCACCACTGCTATTTACATTCATATTCTCACAATTATTCATGGTTCCGGCACTAACATTATCATTACCTCCTGCTTTCGACCTAGACCTCTTCCTAGGCCTCGGCGTAACCTTTTCCTCATTAGTGTTACCGCCAACAAATCCATAATTATTATTGTAGTTACTGTTATTATTATTATTATTCCTCATTTCGTGATTAATAACAAGATGATTATTGCTGTTATTAGCATCCTCATCATCTAAAACACTAACATTGGGGGTATTACTCCAAATCTTACGAGAGATTTCAAACGTGGCCTGATCATGAGCCGTTTTGAAAGAGAAATCCTTACCTGAGGTGATCTTATTGATCACGTTTCGGTACTTCTTCTTCAACCGCCTTAGCTTCTCGACCAATTGATTCTTGTTGAAGTCAAGCTGGAGCTTTGACTTTATCTGATCGTAGAACAACGCCGTGTCATGGTGATGCGCGTTTCCTCGCTGCGTCGTGTAGTCGAGGAACCCTTGCAAAAGCTCGATCTCGTCCTCGTCCGTCCACAGCCGTTGAAAGAGACGTCTGGATTCGTCCAATTGCTGCGGCAACGGCTTCTTCTCCTCGTGTACGGTAACGCTTTCGGCGAAACGTTGCCGTTTAGGATCGGGCTCGTCGATCGTGGCTGGTGGTAACGCGAGGGTGACAGTTGCGGCAGAGGCGGAGGAGGAAGGAAAGGCAACGGTTACGGTAGGTGTTTCGGAGGCGGCGGGTGCGGTGGCGGTGGAGGCGGAATTGAGGTCTTCTTCGTCGTCTTCCTCTTCTTCGTCGGGTAGTACGTCGTCGTTTTCCTCTAGGTCGTCCTCTTCGGAGGATTCCTCGTCTTCTTCGAGGTCTTGGTCTTCCTCTGGTAAAACGGTGTCGTGCTGCTCCGAGGCCATTAAACAGATAGAGAAAGTGAGCGAGGGGATCGAGACAGGGAGAGAGACTGACAGAGAGAGAGAGAGAGAGAGAGGGAGAGAGTTAAGTTAACGGAGTGGTTTGGTTTAGTTAATTTCGTTCGACAGAATTGGGGCTCAGCGACACCGAGGTTATCCTTGTGGCTCACGAGAATTGGTTTTCTTTTTCCTCTGTCATTGCGTGTTGGCACTATGACTTGGTCTAGCAAGTGGGCCGACTCGCCTATGTGGCACCCATGGTGCGAGATATTTTTTCATTTGACATAAGAATTTGCCTTTTCAACTTAATGGCCGCCTGTTTGCGCACTCGAGGATAAGTTAACTCCAACTCTGGATAGGGACTATAATAAATAATAGAGGTGGTTTTGCCACGTGGATGACGATGACGATGATGATGATGACTCACAGAGAGTCACGCTGGTTTCCAGGGTTTTATATTCTATGTCCGAATGTATGTACACGTACGAGGAAATGAGGAAACCTTTGAACTAGCAACAAGTTAAACGATTGCCAACTGTGTCCAAGTCAGCGATGATGATCAAGTGCTCCGAATGTTATAATTAAAAAGAGTTATTTGAAAAAAACAAGAGAGAGAGAGAGAGAGACACCACGTCAGTCATTGTCTAACCAGAAATCAATTTACGGACAGTTCGGGACTGGATTGCTGTTTTATAATAATCCAACCAAACCCAACCCGCCACAAGTAACGAACTGGAAGTAAACAAATCAAATTCGAATTAAACCACCCGTGAAAACACAACCGAAACGGACATTACAGGCATACAGCCAAACCATTTTACGTTTCTGATATCCAGCACATGGCATCCACTCAACTCAAAACCATTCAGTTCACAAATCTAAGATGACAACTTATCTTTGAGTGCTGAAACGAATGACCAGTTTAAATCCAAAAATTAGAAGCAAAAGTTTGTATTGTTTGAAAAAGTTTGTATTGTTTAAACATCTGGTAACTAGAATTTAAGCTGAGGTTGAATAAATATATAGGTTACATTCTATCCATTTCTGGAACACAAATCAGCTATTTTGCCGATTGCAAGCAGCAGAGTCGAAACAGTACAGAAGGGGGTGAAGTTGTTAATTTCCTGAAATCCTAAACCAAACTGTAGCATATTTGTCTATTCTACAGCCATCCTTTAGAAGATCTAAGAAAGGAAGGTTGTAATCAGAATTGTCCGTGTAATTACAGAAACTCACCTTCCAAACTCGACTTCATCTTTGTATATAGTTTCCACACAGACTTTGTATATAGTTTCCACACAGAGATCAGATTTTTGTAGCAGAGGCAAAGGGCTGGAACATTAACTTGCATCGTGAAATGACAACTTGCATTCGCCCCGAGCATCAGCTGAGGCATGTTTCTTACGCCTTGTAACACAGATACAATGGAGAGCTCAAACTGCTACAGTGGGGTATTCCAAGCACAAAACAAGCAGGATTTGATCAAATCAGAAGTCATTGTTGGTTCAAGGGATCTGATGTTTCATGAGGCAGTCGTGTCTTAATCTGATAAACCTTCTTCACCTGCTGCTTCTCATAAGCTCCACCAGATGCACTTTCGTGTCCATTATACATTGCAGGCTCTCCAGCCGCTGCTCTGTTGATCCAGTTGTTGGGTGGTGGTGGAAGTGGACCCATGTTCTGCAGAAACTGTTGGCTAGGGTTCCTTGAGTATCCTGAGTTTTGCATCCTGGATAACATCAAAATAGGAGGCCTGCTTCTGGTGCTTTCTTCAATTGCCAAAGCAGACATTCCAGTCCCCAAGTCCTGGTGTTGAAATCTCTCCTGCATCTTAGCTCGGTGTTTGTTTCCTTGCATACCATTTGATGGAACTGGAAATCTAGAGTTACCTCTCATGCCTTGAGGATAATTGTAATTTCCATAATTACATCTTGGGTCATCACCATAGCCCCTTTCATACCCAGAAGGTGCAGCTGGTCTCAGTCTGGTGACAGCATTTGCACAGTTGCCTTGGAAATTGCGATATGATGGTTGCTCGAAGAATCCAGGAGAACCATTAGGTTTGTAGTTAAGTGTATTCTTGATAAGACGATGAGCAGCTTCTCCCAATACAGGGCCAGCTATGGCTCCAGGTACTTGTGGCCTGCAGGATAGATGCACAATAATCAATCAACAGACATCACTGCTTTGTCGTTTTTTTTTTTTTTTAATAAAAAAAGATGAGGCAAAAGAAAAGTGCCTAGTTACATTCAGCACAAGTTCACCTTCAAGTTAAAAACTTCCCAACACTAAACTTTAGAAACTGATGCAAAATTTTAATGTTGTTTCCCACCTTTTCTACTTCACACACACATGCTAGCATTATTTATACAGGCCGAAACGTAATTCAAACTTTCATCCCAGGGATATTGATTATTGAATGCAATAACCAAGATGGTAAGAGAACTCATTATTTACCGTTGACGAAACTTGTAAATGAATTGTTCTTACCTCTCTCTGCCTTGCTGGCGCCGACCATTGTCTTCATGCCAAAGAGTTGGAAATGGTTTAATGTCTATTGGTTTTAGGGTCTGCAAAGGTAAGAACAACCAAAATTATACTTGATCATTTACCGAATGACGTCCCCAGTACTAATGGCATATAAAGCATAAACAATAGACATAGCAATCCCAACACCAGCAGAAAAAATATGAGCTTCTTAATTTCAACTTTTATCCCATATGTAGGTATTATAGACCCCTTCCAATATTTTGTAACAGGATCACATATTTGCAGTTAATGAGAAACTCATACCATGTTCATAGTAACAAATCAAAATACCCTTGATAAATGGTTACAAAAACAGATCTTTAAATGTTAAGAATCATAACTACTCACAAACCAACAACAGATGTTTCATACTCTTTCAGAAATTGATAGGTTGCAGCAATGTTCATATGATATGGACAGTGATTTCATATGTCCTTCACTTTTAAGTTCACTGACAAGAAACAAACGAAAAAAAAAAATCTATGAAAATACACTGCTCACGTACCTTAGCAGGTATGGCTACGCCCTTGGGAGGTTCTGGGATGTGTCTATGTCTTTGAGGATTAAGATACGTAACATTTCTGCCAAAAAAAAAAAAGGATAAATAAATACAAAATTTGCTGTCACAAGATAAAGAATCATACATGAAAAAACATTAGTAAAAAATGAAACTTACATGGCTTGCTTACACTCAATGTCTGGCAGTCCCTTGACAGGTGAAGAGATGATGCTTCTCAATCCATTTCTCTCACATAACCAAATGTATCCATTCATTCCCCCACTGAAATATGCCAGCAATGAATGAAAAGAGTAAAGCTAATTACTGGTAAGTCTCAGGAGCTGATCATTAGAAAAGAATATATGCCCACCTGGCATTTACGTCAATTTCCCAAGGGTATCTGTCTTGAGGAGGCAACTGATAGCAGAACTGGTAGTACAAAATAATCTGCTGATACAAAGGGTGCAGTGGATGAACATAAAGTAAATCAAGCATCACACTATTTCGAAACAGCTCTTCTTCCTGCAAATTACATTGAGAATTAGCATATGTAGCATTCAAAAACATAGAAGAAAAGGACCTTCCCATCACGGCCCAAAACTTTTGTGACTGGAGAAATTCCCAATAAATCAAAGCAATCCAACATTACTACGGGTTAAGAAATTAGAAATATAAATTGAAGAAAAACATAATAAAGGCAACACTTTTTATTTTTATATTCTCTCTCTGAAAGACAAGTATCCAAATACCAAATCCCTAATTACCCCTCACTTGGACCCAATGCCACCGGTTTCAAGAGTAACGTTACAGAATCATATCAAACTCCATACCGTTAAAAACACCTCAAGCTTCTTTGTTTGACGTAGCAACAACTTCTCATCAATAAATGGCAACTTGACAACACCCTGTCTTGCAACATGCAAACCAATAACGTTACTGTTAGTTTCACGAAAAGAAATTCCAAAGAGTGACATATTATTTATTGTGACATCAATAGACAAGGCTCACCTGCCATGCAAAGCGTTTTCCATTCATATCAATCTGAAAATCTGTCCACAGGAAAATCCAAGGAAACTTGATAAGGAGATGGTTTTCATAAGGGAAATTGATCATAACGAGTCACTGAGTTTTTACCAGAAGGATAGAATTCGTAAATAGGTGATGCTGGATCAGTCATCAATTTTCTGTATTTTTGTGGCAAAGCACTGGAACTGTAACACGCAAGAAATAACTTTCCCATCAGAAGAGTTGAATATTAAATAGCAGGACATAATCTGAATCTTTAATAATTTTATCTTAAGGAAGTAGAAATTATTTTTCAAAAATATACCTTGCAGCTGGTAGGGTTCCCATTAGCTGATCAAAGGGTTTAAATGGCTCTCCCAAGAAAAACGTTATTTCAAGGTTGGATAGATCTTTAAGATCTGAAGCAAATGGAGCATAATGGTATGGATAAAACCTGAAAAGAATAGTGGCCAGAAACAGCTTTTAAAAACAATAGGAAAGATCGTAAAAGATCCCATATACATTAGAAGGAGGTTGGAAATCTTTAATTGCAGCACTGAATGTAGTTGATAACAAATGCATGGCTCGGGGCCTCAATCTTATTAGAAACAGACCCTTATATTTACTTTTCTCTCAAAGTATTTTTTCATTTTTCAAGGGATAAACTAGTGTGGCAGTAGAACATAAACCAAGGTCCACTTTTCTTTCCATCATTTTCCAGGCCAGCACCTTGAAAGTTTTTTATAGAGGTGTTTCATAATAAAACCACTTAGGCATGTAAACACATAGATTTAACCAAGTTTACATTCTAGGCTTACCATAGCCAAGAGCAAACACCTTGATAGTAATAGCGGCAGACCCAGCATAAGCCTTCCACATACTTCAAAACCTGTAAACATAACTTACAATCATCATTTATCTTTCAATTGGATACGCAATCAATTAAAACACCCATGATGTGAGGTAAAACAAACTGCATCATCATCTATACCAACATCTAGCATCCAGAAAAACATTTCCTAAAGAAATCAGGAGTCAAAGCCATGCCACCAGACACAAGATAAAGAACTTACTACATCCTTTTTAACTTGATCAATCTCTTCTGGGTTTGATATCTCAAACTTATCAGCATAATACCTTTCCTTGTATCCGGGCTCCCCCAGTTTAACCTGAAGGAAAAAAATGTATGGCTCAATTTAGATAGTAATTCAGCATGAAAACCAAATTCCAGATGGATCACCTAATCCTTGATTATCCTACACTATTTGTGAACATTTTATAAACAAAGAGTTTAGGTTAACTTCATAGTCTCCTTATGATCAGAGAGATTTTCCAAACTTATCAGTTCAAAAAAAAAAAAATGGAATCTTTACATAATGATGAAGTATATGTTCTTTCAAAAAATAAAAGGCAGAGACTCCCAGCGCAACAATTTCTGCTTCATTTAAAATATTTTAAATGGAATGATGAAATTTTCTTAGCTCCAGTGTATGCAAAATAGTAAAACATGTCCAATAAGTGATCATCAAGTGATTACTTATAGCACCAATTATGTTTAATACAAACAGTTCAACTTGCTTGCAGATATACACCACAAGAAAAAATTTGAATACAAAAACAAATAGTTAAATCTCATACCGTGTCTGCAACTGCAACTGGTGCTTGTAATAGCTCTTCAGAGGATTCTCTTCTTGCATTAAGTTTCATCTCTTCATTATACTCGTAAGCCTGGAAAATATCACCATCATAAACATCAGCACCTTACTTAACAATATGAAATTTAATTAAACCAGAAAAGAGTCCAAAAGACCAAACTTCCACATATCCTTTTCTTTTACTAAGAAACTGAAAAAATATTCCACAAGACTATCAACCATCATAATAACAAAACAGGAAGTAGTAGCCATCAAAAACCCCCTCCCCAACCCACCGCCAACCCAAGAATTGACATGGCAAGCAATGTAACATTGATCAATGAGCAAAAGGTTCTTGTTGTAGACAGTCAAAAAAGCCCCACTAGTTTGCCAGGAGTCCATTTTCATTAATTCATCTAGATAGTTACCTTTTTTACCCCCGAAAACTCATCTTGATAATTGTCTTTACTTTCTTTAGCATGCAACACTTTAAACAGTTTGGAGGGATATATCAAGGGTTCAATTGTATGGTTACTATAGGCCTAGAATAACAAGTCCATTGTATGGTTACTATATGCCTAGAATAACAAGTCCATTGTATGGTTACCATATGCCTAGAATAACAAGTCCTTTATTACCCTGCTATACACACTGTATAAACAATTAAGACTTCTTGTAGATTTGACTTCAATCACAGTTTTGTTCTCTCTTTTAATAAAAGATAAGAACATTGTATCAAAAGGAGAAAGATTTACAAATTAAGAAGATTGTATCCTACAGAGAAAGATTTACAACACGTGAACACGTCCACTAACCCCAAAAACACTCCAAGAATTTACAATTAAGATAACATCTCGAAAAGAAGAGAAAAAAAAATCTATGTTGAGCAGAATAAACAAAGGGTTATGACTTCAAAAGGCATATTACAAACATTGATCCTTATAAGCTTATAACTTCAATCATAGTCTTATAAAGAACAATGTTTTTGATATATATTGTGTGCCTTGGCCAGGTGATTCTTACCGCGAAGTCAGGGAACTATTCGTAAGGGCATTTTTTGAAGCCAGATACGTAACATGGAAAGGTATCATGCATCTTTCTTGGTGTATTTCCCTAGGAACTCATATTTTGAATTACATTTCCAGGTTTCACCATCTTTTGTACTTTAGTAGAAAAAAGAACTTATTTATATGTATTTGGGCATTTATGCACATATTTCTATTTTCATCCAACTATATACAGCATATACAATCAATGCCACAATCAATGCCATTACAAAGTGACAAATGACCTAGAACAAGGAGAAAGCTAACATACCTGCTGTATACGTGTCCTCTTCTGAAAGATTTGATCTTCATATATGGCAACAGACTGGATAAATTTCTCTACTCTATCCAATAAAACCTGAAAATATAATTTAAACTTTTTCGGCATTTGTTACAATGGCATCCACGATAGTCAAACAAAAAGGTGATTCATGACATCAATTAAAGATTGGGAGCAAGCCTTTTTCAAACAGTACATAAGAATACACAAACAGAGAGATTGATACAAAGATTTGATGCACCGAGTAAAACAAAGAAATTACCTCACCCGCATCAGTAAGATAACCACCCATGGCAGCAAACTCCCTTCTATAAACATGCATCAACAAATTTATAGCACCCTGCAGAAACAGAAAAGGTCAGTTATATAACAAGCTACAGAAAAATTTAGAAGTAGAAAACAAAAAAAGCATTGGAAAAGAAATTGCAATTTGCAAACAAAGTAATGGCATAAACAAATAGGTGATATTTAATTAAAGGAAGATTGTATGTACCTCCCTGATTTCCAGTGTCGGCATATGAGGGAGGAAGTCATTCCCAACAAAGAAACATAGAAATACAAAATCATCCACAATTCTTTCAAAGTTTATTGGAAATGGTGGATTGGGTATGTCCAACTCATATTGCAAATATTCTCGCAACACCCAGATGTTTAGAAACTGCATAATAATTCAACCAAAATCAGAAACATTAGCAAGAAAAAGAAAAAGAAAAAGAAAAAGAAGGGCGAAGAAAGAAAGAAACAAATTGGAAACAACTCTGGCAGGTTGTCAATTCTTGAACCTGGTATTTTTTCTTGTGAATTGGCGTATCATCCACTTCATTCCAATCTGTGGGATCATCACCTGGCTTACCACGACACTCAGCTGCTAGATGGCCAACTTGGCCACAAACAAAACATTTTCCCTGTTGCCCAGGTAAAGTGATTACCTACAAAATCAGAAGTTACTATGAGATCCAACATGAGCAACAAAGGAGTAGGAACTATGAACAGTATTCACAATCTGCGCAAATAACCTCTCTCAGTATTGAAAAGTGAATCTCATGTGTGGCCAAGGACAGCATAATCAAATCTGCATCCTGATCAAATCAATCCAAAAGAGAATCAGGCTATGTAAACTACAAATTCCAGGAACTCAATCATGCATAAATAAGAAAAAAATCGGAATATGAGGGATCATAGAAAGCCTAAAAATTAAATGTAACTCACTAGGCCATACAGACAATGCCGAGTGTTTGGATCAAAACCAGGAAGGTTACGCTGTAATCGTATGTATGACATGATTTTGTGCTCTCCTTCGCCAGGGACATTCGCATCAGAAAGTATAACCTTCAAATAACCACCCAATGCAGCCCCATGAATAAATTTAGAGAGACAAAGTATCCTGAAAGTCAAAAAGTATATGGAGAAAATATACAGAAAGGATTACTCCATAGGCAAGGAATCATCCGATCTTAAGGCACAAAAGTAGACAATGACCATTAAGACAATGTCCATCACACCTTTGTAAACCGCCAGCCTGGGATTTGGTTTAACCTAGCTTGTATAAAATATTGAAGCGCGACCGAAAGCACTGCCATAAATTGAGTGCCCGGAGTAATAACATTTGAATCACATGTTTCGGGTTTTTCTTTAGGAGATAACAGTTTCCCTGCTTCTTCAAATTCTTTCCTCAATCTTTCTTCTTCAGCTTCCTAAGATTTCATTATGACAATAAACAAAAACAATAAATAAATTGCTTGTATTGACTATAACCCACTAACATAACATAAGCAAAATCTTACAGCCTCAGCAGCATCTTTTGCAGCTCTGAAACGTCGAGTACGTTGCTGATTCATTTTAGCTCTAGGTGCCACCCCATCTACAAAAATCTGTAGTAAGCAAATCTAATTCTAGAGACAAGAATAAATATAGATATCATATCTGAAATAAGACTTACCAATTGCCAAATAGAGAAGCTTTCTCGGACGAACCAATGAGAAAATATGATCAATGTAATCAAAAATAGATTTATATACATCATCATACGAGGTGGGGGCAGGCTACAAAAATAGAAAATTATCATCAGCGTACAGTTTGCAAACAGAAGATCAAAAGTCAAGAGCAAAAGAGACATGAGTAAATACTACTGAACATAAAACCAAATGACATTTAACGATGCGTGGGGCTATTTCAACTTAAAATTTTGACACAAGTTATAAGCCGATGATCTAATTCATTTGAATGGTCGAGATTGTGGATGAATTGACATCAGTAAACACAACTTTTGCCTTTGAATATCAACCATTGAATTGCATTAAATCAATGACTCAAAATTTATGTCAAAACCTTACTTAAGTAAAAAGTTTAAGTTAGAATAGCCCAACCATTTAACAACTCCCAGTAATGAAGCCTAAAACCAACATGAAGCCTAAAACCAACGAGCCAGTAAAACAACAGTACATTTTAACCGAGATCAATGAGATCAATATTTAAGACAGGTATTGGCTAATACAAATGCAGTTAAGGCTACAGAGGCCAACAAAACACTCATCGCACAAAAAAACTTCGAATTCCAGCACTAGATTAAAACTCTAGCACAGCAGCAGAAAACCTTCTTGAAAACTCTTGCACAATAGTTCAAATGTCTCTAGGCATGTCTCTCAGTCCCTTCATGTTAAAGAGGTACTACCAAATAAATACCTAATAGCATTTAACAATTTCTAATAATTAAGCCCTAAAACCAACATCCCATAAATATACCAAGAAAAAAAAAAATTTTGACTGAACTTAACAGCAATTTTCAAAAATCTATTACAGGCAACACTAAAAAAAAAAAAAAAAACTCTTTTCCAACAATATTCATCAACTTAGAGCCAAGAAAGATAAATAAATAAATGCATATATTAAAAAATTATGAAAATTTAAGCGATAAAAACTGTCATAAGAATCTAATACCTTGCCTTCGGGGTGAAAACAAGGATGAATAATTCCGTTCATATCTAAATACAAATTATCGAATTCCATGCCGTTAGGGTTAGGTTTCGAAACGTCAACAGGTCTAGAGACTCCGTTGCCGTGAACTTGCGGCTCCTCCTCCACGACGTCAACAATCGACAGCGGATAGCGATCCGCTAACCACCGGTAAAACGCCGGCACTCCCATGGCTCTGAGTTCTTTGGTCCGGATCCGCACGGTTCGGCTGAAATAATAATTTTTATTTACTGAAACTAAAATTAAATTAGAAATTTAGAAAATAGGAAGATAAATTTATTAGAGACGGAAAATAGAGACAACGGCTCCGTTCGAGATCTGTGTATGGACAGGTAAACGGTGGGCCTACGGGGGCGGCAGTAGTCGGTGGTTGACGATTTGACGAAAATGCCCTTGGACTACGTGCGGACTTGAAGCGGAAATGAAATGACTCAATTGTCCGAAGGAGAAAGTTTGGGAAAGTTTGACTCAACTGAGGGAGTGTTTGGACGCGATGATGAATCAATCCTATTTCCAATCGAGGGTATTTGGACGCGAGGATAAGTTTATGCGTGGCAATTGGCAAAAATCACTATAATATTTGGACTTGTTTATAAATGTTTAAAGTTCGTAATTTTATTAATTTGAGACATTTTGTTAAATCTACTTATTTATTTTGTTGTAACTTATATATGACTTTAATATATTTATATTTGAATAAAAAAAAAAATTTTATGACTTTTATATAGATGAGAAAAATTATAAATATTATATTGTAAAAATATCTCTATTAAATGTGCTTATTTCTTAAATTAAAAAACTTATTTTTTTCGTTTTATTCTATTCTTCGAGTATAAAAAAATAAAAATAAGAATAAAAATTATAGAACTTATTATCCTCTTCAATAATTTAATATTCGCGTTAGATACAAAAAAAAAAATAAATATTATGATTAAATAAATCTTTAATGTTTTATAATTCTTCTTAATTAAATATGAAAATTGTTTGGTAAGATTTTGTCTACTAGTTTTTAGAAAAGACGAAGAAATATAATGAGGGTTTTTATTTTTTTTATCTAGAACGTTACAAGAACTTGAAGCTCATTATAATTCCTTTCTACAAGCTTAACAATCAGATTTGGAGAATTAAATACTGAGTTAAAATATTAAGTCCAATGATTCCATGCGACGTTTCAATGAGAATGTAAATAATATAACGCATAGTCAAACATAATCACATTCAAATAAAGAAATTACAAGAAATCCCGCCAAATCTTTTGGATCGCAACCTTATCGTTCCAGCTACTTTAATTATAACTCTGTTTCCAGCACATGCAAGAAAAGGGAAAGTAAAGTCAACTTTGATTATGGAAATATTGGTTTTTCCCTTTTCCTTTTTTTTAAATAGTTACAACTATAAATATGCTACAATTTGGATGTATTGAGATTATAAATTCAAATACTTAAAACACATTCAAGAACTCAATTAAGATTGAGCACAATGTCTAGCTCCAGTAATAAGGAACAACTTCTTTAGAACTCTCATTCTAAGTTCGAGTCTCACGAACGTGCATGTATTGATAAAAAAAAAGATTGTTAAAAAAAATAAAAGTCCTAACACGATTAGTTCGAAAGTCTATTCCTACTAGCAACATTACATGCTTAATGTTGAGAGCAACAATTGTCTGTCAGACTAAAAAATCAACGACATATGAAAATATTGATTTTGATTTTAAAAAATAAATACGTTTCGTACACATTTATTCAATACGATAACGACTATTTTGATATCTTATAGTTTTATACTTTGTGAGAAACAGCGAAACCATTCACATGCTTAGCGACCCCCAAAATTTTAAAAGATCTTAATCTATTAAGCCAAAACTGACATTTTTAATATATTAAATTAAAAGTAAACCAATAGGTAATTGCCACGTAACTTTAATAATATTTGCGAGTTGGTTAATTGATTTTATCAAGACGACATCACAATAACGAGAAGATGTATTTAAGAGTGGAATTTGAAAATTGTAAACATAATATAGTTTGAGAAACTAGGGTTTAAAAATTTATCATCTATTTCTGATTTATGTCGATGGTTGGTATGAACTAGAAGATAAAAAATATATCCACTTATCTCATCAAATAATTGTGTTAGTATTTACTCTTTCTGTTTCGAGTGCAACAATTTTTTTAATTAGATATATTATCAAGAATAAACTTTGCAACGAAATGGACAACGATTTTCTCACAAGCACATTGCCAGCATACATAAAGAGAGATATTGCCAAGAAGATTGGTATATAATCAATCATAAATGACTTTCGAGATAAGAAAGGACATAAAATTTATTTATTAGATCATACATACTATTATTTTTGTAATGTGTTTAATTTAAGATTTTAATGGCATTTATTTAATTATTTATAATAATATTTTTTGCAGTATTTTTTTTTCATATACATTTTGGCAACTCCCGATCTAATGGCTGCTTGCCTGCTTCTGCCCCAATATTGTGATTTATTTGAATTTTGACGGAATTATATTGATAATATCCGGCATTTTTAACCCACATAATTACAAGACAATAAATTAAAAAAAATACAATTCCATAATCTACTCGCACTAAAGATATTAAAGAAAAATTTAATCCTATTTTATATTATTATAAAAAATTAAAACAAATTCTCAATAATACTAAGAGCACCAACCTATCATTAAACTAATTGATATCCTTAAATGTTATCTCTTAGAACATTAAAATTGCAGTTGGCTTTTGAAATACACCAAGAGTCGCATAACTATACATGGAATTGCCAGCTGCTAATACGCAAATAAAGCACAAGCATAGAAGTTAGAAGGAAAAAACAAAGACGCTCCAATCAAAATTTATTTTTAAAAAATAATAAAATGAATTTTGCTTTTGGAGTTAATTTTTGCATCACGTTTCTGAAAAGTAAACATTAAAAAAATTATTTTTTTAACATACTTTTCATTTTTAATTTATGATTTCCTATTTTCGGAAATTTCTTGTTCATTGAAATAAGATAAGGAGTTTCTGTTTGACCGGAAAGCTCATCTTCCTTTTACCATAATGTTTATCGGAAACTTACCTCCAATAAAATTTTCCACGTCATCATTTTTAACGCAAGGCTTCATAAAAATTTTGAAAGACGAAAAATAACATAATGATGACCCATTAAAAAAAAAAGTCAATAAAGCTCGTTTCAGAGACTGAATAAAAGCAGAAAAAATCAACTAATCAAGTATGTTTTTTTTTTTTTTTTTTTTAATTCGATATTTTTCATTTGGCCCTCTAAAGAATATTATATAAGCAAAATGACGGTAATGCACAGACATAATTATTATCAGGAGATTTATTTGTTTTTCCATTTTTTTACTGTTTTCTAGCAGCCTTGTCATTGTTTCCGATTCTTCCCAGACAAACCTTTCTTGTTCTTGGTAAGTAGTTGAAGCTTCAGACTCTCTCTTTTTCGTTTCATAAATCACAGCAATTCGTTTAAAGTCAGTTCTATTTTCATTTTTGGGTTCTGCCCAGATAAGATTTTCTATGTAAGCTGTTAGAGTTTCAGTTTTAATCTCCGTTGTTTCAAGATTTTGTACTTGGAATCTCGAGTTTGATGTTTGTGTATTATTTTGTTATCTGGGTGGATTTATATCACTCAAAGTTTTAATCTTTCTTCAATTTTGTTGAGTGTTTTCTATTGGGGCCTAATCTTAGTTTAGTTGAAAATCTCTAAGTTTTGCTTCAATGGGAAAAAAAAGAAGTTATTGTGTTCATTTTCGCAGCTGCCAAAATGGTTTTTTGGTTTAAGTTTTGAAGTTTGAATGAATCAACTACTATTAAGTTTTGAAGTTCGAATGAATCTACTACTATTTGAATCAACTACTATTTGGATACTATTACATGTAATTTGTTCTTTCTGATCCATTCTCTTTTAAATGCTTCTGCAGTAACTTAAAAAAAATGGTGGAGGAGAAGTGTGTGATCGCGAAAGATGTCACTGAGGTAAGCTGTTCTCATTACCACCTTCGTAATCATGATTGTTTACGGGGTTGAAGATGTTTTGATTTTGCTCATATTGTGTTTCCTTCTCTGGTTGACTTTTGCAGTTGATCGGTAAAACACCATTGGTGTATCTCAACCACATTGTGGATGGTTGTGTTGCTCGAATTGCTGCTAAGCTGGAGATGATGGAACCCTGCTCTAGTGTCAAAGATAGGTATTAGTTACATTTACTTTGTCCTGCATGAATAGGATACGAAGTGAGATCTGTGCAGTAAGTTTGACCATATTCATAATATTAGTAGGCTGTACTTGATTGCATTGAGTCCTGATATAGTTTCTGACAGATCCAAGATTATTGAGTATATGATATATTGTTATTCAAGGATTTTGGTCATGCAAAATGTCATCCTCGCCAAAATTATATGTCTGTCTCCTTAATATTGTCTACAATAAAATTTGGATTTCTTTTGTATTGACTTGGGATTGGCTTACTAGATATGATATGCTCATTTTTTGATTGCTTGCAGGATTGGATACAGTATGATTGCTGATGCAGAGGAGAAGGGTCTCATTAGACCAGGCGAGGTCAGTGATTCAATCATTCTTGTTCAGTCAGAGTTTATGAATGCTTTTGCTGACCTGTAACTTTTATACATAATCCACCTTCTTCTATCTGTTTCAATATATTATTCTTTTAGTATTGATGATTTGGTGATTATTGTACCGCAACTCCGGTTGGGTAGAAAATGCTCTAGAATGCATGAAAGCTTTCATTTTGACAAAAAAATTGTTGATTCTTATGTGGTTCAGAGTGTCCTGATTGAGCCTACCAGCGGTAATACTGGCATAGGGTTGGCATTCATGGCAGCTGCTAAGGGTTACAGACTCATAATTACCATGCCTGCTTCAATGAGTCTTGAAAGAAGAATGGTTCTCCTTGCTTTTGGAGCTGAGCTTGTTCTCACTGATCCAGCCAGAGGCATGAAGGGAGCTGTTCAGAAGGCAGAAGAGATAAGGGATAAGACACCAAATTCCTATATCCTTCAGCAGTTTGAAAACCCAGCCAATCCAAAGGTAACATTTGAATCAATTATCTAATAATTTTAAAATATTTCCTGTGTATCTGAATTACTTGTTGGAAAGATTTGCAGTCTAATTTTTCTGACTTTTAGATCCACTACGAGACTACTGGACCAGAGATCTGGAAAGGCACTGGTGGGAAGATTGATGCCCTTGTTTCTGGTATTGGGACTGGCGGTACGGTCACAGGTGCAGGGAAGTATCTTAAAGAGCATAATCCTGAAATTAAGGTCAGCTTTCTGCTTGTGATTTAGATGGAAAAGTTGTCAAAATAAAATTTGTTGATTGTGTTTGCATTTGTTCTGGTTTCTGACATTGCTCTTTCCATCTCTGTTTTGTATTCAGCTCTATGGTGTTGAACCAGTTGAAAGTGCTGTGCTGTCTGGAGGGAAACCTGGTGAGTCATGATATTTGACATGTTTATTCACAGCGTACTTGTTCATATGTTACATTTATTTAGTTGTAATTACACATTCTACACAAAGTCTGTCATAGTAGGTGTTATTTTTTACAAAGGAAAAAAAAATGGAGTTAATTAACTGCACCGCGTTTGGTGCCATCCCACAACTATGAGTTTATGCCTATTAGTATCCCTTTAGTATTAAAGCCATTCTATCAATGTTGCTTGTATTTGTCTAAAGTGACAATATCTTGCTAATCTCTGTGCTAACACGTTGAATTACATGCTTCTAAATGTGTAAGGTCCCCATAAGATCCAAGGAATAGGTGCTGGCTTCATCCCCGGAGTTTTGGATGTCAATTTACTAGATGAAACTGTTCAAGTAAGCCTTGAAGCTTTTGACTTGATATGTCTTTCATTCAACATGTGAACTCATACGTTTGTTAAATATAAGTGCCATCATTACTTTATCCAGTTGCCGTTGGTAAAGAACATACAATGAGAAACCATGTAAAACAAATGTATTTGCTTTGCAATAATTTAATGAATCTCATTCTCAACGGTAACATGGTGGCATTTCTTGCCTCTCTGGGCGTCTGTCACATTACATTGGATGCCTATAAGCTTGCGACAGGATTGCTCTTTAATGGTTCATTTAATTAACAGAAAGAACTAGAACATCTAGTAAAAAATCTATGGTTAGATAACCTTTGGTGGAAGATACAATACTACCAGGTAGTTGCATAGATGCACAACTTTACCTAGTGCTACAACGAGTAAGTCAGACAGTGGGAGTTATTTGAGATTTTAAAATTTGTAACCTCTTGAATGAGAGTATATAATTCTGATAGTTATGAATTATTCTTCTTTTTCTTTCCATGAACCCATTTCAATTTCTTTTATCACTATTGTGTAAAGTTAACAAATCATAGCAAAAGCTGAACCATGACATCTTTATGCCTTTGCAGATATCAAGTGAAGAAGCTATTGAGACTGCGAAGCTTCTTGCACTTAAAGAAGGATTGTTGGTAAGTCTGGGTTTACCGAGCTGTTTCAATAAGGGAACCTTTGAGATTTTGACATTTTGTCATCACTTCGAATCTTATCGTATTGCAGGTCGGGATATCATCTGGAGCTGCTGCCGCAGCTGCAATTCAGATAGCAAAGAGGCCGGAAAATGCTGGAAAACTCATTGTGGTAAGTTTAATATTCTCACTAATTCTTTTTTACTTAACACATGGATTTGATTATTGTTATTAGTCAGGATATCAAAATGTATGCTTATTTGGCATAATCATCTATTCAAGTAACAAACAAGCTTACTAAGCCTTGTAATTTGAACCCTTAACAGGTGGTCTTCCCCAGCTTCGGAGAGCGATACCTATCCTCTGTTTTATTCGAATCCGTGAAAAAGGAGGCAGAGAGCATGGTGTTTGAGCCATGAGATATGCCCAAACCTTAAAAGTGGCCAGTCCCGTATTCTGCGGAGACTAACTTGCTTTTCAAGTCAGAATTTCATTTTGTTGGATGCTTCGGCTTCTTCATGTTTTCTTATAAACAACTACAAATCTTTGCCATTCCTGTACCCTCTGGAGGAGGTTTCACTGTTTTTGTAAAAATCTGTGGAAACTGATGTGGGTTAAAGTTCTGTAGTCTACATGCTGCTCTTGAGAATGAATAAAGTTTGGAATTAGGTGTTCTGGAAAATAGTTTATTTATTTAGGAATCGCTAAATGAATAATCAAGATGGAAATTTAAAAACTGTGGCTTGAGAATGACATGTCAATACTTGGTGATCTTGGAATGAAAAGTTGTCCGGCTTTTCAATCACAGCCACAGGAACACTCGTATATCTTCGGATGACACTGTTTTATATGTAACACAGAGCACCACCAGAACAAAATTTTAACTTATTATTGTTCATAATGTCATAACCTGAGGAGCGCAATGGATAAATTAAGTGTTGTTTAGGATGATGTATTAAGATTAGAGCTTGCTAAATTCGAATGACGTGATTTCATGCGAGAAAGTACGTACACCACCATGTCATCATTCGATTTTGTACGTGCACGACACGTGGAGATCATAAAGTGGCGACCTACGGCGGCTGCGCCAACAATATCGATTACACGTAAGTTTGGAAAGCGAGTTGCAAGGGGGTTGCGCGAACGCAGCCCCCACTACCACAAATTATGACGTACAGTCTCCTCAAAAGGGAGATGTTAGGCTGGTGCACCTCCCTTGAGTGCAATGGAAGCCACAAGCCTAGGCCATGGGCCTCGTTGATCACCCATCGACCCCGTCCAGGTATGTAATTTTGCATCGAATCCCTTTCAATTTATTTATAGTCTAGTGCCCAAATCCCTTTGTTGATAATTCATCAATGTGGGATAAAGTTACCAGCGCTGCTGTTGTACTGGCACAGGCTAGTTTCACTTCTCAAACTAGCATACAGTGCAAGATTATCAGTATTTATGTTTTAGTTTTATACCAATTTATTAAGGATGAATTTGGAAGTGTTTCTAATGAACTGCGCGAGCTTAATTAGGACTAAAGGAAAATTTATAGGGTATTTTATAATTGCTTTCGAAAAGTATTTTCGAAAGTGATCCATAAATAACAATTTATGAATACTTTCTCTATGGATTGTACTTCCAACATTCTGTTTTATATGAGAAAATGAATTTTCTTTTCACTCGGATATTATAAATTAGACACAAGAAGTCTTTTAATTACTTGGAAAGTGTTTTTATGATGAAAAAAGCACTTCTACATGTTTAGGAATCTAAACTGAGAAAGGAAGATCTTCTTAAACAAAGTTTCGACAGGCAACACAAATACACAAATCAGCATTTTGTTTAAAGTTCAGGCTGAGGACAGAAAGATAAGTCTGAGGTTATACGGTTTTAGCAACACGGGTTCAAGCTAAAAGTGTTTCTTGTACAAGTGCTGTTGGACACGGCTTTCAATAATTTAATTGCATACTGAATGGTGTGGTGATTAGAGACTACCGGACAAGACATTTTAAGTACATTGACTTTCAATCGGGGGTCAACTAAACAAGCCCCCTCGATAATTGCAAGGAAACTATAGTCAGTGTATGCACAATTAATCTTGTCTGCTTGGAGTTTGCATAGATTGCAAAGTACAACAATGTGATTCACAAGTCATCGAATTGTTCTGTAAAAAGATTCCTACAGCTCAAGTTCTAGTTCATTTTACTCAAAAGAAGAGTTGTCTTGCTGTTTGTTTGTTTCTGTTTATTTATTGTTTATAATTGGCTTTATCCGGCACTAGTCTTTGTTATTTCAGACTTGGGGGAAAAACTAATTTCCATGAAAATATGTACTCACACATACATAAATAAAAAAGTCAAGTGCGAAATCAATGACTATAGGACTTAAAACTTGTATGCAAATATGAAGGGATAAAGACTAGTATAATTTTTTCGATAAATTGTATGTAAATATGTACACACACATAACTTATCAATTTGGGTAGGCAGAGTGAATAAAGGACTCCCCAGAAAGATGACAATTGTGAATGAACAAAAATTGACAATTTCAAGAAAATGTACCAGTTTTTGTGCAAATATTATGTGCATACTAATTCTCTTGCAATATATTTGCTAGTTGACTTGATGTGTTTTAGGAGTTTGTTAACTTGTTTGTTGTTTCTCTGATGTTTGCTTCTGTTGTTATGCGGCGTTGATTCTTAGTAATTTCAAACACAACAGACTCACAAACACGCACAGGCACATATCACACCCCAACACATCCATATTTTGAGTAATCAATTTGCATAAATTCTTTAGCTTTTTTTCAGGTTAGAATGAAAGTGATATGTTCTAGTTACATCTTTCGTATTCAACTCATAAAGGTTAAGGTTTACATAGGAGTATTTTCCTAACATTGCAATCGCTTTTAATTAGTCAAAAACAATTTTAGGTGTACAAAATATTTTGAATTGTTTGATTGAAATAGACAGAATTTTTTTTTTTTGGTTCCTTTTTTCATCTTTTTAACTTGATTGGTTTATGAACTATCATTTCAAGATGCTTGTGTTGAAAATGCTCCATTAGACAAACACTTTCACTCAAGTAAATCTTTGTCGAAAAGCCATTAGTAGCATAATATTTCTTAGCTAATATTCAGTTTTTTGCGTACCTTTGTTCATTGTTGATTTGAGAATCACTCCATGTGCCTTCTGCTCCAACTTATGTGAATAAACGTTTTCTTTTGGCCAAAGTCTCTTGACATTGACGATATTCTATCATTATATTGTGAAATTTTCTTACAAAGTTTTTCCTGATCCTCTCCCTTCTCTGTCAGCTAACAAATTTTCTCTAAAGATAACATGGAGCTCAAGTATACCATCAAGAAAGATATCACTGAAGTAACTTTTCTTGATTACATATAAGACTTTGTATCTGACTTTGTATTTAAATTACACTAACATAACTTATGGCATGGAGCATTTGTCTTTCATTGCAGCTGATCGGCAACACCCAATGGTGTATCTCAACCATGTGACAAATGACTGCGTTGCCCATGTTGCTCCCAAACTAGAATCTATGGAACCTTGCTTTGGTATCAAAGACCGCTAGGCATCTTATTCCTTTGCTTATCTATATTTCCTTTACATCATCACAGAAATTTTAATCTACAAATTTTGCTCCTTCTGTTTTTCATGTTTTGACAATCTAGGATTGCATATAGTATATGATCAAAGGTGCAGAAGATAAAGGCTTGATATCTCCTGGAAAGGTATATGCTGAGGAAATTTCCCTTGTCTGTATTTGAAATGCTAGAACTTCTCAATTATTTGTGTTGACTTACAAATTTCCTTCTATTCATTTTCAAATGATATTGACAAAAGAATGTTCTCATTGAGATCAACAGTGGTCATACCGGCATTGGATTGGCATCCATTGCAGCAGCAAGGGGCTACAAGATTATACTTACAATATCAAACACATATAGTATTGAGAGAAGAATTGTTCTGCGAGCTTTTGGAGCTGAGGTTCATCTAATAGATGCAGAAATGGGCTATAAGGCAATTGTTGATAAGGCTGAGGAAACATGTAAAACACCGAATGGTTATCTGCTTCAGCAACACGAAATCCTGCCAATCCAAAGGTATTCCTTTTGTTGATATCCTGTAGCATGCATGTTTTCAGGTTGAAAATGATTTCTGATTCTCTTTTTTAATAAACCATGTAAATCCATTATGAAACCACTGGTCCAGAGATATGGAAAGACTCGGGAGGAAAAATTGACGCCCTAGTTGCAGGTATTGGGATTGCTGGTACAATAACTGGAGCCGGAAAATTCCAGATAAAGGCTGTTTTCTTTGTCCTTGTGCAATATTTGTGTTGCGAAAATTTATTTAACTAGTAGCTTTGTTTCTTTTTCATGACGGTAAAGAACCTGTAGAAAGTGCAGTCTGGATTGGTGGAAAGCCAGGTGAGTTACAATCTCAATACATGACATTAATTATGATGCAGTATTAGTTAACTTGAAGATTTTGCATTATGTGCATTTCTCACAGGCCTGCATCTGAACCAAGGAATTGGTATTGTGTATCATCCGCACTGTATTGGATATCAATGTGCTCGTGAAGAAACTCTTGTTATTTAACTAATCAAATAAATGTTCACAACCTAGAAGTTAATATGATTTCCAAACTTCAAAACTCAAATTGGGCGGGGGCCGCGCGAACGCAGGCCCCCACTACCACAAATTATGACGTAGGCTCAGCCACTTTGGGCTGACCTTAGGGTGGTGCACCTCCCGAGTGCAGTGGAGGCCACCAACCTAGGCCATGGATCTTCATGATCACCCATTGACCCCGTCCAGGTAAGTATGTTGCAAGGTTGCTCTTAGCTCCTTATTTATAAGAGCTTGTCTGCTTCTCACTCTTTGTTTTACCCATGTGGGATATTCTAAACAAAGAAGGGGGGTATATCTGGGAATCGAATGGTATAGCAACATCATTGAAGACATTGTGAAGCTGAAGCCTTTAATTAGATACTTTGTTAAAGAGACTTGCTGTCCAACAATACAATCACACTATATTTTCTTCTTTCCCTCCTCTTCACCAGCTTTATTAAGCTGGTTACTTTAAGACCATGTCCATATAATTGTATATTTAGATTGATCATCAGAGGCTTGTTAAAAAATAATTTCTGATGAATATACACCCTCTGCACCGATTGAATGTTAAATATTTCTTCCGTTACAGCTCAGTTCACATTCACTAATCACTCTTTAGCATTAACGCATCAGCTTTCTTCGGTTCACATGTCAGATTTATTAAAGGTTAGATGGTTAGTTGCTAGAACCCTTGACAAAAATAGGCAGTTAAAATCCATATTTACTTGGTATATTAGGGTTTAAAGAACACTGTCCAAAAGTCATAACTTATCCAGGACAATAGACAGGGATACAAAATGGTAAAAGGGTTACATTTCATACCAAGGACAGCGTCGAGAGGACACCATCGCTGTTGTTTTATTTGATTAAAAAAATTCCACTATTTATCAGCTGCCGCTATTACCTAATCCATTTTAATCAACAAATCAACCAACAGCACAAACGCCAACTTAAAAATTTTACTAAGAATTAGGAGGGGGCCGCGCGAACGCAGGCCCCCACTGCCACAAATTATGACGTAGGCTCAGCCACTTTGGGCTGACCTTAGGCGGGTGCACCTCCCAAGTGCAATGAAGGCCACCAACCTAGGCCATGGGTCTTCATGATCGCCCATTGACCCCGTCCAGGTAAGTATGTTCGTTACTGCTTCGCACTCTTTAGTTATACAAGATTGCTTGCATCTCCTCAGTTATGTTCATTCAGTGTGGGATAACGTTAACAAAACAAGTATTTAGTAATGGAAATCAGAGACTACTAGAAAAAGTATTTGTTATTGATTCCTTAATTTGAGTAGTTTAATGGTGATCAAGGCAACATAAAATAGTACATTCATTGATAAAATGGTTAAAATAATACTATATTTGATTTGAGATTGAATGCCATTGACTCTACGTAGTCCGAAATGGTTAAGTCTACCGGATGAATGTAAAACATCTGCCATGTTCGGAAACTTTTTATTGTTTAATACCTAATTGCTTTTGAGTTATGATATCATCTATTGTTCAAATCTCTGTTCACAGAATTTGGGCATGTGTTTGCTAAATTTGTTGCTTGATGTTGTTTTGCGTTAAAACCATACTGTAATCAAAAGAAAATGTCACTAAAGTAAATTTTCTTCACAAGTTTTTGTATCTTGCCTAACCTCTTTTAACTACAATAATCTTGCGTATGAATGCCGGTATGTTTTAACTTGTTCAGTTTATAGGCAATACACCAATGGTGTATCTGCGGCCAAGCCAGAAAACTCCAGTCTATTTCACCATCTTCTAACATTTTTTGCTCTGCATAAGCTGCTGTCCAATTTTTAATCTGTACTACACTGCAGTAACAAAGTAAGCCATTTCTTCGGCTCGTCTATCCACGATTCCCTTTGTATCCATTAGACATGAGGCAGGAAACTTAACCATTGATTGTAATGCTCAAGTTTAGAAAGTACAATACAAACATCGTTTCTGCTGTCTGGAGGCCTAAATTAAGAACAAACTTCTATTTCTTCTGTTCTTTGTCTTACTAGATGCTGCTGCTGCACAAATCTGGTTTAAAGCTCTGTTTCGAAGACCACGTCTTTATTATAATGTTGCTAAATTGACTTTATTCGAAAACCTTTACAAGATCAATAATGTTTCCTGATTGATTTACACTGCGTGCTGCTGCAATATGTCTTAGGCAACCATCTGAACTAGGGTTTTGACATTGGTATCATGGCCAGTGTTTTGGATATTGACTTAGTACTTGTTAAAGTTATCACGTTGTGTTAAATCCATACCGCAGGTTATTTACTTTGGATTGGCTTGTAGCATATTGATCTTCAAAGTTTGGTTAGGCCAAAAGCTATGGCAAGCCTCTTTCTGCTGTAAGAAAGCGCCTCATCTTTTGCCCACCCTTCAGTGTCACGAAGCACAAAATCATTCAAAATCTGTCATGAGAATATAACCGACCGAATCATTTAGTCAGAGCAGCTAACTCAAGCAAAAAATAAGTCATATCACATTCAGGACGACACCTATCTCCTACCCCAAAATCGTAAACAACATTATTGGACTCAATTAGACTAAATTGCCTCCTTTGTCAGACTTTAGCAGCATAGATGTTTGAGACCAGAAAATGATAGCTAGCATTGAAGGGATGTGGCTGAAAAAACTATCTGCAATTCCCTCAGCTACATTTAAGTTGCTACCATAAATTGGGCACCCTCCCAGGCAAAGATCCCAATGTACTTGCATCAGGTTCCACTCATCCACTGGCATACTCACAAGTAGCTTCTCTGCTTCAGAAAGTTGTCCTGCACGACCAAGAATACACACCATACACCGGTAATTGTTAAGTTTCTGTGCAATCCCCAACTCCTTCATTGATTCAAAATAACTCTTGCTATCGTCCCATAGCCAAAAATGACTGCAAGCTGATAGAACATAAGTGAATGGTATATATTTTGACCTCAACCCCGCTTTTACCAAGTTGTTAAAGAGATCAATGGCCTTCCTTAATTGCCCCATGAAATCCATAGCTAGCAATCATAGCACTCCAGGTTTACCACAAGCCAGTCACTTTTTCAGCTATGAAACCACTCACCTTTTCTCAATGCTCCCAAGTTTTACCACAAGTACGCTCAAAATACTGATCCTATTTGGCTTTATCCCTGAATCATGCATCAAATCAAAATAACTTAAGTGTCACACTTTCATATGAATATATTTATTGTGAAAATAGCAAGAAACTCCGTCTAAACTAAGTCACGGACATTTTATCAAATATCAAAATGTCTATCCTCGGCATCTGACTAGTACCCACAAAACCCAGAAATCTTCAACTCCACAGGACCACGTCACAGCCATTTTATCAAACACCAAACGTGCATACTGGACATTCGAGCTCAGCTCTCAAGCGTGTAGTCACGCACAACGTTTGGAGACTTCAATTTGGTGTTCAATGAATTTTACACGTTGAGAATTAATTTTACAAGTTGAGAATTAACTACCCAAGTTAGGAAGTGGAAGAGCAGCAAAATCTACATCTATCAAGCAGTTGAAGAATAAAACTTCGCTAAATACACTCCTCCCTACCGTCCGTACGGCAAAATACATGCTAAGAACAGAATCTTTGAACTAAATTTGTTGGGAGCATTTCCGAAGAAATGCACCTCCAAAAATTGGCGTATGCCGCTTAAAGCGGCGAGCACACGGTATTCTTTAGTAAAAGGCGAAAGAATAGTTCGCTCTGTGCTCACCGCACGGCTCCGTGGCTTGTCAACGTTTGAAGGGGTTTGTTTTTGTATGCGAGATGGTTACTCCCAGTTCTCTCGCTTTCCATGTGGGAGTAACTGCCCCAGGCATTTTGAACTCTTTGAACAATTGTTAGCTAGGTAGACATCCCAACTTCAATTATGAACTTAACTAGCTTCATTTTTTTTGCTCAAACTGAAAGATTATCATTATCAGGTGCTTTTCATTTATCTAAACATACATTTGACGGTGTCGAAATACTTTAATAAACGTGTGGATATGTCAATTATTAACATGGTTTTACCTAATTTCTACGATAAATCATCTGTTCAAGTAAGGTCGTGTCCTTCAATCAGCGCATTGGGTAATGAGTATAATTGTAAGAGACTAGTTCAAACAATGATTCCTCATTTTTCTTCCTGCTTTTAAAATTTTGTTTGTTGTTGAGCAGGGGACTGCCTCCGTCACAAATTACTACATAGGCTCAGCAACTATGGACTGACCTTAGATGGGTGCCCGCAATAGAAGCCACCAAGCAAGGCCATAGACCTTCTTGATCACCCATTGACCCAGTCCAAGTAAGTGGGTTCTATAGTTTGCTTTTAGCTTCTTATGTCTACTGTTGGGATTACCATGTATCACTTTTTGCTTAATATACACTGGACTGTTACTTCTTGGTCTTCTAATTCATCATAAAATACTAGGCTGACAATGGAGAGTGAAGTAATATGCAAAAATTTTGTGGATAATTTTAAAAAGGTTCGATTATTAAATGGTGTAACAGTACGAATTTTCAGATATGTACATAATATATAAATACAATCAATCCAAATATAATTCTCCATTTTGAATTTTGATTTCTTATACTTTCATTGTATGAACGATAGTGTTAACATGCTCAAATTTAAAGTATTATCATGGTTCTTATGGTAATGTAGGTTGGCGTACTTGAAGGGTTTATGAATCTCTTTGTTATGATGTATAGATTCGCAATAAGACCACTGGTGCGGAGATATGGAAGGACTCGGGACTAGAGGTACTGTGATTGGCGTTGGAAGATTCCTTAGTATTGATTGTGTGTGAGTTAGAGAAACAGATGTTCTGATGATTGCTTACTTATGTTTACTTCTAGGTATATGGTATAAAACCATATGAATGGAGGATAGCCTGATCCGTTCCTTTTTTCTTTCCCAATCTTGCTTCCTTTTGTTTTTTGGTGCCTTGCACAAGGACACGCAAAATTGCCTTATTCTCACATTCGAATGATTTTTGTCAAGAATTACAAGTTTGTATTTGCTAGAATTTCTCCAGCATCAAATTTTTTGTTGAGATGATCAGGGTTCTATCATATTTGATAAGACTACAATCTTTACATTTTTATATGAATTCTTGATCAAGACTATTCAGTCAAGAGGCTGAATCACTCAAAAAGAATGAAATCAAACACAGCATTCTGTAAATAACTGATAACAAGAAAATCAAATATCAAGTGTTTGATGTGCTTTGGCAAGTCGACTATTTAAAAACTGCAAGGGAATCTTGAACTTACAGAAATTACTCGGGTTCATGAAATTCACAAATCCATGCTTTAATGAGCAAGGTACAGCTTGTCTTACATAATCTATTAACCAGCTTTTCTTAAACAAAGTAATTAGCAAAGAACTTTTTAACTCCTAGCTAACTCCTACCATGTAACTAACTAACTTGAGACACATCTACCGGAATATCCTCTAGTGCTGCTGCTGCACCACCTGCAATGAAGGCAGCAAAGAGGCCCGAAAATGATCGGAAACTCAACGTTGTAAGTTTGATTCCATGTAAATTGTATTTCAGTTTCTTTGTTAACAATTGGGTCAATCAAAGTCAATGTCCATTCTGCTATCTACGTGACGCACGCCATCAATTTCTTCTCCCAAGTGGTGGAGAGCGTTATCTATCCACAGAACTGTTTGATTCCATCACGCATGAGGCAGAAACAAATAGCGTACAAATAATCAAACAATCAACAGAGAATGCCTTTTTCTCGAACTTTGATAGAAGTCATTGTTTTCCCAATTGTGTTATCATAAAACTTTGATTAAACAAAAGAATTTGAAATTAATACCAAGTTGTTGGATTATCGTTGATGTGATGATAAGGTGATGAAGGTGATTTTAAGATAATAAAGTTAATGCGGCCACCACTGATTAGACTAAAGGAGCCGCTGCTCCGTCAAGTGGCAGAGATGAATTTTGGACACACGCCCAGAAACGCACACAACGAGATCGATGAGAAAATATGACAGTGATGTTGAGTGAGCTAATAATCGCTGCTTAATTTTCAATTTGTTGGTTCGCGTGCTCATGTACCAGTCAATATACGGCTTAGCTTATCCGCATTTTATTCATCCCATCAGCCAATCAATCCAAGAGAGTGGCCAGTGTGGGCCTTGTGCGGCTCATGTATCCTTCTTGCGCATATCAGTGTCTCTAATGTAAAGACTAAATTATTCTTTTCAGTGTTTGAAAGAAAATAAATAAAGAAATGTAGACCAAGAGTTTGATTGGCTTGAGAATTTTTGTACTTATTTAAGAAAGATAATGAATAATTTGTTGGGCGGCTGTGACGTCATATTCTCAACTTTTGATTACATAAATTTTGAAAAGGGGATGTCTTTTTCTTAGTGATACTGGGTCTATGGACTGTCTAAATGACTAAATGCTCATGCAATTATAGCATGGCTTGGAGTCCGCTAAAATATAGCTTAGCCATTTATTTATTGAATATAGTTAGAAGATCCACGTCTAATGGGATGATTTGTTATATATATTTATTCATCTTTTATTATAGATATTCGGTTGTATGATTTGTTTTAATTTAATTAAAACGAAGGGGTGGACAGAGCTTAGTATAATTTTTGACGACCTAAGTCTAGCAAAATACGAATTTAAACTGCTAGCCAAACAAAACGGTTGAAATTAAACCATTTTCTTCTGAACAAGTCCGTCCCCAGTACCCGACGCAAGAATCAAGTACATTTTGGTGATGGGGAAATAGATAGAACTCTACTTTTGGCGGGTAGCCAGCTTTTGTAACTACCTTTTTTGAAGGCATGGGCGACAAGTGGTTTTAATTATTCAAATTTCTTTTTCACTTAAAATTGTTAAAAATATTACGAATTCTTTTTAGTAATTATCATTATTATTATTATTTTGGAGTTGGTTGAATTTACATAATTTAAGGAGAATATACGAGCGTCTTTTTAATAGTAATTAGTAAAATGATATAAATTTAGAGATAGATCCTCACTTATTTTATAGTTTAAATCAATTATTCAGTTAGTCTTTCTGTACTTTTAAAAAATACTCATAATATTCTTATTGTATATTTTATTAAAATCTACTTAAATTCTCATCTATTTTTCATCTGTTGCACGTTGGATTTGTTTAAATTTCTAGTCGATATCAAATTAAAATTCTGTTTGACCCTTGAAAGATTTATATCTAACAATCATGAAAGTAACTATGAGGGTATTTCAAGACTAGTTAGGCAATTAGTTTAAACTATAGGGACTAAGGAGCAATAACCAAAAATTTGAATGTTTTGACAGGGGTTGTATTTATCAAGATGGAGTGTCAATATCGCTACCCATAACGGCTAGCCAGAAATGCAATCCCACGACGGAAATATGCGGCTATTAGCAAAACTGCGCACTGCATATTCGCTTTGGTCCTTGACCACACGTGCAAGATTGTGTGCTACTAGATATTTTTTAATTGCGTCTATAAAATGGCATTAATGAATATTATCGACGGATGAGTTTGCTTGTGCGTAATTGCTCTGCTTTTAGTGTAACTCTGGCCTCTTGGCTGCTTGTGTGATTCCCATAAGCAACTGTGGTGGGTTACTTGAAATTTTTTTATCTTTACTTCTGCTTATATTAGTTTATACTGATTCTTGGTTGAGAAGTTGGTTAAATTCTTTGTTTTTGTTAAGTTGTATCTACGTTCCAAGCAATTTATACCCCGTTTAATTTGTTGTGTCCGTGCGGCACATGTTATGTTACTTTTGGTGCTTCAAGCTTCCATGGAAGACAACTGCCACAAGCGTGCAATTAAAAAGGACGTAACTCAAGTAAAGTTCCTTCAGTTCACTAGCTCATGTTTTCTAGCTATATATCTTCCATTTTCTCTTTAACCGTATACACTTGAATTATTAAAGTCTTGCTAATAAAGTGGGTGTCTGTGAACTGAGCTTGTTCAGTTAATAGGCAATACGCCAATGGTGTACCTCAATAATGTTGTGGATGGTTGTTTAGCGCGTGTTGCTGCCAAGCTAGAAATGATGGAACCCTGCTGCAGTATCAAAGATAGGTATATATGCGACTTTTAGGCCCTGTTCTGTATTGACATTGGCAGAAGTTATAACAATAAAGTGTTTAGTAAACACCAATTATTATGATTTGAAAGTTAGATTAATTTAATTCCACACTAGAACGAAGAAAAACCTATAATATCTCTACTATTTTTCTCATAATTATTATTTAATAATTATATTTTATAAACACTATTTATTTTTGTCTTATAGTTATAATTTTTATTTCCTACAGCAACTCTGGCTTAAAAGGTAAAACACCTTAATATCAAACATCGCTTAATCACTAATTGACTGGATTTTTCATGGCATCACAATGCTAATTTGGTTGATTTTTGATGTTCAACATGCAGGATTGCGTTTAGCATGATCAAAGATGCAGAGGAAAAGGGCTTAATAACCCCAGGAAAGGTACGCAGTCAAAATTTTTCGTTTCAAACGTCGCGCGTATTAATAGTACTACACATTGCAGTGGAACTTGTGAACTAACAAAATTTTCCCACTTTGGATATGTGTAAAGTCTGTCTTGATTGAGATAACGGGTGGCAACACGGGCATAGGATTGGCCTTCATTGCAGCACTAAGGGGTTACAAACTTATCATTGTGATGCCATCAATAGCTAGTATGGAGAGAAGGATTGTACTGAGAGCTCTGGGAGCTGAGGTTTATCTTGCAGATCAAGCTGGGGGCTTTGAGGGGATTCTCAGAAAGGGCGAGGAGATACTAAACAATACACCCAATGGTTATATGCTTCGGCAATTTGACAATCCTGCCAATCCTCGGGTATTATTATTCTGATGCATGTGGTCCTGTTCTGTTATATTTGCTAATGCAGATTGGCGTCTCAAAAGGTTACATTTATGAATCTCTTTTGTTTATGATTGTAGATTCACTATGAGACCACTGGCCCAGAGATATGGAAAGACTCAGGAGGGGATGTCGAGATCTTAGTTGCAGGGATTGGGACTGGTGGTACTGTGACTGGCTCTGGAAGATTTCTCAAAGAGAAGAATCCAAATATTAAGGTTATAATTTGTCTTCAGGAAATTTGTTTGTGTGTGTTTTGATGATTACAATGTACACATACGAATGCTTGTTTTTCTTATATTGAGTAATGTTATAATAAATGAATCTTTTACTTGAACTTATTTTGTAAACTTGAATCTCTTCTTTGTTTATGTCTTAACGTACTCTTCTTATGTTTATGTCTAGGTATATGGAGTGGAACCAACTGAAAGTGCAATGTTAAATGGAGGACAACCTGGTCGGCTTTTGTCTTTTTCGTTTTTTTTTTTCTTTTTCCCTTTTGTATGATGGGGCTCTGCTTGCACAAGTATAGTCTAACTAGATCAATACACTTAGGATGGGTGCACTTTTGGTTGCTTTGGTTTCCTTTTAGCGCTGATGAGATGAGTAATATTCAAAGCTCATGACGTGTTATAGGAAATCATCTGATCCAAGGTATTGGTGCTGGTATGATCTCTAGTGTTTTGGATGTAGACATACTTGATGAAGTTCTTACAGTAAGTCATGAAAAAATGTTGAATGTTGCTATTATTTCTTTTTGAATTGACATGTAAATTTAATCTTCTAGCACTACAGTACATCCATCATTACCTTTGAATACTTATAATTGATTACACTAGCTGCCACTAAGTTAAAATTCATTCCAGGTATCAAGTGAAGAAGCTATTGAAACCTCGAAGCTGCTTGCCCGTAAAGAAGGGTTGCTGGTACATACATACATATATATATCTATATAAATCTATATATCTACACACACTATATCTACACACACACACACGCGCACACACACACACACACGCGCACACACACACACACGCACACACACACACACGCGCGCACACACACACACGCACGCGCACACACACACACACACGCGCACACACACACACACACGCACACACACACACACGCGCGCACACACACACACGCACACACACACACACGCGCGCGCACACACACGCGCGCGCACCACACACGCGCGCGCACACACACACACACGCGCCCACACACACACGCGCGCACACACACACACACGCGCGCGCACACACACACACACACACGCACACACACACACGCGCGCACACACACACACACACGCACACACACACACACACTGTCTTTTGCTGAATGCTAATCCAATTAATGAGTTGTTCTATGTATTCTTGGCCCTTTTGATTTTGGTGCTAATTGTATGATTGATAAAACTCTTTGGCAGGTTGGAATATCTTCTGGTGCTGCGGCAGCAGCTGCAATACGAGTAGCAAAGAGGCCTCAAAATGCTGGGAAACTCATCGTCGTAAGTTTGATTTCATAAAAATTTGGTCAATCTAAGTCAATTTCTCATTCTGTTATACTAAACTACAGTAAAGCATTGTTTCAACACACATATATATTAAGCGTTTCTATCTATATGTATGTATAAAGCATGCCATTACTTTCTTTGGTTTCTTGAGCAGGTGATTTTCCCTAGTGCTGGTGAGCGTTATCTATCTACTGAGTTGTTTGAGTCCATCAGAATTGAGGCGGAAAACATGACCATTGATTAAAATGTCACTCAATTATTGAAGTGTTGTAAGATAGAAGCTGGTGGGTATTCAGTCAATACCAGCAGCTGAGGTGTAAAAGCCATTGATAAAAATTTAAGTCATTTACCGGCGTTGAGTTTGCCATTGAATTATTGATGCCAATACAGTCTACGGAATACAGAATCCTCAGTTTTCTAATTTTCCACTTGTACTTCGTTGCTTCGAAATTTAATTGTAGAACTGTTTTTCAGCGCTAATTTTGGATTAAGAACTTCAGTATTATATGTCCAGAACCATCACTCACATCAGCTAGCGCCACACCATTGAAAATAATCTCCAGCAAATTTACCAATCACATAAATGTCCAAAGCGTGACCACTACTAGCAAACTTCAGAACTAAAATTGGGAGGGGGCCGCGCGTACGCAGGCCCCCACTGCCACAAATTATGACGTAGGCTCAACCACTTTGGGCTGACCTTAGGCGGGTGCACCTCCCTAGTGCAATGGAGGCCACCAACCTAGGCCATGGGCCTCTATGATCGCCCATTGACCCCGTCCAGGTAAGTATGTTTCAAGGTTGGTTTGCATTCCGTATTTATATCTACTGTCAGAGCTGCTATTGTCATATCTCTTCGATGTGGGACAATAGTGGTTTTGTCAGTCATACCTTGTCAGAGTAATATGATCAGTTTCCTTTCTCATAATTTTTCACGCTATTAGTTTCTGCGTATGAGTGCTTTGTTATGCTTATGATCTGGATAAAGCGATAATTATGTGATTAATTATGAGAACTAATTCAACATCAATATCTCCTCATCAAAAATAAAAAGATTATTAAATTGATTCTTGGTTAAGGTGGAGCAAGATTTAGTTGATTCCAATTAATCAAATGCAAATTAAAAATTCAGATGTATGCTGGATTATAACTCCATAAGGTTTTTTACATGTCAAATACTTGTTACTCCATTGTTACATAAAGTTTGGTTGCTGACTAAATACATGGAGAATGAAGTAGTACGAATGAGACGTTGTTGACAATTTCGCCCTTCAAAAGCTCTGGTCTCAACAAAAACTCACAGTGAGTCTGAATTCCCAGAAGCTGTGCTTGACATACCAAATTGTCTCGCTGTCAATGCTGTGAACTGTGAACCGAGAGATTTCCATTGAAAACTGAGGACTGTCTTGTAAAAGTACACGTATTTCACTATCTTTTAACTGAATATTATCGCCAGCTAAAGTACATGCACAGAAAGCCAACAGCCGCTTTGTATTTATAAATGTTCCTTTTTCTTGTCTGTCTTCTTCTGTGTCCATCGCAAATATATATGTAATGTACATCTGTATTATCTCCTCACTAGTTTATGTATTGTAGAGAAAAGTTTTCCGTTACCAGGTTAGTAGTATAATGGTGTCTAGTCATATTTTCTTTTCTTCTATAGGTTTCACCTTGATAAAAACTGCATGACTGCGTTTCAGGACTCATTCTTATGCTGCATAAATCTCATTCTTTTAATTCCAAGAAGCCTATTGCTTTCCAAATATTTTTGTTATTTCTTCCCCAAATTTTTTAATTTTTTGTTCGCCATGTCATTCATCCGATGATTTGCTTATACTTCTGTAACTGTAAAGCTTCCAGGTGCTGGATGCTGGAAATTCTACTAAAAGACAGTACTGATATCTTAGCTTTAGTTCTGTTTATACTGATTTCTTGGAAGTACATTTTTTCTCCCACTGTTTTGTGCTCTGCTTGTAATTTAGAGTGATTCCTCAATTGGGGTTGTTAAATTTGTGAATTGGGATTGATCTTGAGGGAGTGCTACCTCCATTGAAAGAAGTTTACATCTCTGTTGCTGTGGCATATCAAGGTTGGCAGTTTGATTTTGGATGAGTGTTTGCTAAGTTTGATTTTGGATAAGTGTTTGCCAAGTAGCTTCATGGAGGACAATAATGCTATTAAGAGAGACGTTACTGAAGTAAATTTCTTTTCTGGTAATTCTTTTTTTTAAAAAAAAAAAGCTTGGCTTTTGTCTTTGATTACCATTATCTTGCCGATAACGTGGGGGGTATGTGGGCTTGTTCAGTTGATAGGCAATACGCCAATGGTGTATCTGAACAATGTTGTGGACAGTTGTGTAGCCTGTATAGCTGCCAAATTCGAACCGATGGGACCTTGCTCCAGTGTCAAAGACAGGCATCCAACATACTGTATTGTTTACTTTGTATGACGATAATCTTTATATTGGACTTCATATTGGTTTTTTAATGTTTGACTTGCAGGATTGCGTATAGTATGATCGAAGATGCAGAGGATAAGGGCTTAATTACCCCAGGGAAAGTATGCAAGATAAACTTAACCGTTCTTTTTTTTTTTTCTTTTAATCAAGATTAATAATTTGGACCCAGCCTATCGCACTTCTTAAAAGTTGATAGCCACTTATGCCTCGGGAAAGAGAGTTTTCAGCAGTTATGGCATTTTTCTTGTAGCTTTGTATACTGCTTTTCAGAATACAATGGTTGTTTGACATGATCAAGTTATATACGCAGTCACTGTCAATGCATTACTGATGCTCAAATTTGTAACATATGAACTAACAAATCTCCCTCCTGAATATGTTAAATGATATGGATTAGAAGACTACCCTCATTAAGGTTACAAGTGGTAATACTGGCATAGGATTGGCATTCATAGCAGCAACAAGGGGTTACAATCTTATCATTGTAATGCAATCAACATGTAGTATGGAGAGAAGAATTGTGCTCAGAGCTCTGGGAGCTGAGATTGTTCTTGCTGATTCAGCTCTGCACTTTGAGGAGATTCTTGCAAAGGGTGAGGAGATACTTAAGAAAACACCAGATGATTATTTGTTACGGCAATTTGAAAATCCTACCAATCCAAAAGTATTATGGCGGTTGATACTTGGCACAGTAATGTCGGTTGGCTTTTGAAAGTGCACATGAATCTCTGTCTTCATATGTGTAGATTCATTATGAGACCACTGGCCCAGAGATATGGCAAGACTCAGGAGGGAAGGTTGATGCATTTATTGCAGGGATAGACTGGTGCCGGGAAATTCCTTAAAAGGGAATAACCCCGGATATGAAGGTTGTCTTTAGGGTATTGTTCAAGTGAGTGTGTGAAACAAAGCAAAACCAAAGCTCCTGATTTACCATTTTAATGCTTTGCTTTCTCATGTTTATTTATAGGTATATGGTGTTGAACCATCTGAAAGTGCAGTCTTGAATAGAGGACAACGCGGTTAGTCTATTTTGAATACAAATTATTTATTTTTATGTCTTATTTTTTTCATTCTTTTGTAATGGTCGATGATGGTGCTGTCACATTAGTTTGGTAATTAGTTTTCTTCAAACCTTCTGTCTGAGTACAATTTCTTGATTGGGATACGCTGCATGCTGCGACATTCTCTAGGCAAGCATCTGATCCAAGGTATTGGTGCTGGTATCATCCCTCCTGTTTTGAATATCGACATACTTGATGAAGTTATTACAGTAAGTCATAAAATTGATCTTCACCTACAACATTTCTACTGTTGCTCTTTTTCTACTGTCACTTTAAAAGAAAATTACTTATAATGGGGTTACATTGTAAAATGAGTAGTAATTATAAAGGTTTAGTACTAAAGAGCTTTTCCTGCTACTGTTGTCTTGAGTTCTGTCATTGACACTGACAACATCGGGATAAATAAACAAGTTCTGGGTGTGAAGCGGGCAAATAAGGCTCCCAGATAATTAAATTCTTTTTCACCGACTACACTGCCACTAGAAATTATTTCCAGGTATCAAGTGAGGAAGCTATTGAAACTGCTAAGCCGCTTGCCTTGCAAGAAGGTTTGCTGGTAAGTTCACAAACTTAAAGATTGCTTTTAAGTTCTTACACTCCTTCTTTTGCTATCCTTTTTTGGCCTTTAGAGCTAATTAAAGCATAATTATTCGGCAGGTTGGAATATCTTCCGATGCTGCAGCAGCAGCTGTTATATGATTAGCAAAGTGGCCTCAAATGGCTGGGAAACTCATTGTTTTGAGTTTGATATCCTTTTGGTTTAAATATTATCCAATTCATAATCTGGACTAAACCAAATTAACCATGTCATTTCTTCGGCTTCCTATGCAGGTGATCTTCCCCACTGCTGGCGAGCGTTATCTATCCACAGATCTGTTTAACTCCATTAGGCGCGAGGCAGAAAACACGTCCATTGATTGAGATGTCACTCAAGTTAACTTAAAATGCCCTGCATATCTCTAATGCTCTCTTGCCACCTGAGTGTTTTATTGATAGACCATGCACTAGAAATGAAAGCTTAATCTGATTAAGTTTTAGAACTTGTTTCATAACAAAATTGCGTATGGTCTTTGTAGCCATCCATTCACACTAGTTTGTGTCCTATGGTCACTCTTATCCTCTCCTTTTGAGTATATTTAAATAACAGTTTGCCACAAGCTCAAATGACTCCATATCTTTTCAGTAATGTCCAAAGAGTGGAAATATTCCAGCCATACACAACTGAACAAGCTACCAGCAACCAACCTCAAATTTGTTTGAATTAGATTCCACCAACTGATGTTTGACAATGCATGTTTTGGTAGTTCATGGTTGCTTTTGAATTTGTTGTTCCCTGTGTATAGAATCCTGCTGATTGTTTTTAATTTTCGTTAGCCAGCCAAACCTGGATAGAGGACCAATGGCCTTGATGCTCTATTTTGGTAATGTTTCGAATCTCTTTGAATATAACAACCAGATAGTTCAAATGAAATAGATGTTAAATGAAATCTAATAGCTGTTCAGACACTGATTACATCTAAATTTAGGAACTAATTTTCCTGTTAGCAACTAATAGATATTAACTAAACATGTTGTGTGAGCATGTATGATCAATGAGAAAGAGGAACCTTCGAGCTCGTGGGCTTTTCTTTTATAAATTAAATGTGCGAGTCACTACTATCATTAGTGTCTTCTAATAATTTATATTTTCCTTTTAATTTTTACTAAAATTAAAATATCAGAGAAAAAAAATGATACGGAATAAGGAAAAAAGATGGGCAAGCAGTATATTATGGATACAAAATCTTTGAAAAGGAAAATTTATTTATTTCTTTTAGTCGTGGGGTTTGTTTTGGAATATAGAGAGTGAAATTTACATGAATGGTAAAATTTGTCCAAAATTTTATGTATGAATGAAAATTTTTCATGATTAAACCTATAAATTTGGTAAGAAAAGAATTTTATTTTTTATTTGAGTTTTGATATCTAACCCTTCAAATTGTCTAAGCAGCCCTTATTTTTTAATTTATTTTGTTATTTTCAAAATCTATACTTACTAAAATTAAAGAATTATTATTATTTTTTACTTTAATTTACTCTCCACCCCCACTCCTTTTATAAGGTAACCATCACTCGTACCATCTATTTCTATCAACAACAAATTCATTATTATTGTTGCTACCACCAACATATAATGAGTTTCAATATTGGATTTTGTTAAATTTTCTAAACAAGTGGGGTTACAATGGCAGTGCTAGAAGTTCAATGTAGAAGGACTTAGCTCAACCAATAATATAATTTTAAAAAATTTAAATATATAACAAGTATCAAAATCAATATTTACTAAAATATTTCATTCCATATATTTACAACTGCCATCAAATTATTTCTATTTATTGAAAATGTTGGAAGATAATCTCATTATCAACACTACAAAATATATTATTTTTTATTTATATAGTTATACTATCATTCAACCATTGATCTCCTACCCAATTAGAACATCAATTCATTCACTATATTCATTTAAAATAATTTCTTCAATTAATTTTAAGGCATTAAATACACGTTGTTTTATACAATATATAATTTGTAAAAATAAAATGTGTTTTACTTATCCAATTTATTTTATGTATCCTGAAAATTTCAATTAAAATTCCATGAAACGAACAACAAGGAAGTCGTCAATGGAAATAATCGAATATGGAATTGTTATAGAAAAAAGAAAGTCAAGACTGAAACGCGTGTCTTTAAACTTTAATATATCATTTTTTTTTATATTTTTGAAATTTAGTAGGGGCTTTATGGTAAAGCAAGTTAAAAATTGGACAAAGATCAAAATTGGTTTAAAAATTTTAAAAAGCCAAGCCAGGGCTTCAGTCCCAGCTAGCCCCAACATGACACCTCCCTCAATGCCAATGGTGAATTTTACTATTATTGATGACATTGGGTTTGATTTTATGTAATAATTTAAGATTTTGTTCAATTCCAATTTGAGATTTGATTAGGAGTTAAAATTTGATTCAAGTTATGAATCAATTAAAAAGAGAGAAATGTTAGATATGAGATGTTAATTCATTGAGGGCTTAAGAGTAGGAGAAAAATAGTCATTTTTAATTATTTTTTATTTTTAAATAAGGATAATTTTGAAATGAATAATATTAATTGAAAAGTGCTGACTATGTATATCGAAGTTAATATTTAAAAAAATGGTAAAACAAATTTACTTGATTTTTGACAGTTGATAGACTTGAGTTTTTTTTTAATAAAAGAAAAAAGAAAAGACAATAAGGAATTTTTTTTTTGAAACGATACATATTAGAATCTTGCTATTAACTTGTCAACTTTATATATCAAGTATTAAAAAAATATATATTTTACCAAAGATTTCAAACTCTAAGCAGTAATATTTAAAGTCCAAGTATTCAACATCAGCGACTACAATGTCAAAGTCAACTAAAGACTATCTATCAATATATCAATAAATATAAATAATTGCTACCCCATTGTGGCATCATCTGAATTGAATGCATGAATGAAAACAGAAAATTAAAAAAAAAAATGTTAACAAGGTGTTGTCACACTTGCCCAAGACTTTTGAGCCTTCACCGTGTGCCACGTTGTTAATTTCTGCACGTCAAGGGGAAGTTCAGGTTTCATTCAACACTGAGGGCAATCTTGTAAAATTCTAACCAGACAAAACCACTTTCTAATATTTAAAATTTTTGTTTTTCACGTTTGTTTTCTTCCGCGTGTGTGTGTATATATAAATGTTTATCTTCAATGTGTGATGCATAACGTACTGCAGAGAAAAAGTTACACCAGGTAAGTAAAATGGTCTAATTATATATTTTCTCTTCTCTGGGAATTTCCCTATGAACCAAAACTGGATTTTGCAGATTGCTTCTTTTAGTCCATGACTCTCAAATATTACTTTATTTTAGGTTGAACTACTGATTATGTTCATTATTTGGATTGTTTGCATATAGTTTTGTTTTTTTTTAGTGTTTCTAGTATAGGCTGCTTTAAATTCTAGCAATTAGAAGTTTTAAGGTATGGTTCTCCATTTTGATTCTTGCTTGAGACATACAAGTTTCTCACACCATTTTTTTCTCTGTTATGTGCTCAATTTATAATGTTGGTTATTGATATTAAACATATCTCCCAAATAAGCCCATTTGGAGATACAAGGTGCGTGGAATTAGGTTAGCTCCTTTGAAGTATTGTGCTAGTTGACAGAATTTAATTTGCCTTGAGAACTTTGAAGAGCAAGAATAGTGGTACTCTTGAAAGGAAAATGGTAGATGATACTGTGTTTGCTACTGAGTTCTGCTCTCTCTTGATCTTTAGGAACTGGTATCTCCATTCTCCATTGAGAGACTTTAACATTGCTTTTGTTCTGCCAAGTGCTAGGCTGGCTGCTTGATTTTTAAAGTGTTTGATGAAGTAGCTCCATGGAGGACAAGTCTGAAATTAAGAAAGATGTTACGGAAGTAATTTTCTTCTCGTAACTCATGCTTTTGATCTTGCCTTTTGTCTTTGGTTACTGTGATCTTGCTTACAATTTGGCTGTATTTTTGCTTGTTCAGTTAATTGGCCATACACCGATGGTGTATCTCAATAATGTTGTGGATGGTTGTGTAGCCCGTATTGCTGCCAAGCTAGAAATGATGCAACCTTGTTCTAGTGTCAAAGACAGGTTAAAAACTTTCTCACTTGTTGACCACTAATTGATTGTATTTGTTGGCGTGTATGGGCATATGATGCTAATATCATATTGGAAGTTATAGTTATGGTTTTCAATTTTTGACATGCAGAATTGCATATAGTATGATCAAAGATGCGGAGGATAAGGGCTTAATAACCCCAGGAAAGGTATTCAATGAAAATTCACCAATTCTGAAGTTGATTAATCATAAAAATTATGCAGTATGAACTCAGTTTTTCGTTTTTAGTCAACATTAGTAGCTTCAACCAAGCCCATCCTGCTTCCTAAAATTTAAAGACCCTCTTGTGTTTTCCAAAGCTTCTGCTCAAACTGGGTTTATACTGCTCAAACTGATTGCGTATCTTTGATAAACATGTTAACTAACAAATTTGCCGTCTGGATATGTTTGAATGTTGCTGGTTAAAGACTGTCCTCATTGAGATAACTAGTGGAAACACGGGCATTGGGTTGGCCTTCATTGCAGCTTCAAGGGGTTACAAACTTATCATTATAATGCCATCAACATATAGTATTGAGAGAAGAATAGTTCTCAGAGCTTTGGGGGCTGAGGTTTATCTTGCAGATCCAGCAGGGGGTTTTGAGGGGATTCTTAAAAAGGGTGAGGAGATACTAAACAGAACACCTAATGGTTATATGCTTCGACAATTTGAAAATCCTGCCAATCCAGAGGTACTCTTTTCGTTGATGCTATAACATAGGTTTGCATTTCAAAGCGTTTATTAATCTGTTAATTGTCAAACGTGTAGATTCATTATGAGACAACTGGCCCAGAGATCTGGAATGACTCAGGAGGGAAGGTTGATGCATTTATAGCAGGGATAGGAACTGGTGGTACTGTAGCTGGTGCCGGGAGATTCCTTAAAGAAAAGAACCCAAATATTAAGGTTATCTTGAGTGTATTGTTTGAGTACGTGCAAGCATGACTGGGAAAGACAGAAAAAAATATAAAAATGGTGCTGATTATTCATTCTAATGCTTTGTTTTCTAGGTGTATGGTATAGAACCATCTGAAAGTGCAATCCTGAATGGAGGACAACCTGGTTAGTTACTTTTTTTCTTTCCTTTGAGATATATAATATCATTTATTTATTTCATGCCATATTTTGTTCTTTATGTTTTTTTGTACCCACATTGCTTAATTTTACATTTCAAAGATTTTATGTGGTTTAAAGCTGAATGATTGCATCAACACATTGTGCGATTGCACATTTTTAGAGTTTCATTGGTGTCAGAATTTTTTTCAGAACACCAGCGGTCATGTGACTGTTATCATATTTGACAAGATTAGAAACTTTGGGCAGTATTTTCTTCGTGAATATGAAAGGTTCGTAGAACATTCTTGTTTTACCGATTTTCTTCCAAGTTCTGTTTTGAAGACTTGAAATGAACTTTATGTTGATACTTTCTATGTAAGTTGCTGCATAAATTTTCTTCTACACCTTTGTGAGATGAGTATCATTTCCTGATTGGTGTACGTTGCATGCTGCAACATGCTCTAGGGAAGCATCTGATCCAGGGTATTGGTGCTGGTATGATCCCTCCTGTTTTGGATGTTGCCATGCTTGATGAAGCTATTACAGTAAGTCGTAAAATCCAATTATGGGGTTAGTCACTTTGGATTGGGTGATTTGCATGTAAAATTTATTTTCCAGTGCTTGATTTCTGTCATTTGTTCTTGAATTTTAAATAAACCTACTCATGATTGTTCGTAAAAATCCTTTTCAGGTATCAAGTGAGGAAGCTATTGAAACTACTAAGCTGCTTGCCTTGAAGGAAGGTTTGCTGGTGCGTTTGTGATTTAAATATTGCTTTTAGTTCTCATGCTCCACCTTTTGCATTCTATAATTTATGTTCCAGATTTTCTCCCTTCGATTGCTAACCGTCGGTCAATTCTTTGGCAGGTTGGAATATCTTCTGGTGCAGCAGCGGCAGCTGCTATACGAGTGGCAAAGAGGCCTGAAAATTCTGGGAAACTCATCGTTGTAAGTTTGATTTTCTTTGCTAAATATTTAAACTGTACTTCACTGAATGTAAGCAGTTTACAACTTAGTAATTTGTACTAAACTATGCTAATATGATAACCGTGCCATTTCTTCGGCTTCCGGTGCAGGCGATTTTCCCCAGCGCTGGAGAGCGTTATCTATCCACAGAATTGTTTGAATCCATTAGACAAGAAGTGCAAAATATGCCCATTGATTAAGACGTCACCAAGTGTAGTAAGCAGCTGCCGGAAGTTGGGACAAACATCCCTGTGTTTTCTGCATGGGCCAGCCTGTGTGTACTTATCCATTATCCGACTGTATTTTAGTTCTTCTGAAGCTGTGACGGCTGGATTCTAGGGAATGGAACTAAGCCTTCAGCACAATTCTGTATGTAAAATTGCAATTTAGATAACCAATCTGCTAATAAAGCAATGCAATGTAAAATAATCTCAAAATTGCTTGCCTTTGCTAGCATGGTTTGGATAAGTTTGACAAATAGTTGTTTGTTGTTATTTGCAATTAACTTAAATTCTGCAATGAAAATAAAACCTTAAACACACCTAAATTTGAAAACCAAATGAAACATTTATGATCACCAATGACAGTTAAGTAAAATGAGTTGTTTGTTATGACCCTAGTAGTTTAGTTTAATTTCTTTTCCATTAGGATTAGATTTTTCTATTACAATTATGATTTAGGATTCTAATTATATTAAAATTTAGATTGTGTTGAACTACCACAAATAAGTAGTTCTTAGTATGTTTTTGAGCAAGCACTAATAAAATTAATTCCAACTGATATTAATTTTTCTTTCTTCTCTCTGAATTCTTAAATTCTTCGTCTGTTTTCTCTTAAATTCTATCGTCAAAACCCTAAAATCCTAACATGTGATATCAGAACATATTTTTCCCAGCCACCAAATTTTTCTTTTTCTGTTCAACGGAAAAAAAAAAAAAAAAAAATCTTCCAGTGTCCGAACTTTTTGCCGATATCTCTGACATTTGATTATTAGCTTTTCGTAAGTCAGGTAATTGCTTTGATCAAGTCCATTCCACCAACTAATTTTGACTTTTGTGAGTTACCATCATAAGCCATCAACCGAACCAATCATTAGCCCCAACAAACTAGCGATCACGCCTAAACTAACACCATCATCAACCGTCGGCCAGCAACACCACAACCCCAAATTTTCTTGATAATTTTTTTAGGCATCATAAATCTTTACCGTGCTTAAAGAAAAAGTTGCGCAACCATCTCAAATTGGGAAAAATTTTGCAGTCTTAGCTGCTCAGAATAACGCTCTCAAGGTACTTTTACAGGACATTCTTGAAGGATTTTGGCCGCACACGAAGTTGGCATGTTAGAATGCAGGGACTCCACCCATCAACTATCGGCCAGCAACACCACAACCCCGAATTTTCTTGATAATTTTTTCTAGACATCATGATCTTTACCATGCTTAAAGAAAAAGTAGCGCAACCGTAGCAAATTGATGAAAAATTTGCAGTCTCAGTAGCTCAGAAAAGGTAGCGCAACCGTAGCAAATTGATGAAAAGTTGGCCCGAATTTTCTTGATAATTCTTGAAGGATTGGGTCAGTTTTGTGTTAGGCCGCACGACCATCTCCTTGTCCACATGAACTTTGTCATGTTAGAATACAGGGACTCCACCAAAGTATTTATTTGCCAGCATTGTGGCCCTTCGAGAGAGGAGGCAATTCATGTTCTCATCAAGGATTCACACTCTTGAATTCTATCCCTCCAAACCCCTACACCAAACCCGACAGCCACTCCACCAGCCCCTTCTTTATTGGGATCCATACCCTCTGCGTTACCCAAACATTTATTAACATGTACAGAGGTTTGTTTTAACTGTGATGAACAACTTAAGCGGAAGTATTATTGCAAATAAATTCAGCTATTGCTTTTAATTAGGGATATAAAAAATAAATTTAAATTTAAACATTTAAAGTTTATATTTATTTATGTTTAATTTCATTGAAATAAATTAAAAAATTAAAAAATATTTTTAAAAATATATATTTAGTATTAAAAAATTATAAAATTTGGGTACAAAAATCCAGATTAAAAAATGGCTCCGGTGTCTAAAAATTACATCCGGACTGGGTCTATCATCAGTCTAATACTTCAGTGATTTTCATTATGTCAACACCATTTTAATTGGAAGCCATTGACGACTATCTGAATTGAAAAATTTTGGTTATTTAATCACGGATAGAAGGCCTGCGGGCAAGCCTGGAGAATGTTATGACCCTAATAATTTATTTTTATTTCTTTCGTAATTCGTATTAACATTAAGTTTTATAATTTAGGATTTTAATTAAATTAGAATTAAAATCGTGTTTAACTATTATAAATAAATGATTCTCATTATATTTTTGAGCAAATTTTGATAAAATTAATTTTAATTCATATTAATTTTTCTCTTTTCCCTCTGAATTCTTAAATTCTTCATCTCTTCTCTATTGAATTCTCTCTTAGAAATCCTAGAACACTAACATTGTTCAAACACCTCAATTAAAAAAATGTTAATTTGGTGTTGTTAGTCTGTTAGGCTTGCAATTGAGATTTGAGAAGAATTAAATCAAACACAGAAATGAGCCTCTAACTTTAGATAATGAAGTAACAAGTTTTGTTTGATAATTTTACCGCCCTTTGAGCCTTCAGTGGCGTCACGTTAGTTTGTTTTCTTCCGAGTGTGTTATATATATAGCTATATATCGTATTGCCGAGAAACAGTTACACTACCAGGTGAGCAAAATGGTCCAATTATATACTTTCTCTCCTCTGGGAATTTCCCAATGAACCAAAAATAGATTTCTAGATTGTTTCTTGTAGTCCGTGATTCTCAAATGTCGCTTTATTTTAGGTTGAAGTACTTTATGTTCATTCTTTGGATGACATGTATATAGTGTTGTATTTTTTAGTGTTTCTAGTATAGGCTGCTTTAAATTCTAGTCAGAAACAGTACTAGGTAATCAAAAGTTTTATGGTATGGTTCATTATTTTGATTCTTGCTTGAGACATACAAGTTTCTCATAACAGTTTTTCTCTGTTCTGTGCTTAATTTACAATCTTGGTTCTTAATAAGATGACTTATTTCCCAAAGGGGTAGCAGTTGGCAAGTTTCTCATCAATCTAGCACATTTTGGAATCGATTCCTTAATTGGGATTGTGTATTGTGTAAATCCGCTCCATTCCTGTTGGAGTAATAAGGTGCTTGGGATTAGGTTAGCTCCTTTGAAGTATTGTGCTACCTGACAGAATTTAATTTGCCTTGAGATCTTTGAAGAGCAAGAATAGTGTTATTCTTGAAAGGCAAATAATAAATGAAACTGAGTTTGCTACTGAGTTCTGCTCTATCTTGATCTTTAGGAACTGGTGTCTCTGTTCTCCATTGAAAGACATTAACATTGCTTTTGTTCTGCCAAGTGCTAGGCTGGCTGCTTGATTTTTTAAAGTGTTTGATGAAGTAGCTCCATGGAGGACAAGTGTGATATTAAGAAAGATGTTACGGAAGTAATTTTCTTCGCGTAACTTATGTTTTGATCTTGCCTTTTGTCTTCGGTTACTGTGATCTTGCTTACAATTTGGCTGTATTTTTGCTTGTTCAGTTAATAGGTCATACACCAATGGTGTATCTCAATAATGTTGTGGATGGTTGTGTAGCCCGTATTGCTGCCAAGCTAGAAATGATGCAACCTTGTTCTAGTGTCAAAGACAGGTTAACAACTTTCTCACTCGTTAACCACTAATTGATTGTATTTGTTGGCGTGTATGGGCATATGATGCTAATATCATATTGGCAGTCATAGATATGGTTTTCAATGTTTCAACATGCAGAATTGCATATAGTATGATCAAAGATGCAGAGGATAAGGGCTTGATAACCCCAGGAAAGGTATTCAATGAAAATTCTCCAATTCTGAAGTTGATTAATCATAAAAATTATGCAGTATGAACTCAGTTATTTTGTTTTTAGTCAACATCAATAACTTGAACCAAGCCCATCCTGCTTTGTCAAATTTGAACAGCCACTTTTGTCTTCCAAGACTTCTGCTCAAGCTGGGTTTACACTGCTCAAACTTATTGTGTGTCTTTGATAAACATGTTAACTAACAAATTTGCCCTCTGGATTTGATGTGCTTTAAGACTGTCTGCTGAGTTAACTAGGACACGGGCATTGGGTTGGCCTTCATTGCAGCTTCAAGGGGTTACAAACTTATCATTATAATGCCATCAACATATAGTATTGAGAGAAGAATAGTTCTCAGAGATTTGGGAGCTGAGGTTTATCTTGCAGATCCAGCAGGGGGTTTTGAGGGGATTGTTGAAAAGGGTGAGGAGATACTAAACAGAACACCTAATGGTTATATGCTTCGACAATTTGAAAATCCTGCCAATCCTGAGGTATTCTTTTCATTGATATTATAACATAGGTTGGCATTTCAAAGGGTTTTTAATCTGTTTATTGTCAAATGTGTAGATTCATTATGAGACAACTGGCCCAGAGATATGGAATGACTCAGCAGGGAAGGTTGATGCATTTATAGCAGGGATAGGAACTGGTGGTACTGTAACTGGTGCCGGGAGATTCCTTAAAGAAAAGAACCCAAATATTAAGGTTATCTTGAGTGTATTGTTTGAGTACGTGCAAGCATGACTGGGAAAGACAGAAAAAAATATAAAAATGGTGCTGATTATTCATTCTAATGCATTGTTTTCTAGGTATATGGTATAGAACCATCTGAAAGTGCAATCTTGAATGGAGGACAACCTGGTTAGTAATATTTTATTTTTCTTTGAGTATATATAATACCTTTTATTTATTTCATGCCATATTTTGTTCTGTATGTTCTTTTGTATCCACATTGCATAATTTCACATTTCAAGATTTTATGTGGTTTAAAGCTGAGTGATTGCATCAACACATTGCACATTTTTAGAATTTCGTTGGTATCAGAATTTCGTCAGAACTCCACAGTCTTATGACTCTTATCATATTTGACAAGAGTAGAAGCTTTCGGCAGTATTTTCTTCGTGAATATGAAAGGTTCTTTGAACATTCTTGTTTTTCCTGTTTTATTCCAAGTTCTGTTTTGAAGACTTCATATGAATACTTTCTAGGTAAGTTGCTGCATACATTTTCTTCTGCACCTGTCTGAGATGAGTATCATTTCCTGATTGGTGTAAATTGCATCCAATATGTTATAGGGAAGCATCTGATCCAGGGTATTGGTGCTGGTATCGTCCTTCCTGTTTTGGACGTTGCCCTGCTTGATGAAGTTATAACTGTAAGTCTTAAAATCGAATTGTGGGGTGGTTACTTTGGATTGGGTGATTGGAATGTAAAATTTATTTTCTAGTGCTAGATTTCTGTCATTTGTTCTCGCATTTTAAATAAACTTACTCATAATTGACCATAAAAATCCTTTTCAGGTATCAAGTGAGGAAGCTATTGAAACTACTAAGCTGCTTGCCCTGAAGGAAGGTTTGCTGGTGCGTTTTTGATTTAGATATTGCTCTTAGTTCTTACGCTTCATCTTTTGCATTCTATAATTTCCGTCCCATATTTTGTCCCTTTGATTGCTAGCTGTTGAACAATTTTTTGGCAGGTTGGAATATCTTCTGGTGCAGCAGCAGCTGCTGCTATACGAGTAGCAAAGAGGCCTGAAAATGCTCGGAAACTCATTGTTGTAAGTCAGATTTTCTTTGCTACATATACAAGCTGTACTCAGCAGAGTGTAATTTGTACTAAACTATATTAACCGTGCTATTTCTACGGCTTCTGGTGCAGGTGATTTTCCCCAGTGCTGGAGAGCGTTATCTATCCACAGCATTGTTTGAATCCATTAGACATGAAGTGCAAAATATGTCCATTGATTAAGACGTCACCAAGTTTAGTGTGCAGCTGCCTCAATTTGGGACAAACATCCCTCTATTCTCAGCATGAGCTAGCCTATGTTTACTTATCCATTATAAGACTGTATTTTAGTTCTTCTGAAGCTGTGACGGCTAGATTCTAGAGAATGGAATTAAGCCTTCAACAGAGGTAGATTCAATCTATTCCGTATGTACAATTGCAGTTTAGATAACCAATCTGCTAATAAAGCAATGCATTGTAAAATAATCTCAAATTTGCTTGCTTTTGTTGGCAAGTTTTGGATAAGTTTGACAGATAGTTGTTTGTTGTTATTTGCTCTTAAATTCTGCAATGAAAATTAAACCTTAAACATACCTAAATTTGAAAAGCAAATAAAACATTTATGATCGCTAATGACAGTTCTAAGTAAAATGAGTTGTTCAAACACTTTCATTAATACATAATTATACAGGAAGTTAATTATGCATTAACAGCTAGATTTAGTTCCATAACTAGAAGTTAACATTTAGTTTCACTCTCTCTTTCTTCAGTCATGTGACTGAATTTATGCGGATAATAGAATCAGAGAGCTAATTGCCGGACAGATTATATCATGCCGTGGCTTTGCAAAACAGAAGCTAATGTATATAAATGATCGAAAGCTTTTGTACTGTTTCTGCATGAAATTTTTAAGAGTATAATAAATACCATTGTTGAGCCGATGCCGATAAGCTTAAGCTATTGGTTGAGTAGAGGCTTTCGCCATCACGAGGAACAATTGTCTCTTGCCAACTTTATCCGACTAATTTCTAAGAAAGCATTTTACCAGCTTCTGTTCTAACTGTCTAAATAAGCAATATTTTCTTCCTCTTTTAGCAACTCCTGCAGAATAGACAAAAAGCCATTTTATGTTCCTTTTCTAGTAATTCCTGCAGTACAGACAAAAAGCCAGTATGGTAATTAAATCTAATGCACCTACATTTAATTTTAAGGCCATATTAATAATGAGTCCATGTCACCTGCCATCCATTCTTCGGCTTGTCAGCTATAAAATAGCTGTGATCGCTGCATAAATTTGACAGTTCAGTGTTCTTGAGTTGTTGAAGCCATTGTATTCAGGTACTTGAAGCTTTTCTTTGTGTTTGATTTCATTTTTGTCTACTGATGTATATTTTTCGAATTCTAGTTTATCATTTTCTTCCTAGGCTTACTCATATGATTAATGTAATTTCTTGGAACCATTTAGCCTTCTTGAATCCAAGTTTTGGAATTCTTGGTCGGTTTCTTCAAATACTGAATTCACCTCCCCACTTGATGTTTATTAATCTTTTGACCTCTAACACTTTTTAACTCTTTTTTCAGCTGAGGGAAATATGGGATCGGAGAAGTGTGCCATTGCAAATGATATAACTGAAGTAAATGCTTTCATCTAATTCTGATTTTTCATGTTTTCTTTCATATGCTCTGAGATTTTCTCATTTTGTTGCATATTTTATTATCAGTTGATAGGCAATACTCCAATAGTTGACCTCAACAATATCGTGGATGGTTGCATGGCATGTATTGCTGCTAAGCTAGAGATGATGGAACCTTGTTCTAGTGTCAAAGACAGGTAATACTTAAAACTTTACTCTCCTTAATCTTCCGTTGATATTTCTTTTTGGCAGATATTAATAGTAATTGACATCGAAAATTATCTTTGTACTAATTTTCATTTGTGTTATTTCCCCAAATTTTTTTATTTCACTTCATACAAGTTGGTTTCAATCACTGACATGCAGGATTGCATTTAGTATGATCAAAGATGCTGAAGAGAAGGGCCTTATCACACCAGGGAAGGTTGTTAACTTTCCTTTTTTCCTTCTATGAAGAAAATATCGACATAAGTTTCTTTAAGAGTTATTGTGATATATAAGCATACAAGAATGAAAATGAACTGGGAAGTGGTTTAGGGAGTAACCACTTTTCCATGTGAATGAACGAAGACTGTCCTCATCGAATGTACAAGTGGAAATCCTGGCCATAGGGATGGCATGCTTTGCAGCAGCTAAGGGTTACAAGCTCATTCTTGTCATCCCTGCTTTCATGAGCATTAAGAAGAGAATAATTCTCCAATCATATGGAGCTTAGTTGATTCTCAAAAATCCAGAGAAGGGTATCGATGAGGAATTTCGCATTGTTGAAGAGCTACTGAATAAAATACCAAGTTTTAGTCCCCACCAATTCAAAAATCCTGCCAATCCAAAGGTATGTTATATGTATGCTTTGCTTGGCCTTTAGGCTACTGATAAAATATACTAATCAGCTGTTTATGCAGACTCATTATGCAATTACTAGTCCGGAAATATGGGAAGGCACAAGGGGGCAAGTTGATATTTTTGTTTCTGGAATAGGGACTGGGGGTACAGTGTCTGGTGTTGGGAATTTCCTTAAAAAGAAAAATCCAGAGATCAAGGTATTATTATTTATGCTTGAGTTTTGAAATAGTTGAATTACCTTTTCTTGTGTAAGCAACTGTTCTTGATTTTTAATTCTTTCTATTGGTTTCGATTTTTCGTTCTGCCTTAAGGTTTATGGTGTTGAACCGGCTGAAAGTGCAATTCTGAATGGTGGAAAGGCTGGTGAGTTCTGAAAACTCATTTCATTCAATTTTTTGGTAATGTTATATTGCAGCATCAATAGTATGCTAAGATCTTGGTCTTCCTGTATGCATGGCAGCATCAATGTGGTGGTTCAGTTCAAATCTAATATTGACATACTATAATGTGGTTATAGGGCATCATAAGATTCAAGGAATCGGCGTTGGCTTTGTCCCCCGTGTTTTAGATGTCAGCATTCTTGATGAAGTTGTTCGAGTAAGCTTCCGAACCCCTTGTAATCGCTTGCTTTTTAAGAAAAGTACTTTCGAAACAGTAAGTGTTTGTTCATATAAAGTAATTTTGATTCTGGTGACAGATTTTCCATTTCTGACATAATAACAGCATTGTGCCTGCACCATTTTCTTTTATGTATTTTTTCATGCTTCTTTCTCCCTTACAGTTTTTAAGATGGTAACACATGGCCTCATATATAGGAATTTACATTTCTTAGCCTTTCAGACCGTGAATTTTTCATATATTTTATGGTAACAAGCAATGAAGCAATTCAAACAGCTAAGCTTCTTGACGCAAAAGAAGGTTTGCTGGTAAGTGCAATCTTCCAGGCATTTATAATACTTTCTCCTTCCATAAAATCACCATTAGGAAAAATTGAGGAAATAAAGAACCGACATACAAAAAAATTACTTTCAAGTATGTAAGCTTAAATATATGTTCTGCTGTGATGTAGGCTTATGATGGCATCCAATTGATGATGGTGTTTGTGTTTATAAATATTGCAGGTAGGGATATTAGCCGGTGCTGCAGGTGTAGCTGCAATTACGATAGCCAAAAGGGCTGAAAATGCTGGAAAACTCATTGTTGTAAGCTCATTCAAATTCTTCGAGTTGGTTGCATTCATTTTCATTTCATATTGCCTACTTAAAATTTTTGACATGTTCATTTGGACAGGCACTTAATTTGTCGCATAGAAGGCATAAATTTAGCTGTTACATAATCCTCATCTCAACTAACATTACTAAGAGTCCTTATGATGCCAGTTCAAACTTCAGCATTGTTGAGATAAACATCATTGACTCAGTTCAATAACTGCCTCTCTCAATCATTGCAGGTGATCTTTCGAAGCTCAGGAGAGCGGTATCTGTTATTTGAGATGTTTGATGCTGAGAGGCAGGCAGCAGAAAAGGTGACTTATGTCTGAAAAATTGCCTAATGTTTGAGTTTCAGACCTTAAGTGGAACCAATATGCTCTCAAAATAAAGTTATTCTCCGAGTTGCAATAGTAGTAGCAGTGAAAGAGAGGATGTGTCTGCTTTTGCTTTTGTAATACTAATGCACAATTGACAATTTGGTTGGTTCCATTTAAATGTGATGAAATGTGACGCATTTCTTGAGCTCTTTTAATCAAATCAATAAATTTGGTTCATAGCTACAGCTTGCTAATTTTCAATACCATCAAACATATTTTAAAATAATTAAAGGCACCTTATACTGATTTTGTAGTGTTTGCAAGACGAGAAAAATAAGATTTTACACCACCTCAAGTTCTTGTCGAAAAGCACTTTTTTTTAGCAAATAAATACCTGGAAGTGCTTTCCAAAAAAGAATCATGTGTTTCACAAAAAATGCTTTTGCATAAGTGTTTTTGTATAACTTGAAAAAGCCTATTGATAAAAGCATTCCCGAGCATACTACGCCCAGGATTTACAATGGGCTAGGTCTGATTGGCAAATGGGCGGACGGGGCCCAGCCTGAGCCCACAAACTCCTTCCTCTCCATTCACACGTGTCACGGCAAGTGACGAATTTCTCTCACAACAGATCTCCCCTCTCGCGCGCACAAGGCTCAACATTCCCTTCCCATTTCCGTTTCTTACACAAACGATCACAGATCTGAGAGAGCTTCGAAATATGGCTTTGATGGCCGTATTAGAATCCGATCTTCGAGCTCTCTCCTCTGAAGCTCGCCGTCGCTATCCCGCCGTCAAGGACGGAGCTGAGCACGCAATCTTGAAGGTCACAATTCTTACTTGTTCTTGTTTTAAAATGAAATACGAAGTAAATGCTGCAATTTTTTTGTATTTAAATTAAATTTCGCGTTTTAGAAATTTGAGAAAGTTGCTGCATCTCTTTTGCAAACTGAGAAACTGGGGAATTACATTGAATTATCAAATATTGACTTAGCTCGATACATTCACCTAACTTTATTTAGTCGCTTTTTCGCTTTTGGAAAACATTGGTTTTTATTTTTATTTTTTGTTTAATTAATAAGAAAGCTTTGGATTAGATTGTATTATTTTCTACTGACTCAGCTTGATACAGTCACGTTATTCGAATTAGTTGCCTGTTAGGTTTTGAAGAGAATTGTTGTATCTTTTTGGTTGCTAAGAGTATGTTGAACTATACTATTGTAAATTGGTGAAATTTTGGCATGATTATAGCCAATGTTGATGAGTTATGAAGTTGGTAAATTAATGTCAATTTGACGTGGATTTGTAATCTCTGCAGCTTCGATCGCTGTCGAATCCAAGTGAACTTGCACAGAGTGAAGATATACTACGGATATTTTTGATGGCTTGTGAAGTTAGAACTGTGAAACTTAGTGTTATTGGACTTTCATGTATACAAAAGCTTATATCTCATGATGCAGTTTCTCCGTCAGCACTAAAGGAGATATTTTCTATGTTAAAAAATGTAAGTGATCACTTGATTTGGCATGTTGATGTGCTTTTTGCTAAAAATTCATTGATACATTAGAGACAATATTTGCTTAATAATTCTAATTATTCTATTTTTGCTTCTTGCAGCATGCTGAAATGGCAGATGAGAGTGTTCAGCTGAAGACCTTGCAGACTATATTGATAATATTTCAGTCACATTTACATCCTGATAATGAGGTGACGATTGATTTTATAAGCTTATATTCCTATTATTTGCTTGCAAGTAATGGCCACTGTTTTCAGGATGTATTATTATTGCAGAGAGCCCAATATACATATTGGATTACACTTTCTAACATAGAATATCTCTACTGAAGAACACAAGTTCAAAATATTCTGCCAAAAATTTTCTTGGTTCACCTAGGCAAACACCGCTTACATTCTGCTTTTTGAGAGTCATATTCATGAAATTAATTATCATGTTTACCAGTTGGGGCTGTATATAAATTCTGCTGATTTAGTTTCCCTCACCAATATTTCCCTGTAATTGTTTATTTATTTTAAATAACCACTGAAAACTCTGGGATTTACTTTGAATCTAGATCATACGTATCTATCTTAATCTTTTCCATAGGATTAGCTTAGGTTTAAATAATTGTTTGATATATTTGAGGAAAAGTAATTGTGAGACTGCTTATTGATGATACCCTTGAAATTCTTTTCATTACTTAGACAACCCATCTTAGATTATGGTTGTTGGACAATGTATGTCCCCTGATTTTACATTGCATTTCTGTCTTAATGAACTTCACCATGTTATTGACATCTTGGGAGAAGTGGTTAAACATGCTTAATTGACATTTAAAAGTTCCCATTTTATTCGTGCACTGGATGGTATGAGTGAGCGGTACTTTGTGATTGGATATCTGCCCTGGATTATTAAAGGACACATTTTCCATTCCTTGCACCCCCTTTCTTCAATTTATATTTCTTGTTTTGAGTTTTGTTGCTTCTATTAATTTCAGGACAATATGGCCCAAGGTCTTGGTATCTGTCTTCGGCTTCTTGAGAACAACAGATCTTCTGACAGTGTGAGGAAGTAAGTTACCTCGTTGGCCAAGAGCATTATTAACTGCCGGCTTTTTTTAGTCTTGTGTTCTTCACCAACTCTGGCTGTGTTCTGGAGATGTTACCCTTCTCTGATTGCTTTCATGTAAATCTGTTCTAGTACTGCTGCAGCTACCTTCAGACAAGCAGTAGCCCTGATCTTTGATCATGTTGTTTGTGCTGAGTCCCTTCCTATGGGGAAGTTTGGTTCTGGAGCTCACATCACTAGAACCAATTCAGTTACTGGTGATGTCAATCGCAGTATCAATCATTCAGAGTATGTTTTCTTTGATTTATCCACTCAAAATTTTGTGCACCAGTGAATCTGGTAAACAATTTTGTATTCTGACATTTGCCTTCCTATATATATGTAACCTTTGTGTATATCTGTATTGTTAGTAGTATGTAATGTCATATGTGTAAATTTGTAGGCCTCATAAATGTGCACTCTAGTACTTCCCCTTATCTAACTTAAGCATGAACAGGTCATTGGAGCATGAATTTGCTTCTGAAGGTCCATCATTAAGGAAGGAGACTCTAACTAAGGCGGGAAAGCTTGGGCTTCGTTTGCTTGAAGACCTGACAGCTCTGGCTGCAGGTGGATCTGTATGTGCCAGATTGAAACTACCATATTTTCTCAAAGAAAAAAAGGGGGGGGGGGGGGGGGCGCCTACCAAATGGCATTATTAGCCAAATATTTTTTTTTGAGTTTTCAGAGTTTATTGAACTGTTTTTAGTTGTTATTTTTCCCTTTGTTAAGGCAGTTATATATTGCTTTTACCTTACAGACATCTTGGTTACGCGTCAATTCTCTTCAGCGGACATTTGTGCTTGATATTCTTGAGTAAGAAATCCTCCTACCATAAGACTTTATTTCTAGTTTATCTTTGGTCTGCTGACGCAAGAGGACCTGAGCACTTAGTGATCCAACTTCAATTTTTCTCTGTGTAGTCAACACAAAATCATATTATGGCATTTTAAATCTAGGTTTTTAACTCATTCAAATGTATCTGCTCCTTCCAATATCTTCACTATTAAATAGAAAGGCTTGTATAGATTCACTGGTTGGTTTACACTTGTACTTTTAGATAAAGAACACCTATAGAACGACTTTTAAGGCTATGAGAGTCTATTTTTCTGTTACACTGCCATGGCAGGAGAAGTGAAATTCTCCAGGATGTCTGTGTTCTATGTAAGAAGTATTCTGCTAGTGAATTCAACTGTGGTGTTCTTATGTATATTTTACAAAATTGTTGATGCTTGCATGTCACAGGTTCATTCTATCCAATCATGTTTCTCTTTTCAGGATGTTAGCTTCGTATGAGCAGGTGATTATAAAAATTAGTGAATAAGAACATTCATCTATCTTTTGTCTTAGCATGCTAGTAAAACTTTTATAGTTGAAAAGTATCTGTGGAGCAGGTTTTGCGGTCACCAGATTTGTTCCCTTTTAATGACTTCACTACGCACCAATGTTGAGGTAACTGTTCTTGATAATATGCAACTTAACAAACTTTTCTTTAACTATGTTGATCATTATTTCTTGTGGTGTTTTACATTCTCTATTGTGTTTAATTTTATTCAGATTGAAGGTGAGGCTGGGGAGCCTTATTTTCGTCGCTTGGTCTTGCGGTCAGTTGCTCATATCATCAGGCTGTACAGTTCATCACTTATTACTGAATGTGAGGTATGCCTAATTTTTATTGTACTTTTTTGCTTCAATCAGCATGAAAAGATCATAGAAAAAGTAAATACATGACCTTAGTTTCTAATCTGTTTGTAGAGTAGTTAATTGCTTAGTTTTATTAGTATCATCTTGCTCCAATATTCTGGGTTTGAGAGTTCAAGCCTCTATTCTGCTTTTCAATTCTGAAAAAGCCAAAAGAAAGTTGAAATGCAAATCCATGTGGAGTTTACCAGCTCGTGAATTGTAGTTTGAATGCTATTTAACTAAAATTGCTTGAAAAACATGCTGTTTGTCTTGTTGTCATGCCACATTTCAGTTCTTTCCTTTGAGGAGGACGCTATGAATGATTGTTCATCAATGTGGACTACTTAAAGAAGTGCAGTGTCTACATTTATTTATTTATTTTTTATTGAAATGATGGGTTAAAGTAAAAGTTTTATTCTTACCTTTCATTTATGTTCACCCATGAGTTGTCTTAAGGTTTTGAATTGAGTCATATTTCTCAGCCCTCTTTTTCCCATATATGCCCTGCCATCACATTGTTCTGTATATGTTGGTTTTCTATTACTGATTCAACAACAGTTATTTTCATATGCAGGTATTTCTTAGTATGTTGGTGAAGGTTACATTTCTTGATCTGCCTCTGTGGCATCGCATTCTGGTTCTTGAGATCTTGAGGGTAATCTCAACAACTTAGATGTTGCTACAGTATTATTCCTAATTATATACATAAAACAATGGCCGATTACTTAGTTGCTTCTAACTTTTATCTGAAATAAGAGGTGGTGGAATTTGACAGGGTTTTTGTGTGGAGGCACGGACGTTGCGACTTCTTTTCCAGAACTTTGATATGTAAGCTATATAGCTCTGGATGAACATTTTCTTTCCACGCATTGTTGTACACGTATAGTATACAAAACTGAAAGAAATACAATGTTCGCGAATAATTCATTTCGAATATTTGCTAATTATGACACACTGAGTCTAGCCAGTTCAGGGACGTATGGCCTTTTAGTTGGCACCATTCTGCTTTTAATGGTATTTAATCAGGTCAGTGTGGAAAGAGAACTGTAGTCCTTACTAGCAGTCAACTAGCTTGTATAAAGGTGCAATGTTGCTTGAGTAATGGCCAATCTGATATGTAATGAACATAAACATGAGAGCGGTATTTATGGAGGGGTTGCTTAGGACCACCCAATCTTGCTAGTCTACACGGCACCACTGTCATCTTGAAAATGCAGTTTTCACGCCTTTTAATTTACATCTAATTGAACTTCAAGAGCCATTTTACCAGCTGCAAAGGCCTTTAGTTCAGCAGCCTTGTGGAAGAGAAATCAATTTCTATTATTCTTGAGCTGTAACCCTAGCATGGTACAAATTAGAGGCTTCAGGAGCAATTTAAACATTCTAAGATCTGTCAATGACTTTCTTAATGTGTTGCATTTCCAACAGAAAAATCAGTAAGCATTGAAAAGATGCAACTATAAAAAATAATTATTTGATATTTATGGTAATAGTACTTATGGTGGCCATCACAGATGTGCTAATCGATAAATCAGTATATAATAATATCGTTTTGTCATGGGGAAATGATAGAATATCTTTTTATCATGTTGAAATGAAGTTGTTTTTGTGATTGTGGAGTCTTTTTTTTATTTTTTATTAAACATATTTCAAGAGATCAGCACTGTGATGAACCATTCGCTAAATTTCAGTAGTTAAAATGTAGATCATTGATTGAGGTCCAATCAATTCTCTTGTCATACTAGGCTCTAGTCGTTCATGACAAAGTACAATACTGATATGTGATTGATACATCATTGGTAGGTAATCGAGAATTTGGTATTTCTGTAGAAAATGTTTATTCTCCCTGAATAACCTTTTTCCCTTTTGTTTTTCTGTCCACAAATGAAATCAACTTTTGGGTTGTAATATGTTTAAAATTGCTTCACATCTGCCTTGCAGGAATCCCAAGAATACAAATGTTGTGGAGGGTATGGTTAAAGCTCTTGCTCGAGTTGTTTCAAGTGTACAGGTGGAGAAATGTTTTCAATTTATCCTTTATTCATTTCTTTTAGCCCTATCATTTATATCTGTGTATGTCCTGGTGAAAATTGATATAATTTTCATTGTCTTGTTTATAGCAAGACTACCCTCCGGCCATAGTACTAAATCTATTTGTGAAAAAATTATATCAAGACATTCTTTTTTGATAAGAATGTCAAGGTATTCTCAATAAAAACATTAAGGCTATTCTATACAATGCCATCATTTTCAGTTGCCTCAACCAGACTACAGAAGTTACTGTACCTTACCGCCCCACTTTTTGTTCAATTTCTACCTCCTGCACTGAATTACTAAGTGGAACTTGTTTTTTAGAGTTCGATAAAAAATTGTAATTTAGCAAGATATATTTGAGCCTGATTTTATTTCGTTATCTGATATGATGTTTAATTCATTAGTTTCAAGAGACCAGTGAGGAGAGCCTGTCAGCTGTTGCTGGGATGTTTAGCAGCAAAGCTAAAGGTGATAACTTTCTGATTAATTATAGTTTTGATAAGAAATCGTGGGCTTTGTGTTTGTCATCTTGTAATGTTTAAATCGTGACATCCTTGGAGGGGAAAATGAAAATTATTGTTTTTTGTCTAATCTGACAACTTGTTCTGACTTTTGGACACAATCATTTCATATTCACATGTATTGATGACCCCAGAAATTTAAAGCTTGTAATCTCTGCAGGAATTGAGTGGAGTCTCGATAATGATGCATCCAATGCCGCAGTCTTGGTTGCTAGTGAAGCCCATTCAATAACTTTGGCAATTGAAGGTTTATTAGGTGTTGTCTTTACTGTAGCTACATTGACAGATGAAGCAGTGGATGTTGGGGAGGTAGATATGTATTTTTTTTTTGTAATTTCCATTTCTTTGATGCTTGTGCTTACTGATCACATCTTTTTATTCTAGCTTGAATCCCCTAGATGTGACTATGATCCTTTGCCAAAATGTATGGGAGAAACTGCAGTTCTCTGCATCTCTATGGTTGATTCTTTGTGGTTGACCATACTTGACGCGTTGTCCCTTATTTTGTCGAGGTTTGTAAAATTTTCTCTCAAGGGATGTTGTAGTGTTCAAAGTGATAGTTAAAAACAAAGTGATAGATTAAAAAAGAGGATATGTATATCTGACCTAGAGTTATTTTGTAAGGTCACAAGGAGAGGCTATTATGTTGGAGATTTTAAAGGGATATCAGGCATTCACTCAGGTAATAATATTTTTGAATGTGAATCATACTATTATAATGCAACTTATGGTGGTTTTATGTCACTTCACTCAACTTTACCAAGTGATAACGTCCCTGTTGATTTAGCTATTTTATGTGTGGCCTCTCTTTTTTTTTTTTAATTGAAAAAACGCCTAAATAAATAATTATTCTATTAGCTTTTGCCTTACAGTGACAGAATCAAGAATTCTACAATATTATCTGTAAATTTTATGACATTTAATGTATTTACGCAGCATAGATGATTATGGTATCTACTTGTTTTTGTCAGGCATGTGGAGTTCTTCATGCTGTAGAACCTTTAAACTCGTTTTTAGCATCCCTTTGCAAATTTACCATCAACATTCCCAATGAGTCTGATAGAAGAAGGTAACTCTTTGCTATCAGTTAATATTTTTTTCTGTGGCTATTCTGAAATGGATTTGCCTCATTTCATTGCCTTATTTTGAAACTTGAAAATATAGCTAAGACAATGCTGAAATCCTGACTTAAAGTTGATATTTCAGTACTGTGTTACTGTCTCCTGGTTCAAAACGATCTGAATCTTTAGTTGACCAGAAGGATAACATTGTCCTTACTCCCAAGAATGTGCAGGTATTGTGTTTGGTTTAGTATCTTAGATTCAGTTCATATTTTTTAACCTAACTGGATATTATTTCCTGCACATTTATTTTGGCCATCTAATTTTCTAACTATTAAATGCCCTTAATTCAATTCGTCTTCCACATTAGGCCTTAAGGACTCTCTTCAATATTGCTCATCGACTGCACAATGTATTGGGCCCATCCTGGGTGTTGGTATGTTTATCTGCTTCTACCTATGTCCCGAAATAGGCAAAGTTCATAGCTTATAATTTTTATCGCAAATAAATATAGGTCTTGGAAACTTTGGCTGCTCTGGACCGGGCTATCCATTCTCCTCATGCCACCACACAGGTAACCTTTTAAAAAGCATCTCTGCATACATATCCTCCCTGTGGGATTTAAATCGTTGTAGCAAGTGAGGATAGAGTTCAGTAGCAGTCCCTGAGCAGGTAACAGAAGTGGGTTGAAAGTCGTGGCCCAAAAAAATTTGATGGTGAAACTCTAGCAGTGGGATATATTTTTAAATCCATGGGCTTAAAATGTAGTTGCCCTTGCACAATATTTGGATTTAAGTGAATCACAAGTAAAAAACATCCTTTTGCCAGCAATTTTGTTCTGAGAATAAAACTTCCTGATTGCAAAACTGATATCCCTTGTACTACTGTTCTAAGTCACTGGAAAATGATAGACTACATGACATTGTAGTTTTGAAATTGGCCAAAATCATTCTGTCACTCTGTGGTTTTAGCTGGTTAGCTTTGTGTGTGAAACAAGTAAACTTATTGAAGTAATAAAAAGAAAAAGACTACAAATGTAGCTTTGTTAAAATAGATGCTTTCTGCATATCTTGCTTCTTCATGTTCTAAATAAATATTTGGGAACTCTTTTTGGATGACCCTTTGGACAACTGATTGACATCACAGATGTAACTCTTTACTAGTCTTCCTCTTCTGAATTTCTCAGTTTCTTGTGGGAAAATAAATGAATATCTTAGAAAGTTGTTTATTATCAGTCATCATATAATGCTACAAGTATACTGTTTTGTATCTAAAGGAGGTCTCCACAGCTTCCTCAAAGCTTGCAAGAGAATCTTCTGGCCAGTACAGCGACTTCCATGTTCTCTCTTCCTTGAATTCTCAGGTAAGCTTTGGTTTTTGGTTGCTTTGGTTTTGTGGTTGCTACCAAACAAATACCAGATTTCTGTATCTGTGGAAATTCCTCTCTGGGAAAATCTAAATATCATACATTTATGATTCCCCTTGGACCAATAAAGAATTTTATACCATGGTGTTCTGAAATTGACTAGGTTTCTAACCTCTCAGAGGATAGAAATTTGTAAGAACTTGCCAATTTTTAATTTTTATGTTTTCCATTCTTCAGAACGAAGAAAGAGTTTTTATGGTTGCTATAGAGAAGTTCCTAAGCAGAACATTTTCTTTTCTCTAATGTGTGCGTGTGTGTTTTATACTCCAATAGAAGCTGCATGTTCTAACCTAGTATTTTCTGTGTGCATAGCTGTTTGAGAGCTCAGCATTGATGCACCTATCCGCTGTTAAATCACTGCTTTCTGCACTACATCAGCTATCACGTCAATGCATGATTGGGACTTCAAGTAGTTTTGGACCAACATCAAGTCAGAAAATAGGAAGTATCAGCTTTTCAGTGGAAAGAATGATATCTATCCTTGTCAATAATCTTCATAGTACGTATTGTCGATTTTTTGCAGATGTTAAAATAAAAATTTTACTAAGTTCAGTGTTGTTAAGTTATTAATATGTTATTTAGTAGTTCAATAGAAAATAAATTTGATGATGGATGTTGTTTTCATACACTCACTACCCTTTACCATCTCCCATATTCCTTGTTGTGGACAAGTCATTTGATATCTTTTGTATACTTTTCCCCGTAATATTACCAAAGCCTAAGCTCCACTATGAAAGTGGTCCCTAATAGACTTGCATTTTATTTAGTTAATTTTTATTCTTTTAGGAAACCAAGAAACCTATGATAAAAAAGAAGGAATAAATGGTAGGAATTCCACAAGAATATGGCTTTTGGATCATATTGATATGGAATCAAGCATTAACATATTATTTCTCTCTGATAGACCTTTTGCTGAGGTAGGATGTATACATATTGTTTAAGTTTTGAGTTAAGCTTTTTTCCTTCCACCTCAATCTCCATCATCTACTATTACAGGGGTAGAACCACTCTGGGATCAAGTGGTCGGCCACTTTCTTGAGGTGATCATGATTTTTAAATGTGGTGCATAATGCTTGTGCTATCTATGTATTGCTTTTTCTTACCGTTACAGTTTCTTTTGCAGCTTGCCGATAATTCTAATCAGCATTTAAGAAATATAGCACTCGATGCACTAGATCAATCAATATGTGCTGTTTTAGGATCAGAACAGTTCCAGGATAGCACATCATCTAGGCATCACGGCATCTCTGATGAAGTGAGAATTTTAACATGGTTTATTGACAATATGACCCATATCCTATAGAAAATAGAAACTGATTATTCTTTCTCTAGGTTGAATCTAGGCACGGAGAGTTGAGATCACTTGAATGTGCTGTTATATCCCCACTAAGGGTTCTTTATTGTTCTACCCAAAGCACTGATGTTCGTGCTGGAACCTTGAAAATTCTGCTGCATGTTTTAGAGGTAATATGTCACTGATGGAAACTGATCATTATTCAATTTCCTTTTTAACTGCCTTTGCCCTTTACTTATAATATTCCTCACAATTTTTCCCTTCAGAGATGTGGAGAAAAATTGCATTATAGTTGGCCAAGTATACTTGAATTGTTGAGGTATGCTGTGCACATGCTTGTATTTTCGCCATTTGTAGACACTTGTATGGGGACCATTGGGGGCAAGAGTAGTTTAAGGATGACTATTTTCTGGTGGTGTGATTTTTTTCTCCATATTTTCTTTTTCACTTAGGTCTGTAGCAGATGCATCAGAGAAGGATCTCATCACCTTGGGATTCCAGGTCAGCAAAGACCTTAGCAAGATTTTCTGTTTTGAGGGAAATGCATACTGTACTTTTGTATCTTTTTTAATTTTCCCTGCTCTTTGATATGCAAAAATTCTTGCATGTACGCTATATGAACAGTGGTTGGATTTGTATTGCGAACCCATTTTAACTTCTCTGTTTTCTTGTAGAGCCTCCGTGTCATTATGAATGATGGACTTTCCAGCATACCCACAGACTGCATCCATGTGTAAGATCTCAAAATTTAGCAATTTTTCTAATTATCAAATCATGCTGTGTAATATTCTACTTCTCTAACCATCCATGTGCATACTGTCTATCATGTGTAACATATGATGCAGTTTTCTCAATCACAAGCTTTTTCCTGGTTCATTTAAATGAAAATTCGATTTATCAATTATACATGTAAAAATTGGAAATTTAGTATGCTAAATCATGTTGCTATTTGATCTCATAAATGGCCTGTAGCATGCATTTATCATGGACGACGGAGAATGTCCAGTTTGTTTTGATATTTTGTTATAAGAAAAGGGAAATAAGATGTGGTTCGTTCTCTGTCAAAGTGCCTACTAATTTTGGTAACAGCTAAACAAAGGTAGACCTTGAAATTACGGTAGATCTTAAAATATCCATGTTTTAAAAGAATTAACAAAAGGATCCTCCTGTTATTACTGTGTAATAAGTTCTTGCATGTTTGGCTGATGGCATCTTGATAAGTAATCCTCGGCCTAGTATTTGTGGAGTTCATTATTGCAACAGAAGACTATCTTCACCACTGCTTATGTTGGTTCATGCCACTAATGAGATGACTTTTACAGATGTGTGGATGTTAGTGGAGCATACAGTAGTCAGAAGACCGAGTTGAATATAAGCCTGACAGCAGTAGGCCTCTTGTGGACTACCACTGATTTTATTGCCAAGGGGCTTGTCCATGGCATTTCAGAGGAAAAGGAAGCAGGTTAAATTGTCATTTTAGATCTAGTAGCTCATTAAATATCATAACAGTGAACTCTTGCAACTAAGTAAAATTTTATCTTTTCTTTGACACCACAGCAAATCGGGATTTGTGTGCTATCCCAAAACAAATGGATGGTGAAAAGAGAGAAGAAAAAACATTAAGTAATGTGGATGACCGAAATCGCTCAATAAGCATGGTGGATCGCGACAAGTTACTATTTGCTGTTTTCTCATTACTTCAAAAGCTTGGTGCTGATGAGAGACCAGAGGTATAATAGCTTGCTCTTTGAATGGCCATTTCCAGTTCATGTGAACTCCTTTCTGGCAAATGTCATCCCAATTATGCTCTTTCATTGGAGTTTCCAAATTATGGTCTTGCCTTTGGGAACATGTAGCCTATTCAGGATAAGGTGATACTTGTGGACATGTAGATAAATGCTACATCTTTTGCCCTTATATGAAATCTAGATGATAAACTATGGCTAAGCTATTGTTTGGTAAAGATATCATCTGATATAATGCTAGTCACATCCTTTGTTTGCTGCGAGGGAGAATCCTTTTTTTTCCATTCTTACCGTTCACCTTTTTAATTTTGGAACTCTTGGATTATGTTAAATAACCTTGACCACTGTAAAGACTTCCAAATAAGAATGTTATGCTGTGGCTAAGTCTAATATGTATTTCAGGTAAGGAATTCAGCCATTCGGACACTCTTTCAAACTCTTGGAAGTCATGGGCAGAAACTTTCAGAAAGCATGTGGGAGGATTGTCTTTGGAATTATGTTTTCCCTATGTTAGATTGTGCTTCACACATGGTATGGATAAGCAATTGTGCAGGCATCAACATCCTTTTTTTGCCTATGTTCATTGACTTAGAATTATGTGCATTTAGGCTGCAACTTCCTCAAAAGATGAATGGCAAGGGAAAGAACTTGGGACTCGAGGAGGAAAAGCAGTTCACATGCTTATACACCATAGGTATTTTCTTCTCTCTCTCTCTGTCCTTTGCTCCATTTTTTGTTTTTTTATTCTTCCAACTCTTTTTTACCCTTTGAATTTTTTGCCTTTTCTGGCGCATGCATTCTCATTTTCACAATGAAATTGCAGTCGTAACACAGCTCAAAAACAGTGGGATGAGACACTAGTACTTGTCCTTGGTGGAATAGCCCGTTTATTACGTTCCTTCTTCCCATTCCTTGCAAACTTAAACAATTTCTGGACAGGTGGGCTCTAAATTGGATATTAATGTGTCTGAATTTTTTTTAAAATTTTTTTTTTAAAAAATCTTTTTATTATCATCTTGTGGACCTATATGAGCGTTATGTATTGTCCTGGGATGCAGGATGGGAATCTTTGCTTCGTTTTGTAAAAAATAGTATTTTAAATGGTAGTAAAGAAGTTTCTCTTGCTGCTATAAATTGTCTACAGACAACTGTTCTACCTCATAGCACCAAGGTAATAACCACATCTTGTGTTCAATAATATTTATACTTAATTAAAATTGTTCAACTGAAACCATAGAATTAAGTCATAATCAATGCTTATCATATTTAATAGTTAACTTCTAAAATGATTTAATGAAACAGGGAAACTTGCCAGTGGCTTACCTCAATTCGGTACTTGATGTTTATGAGTATGCTCTTCAAAAGTCACCAAACTATAGTGATAATGCAGCTGTGAAGGTGAAGCAGGAGATTTTGCATGGTCTTGGTAATATATCTAGTTCAAGATACGTTTTATTTATGAGATTTTGAGTGTACTAGTAAACACGAATGTGTCCACATGACAGAATATTGATTAAGATAACCATCCTTGATGCCTAGTTATAATTGCCAAAAATTGGCATGTATTGCTTGGTCATTTTATATTTTGATTCATGGCAAGCTGATCAATACCGTATATTATAATGCTACTGCTTTTGAAATAATAAAATTCCTTTCTGGTGAACTTATGTTTTGTTTCTGTTGGCACTTGCAGGAGAACTATATGTACAAGCTCAAAAGATGTTTGATGATCGCATGTACACACAGTTGCTAGCAATCATTGACTTGGCTGCTAAGCAGACACTGATAACCCATGATAACTATGAAATTGAATTTGTAAGTTTGCGATTGAACTCTCTTCCTATTTATTTTTCCTAAAGAGTAATGCTACTTTGCCCGAAAATAGATATCACCGAGATTATCAAATACTGGAAAATACTGAAACACCCTTTGTGCTATAACAACTAGACAAAAATAAAATCACTCATCACTTTTTTCCTTACCATTTATTACAGCCTTAAAAGACCAAAGCTGCCCCCAAAATTGAATAAGTAACATGCAATAAATGTGAGGGCATTAAGTCTTTTCCAATTTTGGGAATTTTTTTAATGTTATCCATATGAGCAAAGTAGCATTTTTCTTTTCCTAAATTCCAAAAAGAAAAAAATCTTATGTTTAAATGGTATCCACCATTGTTTATTCGCTGTCATTAAGTATTATAATAGTTAATTTAGAGAAAGCACATGATGCTGTTATATAATTAATTTGGTGTTCCCAGCAGTAGAGAAGTTAAAATAATAAATGTGGCGTTAGGTCATTGGTATGAATGAATTCTAAAGTGACATGATTTCAAGTTGTCCAACTTCTCTACAGCCTCTTCCAAGAAAGCTCTTGTCTTCTACCTTAATTACCTTGGAATTGCTAATATCTACTGCCTTCCGGTCAAAAAACAACATCGATGAGAAGGGGTAGATGCAGTATTACGTGGTCAATTCTCGCTTTCTGCGGAATTTGTATGCTTGGCAGTCCCTAATGATTAAATAAACTAATATTTTGCCATGATTGCAATTTTAGGCATCAATAAGTTGTTACAAGCACTACTTTCTGTCTTTTAGTATTGTAGATTATATGTTTCGTCGATTATTGTGCATTTTGGCAAATCATGGAAGATATACATTGTCTTTTCAGTTGGCATGGGGATCGGATTATATATATATGAAACTCCAAAATGTATTAATGGAGAAAAATCAAAATAGAGGGCGGACTAGCTGTTCACTAAGCAAGCCAAAAAGAAAAGCTTTTTGTGCTATACAAAAGTATACCTGACCACCCTTATATAATGCTATGCCAACTTTAACACTATCTCAAAACCTCCTCCAAGTTTAGATGAACGAAGAGAAAGGATTAATCCTGAAACTCTTTAGAGATTGAAGCCCAGAGCACCTCGTAGGCATGGGATTGGAATTTTGATGAATATTTTTTATAATTCAATGCCGAGAACCTATATTTTTCTAGTTCACTCCTTTTGGAATAACACTTATGTTGCTTTCTCTAGGGAAATGTTCCACCAGTGCTACGAACTATACTAGAGATCTTTCCTCTTCTAAGTCCCACCGAGCAACTTTCTTCAATGTGGCTCGTCCTTCTTAGGGAAATTTTGCAATATCTTCCAAGGTCAGATTCTCCTCTGCAAAAGAAGGAAGATGAGGGAGAGCAACCTAGCACTAGTGACAATATTCACGGTAAAGAAACTCCATTGTATCATTTCACCCATATTTTTATTGTATCTTAAAGAAGCAAGAAGCTTGAAATTTCTGTCATTTTATAGATGTTCATGTGAGGGCAAAGTATGACAAGCCTAATGGTACTGTCCCCTCAACCCCAAAAGATGCCAGCGCTTCATCTGGGAGTTCTGGATCAGTCACAGCTGTAATGGCAGCCATCCCAAGCCATTTGTTTGCAGAAAAGCTCATTCCTGTGCTGGTTGATCTTTTCCTGATGGCGCCAGCTGTTGAAAAGTGTATCATCTTCCAGAAATTATTCAAAACCTTGGAAGGTACAGATTTCTTTAGTTTTCTTAGGCAAAACATATTATGTTCCGCAATCAATTTAAAAGAATCATATCAGATATCAATCTGCTGGGACAAATGCTTGATTATAATATGCTATTCATTGTGGTGTAAGATGCTGGAAACAGTAAGTTAAGTTCCGTATTTTCCATGGTCCAAGCTTCAATAGGTGTATGGGGTAATAATAATAATAAAAAAAATAAAAAATGTAGTCAGAATTAAACACTGCGTACAAGAGGGAGCGGATTTGGACATCTGACATCTTTCCACAGCAGGACAGCATTGTTTATCATGTGCGGCAGAAGATTCTAATAGATAAACAGGGCAACATTTCTTCTTGGTAGTAATTTCTGCATTATGTATGATGCTATGTGCACTGTTCAATATTTACTAGAATTTGATGTAATCATTCAGAGAAAACAAGTTTTCATGCACCTTCTTGTCATCACTGAATCATATGTTGGGAATTATGTTTTTATGAGTTGAAATTATTTAGGGCAGAAATAAAATAATCAAACTATTTGTCCAGGTGCATGACAACAAGAAGAGAAAATCCAGATAGTTCTCTTTGGAGATTAGCCGTTGAAGGCTTCAACCGCATTCTCATTGATGATGTCACCAAATTAGATGCGAACTTTTGGCAAGACATGAAAATTAGTAGGCCTGCAAGATTACGAGTTTGGAAAGAAGTCGCAGATGTCTATGAAATATTCCTTGTGGGTTATTGTGGCCGTGCTCTGCCTTCCAATTCACTCTCTGCTGTAGCTCTTAGTAGTGCTGACGAGTCACTGGAGATGTCCATATTAGACATTCTTGGTGATAAAATTCTCAAGTCACCAATTGATGCACCTTTTGATGTAAGCCATGGACTAAATTGTTCAAACTAGTATCCCTTGCCTAAAGAAGACTCATTTTGTTATTTTTCTATTGGTGTTACTAATATTTAACAGGTTCTGCAACGGCTAATTTCCACCATAGACCGTTGTGCATCACGCACATGCTCTTTGCCTGTTGAGACTGTGGAACTAATGCCTGCCCATTGTAGCAAATTTTCCTTGACATGCTTGCATAAGTTATTTTCCCTGAGCAGGTAATAAAATATTTCATATCTTTTTCCAGATCACGTATGCTCTTGCTTTAACTCTTAGAATTGCGTTCCCTATATTCAGTATTCCTATGTAGGCCTAGAATGGAGAGAACTTGATCAAATTCTTATCCATTTCAAAGAATCCCACTTAGAAGTTTAAGCTGTTAGGTTGACAGTACTGTTATAGATAACCTTTTTGGTCTGCAGTACCATACGAAGACATGAAGCCCAAATGTTTAAGCTGCAACGTGTATTAGTTCTACATGATAATCAGTATGGTATATACCAATACTACAAAAGCAGTCAATGTAGGAACTCCTAATTTTCGAGGAGAATATGATCAAATTTGTTGTGAAACTGCAATTGTGCAACCACCTTCATTTTGAGATGTACACATTTTTTTGTAATTGTTTATGCAAACCTGTTAATTCAAAGATTTGACAATTGACATACTAGTGACATTTTCTCCAGTTCTGACAATGAAGCCAGCAAATGGAACTTGACAAGAGCTGAAGTCAGCAAAATTTCAATCACAGTACTTATGGGCAGATGTGAATACATATTGAACAGGTTTCTGATTGATGAGAATGACTTGGGTATGTTTCTATTTTCTACCAATATTTTATCACTGCTATTCAATGTTAAATGTTGTATTTCTGAACTCTGATTGTTTCTGCAGGTGAACGTCATTTACCAGCTGCAAGGCTTGAAGAAATAATTTTTATTCTTCAAGAATTGGCCCGCCTAAAAATTCACCAGGACACTGCATCTGCTCTGCCACTACATCCTGTTTTGAAAAGTGGCCTAGCAATGGAAGAGAACAGTGATAAGCGTCCGCATATTCTTGTTCTATTCCCCTCCTTCTGTGAACTTGTCATATCAAGGTGAGGTAATAAGACTTTTGGGTGCTTTCGGTTTGTTCTTTTAAACTGAATCATGCAGGATGGATAGGACAATCAGTTGCTTTTTCTATGTTCTTGTTTTATAGCCATTGTTTGCTGCATATAATGCTTGGAAGCAGGCACTGTGTCAGTAAGTACTCAATTAGTGAAGAGATGTATAATAATGAGGCCAATGGGGATCCCTGCGTTGCAACACAACATAATGATGCTATAATTAGAAGTTTGAAGCAACAACTGGATTTGGTGGGCTTCATATATGAAATATACAAGCAATGTTCTACTTTCATTTAGAATTTGATATTCTTCAAATTATATGTGCTAGTTGGATAAATTGGTAGGCTCAAAAAGTATGCTGAAGCTATAAGATATTCTCTTCAGTATATTAGGTACCACAAAGGCCCATCCTCTCCCCTCCCTACGAACAAACAAAAATTAAAACTTCCCCTTCCAAGGTTTGTGTGAGAGGAAATTAGTCCCTTGACCTCTTGTTTCCATTGCAAGAGAGCAAGACAATTGGGATATCCCATTTGGGGAACTGCCTCTGTAGTTTATATCCACCTATATTGTTCAAATTAAAGGAGAGAACTGCTCCTCAAGTCATCCTTAATAATGGTACAACTTGATCAATAGCAGGATGGTGGTGGCTTTTTTTATTTTATTGTGCAACTTTTGAAGAAAGGTGAAAGAAACAAAAGTACAGAAGATTGTTTGCTTTCTAGATAAAATATTGACACCCTGATTCTTCTGAATCTGATGGCCAGGGAAGCTAGGGTAAGAGAGCTAGTGCAAGTTTTACTGAGACTTATCACCAAAGAACTGGCACTTGAAAAGGCTAGCATGGCTGGTGATCGATAGAATAATGCTTCCTGACAACATCAGTTTACTAAGTTATATCCTTGGAATTGTCTGTTTTTCTTGTGGAAGTTTCAGGTGAGGAGTGTTATTTCTTTTTCCCCCTGTCCTCCATTTTCTCTGTCATTCTTTTGTAGTCTGTACGTCATAGGAAAAGATCATCCCTGTTGTGTTCATAACAGTGATTCTGCACGTCAAATTTGTGAATTATGAGCCTATGTCAGTTTTTATTCGATTTCTTGCTGCCGTGTCATGTAACAATGTATAAGATCTCATTTCAGCGCAATATAAAATATATTCTTGAGTGTTGGTCAGTATTGCCATGGGATCTTACAAAGTATGAATGAAAGCTGAGTTCCGAGTGTGGCTCACCACTAGTTTGTGGTCCAGTTAACATAAATAGCCTGTTAGACAGTTGGGTTAGGACCGTGCGGACTTGTGGTTTTGATAAATGATTATTTTAGACTAAATTCAGCATGTTTAATTAACTCATTGGCAATTTTTGAGTGTGGAAATCAATTCCAGAGCACTTAAAAGTTTTGTTAATCAATAGACGATAGTGATGCATCCATTACCACATCCAAACAAGAAGTAGATGCTTTAAATACAAAAAGAGAAGCAGCAGGGTTAGATTTTAATTCCATTAGCTTCCAACAGACAAAGCTTCTGGACGTTAAAAGGCAGTTCGACAGATTTTATGGTGCTGCTTCGTCTTGGAGTTGAATTTTTAACACCATACGAAATTCGTTTGCTCCGTTTGGCCAATCATGTAGTCGTAAAATGATTCGATCTTAATTTGCATCTCCTCACTCTTTTCCCTGTAGCCGGAGCCTTACAAAATTATTCTCAATTGCATGCCTAGTCTGATTCCTGTTAATCGTAGGTTGCGGTTTGCTGTTCATTTCTCTCTTCTACTATTCGTCAAAGAAACAAAATACCCACAGGTCATGTTGAAGGAAGCTAACGAAATTTTAACTCCAAATTGCAAAACGATGTGAAAGAAGAGGCACTGTAATAAACTGCCAATTTATTCATTACACAGAAAAGGGTGATCACAAGCTGGGAAAAATAGAGTTTCATAGCAATATTGGCAGGGCGATGTGAAAGAAGAGGCACTGTAATAAACTGCCAATTTATTCATTACACAGAAAAGGGTGATCACAAGCTGGGAAAAATAGAGTTTCATAGCAATATTGGCAGAACCCCAAAACAAATGAAAAAATGAACTTGGCAACTTCCGAAAACTCCTATCCAAAGATGACTGCTTAGTTATTAATACTCTGGTTGAGCCTAGCCGCCGCAGCCACAGACGCTGCCACACCGGCTGGGTGTGTAGTCAGCATCGGATCATTCCTCATCTCGGCCGCCGCCACCCCTTCTGCATCCCTCCGTGTCACTTGCTTGTCAGCCGGTAACTTCGCCGTCGCATCCTGGATCAAAACTCATGTTAAATAATGAACTTCAGCTCTCTTCTCTCATGGCCCGGCAATGTTTTTGTAAGAGAAAAAATGAAAAATCAACTCAAAAAGCACTTCTTACAAGTCATTATCAAACAAAAATATTACCCTAAACGTGCTTCTACACAAAAGCACTTCTTACAAGTTACATAAGAGTATTTTTCTTTTAAAATGATGGATAATAAATAGAATACAAACAATAGTGAATTTTTCGTCTATATGCATCGCCTTGCTTTCATTTATAGATGAAAGGTGATTACTGTTAAAATGTCAGCAAGCTTTGTTTTGTCCTCATCTCGAGTTGCTCTTGCATTGATGGTTGCAGCTGACTGTGCCGCAGCGGCGACGCCACCGGGGGTTATGTTGATCCGGCCCGTGGCTCTCACTTCGGCTGCTTGAATGGCGGCGGCGTCGCTCCACTCAACCGGCTTATTTCCGGCTGTAAGGGCGGTTGCTTCGAGAGCCTCACCAATTGTGATTCCACTACCACCACCACCTTTAAGTTCTTTGTGTGAAGATGGCGGTGCCACGGATCGCCGAGGCGATGGTTGGCTATACTGCCCAACAACCTGTTAATTTCCGACAACAACAAACAGAAATCAAGTGGAAACCGTTTGAGAAATAAAAATGATTCTTCGGTTCTGCTTTTAGAAACGCTGTTAAAGAAACAAAAATGGTAATAAAGAACACCCCATCAATTCAGATACCTCCACTCGTCATCTATTTCTATTGTTCAACTCTTTATAACAGAACTCTTTACAAATGAAAAAAAATATATAAAAGAATCCATATTTAATTAGTCAATATCTCAAAAAAAAATCATGTTTTTAAAAAATACTAATTTTATCTATTTCAGAAAAAAATAGCAAAAAATTGAGTAGCTCTTTTCAGTTCACATTAGACCAAAATGTCCCAATTGAGACATCTAAAGAACTAAATGCGATTCACTGCTGATTTTAATTTTATTTTTATTTTTTTGATAATATTTATAGGTAATTAAATTTTAATTATACTAGACTATAAACAAGCAAACGTAAAATCAGAACTTAGTCCAACTTCAAATGTATGTGTTTGATTTCTTAATTTTTGTAATCAGATATTATTTTGAATTTTTTTTTAAATACTCACCATAAAATTTTGAATTTGTCACCTACACTAAATTCCTAACTACGTGTCGACTTGTGCACTATTGAAAAATAATAGCAAATGATATACATATTCTGTTTCAAAAGCTAGATTTTTCATCTCCGAAAACACTATTTTAAAAATAAAACAATTATCCGTTTCTAGTTAAAAAATATATAAATATATATAATCATTATCAGGCACCGATGTCCTCAATTTTTTTTTAACATGAACGTGCTATTAAATTATGTAGTTTAATATAATTAATTTTTAATACATTATAAAAATTATATACTTTAATAACATTAAAAGTAATTTATTAAACTACACAACTTAACAGCATGAAAAAAATTTAGTACCTGTCCACCAATTTCCTCAGTGATAATTCTTCTCCCAGGAAGATCAGTCTCGGTGATGCTAACACCTTGAGCAGCAGCCACATCAGTCATGTCCTCATGGCCCACGAAACCTCCCTTCTCATTCCTCTCAGCCGCCGACTGCATCATCGACGCCGCAGCTCCCTTCTGTATCTGCCCTAGCATCGCGTTTTCCGCCGTCTGCATCAACGCCGCGTCTCTCGGAGCCACCGTCATCTCCGCAATCTCACCTTCAACCGAGAACACATCACCGTACTTGATCGGTCTTCGTGGTTGTTCCTGGCTCATTTTGTTTCCCTTTTTTTTTTCTTTCTAGTATTTAGTTTTTATTTAATTAACTAGGTCAAAGATTTGGTGTTTTTCATTCGTTTAGTCGGGAAGAAGAAAAGCTAGGGGGCTATTATACGTGCATGGGACATGCAATATTTGGACTCGTTAGTTCAGAGAGTGAAACGTGGCACGAACCCAGTGAGCCAGTTACTGCACGTTATGACACGTGGCAGATTGTGATGGGGCTCAAATTATGTTAGATTTTGTTGTGTCCACAAAAGAACTTCTTGGAGGAAGATAAATTAAGGACGGGTCGATTTTTTCGCATGAAGATCGATTGTGGACTCGGTCTAACTAAGCTTGTAAATTCGTGGTCATTTTTGCGTAATGTTTCATTTAATTAAAAAAAAATGAACATTTTTGAGGACGAAATTTAGTTAAGGGATCATCATTATTAAATAAGAGTAATTTACGCTTATAAATAGGACAACATAAGTCTGAACTTACGTGACATTTGATGTATTTGGTGTGTAATTGCTTAATTGGTATTAAAAAATTCTCGCTTTTATAATGTTTTAATTAAAAGATTATATATTACTTAACATGCGAGTCTGATTGTTTGATTGATTGCCGCATAATAAGTTTGGGATGTACAGCTTATATACTATACGCCAGCTTTTGATAACTCACATTATCTACAACTATTATTTATGTAAATATGTATTAAGTTCTCTAAAGGCAAAGGATAAGCATAATGGTTTTTTTTAAAAAAAAAAAAATTTAAAAAAATAAAGAGATGGGTAAAATTTAAATTAATTATTTTAAAAATCAATCAATCAAAACCATGGGACACAGCAACTAAACAAAAAGTTAATAAATCTAAATCTAAAGTCTCATTATAGCAAAGTACGGATTTTAGAGCTTGGGATCTCAGGAGAGGAAGGTTAAAAAGAAAAAGAAAATTAGAGCTAAAACTTATAGTAAATCGTTAAAAAAACTTCCTACACATGATAAATTAAATAAGTAAGACAATGAAGTCACCCAAATTATTGACAGAATAGTGAAACACTACCTCCATTTTGAAAGCTACAAGTTCTAACTTTTTATGACATTAATTTCTCTCTTATAAATATTTATAAAGATAAGATAGATCTCGCTTATATTAGGAGTAGATTTTACTAAACCGGAATCTTGCCTCTTAATAAAGTACCAATGGGACTGAAGTGATGAATATCTAAAATTTGTTACGTAAAACCATTTTTGTCAAATATAGGGGAGCCTTTCAAAACTTTCGTCGTATAGAATCTTTATCCCCGTACTCTCAATTACACTAATCCGCGAAACCAAACACGTCCCTTCTCTTATATCACTAAAAGCGCACTCACTAGGGTTTTACAGACAACTGATGGTTGAGACCAACACTCAAAGAGCTTGAATAAAGACAACAATAATGGCCAACGCAAACACAAGTGTCGGAGCAAACGGGCCCCCGCCGCAGCTACCTCCGGAATCGGTGCCCCTGTTCAGCGAGGGCATATCTTTAATTCTCTCCCGATGGTCGGCTTTTCAGATGGCCATAGAGAATGAGTGGGGCGGCCGCGGTTCTCGCGCCTTGGCCGAACAGCTCGGTTCCGATATTTTCTCCTGGTTCACTCAGTCCAAAGGTAAAATTTAAAATTATTTCATTTTGGAGTAAGATAATTTCTTATTGAATTGAAATTTGATAATTTTGTTGATTAGCTGGCTTAATTGTTGAAATCAATTGTAAATTTGAGTTAAAGTTTCGATTTTTACAGTTTCTATGACTAAATTAGAAAGGGTTTTTTCCCCCTTTTTCTGATTGATGTGATGAAATTAAGTTTTTTGTACATTGGTTTTGAAAATTCACATGTTTAGTATTGATATTTATTGATGGCTTATTGGCTTTATCATATGCTAGTCCTTGAGGTTTCAATTTCGTGAATAATATGTTAGATGGGGTTACTGTGGATTTTTCTGTTTATTTATTTATTTTTTGTCTCTTTTTCTTCCATCAGAGACTCTTTATATTGATGATCTTGAGAACATTCTCGACGAAGGTATGCTTTCTCTCAACACAATGATCGAGGATGGAAGTATTGAGGAGGTATGCCCGCCTGCTCATGTAGTTTATTCTCAATTAGCTAATCCCATTTGTTGGAGGTGTGGTATGTCAAATTGAGTAGTAAGTATTTTGGGCTGCATCTATTATGCCTCTTTGTGAATGCATTTGAAATTTTTCAATGAATTTTTATGCAAGTCCTTGTAGTTCCTCCATGAATTATGTAGGGGTAGTTGGGTGAAAATTGTTACTTTCTGCATGAAATAAAGCTAGTGATATCCTGTCACATTTAGGCTTGAGGGAGCTGATTACTCAATTGCTGTGTTGTTTTAGCATCATATTGATCTTGTACGTCTTAAGTATCTATTCTTTAATGATCATGTTCGTGCAGATGTTATTCCCCTACTAATTTGTAGTGTGTTTGTTTTTCTAGGCAGGCTTTACCATTAATTTTTTTGATGTTGCATTTTCTGTGGTTTGCAGGTGGCTGAAAGATTAATGGTCATGCATGAAGAGTGTTTGGAAGGTAATTATGAGTCTATTATAAAACTGAGGGAAACCTGTCCGCAGGCGGTTGCTCATTCACATGTCAGACAGGTAAGCTTTGTGATGTTCCTTTTATGAAAATGCCTCTTTTCTGTTTAGTAAATTTCATCTTGTTATGTATTTTTGCTCTTCCAAGTGAAAGTAGTCTTTAAATCGACTTTAACATGAATCAAATAGGATTTTTAGAAGAATTGCTTACTTCTTTCTTGTTTTGCATCTTTTCTACATGCCAGACTATGAACAATGACAATGAAGATGATGATAGCACAGATGACGATGAAGATTCATCCAACATGATGGTGGATACACCAGAATCCAATTCACAGTCCAATCCAGTTAATGTACAAGCCAGTGAGGTGAGGCCCAGGGTGGCAGCAGAAGCAGAAGATGGATGGACGGTAGTTTCATCTAAAAGAAAGGGTAAAAGGAATTGATTGAATCTCTCTTTCCAGTCTATACCTTGGTAATTTTTCACTTAATTCTTTTTCACATGCTCTTTTCATCTGTAGTATATTTCTTAGGCCATTTTTTTTCTGCTGCTTATTTATGTCATCCTTGCCTTTATATTAAAAAATTTTGTTAAAAAATATGGTGAGCGTTGTATGATATTTGAGTTGATTCCATGATTGTAAGTTTGTTCCATATTGGACCAGACTGTAATAGGATTATAAATATTCTTATTATAAGAAATGGTCATTCGAGCCTATTATGTTTACACGGATCCCTTACATCATTACATTTCATTTAGGATTAGGAGCAGGTGTAGTTGGACCTAATTAAATTATCGCTATTGAATGTAGCTATCTCAAAACCATAATGATATTTAGACTTCATGCCAGCGAGCAAATGGTGAATTCATAAAATCTTAAGTTGGTGTTGATATCAAGTTTACATGGAAATCATGTTGTCTTGTGGAAGTTCAGTAAGCAAAATATTCAAACATTATTTTTGGCAATAAGTTTTGCACATAAATGACCTTTTCAATGTGAATTTTTTTACATACATTGGCTGTTTCCAACAATGGAGTCTAGTTTGTAGGCTGAAAATTCGGGGAAAATGAGAAAGGAAAAACAAACTCAAAGGGCATGTACTCCTTCTTAGCTCTTATGTAACATCACTTTTTTTTAATTTCTCTTTCGTTAAAGCTTCCTAATTGCCGAGAAGCCATAAACCTTGCTATGTATATTTCAGCTTGAAAAGGGGCATGCATTTCTATCATAATCTTGAGCTTCTGATGCGCTCAAGAAATGCTGCAACCTTCTATTTTGGCTACATTTCCAAGATTAACACCTGCTGTTACCTCCAAGTTCTCTTAATTATAATATTATCATTATTAGCTAATAAATAGTTCATGTTAATTATCAACTCTCACTTTCCACCAACTCCATCTCTTACAACCAGCCCAACCTAGTAATTCAACTACAGCCCTCCAAAATCTCTATTTTCCTCTACCCACCATGCTCATCAATCTCCTCTTCATCAAATGTCTCTTCCTTCAACTCTCATTCCCCTTCATTTTCCTTCCTTTAATTTCATCCCAAGTCCTTCCTCCATACGCTGGCAGCCAAGGTGAATGGAACCTCTTGCATGAAAGCATTGGCATTTCAGCCATGCACATGCAACTCCTACATGACAACAGAGTCATCATGTTTGACCGTACCGACTTCGGCCAGTCTAATCTCTCCCTCTCCGGTGGTCGTTGCCGTTTCGATCCTTTCGACACTGTCCTCCATACCGATTGTACCGCCCACTCCATCCTCTATGATGTTGCCACCAACGCATACCGGCCTCTAATGGTCCAAACTGACACTTGGTGCTCCTCTGGCTCGGTTCTTCCCAACGGAACCCTAGTCCAATCCGGTGGGTACAATGATGGAGACCATGCTGTTCGTACATTCAGCCCATGTGATGATGATCAATGCGACTGGATTGAATTGCCACAGTATTTATCAGAACGTAGATGGTATGCTACTAACCAAATCTTACCTGATGGTCGCATAATTATTATTGGAGGAAGAAGACAGTTCAATTATGAATTTTACCCGAAAAGTGATGAAGATTTCCCTTTTCCTCAAACTTTCACGCTACGCTTCTTATTGGAGACTAGAGATTATGGAGAAAATAATTTGTACCCATTCGTACACCTTTTACCCGACGGAAACTTGTTCATTTTTGCTAATACAAGATCAATATTGTTTGATTACAAGCAAAACAAAGTGTTGAAAGAGTATCCTGAAATTCCGAGGGCTGATCCACGTAACTACCCAAGCACAGGCTCATCAGTTCTGCTTCCATTAGATGAAAGAAATGGCGGCGGCACCAGCGTTGAAGCTGAGATCATGATCTGTGGGGGTGCGCAAAACGCCTCATTTGCACTAGCCACGCGGGGAATCTTTATACGTGCAATTTCTACATGCGGAAGGCTCGTAGTTTCCCATGCAAACCCTAGCTGGGTCATGGAAGAAATGCCACTACCTAGAGTAATGGGTGACATGATTCTTCTCCCTAATGGGGACGTGATCATCATCAACGGTGCACAATTGGGCACTGCTGGTTGGGAACTGGCTCGGGGCCCAATGACCCGGCCCATCATCTACCGTCCATCGGAACACACTAGCCGCAGATTCTCGGTAATGGAACCATCAGCAAGGCCAAGAATGTATCATTCGTCAGCTATTTTGTTAACTGATGGCCGTGTACTAATAGGTGGCAGCAATCCTCACATATATTACAACTTTACAAACGTTTTGTATCCGACAGACTTAAGCTTGGAGGCCTACTCGCCGCCATATTTATCAGCCGAGTATGCAACAGTACGGCCGAAAATCTTGTCTTTGGATGAAACAGTCGGATACAAGGCGACGTTACGGGTGAGATTCTCGGTAGAGGAGTATCTTTCAGCAGGCGTTGTGTCAGTGAGACTCGTTGCACCATCATTTACGACTCATTCTTTTGGAATGAATCAGAGAATGGTGGTGCTGAAGATTCTTGAGCTTTCACACGTAACTTCTTATGTGTATCATCTGACCGCTGTTGCGCCGTCAACGGCTGAGATTGCTCCTCCAGGATACTATTTGCTGTTTGTTGTGCATGCTGAGATACCAAGTTCTGGAATGTGGGTGCAAATGCAGTGAGATTTCAAGTTTCTGATAGGTGGGTAAAGAGTGGGTGATATGTGTTGCGGGTTATGGTATCGTTTTGGTTCCGTTGGCTTATTTTATGTAGTCATTATACTAGCTAATATGACTATCCAATAGAACGGAAGATTTTAAGAAAATAAATAAATGAGGATTGGGATATTAAGATACTGTTTGAGATTGAGGTTGGATAATTGAAAGTTTGAAAACTACAGCAATAAAATATTTAGTAACACTAATTGTTGTAATTTGAAAATTAAATTGATTGGATTTTACATTTTTATAACGAAGATTTTATTACATCTTTATTGATTTAGTTAAAGTTATTATTTAAAAATTATATTTACTATATATTATTTACAATTTTTTTCACAATAGTTGTAGTTTTAAAAACTATAGCATTCCAATACTAAACAAGACCTAAAAAGATAAAACTAAAACTTTATTCGCCCTACGAGTGCGGTGAGTAATAATTTTAAATTAAATAATATAAAGAGAGGAAACCCTCATTTCAACTTTTTTCATTCATCTTTTGCAATGTTCATCCGAAGGATATTACATTGAAAATTTGTTTGTATAATAATTTCATCAGGTTGGATGATTGATTGATTTTGAACTGGAAAGCAAACCTATAACTCTGTTTCTTTGCCCCCTTCTCCATCTCTCTTGGTACTTTAATTTTTAATCTCACTGTAATTCAAGAAATTTGAATCTACAATTTGTCTCATTTATTTTCTCTATCACTAGATGAACTTTTTCTTGAACAAAAACTATTTTCATTGGATAACTTTGGGTACTTCCCATGGGATCAGATGATGATTCACAATACGCTTCAGCAGTTGATGTCAAACTATAATTAGAAGGAACCTGCTACCTTACAGCTGCGTAAGGTGTAGCCCCCTCACATGAACAGTACGGACTGCACCTTACGCAGCTGTAAGGTAGCCCTCAATTAAATTGTAATTTTTTCACCGACCGCCATCAGTAATCAAGATTTCCTTCAGTTATTGCTCATCATGATTTACAAACAAACTATTTCAGTTGAAAATTGAGGGAACTATCGCAAACTTCATGTGATATCTGTTATTGTAATTCAATACAAACTAAACTCACTGAATCTGCGGTCATCACAGACTTTAGACGACTCTGAAGACCCAATGTCAATCAGCAAATTGAGAAATAACCTGCAGGTTCAAATCCCTTTTGTTGAGGAGTTTCATGAGCATATGCAACGTAAAAGAAGACAAGGCACTTTAAGGTGCAAGAAATGTGACAAAAAGCTAGGAACTAGAGATAATACAATAAGTGAATGGTGTATGTGGAAGCCCTATATAGACCTAATGACTATCGTTATGCAAAGATAACAAAGACAATTATAGACATCTTACAAGAATGAAATTACCTCTGTTATCAGCGGCTTGGCATGCTCTTCCCATTCAGTAGCCCACCTTGCAGACAAGCCCATTTCCAATGTACCATTCCTCAACTTCTTTAGAGCATCAGAGTCATCTGGAAAGCCCTTAAAGAGCATCTGCACGGATTTAATAGTGGAAAGTTCAGAATATCTGCCTAAAAAATCTTCTAAGAACTTGGCTTAATGATAAGGTAACACACCTTGAATCTGTCATTTCTCAAATCGATGAATTAGCATACATTGTGCACATCAAACAAACTTACCAAGAGTTGATCAGCTAGCTCTGAAGATGATGAAAAGAGGAGGCCATTTTTCTCCACTTTAACTAGTTCTTCAATGCTGCATACGGTCAATGCAGTAACATCATTGCCAAAGAGAATGCAGCATTAAACAAAATATAGCATCACTAAAGAGACCATCATACAGAAGTTACTGAAGAGATAAGAAACAAGGATTTACCAAGAGTAAGAAACAGCACAAACAGGCAGTCCACAACCGAACATGTCCACAACCTGGAAGCCAATATCAGAAATTTCAGTGAATGGTGTAAAGTGAGAGATTCCTTATATAGCTGCAATTCCTTTTCATTTTTTCAAAATGAACATACAACTTCAAGCTATAACGGGAATGCCAACAATAACACACCTTCATGGGGAGGTCCAGCCCTGATGATGAAGTATGCAGACAAACTCCTAAGTCTGCTGACCCTATAAATATGGGAAAGATAAATTAAATAAAATACTTGAAGAAAAAGTAAAGAAACTGCAAACAGGATTCAGACTGAGAACACCCAAGAACAAGAAAGGGGATGGGTGGGGAGAGTAGAAATGGAAAAGAGAAAAGAGCACTAAAGTGGGAAAAAAATGACCTACCAAGAAGCAATGGATAGTCTTCAGCAGACAACCACATGGTACGGAATGCCACTCGTTTGAGGCGTAACCTCCTTATTTTCTCTTCATACTTTTCCTTGTCAGGCCCTTTGCCTTAATGAAGAAAGAGAAATCCAAAGTAAATAGTTGCCCTTGTGGTTGTCATTGCATAAGCAGCGGAAGGATCATTACCTGTAATGATGAACAACAACCTAGGGTACAAGTATTGCTTTGCATCAGAAATTTCCTTCAAAAAAGCCTCTCCATTAGTTGAATCATCTTCATTCAGTATTGCAGCAACACGTCTATCATATATTAGCGCTGCTTCCAAAAGAATGCCAAAATCTTCATCTGGAGTCCTGAAAAAACAGGTCATTACCTACACTAAGTCACCAATCTCACCAAAGTTCAATAAGAAGAATATTTGCAATGAATTTATGTGAATAAGGAGAATAAATTCAACAAGACGAAGAACAAAAAAAGGTCACCAGCAAGGGGCTAATGCACAGAGTGGCATTTATGCTATATAACCATGGACACAATAAAAACACAATATGCAGAAGTAATAATAAGGCAAAACCAACAAGCAAGAATCAATATCATTGACAAGAAATACCAAAGCAACATGTAACATATACATTTGTCAAGTGTTTACATTAGTGAAAAGTTCACAAAGATAAGCTCACCAACTTGTGCTGCTTACAACAAGGGCAGGTCTGTTTGGCTTCAAGAAAACACCAGTGCCAGCCAGACTAGTGAATATAGTCTCGTCTGCCTTCTGGCTTTCCATTCCTGTTAGCAAAAATTAATAGAGTAAAGAGTTGCTAATCGTTATCAATTATGGGAACTACAGAACTACAGAATTACTTGTTGATCAAACTCACCATTACTGACACAATCTTGAACACCCAGAGGCTGATATAGGTTCTTGTTCAATCTACAGAACAACTAAAAGTAATCCACAATTTATAAATGTTTCTTCAAATCAATTATTCTGGATCAGATCTTTGCTTTGAGACATGTAATTTACCTCATGCTTCTCCTCAAGTGATGTAGGATGAAAGAATTCAGGAGGCTGATCATACAATACAGTGGCTCTATCAATTTGACCCAAAAAGAAAAATTTCATCATCAGAATACTACATGACAAGTTACAATGTGGAACAAAATTGTGACTTTGAGCTGACCCTCTTACTTAATTCCCCAGTTTTGAGCCAATTCATGTTGCATTGCTCGTGTTACACATAGAGAACCATTTGCCATCTTCCCATAAAACTTCTCAATCCTGAGCACAGAAAAGTTACGTCAGCACAGCTAAAAATAGTTGCATTAAGAAAAAGAAATATGTCAATGTCAACTATATTGGTACCAGCGATATACTGAAACAAAGCGACTTCTTCTCCCAAGCGACAAACTGAGCAACGTATATCCAAAATTATGCCAATCAACAATAAATGCCGATCGTCTCAGTGAACTTGCCCATTTTACAGCCACTAAGGTTGGAACAGAAGGGGGATTCTACATAAGCAAAGACCACGAAAGACAAGAAGTTAGAAAGGACTTTCTTAATAGGAATGAGACAGGTGCAGGATGGGGGCAGATGATGAAAGAATCAGTCATACGTATCATAATCGCATTGTAAAAGGAAACACCAAATTTCCTTTAAGTAAATGAAAAGCTCACCTGCACTAAAAATACATCAGGAGATGCAATTTTTACGCAAAGAAACCAAAGAAGCATGAAAAACTGAATCAATGGCTTGAGTAGAAGCAGTATGGGTTGAAGCACCTTTGGTAAGCCTCGAGGAGTCGTTGGCCACTGTGTCTGCGATTTATTTTAGAAGGAAAAGACAAATTATACAAAGATTTAATGAGCCAAAAATCTCATCCTCACAAGATTTCACCATGTTATTACCATTGTGTGAATATGAATAGATGGATGCTCAAGAATAGCAGCATGGGGCTTTGAACCTATCCGAAAATTCAAATCACATCAGTATATCCTATCACTTTTTAAAGAAATAAACTAGTTACAAATGACCCTTCGATCCAGCATCTTACAACCAAATTCAGTTCTTGCAGGCGATGAAACAAAATTAACAATTCTACAAAGCAAAACAGGTATCCTAACACTTGACATGAGGATGCTGTATCTGTAATGTTGTTGTGTTTGGCCATGGGTGAGGTGAAAAGAAGATGTTGTACATACATTATCTTGTTTAAAAATACATACCTCCGTAAGCAACAATGTCAACTTCAAGAGACATCTGCAATATAAAAAAAAAAAAAAATCAAAGATCAATCATACGAAAACCTTCAAGTAATAAGAAATGAACAAAAACAACATAGAAAATGCCGCAGAGGAGACGTGAAGTTGTTATAGCATAACTTTATTAGGATTATCAAATCATAAGCTCGATGTGAATTGGAAATTAATTTCATACATGACTACAAATCGAACCCTTAATTCTAAAATGAATCTCGTCGAAGATAAGCTAAATAGCTAGCATTATGACCAAGTTGTACTGAACAAAAACTAGAAGCTTCTTCCAGGTTAAATATCATAAGCAAAAATTCTTCATTCAACAATTACATTTAATCCAACAAATTAAACATTCAAAATACTGAAAGAACAGTAACGGTCATCACATCTTCGACACGTTTACATGTATGCATGTTATGTATCTGTGTATGTAATAAATTACCTGACGAGCGAGAGAGAGAGCTTGATACTGCATACGAGGACTGCGGCCGAGATCGCCTAGAACCACCACGCAAGCTCTGCCGCGTCTTCCCATTTTTGTTTCTCCTTTTTGCCCTTCTTCCTCCGTAGTTGCATCCAGTGCAGAATATAGAGCGAGAGGTTTTGAGCGGCGGCGCGGTAGCGTGCAGCAACCAGCAATGACGACGCACCGGTGGTGTCGCAATTCAAGAAAGGGGCTGACGGCGGTGACGATGAGGATTGAGGTCGTCGTGATCGTCACGCTGACTGTGAAGGTGTGATCGTGGTGGTGGGGGCGTTAGTTATGTTTAGTTTAACGATTAGTTTTTGTTTATATTTTTGTTTATTTTTGTTTTTTTTTTTTTTTTTAATTTTGGGTTAATTTTCAATGCGCCCATAATTTTTTATATAGCTTTAAGGTGCGATCTAGTATTAAGATGGTATAGCTTCAAACAATAATTATGGTTAAAAAAATTATAATTATAAAATTAAAGTTAGTAGTGTATAGTAAATTTAATTTTTAAATAATAATTTTGATAAAATTAATAAAATATTATAAATTTTTTATTATATAAATATGAATTCAATCCAAAATTTGTAGATAACAACAATTAATACTTATCAAATATTTTAATATTATAACTTTTTATTTATAGCTTCTTAACCTTCAAGTCTAATTTAAATACTGTTAAAACAGTTAATTTACATGGATGTGATTTGATAACATGTTAAAACTTATGAGCGTGTGTCATCATATCACCCATCACCTGTTAGCTCCCAGTCTATGGCCGGTGCCGCTCAGGCATTCGATGTCGTTCGGAGTTCAGAACTTGAAATTGTTCACTTGGGCCTCCTGGTGAGAAACATACTTGGGCCTAAGAACCGAACCCAAATTTCCAGGCCTGCAGCCCAAATCAAACTATTTTAACGATTGGGTTTCTATCTGTGGGGTTTCATGATTGTTGGCTGAATTGCCTTTTCACCAAGATAATAGGTACTGCGAAGTTCAAATCGTTAACATGCTTTACAAATTACAAAACTATATTTTTCAAATAGCATATCAACTCCATTTATTAAATGAGGTATTTGATAATGCCATTAGCTCAGTTAGCAAAACTTTTTTAAGTTTATATAAAAGATCTTGAGTTCCTCAACTCCATTTTTTTTGAAGTGATTGCACGGCATTATAAATAAACTTCATTAAATTTTAAAAATAAATAAAATGAATCCTTTGTAATAAATAACAAAAGAATCCATATTTTGAAATATTTAAAATGATTTTTAGAAAAAAAAAATTATGTTTTCAATCTATTTAGACTCTATTTTCACTTTTCTACTGGTTTAAGTTGTCATGGAATTGAATGCAAATATGGTAATTCATTGTTTATTTTGTAAAAGCATACAGAATTTAAATTCGGAAAATTCTGGTTACAATTACTAACGTTTGATCTAGTTAATTGACTATTATTGTTGTGTAACCCAAGCTTTTTCCTTTTGCCAAGAGAAAATTTTTGTAATTAAAAACTCTATCGTTATTGTAATTTTTCAATAATAGCTAATCATTGTTGTGTTAGTAATGAGTTTAATGTTTAAACAATAATGTCATATTGTCATGGCAACAGCAATAGTAAATTAGTAACCGTAAGTAAATATGTAGCAGTGACGGTAAATAATAAAAGTTTTACATTTATACGATCATCGGAGTGTGATGTAGCAGCTATAAGAATTTCTCTTCGTTCATTGATATGATCATTCCATTGACAATCTTCAACCTTTTCTTCCTATTAGGTGGAGAATTATACATATCCTAGTTGTTAATTAAAATTCTAAAATGTTTGGACATGGGGACTATCTCAACCCATATCTAATTTGTGGATGCACTCCAATATTTAGACAACTCCTTAATACAAATTCCAAACAATGAACTAAAATTGATTGGGTTGTGAAATGATATGTGTTTCTTCTCATACATTCAATTAACATGTATGCATAATCCATGTGATATAAATTTAAATTTTCGTTACTTTCTCGGACAAGATATACCTAATAAATTAGATATATAAAATTTAGACATAACACAAATTTTAATTTTCTAATATTATAATTGTGCATTTTCATCATGCCAGACGGTGATCAACACGTTTAAGCTCTCGTGTCATGGATATAAATTCTGATTAAGCTCTCAAAGCACACGCATCTAAGAATTTAATTATACATTTCAAACACGCACGAGTCGATCTTAATTTTACGTTTTACATAAAAGGAGTCTACACAAACAAGCCCTTAACAATCCTACGTGTCACTTTCAATAGGACCATCCAATCGCCACGTATCTGACATGCTTCCACCTCACCAGCCACATTGGGTCTTTTCATTGGTGGGTTTATATGTCCACTATCAAACCAAGCGTATGTCAGCATCGATGGTAGTTTCGTAATTACAAGAAGTCTGAAGGGTATTACGTTAAAAGTCAATCCTATATAGTTTTATACCGGCGACGTTAAGTGTTTTTCCCTCCCTTAGTGCTTTCCTCTCCCTTGACCTCTCAGAAACCAAACAAAGAGAGCGAGAGAAAGTGAGAGAAAATAAGCGAGAAAGTGAGAGAAAGTAGAGAGAAGAAGTGACAGTGAGTGAGGAACTGTATAGAGAGGGAAAGATAGAGATTGAGAAATGAGAAACATTTTCAAGAAGCTACACATAGGCAGCAACCACGAGTCGAATCGGACAAACGAAACCCTAGCTTCGACGACTTCGTGTGTCACTGATCACAACCGTACATCGTCGTCGTCATCAAACGCCGCTCCGCCGAGTCCATCGGCGTCGGCGGCAACGGCAGCATCATCGCCAGCTCCCGTGGTGTCATCGGGCAGTCGGACAGACTACATGACGTCGGAGGAGGAGTTTCAAGTGCAGCTGGCGATGGCGATCAGTGCGTCGTCGTCGAATTCTGAGGATTTTTCGGAGAAGGACCAGATCCGAGCTGCGACGCTGTTGAGTTTGAATAATCGGAGGAGTGATTTGGGGAGGGATAAGGCTGACGTGGCAGCGGAGGTTTTGTCTAGACAATATTGGGTAACAGTTTTGGAGCTCAATTTGAGTGAATTCAGCTGTTTACCTTTTTTAGTTTTATTGACTGTGATTCATTTTATCTTATAAACTTGAATTCAGCTCTCTCTCTCTCTCTCTCTCTCTCTCTTTCTCTTTCTCTCTCTCTCTCTTTTTAAACTTGGGTTTTGGTCATTTTAATTAACTGTTGAATTAGGTAAATTTGTTAATTGTTTGGAATAAATTTGAATTTTCGGTATTTTCTGTAGTATTGGCTGGTGATATTAATTAGGTTGCCTTTTTCATTTTGAAGCATAGTCAATTGAAATTTCTTGAGCTCTCCATGCGGTGAACGGTAGTGTACGAGGTTGAATTGTGTCATATGTGGGTTTTGTGCCTCTAGGTATTTGATTTTAGGTTGATGTTGATTATTGAAACAAAGAGTTTAATTGACTGTTAACTAGGCGAAATATGCTAAATTGACATGGTTTTAGTTTTTGGAAGTGTTTGCTAATTTAATTTTTGCAGCACCTATGTCATGAAACTCTTTAAATGTTTCTTGATATTAGTGCCTGATGTCATGAAACTCTCTAAATGTTTCTTGGTGTTAGTGCTTGGTTGCGTTCTCCAGGTCTAGGTTGATATGGAATAAGATTAATGCTCTTGTGGTTCTGTATTGCTTGACTTGCCGTTGGTTTTTTGTTTCACTAGGAATACAATGTTCTTGACTATGAGGAGAGGGTTGTGGATGGTTTTTATGATATATATGGACTCTCTACAGATCCATCAACCCAGGGGAAATTGCCATCTCTTGCTCATCTTGAGTCAAATCTAGGGAATTCTGGTTTTGAAGTTGTGATTGTTAATCGAACAATTGATCATGCCTTGGAAGAGTTAGTTCAAGTTGCTCAGTGTATTGCATTGGATTTGCCTGCTACTGATGTGGGTCTCTTGGTACAACGACTTGCTGACCTTGTCAACGGGCATATGGGTGGGCCAGTAAAGGATGCTAATATAATGTTGGCTAGGTGGATGGAAAGATGCACGGAGCTGAGGAGATCTCTTCAGACAAGTGTGTTGCCGATCGGGTCCATAAATATTGGCCTTTCTCGACATCGTGCTTTGCTTTTCAAGGTCGGCTGTTTTCTATTATGTTTAATTTAATCAAGCTTCTTGAGCCATCCTCATTATTAGAACTTGAGCCTGCATAAAATAGTATATGTATTCTTTTAAGTCTTTTCTTTTTCCAATGCATATGACAACCAGAGCATGGTATTGAACCATTTATACTTAAGTAATGCTCGTCTTGGTTGCTTGTGGTAGGGTGTTTCAGTCGATTGGTGTGAGCATTTGAATTTTGTTATTTCTTTATTTTATTATTATTGTTTTAAGGGGTGCGAGGTTTAGAAGGAGCCTCTTAGGAACTCTGAATTTTAAAATTTGAGTGTTGAACTAGCCATTGTCCGATGTCTTGATTTGAGGATTTCTTCCATGGTGCGGCACTCTCAAATGTCCTTTCGCTATCTGAAAACAAGATGTTTTGTATGTATAGGGATAATTTACAAGTTTTAAGCTTGAAAATATTTGGAAGATATTAAAATGTTGGTTTGATATGTTATGTGGCTCTGATATCTGATGTAAATATCTGTTTCATTCCTATAGTATTTGTCATTCTATGTATGGAACTGTTTAGAATGAAATTATTAAAAGTATCCACTGAAAGCATATATTTTGTCTAAGTTCTGTCTTATGAACTTCTGGAGCAGTAGTTTTGCTTCAGTCATTTGGTAATCTTACTATTTTAGGAGACTATATTTATGTGTGTACCGTATCTTTGGATTTTTAACTTATTTGTTTACTTGGATGTAGGTATTGGCTGACAGTATAAGGTTACCTTGCAGACTTGTAAAAGGTAGCCATTACACTGGTGTGGAGGATGATGCTGTCAACATAATAAAGCTGGAGGAGGAAAGGTTTTACTTGTTTACACTTGACGTACAACAATTAGTATTACATGTTTTAATTTCTTTAATTTCTGTAAGCCTTTTTATCCTTTTTGGTATGTGCTTAGTATTTTAAAAGTAAAATAATGTTTTCAACATAATTTTATTGTTCTTCGCTACTGGATAAAAAATGTAACTCCTCTCTAAATTTAGTCATGCAGATGAATACGTGCTATTTTGCTTTAAGTTTCCGTGTTATTTTTCTGTGCAGTTCTAATATTTACTTCTCTGTTTTCAGGGAATTTTTGGTTGATCTCATGGCTGCGCCTGGGACACTTATTCCTGCAGATATTTTAAGTGCAAAGGATACTGCCTTCAAGCCCTATAACCCATTAATAAGTAAAATCCCAATTCTCCGGACCTCAAATGACTCTGGAGCTGTGTACTCCAAATCAAAGCCTTTACATGGTGAAGGCAGTAGCCAAAACTCTACAGTGGATGGTAGCTTGCCTCCGAATGGAGGATCTACTTCAGAAAAGGCAGAATCCTTACCTTCATTCCCTAGTTCCAGTAATGAACCTGGTGCTGCTGCTTCTGGAATATCTAGTAGACTGACTACTAATCAATCAGATTATCTTTCCTCATCGACCATTGGGACTTCTCTGTATAAAGGGGGTCGTGGCCCAAATGCAGTTGGTGATGGTGCAAGGATGAACGTCAATGTAGTCCCATATGGTCAAGCTGGTCAGGAGGACTCTAAAAGCCTTTTTGCAGATCTTAATCCATTTCAGATAAAAGGAACTGGCAAAACTTCCTTGCATAAGAATCCTACAGAGAGTAAAGTTGAAGAGTTTCAAAGTCACAGACTTAACCCTGTCTCTGGTCGACCCCCTATACCTATGATGCGGAAGAATCAACATCCTTACAATGAAGTCCCTAGAAAAAAGGAGTACAGTTACATGGAGGGCATCTTACCTAAAATTAACCGTGAACCTAATAATAATCTATCGACTTCAGCTTCCACCAGCACTACATCTGAAAATTTTAATCCTCATAGTTTCAAGCCATCTAGTGATGCAAATGTTTCGAGCAAAGATAGTGAATCCAGGAGTGCTTTGAGTGGTAGTGGCGCATCATTGGCTTCTAGCACAAGTCAGTTAAATGGGCCACCTTTGGTTGAAGATTTGAGCTCCAATTCAAAGGAAGAAAATCCTAGGAATGTGGAGGATGATGAAATTGGTTACCATGACCGCAGAAAGTGCACACATGACAGATTTATGGGAACTAATCTGAAACTGAGAGATCTGGAAAGTCCAAGCTCGTCTGTCGATTCCAGCACAAGCAGGGTTGATCAAATCTTTGATGATGTTGATGTGAGTGAATGTGAAATTCCATGGGAAGACTTGGTTCTTGGTGAAAGGATTGGACTAGGTAGTGCATATGGTCTCTTATGGTTCTTTACATCATTTGGAAATCTTGGTTTAGCTGTCACTAAGATTAATTTTATCAATTTCTTCTGCTTGAACTGAAAGGTGTACATCATTATAGGCTATACTATTGGTTCTATACTTGCAATAGTTTTTAGGAGCTGTCATGATGTTTTAATTGCAGTTGCATTGCTGTTTGCTTAATTACACCAGGAGTACTATTTCATTTTCATACTTTTTTTTTTCCTTTTTCTGTATAGGTTCATATGGAGAGGTCTATCATGCTGACTGGAATGGCACGGTTAGTTTTGTTTGCTTTTTCCATTTTCTAGTTGTGAACCGTCTCCTTTTCTAATCCATCCTTATCTATTTGACTAGACAACTATTGCCCTCCTATCGTTAATGTTTGGTGTTATTATTTATTTTACTAAATTCTTCAGCAGAGACACTATGTTGGGTTATCATTGCTTGTTTATACTAATAACAAGCTATTGAATTGTTGTTGAGCAACAGGAGGTTGCGGTGAAGAAGTTCTTAGATCAGGATTTCTCAGGTGCTGCTTTGCTTGAGTTCAAAAGAGAAGTAAGCATTGACTTAGCTTTTTATATATTGATCTGTAATAATTTTTCTCTTTCCTCTATAAGTTTTTAAAACAACATAAGTAAATTTTATGTCCCTAGGATCATGGCTGTAAACTTATTATAAGTGTAGGATCATCATCCCTGGATTTGATTTTGTTCTGTAATGTAGGTAAAGATAATGCGGAGACTGCGGCATCCAAATGTTGTCCTTTTTATGGGTGCTGTTACCCGTCCTCCAAATCTCTCTATCATTACTGAGTTTCTTCCAAGGTATGATTATGTACCTTCGCTTTGTCATATCTTCTTACTAATATGAACTTTTTCTAGCCTGCAAAGTCAAATATGTGATGCTGTCAGTTCTCTGTGATTTCTTCAACTTGCTTATGGTTTTGGTATCGTAATAGTTAGTTATACATCTTCTATGTTAATATTTTAAGTTGTGTCAATGATGTTTACTTTTCCAGAGGAAGCTTATTTCGGATTCTTCATCGTCCTCATTGTCAAGTTGATGAAAAGCGTAGAATAAAGATGGCTCTTGATGTGGTATTCAACTGTCTAACTCATCATTCCTACTGGTTATTATTAAATGTTTGTAACAAGCCTCAAATCTGTTATTGTGCAGGCAAGGGGTATGAACTGCCTACATACCAGCACACCAACAATTGTTCACCGAGATTTAAAGTCACCTAATCTTTTGGTTGATAAAAACTGGAATGTCAAGGTACATTCCCCAATTTCCTGCTTATCTGAACCTCTTTTTCTTTCTTTTAATTACATTACTATTTGTTGCCTTTTTCTTCTTATTCTTTTTTCTATTTTTATTTTGCTGCTGTAAGTAAAGTTGCAAAAACCTGCGAGATATTTCTGTCATGTTAATTTGGTGGCAGTCAGCTTGGTAGTTGACTTGCAAAATTTTGAATTATGTAGGCTTATTTAGTATTGACTGGTGGTTTATAGATTTAAATATTCCAGTGTAGATTTTAGTTCCATTGCATGATTTGCTATTTGCCTATTTATTTGTATTGTGAAATCATTAATTAAGGCCCTATGTCTACTGTGTAGTTACTTGTAGGATGCAAGCGTGTGATTTGAAAGCTGTATGCTTCAGAGAAACTCTCTCAGCATCTTTTTCTATTTCTCTTACCTTCAGCTCTTTCTCCTTAAAATTCTTTTCAGCTAGTTTATGGCAGGATGCTCATACTCCTTAAGTTTGTGAGCCTAACTAAGTTGAGTCAATTTTTTCTTTCCTTGTGGCAAAGCTAAGCTGCATTTTGGTTTGTGGGTGGGTAAATAATCTCTAAAAATCTGACCGATGAGTTGAGCTTAGGATTTTTAATTGGGAGCCTTTTGTTCTAATGGATACTGTCGAAAATTTATGAGTTGAGCTTGGGATGATTATTAGCTGCAACTTTTTCCCCTAGTGGATGGCCATAGACTCGATTTCTTGATAGTTGAAAGCAAAAACAATTTAAAAGAAACTAATGTCTTAATATGCTTTTGGAATTAGTTTGTTGCGGTATGCTTTTTGACAGAATGTAGTATCTAACTATGCAGGTTTGTGATTTTGGGTTGTCACGCTTGAAACACAATACCTTTTTGTCTTCCAAATCAACTGCAGGAACGGTGAGAACCTGGGACTATCATTTAGTGTATTCTTTTACATATGTAACAAATATATCTATATCTATATATATATTGCATAAAGCTATTATCTAGTATTTAATCTTCATCCCTCCATTTATCTGATTGAGGCATCTTTAATGTGTCAGCCTGAGTGGATGGCACCCGAAGTTCTACGGAATGAGCCCTCTAATGAAAAGTGAGTTGCTAGATTTCTGTTTGGCTTTCTGAGCTTCACTTGCTTAAACATGTGGAATTATGAATATTTTCATCCTCAAGAAGTGACAGATAATGGGTTTTATTGGACCACCTAAATATAATTCTCGTGTTCTGTATTTAGGTGTGATGTTTATAGCTTTGGGGTCATTTTGTGGGAGCTTGCAACTCTGAAATTACCTTGGATTGGAATGAACCCGATGCAAGTAGTGGGTGCAGTTGGATTCCAGAATCGTCGTCTGGAGATTCCCAAGGAACTCGATCCCTTGGTTGCAAGGATAATTTGGGAATGCTGGCAGACGTAAGTTAATGAAGTTTAAATGGTACAAATGTTGTATATTGAGTAATAGATTAATTTACTCTTCCTTCCGTGTTTTTTTCTTTTTTTCCTCCCCCCTTTTTCCTCAGTGATCCAAGCTTGCGTCCATCATTTGCACAGCTCACGGTAGCTCTGAAACCCTTGCAGCGGCTTGTGATCCCTTCACATCCAGACCAGCCAAGCTCAGCTCTTCCTCAAGAAATTTCAGTAAATTCTACTCCTTGAAAAGTCTCAGTTTGTCAATTGTGAATAAAGAGACATTCTTTTTCTTGCTCTTGAGTGATTTAAAATAGGAATGTCAATATTAGGATTAAAAAAGGACAAGTATACAGAAAAGGAACTTGTAGACAAAATGTTTGTGTCAAGTAATTTGTGCATTGCTGCTGCTGCTGCCCAAAGATGGCAACAAGGTTTTCTTTTCCTTTTTTCCCCCTCCTTTTGGGTGTACAGGCCAGTTTCAATAGTGTTCCCATGGGGTCTAAAACTTTGTTAATATGTATGTGTTCCCATTGGGTCTAAAACTTTGTTAATATGTATGTATATGTTTGTACTGTTTAAAAAGACGAAATGAAACTGTAATTACGTGTTATTTGGTGCGGTATAATTACGATTTTGTTTTTCTTTTTTTTAATATCGTTATATGGCCGATGAATGACGATCGATTAAGTCTCTGTTTTGCGCCATAGCTAGAAGTGTTACAAGACTTGTGCCGTAACAAAAACTGAAGCGACTGAAGACAGAAACGCAAGAGGATTTTGGCCCGATTGGGTTTGGAATTGAGGTTGGAACAATAGTGTTTTTTGGTAAATTCGGTAAAAGTGCTTTATTTCATTTTTTTTTTTTTTTGACAATAGCTTTTAAAAACAATTAGGGTTGGTTTTTATAAATAATTTATTACACAAGTCACCATATTTTTTTAAAATTAATATTATAACCTTATTATTTTAACAAGAAAAATAATTATATCTTACTTTTCTATAAACTCTAATATATAAATCATTAGATATTGTATTATTGTTACAATCAAATTATTATTACAACTATTGTATGTTCTTTTGAGTATCAATGTAATATGGATGTAATACATATTACTTTTTATTTTGTTTGAATTATGTATATTATAACAGTATAAGTATGAACTTTTATCATATTTTATGTGCTAAATTAGGAAGCTCATTAGATTTTATTTAATTTAATTTTTTCACTTTATGTAATTTTACATATTGAAAAAAGAAGAAGACATGTCTAAACAATTTGTTAAACATACTCTAAAAATAGAAGGTAATTTGAACTTATGTTCATTTTGGTCATTGCATAATAAAACATAACTTCTGTAATAAAGTTTACCAAATGCATTTACTCTATTTTTTAAATTTATAACAACTGTGATAATACAGTTTGTGAAACGCTAAGTTATTTTTTTAATCAGCAACTTATTTAATGAATCACTGCCAATCCCAAAGAGATAAAAGCATTTCAAAGCTTGTTTAATTAGGGTTGCAATAGTAAAGCCGAATCAACCTTCACTATGCTGAAAACAACGTCTACACTTTTTCCCTTAACAAAGCACTTCCTAAGAAGACCTTCTTTAATAAACCCAGCTTTTTCCAGCACTTTCTGTGAAGCTTTGTTTTCAGCAAAAACCAAACCTTCAATTCTATCCAAATATTTCAACTCCTTAAATGCACAAGCCACAGCCATCTTAACTGCTTCAGTTGCTACGCCATGTCCCCAGTACTTGGCATTTATAGCATACCCAATCTCTCCCCTCCGTTCATCTTTCCCGATCCCCGGCATCACGTAAATCGACCCGATTGGACGGTCTTCGAAACAAATAGCCCTATACCAAGGATGAGACTTGATTACTTCCTTGAGGAAGTCCACGGCATCATCCCTAGAGGTAAATGTGTTCCATCTGCAGTACTTTGTGACATTCTCATCCCCTGCCCATCGCATGAAGTCATCGACATCGGAACTTTTGAACGGCCGGAGAGTTATTTCTATAGGTTTCAACATGCTCTCAGATTATTAAGACTGCACAACTATGAGAATGAGAGCTCAAGTGTATGCCGTGGCTCAAATTTATAGCCATAAAACAGTGGGTCGTTACTTGTTTTTTCACTCAATCTATTGACCCAGTACGTGGAGTTTTGGATGCAAAGAAAAAATTCAAACACTTTTAGGGCCAAATTTATTGAGCTTTTAGTGGCAAATTGCTTAGGTTGGCAGCTCAACTCAAGCTTGGCGGCTTTGGAATTTAGCCAAAAAGCCAGATATCCATGTCAAAGATAAGCTACCAACTGTCACTTGTGTGTCCACCAAAGTTGATTAAAATGGAAGAATACGAGATTTGAAGTGGCAACAACGGTCGAGCTCAATCTATAGTAACAAGAAAGTAGTACATAACTATACATTGCAATAAATTCGGTACATAACTATCTTTTACGATAAGAACAATTTTTTTTTTTTCAAGTCGAATTTAAATAGTCAATTAAATAAAATTATTTGAAAAAGAAAATCATCAAACGCAACTGTTTTTATTATAAGAACTATAAATAATATTAAAAAAATCCCAAATTATACTTATCAATTAAGTTCAAATTTTTCTTGGGGAGAGAAATCTGTGGACAAAATACTATACACGTATAAATCTCTAATTTTTCCCTTAAGATAGGTATATTTTCTCAGATGACCTTCCTGAACGAAACCACATTTTTCCAACACTCTTTGGGACGGCTTATTTTCTACATCAACATAAGCTTGTAATCTTACCACATCGCGGAAGTCGTTGAAAATTTCATTAAGGGCAATTTTCACTGCCTTGGAGGCAATCCCATGGCCCCAGTACTTCACAGCAATAGCGTACCCTATATCAGCCCTACACCTGTCGTCACCCTATCCCGGGAAGATCGAAACGAATCCGATCGAACGGTCATCTATGCAAATGGACCGACGCCAGGGGTGGGGGATACAAACATCCTTAATGTAGGTCAACGCTTCTTCCTTGGATGTAAAAGTGTTCCATCTGAGGGATCTTGTTACTTGTTCATCCCCTGCCCATAACATGAAATCATCGACGTCCGTTGGCTTGAACTGACGGAGGGTGATCCTTGATAAATCAATCGCCATTCGATGAGAGAGATTGTGATGATAAGGGTCAAGCCTAAAATTTTAAAAGAAAAGATAATATAAAGATTGATTGAAATTTTTACAATAAATATGCATATGATTAAAAATTGATTGAAAATTTTAAAATAAATATGTATGATTAATTTTTTTTAAAATATATATATGGATCGTTAACATTCCACAATAAATTTTTATTGAGTTGAATAATTTTCTTTTAAAGAAGAAATCACTAAACAACCTTTTTTGATGGAAATTTAACTTTCAAAATAGAGAATAATCCTTAAGCAAATCTCGGTGGGGCCTAAATTTGTTTTGATTTAATGTTAAATAATTGAAAAATATTGAAATCCTACATTTTAAAATGAAAATAAATAAAAACTAATTTTCTAGTGGAACTACATTTAAAGATGGTACCCCAATGTTTAGGCGAGCAAATATAATTATTCAATTTTTAAATAATAAAATAAACCTAAAATCGGATTTTAGTAGGGAAGTATACTAGATGGGCCTTGATTGTCAGATTAGGCCTTAAAGAAACTCACATCACTTGAGTGATCATTGTTAAGAGATTGCCTTTAAGGCAATAATGTACGTAGTTATACGCAAGACGCCGCAATACGAAGCACAAAAATTTTGGTTAGAGTTAGAGGGGGCCGCGCGAACGCAGGCCCCCACTGCCACAAATTATGACGTAGGCTCAACCACTTTGGGCTGACCTTAGACGGGTGCACCTCCGAAGTGCAATGGAGGCCACCAGCCTAGGCCATGGGCCTTCATGATCGCCCATTGACCCCGTCCAGGTAAGTATGTTTTTCAGTTGCTTAGCACCCATTATTTATAGCTGTTGTCATAGCTGCGCTTTCAGATGGCTTCGATGTGGGATAAATTAGTTTTTTCATTCACCAAAGCGTAGCCATAAATAGACCTCTTTAACACTATCATATTGAGGATCGAATCATACAAGATGGCAACAATTGTTCATCGGCCATGGCGATGAGCTCCATCCTGACAAATATTCTATACTATTGTTCCATGAAAGTAAATTAAAACCTCAGAAATTCAACCAACAAAAAATACCATGTAAATCAACTAAAAACCTTGAGTAGCTCCTTTAATCACAATGAAATAGTGGCAGTTACTTCCAACCATCTGACCATTCAGCTTCATCAGCAAGAGGTGGTGGAGTTTCCATAACCTCTTCAGCTTGAAATGATTGGCCCCACGAACCTGAGTTCGAGGAACACGGGTCATCTGCATAGTCTTGTCTTTCAGGAGCAGGGCAGCCTTGGTAAGAGCTATTGTCACAACAATACCACAAAAGCTTGTTCCAGTAAGGGTCCTGCATTCAGAAGAACCATAAATCATTAATTTGCTCAACTGCCAAATATATCATACAATTATGCATAGCTAGGCAAGATTAAAATTTCAGAAAATCTGAAACACATCTCTTCGAGTAGTTGTGTAATGGTGATCAATAAGATATTGTTTAATGAGTGGACAATGTAAAAGCCTAAATGGCCTCAATAGACACTGTTAATTACGGCAAAAAATGGACTGTGCTTCAAAGAATAGGCTGATAAAAGAATGTACAGCATTTAATACTGCAGGTATCTGCTTCTTTCATATATTCTTCTGCGATTATTCCAAACCATTTTATAATCTAAATGATCTGGCAATTGTAACAGCTTGATAAGCAAGCATATTAGATTATAGCATTGGCAGTGTACTTAGCAAAGGATGCGTGAATACCTGACAGACTATGTGAGGATTCCCAACAATAATCAGCAGTGATCTGGCACGAGTGATTGCAACATTAAATCTCCTTGGATTGCTAAGAAATCCGAGACAGTAAGTTTTGTCAAATTCATTGTGTTTGACTGTTGATCTGACAGTGGATACAATGATAACCTCTCTCTCTTGTCCTTGAAATTGTTCAACAGTCCCTACCTTAACATCCGACATATCCCATGTTTCAAGTACTTTCCTGATTTTGAGGACCTGCTGGCGGTAAGGCGTTATAACCCCAATATCTATCTCATTAAGCTCTGTATTTTCTCTCAGCTTGTTGATGATATTGACAACCTTGCTTACCTCGACTCTGTTAAACCATGATGGATTGTTACCTTCTCTTTCATCACAGCCTTGAATACCAAAGAACAGAACAGGAAAATCTTTGTTCGGAAAGATGTCCACCTTAGCACTTGACAAGGAAGTGGCATCGTCTTTGCATGCCAGTAACTCCCCTTCATAGAAAAGCTTCGAAGGGAGATCTAGAATTGCAGGATGACAACGATAATTTCTCACCAGCTTTGTAACATAACCTTCATCTGCATTGTGGTAAAATTCACATTCGAAAAGCCTTTCAAGATATGACTTTCCTAATCCCAAAGTCTCTGCATCTTTTGAATATATAACCGGACCTAGTTGCTTCGGATCTCCAGCAAGAACCACAACCGTTTGTTTTGTACAAAGGTTTGCTATGGGAATCATGCTTTCTGGCTCTGAAGCTTGTCCGGCCTCATCTAAGAAAATGTGAGAAAAATTACCACGTTTGATACGATTTGCATTAAGTAGAGATGAACTCATATAAGTAGAAATGATGATCCTATAACGCTCTAAGGCTGCGCGTGGAGGACATTTGAAAATGGACTCCTCAAAAAAGCAAAAGCGAATAAAATCAGTTGGAACATCCTCATAAGGACGGCTTGTAGCATTCAGCCTCAATATTTCATTCTCTTTAATTTCAGCAAGTTCGTTAGAGATGAGTCTCTCTAACATGTGATCTGCTGCACTGTTTGAGGCAGCGCATACAAGAATCTGACTATGCTTTCTAGTCGAATATACTTGTAAGATTGCTTCCACCAGAGTCTTCGTTTTACCTGTACCAGGAGGCCCATAAATCACATAGGGAGGCGCACCTTTGCAACCAAGGATGATCTCAACAGAACGCATCTGTTCCTCATTCAGACTAGTAAAAGGCACAAATGGGACTGCCTTAATCAATCTCCGCTTGGTTGATTGTGATGGAAAGAGAAGATCGGATTCTAAATTCTCTGCTGCTTGAACTGCTTGATACATCCTCCTCATGTTTATCCTACTATAAGTGAATCTGACACTGTACAAGCCGTCATTTCTGTGTTGAGTGTGAAATTCTTTAGCGAATTTCAGAATCACTTCATCAGCCTCGACACGGTAGATTGAACCCTGTAAACATCCCTTAAATAAGTATAAAGGTTTTGAAAGAGAAAGATCAAAACTAATGAAAATTCAATAATAGAAGTTCATACAACTAAGTCATTGAAAGTAGTTAAGACAACCATGCTAAGCTGATCAAGGCTCTCCTCAAGCTATGTTTGAAAAATAAATGACCAAAAGAGAAATGTATCAACCATTCATTAGGGAACCAAACATTATGCAATAAAACCAACTCATGAATAGGCAGCATCATGACTTTAAAAGAAAGAGATGAGAGGCAACTTCATTGTCCCATTAGTTTAGAAGCAAGACATGGTTGGGCAAGGAAAACATTATAAATTTCAAATTGATTGGTGTTTCAACATTGAAGCATGCTGCGGCACTCTTCTGAGAGAAGAAACAATTATTTCAAGACAAGGAACGAACCTGATACACTTTATTGGCATCAGCATTTGCAGCAGCAAGCTTCACGAAAACATGATCCCCTTGTACAAGTGAAGGCCTCCTCTCAGCTAAACCCGGAACAGCAAGAGCCAGTAAGTGAGGCCCTTTCCTCCTCATGGTGACACATTCCATGTTATGGCACCGCATATCTTCCTGCAAGAAACTAAACAATTTCAGATCCCACTAGAAAAAGAAGAAAGCAGTTAAACATTATTACCTAAACTGAGATGGCATTAATAAATTACCTCCAAACGTAGCTCTTCCATAACAAGCAATGTACTGAAAAAGGAAAAATAATTCTTCCTCACCAGACCCTCTACTAGAACTTGAGGGAGTATCTTGTTTGCCACCAACTCACGAACATCCTTTGGGATTGGAAATTCGGGGAGGTTGTACTTGAAACCTTTCTTTGCTGTTGTAGATTGTGTTGTTGCTCTTGCAGGGTGCGAAGAAACAACATATTCATCAACTGCAGACTGCTTTTTTCTTGGCACTCTTGAGTATGGTCGATTAGAAGCCAGAGACCGAGAGACACTGTCTTCAGCCAACAGGAACACCACTCGTTCAAATCTATCATCCCCTATATCAAAATGCACCACAGATGTATGCAAACCGATTTCCTTAGGCTTGCAAGATAACCAAACGGTTAAAATCCTGAGAGGTTGAAGCACTCTGTCCTCAATGGAGAATCCCTCTAAGAAGCCTTGATCTTTTTGTGTATCTGAGTTGCCTGAAGGTGGTTCCGTTAGAGATAAAGTGAAAGATTTTGCAGGATTTGAGCAGTAGATTTTAATTCCCCAAAGTTCAACCGGTTCACAAGTAGTGTTCTGAATTGTAATTGAACACTTGGAAGTTTCTCCTACAGGAATAGACTGAGGTTTCCCTTGGACAAAAGGAAATGGAACTGATAAAATAACAGGACCCCCCTCACTTGGATCATAGCTCAAAACTGATTGATCGTCTTCAAAATCAATAAATCCAATCTCTTTTTTTTCTCCTATGACAGAGCATTCATCATCCGAATAATCCTTTTCAAAATTGCTCATCTTTCAAATGGTATGAATCGAGCTAAGTTCCTGAAATGCTTAACGTATACCAATAAAGTAAATACCACTGGCACATAGAACAAAGATACAGCGTTAATTCAGCACAAAAAATGATCACAAGGATAACATTAAAATCACAAGATTATAAAGAATAATAATACTCTTTAAAGAACAGAATTGTATGAAAATCTAACACCAAGAACAGCATTCAGCCCATTAAGTGGAACAAATTTTAGTTAGAGAATAATTTTAATCAGTATTAACAACTAGAATTACCAACTCTTCACTAAAGTGATAGTATCCATTCTCCCGGCCATTATTTTCTCAAAATCAAAATTAAAGAAAACACAAACTCATTTGAAATACAAGATATGGTAATAATATTAAACAAACTATAATCTGAAAAGAGATAACAAGCACCAACCTTTGATTGAAAAAAGCCTTAAAATCTGAAATGGGCAGTGAAAAGTTTGAAACTTCGATGGAGATAAACGATTAAACAAAAGAACCCAATTGACTCAGTAGAGCTTTTCAGTCAGTACGTGAATGCTGCATTTGATTTAAAAGGACTTGAACAGGCTTCTACTTCGGAAGTGAAAAGGACAGAAGCATAAGAAAAGTGAAAGACACTGCCTTTCATAAAGACAACGTGTGTTCGAAGTTTCAATGCAAGTACTAACAATAACCGTGTTTCCAGAACTCAGAGAATCTAAGATTTTTGTCTCAGTACGTAGAATTAAAAGAGTTATGTCCACACGTGGCAGGATATTACTGGGTACTTGTTGGGAGTACAATAAAGTGTTTGACAGGTTTACTTTTGCCAAAGGGCCAAAAAATTAAACAAAACGCGGCTGTTCTGTTCGTTTGATGATAAAGGAAACATAAGGCATTGCCGAGCTGTAATCTGGTGCAATCAATATCATGATAGAGCGATGTAGACGCTCGCGTTTAAAAAGGTCATTGGCTTAAACCATTCTTCGAGGAGATTCGTGGTTTGTTATTATGTACTTGATTGTGGCTGATCACTGCTTCTTACTTGTTGGGGAACAGGGGAAGGGCTTTTTTAAATGGAGAAGGCTATTACTTCGTGGTCTATTACTTCGTGGAGAAGGCTTTATTATTTGCAATCCGCCGAGTGCTCACAAGAGTTTTGAACGTTTAATTTAACTGCCCAGCCGAGCTTATTGACTGCTTCTTGTTGGAGAAGGCCAGAAGGGCTTTCTTAAATTGACTGAAGTAAAGGATTTGTGGTCTATTACTTCTTGGAGAAGGCTTTAGTATTTGCCCTCAAGCTTAAACTTCAAAAAAACTGCCCAGCCGAGTTTGAACCTGGGATAGATAATTAAAAAAACTTCACTTTTTTTATTTTTCCTCTGCATTTAAATAGTTCTGGCTCTACAAAATTGACACTGATTACCCAAACTGGGTACCCCACCCCATGGCCTTCTTGTTACTACTTGATGATGGAGATACATGATGAAGAGTGATTTGATTATGATATAACAAAATCTGAAGAAATGAAAAACAAAGTGTGATCAAGATAAGCTGTGCAACTGCGCGAGTAATAAGTGCATCAAGTTTTTGGGTCAAATTAATCTTAATAAAAGAAAAAAATTCTATGATAATCTAATTCGCAATCAACAAATGAGACAAAAAGAATATAAAAAAGAAAATCGAAGAATCCGAACAAATGCACAAAAATATAAATAAAGCGAGAGAAAGAAGAAAAAGGCAGGCAAGTATGAGCATGAAGTGAGAAGGTCTTGTCTATTAGCTTTGTTTCAAGGCATGTCTACATTCCATGTACTTTTGCTTATAAATTCGAGCAAAAGATTGCTTCAAAATTAAATGCGTGTTAAAAAAAAAAAAAAGCTTCAAAATAGAAACAGAGGGAAAATGGCCAAAACCTCTCTTCTTTTTTGGTAAAATTATCTATTTGTCCCTATTTTTTGAAACTCACCGGAAACCCCCCCTCCCAATGACACAATGTTAAACATCTTAATACACTTTTGGAGGTCAAATTAGTTTTTCGAAATTAAAAAAAAATTATAGTTAAAAAATGAATAGTCTTAAAAATTAAGTTTAAAGTAAAATTTTTTTGGCAGGAAGTAAAAAAAAAAAAAAAAAACAAGTCGACACTTGACAAAATGTTTTTAATGTTAGGGGAGTTTGTGTTGCTTTGAGAACATGAGTAAGGAAATGGTTAATTTCCTTCTTTTTTAAGATGATTAGATGATTTTTCTTCTTCTTTTTTTAAGATGGCCATCAATTCACTATTATTTAAGAATCTTTGTTGATAATTCCTTTCTCAACAAAATTTTAAAGGAATTATATCTCTAAATATTATCAACTATATCAAGCGAATAGCTTGATATTTACAGCTTTTTTCTTTCATTTTTTTCTCATTAAGTGAAGTTTATTTGGTCATACTTGATATTTACAGCTTTTTTCTTTCATTTTTTTTTCTCATTAAGTGAAAGTTTATTTGGTCATGTTTGATTTTTTTGGGGTCTTAAAATTAATTTTACTTCAAAAGAGTTACCCAATTTTTTTTCCCAGAAATACTAGTGCTCAAGAAGTTGTAACAATATCCATAATTTCATTATTACAATGCTACAATATCCATAATTTCATTATTACAATGCTGGATTCCACTGCAATTTTTTTTCCCGAAGAGTAAATAAGCAAGAACAGAAAAATTGTTGATTAATGATGGTGAGCAAATGATTTAAAAAGCGAACATTTTTTAAATAAAAAATACAAAGGTTTAAAGGTAATATCATCTTCCTAATTATAGGGTTTAAAGAGAATACCATTTTGGAAATTTTATGGGTGCTAATAGTTTTATTCTAGGGAAAAACATATTGATAACAACCCAAACATTAATATCTACAATCTTATTTGACTCCCCAAAATCTGACATGTTTTGTGGAGAGGACCTGCCAGAATTTTCGAATGAAATTATGGCATAGGATCAACCCTAAACGGGCACACCTCCCTAGTGCAATTTAGTAGGCTTGGCAAAAAAAAATTCGGGGCCGGCCTAAAAATGGACCGATAAATAAAAAGTTCACTTTTGTGTACTTAAATAATGGTTTATGAAAAAAGTCTGAGTTTGGCCTGAGTTTTTTAATTTATAAATAAAAATAAATTAAATTTAAATAAAAAATTTAAAATATTTTAATTAATATTTTTTTATATTAATATTTGTGATTTATGATGTTGCATTATTAATATTTTGTGTATTACACTATTATTATATTATTTATTGAATAATTATCTTTAATTTAAATAGTTTTATTTTATTAAAAAATTATTTTATATTTAATGAAAAAGACCGGCCCGAGCCTGTTCAGATCCGGCCCAAACCCAGCCCGTCTAAATTTAGACGGACTTTTGAAAAGTCTGAACTTGTGATCAATAATATGGGCTTGACCTGATCTTCAAAAAACCCGGCCCAATCCCATATTTTGCCAGCCCTACAATTTAGTCCACCAACCTTGCACATAAGCCATGAGCCATCCCGATCGCTTATTCATCCGCCCAAATCAGTTTGCTGGTAAATTTGTCCTTATTCTATAATTGATATTCAAGCAAAATAGTTTTTTAGAAACCTTTCAAAACTCAACAAACAGCTCTATTAACATTTTTAAAAGATGGCAAAGTTCACTATTGTTTGCTTGCTGCTTGCTCTCATTCTCTTAGTCTCAGCGGGTACACCTCTTTCTCCATTTTTCTTGTTAAAAGACTTAATTGTGATATCGTTTCATTAGGTAGTTTTAAGTACATAATTATAATGAAAATTTTCACAAGACGTGTCTAATAGCTAATATATTGTGCATGAAAACAGACGAAAACATGGTGCGCGCCAAAGCGTAAACCTAGATGTTGTGTGCAAACTTGGCCAGTGCAACGGGGACGATCAATGTAGAGACTACTGCCAAAATAGGTACAATGGAGACGGACAATGTGATTCTCATCCGGCACCATATTTACCCCAAAAGTGCACTTGTGCATACAACTGTTGAGCGCTTTGATGTATTCTTACATCTTCTGCTATGTACACTGAGGCCTTAAATAAATGAAATCAAATAGTTGAGACAACGGTCCCATGCTTCAAAAATATTTGTAACGAAAGATATATACATAATTGATCGTTAATATGAACTCTCGGTTGCGTACGGCATGCAACAATGCAACATCATTTAACTATTTAATTACTTGTATGTAGCTATTCAATTGCATAGCCGGACGATCATTAAGGCAGAATCAAGCTTTTGTGGTACTCTTGTGACAAAATATTGTGCTTTTTCCTTTTAAGAAGATGAAAAAATATAGAACACTTAGTATAACCTGTGGAATATTAGTTTCTAATTTCATTGCGTTAAACCATCTGTTATTGCAACAACACCTACTTCAGTCTTCAAAATCTACACACATGAACTAAATGAAAATTCAAAAGAAGAGATAAGAAAACAAATTGTTGATGAGCGAATACAAATGTATAATCGTGTAATAGTTTATAGGAAACTCATTACCATCATGAGAAATAACATTTTAATTTTGAAGAGAAATAAAACTAACAAATCAGCTATTGCTTCGACATTTTATCACAATAGAAAATCCATGCGTATCAGTCAATTGATTTTATTGAATAATTAGTATTTATAAATCATATTATTCATAAATTTAACTTAGGACATATAACATGTCCTAATCTCGACTGACATTATAACCTTATAACTAAAAGAGACCGAGCGCTGGACAGAGACAAATCCTCACACATATAAAAAAATTGTCCATCACTCAACTAAATAGTAGTTACATAATTTCCAAATGTACTTTCTAGAATATTAAGAGATAAAAACATTGAATAACACATGCATGTGTGGCTGAGAACAAATATGAGTAAATGTGGTAAATCGGTTAAATAGTTTTTGTGGAAAAAACCACATGTGTTGTTGGTTAAAGTGACTATATAATAAATAGGAGGTGATGAGTTGTGTTCATCAGTTGAATTAAATCAAATCATGGCGGTCTCCAATAAGTTCGCATTATATGGCTAATGATCTTAGCAATTCTGGCATTATTACTTGAGGCGTAAAACTAATAAAAAAAAAGTTTATGCTTTAATTAAGATAAAATTGATTTTCAAAATATCTCTTCAAGAACTACTCGTTTCATGTTTTCAAAACACGTCGACCTTGAATATTAGTAATGGATGTTATGTAACAAATTAACTAATGAAAATTTGCTAATGGTTTTGTAACATAACATTTAATTTATTTTGAATATAACGCGCTGTTTATTTAAAATAAAAGTAGCTTTTTTTTAATTTATAAATTAACTTTTGATAACAATCCAATCGTATTTTGACCCGATTTAGCTTTTGAGCATAATTATTATAAAAAAAAATTATAACCATTAAATAAAAGTTAATAACATGTGGGGAATATAAATTTAAATAATAATTTTCACAAAAATAGTAAAGATATTATAAAACTTTCAGCATGTAAGTGTGAGATAAAATTAATTTAGTTTCTAAAACACAACGGTAAATATTTATTAAATATTTTAATACTAAACTACAATATCAGAGGGGGGGGCGCTTAATTAGTGTTGCATTGCCTTTGGAGTAGCCAACATGTGAAAGGACCCACCTGATCTCCAAAGGCAAATCTATCTGGTTTCACCTCATGATGATTACATCATTGAAGATATCTTTTATGGTAACACTTCACTTCTTGTGGCCGATTCTTTGGTCTACGAAGAATCATGTCCAACTTCTTTTCAGAATCTTACTCGACCGAACTCCATGCAATTTTTAGTACAGATACAGATCCTCTTATCTATGTTTGGTTTCATCTGGTTTTATCTAATGTGACTAAATGAACTCATCAATAAGGATGTTGTTGAAAATTCAGCAAAGTCTCCTCCTTCCCTCTCCCTCCCCCACACCCCCCCGGGCTCCCAACACACATATATCTTTCTCTAGTATGGTTTTAAATTGTGTAGTTTAAGAGATGTTAAGAACTAACTTTCTTAAATTCCACAATTTTAAAGTGTGTCCGCATAAAAAAAATGAGAATGCCCGCACCTGAGAATGATTACACACACACACATGTATGTGTGTGTGTATAAACTTGCAAATCTATAAAATAAGAACTTCCAAAATAATTAAATACTCAACCAACTTCATTGATCAACCTCCTCAACCAAAATACAACACATCATGGTAAATAATATACATAATGTGGTAACGGGATTGGCTTTATTAATACTACTTTAGGCTTTTAATACTTTCAAGAAATATGTAAAGTAATAATATTTGACCCCCTCAAAATTTTTCATTAGCCCTTGTTTTTTAATTTATTTTATTACTTTTCAAAATTGTTCTTATTTAAAATTAAAAATATTATTTTTTATTTTATTTTATTCTCCCTCCCCTCACCCAACCCTTTCAATTTAGCATAACCATTGCCTTATCACCTATCTTCATCAATAACAAGTTCATCACCGCTACCACATATCTTTTTCACTATCAATCCATCAATGGATGACCTCCACCAACATTTCGATATTAGGTTTCATTAAATTTGATGAACAATCGGTGGGCTTTGTTGTTTCTGATTACATTAGTTTTGATTTTTTATGATAATCTAAAATTTTATTTAATTTCAATTTGGGATATGATTAGATGTTAACATCCGTTGAGAGTTTCAGAGAGAAAAAAAATTATTTATTTTTAATGATGAGAAATCTAAAAATAAAAAATATCAATTGAAAATTGAAAAGTAAATTAAGGGAGTCAAATATCACCGCTATATATATATTATATATAGATATAATATATATATATATAGATATATATATATATAGATATATATATATATGCAAGTTGAGGTATTAGAATATAAGCTCCTAAATAGTCTTGGATGATGGTCATGAGCGATCACAGGTGACCAGCTAGTATTAATTGTGCATGCAAGTTGCAACTCCGATTAATTAGTTTAATTTTGAGAGCAACAGGGCAAAAATGAAATAAATATCTTAAGGCTGTATTATCATTTTCATTTATTATTTAACAATAAACATTGCACTTAGTATATATTACATTATTAAGTAATAATGTAATTGATTGTTTATCAAGTAATTGATTAAGCATGCATGGTGCGACCATTACACATGGCTCTTGACCTTCTTGACTTTCAAGGGGTCTGGGATGGTCGCAACCGCAGCTGCCTATGCTAGTTTTCAGCCACCTCCTTCAATCTTTGATAACCATCGGCATCGAGCCTGATGCTACGCTTAGCATTACGCGTAAGTAATAATGCAAGAATTGCCAAGATCGTTAGCCATATAATGTGAATTTATTGGACACAGCCATGATTTGATTTAATTCAACTGACGAACGCAACTCATTAAACTGTATTTATATAGCCTTTTTAAGCAAGAGTCCATGTGGCTTCTTCACAAAGACTGTTTAGCCGCTTTACCACATTTACTGATCATTTATCTATTTGTTCTCAGCCACATATTCATTCATGTGTTACTCAATACTTACCTCACCAGCTTCTGGGAAGTACATTTGCAAATTATGTAACTATTATTTAGTTGAGTGGTGGTGGACAATTTTTTATATGTGAGAGGAAATTATATATCCTAAATTACATTTATGAGTATTATGATAACAAAAACTACTTATTTAATAAACTCGATTGAATGATACGTGTCGATTTTCTATTACGATAATTTGACAAAACAATAGTTGATCTGGTAGCTACTTTAACGGCTAATCTTTCCCTCTTCAAAATTAAAATTTTATTTCTCATTGATGGTAACGAGTTTCCAATAAACTGTTACACGATTATACATTTGTATTTCCTCGTAAACAATTTGTTTTCTAGTCTCTGCTTTGAATTTTCATTTAGTTCATATACGTGGATTGAAGACTGAAGCTAATTTACAATTAAGAGCAACTACATTGTAGGACTAGACCATAGAAGTATTCTATATGTTGTCATCATATTAATTTGTCACAAGACTACCGCAAAAGCTTGATTGTTCTACCTATTTTATCCTCTGACTATGCGATTGAAAAGCTAAATACAAGTATCTAAATAATTAAATGTTGTTGCGTGCTATACACAATTGAAAGTTTATATTAAAGATCAATGATGTATGTATCTTTGGTGAGAAATATTTTTCAAGCATGGGGCGAGTGTCTCCATTATTTATTTAATTTATTTAAGGCCTTAGTATACATAGCAGGAGAGATGTAAAAATTCATCAAAACGCTCAACAGTTGTATGTACAAGTACACTCTTAGGGTATATATGGTGCCGGAAGAAAATTACATTTTCCCGTCTTCATTGTATCTATTTTGGCAATCGTCTCTGCATTTATCATCCCCATTGCACGGCCAAGTTTGCACACAACGTTTAGGTTTACGCTTTGCTTCTGCCGCACGCACCATGTTTTCATCTTATTTTCATGCACAATATATTAGCTATTAAACACGTCTAAATAGTTGCATCATGTCATCGCCTATAAATGCATCTCCTTATTCTATGATAGGTATCCGCTCAAAATAGTTTCTCGAAAGCCTTTAAGAACTCTATAAACAACTTAATATTTTCAAGAGATGGCAAAGTTTGTTGCTGTTTTACTTGTTGCTTACTCTCATTCTCCTTGTCTCAGCCCGTACATCTCTTTCTTCCCCTTTCTTGTTTAAAGAAAAACTTTGTGATGGGGTTCATTGATTAGTTTCAAATATATAATAATTATAAAATGAAAACTTGCACAAGATGTATAATTAATGGCAAGCTTATATGTTGTGCATGAAAAATTTAACAGATAAAAAATCTGATGCCTGCGGTAGAAGCAAGACATAAAACTAAACGTTGCATGCAAACTTGGTCATGCAAGGGGGACGATCAATGCAGAGATGACTGTCAAAATAGGTACAATGGAGTAGTACAATACGATTTTCATCGGGCACCATATACACCCAAAAAGTGCACTTATACGTACAACTGTTGTGCGTTGATCATGTATTTTACATCTATCCTGCTATATATGTGTGCATAGGCTTGAAATAAATGAAGACATTTCATGCTTATTGAAAAATATTTGTTATCAAATTATATGCGTCATTGATACTTCCATGTCACTGAACATAGAGCGAATAGTTCCTTGACAAAATCAACATTTTAATCATTAAGATTTTTTTGTATTAATAAACGTATTCATTGAAGTTCAAATTTAGGACCTAAACCTCAAGAAGGCTGCTCCATACCACCAGAGCTAGACCTTGGCTTCAAATCATTAGGAATTTTACATTCATTACTTTGTTACACTATCATTATTAATAATGCTAGCCGTTAGGATACATAATGTATTTACTATATACTATAAATAGTAAATTAAAACTTTAGATTCATAAAATTTAATGTGCTCTATATATCCAAAATTTATCACTCATAATTATTAATGAGCCAACTCTCTTTAATTATACTCATATCTAACCTTTTGATTTACTAACCAAAATTAAGAAACTACAATAACTCTAATTCATTAAATGTTCCGATTCCAAAATTATTTGCCCTTCGGTTTTAGAAGAAAATGAATTAATATTTGAATTATATCATCAAGCTAAGCTATATATATGAATACATACTCTTGTGCAATAATAACAAATCAATCAAAATCAGTTTCCTCACCAAAAGACCCATTGAACAATATATATAAAAAAAAAACTTTACTAGTTTCAAATATATAGATGAAAATTTTCACAAGATGCATCATGCATGGCTAATAGCTAGCATATATGTTGTGTTCATGAAAACAGATGAAATTAAGCATGAGGCATGTTGCAGAAGCAAAAGACAAAGTTAAAATTTGCGAAAAAATTTGGCCCTGCAAAGGAGATACCCAGTGCAGAGACGACTGCCAAAAATTGTACAACGGAGACGGGTGGTGTGATTTTCAGAAGGTGCGATATATTCCTCAAAATTGCTCTTGTACATATAATTGTTGACTTCAAATTTCTCTAGCTATATGTACTTGAGTCTTGAAATTAATTTGAAAAAAAAATTGTATATACCCTAAACAATATAACACATATTCGAGAAAGATGTACATTCACGATACTTCAACCACTAAAACAACATTAGAGAGCTAATTCTGTGATTTTCAAATAGTTTTATTTGGGTAGTTATAACTCGAATTTAAATTTTGAGAGAAGTAGGAGGTTTAAAAATTGGTTTGGACTTTACCCAAACCTCTTTTTCTATCGGAATTAAAATTTAAAATACTAACATTGAATTGTGATAGGATTAATCTTATAATTAAAACAAGACCTCATCACTTGAGGATTCTCAGCAGCAACACCAGAAGTGTTTCTCTTCAAGCTCCTTTTTCTTTGAAAAACACGGAAAGAGAGTCGGTTCCACAATTACAAGGATCCCATTTAAATTAATTCACATTTAATCATTTTTCCAAAAGCTTAGTCGTTCTACGCTTTTCAAACTCAGCAATATGAGCTCCTAAATAGTCTTACATGAATGGTCATGAGCGTTCATAGATGACTAGCTAGTATTAGTTGTGCATGCACGTTGCCACTTCTTAGTTCAATTTTGAGAGAAACAGTGCAAAAATGAAAGAAATATCTTAAGGCTATATAATTCTTTCTATTAGTTTTTTAATTATAAACATTACACTTACTATTAGATATCAATACCAAAGCCTTGTTATTGCTTGCTAGATTATTAATCAAGTAATAAATATTAAGCATGCATGGTGCCACCATCGCACATGGAGCTTGACCTTATTGATTTTCAAGGGGACGGGGGCGGTGGCCGCCGCCGCAACCATTGATAATCGACTGCCGATCTTGTGCTCAGCTTTAAGAGTAACTAGTAAATGCAAGAATTGCTAAGATCATTAGCCATATAGCAAACTTATTGGACAACGCCATGATTTGATTTAATTTAACTGAATGCAATTCATTAACTCCTATTTATAGTCATTTTAAACAGCATTACATGTGATTTTTTTCACCAATCAATTTAACCGTTTTACCACATCCACTCATTTATCCATTTGTTCTCATCCACGTGTGTTGTTTGATAGTTATCGTAATTGTAATAGAATTACAAATTTCTCTTTAATTAGTTAAATGGAATTAAGATGCATTAATTTTCATCTTATTCATGAATTTAGAATTACAAGTTTCTCTTTAATTAGTTAAATGGAATTAAGATGCATTAATTTTCATCTTATTTTTGAATTTAAGAGTTCGAGTCTTCTTATGTGTGTATGAGAGAGAGTATTCGTCTCTCGCTCTCTTTTTTAACTATAATGCACCCCTAGCTTGTCCTTCATTTCCTATTTCAATTAAAATTTTCTTTCTCATAACACCAACGAGTTTCCGATCCACTGTTACACGGATATACATTTGTATTAATTCTCTCATAAACAATTTGCTTTCTTGTCATTTCTCTAGAATTTTTCATTTATTTCTTGTATATGGATTTAGAGTTCAAGTCTTCATTTTTCCTTAATTAAACGAATATCATTTTGAATTTATGTAATTTTCAGTTACAATATACACACGAACTTATATTTAACGATAAAATTAATTCTCAAAATTATTTTTAAAAAACATTTACTCAATCGTTGCATGTTTTTGGAAACACATATATTGAATTCGAATGTTAACTATGGATATTATGTCACAAAATGAACGAAAATTTCCGAATGATTTTGTAACATAACATTTATATTTAAGATAAAATAATAATAGTAAGTATTTTTAATAATGAAGCATAAACTGTGCTTTTACTATAATTTGAAGCCTCAAGTGCACATAGCTGGGGAAATGAGAGGGCAACAATCAAATGTTCAAGTGCAGTTTTCAGGAATATATGGCACCTTATGAAAATCACACCATCCATCTCCATTGTACAATCTTTGGCAGTCGTCTCTGCAATGGTTATCTCCTTTGCAGGGCCAAATTTTTTCGCAAGTTTTATTGTTCCAAAAGGGCTTTTGGGAAACTGCCTTTTGATTGATTTGTTATTGCATGAGAATAAGTACTTATATATGTAGCATGACATAATTTAAGCATTAATTCAATTTCATCTAAAACAGTAGGGCAGTGTTGGTTTGTCCTGGCACGGGAACATTTTGAAAGAATTAGTTGTCGCAGTTTCTTAATTTGGTTAATTGGTAAGTAAAACGGGTTTTAAGTATGGTATGATTCGAGTTGTCGTGATAAATTAATTTTGAATATAGAACATCAAATGTGAAAATTCTACTTGGTGAACTTGAGCAATTACAGTCAGCTTCCATTGAACTATGAACTTGTCAAAGTTGATTGTGAAAATTCAAAAGCAAATACAAGGGCCTTTTTTTCCCCCTTCTTTCTTCGGGTATGTCAACTTGAAAAGATTGTTCAATGTCTCAGAGCTGAGTTGTAGCTGAGTTCGCTATTTGAGATAACTCACCATGGACCATGGAGTGATGGAGATTCACAACACGCCGTCCTTATTTCGAGCTGTCTATGTGGCTAAACACTCATTCAGTCGGAGAATTAATTGACTCATAAATGGTCTTGTGTTGGCACTAGTTGATGTCAAAATCCCACTCTAATTTTTCAAAAGGATAGAGATTGGCGCAAATAAATTTTTTAACTCCTACCTCTTTCAATATTCCAACTCGGGTGATCAGCTAAATAAATCTACTTAAAAATCACTCAATCAAGTGCTCTTGAAACAACCTTGGATCATTAATAGCGGTCTTTCTTATATCTCCTATGACAATAGGCATGGAACTAACCCACTCACCATGTGAGTGTTGTTTCCATTATATTCTTAATTGATTTTGGAATTGCCTGGTGCCCTGTTATTATCTCTAGGAGAAATGATACCGATCACTCGATCTTTTAAATCAATCTACTTGTTGTATAATACATGCAAGTTATAAAAAAAAAATATGGAGTATTTGAAGCAAGCATGCAATAGATGCTGGTTTCACCGATAAGTTTTTCAACTTGCAAGCCAACTTTCAAATGCAAATTTCAAGAAATGAATTAGACCATATCGGACTTCCTAAGAGCACTACCAATGAATTTGCAAAATAAACTCTTCTACTTCCTAAGAACTCTAATAATGGAATTTGGAGAAAGTTTAGAAATGTGAGTTCTTATCGTCTTCTTCTCAAGCTTGCTTCGACCAAAAATTTTCAATGTCATTTAATTTTAGCATCTCCTGATGAAAGCCCTTGTCTGGTTGTTCTTAATTAGTTGTTCAAATACTTCATCTGGTGGTAATAACCGTTTCTATGAAAATGGAGCTGATACTATAAAAATTTGAAATAAGAAATGTGGTAACCGTATTACATTTTGTTTCGTGTAGAACTTACCAAATCAATTCCCTTAAGGTTGAAATTCTCGGGATCAACCAATGGTTTCTCTAAATGCTAGCACTAGGCTTGAATGGCATGATTTAAAATCAGTCGTTTATCATTATTTTCAAGGCAGCTGTTGTGTTACATTAACTGGAACTTACAGCTGACCTAAAATTAGTTTCTCACACACGGCTCCTAAATTCTTTGAGTGGCAACAATTTAAGGTACAAAAACAAATTATTTTTGGATTGTTGACGTGTTGTATGTCATCAATACGCCTATGCTATGCAAGTACGCATTGCGTACGCATTTATTTAATAATTTAAATTTTTATTATTTATATTAGGAAAAATGATAATAACATCTCTAGAATTCGATAAAATGATTATGGGAACTCTCTTGTTTTAGAATGATTTGTTTTTGAAATGATCGTAAAAAAAGATTGGTTTGTCTTAAAAAAAAAAAAAAGTGATCATTTTTTCAATATAAGAGCATCTCCGTGACTACTAGGGTTTCTTTGCTCTTTTAGCACTTTTAACATTTATTTATTGCAGACCGTAAAGCGATGAAAGATATGGCTTTTGGGTTCACACTTCGTACATCCCAAACACAAAAACCATTTTTTCAGGGGCAAAGCACAAATTCAAATTATGTTGAATTAATTCACTCCACGATCAATGTAGCAGAAACCGATTATCTAACATCATATTACTTTTACCGCACGAGGCTAAACCAACTTGATTCTCTTATTTAGATTAACAAGTGCAGTACAAAGATGTATGATCATCTAGCACCCATAGGCACAAAAGCATTGCTTAGGAACATGAGGAGGAGGTTGCAGTGTATAACTCACAAAGTCCCTTTTCCGTTGTAACGATTTTTACAGTCTTCCCAGCAACGTTGTTCACCCTTGCGGTTCCACGCCTTGCGGCAATTTTTGCTTCTGTCATCGGCGTTCGCTTTTCATCTATAAGATTCAAGAACGCAGTTAGAGCAGCGTAAATGATAAGATCATCAAGAGAGAGTCTTTGATAGAATAACATATTGTTTTATTATCTGATGTACAGGAAATCTAAAATAAAGCCTCTTAAGGAGAAATTTTATTGATTGAAAGAGAGAATGACAAAACAACCGTTGGCAAAAACTCGGATAACTAAAATAACCAAGATTACACAAGTCATAGCCTCTTGGAAGATCAGGATTTTTTCCCACAACAAAGTAATGGAAACCAAGATAAAGAAAAGGAAGTTAAAAGTTTCTTCTAAAAGAAAAAAATCACAGAAGTTTTTCAAAAATGAAATTGACCCAGAAGTGAATTTTATTTATCTAGATGCAGGCTTCAAAACAGCACATCACGCTAGATGCAAGCTTTGAAACAACACATAATAGGCATGCATATTCATAAATCTAAGATAGAAAGTTTAGCCCCTGAAAATAAGACTCAGAATTATTTCACCAGCAGTGACGACAAGGAGGATAAGCAAGAAGGAGATGGTAGGAAGTTTAGCCATTTTTCAAATGATGAGCGAGTAACAGTAACTATTATTGTTTATTTGAAAAGAAGAGAATGTGCAAGTCTATGTCATTGCACTGGCGCAAGAGTATTTACCTCATTCTCTTTAACAATGGCAATAATTGAGCAGATATTATTCTTTAAATGAGAATCTGAATTAAAAATATGTTCAGGTGGAGACTTAGAAAAATGTGTATCACACTAACGTGGTCAAGAGTTAGAAAAATGTGTATCCCGCTAACCTAGTTGATCAAGTGTGCTAGATTTGGAAATTTTTAAACAATCTTGTAAAGAAATTTTGGATGTATATGTTTTCAAATATTTAAAAAGTTGGACTATAAACTCAAAAATCACATGAAAGATATATATGTTTCTTAAAAATGATTACCATTTTCAAATAATAACTGATTCATCAGTGCCAACTAGTTCAGCTGGTAAAATCTCTTGAGTGGAAACAAAATGTCTGGGGGTTCGAACCTTGCTCACACGGGTCGGGGGAGGGAATTAAGTTGCCATTAGGCTATAACTTAACTAAAAAAAGAGAACTGTTTCCACTTCATACCTGAAGTGCATGGCTGTGGTGTAAAATCAACACTGGTATGCACAAAAGAACTGTTCCCATTTCCGTTGCATAAAATTTTGTAGTCTTCAATCTTCAACCTGGCAGGTCCAAAGACATAAGCACCACGTGTTCATCTGTTTGTCAAGCACAATACTAATTAGCTGTTAGCCAATGCAGAGAATTTTCTTGATAATTACACCAAAACAATTGAAGCAATGATAGAAAATAATACCAGATAAAGGTTGAACAGGAGTAAACAGTACAGAGATTTGCGGTCTTTGAACTCTCAAAGAGGGTTCTAAGCTGTTTACGGTTTTAAAATGGTTTTCAAAGCATCTTAGCTGATTGCCATTAACACTAACAGAACTGCTACACTCAGCATTAATCGTCCTTATGTGGGCTTTTTTATTGCTAGGTTACCAGTAGTCCAAGCAGGAACAAGAACCTTCTACAAAATGGTGATAATGTTTCCGATCTCGAATAGATATTTTCCTTTTGAAAACTTTCGAAACAAGCTTCATGGCTGAATGGCAATCACTGCAGATTCGAATATTCTTCACAATCCTTATTACAGATCCAGGCTTGGTACAGATTAAACCAAAAGCTAATGCTAATTTCTCACTATGATATCCAATCACAGTTTCCTTTTCCTCCTCTTCAATGTCAAACATAACTGAACTTGTCTCTGCATTATAACCATAAATCTTTATCTTTTTGACAATTTCTTCCCATAACTGGTAGATCTCCTCTGTTTTTTCATGGGATCTATCTCCTGCCAAGAATTCATGAACAACACCATCCAATTCAATCAAGCTACATCCAGGGGCCCGTTTTATTTTTCTTTTTCCCATGGTTTTCCTGACTTCTTCAGCATATTCTCCTTTCATTGCTTCGGCATAAATGTTTGATAATAAAATATAACGACCATCGTGGTTTTCATCAGATTCTATCAGCATACTCCCAATTCTTTGACCCATCTCAGCATTTCTGTGTACCCTGCAAGCACCAAGGAGGGTACCCCAGATGACATTATCAGGTTTCATTGGCATTGAAGCAATGAAATTTTCTGCCTCCTCCAACAAGCCCGCACGGCCAAGAAGATCAACCATACAAGCATAGTGATCCAACTCGGGTTTAATTCCATGAACATCAACCATTGAATGAAAATAGTAAAATCCCTTCTCAACCCACCCCAAGTGACTGCATGCAGATAAAACTGCTATGTAAGCGACACTATCCGGTGAGATACCTTTACTTTTCATGTTCTCAAAAAGCCGAAATGCTTCTATACTGTGTCCATTCATTGCCAGGCCAAAAATTGCGCTTGTATAAGCTGAAACATCCTTGTCCCCATACGAATGAAACACCTGCATTGCTAAATCAATGCTTCCACATTTTGCATACATGTCTACTAGAGCTGCACATAGTATTGAATCTAGTTTTATACATTTCTTTTGAATATAAGAGTAAACCCAATTCCCATAATCTAAAGCTCCTAATTGTGCGCATGCAGAAAGCAAACTCACTAAAATAGCAGAGTTTGGTTCCAAATCCAATGATTGCATCTCTCTAAACAAAGCCAAAGCTTCCTTTGGCCGCCCATTCTGAGCAAAACCCGAAATTAACACGACCCAAGAAACCAAACTCCTCTTCGGCATCTCATTAAACACCCTACAAGCATCATCTACAGAACCAAACCTAACCAAGCCACCAAGAATACTATTCCAAGAAACATCGTTTCGTAGAGGCATTTTGTCAAACAGCTTAAGCCCTTCCAAAATCTCACCATTCCTCACATACCCATTTATCATCGAATTCCAAGACACAACGTCAAGATCATCACTCTCATCAAATACCCATCTCGCATCCCTCACTCTCCCGCAAACAGAGTAAAGCTGTATCAGAGAATTTTTCACAAACACGTCAGAAGCAAATGAATTTTTAACCACCGTCCCATGCAACTGTGTGCCCAAATCAAAATGAGCACAACTAGCACAACCCTGGAACAAAAACGTAAATGTAAAGTTATTCGGAGCTACATTCAAGTCAATCATCCTGTAGAACAAGTGTAGTGACGTGGAGAGATAGTGCGGGCGGGAAAGGCGGGAGAGGCCACGAATGACTGTGTTGAAGAGGAAGATTTGAGGGGGTTTTGAGGATTGAAAGAGGAGAAGAAGAGCGTAGTTTATGTCACCGTGTGGATTGAGAGATGAGAATGAGATGATGGGTCTGAATGATTTTGGCGGGTGATTTAGGCCTCTTATTATGAGCTGAGTGTGGGTTTGTTTGAATTGTTGAATGGCTTTGCATTTGTAAAGTAGTGATGTGAATGCAATATTGGGTGGTGCTGCTGCTGTTGGCATCGTCTGTTGAGTACTTGTGTTTTCTTGCATTGAATATCTTACTTATACTCTACGTTACTAAATCATGGACATGGAGTTGAGACATTAACATGCCAGAGAGTTGGAACGTATTAGATCATTTTACACAGTCGTTTTGCATTGCCACAATATCAGGTTAAAATATAGGCAATGAAGACGGTATCTCACGCAGTTTGTATATCAGCAGGTAATCAGATTTTATTGACTTCGGTTAATTTTCTACCTAGATGACGATGATGATGCCCAGACTGTGTGGGTTATAGTACCGCCCATGGGAGTCCATGCATAAGGTTTTTGCGAAGTTACATTTGGTGTAACTGTTGCGCCACGTGGGATAAATGGGAACCGTCACTAAAATATTTTATGAGAGAGACGAGTTAACACGCATTAATTGATTGATTCCCTATTAACTTCTAATATAAAGTGATTATATTAGAAGTATTATCATGTGTATGGACATATATACTACGTGCCAATATAGTGAATAGCAATGTAAATTAAATTAATCAAATACAGAAGGCTAGTAAGTTATCATCTTTTTACTATTACCAACAATACTTTCAAGGGGTGATATTTGTCACATTTATAACAAAAAAATATGATCAAAATGTTGAAATGAAATCCCTATTGAAGGGAAAGAAAGGACAAAATTGCATAAATGGTAATCCCAAATTGGATTTATGCATCCTATAATCGATTTATTTCATCACAATCTAATCACCAGCTTAATGTATAAATACAAGCCGAAATTGGATTAAGCAACAAATCTTTTGACTATCTCCTCTCTCCTTAAATAAAGATTCCTTGTGCATGCAAACTCATCCATGAAGCAAAAGTAAGCAAAACACCCCTGTGCGATCTCATTTGAGACCGCATATTGGTTTTGCCATCTCAAAGCATCTCTCACATTCAAGGCTGTTGTACGGTTCTTTCGTACTTTATCTTTTTAAATCTCAATCTTTTCCACAGCACCTACATAGCAAAGAACATGAAGCATAAGCTAAACAAAGAACATAACATTACTGTACATAGCGAAGCAGTTGGACATCTAGACCTGGAAAGAGCTGAACAAGATATAAGAGGTCCCCAACCTGTCTGGTAAGACCGGCCAAGGATTAACAGAATTAAGCAATTTTGCATCTCAGAATACGATAATCCAGCTAAATATTTATATGCTATTTGCATTAAAAAGTTGCATAACGATGACGACATTTTGAAGCAAAGAGGACAAGCACATCACTGAAATCTTGACAATGGTTTATTGGAAAGTAGCACATAGCATGCAAATGTATGCATCTCTATAGGCATTTAATAAAAGCAAACAGTGTAATTCTAACCTCAGTAGCCAAGGAAACAGCTTTTGTCAACAAAATACAGTTGTGTTGCTCAAAAATTGAAGCTGTAAAATTACCGTTTGTATCTCTTCTTGGAACCGCAAGGACAGAGGGCATTTCTACTGATCTGACCACTCTTAGCCAAATTGGACCTGGCAAGATCCAGTGGTGTAGATCCCATCAGCTTTTGAATCTACAACATTGAAATCACGGTTAATGATATATTCCCAATATTCTACTCTCACAGAAATTTTTTTTTTTTTAAAAAAGAAAATTTCGTTTAAAAGAACAATAAAACACCCCAGGAAACTTGAAACACATACATGCCCAGAAAAAAAAACATATTTTTGAGTTAAACCTCCCAAGAACTAGTTAATTGAACTAGTTAATTCACATTAGACATTTTAGGTCATTTTAATCATCCACATAAATCTATCTTCAAAACCACATTTCAAAGAACCAATATTACCATTACAAATAATCACAATGACTTGCAAGATCTGGTACCTCAGCCATGCTCTTTGGCATTGGTTTTCCTTCCTCCTTTAACTTCTCTATTTTCTTTTGAGCTTCTTTGGCCCACGTAAACTTTGCAAGGGTATTCTCAACTTCGGCTATGGTGCAATTGCATTGCTTTGCGGCTTCTTGTTTTTGACTGACTTGGAGATTCTACAATCAGAAAATCTAAAACCTTAATCAGGACACGCACCCAGATGCAATAAATGAATGTGTGCATATCACATGATAAAAGATAGATCTACAATGCAAGTATTGATAGCAGAATGTCATATTTTTGTAACATGAACATGAGGAACTTATAACACCAATCATCAAACTTGAAGCCTTGAACCATACAAAATTGACCCACAAAAACTGCATGTATGCATACGAAAAACCAACCTCTCCATTAGGATCAAAAGCACCAAGACAGCGAAGAACTGCCTCTTGTTTCTCAAAAGTATCAGCAAAAGTGGTTGCACTGCTTCTACCAACTATGTATTGCTTCAACGTACCCAACTTTCTTGCTTTTTTTAACTCATCGGCAAATCCTGCAAGAATCATTGAAGAATTTACTATAAGAACAACAAAAATTGTCCATTTTCTAGGACCATTTGGATAACTTTCATAGAATGTGCTTTTGCCTTGGAAGCTTTCAGAAAAATGCACTCATCAACTGCTTCTCCAAAGGCACTAGCTAGTACGTTCTCCCATTCAAAAGCTATCTTAGAATAATACCTATCAACTTTTCCACCAAAAATACTTTAAATGCTATATAATAGTGACAAGAGCGCCCTTTCTTTTTCCCCCCAGAAACACTGATAGCAGTGTCAAAAGCACCAATTAAGCGCTTCAAAGAACTCTAAAGTTTAAATGCTCTTCTATCCTCAAAGAAATCTAAAGTCTAAATGCTCTTCTATCCCCAAAATCAGTTTGGCTGTTCCATCTAAATGCTCTTCTATCCCTAAAATCAATTTTGGCTATTTCATCCAAACACCGTGCAATAGTCACAAAAACGCTGTATTGTATTCAGAAGTCCTTTTAGCAGTGTCAAAAAGCCCTCACTCCTCAAAAGCACTTCAAGTGCACTTCTTATTCAAATAAGCATTTTTACAAAAACACGTCTAATGTTTTTTCACCAAACACACCCTTGTCCAGCTATTAAAAGCTTCCGATAACACTGAAGCGAGAACGAGAGAACGAGAGAACGAGAGAGATTTATGCTGACGGGAACTTACGAAGGAGAGTGAATGATTCAGAGCTGACGCTGCCTTCCTCTGATGATGATTTTGTTCCAGTGAAGACTCCTTTGATCGTGTCCATCCATGAGCCTTGGAGTGTCCTCGTGGTAAAAATCGAGCGGTACTGTGATAATATTAGGTGATGATTATGATAAATGCTGGTCAATATTCGTAAAGAACGCATATTTTGGGGATTGATATGGAGATGAAGCTGATTTTAAAGTTCTGTTAGGGTTTTAATGGCCTGAGTTTGAAATTGCAAAATTTGGTAACCTTTTTAAATTATATTAAATATTATGAATTCCACTCTTCTACACATTGAAGTCAGGATGGCCGAGTGGTCTAAGGCGCCAGACTCAAGTTCTGGTCCTCGAAAGAGGGCGTGGGTTCAAATCCCACTTCTGACAAGTCATATTTTTAGCAAATTACAATTATTTTGGTTTTTTTCAATAAAAAATGTAATAAGCATAATTTAAAATTTATGTCAATTAGAGATAAGATCTACTTTCTGGGAAAACTACTAGAAAATATAGAGTACAAAAATAATCAAGAAATATATTGAACATAACTCAAAATTTATACTAGTCAGAGACGAGATTTACTTCTATTCATATTTGAGAAAAAAACTATTTTTGTTTCATATTTTATAGGAAATAAGGGCATATTAGCTCAATCGAGGCTCCAAATTATTAATGCCATGGGCTCATTATTGGGCTGTTTCTAATTCCTTTTTTGAAAGCACCGTTGGGCATTTTCTAATTTCATTCAAATAAATATCATTCAGAATAAATACAATGTAAGCAAGCTAGTCAAACCCAAACGCATCTGTCAACTTCTAGTTGTTCATTCTCGAAACACGTTCAAGCATCTCCAAGACCACGAGCACGCTCGTTCCCAGTATTAAAGTTTCTTATGACAAAGGAATTTCTACCATGCCAACAAATACATCATCATTTGACAGTCACAAATAACATTGAGGTCTCTCTAATCAACCTTACAATTCCGTACGGAATACTAAAATATTCAAGTTATAGGTGATCATTTCCAATAACAAATTACAAAGAATGTCTTCCTGCCCGCACAAACTGATGATCCATTGAGGCAAAAATCTGTGGAATCATCAACTCTTCCTCACACATCTATCAACAAATCATAACTTCCAAAAAAATCAAGGAAGCAGAAGCAACTCAACAGGCACATAGAGGTTATGCAAAAGCTGTAACTTCATCTCATCTCTTGCTTCTGAGTTGCAAAGAATTATAACCAAAAAGCCCATGCTAAAGACATCTTAGCCTCTAGACCGCCTGAACTCAAACCAGATCTCGTAGTGATTGAAAAGCAAGCTATCATGCGTTTTCTTTCCAATATACTCGAGCCCCAAGCTTGTGAGCCTCTTCGTACACTCCTCTCCCCCCAATCGTGAGCAAAACTTTATGTTATGTGACACAAAGATACGTCCATCATAAGGTCTCAACTTGCTTGCTAACCTTTCCAGTCCAACCCAGACAAGTTTGTCAGGCATATGAAGAAAAACAGCACTAGCATATATCAAATCATACACAACTCCTGAACCAAACTTAGTAAAATCCATATCTTCGCCTCGTACAATGACAGGGCGCTTGTGTAGTAGACCTTGGGAGGGAAGTTCATATCTCAATGCAGCCATCAAAGAGAGTTCATCTCGCTCCAGGCAATGAAAATTTTCAGGGTCGAGAAACCGAATGAAATGCAGGCCAACACGGAGTGTACCACATCCGATCTCAAGAACATGCGAGTTGGGTGTTAGGTGGCTGGCCTCAGCAAGGAACTCAAACACGTCTCGGCCACCGGCCCAAGGCTCCCCATAGTTGCTGTGATGCTCCTCAACAAGGAGCTCACCAGGGCATGGAAGGGCTGTGTGGTTGTTTGCTTCCGGTCCTTCATAGTGTGATATCCCTTTGAATCTGCAGATATTCCAGAAATTTGATCAATCATCCCAAAACCACCTTCTTTAATAAAACATGGCAAAATGACTCATGAAGCACACACACCAAAAAGGAACTCACAAACAAGCAAATGACAGATTTCTCACATTGTGATCTCATGTTTGAAAGTGTTGCACACAGCAAAAAGCCCAATGCCACAAGATTATCATAAGGAAACCTCACCCAGAATTTTAGTTGACATTAGTTATGAAGCACACTTCACTCAATATAAGTTACTGTAAAAATCTATTTATGGAGTGTAAAGTGAAAGAAAGGAAAACATTTCAGCTTTTACACTGTGTACATTCCCACAAATCCGTAAACATTTCAGCAACCCGTTTTACACGGTGTCCATTCCCAGAAATCACAAAAGATAAATAATCTAAGATTCACATATTCCACTTTTTCCTACTACCCTTAAAACAAGCTTCCTAAGCACCCCTACGAATATAAAACCAGTTTTTAGAAGATTAAATTATGTTAAACTTGTTCCTTATTCCTAGGACTCTTACTGAAAACTCTTTTCAAGAGCACCCCCACCGAAAAAGCTCCAGAATTTTATAAACAAAGAAACGTTGTAGATGAAAACAGCACACTGAGCTTTAGAATTATTTTCCATATTATCCCATCAATAGTGCAAGTTTAGCAATTGACAAAGTGACTCCCTGAGACCCGGTTTGGGATTGAGGCCTTATGAGCTATAGTAAGATACAATCACTAAAATGTGAAGAATATAAATGAAACATCCTGAGGTTTGTTATACAAGTCAAACAATCAGTTCAAAGTCTCAAAATGTTAGTGCAATTTTTCCACTCTAATTGCTAAAAGCCGTTTCTAGTAGTGAAGTCAAAACATGAAGGAAACTTAAGAGCGAGAGTAAGTAAATGAATGAGCTTACTGAATGAGATCTTGCAATTGCTGAGCTCTAGTACGGGGATTAATCCCCTTCCTTAACACATTGTCCTGCATATGAAGCCCGTTCTTATGGATCTGATCCTTCACCCATTCAATATCCTCTTTCGTCGCCGATGTTCTTTCGCTGAACCTTCTAGAAGAAGAAGAAGAAGAATCATCGTCGCTCCTTGCAAAGTCAGAAACGGCGCCGTTCCTGACAGCGTTGGCGGCGGCAGTGGTGGTGGAGGAGAGAGGACAATTACACGTGGAGAGCGTGGAGAGGAGGAAGAAAAAGAAGATCGCTGCGACTGAGAGCGTGACAACGAGTACCGGTACGGTGATTACTATCCCCTTTTGCTGTGTCGGCGATGTTATCAGAGCCATTCGATTTCGTTTCGTTTGTCCGCTCCCCCTGCGTGTGTGTATGTGAAGAGGAAGAGTTGTTTTTACAGTTATTAGTCTGGCAAAATGATTGTGCCGGGTGGATTTAGCTGTACGAGATGGACGACGTCGTTTCGAGCTTGGATCATTCGTTTTCTAAGGAGACGAATGTCGACATGTCGTTGACGCCGAGAATGTCGTTTTAATGGAGGAGTAGTGGCCGAGTGGGAGCAGGGGCAGAACTACAGTGCGGGTAGTCCACGCATTTTACCATAGGCGTCTCCGTCTTTTTGGATCTGATTTGGATTTGTGATATCCAAAATAAAAAGGCCAAGGCCCCAGCTTTGTAACAAGCATTTTGGATTTTACTTGTTTACGACAAAAAACATGCCAATTGTCCCTTAGCAAACCACTCACTAGTTGAACGCTGACTGCATCTTCGCTTAATGCCCTCTCGTACATGTTGTAGAGGTTGATTTTTTTTTTCCCCAAATATTTGATTGGTATGGTAAAATCTAACACATTTTGAGTCTAAATATTCAAATAACAAATAATAGAATTTATTTGGGGTGAATTCTAACAAATTTTTTATTGTAAACATCAACATAACAAAAAACATATATATTTAATTTGTGATGAATCTAATCAGAGGAATGAAAATATAAGTTCTTTTGCTTCATCATTACAAGCATCATTTGAGCTACAACATACACAAATCATGTTAATGAATAGTTAACACTCACAATCAGACCTAGACAAACCATTTTATACTGGGAACATGGAAAGGCACCATAAAATTTACAGGTCCCAGCAAAGCAAACCATCACTATTACTATGTGTGTTATATGACACATGCCACCCTCTATGAACTTAGACCAGATCATATCAATAAACCATTAACAAAAAATCCCTCATTGAAAGAAAAAAGTGGTAGACAAAACAAAATTAATCCCACACATTTCCCATATACTACAAGTTATCACTAGCAAAGTTCTTTTCTCTGTTAGACCAAATCAGACATCCTTCTCCTGTGCCGAGAGAGTGTCACTTTCAAGTTTGGATCAGAATATGTGACAACCTTGTTTCGTGGCATGGAAGTGGTCTTTGAGTACGGGCCACCATTGCCTTTAGGACTCTCTGTGACAGGAGTATCGGTTTCACTATATCTTGGTTTTTTATTCGAACACCGTATCATTGCTTTGAAACGAAGATCCAAGAAGCTAAGCGATTGAGAACATGAAATTTGTGCTGAGCTTCTGGACCCCATTCTCAAACTCCTGGCCCTTACGCTGATCTCCTTTTCCGCAGCATTTTTCCTTTGACGACTAGCAACAGTGGAGGTCATGAAACGAGGGACAGAATTGCTAACACTTCTTTTAGTTATATCTTTAGATGCTTTTGGGGTTTCAGCTGGTTCCTTTAGATTTTCTCTGGGACTCACAAAGCTCTTTTCCTCATCCTCAAGGGACTGATATGTGGCTGAGAACAACTTTTTCTTTTCACTTAGCAGGGACTCAACCTCCTTTATTTGATTCCTGACATTCTGACATTCAACTTCAGCTTCTCTCATGTCCTCTTCGAGCTCTGTCATTCTTATCTCCCTTCGCTTCTTCAAGTCCTGCAGTAGCTGATGAATATCAGAAAGTATTGCAAATGTTTAATACATGTCAACAAGAAGAAGAAATTCCGAAGATTGGTACCTCTGATAGCTCTCTATTGGACTCTATTCCTCTGGCTCGCTTGGCAAAACTCAAAGAACAAATTGTCTCCCCAACATCTTCTTCACATGGGCTCACATGAACAAGCATCAGAACCTTTGAACCATCACCTAAAGCAATTGGATTGAGAGCCATCATGCATTTTCATATAGATTGTTTAATTTTATCAAAGGAAAAAAAAATATTAATTCCATAATATACAGTAGCCCTTAGTTTGTGAATTACTCCTTGCACTGCTATGCAGATACAAGTGGAACAACTTCTAACTTCTTGCAAGTCTAAATCATAGCAATATTTCATAATAAAGTAACAGTTCACAGCCAAAAGGAAAAGGGGAAATTAATTGAAAAATAATAAGAAGCCAGAAGTACAAGGATGGAGGTGTTACCCAGGGAATCTCTGAGGATCTGAGTTAGCTTGCTATTTCTGCAACCCAATAAATAAAGTATAATCAGTAAGAAAGAAGCAACAGCTACGCAGAGCTATCCTAACAGCATTTAAAAACTTGGAATATATGTCTTTTCAGTTAAAGTATATGGGCCCACTCCTAGCTTATCCAACAAAAAGGACGGATAATTAAAAGCTGAAAATAGAAGCCAGCAAAGAACTAGCCTGTACGGCACATGGCCTCTCTTCCTTCTTAGAGCTGCAATAACATCAGCCAACGCAGAAAGTGAGAGATTTATGGCCCTTCCCTCATCAAGTGTTTGCCCAGTGGCTCCTGTTTTCAGTACTCGCTCGCTGCCTCCAAGATCAACCATCCAAAGTTTGCTTACTTCTCTTTTAACTTCCAAGCCATCCCCATGTCGGAAAATGGTGATCCTCATTAAGCTAGATATATGAAACTAAACAGATAATGTAATTATCAAAACAAATCAATTCATCAACAAAATTCTAAACCAAACTTAACCAGAAACCCACCAGTGTGACCTGCTGGATGCCTCATTCACGTTAGTCCATGAAGTTGATCTAACCCGTCTCCCTTTATTGTACCACCATCGGGCCTTTGTAAAATCTGGGATTTGCACCTCTGTCAGGCCCTCGATTTCCACTGTGCCCTTCGCATCTGTTTGAATGTTGAGATTGCTGTAGTAGAGTTAGCAAAATCATAATAAGCACATTGAGTGAATGGCCTTCATTCTTAATTCAAAGTTTTGGAATTGATTCTAGGCATTTGCAGAAACATAATTACCATCTAGTTGCAGCTTCATATGCTTTACATACTGGTTTTGGAGCCAATAGATCTCTCACGCTACCCATGTAAACCTCCAGCATGCTCATTGAAAAACTTACAGATGATGAATTGTCCAAAGAGGCTTGATGAAAAAGCTCTTCAAGAGCTCGAGGAACAATTCCAGGCTGATCACTGGTGCCATCCTGAAACATCATCACACCCAAACATTCATGAATGACAAATTCTGGGGATTTTAACAATCCGAAATCGGGAAATGCAAAATTTTTTTAATATAATCACTAACCATTGTGAATGTCTTGCCAGTAGCAGTTTGACCATAAGCCAAAACACAAACATTGTGCCCGTCAAGCGCAGATCTAAGAATCGGTTCAACCTCAACAAAAATATCTTCTACAGAGTTTTCAAGCAGAATAAAGCCTCTTAGACAACTGGAAACAAAAAACATATTCAATTAAACTTGGAAATGAAGAAACACACGAAATCAGATGCTAACCTTGAGTAGCTGCCTGATTAAACACCTTATCAAATCCGAATTCTTTCTTGCTTCCTCCTGATCTAACCACAACCTTCTCCAACTCAGTCAGTATAGGTTCACGAATTACTCTTCTGCCTGTCAATAAAACCGATCTGACTCGACAAAAGACTCTAATACAGCCTGCAAATCAAAATCAATCCTTTAATCAAAGGGCAAAGAAAAATGTGAAGTCCCTTCCTTAAATCAACAATGATATACTACCTTTGATGTCTAATATCTTATTCAGTGCTACTCGTCGTTTCTCATCCAATCTCCTCTTCTTCAACCTCAATTCCACAATTTCTCCTGCACAAAAATGACACCAATTTTTCACAACAAGACAATGAACACATGTTGCTATAATTTTATAATTGAACATATATGATAATTGAGTGATTCACATACGGACCAGAATTTCCTAGGACTGAAACTTGAAAGATTTTTTTACCTTCAAGATTGATTATTGACTGCTCAAGCTCATTCTTTTGTTGCTCAGGAACAACCTTGACATCGGTGCAAGCCAAAGGAAGCCGCGGTGAATCAGGCAAATCAGGGACCGGAGGCAACCCATCAATGGATTCAAGGGTTGATTCCATTGGAGATGATTTCAGTGGCTCTGGTCCTTTGTCAAGAGCCATTGAGATCTGATCATTTTCAGTTGAAATGAACATATAGAGAAGCTAATAAAAGTTAAATTAAAAAAAAAAAAAACTAACTTTTTGGAGCAAAAATGCAAATATGCAATGTTGGTGGCTGAAAATGAATACTCCACCAAAAATGGAATGTGATGCTCGCTAAGTTTGCCTGGTTTAACAGAACTCCAAAAATATACAAGATTACAGAAACTAATAAGTACTAACATGGACGTTCATTGGTTTAAAACAAGAAACACTACATTTTTCACCTAAGACTAAGAGATGAAGTACAAATGAAGCAAAAGAGTACACAAAAAAGTAGCAACTAGCAAGCGCTGGCTAAATACTCAAAAGCAAAAACCCAGATCATTAAACCAACAAAAAATATTTATTCAAAAAAAGAAAGTTATAAATAATAAGTCAAAAGCTGAGTGAAGATTTTCAAAACCCGACGAAAATTTAGGGAGTGACGACGATGAAATATTTCAATGATTGAACACTCTTTGCTCTCTGATTATCAGGAGGCGTAAAGTGCTTTTATAGCAGTTTAATGTTACATACATATTGTGAAAACAATATATATATATATATATATATATATATATATATATGTAATAGAGATTCTCGTATAATGGTTGGTCCAGATCTAAAGTTGCACTGTAAAGTTGGTGTTTTTTGTCAGACAAGAGGAGCGTGAGGAGCGGAGGTGCAAACGTGGATTTAAAAAAAGTTTAAAATAAGTGCTTTTAATGGTATAGGATAATTTTTAATATATTTATTTGTTTAGAGTTTTTGGAATGCTTTGACTGAAAGTTAATGGAACTTGGATTGGATCCTCTGCACCCTCGCAGTATGCAACAGGGACTGGTTGGCGGTGAAAAATAATAATTTTGTTTGGTAGGTTTGTAATAAATAAAAGGTTAATTTTACGATAAAATTAAAATTTTAACATCATATTACTAATCTCATTTAATTTTGCAACATCAAATGAGATTAGTAATTTTTTTTTTACAAATGTCCTGTAAAACAATGAATTTTAATAAACAAAGTCTAAAATATTTTCACATTCCGTTGATTTTTGTTATATATTTCAATGATAATATACAGTAAAAAAATCTTTTCAATTTACGTATTTTGTAAAAATAACTATAATATTTTCATATAGTATTGTGACTTATGAATATCATGTCACAAAATTTAGGTATCGTCAAACGATTAATTTTTATTGAATTTTTTTACCATTCCACGGTGTTCAAGTAAAGGTACGCTTACGGAACTATGACCAAACCTTTTAACATAGTTTGTTACAATGAAATAATTTAATCATCTTCTAAGATGATTATCATACTCTAAATTTTTTTTTGGTAATTCTAAAAGTATTTTTTTGTTGCCATTAAAAAAAAAATTACTGTATTAATTAAAATATCATGTTTAAACATTTAAATTTTATACCAAGAATCTCGATATTGTACCATTTCATAGCCATCGGATTTTTTTTAGATATGTTTGAAGTGCAAATAACGTAATTTGACTGTAATGCCAACGTGGCAAAAACGCATTGGATATTTATTTAGCTTACTGTATGTAGTCTCATCGCAGAGGATAAGAGTGCTTGAGCCCTTTTCACCGGTGCCACAGAGAAACCGAAGACTTGCCGTCGACGGTAAAACTTGCAATAATGACTGGTAGGAACAGACTTTTTTGGCCGTTAGATTTAAAAAATGCAAAATTATGTTAGCATAGATTTGCCAGAAAGTACAAAGTTGATAACTAACCACAACTAGGAACTTGAAACTTGGAACCTTCTTAAAGCAATTTAGCATCTTGCTTTTGTTGTACTTTCTCTCTTTCAAAAAATAAATTAAAATTTAATTTGAGCAAGTAATGTCAAAACAGGATATGAGATTAAAAAAAAAAAAGAAGGTAAAAATATGGAAAACTCGTGTAAACTGTCACGGATACGTAACTGCCGCCACACAATGTTTGATATTATTTGTGTTGGGCCTGTGGGTACGATTTTGCTTTTAGATCACCACTCATAAGATCCCGTACCATTTAAGAGGCTCATCATAAATATAGTCCACCGACCAATTCTAACCCGGTGCTGTGAGATTCTGACACCTGTCATTCCACGATCACGTAGCAGTCTATCTCGTTTCTTTGGAGGACACACTGTCTCATGTGCGCTAGGCCCCTGGGGTCACACAACTTGACTTGTTTGCGGTAGGCCCCGAGGGAGACACTTAGGGTGCCGATATTGACACTAGTGTGGACAGTTGACTCTGCTCAACCAAAAAATTCACTTTGCTTTTTTTCATAAATTTTTTTTTTGAAATTTTTAGTTGAGTCGAGGGAAATTCATAAAGAAATTTTGATATTATGGTCAATTTTTATTTATAATTTTGTTCGCAATCAATTAAATTTCTAAATCTGCCCCCAGTCACATAAATTGTATGTGATTGTCTGTTGCCCAAGCCGTGGGCTCATTAGCTCACACCGCAAGGTAGGTCCGACTTTGGTATCATTTGCACCACCTCATCTCACCCAATACAATATTATCTCCTTTAAATTAGGCTCCGCATACTTTTATATCCACTTAAAAAGTCTCATATATTATTTGAGAAATGAACCAATATAACCCAACAATTATTTCTAACTCAGTAATGTGTGATTCAATATCCCTTACCATAAAGTGTTGCAACATCTTCATTCTTGAAAGTTGTATGCATTATTTAATTATTGCGCAATTTATTGTTCTTAAATAAATTGGTGAGTTTTGAAGTGGTGTGGTAGCTTTCTTCTTTCGCTTTTGATCTCATTTATTTTAAATATTAATGTCAAGATTTTGTAACAAGTATAGGGTCAGTTTGATAATACTATAGGTTTCAAAATAATTGTTATTAACTATGCTGTGGAAATAATCAGATATGAAGAGAATCAATTAAACATTTGCTAAGATTTATTTTTAAAAGTCTTATGAGTTTTAAAAATAGTTGTATGTATTTGGTAGATCTTACTGTTAAACTGTTGTAAGAATATAAATGATTGATTTGAACATAACATTAAATAAAATTTATTTAACCATTTATGAATCTGTATATAAAATATTTTTTTTTGTATGTATAATAATTGATAACTAAAATAAATATTTTATACCATGATTTTTTTTATTTTGTTATCTCAATATAATTGGTAATAATAACAATCTCTTTAAAGTTAGTATTTTTTTTCCTAATTAATAAGGAGAAATTTAGATTTTTGTAATGTATATGAAGATATATATAGAATTGTATTAAATATAAAAGTGATTGTCAAAATTAGATTTTGAAAAGTTACTCATACTTTTTTAAATTTATTATAGGATTGGTGATTTTGTCAAAAGTAATTTTTAAAATTTACCGGCTACTAAAATTAGTTTTATCTTTTCAAGATCATTTTTAAACCTTTCTAAAATAATCCTAAACTGGACGTTCATATTTTATCCTTTTCTTCATTCTTATTTCATCCGTCGAAATGTCTCTAAAAAATGTTGTTACGGTATGAAAATTTCACAATAATTAGTTGTTACTTGTTAGAGACCAAAATAGGAATGAAATTTGCATCAAGTCGATTACCCACCCCTAATGTTTGTCTTTGTGTTCTAATATGCGACAATTAAATACAAATCAAAAGTGCCCTGAGTTTTCAAACTCATTGCATCAGGATATTAATTATCCTATCAATTCATAACAAAACGGTCATTGTTTGCGTGAACGAAACAAACTCTACATTTGAATATTCTGCTCCCAAAAAAAAAAAAGTTAAAAAAAATTATTGCGATTGAGATTCCATGCTAAATTAGTTGTTATAGAAAAATCTCATGTATGATTATCTCATCTAATTGAATGAAAATAAGATGACTACGAATGAAGTCAAAGTTTGACCTTTTTCGCCCGTTATACAAATATGACAAAATTGTCATCATAAGCGTGAATGAAAATTGTCATCATAAGCGTGAATGAAAATAACTCCATATTTGAATTACCTTTGCCCAATTAATGTGATGAATTATGTCGTCTATGCAAGTAGTTATGCATAAAGCCATTTTATTATTATTATTATTATTATTATTATTTATTTTTATCACCAAGCAATTGACTTTGTTATGCTCGTGTCACTCTCTTGAATAATGGACGATAAAGTTACATGCATAACATATTGTCTTTTCAACATGTTGTGAGATGAGTTTGTTCGCAAACAATTGCACGATCACGATGAATGGATGAAATATAATTTCTTCACCATTCATCATTGTATCCATTGTAAGGCAAAGCCACCCACTATTTCGAAAAGCAATTCTCGTACATCTATTTCACGATAATTGCACTTTTTGCTATTTCAAAATTAATTACAGGTTAAAATAACATTATCGTATTTTTGCCTGTATTTAATAGGACAAAATTGAAAGGTTTGATTCTTTTTTTTTTTTTAACTACCACATTTATTTAACATTTTTTTGGATACATCAAATTCAAAAGAAAGGATAAGTCTCTTTCTTGCAAATAAGTTTGTTATTACAAGTTCAAATCAAGCTTACTACTGGCCATTGCTATTTAGAAGACCTTGTTGCGTTATGTGTAGCATCTCGCGTAACCATACACACACACACAACAATGGGGACAAAATAAATAAGATAATAACATGCGTACATTATGTGTTTGGTGACGTTTTTAGTTTGTTGTTTTCGTTTTGTGAAAAAGGAAAATTGGTGGCTCATTTTCTAGAAAAATGCTACAGTGACAAGTAATGAACCATTTCCGTTCCTTAAAGTTTGTGAAGGAAACTAGAAAACACCGTATTGGCGTTATCAAAATTTTTGATGTCTCTGCCAGAGCCTCTGGCAGAGATATCAAAAATTTGACTCTATATAATCAATGCAATAAATTTCGTGGGTCTTATAGTAAAGATGTTTTATTTACATTATTATAACGAGAACTGTTAAGTTACAGTGACTGTAATTTACGGTTGTAAAAAAATTAAGTAAATAGTAATTCCGTGTTATTATTGTTCATTGAGTTTTATAGCTGCTGTATCTTACAACAGTAATAACTTTAAAAAATCATATTATAATATATAATAAGAATATGTAATATAATTACAAATTGATTTATATCTTAAATATTATTATGTTATAAATATAATTTATATGCACAATAAAAAAAAATATTATTATTTAAAAAATACAAAAAAAAAACTATTTGGGGGAATATTTGTAATAAGTTAAAAGTAATATATAAGAAATATAATTTTCTAGCTAAATAAATTTTTTAAAACATAATATATTTTTATGTTTATTATATTACATTATGATATTATATAGACATTTTTATATTTATCTACTAAATTAAAATCTACAGTAATAAAAGACCATTTAAAAAAATGATACTTTATAACAATAACTCACAAAAAAATATAATTCAAATATAAAAAAAAATTAAGTAATGAGTAATTCTTTACTCTCTCCCACTATTCTAACTTTTTCAAACAAAAAACATACATATTTTCACTATTTTCATTTTCATTTTCGAAACAAATAACCAAAAATATTTTTTATTGTTTTCATTTTCATATATTGTTTTTAAAGTAAGTTACAAAACACATTTTTACTTTTAAAGGTATCATGTCAAAAATACAATTTTTTTTTGCCTAAAACAAATATAAAAAAAATCAATTGAAAAACAACACCAAACGTACCCTAATTATATTAGATATTTTTTTTTATCTTTTATGCTTTGTCCTCATTTTCATCTTATATTCATACATCTATTATTAGTATCATTGTGTCAATAATATTGTAATTTATTTTATTAGGGATTTGTTTCTTTTTATTAGAGATTTATCTATTCTTGAAAATTAATTAAAATTATATTATGTGGAATATAGGAGAATATTTTTGGAGGCATAAAAAAAGCAAATGGCATGTAAATATGATTCCATATTAAAGAGTTCCAAATAAAAATAACTACTACTTTAGTAAGTATATCAAGTATTTATAGGATAATAGACTTACAAGGAAGCATATCATAGTATCAAGTACTTATTGAATATTAATTCTTGAAGCAGTATATCTTAATATTTCTCTACTAGAGTTTGGGTGAAATACTACTCTTATATAAAGAGAAGTATTTCACACGTTGAAGAAGTGAAAAAGACATAACGTATTTTAGATAAGAGAATTAGCCAACACAGAAAATTAGAACAAACCTATTTGGCCGCATATGATGTTTCATATTTCTATGATGTTTCATATTTCTATGATGTTTCATATTTCTATGATGTTTTAGTCTTCTTCATCAAGCCTTCATTAAACATTCTTTATATTTACTTTAGTCTCTTTGGGATGAAAAAGTCATTTATTATGTTGAGGGGATCTTAAGGAAAGTAGTAAACATAATTAAATACAAGGGTTCTTGCTAAACAATGTCGACCATGTTAGATACAAGAAGGTGGCGACAATAGTAAGGGGGTGTCTGAAATTATGTGTAAAAATTCAATAGGTTATAATATTTTCATTAATTTGTGAATTCAATTGCTTATTGTCTGAGTGTGGTCCTGTGGACGTGGGTTACGAATCATGTAAAAATATTCTGTGTTTTACTTTCTATAATTTATTATTTATAGTATATTTATAATAACGTGAACAATGCAATATGTGAACAGTAACTTAAATAGTAACAATGAACAATAATGATAAACAGTAAATATAAATTAATATTGTATGAACAGTAATCAGTGAACAATAATTTTAGGATTGACTAATTAGAGAAATTAATTTGTTTATTATTTTATTTTACCTACACTTATTATGTATCGCTTAAGAAACACAGGGCACATGAAGTTTTTAGAATCATGCAGTCATTGAATTTTTCTTTTGAACCTACTAAAAAGAAATTAGGTTTTTTTTTTTATTATCGAATAAACCATAATGGATTCACATCATTCATAAATCATAATAGATTTTTTACTACCGATAGAATAGCTCAAGCAAATGTGTTTCATACTTCCTTCCTTTTGACCACTTATGTGCATAATACCATGCCATAATTCACTACTTTAAATGAAAATTGATCGATGACTCCGCTTTGACGATTAGCGGTTTGACCAACTTCAGCTTGATTGTTTTTTTTTTTTTTTTGTTTTTCCAGTCAAAATTTAATTAGATGGTATTATTATTATTGTTATTATTATTATTTTACTATCAATAGAATTAGATTGAATATTTTATTTTTGTTACTAAAAATCAAAATGAAATTACATACAACTTTTAATGGTTTTTTCTTTTTCATTTAAAAAAAAAAGTGATTTTCTTAATAAGTTGTTATTGTAGAGGAATATTATTTACATCATATAAATAAAAATGATAAGAACCAAAAGGGATTTTTTTTTTTTTATTTTGACAACGGAGAACCATCAAAAGGTGAATTCGAACGCTACGACGTGCTTGCAGGCTTCGGCAAAAAGAAAAGGTAACTGACGAGTACAACAACCGGTCCAAGAAGCAACACCAAATGCATCTTCAACATTCATTTTTAACTTTAAAGAAGAATGTCGTATCGCATGAAGTTTCGCCCTTTACGGTGCGCACCTTCACGCGAGGCTGAGTTTTTACCGGGGAAGTTTGATTCTGGAACTCACAGTTCTTCATTCAACACGAGTTTGCCATGCGTGAGGTCGCTTACCGAACATACCCCTAACTTTAAATACTTAAAATTTTATAACAATAATTGGCTAATGAAAATTGGGCGTCACTTCATAATCCCATGAAAATTGTCACGTTTTTAAATTGACGTGAGGAGATTCAGTTTGTAAATATCAAGTCAAATCACTAGATCTCTTATCTTCAAACTAAAATCATAAATAAATTAAAAAAGAAGAAGAAGAAGAGAACCGGGAGTTCGAAAATAGATATTGTATTAATTTATTGCAATACAATATTATTTTTTGTGTGGATGTTAGTTAGTTTGACTAATAAAAACTCTTAAGAATTAAGATGACTCGTAAGGAGATTGTTGTTAAGCCAATAATTAGAAAAAAAAAATTCTATCATTTTTTTGCCTCCTTATGTATTCAATATTTAAATTTTACAAGAGCTAAATTTTAATCAATTAGTTAGGCAATAAAACGATGCAATTTAATTGAGACAAAAACAATGTGCACTCAAAACAAGGTGGACCCATTATAACACTTTCATTTATTAAGAAGAAATTATTAATTGTTTTAATAGATCAAATTCTCTTGTTTTATAGCAAAATAAAAATTTATAAACCACTTAAATCACTAGCACCTATTAAATATATTATCTAAAATATAATATAAGCCATGTAGAAAGAGTAAAAAAAATTCACTAAAATATTTTTTAAAAAAAGTTGACGCGGCATCGTTTTGCCTGCGCTAATGACAGGTAGATAAGGCCTTCATTTTTCCTTTTTTTCCATTTTTCAATTTTTTTTTTAATTTTCTCACATAATATAAGAGGAGGGTTTTGACTTTTCACACTTTCTCGTTTCAGTTTTTCAGTCTGTTCAGGAATTATAAATTTAGTTTCGTCATTAACTAAAAAATTTCCCAATCTCTCCTCCATTTTTTTTAAAAAACAAAATTCTTAGGGTTTACTTCAATTTCTCCTTCGATTGATTTCTTAAACTACTGGTACGTTAATTTAATTTTTATTTGTTCGAACTGTTGTTATTAGTATTTCAATTGTCAATATTTTTCCGATCATTGAATAAGTTCTGGTTTTGTAATGCTTTAATCTTGAACGAGCTGATTTCATATATGCGCATTAGCTTCCTCTCATAATCTCACTTTCTCGCTTATTTAAAGGTTTAGATTTGCATTTGTTCGATTAGATGATGATTTATAGTAATTCGGGATTGTCGTGATTGTACTTTCATTCATTTGTACTGTCAACAGTTTGTTTTGATAAAACGATTGTAAATTGTTACTAGTATGCATATTTCACTTGTAGTATTGTTAGTGTTTTTGTGAATATTTTGTGCATTCTTTGCATTTTGGTCTAGTTTTTGTATTTATTTTGTTACTTAAATCCAAATTGGTCAACTCTTTGTGCAACTGATCACTTTCACAAGGGTTAGGCATATGGATACATGTTTGTAAATGTAGTATGTGATCTTTGTTAAGTGAATGCTATTACTGGTATAAGGACAATTGAAGATTTTTCGTATTCTGGTGGTGGCTTAAAAAATTGACATTGTGATTGTTTTTTTTTTCTTTTTTATTTTTTCCAGTTTTGTTGTTGACATACTGTTTGTTCATGTTTGTTTCAGGGGTTGTTGCAATGCACCGTGTGGGTAGTGCGGGTAACAACGCCAATTCTACTCGCCCCCGCAAAGAGAAGAGGTTGACATATGTGTTGAATAATGCTGATGACACCAAGGTGAAGTGAATTTGTGATTTTTTTCAGCTTTTTATAGTTTTTTTTTAAAAACTCTGAAGTGCATGAGGTCCTTTGTCGATCATATGCTTTCCTAGTTCCTGAATAATGTGCCTTTTCCATTTAGTCAATGATAATGTGTCAATTGTGGAATAAACTGATTTTACTTTTAGTTGATTGGTAGGAGTGTAAATTGGTTGTCAAACACTTAGTAGATTCAGTTGATACTTGTTTGCCTTCTCCTTTTCACATTGGAAAAATAACCAGAGTTTAGATGCATTACTGTGGCAAATAAAACCTTATCAAGTTGGAAGTATGACTTAGAAACGTCATACATGTGTATTATGGGTATCTAAAATTATATTAGATAAGTTTTTCTAAAGCATTGGTCTTTTTCATTATGAAAACCCTTTTTTTTTTTAATAGTATTGATGACTTCATTAGTGTTAGCAAAGTTGTAGTTCTCATGTTGCTATTTTTGGAATTCTTCTCTTGCAGCATTGCGCTGGCGTAAATTGTTTGGCTGTATTGAAGTCATCTGTATCTAATGGGGTTGATTACCTGTTCACCGGCAGTCGTGATGGCACATTAAAGAGATGGTCACTGGCTGATGATGTTGCAAGTTGCTCTGCAACATTTGAGTCACATGTTGATTGGGTACATTCTTTTTTCATGTGGTTTATATTGTTATTTAAGTATGACTACCAACAAGTCTTTAGTTAAGTTGTTACTTATAAGAATTTTGCCATATACTTAGTTTAAAGTTGCATCAGAGCAAATTTGAGTTGAATCTTCATCCACCAGAATTGAATCTATTATTAAAAATTAACTTGCCCTTGCCCCCTCCTCGTATTCTAAACATGCACACGCAACAAAGAAAAGGAGTATTACACTTGAAGAGCTGTTTTTTTTTTTTTTGGCGGCCGCCGGGGGGGGGGGGGGGGGGTGTTAAATACACATCTAAGATTGATGTAGAGAGCCTCCTAGATCTCCGTATGGAACTAGAATATAGATCTATATTCTATCGTGTATATTAATACAATACAATTGTATATTTGAATGCATAAATGTCTTGCTGCCCTTGCATATAAGGGGGGTGTCTATGGTTCTGCAGGTAAATGACGCTGTCCTTGTAAGTGATAATACTCTTGTTTCCTGCTCTTCAGACACCACCCTCAAGGTATGTTAATTTTGTTTGCTGATTTTCTATTTTTTTTATTATGGTCAGTTGTTTCTTGTTGATTGATTTGGTTATTTTGTTTTCTTTCTTTTTGGTTGATATTTTCCAGACATGGAATTGCTTGTCTGATGGAACTTGTATAAGGACCCTCCGTCAGCACTCTGACTATGTTACTTGTCTCGCTGCAGCAGAAAAAAATGTAATTTCTATGTCAAAATTTTGTCGTGGATCTTAGTAACTGCATTGATGAAAGGTTCCTTTCAGAGAAATCTTTCTATTTAAGTTTTATGCTCAATTTGATGGCAGAAATTGCTTCTGGACATATAGTTTCTGTACTATCATTATTATTTTCATTTTCTGATCCTCTTTTAGTATCATGCATTTTAGAGCAATATTGTTGCATCTGGTGGTCTTGGTGCGGAGGTTTTCATTTGGGATATAGAAGCTGCCCTTTCTCCATCAAAATCAGGGGATGCCATGGAAGATGATTGTTCAAATGGTATCAATGGTTCTGGGAATTCATTACCAGTAACAAGTCTACGGACCATTAGTTCAAGCAACAGCATTTCAGCACACACAAGTCAGTCTCAAGGATATGTTCCGATTGCTGCAAAAGGCCATAAGGAGTCTGTCTATGCATTGGCCATGAATGATAGTGGAAACCTTCTGGTTTCTGGTGGAACTGAGAAGGTATAATCCAATGTAAAGATTGTTGTTGCATTCCTTTTTTTCTACTGTATAGGAAATTAAAGAAAGATACATATTTCCCTCTTTTGTTGTTCAACTCTTATTATTTTATTGATTTGATGGTTTGAGAGTTTTTCTAATGGAGACTAATTTTGTGTATCCTGTCATGCTTCCTCTAGGTTGTACGTGTTTGGGATCCAAGGACTGGTTCAAAAACTATTAAGCTTAGAGGGCATACAGATAATATTCGATCTCTGCTCCTAGATTCTTCTGGAAGGTTGGTTGAATGGAGTCTGTAGGTATCTAATGTTATGAATTATTTCTCAAATAGTTACTAAGGGGAGAAAGTGTGTGATGCAATTCAGTGCATGCCATACCATGAGTGACAGATATCTGATGTGCGATGGTTCTTGACGTTGGATTCACCTTCAATTCTCTTGATAAGGTGGTTGGGATGTGTGCAAAAAGTTATAAAGGCAACTCCATTCAAATTTAGCCTTCTCTTAGGGATAAAGAGAGGGGGTGGGGGGGGAGGAACTTGGGTTATACTGATAAAAAGAAGGGTGAGGGTAAAGGATCTTAGAAACATCCTTTGTTCATTTTAAATTGCAGGGGAGTGCTGAGGTGGAATGCTTATAAATAAGAAGATTTGGGGTCACTGTATGATAGGATTCCATTTGTTTATTCCCTTAATTAATTTTGTTTTTATTTTTTATCAATTTCTGCAGATATTGCTTATCAGGATCCTCCGACTCTATGATCAGGTATTCGGGCTATTTTTTTAATTGCTCTAAGAGTTGTCTCAACCATCCAAATCAGAGATATGATCTCTAATTGGTTATTGGTTCATTTTTATAGGTTATGGGATCTTGGTCAACAACGATGCATTCACTCCTATGCTGTGCACACTGATTCTGTTTGGGCACTTGCCAGCACTCCAACATTTAGTCATGTTTACAGTGGTGGGAGAGACCTTTCTGTGAGTGCTCTTATCTTGTGTAGAAAATATTCTCTCGCTTTGGCTACTATTTAGTTTCAGTGCTTAATTCTGTATATGCCCTCAGTTATACTTGACAGACTTGGCGACTAGAGAGAGTCTCTTGCTTTGCACGGGGGAACATCCAATTCTGCAATTGGCATTGCATGATGATAATATATGGGTGGCCACAACAGATTCTTCGGTTCATAGGTGGGCTGCTGAAGGACGCAGTCCTCAAAAGGTCTTTCAGAGAGGTGGTTCATTCTTAGCTGGAAATTTGTCTTTTTCGAGGGCAAGAGTTTCCTTGGAAGGATCTACCCCAGTAAGTAAAACCTACATCCACTTATTTTGCAATGGTTTCTGTATTATGCAGTTATTTTGTTTTTAAGCTGTAGACATCTCTTAACTTCTAGGTCTTGGCAGATCATTTGTGGATAATTGGATTCTTGATATGTATCTGGATGGTTATTGCAATATCCACTTACAGCTGGTTTATAGCTGGCTTCATTCTCAGTTTTAATTCCCGTTGAGGAACCTTGTGGAAAGTATTGACTGCTTTGGGTCGTCTTCATTATATTTTGTAATAGGTCTTCTTTTCATTGATTTGCACTTGACTTTTTCCTCCTTTTTTTCCTTTTTGGTCCCCACTCGAACTGTAATCTCTCCTGATTGTTTGCAATTTTCGAATAAATGATGTCTCTCCCCCTTCTTTTCCTTTTACTATGATGCATCCCTTCAATAACTAACTATTTGTCATTTTTCCAGGTTTCCGTTTATAAGGAACCAAACTTTGCCATTCCTGGAATTCCAGGAATTGTGCAGCATGAAATCCTGAATAATAGAAGGCATGTTTTGACTAAGGTGAATATCATAGTTTTCTTTCTTCTGCTAGTTTTGCTGCTGAAGTGCCTATCTTTGGTTGCTGTGGTTTGTAAACTTGATAATTCTTTTTGATAGGACACTGCTGGTTCAGTGAAGCTATGGGAGATCACGCGAGGTGTTGTGGTTGAGGATTATGGAAAGGTTGCAAGGTTTCTTAATCCTTGTAATTCAGCAGAACTTTATGGTTTTTAGTGCATGGCTGATTTTACGTTTGATTTCAATCTACAGGTTTCATTTGAGGAGAAAAAAGAAGAACTATTTGAGATGGTATGCTGACCTATTTGTTGTAGTATTATAGTGTCAACAATTTTTGTTGAACCTTACTGATCATTTCCTTCTGGCTCCAGGTAAGCATTCCTGCATGGTTCACGGTGGACACTAGACTTGGAAGCTTGTCCGTTCATTTGGACACGCCACAATGCTTCTCTGCCGAGATGTATTCAGCAGACCTTCAAATTGCTGGAAAGCCTGAGGACGATAAGGTAAAAATATTCTGTATCTAGATCCCTAAAATGTTGTATCAGTGGGGTATATACATGATATGTGGAACATATATATATATATATTCTCAACAGATTGATCTTTCTTCCTTAAAAAATGGTTGGTTAGCCTTAAAATATTGCTATTTGATTAGAAAATTTTACTGAGTTATTTGTTGCATTTACTTGTGATCCACAGGTTAACTTAGCTCGTGAAAGCCTTAAAGGTCTATTGGCTCATTGGTTAGCCAAGAGAAAGCTGAGACTTGGATCACAAGCTACTGTCAATGGGGATGTTTTGTCAGCAAAGGATATCAATGCTAGAAGTCTTACCCATTCAAGAGTTGAAGTAGATGGTAATGCTGAAAATGATTCAGTGGTGTATCCTCCATTTGAATTCTCAACAATTTCTCCACCATCCATAATTACGGAGGGTTCTCAAGGAAGCCCATGGAGAAAGAAAATTACGGACTTGGATGGAACTGAAGATGACAAGGACTTTCCTTGGTGGTGTCTTGACTGTGTCTTGAATAATCGTCTACCACCCAGAGAAAACACCAAGTAATTTGACTTATTGCCGTTTATATACCTAAATATAACCATCTTTTGTGGGAGGTTAAACATCGCTTAATTTGACAAAGTATATGTGTCCTTGTTCTCCCATGAGATACATCATTGTGGCGGCTTTTCTTTTAGAAGAAATCATTAACTATTTTGACACATTTATAAGTTTGATAGAAGCAATCCAGAAGTGGCTGTTTTTTGGCCTTTTTTGTTTGGTCTTCAACTTCTTCTCTTCCTTCTTACACTTTTTTTTTTTTTGGGGGGGGGGGGGGGGGGGGTGTGGGGGGGGGTGGGGGGGTGATGCCTTCTGCTTGGATTTTAGACTTGTTTAGGTTAGGAAAAATTGTTGCTTTCTTTATGAAGCTTCTGTGTTGTTATTTTCATATTTTCCTTGTATCTGGCTATAATAAGCAGGAATTTTACACCTTACATGTACTTTCATATTTGATTTCAGGTGCAGCTTTTACCTGCATCCATGTGAAGGTTCAGCTGTCCAGATCCTGACACAAGGGAAACTAAGTGCACCTCGGATATTGAGAATACACAAGGTGATTAGGTTTTTACATGTATTGGAGCTCGGCAATACGAAAACTTTTCATTTTGTTGAGTTAGGTTAACTAATTACATTTGCTCTACTTTCATTAATAGGATCCATTTCTTAATTAATAACCTGGAAAGCAATGCTATTGACAATTGTTTATTCAAACTTCGAAATGAATTGCACTCCCATTGATAGATAGATGAAAATATATGATATTTTGGAGAATCACATAGAAAATCAGACACAATGACAGTTTTTGTAAACCAGGCAGGATTATTGCCTACATTTGGTGTTTCCTAGGATGTAATAAAGGTTCTTGCTGCATGTAAAGTTAAAATTATTTACTATGCATTTTTAATTTTTTAACATGCTAGAGTTTAATATGGAGCCTAGATCCATTACAGTTTGTGGATTCTTCCTTTTCTGTTGGATTTTCACTTTCCTGATGGTGTCCAGCGTTGAAGATTTCTGCACAGTTATGGATATCTCAACCCTTTTGACTGTCTTATGGCCTCAGATGTAGCTTTATGCATGGATTGATACACATTTGAAGACTCCTTCGCATTTGTAGATATCTCTACCCTTTTGACTGTTTTCTGGCCTATACATGGCTTTACGCACGGACGGACTCACATTCTTTCAGTTGACATGCTTTTTATGTTGTAAACTTCTGTTGAATGTTTGAAGACTCCTTCACATTTGTAGATATCTCTACCCTTTTGACTGTTTTCTGGCCTATACATGGCTTTACGCATGGACTGACTCACATTCTTGCAGTTGACATGCTTTTTGGTTAAGGCTATGTATTAATTGCCTTGTGTTATCTGCTTATCGCCTTGTTCTACTGTCGGATTTTTTCAAGAACTGACTGTCTTTGCTTACTGTTATGTTTATGCAGGTTGTTAATTATGTCATAGAGAAGATGGTTTTTGACAAACCGTCGGATAGTGTAAATCCTGATGGAACATTCGCTCCTCCCCTTGCTGGAGGTCCATTGCAGAACTCTGCGGTTGGAGATGGATCTTTCCGTCCCGGATTGAAGTCATGGCAAAAGCTAAGGCCTTCTATAGAGATCTTGTGTAATAATCAGGCAAGTAAATCATCTCTCCGATGTTGATAAACCAATAGTGCTAAGCTATTACAGTTTTAAAATTTTGTAGTGGAGATAGTTGTGTGCTAAACAAGAAAAAGGCAGTGATCAATGAGTACACTCATTTTAAGACTAACATGCTAGTTGTTCAAATTGTTTATGTTTAGAACTGAGGAAATATGGTTTTAATTATATGCCAACATGCTTGATCTGCCTTGCTATCTGGTGTCTGTTACTGGTTTTTTTCTTTTGCTGTCAACGCTAAACCCAATGTGCATATAGGTCTAGCTTTTTTCTTGATTGCTTGGATTTGAAAATCAAACGGGTCCTTGATGAAAATTTGTTATTAAATTGCAGCACATGCGAGAACCGTTCCCATGAACATGCCTTCATCATTGTTCGACCTATAGTTTGGCTTTTGTTTGTAATGAGCAATCTGTTTTTTCAATTCCCAGGTCTTATCTCCAGATATGAGCTTGGCTACTGTGCGCGCCTATGTATGGAAGAAACCTGAGGACCTGGTTCTTAATTACAGAGTGGTCCAGGGCAAGTGACCTCAATTGGTTTCAGGAAGGAGGTGAGTGCCTGTTACTTTCTATGGCTTTCTTGATTCTAAGTTACCGTTTTAGTACTCAAATTTTGCTGCAATTTTGTACAAGTGAGAAATGAACTTTTGGAGAAATGGACTTTTGGAAAAATGGACTCTTTTATCTCAAACAAAGGAAATACAAAGTAATCCTTCCAATTTCTGTATGAATTCCATTTGACAAAAGTTCACTTGGACTTGCACAAAATGGCTATTTTTTCCCCTTAGAGGAAAGCATAATTGCATAGAAGATTTACTAATTTTTTACCATGCCAACTTGGTTCTCTTCTGGTATTGTGTTTTGTCTGTTTTTATACCGGTTGTTGTTATCTACTGTTGCAGGCTGGACTCTGCGTGTGACGGAGGTGTTGTGGTTGTGTAAAATAGTATATCGATTCTTCTGGGTCGGCTTCCATTGGGCCCTTGTACATTTGGAAAACCAATGGATTGCTGAATCTTGAGCATTCTCTGAACCTGCCGTGAAGATCCTTTTAACCATTTTCCCTGTTGGACAGGTTCTATGATAAAAAAAATTTTGATCATTGTCTTGCTGAAATGTTGCTAGTTTTTGCTGGGGAGTGCAGATTATACTATGAGTCTGCATGTGGGAATAGAAGGGGGATTGTGACAAAAGAAAATTTGCTGGAACTACCTTGAATACTTTTGGTGAGGACTACTCAATTAGAGAGATGATGTTGAAAACTTGTAGATTTGTGTTATGGAGCAAGATACCTGACCTGGCCATAATTAATTAATTATGAATATTTTTTGCCTCTTGTCATTTTTCTTAAAACTTGTCTTCTTTTCCTTTTTTGGGTCCAATAATAGGGTAATACAAATCTCTTGTGTTAAATTAGTCATGTAAGTTATATTTGGCTAGTCTTGTTTTAATGATTTTGATTATTGAGTAGGTTATATTTTTCCCAAATTTCTTGAATGATTGAAGTGATAGGTGTTACTTGGGAATTTAACAGAAACCAAGTGAAAATTAACTAAAAACTTGTTTACAGAGGGGAACACTTTTGTCTGGTAGAGAGAGTTCTGTAAAAATATGGGGCAATTTCACATGCTTCTTGACAAGATAATATTTATGGTTTTTTTCCCCTCCTTTTGAAAGGGATAATATTTATGAATTATGATGCGCATTTCTTGAAAAGCCTTTTGGGAATTTTCAACTTAGAATGGTACCAAGAATAATTCTTTGTGATGTAGCTTTTCAATTTTTGACTTTTGCATTGGGATGGAATTGGTGGTTGCCACTCTAAAGTTCCATGAATAACTGTCATCCGGTCATCATGCAATTGTAGTTGATAGGTAATGGATCAGATCTTTTCTGATCTGAGCACTTACGATCTTTTATAAATATTATGTCACTTGTATTTTAGTTCTAGCATATTATTAAACTTTAATTATCTTTTTTTTTTTAATTTATTGACCATCAATTACGTTGATAAAATTTATTTTAAAAAAGTCAATTAGGAGAATATCGTAGTCTGATAGGCAATACGTTTGTAATTGAATACGCATGCCTTCAATTTATGTCTGGACATGAGTTTTGATTTTCATGGAGTTTATTCCCGTAATCCCCTTGAATAAGGGTAAATATGTTTTAATGTTAATATTAGTTGATTTTCAGATTAATGCTTGATATTTTTCTTCACTGTAGTATAAGTTCAAGTATCTATATTCCTAGTATATTTATTGTAATATATCTTTAATAATTTTAAATTTATACGATTTAAAAGCCTTCCCATTAGAGCATGATAATTGGCTTCTGCTTACTCGCTAAACGTCCAACAAATGTCTCAAAATTTTGCGATTGTTTTTTAAATCATGTTTTTGTATTTTTTTTTTATAATAGAAGAATGATTAATTTTTTGTAAATTGAAAATACATTTAGCAACTTGTTTCTAAGATAGTATATGAAAATAAAAAAGTGAAAATTTGGTTGGTTGGTTGTTTGGAAATATAGAGAACAAGGAAAGAGAATATAATTAAAGAATTTGATTGGAGCCCACTAAAATTTAGAATATATATTAATTCATTCTTAAAGAACAAAAAAATAAATAAATTCAAGTGATGTTGTTTATTTTTAATTTTTTTATTTATTAAAATTAAAATTTAATATTTATGAAATTTTCAGATATTTGTTGGCTGCGATTGATTTAGCTGTTTTAATTAATAAATGAATGTTTGATAGAAAATAATAATAACTAAACATTAGTGTACACAGCTTAAAAAGTTATATAATTTTTAATACGGTATAGTTGAATAGAAAGGAGAACAAACGGATAATAGGCGGAATTTTAAATTTTTCATTACGTTTAATAATAATAGTCTTTTATTATTTTGGAAACTATTTGTTTAACAAAATGAAAATAAACAAACTACATGCCAACAAATATCATATTATAATAACATGAAATACTAACTATACTTATTTAATTTATTTCTTAAGTAAAATAAATGCATTATTATTATGACTATATAATAAGTTATTATAAATTATCTACTAATATTATCTTTTATTAAATAATTTACACTATAGTTATAACAGCTATATGTATATATTTTGAAGAAAATTACATCAGCCAAATGCTTGAGTAAACTAATATACACATATAAATATTTTTGTTTTATATGTCAGTGGGACCTTCATACAATTTTTACATTTAAAACATAATATTTGCGTTTTCCAATTTCCTCCACAAAATGTTAGAAAACGGAAATAACTTGTTTTTTAGGTTCACGTGGTATTTTATTATTTTTCGCAAAATTGAGCCTAGAAAACAGCTCTTAGGTTTTCACATTTTGGGAAAACGAAAAGCACTCGACATAAAACGGCACCAAACACCCCATTAAGGACTCGCTTTTTAGAAATCAAAATATAATCATGTGATGTGAGGTATGCGGGTATCTTTACCAAAAGTGAAAACAGATTATATGGTCCCGTCGTGATCTTGGCATCTTGCTTTGCCACATTACCAAAAGTAATATTTTCTCGAAATCAAATTGTTCAGATTCGATCTCATGTCCCAATCACAAACAATTTACATTTGCCCTTTGCTATTAAATCAGTGTGAAAACCTTTCTCCAACCCAAAAAAAAAAAAAAATTAGTGTGAAAACCTGTGTAGGTTTAGATCTTGTAATTCAAGTTTTCTAATTCTCACTTAAGGCGACCATATTTACAAATTAGAATCAAGTAATTTGATAGTTGATATTGCAAGCATTATTTATTCTATTGCATGGTAGATTTCTCTAAACAATCCATATTTTAAAAGGGAATAGTGTGAATTGAGACTCGTTTCAATTCTTTTTACCAAAATTATTCCGTAAACCTTCTATTTGTACTTTCGACAAACTATCAGCAGTTTCAACTTAATTAAAAGCCAAATTTGATAAAAATAATATTACTTTTTTTATATGCATTAGGTCTTGAAATAGACGAATCTATAAGACAATTCACCTTTTTTTTAATACTGAATTACAATTAACAGATTATTAATAAGACTATTATTAATATTTATAATCGGACAATCACTCTAAAAATATTCGAGAAACGTCAACTCTACTCACATTTCGAAACTGTCTTTATTTAATTATTCTATAATTAAGGAAAGAAATTAAGTCCCAATATTACAATACAAAGACTCGAACATTTATGAGAGTATGAGTTCTACCATTCGAATAAAGGACAATTCATGGTTTCCCAAAATAAAAAAAAATGCCAACAATGACTTTATTCAACAGCTTCGTCCCTTACTTCTAATAAATTATCATGTAAAGACTTACAAAACAAAATAGGAATTTGACATTTATTGGGGTGGTTTTGGTTTTTGAAGTAGACATTTCTACCACAACCCGTAAATTACAAAATCGGAGTGAGTTGGATTTCTTTGAAAGATGTGTTTGCTATTAACCCAATATCAGAGTTGGAATTTGCATAATACGAGTCTAGGTGGTGTTAGCGTGTTAGGTACCAATAAATCAAATGCAAATGAATCTACACACTCCATATTGGTTGTTTGCGTACAATTTAAATACCTGCCAATGAACTTTCGGTGCAAAACGTCTTCTACTTTCTTCTTTAACGTAAGGTGCCATGAGGTGCCACATGCAAGCGTATGCATCGTTTGAGGCAAAAGGACAACGAAACCATTGCTTTCTATATGCCGGACGGTTCTCTAACTGCTGTTTGAATGCAGCGTGGAAGAAATTTGGCCGACGGTTGTGCTCTTATGCTACCTGCAATGCATGTGACTGCTTCAGTACATTCGCATTTTCTTGTCTCCTTTTATTATTTGTTTTTTATCTTTTAAGAAAAGAGGGTGAATAAAGTTTAAATTGATCTTTTTATCTCTAATTTCTTCAGGATTCGAACGCAAAAGATAAATTAAATGAAATTACTCGAAAATCACTCGATGAGTCTCACATTTTCCTCTCAATTTGCATGCTTTTCAGTTTGATAAAATCTAGAATATATTGGTTAAAACGTTCACTAGTTCACTAGTATCATGTCATATGGTAATATTTTTTATGTTTTTTTTTTTATAGATGTTATATGGTAATATTTTAGTGGGGTATTATCAATACTCATCTAATATTTTATGACATATTTATCACTTTATCATCAAGATTTTTTAACAACTACATTTTACCCTTTAAGCTACTTCAGTGTATAGATATATGATTTTGTCCTTTAAAATAAAAAATTCTAAAAATCAAGATTTGGAAAATCAAATATTTTCAATGCTAAAAACTTTTGAAAATAAATGACTATATTAAGAAGTTAATGTTATTTTAATATTTATATCAATTTAATAAATATAAATAAATTATAATAATAAATTTAATAAAATAAACAATTATTTAAAAGTTTATTTTATTATATTTCTTGCTCTTTTACGAGTTGTATTAGTTATTTAAATCAGTTTAATAAGTACATATCAATTACAATATTTAATTTAATAATCATAAATAATTGTATTATTTTATTGAAAAAATATCAATTTACCACTTGACTTGTTAGGAAATTATCAAATTATTATTACATGCCTTCTTTGTTTTGCATCAAATCACAACTAATGCTTAATTTTTTCAAATTAACGTACCTTAAAAATTTTTCAATAGAGAACTATTTGGTGGTTAAAATGATAATAGTTAAATGTAATAATATATAATTATCAAAAAATCTTAGTAATAAAATTTTATGTAAGAAAATATTAGATGGATATTTAATAATATCCCTATTTTAGTAGACAATATTTCTTATTATGCGGTGGAACAGCTAGAACTTCAAACTTCTGTTGCTTCATTTTCTTGACAGATCATGAATAATGAGAGCTTTGATCATGATTAATTTTTACTATTTTTTGCGGTTTAAATAAGATATCCATGCGAATATGAAATATGGATGGATACACTGTTCAAGAAGGAACAGTGGCAATGGCAGACAGACCCGCTTGTCCAGTACCTACCAAACCGCCAAAGACAAAGTGCAACTGTTAAAAGGCTGCGCCTTTAAGCAATATCCAATCATATGTGTACGTGTGGCCTTTCATTAACCAGATACAAGCATGAGGCTCATGAGTAATTAGCCAAGAACTTGAATTAAATCTACTAGCTGTTAAGTAACTGATTTGAGCTTCCCTCTTTTTGTCCGTTTCTTAACTTTATTTTGCCTTTTTCACTTCTATTGAACTATTGGCTTGTAAATATTCTTCACCCGTGTATATGTTTCTACTTCCTGATTCATTTTTGTCCTATAAGAGCTCGAATACTCTTTACTATTTAAGATAGGAATCCTTTAAGTTCATGCTCTAGAGATACTAAAATACATTTTGCTTTCTGGGTTTGCTTAAGATGGAGACACTGGGATTGTATTTCTATTAGTGTGTTTGTTGTTTATTCCCTTCGAGGTTTGCTTCAAATTTTCATTTTGAAGAGTTTTTGTTTGTTGTAATTTTGTAGAAGCATAAAGGGTGCGAGTGTTTCAGTTAAGAATATTTTGTGGAACCTTGAGTTAAGTTTAGCTGTAGCTGTTCAGCTGCTGAATTCTGGGAAACTTTTAATTTTTATTCCATTGCTATTCGGAACCATGGCATCAGCTGTAAATTTTCTGGTATCTCCTTGTCTTGTGGTAAATTCACAGTATAAAGCTTCTTTTAGAGTGAGAGCTCAGAGCCTGGGTGGTGGTGATTCAACAGTGCTGTCTTCCGGTTCACTTACAGTGAATGGGGCTCCTGTAAGTGGAGAGAAGGAGAAAAATGGAGCCTTGATTGATGTAGGAGATGGGACATTAAAGCCTAGAGTTGAGGAGAAAAAGTTGGTTAAAGATGTTATTTCAAAAGAACTGGAAGTGCTCTGGGATGATGGATATGGGACTGAGAGTGTGAAGGATTATCTTGATGCAGCTAAAGAGATAATTAAGCCTGACGGAGGGCCACCCCGGTGGTTTTGCCCAGTTGACTGCGGCCGTCCTTTGAGGGGTTCTCCAACTCTTCTGTTTTTGCCTGGTAATTGTTTCTCTTATTAAGTTGATCAGCTGATAGTAGTTAAAATTTTGCTCTGTGTTTTGTATGAAGAGACATGTAAATAGCGAGAGTCCAGTCTCTGACAAGTTATTTTGTTCCTTAAAGTCTGTGAGTTGGAACTCTGAAAGTATTGCCGTTCTGTCTTGCTACAGTAGGAATATGCAAGGTCAATATATATATATATTCTTATTTTATATAACTTGATGCACGCAGGGCTTGATGGACTTGGATTAGGCCTCATTTTGCACCACAAACCTCTCGGCAAGTAAGTTTTTATGCTAGAATATTGTTCTAAAATTTGGACATGTCATAGTGCTTGAAAATCATTATTAGTCATATGTTTTTTCTGATTATTACTCAATTAAAGCAATAATATCTGGTTAAGAATTTTTTGGTGCATGCAGAGCATTTGAAGTTAGGTGCCTTCATATTCCTGTTTATGATCGAACACCATTTGAAGGTCTCATCATCTGGTTTCATTTTGAACTTTCAATTTTTTTTTTTAATTTATCAATAATTTATGTTTTTTCATTTTTGTAAGGACTGGTAAAATTTGTTGAAGAAACTGTGAGACTCGAGCATGCCTCATCTCCAGAGAAACCAATTTATTTGGTGGGGGATTCCTTTGGAGGATGCCTAGCACTTGCTGTTGCTGCTCGTAATCCAACCATTGACCTAATCTTGATACTATCCAATCCAGGTTAGTTTTCAGATTTTTAGTTTTACTATTTTCCTCAAGCAAGTGCTTGATACTATCAAGTAGACTGATATTCTTATCCTTTAAATTTAGCTACATCATTTGGCAGGTCACAGCTACAACCCTTGTTCCCTATCCTGGAGGCTATGCCTGGTGAATTACATGCCACAGTCCCTTACCTTCTTAGCTATGTTATGGGTAATTTCTGCTGCTTCAAAGTCGACTGCAATTGAATAACTTTTAGGTTTCTGACAAAAGTTTACATGTCAATAGCAACATTCTGCAATTTCAAAATTCCCTTATTTCACCTAAATAAAAAGAAAATTTTTCTTCTATTGATATGTTTATTCATTTATTTATTTTCTTCTGAATGACATCAGGGGATCCAATAAAGATGGCAATGGTTAATATTGAGAACAGGCTTCCTCCTAGAATAAAACTCGAACAATTGTCTAACAACCTCCCTGCTTTGCTGCCTCGTCTTTCAGTAAGAATTGATTGCTCTGGTGCTCGTAGTTTATTGTGCTTCTATTTTGGAAAAAATTTCTGAATAATTAATTGGTTTCATAGATACTTCATAATGATTTGCTAATTCTAGGCAGATATCTTTACTGGTAGCTATATTTTCACCAATATTTCTAATGGTACCTTCTTTTGGTCAGGTTATGTCTGAAATTATCCCCAAGGACACTCTTCTTTGGAAGTTGAAGTTGCTTAAATCAGCTTCTGCTTATGCTAATTCCCGCCTCCATGCTGTTAAAGCTGAAGTATTAGTGCTTGCCAGGTCCTTAGTCTCACAAGCATTACAGTGCTTTTGCATGTAGTTACCATGCATAAATATGAATTGTTTACTTTTGGTTTTGTAACTATTGTTTTATATCCTCCCCAACAAAGAATGATATGAAGGATCTTAGTGTTGGAATGCAATCTCTTCAAGTTCATGAATTTACCAATTGTTGTTTTCTACCTTGAAGTATAATGCTAGTCTGCTATGATTAGATAGTTTCCCTTTTTTTTTCCTCTCTAATGGGCTTAGTAACTTTGAGCCTTAATCATATGCTAGAAATTCTGGAGTAATCAAGTTTTATGTCATGTTTGAATCTTATCTTTCTTGTGGACTAATTTACCTTTCCATGCTTCCGTTGCTTATTAAGCTGAAAGAAGAAATGACAAAAAATCTTTGTGTTGTACGATTGACTTTTTTTCTCTTTTTTTTTTTTCAATAATTCCAGCGGCAAGGATAACATGCTTCCTAGTAAGGACGAAGCAAAACGCCTCAAGAATTCATTGCAGAATTGTATAGTTCGCATCTTCAAGGACAATGGCCATACCCTTCTACTGGTAAGTTATATGAAGTGACTTTGTATGTGTATGATATTATTACTTAATGCTGCTATCCCCAAGCTTTCATCATACATGTGTTCACAGAAGCAGAGCTTTTGGTCACGGAAAATTATCGTCATTTGTGTTCACTCATAATTATGTTCCCAAGTTATTTACTTAACTGAGCAGTGCATAAAATAGTAACTGATGATTATTCTTAAACTATCTATAATGCATAGTGGCTTATATTTGTCTATGAAAAATAGTCAACTATACCTGTTTTGAGTAATGTAATTGGATTCCATACTTGATGTTGGATACAAATAATTTATAGAAGGTGTTAATTTTTCAGTTTGTTTGGTAAAATATGATTTTGTTATCCTTTCATTCTTTACCCCTCTTACTTAAACAAAACTTTCTGGACCGATCTATATGTTAGTTGATTCAATGTTTCAAATCTAGAGAAACCTTTTAAAAATGTTTCTTGGTTTAGATTTTGAGGCATTGATATCTCTCTTGAATATAAGAATGTCAAAAAGAAAAAAAAGTTAGGTCATTATATCTTCATCATGTTTTTTGTTGCAGTTGTGCTCTGAATGCCATGCCACAATGAATTAAGTTCAATTAACAACCAACTTTAATGAAGAAAGTCAAAAGTTCAAATGTACTGCACTCTTCTTCTGTATGAAGATTTAACCGAAAGAAGAACATTGTGCTGATATGGCCTTGTCCTTAAAATTTCCTGGTCCTTTCTCATTGATGTGACACACACAGGCCACACAATCTAAATAGTCATATTTATAGCTCAATTTTGTATCTATATTCTATAGTCACATTCATGCACCGTAAATTTTTTTTTCCGTCCCATCAAAGTTTGTTCCTTTACTAATATTACACAGTGGGGATAAAGGCATACCTGACTGCTTTCTTGTTGGTACAGGAAGAAGGCATTAGTTTGCTTACTATCATTAAAGGTACTTGCAAATACCGTCGCTCAAGGAAGTTAGATTCTGTTGCAGATTTTCTGCCTCCTAGTAGGCAAGAATTCAAATATGCATTTGATCAAGTAGTTGGGTAATCAACAAAACAATTCCATGTACACTTATTTATTTTCATTTTTGGTGAATATTTCCATGGATTCATTTTGATTCCTTTTAACCTTATCCATGATTAAGATTGTTCTTACAACAGGACCAAACATTATGCGTATGCATGCTTAGAGATATTTAATCTGAAAGATAGGAATTTTGGTTTTATTGTCTATGTTTTTTAATCATTTGATATTCTCAGAGAACTTATCAAAACTTTTTCTATGTATATGCTAGACTCTTTGCTAACCTTTCTTTTGTCTTCCATTTTGGACAAAAGCTAAACCTAATGATATCTTTGACAAAGTTTTGGCTGCTGCAAGAAAACTAAAGTTCATCTCTGTTGATTTTTCACCTTATCAGTGAGAAAGTTGTATTATGGAATCGTAAAAATTTTAGCATATGTGATTAACATATTCATCTGTTTCCTCTAATCACTTCTCTCAATCTGATCCTAAATGAGCTGTATTAATTATGTGAACCAACTAAGCTTTATAGACACTAAATAAACTTGTATGGCTTTGACATGTTATCTCATGTTGACTGTAAACAATCAGAAGGACAATAATCTTCTGTGGCTGTTGTAAAGAATGACAATTTCTATCCAGATTAAGGTTGACTATTGAGTACTTTGGTCTGAAATCTAGTTAGGTAGTACCTCGCATCTCCTATTCATGACCTAGGGTTTGGTTGTATACCCGCTCAAACCATCCTGTTTGAGTTGCAACGTTTTGCACAGCTTTCTGTACTTAGGCTGAAGCTGATATAGTATCACATGAATTGCAGATTGCTTCGTGTTGCTTCTAGTTCAGTCATGCTATCAACTTTGGAAGATGGAAAAATTATCAAAGGCCTAGCTGGGGTTCCGAATGAAGGTCCTGTCTTATTAGTTGGTTACCACATGCTACTCGGTTTTGAACTTTATTCACTTGCTGAAGAATTCTTGAGAGAGAAGAATATAATGGTTCACGGTATAGCCCATCCAGAGTTATTTTTGGGAAGGCTTGAGAATTCATCCAATGAATTTGCCATGACCGATTGGTTAAAAGTAATGGGCGCTGTACCTGTCACGGCAAGAAACCTTTTCAAATTGTTCTCAACAAAATCACACGTTCTTCTTTATCCTGGTGGTGCACGTGAGGCTCTCCACTACAAGGTATGTTGAGTTCCTTGCTGTCTTTTTAACTCAATGTCGTGGTAGACATAGACCTCACATATTTTCCTATATCTGCTTGGTTTTATTGGGAAGATGGAAGCACACATATGTGAAAAAGTTTTATATGTCAATTTACATTGTAAGTCAGCCCAAACACTGATTTCTATATTCTGATATTCATTATTGCCTGACCAGCGATACAGTTTCTTTTCATCATCTTTCAAATTAACCATAAAATTCCCAAAACACTCTTAAGTCCTTGGGCATTATATTTGTTGGATTATATTTCTGATAACCTGCTCATGGCAGTATCAGAATTATTCATTCATTCTGTCAGGTTTTCATCTCTTATAACGTAAGTAGATTGAGCTCAGAATGATTAAAATGTGGGAATTCATCCTGCTAACTAATATGTTCCTTGCTCAATTTCATCTCTTTCATATGTTCCTAGATTTTTTCCGTTGTTACATAAAGTCCATCTCTGTGATTTACTAATACTTGACCCAACAATTTAATTTGATAATGTTTCTGCAATTTTTCAGGGTGAGGAATATCAACTGTTTTGGCCCGAACAGCAGGAATTTGTGAGGATGGCAGCACAGTTTGGGGCCACAATTGTACCCTTTGGGGCCGTAGGAGAAGATGATATAGCACAGGCAAGCCTTTGCATCTTATTGCTAACATTTTTTAAAATTTTTACTGAAGAGCCTCCTTTGACGTTGGAAATTGGTTTTCACTGGCATCCGGCCTTTCTTGTTCATCAGATATTATGTTAAATAGTAGTTATAGAATTTTTGATATGGGAACTGTATCCTAATTGAACAAGTAATTTCAGAACAGAACAATGATTAATATACGAAACCCTGAATTTTCTAGGTAGAACCTGAATGATTTAAGATGTCTTGATACTTAATTGCTAATTCTGTTTCCTTTTACCACTCCTGAACGATAAACAACTAACAATAACTTATTTTTACCTGGATTGGAAATTACTATCTTACTCGGTTACCATCTTTGTGGCAGTTGGTTCTTGATTACAACGACCTAATGAGTATCCCCATGATTAATGACTATGTCAGGGAGGTGGCTCGTGACACTGTAAACATAAGGTGATTACCTTCCTTTGATCATATTTCCTTTTTCTTACTATATTATCGGAAAATTTGTCTTACATAGCATTTTTTTTAAATAAAAACCCTTGTTTTAGTGGTTAAGAATACTAGTTAATCAAAACAAGGCCACAGAATAAGTCCAAAACAGAATTGTAAGCAATGTATCAGCTGCAAAACACAATGTGAAGATATGATTACATGTACTGATCATAAAGAATATCCTCTGTTTCTAGAGATGAAACTAGAGGGGAGGTTGCAAACCAGGTCCTCTTTTTCCCAGGACTGTTACCAAAGGTTCCTGGCAGATTTTATTATCTGTTTGGGAAACCCATGCAAACAAAGGGAAGAGAAGTTTTTCTGAGGGACAAGGAAAATGCGAACGAATTGTACTTGCACATAAAATCTGAAGTAGAACACTGTATTGCCTACTTGTTGAAGAAGCGAGAAGAGGATCCTTACAGGAATATTATTGATAGAACAGCATATCGTGCGGTTTATGGTGATGAAGTTCCAACATTTAAGCTAGATTGATGCAACAGGTATATTATTCCAGGTAACAATGTTAAGCCATCATTCTTTACCGAGGTATATTCTTCCAGGTAACAATGTTAAACCATCGTTCTTTACCAGAACGTAGATTATGTACAATACCATGTTAAATAAGAAAACCATGATGCTTCCTGTAATGTAATATGTTCATTCTTTACTGGAACATAAATTTTGTAAAATATCATGCAAGCAAGAAAGCCATGGCTCTTCTTTAAGTTCTATTCACTCTAATGCTGCATTTAAGGTCTAATATTTTTTATTACCTACCTTTAGGGAAAAACTTATTTTTCCTTGTGTCTGCCATATGTCATTCTGTGGAGTTGAACTCTCTACAGATGACAATGGAAGTAACAACACATTGCTACTCAAACTTTTGCTGTTCAAAGAGTCTGTATTTAACCTTACTGAGAAAAGCAGATCACTGGGTTTGGTAGTACTTTAACTTCAGGAAACCAGCAAGACCAACAATAAAGCCATCGAGGGTTTCAATTTTGTGCATCCCAAGTTTCCTGCCAACTTGATCTTTCCAAGACTGGGAATTATACATGGAATAACAGAAAGAAATTTATCATCTTCCAGGTGCGTCTGGATTCGAGGAGGATGAAGTATGCCATTGGAATCTATGATTCCGAAGAGTTTTTGATAACTCAGCAGCAGAACCTTAGTGGAACTACTGTGAGTTTTAGGGATACAAAGTGCTTTTATGGAAAAGAAAACTCAAGTTAAAAAGATTAGCATATTTTCTAGTGTTACTTTATCTGCTTTTGGTGCATTGACGTTTTTGCGTCAAGTATTTTGGGGTCTGAACATGCACTATTGCATGTGCCAGCAAAGAACATGAAATGTTATAGACAAAAGAAATTTCGAGATAAATGAGTCTCTTGGATTATATTTTAGAGATGCAAAGTGCCTCTTAGATCGGAAAATTAATTTTATAGAAGCACTGGATTGGTGTTTTCCTTAATGGTGCTTACATATGCTTTTGTGTAAGGATGGCAATGGGGTGGAGTGGGTCCTCCCCACTCCCACCTTATTAAAAAATTTTACCTTCATTCCCCACATCATTTTCCATTTACTTATTTTATAATAAGTATAGATACATAATTTTAATAAATTAAAAATTAAAAATTTAAATAAAATCATCACCATATTATAAAGTATTTAAATTATTTAAAAAATCTCTAAAAATTTAAAATGATATCTTGAAATGTTATCAAAACTAAAAAATGTTTGAAGAAAGCAACACCTTAAGAGAGAAAAGGAAACATAATAATATTTTAGAGTGGAATAATAATTATATTATAGAGTTTTTTTTAGTTATAGTTTATTTATATTATGTAAAAATAAAAAAAAAATATTAATCAGCATTATAATTAATAAAATTAAAATTAAAAAATAATTATATATAATAGGGATTGGGGTGAGAGTGAGATGATGAGTACAAAATTAAATCTCATCTCATTAAAAATTTAATAATTAATTTTTTCTTATTTTTTATTTTATTTCTCAAAAATTATTTAAAATTTACACATTTAAAATAGGATTCCACGAGACTCTAAATCCATAAAGCATTTTGCTATCCCTATTTTTGTGAAAAGAAAGCTTGTACTCGAAAAGTTTGATCCGCATAATTACTGTTGCAAACACCCTTATTCTTTTCACATTTACAAGAGTGGACTAAACTACCGTGAAATATAATGCATTCTAGCTTATGGGCCTAATTACAATCGAGGTAGAATATGTGGGCATTAGTACACATTTACTTCAATTTAGGGGTCATTTTGTAAATTTTTGCTGACGTGGAAAGGTCGTTAAGAAAGCTGTTGTTTTGTTTCCATATTTTTCCCAGGAACACCACGATATAAAGCTGATGCACTGCACCTGGCGGTGGGGTGATTTTCTCTCTTGTTACTAGATGAAATTGGATGATTCTTGTTGCTTTGGAATCAGTGTAATCTCATCTGTATTCCTTGATCTGGTTCGTATCAAATTGATCAACAACATTGAGCTAATGTTTCTTCTATTATCCAAGCTTGGTGCTGGTTTTATTTTGGTTCTTGATTCTGGTTTTGTTCTGGTTTTGGTCAAGATTCATTTTCCAGTGTGTATTGCTATTCGATTTGTTCATACTCTGAATCTTTACAATTACATTGCATGCAAAACAGTGTAAAGGGGATTCAGGGGATAGGTAATTGCGGTTACAGTCCATGAAGAATATGATTCTTTAGACCTTTTTTAGTGGTAAAAATTGAAAAGGAACCTTTATAGTAGGGAAAGAATAAGAATATAATTTTAACAATGACACGAGTGGAGAGTAGTTAGCTTGGCCCTCTTGATGTGGGCACAAAGACTAGTTGAAATTCTCGCATGATGGCGTTTTTATGCTTCCACCAGTGCCAATCCATTGAAGATTATGTTTCAATGATAAATACACAAAGGGATGCTAGCAGTCCCAACAATTAAAAAAAAAAAATTATTGGCGTGAAGGGGATTAGTGAATGGAAGTCACGATCAACGGACGAACCAGAATATGATTCATTCTGTTAACTTTCCAGAAATGAAAGGGAATCGCCACGAGCATTAGGAAAAGGCAGAATATGACTTGGAGAATGCAATGCCTTTGAATCTTACATCATTTCATTTAAGCAAAATAGAACCTAATATTTGTTCTATATAATGTGAAGTTTTAGCATCCCTGAAAGGTGAGAAAGAAGTCCTATAGTTCTTTACATAGAAAGAAATAAGTTCCCAAACTCTAGCTAAGCAATGGCTAGTTATGGCTACCCGTCTAAAGGCTACTCTGGTTACAATGATTTAACACCATGGGCAAATTATGGGAACAAAACCAGCTACGCCCCAGATCATGTTTGCAAGCCAGTCATTATTGATGCTGATGGGAGGAAACATCCGATTGTTTCTTACACTCCCAGCAATAACGCAGAAACTCGTGTTATAGAAACTCAAACCGTTGTGATGTGCGAGGTCCGTTCACCTTATGTCAATGGGTACAAACATAGCTCTCCAGACGAGCACGGGCATGGCAACACTGGTTATGGACATCTTAAGGATACACCTTTTGTCAAGGGATACAAGCATAGCTCTCCTGAGCACGGGCATGGCAACACTGGTTATGGACATGTTAAGGACACACCTCTTGTCAATGGATACAAACATAGCTCTCCTGAGCATGGGCATGGGCATGGCAACACTGGTTATGGCCATGTTAAGGCCACACCTCTTGTCAATGGATACAAACATAGCTCTCCTGAGCATGGGCATGGGCATGGCAACACTGGTTATGGCCATGTTAAGGCCACACCTCTTGTCAATGGATACAAACATAGCTCTCCTGAGCATGGGCATGGGCATGGGCATGGCAATACTGGTTATGGACATGTTGAGGATAAGTGGCGTAGGTCTTCAAGTCCAGATCATGGCCGCGATAAGTGGAATAGGCCTTCAAGTCCAGATGATGGCCGCGATAAGTGGCATAGGTCTTCAAGTCCAGATCATCATGCCCGCCCTCATAAGGTTGAGGAGTTTCTCACCAAGGTGCAAACTGAAGCTAGTTCACCGAAGAGGTTTGGTCTTTTGAGTCCTTCAGTTTGGCCCCGGTCTTCTGATTCCACAGGCCAGCATGGGCATGGCCATACTGGCTACGGTGATTACAGTGACAAGAGCAACAAGGACTGGCACAAGCCGAGTGGTCATAACGGGGATCATGATAAGTACTACCACAACAATGCTAGCAGGACGGTACCGACCATGCCTAATTCTGGTGGATGGACAAGGCCAACTCGTGCAGGATGGGCTGTACCACCATCTGATACCTCACTCTCCAGTCCAACGAACGATATCAACACAGCTGTGGGGTACTTGCAGGAAGCTGCCAGACCTACTTCAGTCACCACTGCTCCGCATTCTCGTGTCACTGTACCGATCACAACAGGACCTAGACGAGATGACTATGGTCAAACAGGACTTAGGCGAGATGACTATGGCCAAACAGGACCTAGACGAGATGACTATGGTGAAACTATCGACAGCAGAGAGGCTGCAAGGCGGTATGGCAACCTCCGTTCATCATCTGTGCCTGAAGAGAGGTACATAGGGACTATTGACAGTAGGGAGGCTGCCAGAAAGTATGGGGGCGCAGCCGTGTGACAGCAACAATTATGCATGACAAAATAGTATTATGCTCTGGCTTGTGAGTCTATATAGTGTTTCCTTGGATGACCCTTTGTTACTTACTCTCTGGGTGCGTTTTCTATTTTGTTTTTCGCTTTCTTGTTGCTTTTTGGGGCCAATAGGTAAGTTGTCATAGTGGCGTGCTTGCGATATCGGTAGTAAAATAAGCTTAATTATGAAGCATTTTGCAATAAATTGATGGAGCATATTTTTTTCAACAATGATACAGGTGAATAGCAATTCATTTACTTTTAACCTCTTCATTAACTGAGTAGAGATACAGTGCTTTTATTAAGATCATCTGGGGCTATAATAACACGTCTAGTTGCCTTTTATAAATGAAATGTAAAGCAGAAAATATGGGTTAATTGCACAAGATTGAGCCTTCATGTACGTTAATTTATGCAATTAAGACACCAACATCAGTGCAACTCTGTAATGTAGGATAACCGCTAAGCTACCTCTTCTTGCATGCCATGTGAAAAATGTCATTTGGCGAAGTTTAGGACGGAGTTCGATATTTTTAATTGCTATAGCATAATAGGAAAAAAAAATTACAGAATGACAAAAACTAAAGTCAGAGTGAAAGCTAGAGTTTTAAGTTCAAAATTAATTTTCCACAACGTTATGGCCTTATGACATTTGCTTTGTATTTGTTGAACCAGCGTAAGATATTCTGTAGATACTCGCCGGTTGTTGTTAGATTTAAGACCTTAAAATTGACATATCTTGCAGAGAAATATTAGTTTTATGCAAATAGATCTAATCCTTTTTTTATTTAGCCTGTGCACACAAACAACCGAGACCGAGCCCCCCCCCCCCCCCCCAAAACACCCACACCACACACGCGCACATATATATGTATGTACATACATATATATATATATATGTATGTATGTAAACACACACACACACACACATATATATATATATATACATGTATATGTATATATACATACACACACACACACACACATACATATATATACACATATACATATATACATATGTATGTATGTATACATATATACATATGTGTGTATGTATACATATATACATATGTGTGTATGTATATATGTCTCAATGTTAACTTTATCCGTACTAAAACAAAATAGAGCTTTGAAAGACTTGGGCATCATATTTGATAACAGTGATTAAAATTAAATATTAAAAGCTAGCCATTAATTTCTTTACTTCCCTTGGGCTGCCACAGCCGCATTTTATTTGTGGGTTCGTGGGACTATGCTTGGAAAAGACCATCACCACGACACCATATGCTAGCTTGTTGACCAAGTTGTTGACACTCTAGCCATATGTATATAAATTAGTCAACGTGGCTCTTTTGTTCTTAGCTTCTTATAAAATAAGAGTGAAGTGATGAAGAATATAACATGGGCCATGGAAACTTCTATATAATACCAAAAAGAAAAAAAGAAATGTTGAAACAAACATTAAAATGACAATACTTTGTATATGTTTAGACCTTAGAAGGAGAAATGCTTGGGAACAGGAGCAAGAAAAGAAAATATGTGTTGTGACCTCCCAAAATAGACACTCAAACCCCATGCATTAATTAGGAGTATTTGATTTCCCTTTTCGTTTGCTAGCAATAAGCAAAGAAATTAATAAGCTATTTGAGAATTACATGAGTCGGTTCAGCATAAGTCCACAATTCTTAGGCCAGTTTGGTACTGAGGTTAAGTAATTATAGTTAAAAAAGTTACGGCACTCGTATGATGAAAAATATATAACATTTTAATTATTTTATCAAAATTATTATTTCAAAATCAGATTTAATTACTAAACATTATCAACTTTTATTTCAAACTTATAAATTTTTTTCATGTAGCAGTTGTGGCCTATAATATTTTAATATCAAACAAACCCTAAGCATTTAGGAGTGGCACGTTAGTATATCTTACACCAAATCTTTGTTTGAATTGGCATGAATGCATAACATTAAACTGTAAGGCATTAACACAGTTGGCGTAATATAGACTAATATTATTTAATTTTTTATATTATTACTTATATTAAAATTTTAATAATTAAAATAATCATTATTCACTGCCGGCCGCCACTGGCTGCTATACTCCGGTGTCTTTTAAACTACATGTTGGTATCATTAAAATCCTTGTAAAAATGAGAAGAGCTAATTTGAGATTTGAAAATGAGAATGAGTTGCTGCAATATTTACAGATTCTGCAAAACGTGAACGCTTATCTTAGCTTGATTAGGTGGTGTAAAAAATTATCATTAATGTAATAAATGTAGATAACTCAGTAAAACCAGCAGTATATCGTACCCCAACTCAACCCATCACGTTAAGTTGTACAATATCTTAAATATAGTGAAAATTTTATGCAATTCTACAAAGATTAAAAGCATTTAAAACAAAATCAGCATTTAGCATCAATTCAACAATACCAACATTCAATACCCCATAAAAAATCAGAAAATCTTTTCAAGATATGTTGCTCTTAAAGAACATTATCATAAATTTTGATGTTTTAATGAAGTTTCTTAATTTACCCAGCTTCTGTAATTACACATTGCTATCACTATTCGCTGTTTATCATGTTGCTATATATCATATGGAGTTTTATTGGTATTTCAAAATTCTAATGTATATATCATGTTGGAGTTTTTTAGTAGTATTTCAAAATACCAATGTCTCACATTTGAAGGAAGTGAGAACAATCATTTTATATTTGATTGAAATTAGTCTTGTGTTTGATTTAATTACAAACTAGAGTTAAACAAATAAAATCTAAATAAGATTTGGGTTATTTAAGTTGAATTAAATTAAGATACACATAGATGAGTAATTTAAATCAACGAAAGTGGGTGGCTAATTCAAATTGAATTAGGAAAAAAATTATAGAGAATTTCTATCGAAAGGAGACGTACAAAGCTTTTAAGGAACCACTACTATCTCTCCTTCTATCTCATATTTTTTTTATCAATTTTTTTTATTATTTTAAAGTATTGTATTTGGAGTGCAACTTCACAATAGTGTCGTTGAATCCCCGATGTCAATTTAATTTATTTGTGCTCTTTTTGCATCAAAAAATCATTTTAAAGGAGCAGAAATTGGTCCTTAGGATAGCTGATATTCACAGAGTTCTATTCTTCATATTTTATATCCATCTTAGTCTATTGATAATCAACATTTCCATTCTTCATATTTTATATCCATCTCAATCTATTGATGATCAAGGTGATTGAAGTTACTGTTTCGGCTTGTTTTAGAATTCAAAGAAACAATATTCGATCAAATTTCCAACGTATCAAACTGGCTAATTATCAGTTGCTTCATTAATTTCTCAAAAATTAATGCCGCACATGGCTTCTCAACAATTAGTGGAGCACATGGCTGTATCTTTCACTTTTCTTGGTGGGTGAAGCAGTGAATAATGATGTTGGAAAAAATTACATGCTACGAAAAAACTTGGATTCATTATTTGGTAAACAACACTGCCATACTGATGGCTTTTACTTGTAGAGGACAAGTTTTGGTTGTGAAACAGAAAGTCACACCTCATTATGAAAAATCGTGCGAAATTTTAGCAAAATACAGCAATTAGGCCAAAATAAACACCAAAATCAGTGAACTTGTCCAGGCTTCATAAATTCAAAACTATAGGGAATCTTTATTAGAAAAAAATTTAATTTAATAAGAATGAACGCTTAGCCTTTAGCCCATATGCTTCTTTTTCGTTACGTGTTGCTTCAAGTGAGAATGAACCAAAGCTCATGTTGCTTCAATTGAGAATGAAACGTAGCTTACCATCTATGAAATACCATTTTGAAGGTGCAATCCTTGTCCTGGGGATCAACAAAAACTTATATACATTATATTTTGGCGACAGTCTGACAGATTTTGCCTGCGGGTATATATTGAGCCTATCATTTCTTGTTTGATGTTGAAGAAGGATAAGCGTTTTTTGTTGCCGACAACTGTAGTTACGCAATGATATTAGGGATAGGGATCCTAACATTTAAGTGATGATATTAGGGATTCTAATATTTAAGTCTCGACTTGAATCTTAATTCCATGTATTATTTATTTATTAGATGATAGATTTTATAATTTGTAAAATTAATTAACAATTTTTCAATAAATAAACACCACACATACTCAAATTAGAATTTAAATATTGGGATGCCTAGCATTACTTCTAATTACAATTAGTGTACTGAGAATGTCATAAGTTTTCTACTCTTCTTGTTCGATTTTAGTCATAAGTTTTGTTAGATTTTTGACCTTAAACTGGTGTTTGTTGTAGAGAAATATTAATTTTACAAATAATTAAGCTGCATTTTTTATTGTCATAGGGGGCTTGATCAAGTGGTTTTGAAACCATTTTATTTGATTGACTGCTGGATCTCAAGTCCTTGGGCACTAGGGATTAAAATATTGATTTGGATATTCTCACTTCCTATCTTTTAAAAAAGAGAAAAAAGAAAACTTGCTTAGCGAAGCTTAATCACTGCTGTTGATAATCTAGCTGTTTAACAACTTATGCCCATCGTTTGGAAAACAAAAAAATACAATTTATTTCCGACAATGTAAGTATGAAGAAAACTAAAATTAAAAATGAACTTAGAGAGATCCAAAAAGGAATATATATGAATTAAAACGAAAAGTTAATTATAATAAGGGGCTAATATCATCATTTGTAAAGCAAAATAACCAAAATAAGAAGCTAGATTAGAGTGTGTTAACAACTAGCTCTAAAGAAAGACAAGTGCAGCAAATTAAAGATGTTTAATTGAAACTCTTCAATCTTAACATAAGTAATTGAGGTGGCGAATGCATGGATGGATCCAGTACCGTATGAAACAAGGCAGCTTCTTCTTCTAATTAAGCATATCGACCTGTCTGGTTATTTCCGTTTGCCAGAACGCAACCTTACCCATGATCACATGATTATAGTTGCCAAGGTGATAATCAAGCCATTATCAGACAGTCCATGCTCTCCACGGACAGCAGCAGCTACAATCTCGTAATAAATCCATAACATTGCAGCAACATTTTCCATCAAGAAACGATGTGCAGGACCCAAATCTCCACTACGAAAAGCACAGCGAAAGAAGTTGAGCAACAAAGGGATGTAAATCGAGAGACGAAAATAACACACATTGATGCTTAAAGAGAGCAGAAAGCCGGCCCGCCTGCTTTGTGTGCAGACATGAGATAAAGCTACTACGCATTGTGCCCAGTAAAAGATTGAAGAAGCTGATTCCATTCTGATGCCGAATCCCCGACCAAGACTAAGGTTGAAGCAAAGGTTGCTATGGCTGCATATTCAGAGCCCAACACCTCCGTGAACAAGATTATTCAGCTGTTTAAATTTGTGATGAGCATCATTGTTAACAAAGATGAAATGTCGGGAAGAAGATCATGATTATGGGTTGGCCAAATTGGCAATTTTTTTTAATGAAGTTTCTTTCTCGGTATTGTATGTAACTTGTTTGTCTTCTGGGAAAATAAATATACTAGGAGAAAGTGATTGGAGAAAATTAAGCTTAATTACATGATGAGGATTTAGGCTGTCCAAACCATTTGCTTTTACTCTGTTAGTGCATTCACATATCTAATATAGCAAATGGAAATGGCAGAGAAATCAAATTAAAGCTTCACAAAATGGGAAGCTGAGGTGTAAGGTACAGGGTGGAAGTGACAAATTAAGGAAATTTGAAGGTCATAGCATCTCAATTTATAGACTTTGTTAATTCCAATATTATATTATTTCTAAAGTAGAAAATAGGAAAAAGATGTCTACACCCTTAAGATTTGAGAAAATAGTCATGCAGACCTTCGACTTTTAAAAAAGGAACATCAAAATCTTGTTTTGACCATAAAACCCTTTGAATATAGTGACTAAAAATTTGACTTTAAAATTTTTAATAAATAAAAATATTATATAAATAATGAAATCTATCTAGTAGACTAACAATATAAAATATTTTAATATTTAAATATGTAAACTATAATATTTATTTTAATAATATATTTGTATTTATTATAGAGATTTTAAAATATCTGCAATAAATGCATTTTACAAATAAAAAAAAAACTCACATACTAATAATGGTAAAATTATTATTTTATGTAATATTCAAAATATTTTAAAATTTAATACAGTTAATTTAATAATATGTTTCTATTTTATAAAATTTACTTTAATGCAATAAAACATAACTAATAGATAGTAAAATACTAAAATATTTTTAAATATTGAAATCATTTTAATATATATATATATACACATTTATTTTAATATTATATTTCTATTTATTATAAAACATTGGAGTTAATTTTTTGAAATAATAGAGGAAAGGGGCATTATGGTTAAAAGGGGTCTTAGTGTTTCTTTTTGAAAATTTAGGGGTCTTGGTGACTATTTCCCTAAACATTTGGGGTGTGATGTCATTCTCCCATAGAAAATTAAGATATCATAGACTTATTGAACTATACAAAGCTCATTATTCATTCCAGTCCACTTTATTTCTCAATTTATAATCTTTCAAAATCTTGTCAACTCCCACTGTCTACTTTTTCTGTTGATCAATTACAATTCATTTAAAATTCATTTCCCCTGTTTGTATTAGGCAGATTTCTTTTTCATGAATTTTTTTTTATTTACATAGATCTATATTTGAGTACTTGTAAAAGATCACGTATCACATATAAGAATTATTGCTATTGTTATTAACCAAATTTTCAAGATTTCAAATACACATAAAAGTTTTGTATGTTTCAATATTTTTTGTCACAATAATTGTTGAAAAAAAATAAAATCAGAGAGCGAGAAACTTTTGCCAAATTTTGAAAAGAAGACTTGTACTCTTAAGTTATTGTTATGCGCCCACACATATCACAAGCGTAACATAGATCTTCAGAATTAAATGATGAAGGGGTATTTAGGTCTCTTGAAGATGAAAAATTCAAGAACAGACCAAAAAGTTTGAAGGAAGAAATATTGAATAGATGTGAAGATGAACGCACACCTAACGTGTTATTGAATTGTTTGAAATCTGGTGTCACGAAGATGGAAAAAATATTGAAGCTAATCACGACGATGAGTGACAATGATAAAATAATCAACGTTCAAGACCATTTAAGCATTATAAAGTTTAAACGCATAGAGAAATTGTATGATGGATGGAGTGATGATGCGATGAAGGCATTGATTACTAAATTAAGGTTACTTGATTGTAACCTAGAAAGGAATTACTTGCCTTTTAAACTTTGTAACAGCTAATATCTACATTTAATTTACTCCAATATCTTAATAGTACATTTGTCTATATTTATCATGGATATAGATTTTAAAATCTTAAAAACCATGCTTTTGTAGTAAAAAAAGAAAGAGAGAGAGAGAGAGAAAAAAATTAAAGAAAATAAAGAACGACAGATAACGAACACATAATCTCTTTGAAAAAATTAAATGGTTTATTTCTAACAAAATAACAATCACAACAAGATTGTGGTCTTTTTACCAACCCACAATCGACAATTTTATGCATTCTAATAAAATAGTAATAATTAAGTCTAATAAAAATAAAATAAGCTCATGATCAACACCAACTATCAATAGAGATAACAAATATTTTGTGACAATTGTGGACAAAATAACGTATATCATAAAAGCATGTGGACTCGTGATCGAATTACAGTTCACGAAGGATTAATGACCAACTTGTGATAGAATTATTGACAATCATGAATTTATGATATAGTCAAGACAAAAAATTATATTGACTATAATTTAAAAAATAAGAAAATGAAACGGTGCATTTACATGGTGCTTGAGTAAGAACACTCGAACATTTTCCAGGTCTAAACACACTCATCCTCACCATCACGGGTCGCAGCCTCACTCTGTCAAAAAGTTAATATTCAATTTGTTCGTTCAGCCTTGACTTTGGTTCCATGGCTTTTTGCATAAACCATGCTTGACTGTTGAAATTAAGGAATTAGCTTGGATAATGCTTAAGTAGTCAATAATTAGCCAAATAAGACGAGTAATATCCATTGGTTGACGATGCTTGATTACTGGATAGGTCATTTTAATAATAGTGCCTTTGATATTAGGGCTACTTTTTTTATTTGTTTTGGACTCATCCAGGGACCAGAAGGCAGAGGCTGAGACTAAGCCTTTATGAAAATTTGTCTCTCCTAGAGTTAATATTGTCACTATTATGCCGAGTAATAAAGTTGCATTAATTTCTTTCACCGTTTGTTTTTTCGGTTCCTTGATCAGTTCTCAATTATGCAAAGCACTGAACTTAAATTTCCGTGGTTGTGTGGTAGAGTTATAGGAGGTTGACTTGAGTGGAAATTTGCTTTCAAATTAGAAGGTTTGTGTTCCTACATTTTACAATTTGTAAGAGCTGCTTCGAATATGTTTTGATCTATGCCCTCTGTTTCGCCTTTGTCTTTCTGGCCATACATAAATATGAAAATTAGTTATCATCTATGTGCATTAAAGTAGCTTTAGCTTTAAATTTATTAGCTACAAAACCTGCATTTTCTGCCAAGTAACCTTTTTGAAAATTACGGTCTTATTTAGCATGGCACGATGCACGTAATTGGCTTATAATTGGCTTTTTAGTCTTTCAACAAATTCTAAACTTCTCAAAGTTAAATGCAATAGGTGATCTTTTGTTTGTTTGAGTTTCTCTGATCAAACTTACTCTCTTTTTTACTGTAAAATGGAAATGAAAAATCTCTTGAGTGCATTGAGATTTCCTACACTTGGGTTCTTAAGTCAAAGCTTTGTTGAATGAAAAGAAATTCGTTAGTGCTGCAGTGCATGCCAGAACAACTAAGCCTACTTCTGCTTTTTAGTGGTGCATCTCCTGAAGTTGCATTATTAATTGAGACAAATTGTATGAAGGTGTCTGTATAATTTCTTATCAATGTTTTGATATTTTCATTTGTTTGGTATATTTCATGAGATTACTATCATTAATATATTGGTAAATGATATCGATTATTGCTATAATCTACTATTTGTGAGTAAACATTAAGGGATTGCTATAAAAGTGTTTTTTGTTTCAAAGAAATGATAGTTTATTCAAGCATTTTTTTTTATTAAAACGTTGCATATCCTCATTATGGTTTGATTATGAATTCTTTGAATCATTGACGGACCCCTGAAGATGCCGGCGGGGACTCAAGTCCCCCGTGAAATGAAAAAAAAATTCTTCTAGTGCATGTGAATATCATTGCATCCCTCAGTAAAATATTAACTAGGCCCCAAATAATTTGTTTGAGATAAGTCCATGAGAAAATAAATTCTTGTATTTTACATACTATTAGAGTTATTAGAAGTAGCCCCTCTGAATAAAATGTTTGGGTCTGTCACTGCTTTGAATGATGATACTCCGATGGTTTTTGGAGTTACAATTTTTAATTTGTATTATGCTTGTTTTTAGGTACTGTGAATTTGGATTCTCTCGCTGGAATTTTGAAATTTCAAAATACATGTATATTGTTATTTATTTTGTAAATATTATCATTGGATTTTTTTTTTAAAAAAAAGTTTGCAGAATTTGGGATTTTGAAAACAAAAATTATAGTAATAATAAAATTCGGAATAATAATAACAATATTTTAAAATAATATTAATTAAAATAATGACTTTTTTTTGCTAAAAAATTCACAAAAGTGCTAAAAATTCAAATAATTCTAAACTTTCTATTAAAATTTGGTGTGACGTTAACATGACTGTTAAAAATTATTAAAAACTTGTGGGGTATAAAATTCTGTTATAAATGAATGACAATCGCTTGATCTATGGTGGGCAACACCATAATAAAAAATAATAATCTATAAAATTTAGCATAATATCAAATTTTGTTTATAAAATTAATCCACTCAAAGATATTTTTTTTCCAAAAATTAATAGGAAATTTATTTTTGAGTGGGGTCAATTGTCCCTAACTCCTGAATATAGATTTAACCCTAGTGATAATAATAGAAACAAAAGATGGATTGTTTGTCATGCACCCCTTTTATGATAATTATTTTTCTATCATATAGTATCTGTTTTCTTATAATGATTGTTAATTTAAAAATCACATAATTAACTTTGAATGTCCCCATTTGTCATCTAGGTTAAATTTTTGCTATTTCATGGGTTAACTAGAAAAAAATAATTTTGTATTGACTTATTATTATTTTTTATTTACCTTAAATTCATCCGTCATTTTCATTTAAGCTCTGTTAAGTATAGCTTTATAAATAGAGATTATTTAAGTACAACTTTCGTTAGTAGAGCTTTTACTAAAATGATTTTGGTTGTTTAATTATTAATGAGAATTTTTATTAAAAATTATAAAATTACTTTAATTTATACGTTTTTAAAAGTTATGAATGAAATAAAATTATCAAATAAGTAAAAGATATTTTAGACATTTAACATTTTGAAAAAAACTTTTCAATCTTTACTTCTAAAAATCTAAAATTTGAACTAATTTATTTATTTTCAAAAACTCTACCATTAGATAAATCATATCAAACATGCAATTAGAAGGTTGTTTATTATAAGAAGTCGTAATAGTAAAATTAAAAGTCTATCAAATTTCCTTGAGCCCGCCCTCGATACAGATTATTTTGTTGTGGGTTCGATTATCGGAATATTACATTAATTTGGACGACGTAGTAACGGTCCAAATTAAACAATGTGATAGTAGGAATATTTGGTTTTGGTGATAAAAAGTGGAAAATTTTATTTATTTATTTAATAATTTTTAACTATTCAGCAATTAATTCTGACTTTTTGGACTTCCAAAAAGTTGAATGCTTTATACTCTTCCGCTCCATAAATTTCCTTAACCAATACACATGCACTGCCATCACTCTCTATAAATCGCAAGGCTGCATTCAGGGGAATTTATTCTATGGAATTTTTAAACATACACCAGTGTGATGAATTGTAGCAATGTTTCTTGGAACGCAATCAATCCTTTTGAAATCAGTAACTATGCTTTGGATTATGATTTAGTTTCCGGTTTCATTTTTATAATGAAGAAAAGGAAGCATTGGAACATGAGCTCGCTTGTTGAGGTCACCCATAGAGATAGTACTCTTATTGAACGGCCTCTGTGGCTCTTTGATTGGCATGAAGACAGCAAATGCGCGCTGCGCCTGGTTCACTCCGGAGGAAATTACACTTTCGATGATTTTCCTGTTGCTTACATTGCTGGAGCTGCTGGGTCTCTGAATCTTGGACCATGTAATGTGGATCATTGGAATCTTTAATTTCCTGAGGGAATTCTGCCGGATGAAATTACCATCAGTGACTACGAACGTATTGCGGACAGACGTTTTCGCGGAGCTTATGAAGTGGCAAGTTGAGCGTTGTGGTTGTGAATCAACTGAGGCAACCGGCCAATGGTCAAGCAAGAAGGCTAAGATGAGTAATGAAGATGATCAGTGGCCAGTTCAGAATATTGTTCATGGTGTCTAGGCTTATTGACTGGACTTGGTTATCGTTTGGTTGTGTTTAACTTTGAACTGCACACAAGGTTCACAGTTCTGATAGACATGATTTAATTTGCATTAGGTTGTTTGATGTTTCCATTAGCATTTGGATTATTTTTTCTGTCTTAGTTATGTGATCAATTTTGAGAAACATATCTACAAAGTCTGCTCTGATAAAAAATGCTTGCTTTCAAATTCCGTTTCTTCGTTTGATCAGGGATTTTCAGCTCATTATGTGTACTTGTCAAAATGGAATAATCATTCATTCCTTGGGAAATGCATTTGAGGAAGATAGAAAAATGAATCTGACTTCCAATACCATTCATATTATTATTAAATGGGAATAATTCATAATTCATGAAGTAAAGATCCATTCGTAGTATTATTATTAAATGGGAATAATTCATCATTCATGAAAGTAAAGATGAGGTTCAACTGCAATGATGAAGGTGTTTGAAGTGGCGACATGTTCGATGAAATGCCGTAGAGAGATTAAAGGCAAATAATGCTGAAACAAGACAAGATTCCCTCATGATCTAATTTTCTCCTGAATAAAATGTAATGGCTGATTGGTGGTTAATAAATAAAAATAAAAATATAGTTAAATCTTAACTATAAGCTAACAATAAAAAATATGTGATACAAGATTTTTAAAAACTTAGAGGAGCTCAGATTAAGAAAGGATTATAATTTGTCAAAAGATTTGTAAGGCAGGATTTGATGAGAAATCTAAATATATAAACCACTGTATATCATCAACTTTTTTTTTTTTTTCCAATTAACATTACTTCTCCTATTTCTCTTTGTTCTCTACATGGACGTTGGCATTGAGATACTCGGCAAGCCCTGTTACTTATACAATATTCACAACAGTGGCCTTTGCTTTCCCCGTGACCATCACAGATTCAAGTGAACAAGTTCACATTTCACTGTGAGTTGCCAGAGTAGAACCCGGTCGCAATTATGGGCAATATGAAAACGCCAGGATTGCGCGTAAAAGAATCACTATAAAAACCTCCCTTCCTTTGTCCCCATATACCTTTCTAAGCTCTCTATATAACTATCCAAATTTCGCATGTGGGGAATTAGCAAAAGCGTCAGGTAATAGAAATTTGAGTGGTTAATGTTGATGTTATTATTCATTAGGAATCAATCTTAGCAGCCAGCGGGGTTATTCTCAGAGATTTAACTGTGGATGGTAGAAATTAAAATAGGTTTGGCCTAGTTGCTGAGATTATATTCTAGTACCACCTGTGCAACACAATAAGATCATTTGGTTATCATCCCTGAAGAAATTTGAAAATGAGAGGCTTGATCCATTCAAAGGTAAAAATTGGAGCTTGAATTTGCACGTGGCTAATCACCTACACGGCTACACCATCATTTTCTGCTACCCATGCATATCGCCCGAAGTTGCATCTATTTTCACTGCCAACAGCTTTATACTTTTTATAACTGTAACAAAGCAAGCAGGACACTCAGCACATGATGCAATTCTTAGTATAAAAGAGAGGGCTGGTGGTGGTGTTAACATACACATCCCCTAGAGTTCCTTTAAACACTTCACTGGCTGCTCCTTTTAGAGTTTTTATGGGGGAAATCCCGCAGGCCTTCACATGGTTTCATCACTGTCAAAACCTGAAATTTTGCATAAGACGGGTATTTTTTATCCTTTTTTCATAGATAATTTTTTGAATTCTTTGCTGCATAAACCCAATTCAGTTTCTTTTGTTTTACTGGTGAAATATAATAAAATATAAGGTAAAAGAAATGTGTATTCGTACTCATTAACAGCTACAATCTTTTCAAATAGACATAGTTCATGCAGTGCAGAGGCAGAACAAATGTTTATATTGGATAATCAAGAGCTGCTGCCGGACCTGCCGTATCTAATAATTTCTTGTAGTTGTATCATTGCCAGAACTTCAAAATCTAACTAACACTTTTCTTTTTACCTTCAACGACGTGAATGAACAGGAATTAATTGTCAACGAGGTAACACATTTGAGAGAGTAACCTCATTAACAGAGCAAACTTTGGCACCTGATGAGAATTGACCTGTCCTTGCAACATTTCGGCCAACAGAAAATGCAGGTTCGGTTGGTTGAGGAAGTGTTGCCGTATCGCTTGCTAACATGACAACCACAGATGACATGGTAGGTCTGTCTGCTGAGTCTTCTTGAACACACAATAATCCAATATGGATAAATTTCAGAAGTTCAGCGGCAACACATGACTGCTTGAGTACTGGATCCATCAGCTCCAGTGCTTCTCCTTCACACCATAGTTTCCATGTCTATAATATTGTTATACAAGTCATGAACAAAGATTAGACTCGCAAACATTGGCAATAACTTTTCTGAAAAAAAGATAGAGAAATTTACTTACATAAGAAAGGAGGCTTTGACCAAATTCGGATAGATAAAACCCACTATTCTTTTTCCCACTAATGATTTCCAGCAGAAGAACTCCAAAACTGAAAACATCCGATTTTACTGAAAATAATCCTTCCATTGCGTACTCTGGGGCCATGTATCCACTGTTTGAAAATTGAACAACATAAGATCAAATGCCATAGAAAAGCTAATGACCTATGTGACCTCAGTATCATGAATCTGGTGACATGATAATAGGTTGAAAACAAACACAGTAGAATACTAATAGCTATGTAATTTTTGAGAACAGAAAGAACAGAGGCAGATAGGGATGAAATGCACTTACTATGTTCCAACAATTCGGTTGGTGTTAGCTTCACTTTGGTTTCCACCAAATATCCTAGCCATTCCAAAGTCTGATATCTTTGGGTTCATCTCATTGTCGAGTAAAACGTTACTAGCTTTGAGATCCCGATGAATAATTTTGAGTCGAGAATCCTCATGTAAATATAAAAGACCCCGAGCAATTCCATTAATGATGCTTATGCGTCGTTTCCAGTCCATATGTACACTCCTGGTTGAATCTGATTATGAATTGGACACAACATTTAACTTGATTAGCTACTTTGTCATGCTCCGTTGCTAAGGTAAGGAAGACCAAAAGTAATAGGAAAAGAACAGACTTGGGCACAAATGCTATGGTGACTACTAGTGGTGTCGGCACATAATGTGCAAACTGTAAACACGGCCGCTTCAATGTTCCTATATGTGAAACTTGATAAAAAGAAGAACTAAGCCGAAATAGTCACAGGTTCTGCTTTTGTTTCCACAACTTAACAGCCAGCAATAAAGGAAATACAGGAACTATACTAAAATTAAATAGAGAGTCTGGGAGACAAACCAAAGAGGAAGACATCAAGGCTTTTATTAGGCATGTACTCATAGATGAGCAGTGATTCATTTTCCTCTAGGCAGCAGCCCAAGAGCCTCACAAGATTTTTATGTTGCAATTTGGCGATTAAAGTAACTTCATTCTTGAACTCTTGTAGGCCTTGCCCCGATGTTCTTGAGAGCCTCTTCACTGCTATTTCCTTGTCATCTGCTAATATACCCTGCTAGCAACTTTCCCTTAATTGTTACCATGAGATGACAGTCTTGTATGTGTAAGTTTTCGCAAATATGAACAGCTCATTTTCAAATACTGAATTTGGGCAATATTTAGATATAAATAAACGTCAGTAAAAATGGCTTGGTGCGATTTAGTTGCTTATCTTAAGCATCCCTTTATAATTACCTTGTAAACTGGGCCGAATCCACCTTCTCCAAGCTTATTTTCATCAGAGAAATGCTGCGTAGCCTCAACTGCGAGATCTAACGGAAACAAAGGGAACTCTTGAGATTCTTGCTGCTTCTGTCCTCGTAAAACATCATGCGAATAGTCGTTGCCAATTCTACCTTCTGCTAGATATTTGCTTTCTCGACTATTTGCTTTCTCCTCTGCAAAACAACGGATTAATTAACTTCATAAACTATGAATAAGAACAAGGGAGTGGTCGTGTGTATAAAGCTTTTTAATGCCAAACACTACCTTTGACTCTTTCCTTTTTTCTCTTTATACACCAAAGTAAAAAACTAGATAGCACAAGTGCTATAATTGCTGATACAGTGGTGCCGATTGCAATCCATTTTCTGCTTTCCTTCGTTTTCTTCTTTTCCGAATCTAACATATAGCCAAGTTAAAGAATCTCTGGAAAACACTTTCTACATCTTATGCTATGTTTATCTAGAATAAAGGAACCTGAGATTTACGAACTCACCATCAGAGCTGCCACTGTTCTTAATAGGTGGAGAGATGGGAGCTGTAGGGTCCCCAAAGAAAGGGTACAGCTCATATCTTATGTTACAACTTGGCATAAGAACTCGACCACCTCGCTTTCCGGAGCAGCAGTTTGGAATTTGAGCAACAGCCGCGTGCAGGCAAATACTGCAGTTTGATATAGACAAATATGGTAAGCACTGCAACAGAGTATTAAGTTTATCAGTGCTAGTGGCGTTAACCGTTTGGGCTGCAGCAGAGTTAGAATCCGTTGAGGTTACATTTTGAATTAGATCATTGAAGGACTGAGCCAAAATATTAGAGAACTTATCGGGATCAGTAACGTTTATTGTGTTCAATAGGGATACCATTGGCAGTGTCTCTAGCGAAAGGGCAAAAGGACTGTTAGAGAAGCGCACCATACACTGATCATACCATACAATTGCCTCCTTGGCGCCAGTACAATTTTTCGCAATGGTATCGATTGCAACGTTTATGCAGTCTTGGCAGACCTCAGTAGAAATGTCGAATTTACAATTGTAAAGACCATAAACTGTGTCTGGGTAATCCCCTTCAGTTGCGTTGGAGTAGAGAGAACGGCCACCTTCATTGTAGAGCTTTCCCTTGAAGAGTTTGGCAAGATTATACATGAATAAGTCGCCGGCAGAAGTATTGCTTTCTCGTGTGCAGATATGGTAGACATAGGTAGAGTCACTTGTAGCCGCATCTGACGAACCTTGTAACAGAACTAAAGATAGAAATGAAAAATGGTGAAGCAAGCTAACTACGCTTCTAGTTCTCGGGCCAAATGATATAAGCAGAATCGGCATCGGCCCCTTTGCTCTTCAACTCTGAAAATTTTGGGTTCCTATGTCAAGAGGCTGAATTAAGACACAAGCATCCGACTAGAAGTAAACAGGATTAACGGTGAATACAAGCCGAGTCAAGATATTAAAAAAATCGTGAGTGACATTTAATTAAGATGGTAAATTTTCTTGTGTTGAAAAATAAAAAATTTGAAGTTGGAATCCTACTCACATAACTTGTACCGGGATTGGATTTTCATTAAGCTAAATAACACAAAAAAAAAAAAAAGAAAAATCATTGAAATTGAAAAGTTAAACAGAGGACCAATAGTGAAGTCTAGGCAGCCCCAATGAAGTCTGTACCATGCGGACCATTGATGGTTTCCTGGCATCTTCATAGTGGACATTAATCATATGTGGTCCATTAATCATATGTGGTGTTTATTTTTTGTCTAAAATTTAAATATGTCTCAATTAATCTGAATACTTAATAAAGATAAATGTTTAAATTTGAATGATATATTTATTTTTTAGCTTAATTTTTAAAAATAAATATTAAGTTATTTTGTTAACTTAAACAATTTTGAAAACTAGTATTTTTATATTTGTGATTTTACAAATTATAAATGCTAAATAAATAATAAATATATAAAAAAAATAAATAAGATAATATATTATCATAACTTAAATAATATTTAATTGAATACAACTTTTTAATATTTTAAATTAGTATATATTAATTAATTTTATTGTAGTTTATGATTTTTTTTTATAAAAAGTATTCAAAAAAATTTATAAAATTAAATAATGAAACGACCATAATGAAGTCTTCTGGTGCGTGCACGTCGGTTTAGGCCCTACTTAACTATTGATCAAAAAGGAAAAATCAATGAAAATGAAAGGACCATATGAAGGCTACGCAGGCCAATCAGGCTTTTCAAAGACGCGACCCCAACAGCACGGAACTAGACTAAGAAAGTCGTCTCCTCAGCAGCAATTATTATTCACCGGTGACATTTAATCAAATGAACAGATCTCAAAAACAAGAAAAAGAAACTCAATCAAATGAAATTTCTTTCAGCAATAATTATACAATCCATTTTTCGGTATTAAGATTAATTATTAATTATCAAATTATCAAAGCCTGCTGTTTATCTACAGATTAAGATGATTACTTTAAAAGTTTTGTTATATATATATATATCACTAATGAATCTGACAGTTTGATTGGTACTTTCCTTTAGAGGGAATGTGTTAGGATCCACTCCTTAGCAGTTAAAATCATGAAAGAATCGTACATAGGCTTTTAAACATAAATTAAAGTAACTCCTACTTAGGAGAAGTTAAGATCATGAAAAAATCGTATATAAATTTTTAGACACAAATTAAACTATATATGATCGAATTCACCACAAATATATAATATAATTTGTTGTTGTGCATAGGTATACTCTACTATTTTGTACAAATTATTGTATAACATATATTTAAAAAAAATTAACTTTTTGTGTGTCTTTAGAAGTAATAGTTATATACTATTAGATATTTCTTGATATCTCACACTAAGCACTATGAACTCAAAGTAGCTAAAGGTCGTCAATAATATAAGTCATTTTTTAATCTTAATTTTTAAAAGATAAAACCAAGATTATTAAAATTTTACATTACAGAAAACAAATTGTTATACTTGATGTTAATATCAATACTTTACCTATTGCTTAAGGTATGATAACTTGATATTGCATAAATCTGTAAACTATAATAATTCACGCAGGCGGTTACATATGTAACCCATATATCAACATTTTTCAAAAAATAAAATAAAATCTATAGATCACCATTCAAAAAATAAAGAAGAAAAAAAATAAATTTGAGAAAATGAATGTGGTTTAAGTAAGTTAGGAGAGAAAAAAGAGAAATAATAAGATAAATTAAAAGATAAAAAATTAAATGAGATTTGTATAAACAAAAAGATGTAAAGTTATTTTTATTTTAAAAGAATTTTATAAAAAAAGTTTAAAAGAAGAAAAATTTTATAATAATAGTTTATTGAAAAAATTAAATAATAATAATTTTATTAATTATAAAATTTATCTCTGGTACATTAGCATATTTGAGGTACATGTTAGGATTCAGATATTCATATATTATCTTGGGTGGGTCCCGCCCCTAAGCATATGGGATGCCGAAGGAAGCCGCTTATGGGCCACCACTACTCAACTACTCGTGCAATTCTCCAGTGAATAATTTTGCCGTGCAATTTTTGTTATGCTTCAAATGGGCCGTGGGTTTGGTACTTACGAAATGGAGTTAGCGTCCCTTTGGAAATACTTATACCGCGATGCTAAAAAATGATTTTAAAAAATTTAGAATTTAATTTTGGTATTTGTTAATTTTTTGAAACAAATTATTTTTGATAAAATTATCCTATTTTATAGTAAATTTTAAAAAGCAAGAATTGAGTAATTTTTTAAAAGCTGATTTTGACAATTATTTTTATATTTAATATAATTTCATATATATTTTCACATATATTATAAAAATCTAAAATTATCCTTATTAATTAGAAAATAAAACCATTAAATGTTAAGAGATTACTATTATTGCCAATTATATTGAGAAAAATAAAATTAATAATACAAAAATATTTATTTTAGTTATTAAATATTAATATACAAAACAAAAAATATTTTATAAACATGTTTATGAATCTATTAATAAATTTTATTCAACATGATGTTAATTTCAGTCATTTATATTCCTATAGTAGTTTAATAGTAAGATATATCAAACACATACGACTTCTTTTAAAACTTATAGCACTTTAAAAATAAATTTTACCAAATATTTTATTAATTCTGTTTACAGCTGATTATTTCGACAGTACAACTAATAATAATTATTTTAGAAACTATAGTATTACCAAAGTGGCCCTTAGTTTCTCGTGCCTCCTTTTAATACGAAAACAAGATTCTTTTGAGCTCTCTTTTTATGAGATTTAATTTTAACATGTGATTTTGTTGTTTTCCGTTAATCAGCTGTCAATTAATTGCATTTTAGAAATATTTATCTTTTCAGCTTTTAAGGATTGCATTGGAATTTTTTTTTAATAAAAATGGTCAAAATATTTATTACCAATGTTGAATACGGCCAAGTAAATAATAAATAAATAAAAGTAACATTGTTTAGTGATAGTGCACGCAGAGATAAGGAATCCAAGAAATATACTAAGTTAATTATTCTATTCAACTTTTACATGAAGTGTTCATCTTAGTAATGTTAAAGTGTTTCTAATATCATCATTTTATTGTCGCTCAAGACTTACTCTACATGCAATAAATCCTGGAACCAAATTTGATGTAAAACCTTATTAAACTAAAATCCAAATTTGATTAAAATCCTATTAAACCAAAATTCAATAAAATCATAAATATTCTAAGCAATATTGTACACCACTCTTTTACCCTTCACCTTCACCATCACCATCGAAGTATATAGAGACTCAAAATGTGGATCTAGAGATTGTACCATACTTTTTGGTAGTGACAGTATTGAATCACGTCATGTGCTTCTTTGATCACTAAATGGAGACGCGTTTGAAAGAAACAAATAAGTTATTTTTAGGTTTAATTGTCTCCAACATTTCGTTAGTATTTACCTATAGGTATAGGTGAGGTATACAATGACTATAGATTTTAAGATGATATAAAAACTATGCTTCTCAAGTCAAAAAAGAAAGGTTACAGGAAGAGATTATTGAAAAATCTTTTAAAAGGTTATTATATTTCTACAAAAAAACTAAAACCATATAAAAAATTTGTCTCTTTTTACCTACGTACAATCAATAAAGTTATGCCTTCCCATAAAATAGTTATAATTAAACCAAATAGAAGAATCTCACTAAAATTTCTAAGTAATTAATATTCCCGTAATTGGATACCCATGATTGCTGATTTAGGAATCATACAGTCGTTTTTTCAAAGTGCTCCAGTAGGACAAAATTTCTCATTACAGCCTCACAGAGCAGTTCATCGGTTAACTATATATATATAAAATTATTAAATAAATTATTTATTACAAGAAGTGATGAGATTAGAATAAAAATGCATAATTATAAATATTTTGCCTAAGCCTCAAATTTCCTTGAACCTACCCTCAAAGTGACTCAATGCAGATCGTTTAAAGGCAGATCATTAATTCAGACGGGTTTTTGTACTAATTCTGTCACGTGTCCACCTCGAGGCATATTATCAACCCATTCATAACAATAACATATCATAAATTATGACATTGGAATATCGCCCAGTAATGAAAAATTAGTATAATTTCTTGAGTATCATCTAAAAAAATTAATGCCAAAATTGTTATTTTAAATTGATAAGATACCCACCATTGAATGATGAGCTAGTTCAATTAGATGATAACTTATTTTGAAAATTGTAAAAATTTAATGACACTTTGAAATACTTTTTCGAATTGGCGCATTGGCATTATGGGCGCCACAGGCTGCTATGCATTTACAACAAGTTTTTTTATCAACTTGTTAACCTCAACTCCTCGCTCTTCCTTTACCATTGGTATGATTTCAAGAGTTTCGTGAAACAGTATCCCATTAATGATAATCAGCCCAATGCCTGGACCTACGCCGCCAGAGTTTGTATCTCAACTTGGATTCATGATTTTTATGTATCTAATCGCAAGGCTGCTTTCAGTGGATTTTATGTATGGAATTTTTAAACCACTATCAGCATGAAGAATTTTATTTTTCCTACAAGTATTACGACTTTCTTTCTTGTCCGCTCGAACGCGACCCCTAGTCTAATCCAAGCCACAACGGATGGCTCCACCGTTTATGTTTCTATCTTTCTTCGTAAGGAGTAGCAATGTTTCTTGGAACGTAAGCAATCCTTTTGGAATCAGTAACGTAACGGCAACTACGTTTTGCATCATGATTTGGTTTCATGTTTCGTTTATATAATGCAGAGCACGAAGCGTTGGAACATGAGCTTGCTTGTTGAGGTCACGATAGAGATAGCATTCTTATTGGACAGCCTTCGTTGCTCTTTGATTGGCACGAAGATAACAAATGCTGTGCCTGGTTTCCATCCGAAGGCAATTACACTATAGATGATGTTTCTGTCGCTTACATTGTTGGAGCTGCTTGCTCTCCGGATCTCGGACCGTGTGATGTGATTGATGACGGGAAGCCTTTTCCTGATGGAATTCTGCCGGAAGAAATTACTACAAGTGACTATGAACGTGTTGTGTACAGATGTTTTCGTGAGGCTACTGAGGTGAGAACAATTGAACAGTGGGAAGTTGAGCGTTGTGGCTGTAAGTCAACGGAGGTAGGGTCAAGCAAGAATTGTTGAGACGATAAATGAAGATGATCAGCGGCGTATTAGGAATATTATTTATGAATTTGGGCTCATTGATGGACTTAATATCGATTGATTTGTTTAGTTTTCACCTGCAAACAAGGTCCAGTGCCCTGAGGATGATAGCCATGGAATAAATTGCATGAGTTTGTTCGATGTTAATTTCCATCAGCATTTGGGATTTATTTCTGTTTTAGTTTTGTGATCAGGTTTGAGAAACATGTCCGCAAAATCTGCTAATAAAAATGTTCGTTTGATGAGAGATTTCCAGCTTATTATGATTGGCAAATCCCTTGGAAAATTTCCAACCCATTCAAATTATTACATGGGAATAATCCATCATTAATGGATATACAGATACTTGAATAAATTTAGTTTAACATTTCGACTACAATGATGAAGTAACCGTACAGATTGCCACCTCGAGACTCAGCGTGTAAAATTAAGAACGAAGGTGTTTGATGGAAGTGATGAAGTGTACGATGAAATGCCACAGTGAGATTATTTTGGTGGGAAGATAATTTGAATTTAGCAGCTCAAGGTACTCTCGAATCAGCTAAACAAACACCATCTCGAAGAGCTCTATGGAATACACTAGAATACTGAAGATGAAGCCATGACGGATTGTGATTCATCAAGCTTAAAGGCAAAATGTATCAAGAATTCTTATTTCTAATTATATTATTCTAGACCCAATCCTAGCCAGTTAAAGAATAATAACTGCAATTTAGTGTCTAGACTTAGACTAAAAAGCCTGCAAAATCACTTGCCGGAAAGACAAAATGAATATACTGCATCTGTGCTTCTTTTGTTCTTTGTTTCTAGTTATTCATTTACTGCCTTTTTTAACTAGACCGTCCATGAAAACATATCATAACTTGTGATATTATCATTTTAAAATAATATGATACTCGCCCACGAATGATGAGATAGTTTAATTCATAAAATATTTTGAAAATTGTAAAAATTTATTATTGACTTAATAAGAATCTTATGACGTTGAAATGGTTCATTTAGTCCTTGCATTCATTAGCTGCTGTGCTAGTGCTCTTCAGTTGAGAAGATGAATGGGATTTAACTACTTTGAACTTCCCAAAGTTGAATCCCTTCCTTCTTCCACTCTATTTCAAGCCTTCACCCTTCGACTCATTATCGAAGGATTGTTTTTAATTTTAACCTGCACACAAGATGCAGGACCCGAGGATGGTAGCCAATTAGCGATGAAATAAATTACATAAGGTCGTCTGATGTTAATTTCCATTAGCACTTGGAATTTATTCCATTTTCAGTTATCTGATCAATTTTAAGAAACACATATACAATGTGTTTTCTATTTTAGTTAAATTTTAAGTTATTCATGGGGTAGTACTTAAAATGAGATAATTCACTCTAAGCCTCAATTTAGAGAAAAAATGGGCAAATATGGTAATTCTGATATCACTCTTAAGGTTCAATTTATAATCACATAATTATAGGTTCAATTTGTCTCCTAGCCGCTGGAGTCAATCTTGCAGCTGTGAATGAGATAATTCACTTTCCATACAAGGTTACGGTGGCTGATTTGTTGCCAAACTTGATTATAACATTTTTCAAAATCCAGGAGTGATTGATGCAAAATTTAACATCATTGATTCTGAAAATCCTTTAGGATGTTTCTCTTTATATAGTACACTCGTATAAATTTATTCACCTGCACCAGACATAAAGACAGTTAGAAAACCAGCATGAGATTCTTAGGTATACCAATTGCAGTAGCCATTTACATTTACATTCTTACCTTGATCAGCAAAATTAATGGCTTAGAATTGAGCTCATCCCAAGAACCTCCATTGATTCAGTTCTGTTTCCCAAAGACCTTACTCCAGAAGAAACACATCACAGAATTGCTCAACTGTCGAGAGCTCGCGCTATTCAACTCGGATCCAGTCAAGAACCAGGAACACTAGGACCACCTGTTTCTCCTTCTCCTTTGGCTAACACCAACCTGTACATAACAAAGATATTCATTGGCTCGAACCAGTTCTCACCTTACTTGGTAGTGGATACCGGTAGTGATGATACCTGGCTACAATGTGAGGGTTGCACAAGTTGCTTTCCAATCTAGGGAGGAAGCTTTCCTGTCAAGGAATCAAAAACTTATGGCGGATTAGCTTGTGAGCACCCGCTTTGTGTACCCAAGTTGTGTAGTAAAGGTCTACGCTCATACGATTTGAAGTACAAAGATGGTAGTGGAACTAAGGGTGTGCTTTCATCCGAAAGTTTCACATTTCTTGGGAATAAAAATACAAGCCTAACATTTGCAAATGTAACCTTTGGTTGTGGCTATGACAATCAGAACGTATCATTTGGTGGATACATGGGAAGTGACAATATAATTGCAGGGGTGTTTGGTTTAGGGGCAGGGCAACGATCAATCCTGAGGCAATTAGAGTCTGAAACCAACCTACGTTTCTCTTACTGCCTACGCTCGTACACCACAACGGGCGGGAGTAACACTACTTGCGATTTGGCCCTGATGCTCAGATAAAAGGAGACGATGAACGAAAAGTTCAAGCAATACAATTGTACCCCAGCCTAACAAAATATTATGTGAATGTCACAGGTATTAGTGTTGAAGGAAAACGACTTGAAATAGACCCAGCTTTGTTTCAGCTGAAACAAGAGGGCTCTGGTGGATTTGCTATTGATTCAGGTGTTGGACCCACTCTTCTTGTTCCCGAGGCATATGAAGTTTTGAAAAGAGAAATTTTCGAATACTTTTTAACGCGAGGCTTTCATCCTGTTAAAGTATTGCATGTACCGTATGATCTTTGCTATGCTATTACACCTGAAGCTAATGATAATGCTAATGGTTTCTTCCCGTCAATGGTAATCCATTTCGAAGGGGCTGATCTTTTTCTGGATAATAGTGCTGTGATGGGGTTCGTTGCTCCTCATTTGTTCTGTTTGATTTTCTTGCCTACGCATCCGTCAGGACCGAATCTTCTGGGGGCATTTCAGAAAGAAAATCAAAGGTTTTTGTTTGATGTTGGAAAATCTACTGTGTCATTTGTTTCTGAGGCATGCAATGAGCAAGAATAAGATTATGTGACTCTCAGGCTTTTCAAATTCTTTTTTTTTTTTTTCATCCAGATTTTCAGCTTCTTTGGATCACCACTTGTAAGAGTTTCGATACAATTCTGAGATTTTATGCTACAAGTAATCCTATAGAGTCCGAGAAGTCGTCAGTATTCTCCAAGCAATATGAATTACAAGTTTAGTTCAGTGGCCCCATTACATCATAGCCATGATTATCTCAGGTCCTACAATTGCAAAGGCCTGATCAGTACTTAATTTTAGACACAGCAGGTGTTAAAAATGAGACTGATGCAATATTTAATTACCAATTCTGCAAAATTTGAACCCTACGTAAACTTAATTTAGATAATCATGGTGTAAAAAACAATAATGATACATGATTAGGTGGTGCGTAAAAAGTTATCATCAATGTAAATATAGAAATTTGTAAAACTGGCAGTCGCAGCTCATCATGATTAGTTGTACAATACCTTTAATAGGAAAACATTAATGAAATTCTATAAAAACTAAAGAGAATTTAAACCAAAAGTTATAAATTTGGTTGCCGCTCACATGGGTGGGAAAAAGATTAGATTATTGTTAAACTTAATCGTAATAATAGAAGTATAATTATTATATTTTTAAAAAAAAGCATTTGGAAAAAAATCAGCACCCATTCATCCAATTCAACGTTCAATACCCATAAAAAGCGAAAACTCCCTTTCATCCAATTCAACAGTCAATACCCATAAAAAGCGAAAATTCCCTTTCATCCAATTCAACATTCAAGACCCATAAACGCTTACCTAAACTTGCTTTAGAAAAGATAATCATGATGTCAGAGGCAATGATACATGGTTGGTGGAGTATAAACAATTATTATTTGTGTAATAATATTGAAACTTGAAACACTGATAACATGATTAGTTGTGCAATATCTTAAATGGTAAAACATTAATGCAATTTTAAAAGAGTAAATAGTATTTAAAAACAAAATCAGCACCAATTTATCAAAAGCCATTTGTTCTTCTGATATCCATACAAATGATGCAACAATGTTCTTGCTACTCACAAAACAAAGAATTAATGGCTATGAAACCCTTTGATTTACAGCTACATGGGGTAGCTGCAGTTGCACTTTATATTTACATCCTCACCAAGTTCATGAGTACAACTTGTAGGTTCAGAATTGACCTCATTCCAAGAACCTCCGTTGATTCAAATCTTTTCCCCGAAAACCTTCCTCATGAAGAAACACATCATAGAATTAGTTCACTCTCGAGAGCTCATGCTCATCATCTCAGTTCCATGAATTCTGCCAAATCCTCCCGAAAACAAAGCACACCCTGAGCCTGATCAGTGGATGCAACCACCAATTTTTTATTATCCTTTTGCTAATCTATATGTAACAAAGGAGTTAATTGGTTCAAGACAATTCTCACCTTATCTGGTTGTGGATACCGGTAGTGACTGTATGTGGCTTCAATATGAAAGATTGATTAGACATTGATCCGGCATTGTTTGAGCTAAACCATGGAAGTTTAGGTGGGGTTTGCTATTGATTCAGGCGTTGGACCGATACTTCTGGTTCCCGATGCCTAGAAAGTTTGAAAACTGAGATGATCAAGATGTTGCTATACAAGATGGCTGGCATCTTGTAAAGGCAGAGAATTCAAAGAAAATTCCATATGACCTCTGCTTTTGGGTTACATGAACTGAAATTAATGATTCAAAACCATCAATAGCAATCCAATTTGAAGAAGCTGATCTTGTTCTGGAGCCTAATGTTATCCCCAGCTAACATCAATGTCTTTTGAATGAATGTTAGCCCCAGCTATCCTAATGGGCCAAATCTATTAGGGGCTTTTCAGCAGGCAAACAACCATTTCTTGTTTGATGTTAGCAACTAGATTTTGTCATTTCTTCCTGTGAAATGTAATGAATAGGTAGATTACAAAGTTTATCAAACAGAATAATTAGGTTATCTGCATGAACATATATAAGATACGTATAACAAAATTCCCTAACTCTAAGACTACAATATTTTGGTTGAGGAGGTTGAATCTAGAATTTCTCCAACTCCACAGCATCCCATCATATGTTTTTAGAAATTTATGGACTTTGAGAGGGGCAATTTAGTGAATTAAATATTAATTAAATTAAACATGCTTACAAATATATTTATGCATTTATATTTTATTATTAAAATTATTATTCATAAAACACACCATTTACACAGTCACGTGCCACTAAAATTCGCATTCGTGTCAACTATTTAACAATACTGTCGTCATCATCATACGAGTTTTTGTTTTACCGTCAAATAATGAGTCAACTTTTTGACCAACCTATGTTCTTGTCACTGTTGGTGTACCGTCACCACAGTTTTCTTGACTGGTGCACGGAAACGCAATGGGGTTAGGTGGGGTGTAATATGTAGAATCAAGAGAGTTTAATGGTTAAGGATTAGAAGTGAGGACTACTAAATTTCAGAAAGAAAAAGGGGAAAAGGATTTGGACTAGTGTGATTAAAAGGAAATTAAAGAAGTGTGACATGTGTTTTAAAATCCGGTTAATTACACTTGGGTGATATATGTTTTCACAAATTTCAAAATAGTGATACGTATTTTAAAAATACTCGATCAAATGACGATCCGTTAACTTTTATTGTTAATTCTAATGGACCAAGAAAAAAAATTTATTTTAGGGTTAATTACACCTAAGTGACAGACATTTTGATAAATTTAAAAATAATTATACATTTTTTAAAAATACTCAATCAGGTGATCGTCTGTTAACTTCTACCATTAATTTTAATGGACCAAAGGTAAAATAAAAAAAAAAGATTTATTTTATTTATTTATATTTTCTGTAACACCCAAATTCTACCAACAAGGTATTAATGTGAAATTGAAGTGAAATTACATTTCATCGTTCTCATTTCTAAAAATATATTTGCATACTCTTGTGACAAATATCATTGCTAATTTTAATGACAGACAAATACCATTGTTAATTTTATCTTTAAACCTCTAGAGTAACAATTTTTAGTAATTATCACAACTATATTTGCATACTCTCGAGACAAATATTATAGTTACTATAAATCATTTATTGTGACAAATATGAAGTGTCATTGATTGTAGTTTTTAATCTCTAATATGACCATTTTGAATACCATTTATGACAATTTTAACATAATTTTAGGAAAATGATTTTTGGCACAAAAATATATTTTTAACATAAAAAAATAATTTTAGTCGGTAGAATCTTTTAAAACGGTCTTTTTACAACTAACATGTGACCATTTATTTTTCATCATAGAAAATATAAGGTGTCTAATTTGTTATTTTTAGTAACTAATTTTTTTGTAATAAAATATTATTTTTCTTGTAGTGTCTAAAACCATCAAAATAATGTCCAACAATAAAAGTTATATACCTCCAAAAGAAAATAAGCAATTAAATAATATATCTTTAAATAAATATTATCCCAAAGAAAGTTAAAATATTTTCAGCTTATTAACATAACATTATTCCCTAAAAGAAACCGAACTCTTATTCTTCCTCCTAAGACCATAAGCTCATATCATTTAACTCTGTTTACAAAAATATTATAACTAGGTGTGAGTTGTCAATTCGGTAAATAAATTCATGCAGAATGCTAAAAACCATTAAAATATAATTAATTGAAATACTTAGATATACATAATAATAAGAGAAACTACCTTTGTAAACCATCATTTAGCAAAAATAATTTACAACATCATAAAATCATTTAAATCCTTTAAATATAACAATAGCATTTGAAACACATAAAACATAATTAGCTCATGTCATATAGTATCATTTGTAAACCTGGTGACCCGGCCACATAACATCATTCAAGGTACTATATCCCGCAGGAGTTATTAACATTAACATCATATGTGCATAAAATCTAGTTAGCCTTCCATAACATAACATCACTATGGATAATGAGCCAAATCATTAAAACAATCCTTGAACTTTTAATCATTTGTAAACTTCCGTAAATTACATTTAAATAATTGATAATTATTTCAAAGTATTTAACTTAAAACAATTTGATAAAAGCATTAATTTTTAAGATAATTTATAAAACAAGTTTTTAATTAATCAAGTTTTGTTATGAATAACTTTAACGAATGATTTTACTTAACAAAATATTGTAATAGACTAAACAAATCAATTTCATATATTTTTCTTTCAACATAATACATACCTCAAATTAAAAGTAATTTAATAGTGAAGTAAATGCACCGTGCATGAATATACTTATCTAGATCCTTAGCAATAAAAAGAACAGTAACCCCAACCACGAGCTCACCCTTATCCTAAAACATCAAGACACATTCTTATCAATATTATTACTCATTCTGACCTTGATATAAAACCAGAATAATCAAGCCAAATCATAAGCATATATAACCATTAAAGCTAGCCTAAACCTGACCATCTTATACAAGCTAATTTCTACCAAGCTAATCATATGTCAGAAAATTCTGAAATCAAAGAAGAGAAGCCATAAACATGTGTAGTATTTCATATAAAAATTCAAAAACATGAATAAAAGTCAGAAACATATTGCAAAAAGAATTTTACATGCAAATATCCACACTATCTAGCAGTGATAAAAATAAAGGCTACTAAATTAGAAAATTCGTAAAATATTTAATGAAATTAATAAAAATAGACCACTTGATTTTACAACAATAGAAACATCAAGAAACAATAGATCAAATTCCTATAAATTTTGAAGACATAAAACTATTTTAAACAAATTTATAGTAAGAGATCAGCAAACCTGTCTAGAAACTTTCAGGTTTGTGTTCTGCATTTCAAAAATTCATAACTTAATGTTAACTCAATGCCAATTAGTTAAGTAGACTTTAAATCATAAAAGACTCATAATATTATGCGAATAAAATTTTTATAGGTCATTTAAAAGCTTTTAACAGTCTAAAATAATTTTACCATTAGCCATTGCAATTCTGAAAAGCGGTTTCTAGAACTGCAGCAGTCCAACATAATGATTTTTAATAATTTCTATACTCAACCAAAAATTATGAAATTAAGTAGACAATAAGTAGACATAATGAGAATTAAACAAAAAAGTCAACATAATTTTCAGAGACCATTTGGATAGTCAGAAAAATCAGCGAATTCAGACATACAGCTGAAAATCGAAATTTTCCAACACCATTGTTCCAACTTTAAAAATTCACAACAAATTGGTTACTTGGAATCTCTTTGCACAAAATACATCCTTGAAAACTGTAGGATATCTAGTTTAATTTTATGGAAGCTTTTGTGCAAAAGTTGAAATGAAAATGAAGAGAAAACAGCAATCAAATCACAACGCTCGTGCCTCGTAATGCCTAGCTAATCATTCATGGTAAAGAGAATAATGCATGCATTCATTATCAAACACATAAGATTAGAGAACTTGTATTAGAGAAGGATACTTATCTCAAAACTTGTTTCAAACGTGCATAAAAGAAAACCCTAGAGTTCTTTGCTTTTATATATTTAGAGGTTAAAAAATTTTAGTTGTAGGGAGATAGGAAGAGTTTAAATTTAATAAAAATTCTTATTTTTATAAAAAATACATTATATGATTATACGATAAAGATGATATTCTCTAATAATTTATTTTTTAAAAAAGTAAATAAATAAAAGAATTATTCTTTATCTCAAATAATAATAATTAAAATCGGTTAACATAAACAAACGACAAACAATTAAATAGATAGATAAAAACAACAAACAAGGAACGAGTATTACATTTTCATTTTCACCACTTCCCTTCTTCCTTCCTCTTTTCCAATTTTTTTTTCCTTTCGTTGTCTTCTTTAGTTCATTTTTTTTTCTCTTTTCTCCTTTCTTTGTCTTCTCTAAGCTTCATCTTCTCCATACATACATACATACATACATACGTACATACGTACATACGTACACACACACACACATACATACATACATACATACATACATACATAATTGTGGGGGTAAAAATAAAATATTATTTTATGATTAATTGACTATTTCCATTAGAGTTAACAGAAAAAATTAACGAATTGTCATCTGATCGAGTATTTTTAAAACATACGTTAACCTTTTTAAATATGTTAAAGCAAGTATCACTGATAGTAATTAACCCTAAAATAAATCTTTCTTTTTTCAATTGTACCCCTGGTCCATTAGAATAAACGGTAAAAATTGACATATTATCACATGATCCAGTATTTTTAAAATATGTATCACCATTTTAAAATTTGTCAAAACATATTACCAAAGTAACCATGTATTAGTTGTGACCGCTAATCTTAATTTTCTAAAGACACATGGAGGTCGTATCATTTTATTAATAGAAAATTGGTGTATTGTTCTAAATTCTAGGAGAATATTGTATAAAATGTTAGTCAGGCTGGAGCTGGACAAAGTGACAAGAGCAGTCTGATCAGGTGTTCCGTGCCGTTTCTGTCTTGAGAATTGAAAAACGACAAAAACGGTGCACGTTCTGTCAGCGTTCAGGCTTATTATTACTGTTCTTAGTATAATTTGGCTCCTACGCACAGGGAATATTGCATGGGCAAGGATTTTTTTTCCCTAATGTTTTTTCTCTATTACTTTTTTCTAATGAAACAAATGATCCTTATTAAATTTTGAATTTGATATTAATATCTTAACTATTTTTTTCACTAAATTTAGAAAATTATGTGAGAGTGAAGAAATAATAGTAAATAAAGAATCATAATCTATGTTGCACGTTGTCTCAATGGCTCGTGAGCCGTGTCAATGTTGCCTGTTGGGCGATCTCTGACCTGTATTTAGCCACATATGTCACTGCTCCCGTCATCGGATTTTCTCCTTGAATTCCTATATATAATAATAGTAACTAGTTAAGAATCACTGAAGCACAAGCCACAAACCAGATTTATCATCAAACTTAGCAATTGCAAATTACAAAGCCTGTACCAACAACCAAAAATGAGCTGGTGGTGGGCCGGTGCAATTGGCGCTGCCAAGGTAGGACTTATAATTAGATCAGTTCTTTCACTTGCTGTGCTTGAAAATTTTATCCTTGTTAGTTCATAGTTTTAAAACGTTAAGTTTAGTTTTAAAACGTTAAGTCTAACTTTATTTTTAATTTACAGGAGAAGTTCGAAGAAAATGAGCGACCACTACAACCGCAAGACTACCAGAACGTGGGACTCATAATAGGCGTTACGGGAATAGTAGGAAATAGCCTAGCTGAGATTTTGCCCCGACAGGATACTCCCGGAGCCCCATGGAAGGTCTACGGAGTGGCCCGACGTCCCAGGCCCTACTGGAACACCGATCATCCGATCGAGTACATCCAATGTGATGTTTCTGACGAGAACGACACACAAGCCAAGCTCACAAAACTCACTGACGTCACCCATATATTCTACGTGACGTGGGCCAACCGTCCAACGGAAGCCGAGAACTGCGAGGTCAATGGTGCCATGCTACGCAATGTGCTCCGTTCCGTTATCCCGAATGCTCCTAATCTCCGCCACGTCTGCCTCCAAACCGGAGTGAAACACTACGCAGGATCGTTCGAGTCGTATGGTAAGATACGGCTTGACGACACGCCTTTCACTGAAGACCTGCCAAGGCAGAACGTGCCCAACTTTTATTACACTCAAGAAGACATATTGCTTGAAGAAGTTGAAAAAAGAACGGGACCGTTGTCATTGACGTGGTCCGTACACCGACCTCATATAATATTTGGGTTTTCACCGCATAGTTTGATGAATATTATAGGCACTTTGTGTGCGTATGCAGCTATATGTAAACACGAAGGGGTTCCTTTACTGTTTCCAGGGAGTAAAGATTGTTGGGAGGGCTACTCGGTTGCTTCGGACGCGGATTTGATTGCGGAGCAACAGATTTGGGCGGCGGTGGATCCGTATGCAAGAAACGAAGCTTTTAACTGCAGCAATGGGGATGTTTTTAAGTGGAAGCATTTGTGGAAAGTGTTGGCTGAGCAGTTTGAGATTGAGACTTATGGGTTACCAGAGGAGGGGGAGAGAGTGAGATTGGAGGAAATTATGAAAGGCAAAGAAGGTGTGTGGGATGAGATTGTGAGAGAGAATCAGCTGCAGCCCACAAAGTTGAGTGAAGTGGGTGTCTGGTGGTTTGCAGATTTGATGTTAGATGGAGCGTTTTTGTTACTGGACAGTATGAATAAGAGCAAGGAGCACGGATTCGTGGGCTTCAGGAATTCTAAGAATTCTTTCGTTAATTGGATTAACAAGATGAAAACTTACAGGGTTGTGCCTTAGAGGAGTGATATTCTGTGAAGGTTGTGACTGTTAATTGGTGAGCAAATGGTTATTATGTTTCCTCATCATGAATCAATGGTTTTTCGACTGAGGTTGGAAAATCTACAGTGTCTTGTCACATCTGTTTTATAAAAATAAAATTGGAGGCTTTTTAATTTCTGTTTCTTTGTGTTCATCAGTTCATCCCAGCTTTTCTTTCATCTTCCTTGGCATCACCACTTGTGATAATTGCACAACAAAACTGAGATTTTAGAAAAATACTTTTGTCGGACGTGTGTAATAGCGCTGCTGAGGTGGAGTGAGTTGACATGTGTCTGAAGAAGGATCCTAATTTTTTTTAATTTGAAATAAATGCGTCGTATTTGTTTCTATAACATAAACATCAGTGGGTCAGAGCCGCCGGACCCGTCAAAATAGCAAGTCCTTGTTTATCAGGATCCTCGAGATTCTAGGACCAGCTAGCCGTTGAAAATTTGCTAAACTTTCACCAATTGCAAATTGCAATAATCTCACGTAGACTATTTATCCGTGCCCCTTGCTTTCTGGCTCTATATTTTACATCTCTCCTACTATATACACTAAGGCCCCAAATAAATGAAACAAATAATGGAGACATGTCGTCCCATGCTTGAAAAATATTTCTCATGAAAGATATACATCATTGATCGTTGATATAAACTCTCAGTTGTGTGTGGCATGCAGCAGCATTTAATTATTTAATTACATGTATCTAGCTATTCAATCGCATAATCGGATAATCAATAAGGCAGAATCAAGCTTTTGTGGCATTCTTGTAACAAAGTATTCTGCTTTTTCGTTTAAGAAGATGACAAAATATAGAATACGTAGTACAACTTGTTATGTACTCGAAAATATGGATCTTAATGCCATAGGTATTGGGTTTATAACATTTAACACCAGCAGGTCCTCAAGATCAAGAAAGTACTTGAAACATGGGATATGCCGGATGTTAAGGTAGGGAGCGTTCAACAATTTGAAGGACAAGAGAGAGAGGTTACCATGTATCGACTGTTAGATCAACAGTCATAAACACAATGAATTTGACAAAACTTACTGTCTCCGATTTCTTAGCAATCCAAGGATATTTAATGTTGCAACTACTCGTGCCGGACCACTGCCTATTATTGTTGGGAATCCTCACATAATCTGTCAGGTATTCACACATTCTTTGCCAAGTACATTGCCAATGCTATAATTTAATATGCTTGCCTATCAAACTATGTAATAGGTAGACAGTTCCATTGGACGCATTTTGAGTTTGAAGAGTATATCTTGATCACTGAAGATGCAGTCTAAAAAATCAATGTAATAAAATTAATAGTTAGTGAATGAATTCAAAAAAGTTATTAATAGAATCCTTAGCAAAATTATTGAATTAATACAATTATTAGATATAAAAACACCCCAGCCTTTATTGGGTATTTTATAACTATTATCTAAAGTATTGTCATTTTAGAATTCTATAAAAAAGTACAGGTGTTCCCCTAACCTAATCTAGCCGTCCCTTTTTATTCTCCCATCAGAGCACCTCTTTTGTTCTTATTTTAAATTTTTTTATATATGAGTAGTTACAAGCTAGACGTCATTTACTTTGTGCTATATTTTCACGTACGATTGCTAAATTTGACAAAAATCCTAATCAATTTTATAAAAATCCACTTGCTATTTTAGAAAAAGGTTCTGATACTTGGATAGGAAATAACCCTTACATAGAAATTTTAGAACGTGCTTTAGAAATTGTAGACACTGAAGCAGCGGAAAATTAGATAAAATAATAAAATGCTGTTTTGTCATCTAGCGAAGTGGCCGTTGGATGAAAAGAAGCAAGATTGTGCAGCTGTGAAGTGGCCACGTGGCAGTTGAAGGAAACCGGGAGTACTTGTCATTAGACAGGAACTGTTAATGTTGCAATTATTTTGTTAAAAGAAACAAGGAAATGTTGGTGCATATAACAATACAGTAGTTAGATGGAGCAATTATATGTAGAAGCAAGTAATATGTGAGGGACAAAAAAAATGTAGGTGGTGAACATGTTAATTGTTTCAAGAGGCATATAATGGGTCGTACTGTAGCAATAAAAATTACAATGAGTTTAACCGATGTTAATCAAAGTAATAATAAACAAATCCTTTGTTAATTTGTACTTTTTTGGACATGATATTGATTAGTGGTGTTCAGAATGTAGTCAGAGCTGATAAATCCGGCAGGTTGGAAGAAATTGGAGCGAAAAGAAAAAAATCTTGCAAATGAAGTGGGTGGATTGTTGAAGAGGTTGAAAGCATAGAAAAAATGAAAGCTGCAGCGGGTGGATTGGATGCACGTAAAGCGGCAATTCGGATTTGCACCGGTTATTAACAATGGAATAATATAGAAAGAAGAGAACTTGTACAAGTGGCATTATTTGTACTGCATGATTTGTAGTGCATGCATGCGTGCGTATGGAAATAATGCGAAAATGAGGTCAAAATAACAAGCACGGTACGTACTATAAAAGGAAAGGAGAAATGAGAGAAAAGAAATTGGAAAAAAAAAAAAAACTGAGAAAGTAGTGATTTGGAACGAGAAGATAACACATTGTGAAGTGGAGAGAATGAGGGAAATTTTAATGAGAACAATGGTTAATTGGAGTGTGTGAAATCTGCGTAAGACGTTTGGATTGGATTATTAAAGAATATGACCGATCCCTGGCTAAGATTAGAATAACAAGTGGAAATTAAAAAATAAAAAAAAGGTGGAGCAAATATGAAATGGAGTGGAATTGGGAAAAGCAGTTCAACGAGCTGGACCTATAATTGACCCATGCATGTGCTGCTAAATGGCTATCGCCAAAGGCGGGGTTTCAAATAACAAATATCAACGAAATTGGTTGGTTGGTTGGTTGAGACGCCAACGACAAAATGCCTAACATCTGTAAAATAGATTCGTTGATTAAAGAATAACCTTTGTTGGATGAAAATAATATGGTCAAGTATAAGCCATCAATTTAACAGCACAGTTCAACTGCGTTTTAATTGGAAGCAAGCATACATGAAGTAAATTAAATGGCGGCGCAAACGTAAATGGAAACTACCACCGGAGCAAAAATGTCAGACAAAAGTGAGGCTGAACAAGTAGGGAAGTCAAACATTGGGAAGGCAAAGCTCCTCACCAGATGTGCTCCAAATAAATTAGCGGAATGAGCTGGGGTGGTTTGTTACGTTAATTATCGAAAACCCATACTTCCTACTCAACCATGAAGAAGTTATAATAATTTATTTTTTCTGTTAACATAACTTACAAATATCTTAAGAATCCATTGCAGCAATGCCTTTTTCTTCTCCCACCAATGCTTGCATCATCACCAACCTCTTCGGTCCCCCTGTCAATCTCACATTCCTTACGCTTATTACTTCCTACCACAATCATTCTTGAAATCCAGTGACGCATTTATATATTACCATCAAAATACACTTTATAGCACCATGTAAATACATTACTAATACGCAACACAAATACATGTTAATTATGTTACTATCGCTAAACGAAACAAACAAAAAACATTTCATATCAAGTCGACAAAAAAGATCTACAACGAACGGTAAGCATGTACCATTACCCCCATGTCACAATCTTAATGCTTGTGATTCACTTTGTTTTAATACTTGCTGCAATTTCATTTTTCTTGTTATCAATTTTCCACACATGTTCACTGTAAAACTTAATAACACCCAGGCTATTGTGGAATTCTCTGTCATGCATTCGCCAATCATTACATGTACTTATAAAGATACAACACTGATCAAGTAATTTTTCCCTTTATTATTATACAAATGCAAATATTTATTATCTACATTTAAATTAATCAGTCGGATTGACAATTGACGTGTCAAATGCCGGGTGCATCTATGAAATTCAATTCAAAGGCATAGTTGTAACTAAGCTAAAGAAAGGGACAACAAACGCCACCACACTAAGTTACAGATCGAAACCGCAAGTTTCTCATCAATCCTACCGCTTTAATAGGCCGTATTCAACTGCTGCTAAATAATCCCCGAATAATGTCGATAATTATTGCCCTCTACTCCACAATTTTTCAATCTCTGTACGACATCTGACTTACAACAGTGTATATGGACAACAATTCATTATTCAACTGGGTTAAATATTTCCATTTCAGCAGCCACTACACTTTCAACACATATCCTTAAATTAATTTTAAATTTATTGCCTTGTACTCCCAAATTTTGCCATTATCTAAACGAAATATCATTTTCCACCAGCTATTTTATCAACAACAAATGATTCACATCACAAATCTCAAATCCAAATTACACTGAGTTTAAATTTTGTTAACGCAATCCCTTCCGTTTCATTCAATACTACCACAACGAGCTGCAAGTCACCGCAAGCCACTTCAAAAATTCCACACGGCAGCCCTGCTCCAGCCATAATTAAATCTTGCCCACTTCAATTTTCTTGTGTCTGAGAAATTGCGGACGTCGGTCAAAATGTAAGTAAGGGTTTACAGCCCGTAAAACTAATTTGGTACATGAAACAGGTTTCAACGGTTGCCCACTTTAATTGATTTTTACCCTTTTCAAATCCCATCCGTTGGATTAAATTCATTATAATCTAATGGCTGTATTGGATAATGACAAAATAAGGGGGTACGGTGCCCCGTGGGCACGGTAGCTGGATCCTATTTAGATTTAGAAATTAGCCATCATAGAAAGTAAAAAGTAAATTTAACAGAAAGAATAAAAATCAGCCGTAATATAGAACATTTAGAAAATCAATTTAAACATATTCCACACACTAGTAATAACAACTAGAAGTCAATTTAGAAAAGCTAAAAGAACTAGTATTAGGACTAGGAAAATTCTTCGAAACTAGCAATATTAATACACTAAGAAGAATATTAGATTATATTAAAGAATTATTAGCAGATTTTAATAGTCAGATTAGAAGATTTCCTAGCAAAAAAGAAATAATTGAATTAATACAATTATTAGACATAAAAACACCTAATCCATTAGAATTAGAAATTAAAAACCTTGTAGAAACTTTAAAAGTAGAAATAGAAATTATTAAATTTACATAGAGAGATTCACAAGTACAACTAGAAGCAACAAAATTGATAATCAGTGAATGAATTCAGAAAAGTAATTAATAGAATCCTTAGCAGAATTAAAACATGAAATACCACATCTAAATCCAGTAGGTTATAGCTTTAAAGAATTTAGTCAAGAAAGTAATATTATCCAGCAAGCACAAGCAAATACTAGTATTAAATTATTAGTCAAAGTAAGTAGTGAGTTAGAAGATTTAGACAATAGACTTAGCAAATTAGAAAGTAGCTTTCAAACATTTAGAAAGAACAAAGAATTTGTATCAAATTTAGAACTTAGCAACTCACTAGATAATTTAGATAGAGAACTTGACATATTGACAAATAGAGTAGAAAAATTAATTGGTACCTAGAAAGGTAGACATCAAATATATATTAGGACCAAAAGTAATATTAAAAAGTAATGGCCTTAGTAAGAAATAGTAGAATAAATGTACACACGGCAGAAAGAATTAGAAGATCTTTATCATTTTTTAGTAGAGGAAAAGAAATTATAAAAGGAGTTGAAGATACAATAGACGAACATGCAAATAAATTATTAGAAAGAGGTTTCGAACAAATTAGAAAGAAAAAGATTATATAATGAAAGTTTAATGTCTAAAATAAATAATAGTTTATATATTTATACAGATGAAACAAAATTATCAGTAGTAAACAGAAGAGAAGAATTAATGTTAACCAGTCCAGTAGGTAGAGACTATCTTAAAAAACAAAATTACACAGACATACATATGGGAATAATAGTAATAGGAATTCTTAGCCAAGCTAGAGAATGTTTAGACAAACGATAGTAGGTTCTATGACCATAAACAAGCTCAAATAGCCAGTGTAGAAGTAGATTTAAAAAATAAAGTACCAGCAGTAAGCTGTATACCCAACATAGACATAGACATAAATTAATTTTGTAAACAGATTAAATTAAGTGTACAATCTAAAGGATATAAAAATTAAATTTGACAGGAAGAATAAAAATCAGTTGTAATATAGAACATTTACAAAATCAATTTAAACATATACGACACACTAGTAATAGTCAGCAAAATTTTATAATTTACATTATTATAATATTAAGCAAATAAAATTATTAGACAGATACAAAAATCTATCTTTAAAAATTAAAAAAAAAATTAGAAGATTTAAAAAATTAGTTTATGAATTTTTAGAAATTAGAATATTCAGATTTAGAAATTAGCCTTCATAGAAAACAAAAATTAAATTTGACAGAAAGAATAAAAACCAGTTGTAATATAGAACATTTAGAAGATCAATTTAAACATATTCCACACACTAGCAATAGTCAACAAAACTTCATAGTAGATCTATTAATCAATTTAGGATAATACCTAGAAGTCAATTTAGAAAAGCTAAAAGAACTAGTATTAGCACTAGGAAAATTCTTCGAAACTTGTAATATTAATACATTAAGAAGAAATTTACATTATATTAAAGAATTATTAGCAGATTTTAATAGTTAGATTAGAAAACGGCTAAAACGGGCCAATGAAGACCGTGTTTACAAAGAAGGTTTCAGAAAAACGGCAGCAACTTTTACTATGTTCTTATTATTTTTGTCAAAAATAAAGACCTTAATTTTCTCAAAAATTATTACAATTGCCGGATCATTTAGATTACAAAATGGTTTGGAATAATCCCTGAAGAATGTATGAAAGAAGCAGATATCTGCAGTATTAAATGCTGTGCATTCTTTTATCAGCCTATTCTTTGAAGCACAGTCCTTTTTTTGCCATAATTAACAGTGTCTATTGAGGCCATTTACATTCTCCAGTAATTAAACGATATTTTATTGATCACCATTACACAACTATTTGAAGAGGTGTCTGTCAGATTTTCTGAAATTTTAATCTTGTCTAGGTATGCGTAATTTGTGATATATTAGGCAGTTGAGCAAATTAATGATTTATGGTTTTTTTGAATGCAGTATCCTTACTGGAACAAGCTTTTGTGGCATTGTTATGACAATAGCTCTTACCAAGGCTGCCCAGCTCCCGAAAGACAACTGTGCAGATGCTCCGTATTCCTCCAGCTCAGGTTCGTGGGGCCGATCATTTCAAGCTGAAGAGGTTACGGAAACTCCACAACCTCTTGCTGATGAAGCTGAATGGTCAGATAGTTGGAAGTAACTGCCACTCTTTCATTATGATTAAAGGAATTACTCAAGGTTTTCATCAGTCGATTTACATGGTACTTTTTGTTGATTGAATTTCTCAGGTTTTAATTTTCTTTCATGGAACAACAGTATAGAATATTTTTCAGGATGGAGCTCATCGTGATGGCTGATGAACAGTTGTTACCATCTTGTATGATTTGATCCTCAATATGACAGTGTTAAATAGATCTATTTATGGCTATCCCACATCGAAGCCATATGAAGTATGACAACTATAAATAATGGGTGCTAAGCAACTAAAAAACGTGCTTACCTGGACGGGGTCAATGAGCGATGGCATTGGGTGGTGGCCTTCTCTGCACTTGGGAGGTGCACCCCCCAAGGTTGGGCCTACGTCAAAATTCGAACCAGTGGGGCCTGCTCATCATGATTTGTTGTAAAACCACCTTAATTTGTAGAACTGGTTGTCGCCGCTCATCATGATTGGTTGTAAATTTGACCTGAAGAGAATATTTAACACCTCCAACTTCTTAGTATTTTAGTGTCAATGAAATTAGACATTGATCCGGCATTGTTTGAGCTAAAACACGGAATTTAAGGCGGGATTTGCTATTGATTCAGGCATTGTACAGGCAATTCTGGTTCCGGATGCATATACAGTTTGAAAGCTGAGATGATCAAGCATGTTGTTATACAAAATGGCTGGCATCTTGTAGAGGCAGAGAATTCAAAGAAAATTCCATATGACCGTTGCTTTTGGGTTACATCAACTGGCATTAATGATTCGAAACCATCAACGACAATCCATTTTGAAGAAGCTGCTCCTGTTCTGGAGCCTAATACTGTGTTTCAGAAAATCGGTGATCTCTTGTGAATGAATGTTATACCCAACTATCCTAATGGCCAAGTCCATTGGGAGCCTTTCAGCAGGCAAACAACCATTTCTTCTAATAACTTGTATGATGTTAGCAAGTAGCAACCCCTATTGTGTATTTTGCTCCTGGGAAATGTAATGGATAGGTAAATAATAAATTACAAGGTTTATTAACAGAATAATTGGAGTCATATTAAGCATTATGGTATCGTCAGGAAGATTGGACCATGAACCTGATGTTGACTGATGTTGACATTGATGATGATACTGTTTAGGAATAATAGAGTCGTTTTCTTGGAGCAGAAGGATTTTCCAATATCCATTAAATCTTTTTTTTTTTTTTAGTTTGGAAAATTTTATATAACATGTGTAGTTTAGTAAACTACATAATAAATTAAATTAAACATATTTAAAAAGATATTTATTTAATTACATTACGTTATTAAAACTATAATTCATTATTAATAATTATTAAATAAATAATGAAACGGAGGAAACAATTAAGAAACATTTTACTAGCGTTTGCACGGTACTGATAGAAACTGGAATCAATACTCTTGCTGCCATTATTAGTCCTTTAAATGAAATGCATTCCTTCGAAAAACAAAATATATATTCACTCTTGCGTTAATATTCACTGTGGATGTGGACTAGTTAGTGACCGAACTACTATTATAAATCTTGTGCCACTAAGCTTGTGCCATTGTTGATTCTTTACTTTGATCTCTGCGATTGTTTGCGATCGAATCTTTTGTGCATAAGCTTCGGGATATTCAATCTTGTTACCTAGGGTTAGATTTGGGTCTTGGGGTGATTCCATTGGGATCTTGAACCGACCCAATCTGAATATATTCATTCACATGGAATGCACATGGACTTACACCATGCTCACTTAATTCATATACATGCTTGATTTACAATGGCAAATGTCCAAGTAGTATACACCTAACTAATTAACAAAATCGAAAATAGGTATGTTTTCCAACTTATCAGAGAATATTTTAAATGTTAGCATTTGACTTGTGCTCACATCATCTTAATTTTTTTGCCTATTCACGTAAATTTCTGGTCTATTAGAAAAATAAACAGGTGGTCTAATATAATAAACCAGACACAAAAGAAATCACTTGGTTCAGTATTTGACTTGTGTTCATAGATATAAAAAGAGCAATTTTACTATTAAATAAGAATCACGACAGAGTTTTTTTTTTAAATTTTTTTTTTGGGAACTATATGCTCCTCTCCTCTCTTTGCATCAAGAATTCTCTATTTATAATATAATTTAGATATCTTTAATGCCTGATAACCCTTAGTTCTGATGATTTTTATCATTTAATTAGAGTTTTATTTGATGTCAATATTTAACTCCTTAAATTAAGTTTTATATGATGTCAGCGTTTATCTCTAACATTTATCTCTTTCTTAAATGTACATTGGGCTTCAGGAGCTTCTAGATTCTTCTACTGAACTTAGTAAAGGCTTCCAACTACTCAGCCTTAGTTGTCGGATTCAGCAACTGGGCTTATTTAATTAAAATTATCTCCCACAATTGTGCTCTCATACTATCACGCTCTCCTAGAGTTTTGCTTATTTGCGTTATTAAGCTTCTGATTTTTGATGCCATCATGCTATAGTTGTGATCTCCTACAATCGTGCTTATTTGACTTATCAAGATTCTTGCTACTCATACAATTATACTCTTATACTCTCATGTTCTCATGTAACTGTGCTTATTTGACTTATTAAGCTTCTTGCTATTCAGTTTTAAAGATCTCATGGGTCTGTGCTTATTTAATTTTTCACATTTCTTTCTGCAGCTTCCCCTACCTCTTTGAAACTCAGTTATGAAAGTTGAAAAAAGTTAAAATTATTTATTTTTTTTAACTTTTATACGTATATGTATACTGGCTACCATTTGAACTTCTCTTACATGTAAAGTGAAGGTCTCTAAATTTAGATTAGCATTTGTTATTTTCTTTTTCCTTCGGAAGATTGCATTGGGATCTTGAATCGACCCAATCTCAATATATTCATTCACATGGTATCCACATGGATTTACGCCATGCTCACTCAATTCATTTACATTCTTGACCTACAAGGACAAATGTCCGAAATAGTATACACCTAATAAATTAACGAAATAGAAAATTGGAATGTTTCTATATAACTTAATGGAAAATTTTTTAAATGTTGGCATTTGACTTTTGCTCACATCATCTGAGTTTCCTGCCTGTTGATGTAAATTTCTAATCAATTAGAGAAATAAATAAGTGGGACCACATGATGAATTAGACACAAAAATTTCTTGATTCGGCACTTGCATTGTATTTACGAATATAGAAAGAACGTTTTCCCTATTGAATAAGAATTACAATAAAGTTTTTTTTTTTTTACTATTTGCTCCTCTTCCCTGTGTGCAACAAGAGTTCTCTATTTATAATATAATTTAGATATTCGAAGTCTTCGATAACTCTTTGTTATGATGGTCTTTGTCACTTGATTAGAGTTTTTTTATGTCAATATTTATCTTCTTCTAAAATTGAGCTTTATTTGATATTAATATTTATCTCCAAAATTAATCTCCTTGTTAAACTCATTGGGCTTTAAGAGTTTCTACCTTCTAGATTAATTCCTCTACTGGAATAGATAAAGTTTCTAACTACCACGCCTTAGCTGTTGGATTCAACAATTGGGCTTATTTAATTAAAATTATCTCTCACGATTGTACTCTCCAACAATTGCGCTCTCCGGTTGTCATGTTTATTTGACTTATTAAACTTATGAACTCTAATCCTATCATATTATAGCTATGCTCTCCTGCACTTATACTTATTAGACTTATTAAGTTTTCTTCTATTCATGCTCTCACGCTTTCCTGTAACTCTACTTATTTGACTTATTAAACCTCCTGATACTGAGCTCTTATGCTCTTATGTAGCTGTACTTATTTGATTTTTCACATTTCTTCTTACAACATCGCCCGCCCATATAATGCAGTAGGAAACACAAATCCAACTTGTCGTCAAACTTCAAGGCATAGCTTGTAACAATAACCAAAAATGAGCTGGTGGTGGGTTGGTGCCATAGGCACTGTTATGGTAAGATCAGCTTTTTCACTCCATGTATTTGAAAAATTGATGCATATATATTATAAATCATGCATGTTGTATGCACCTGAGCATAATTATATATACTATTATTAGTTTATGTACTTAATTTCCCTTTAGTTTACAGAACAAAATTGAACAAAATGAGCGACCACTGCAACCTCAAGACTGCCAGAAAGTGGGACTCGTAATAAGCATCACGAGAATAATAGGAAACAGCCTAGCTGAGATTTTAACCCAATCAGATACTCCTGGGGGCCTTTGGAAGGCCTGCGGAGTGGCCCCACTCCCCAGGCCGGTACTGGAACGTCGATCACCCGATCCAATACATCCAATCCGACGTTTCCGATGAGGAAGACACACAAGCCAAGCTCACAAAACTCAATGACGTCACCCACATCTTCTACGTGACGTGGGCCAGTCGTCCCACCGAAGCCAAGAACTGCGACGTCAATGGCGCCATGTTACGCAACGTGCTCCGGTCCATCATCCCGAACGCTCCTAACCTCCGCCACGTCTGCCTTCGAACCGCAAGTCAGTTTGTATAACAACACGCTTGATGGAAAGAAATTAGACATTGATCCGGGATTGTTTGAACTGAAACATGGAGGTCAGGTGGGGTTTGCTATTGATTCAGGCGTTTGACCGATACTTCCGGTTCCCGATGCATATAAAGTTTGAAAGCTGAGATGATCAAGCATGTTGTTATACAAAGTGGCTAGCATCTTGTAGAGGCAGAGAATTCAAAGAAAATTCCATATGACCTCTGCTTTTGGGTTACATGAACTGACATTAATGATTCGAAACCATCAGTGGCAATCCATTTTGAAGAAGCTGATCTTGTTCTGGAGCCTAATGCTGTGTTTCAGAAAGTTGGTGATCTCTTTTGAATGAATGTTATCCACAGCTATCCTAATGGACCAAATCTATTAGGGGCTTTTCAGCAGGCAAACAACCATTTCTTGTTTGATGTTAGCAACTAGATTTTGTCATTTCTTCCTGTGAAATGTATTGAATAGGTAGATTACAAGGTTATCAAACAGAATAATTAGAGTTATCTGCATGAACATATATAAGATATGTGTAACAAAATTCCAGAGGCTAACTCTAAGTCTACAATATTTTGGTTGAGGAGGTTGAATCTAGAATTTCTCCAACTCCACAACATCCCGTCATATATTTTTAAAATTCTTGGACTATGAGAGGGGCAATTTGGTAAATTAAATATTAAGTAAATTAAACATACTTACAAATATATTTATGCATTCATATTCTATTATTAAAATTATTATTCATAAAACACATCATTTACACAGTTACGTGCCACTAAAATTCTCATTCGTCTGAACCATGCAACAATACTGTCGTCATCATCATGCGAGTTTTTGTTTTACCGTCAAATAATGAGTGAAATTTTTGGCCAACCTATCTTCTTGTCACTGTTGGTGTACCGTCACCATAGTTTTCTTGATTGGTGCACGTAAACGCAATGGGGCCTAAGTGGGATGTAATATGTAGATTCAAGAGAGCTTAACGGTTAAGGATTAGAACTGAGTACTACTAAATTTCAAAAAGAGAAAATATGTGGATTAGTGTGATTAAAAAGAAATTGAAGAAGTGTGGACCAGTAGTAAGATATGGAAAGAAAGAAATAAAAAACCCTCACTGTGTTTTATAATCGGATTAATTACACTTGGGTGATATACGTTTTGATAAATTTTAAAATCGTGATATATGTTTTTAAAAATACTCGATCAAGTAATAATCCATTAACTTTTATCGTTAATTCTAACAGACCATGGGTAAAATTAGAAAAAAAGATTTATTTTATGATTAATTACACCTGAGTAACACACATTTTGATCAATTTCAAAATAATTGTACATGTTTTAAAAATACTTGATTAGGTGACAATCCGTTAACTTTTATCATTAATTCTAACAGATCAAAGGTAAATTTACAAAAATAAATTTAGTTTATTTATTTATTTTTTTCATTTTCCTCTATCCCCTTCGTCCTTCCTCTTCTCCAATTTTTTTCTCCTTTTTTCGACTTATTCAATTCATTTTCTTTTTTTTTTTTAATCTTTTTCTTCTTGTTTCAGTTCGTCCTTTTTTTTTCTCCCTCTTTGTCTCCTTTCTTTGTCTGCTCTAAGCATCATCTTCTCCACAGCAATATCACGTAGCAGCCGGGAGTTCATGGAGGCAAAGCAACAGATTGATTCAACAAGAATTTTTTTTAAAAAAAAAAATTAGTTTGATTTCACCAAAGAAATCCTTGTTAATTGGCTGGTACACACACATTGTGTGTGTGTATACGTGTGTGTGCATGTGTGTGTATACGTGTGTGTATATGTGTGTGTCTATATATATATATACAGAAATTTTCCAATCAAGGATCTCTGAATTTAATAAAGTCAGGGATAAGGTAAAAGACAAAAAAAACACAGACTCCAATGCACTGTTTTTTTTATCTTTTAGCTTATCCCTGACTAGAAAACTATACATACATACATATATATATATATATATGTATGTATGTATATATTGATCTTTTTTGGAAAGGGAGTGTGTGCAGTTGTTTATTTCAAGAATAGGCTGGAGCCAATCAGCTGCACTTTTTTTTGTTATAACTAGGACCAAAGGGAAATGGGTGCATGATTACTTCCAATAAATTTCAAATCATATTGAAGAACCATAGCATTTGGTGATTTGTTGGTAAATCTATTTTGATTCTCTATCAACCGAGAATCAACCGAACCAATAATGTGGGACCATTAATATGATTAAAGCTAAAGTTTGAAGTCCAGACACAGCACGGTACTATTTCTACTAGTATGTTTTACTATAGAATAGAAATAGAATAGAAATATTTTCAAAATGAATAATTAATAATAATTATTGGATTTTTTTTTATATAAAACACTCATGTTGATAAAAAGATTTGAGCCTTTTATTGGTATTGGAAATTTTATTGGAAAATATTGGAAAAATAGGTATTTCAACCAACCCTTTTTTATGCTAAATTGATGACGTCCATATAAAGTAAGAAGAATTCTTTGGATTTGAAGAAAAAAAAGGAAAAAACTTTGCTGACAATTATGTATTTTGATTTGGTCAAAAGAGTCCTCTGAATATTTTGTTCTTGAATTAGGGATCAGTCGCAAGATTCATTTTGAAATATGAATAGAGAAAAAAGGGAGAGGATAGGCTTATTACATTAAAAAAAGATATGGGAACCCCCCCGCCCCATACATAAGTAGTTGACGTAATTGAGTGGGAGAACCAAATGAATCGAAAAATTCATGTTTGGTTCTGGAAGGGATCATCAAAGTTTTGAGATGAATGGAAAGATAATATACTTTCATTAAGTGATTTATTAGATAATCTCAAACTAAGGATTTTGAATAGTATTCAAAATTCAAAAGAACTGTAGAGAGGGCCCATTGAACAGCTGGAGAAAGCTTAGGCCCAGTTATGAAAAATCGAAATAGAAGCAAATCAGTTGCGAGTGAATGGATACTTTGAGATAGAATGAGAAAATTTTAATTTGATTAATTCAACTTATAAGACTTTGGATCAATTAGAAAATTACAAAAATGAAACAATTCATTTTGAACAATAAAGAGCAATTAATTAAGTCCGACAACGGGTTTTCCAGCAAGCTTTACAAGGGGCGTTCGGAACTCTGAATAGTTGTTTGAATACACACACACACCCACACATATATATACACACACACATACATGTGTGTGTGTGTGTGTGTGTGTGTGTATAAGTAAGGGCAGAAACATCATTTTGTAACTAATTGTAGGGGTAAAAATATTATTTTCTAATTAATTGACTACTTCCGTTAGTTAACAATAAAAGTCAACGGATTGTCATCTTATTAAGTATTTTTAAAATATATGTTACTTTTTTTAAATATGTCAAAACATGTGTCACTGATAGTAATTGATTTTAAAATAATTTTTTTTAAATTTTACCTTAGTCCGATAGAATTAACAGTGAAAGTTAATAGATTGTATGATCGAATTTTTTTAAAACACATATTACTATTTTAAAATTTATCAGAACATGTGTCATCTAGGTGTAATTAACTCTTTTATAATCATGTATTAGTTGTCACGGGTTATCTTAATTTTTGAAAGCACATGGACGCCATGTTCATTCAATTAATAGAAAATTGGTCTTTTTCTAACTTCCAAAAGAGTATTGTATAAAAAAGAGGCCAAGTCCGTTCAATTGATAGAAAATTGGTTTATTTTCAAACTTCTAAGAGAATATTGTATAAAATGATAATCAGGCTGAAAGCTAACAAAGTAACTAGAGCAGTCCGATCAAGTTCTCCTTGCCGTTTTTGTCTTGAGAATTGAAAACAGCCTCAATCTCAAGGCGAATTAGCAAAACAAAAAACAAGGAAAAATGACAAAAACGGCACATCAGTGATGGGTGAGCTTTTCTATACGCGTTCAGGCTGATTATGACTCTTCTCAGTTTTGGCTTTTAGCGCGCACAAGGAATATTGCATGGGACAAGAAGTTTTCTTTTTCCTAATGTTTTTTTCTCTATTAATCTTTTCTAATTAAATAAATGATCCTTATAAAATTTTGAATTTGATATTAATAATTTTTTCACTAAATTTAGAAAATTATGAGAGAGTACGAAAATAATAATAATAGTAAGAAAGAATCATTCTATAATGCACATGTTACCTTAATGACTCGTGAATCGTGTCGTTGTTCGTGGGTGGGTGACCTGGATTTAGCCACATATGTCACTGCTCGCGTCATCGGATTTCCTCTTTCATTTCCCATATATAATAATGTTAAGGAGCACTGAAGCACAAAGCCACAAACCAGATTTGTCATCAAACTTAGCAATTGCAAATTACAAAGCCTGTATCAACAACCAAAAATGAGCCAGTGGTGGGCCGGCGCAATTGGCGCTGCCAAGGTAAAGACTTATAATTAGATCAGCTCTTTCGCTTGCTCTGCTCGGAAATTTTATTCTTATTAGTTCATATTTTTAAAATGTTAAGTTTAATTTTTATTTTAAATAACAGAAGAACTTCGAAGAAAATGAGAGACCACCGCAACCTCAAGACTACAAGAACGCGGGACTCGTAATAGGCGTCACAGGAATAGTAGGAAATAGTTTAGCTGAGATTTTGTCACGACAAAATACTCCCGGAGGTCCGTGGAAGGTCTATGGAGTGGCCCGACGCTCCAGACCCTACGGGAACGCTAATCACTCGATCGAGTACATTCAATGTGACGTTTCCGATCAGGATGACACGCAAGCCAAGCTCACAAAACTCACCGACGTCACCCACATCTTCTACGTGGCGTGGGTTAGCCGTCCCACGGAAGCCGAGAACTGCGAGGTCAATGGCGCCATGCTGCGCAACGTGCTCCGTTGCGTTATCCCCAACGCGCCGAATCTCCAGCACGTCTGCCTCCAAACCGGAGGGAAACACTACGCCGGACCGTTTGAGTTGTTCGGCAAGATACGGCCTCACGACACGCCTTTCACTGAAGACCTACCAAGATTGAACGTGCCAAACTTTTATTACACTCAAGAAGACATATTGTTTGAAGAAGTTGAAAAAAGAAAGGGGCCGTTGTCATTGACTTGGTCCGTACACCGGCCTCATGTAATATTTGGGTTTTCACCGTATAGTCTGATGAATGTCGTAGGCACTCTGTGTGTGTATGCGGCTATATGTAAACATGAAGGGGTGCCTTTACTGTTTCCAGGGAGTAAAGATTGCTGGGAAGGCCACTCGGTTGCTTCGGACGCAGATTTGATTGCGGAGCAACAGATTTGGGCGACGGTGGATCCCTCTGCAAGAAACGAAGCTTTTAACTGCAGTAACGGAGATGTTTTTAAGTGGAAGCATCTGTGGAAAGTGTTGGCTGAGAAGTTTGAGATTGAGAATTATGGGTTACCAGAGGAGGGCGAGAGAGTGAGATTGAAGGAAATTATGAAAGATAAAGACGGTGTGTGGGAAGAGATTGTGAGAGAGAATCAGCTGCAGCCCACAAAGTTAGGTGAGGTGGGTGGCTGGTGGTTTGCAGATTTGATGTTAGATGGAGCGTTTTTGTTACTGGATAGTATGAATAAGAGCAAGGAGCACGGATTCTTGGGCTTCAGGAATTCTAAGAATTCTTTCGTTAATTGGATTAACAAGATGAAAACTTACAGGGTTGTGCCTTAGAGGAGTGATATTCTGTGAAGGTTGTAATCGTTATTTGGTGAGTAAATGGTTATTATGTTTCCTTATCATGATTCATGTAACTAATTGAAAAATCAATGGTTTTTGGTCTGAGGTTGGAAAATCTACTGTCTCTTGTCACATCTGTTTTATAAAAATAAAATTGGAGACTTTTTAATTTCTGTTTCTTTGTGTTCATCAGTTCATCCCAGCTTTTCTTTCATCTTCCTTGGCTTCACCACTTGTCATAAATGCACAACAAAATCCGGGGAAAAAAAAAAATTCAGTTATTTTTTTCTCAATTTCTTTTTTTTTATTATTTCTCTCATCTCTCTTTCAATTTTCTCTCTACCAAACGTTTTGCTTTAAAAAAATACTTTTGTCGGAAAGGTTCATTAAAAAAATACTTTTGTCGGAAAGGTGTTAAACTCTGCTGAGGCGGAGCAAGTTGACATGGGTCTAAAGAATCCTAATTTTTTTTCAATTTGAAATAAACGCATTGTATTCGTTTCTATAACATAAACATCAGTGGGTCACACCTCGGAGGCTCGGACCCACCGGACCCGTTAAAATAGCAGTCAAAACACAATGAATTTGAGCATGGTTCTTTGACAAAACTTACTGTCTCGGGTTTCTTGGCAATCCAAGGAGATTTAATATTGCAATTATTCGTGCCAGCTCACTGCTTACTACTGTTGGGAATGCTCACTTTGTCAGCTATTCACACATACTTCGCTTTTAGAGAGTTTTTATCTTACACAACATATCGTTCTCTCATATGAATAATATTAAATATTATTTATATGAGGGGTTGTATGCAACTGTAAAATAGCCCCACCATAATTTTAATATGCATGCTTATCAAACTATTACAATTGCCAGATCATTTAGATTATTAAATGGTGAAAGAAGTGTGTGTCTGCAGTATTAAATGCTATACATTCTTTTATCAGCCTTCTCTTTAAAGCACAGTCCATTTTTGGCCATATTTAACAGTGTCTGTTGAGGCCATTTACATTGTTCACTCATTAAACAATATTTTATCGATCACCATTACACAACTACTTGAAGAGATGTCTTTCAGATTTTCTGAAATTTTAATCTTGCCTAGGTATGCATAATTGGATGATACATTAGACAGCTGAGTAAATTAATGATGCATTAGACAGTTGAGTAAATTTTAATCTTACTGGGACAAGCTTTTGTGGCATTGTTGTGACAACAACTCTTACCAAGGCTGCCCTGCTCCTGAAAGACAAGACTGTGCAGATGATCCGTATTCCTCGAACTCAGGTTCGTGGGGCCAATCATTTCAAGCTGAAGAGGTTGTGGAAACTCCACAACCTCTTGCTAATGAAGCTGAATGGTCAGATGGTTGGAAGTAACTTCCACTATTGCATTGTGACTAAAGGAACTACTCAAGGTTTTTAGTTGATTTACATGGTATTTGTTGTTGGTTGAATTTCTGAGGTTTTAATTTGCTTTCATGGAACAATAGTATAGAATATTTGTCAGGATGGAGCTCATCGCCATGGCTGATGAACAATTGTTGCCATCTTGCATGATTCGATCCTCAATATGACTGTGTTAAATAGATCTATTTATATTATGGCCACGAAGGCCCATGGCCTGGGTTGGTGGCCTCCATCGCACTTGGAAGGTGCACCTACCGAAAGTAGTTGAGCCTACGTAATAATTTGTGACAGCTGTCCCAACTCATTGAAGATATTTATTGTTTTCATGCTTTCTATTTCCGTCTGCAACAAATCTGCATGCGGCGGATTGCCTCGGAGGCTCTCTCGACTGTCATTGAAGAAATTTCTCATTCCTAATCAACAGTCGATATTTCTATTAGTGCATACTCAAAATCCATAACCTCTGCTAAAATCAAGGCCCATCTTAGTATTCTTCCCAACTAAAATCCTATTTTAGGTTTATTTTATTATTTAAAAATTGAATAATTATATTTGCTCACCCAAACATTAGGCCTCGTCTTAATATATAGTTCCACTAAAAAAATAATTAGTTTATAGTTATTTTCTTGTTTAAAATGTAGGATTTCAATATTTTTGAATGATTTAACATTAAATCTTAATCGAATTTAGGCCCAACCGAGATTTATTTAAGGATTATTCTCTAATTTGAAAGTTAAGTATCCATCAAATAAGTTTGTTTATGATTTCTACTTTAAAAAAATTATTCAAGGCAATTAAATATTATTATGTAGAAAATTTGTTAACCATTTATATTCAAAGAAAATAAATCATACATATTTATCATAAAAATTTCTATCAATCTCATGTTAACTTTCTTTTAAATAAAAAATTTGCGCCGACCCTTAACCCACAGTTTAGGGTGGATAGATTTTGTTGACTTTTTGACAATCCGAGCATATTTAAATTGTGGGTACAATACGAGTGCCTTAGCTGGAGTTGGACCCTCTTTACCCTACTACGTGTATGGCCTAAATTGGTTATTAATAAAATTAGGCTGGAAATGTATTTATTATTCTAAAAGCTTGTCCGAAATTGGCTACAAATTGAATAAGGGCAGAAATCTAGTTAATATTTTAAAGTCGGTAGTTGATTACAATTTTAATTAATCGTTGTCCTGTTGATCATCATAATTTCTCTCACCAACCGGAGATTGATTTATCAAGGATCACCCTCCGTCAATTCAAGCCAACGATGAACAAGTAACAAGATCCCTCAGATGGAACAATTTTACATCGAAGGAAGAAGCCTTGACCTACACGAAGGGTGTTTGTATACCCCAACCCCGGCGTAGGTCCGTATGCATAGATGACCGTTCGATCGGGTTCGTTTCTATCTTTCCCGGGATCGGGTGACGACAGGTGTAGGGCTGTTATATGGTTGCCACTTCAAGTCCTGTATTCTTCCATATTAATCAACTTTGGAGAATACAAAAGTGACAGCTGGTAGCTTATCTTTGACATCGATATCTGGCTTTTCCGCTAAATTCCAAAGCCGCCAAGCTTGAGTTGAGCTGCCAACCTAAGCTATTTGCCACTTAATAATTTTGGTCTTGTGAAAAAGTATGTGAATTTTTTCTGTCCGAAACTCCACGTGCCGGGCAATTGATTGAGTCCATTGTTTTATGGCTATAAATTTGAGCCATGGCATAAACTTGAGCTCTCATAGTTGTGTAATCGTAATAATCTGAGAGCATGTTGAAACCTGTAGAAATAACTCTCCGGCCGTTCAAAATTTCTGATGTCGATGACTTCATGGGATGGGCAGGGGATGAGAACGTTACAAAGTATTGCAGATGGAACACATTTTCCTCTAGGGATATGCCATGGGCTTCTTCAAGGAAGTAATCAAGTCTCATCCTTGGTATAGAGCTATCTGTGTCAAAAACCGTACAATCGAGTCGATTTATGTGATGCTGGGGTTTAGGAAAAATATCCCAAACTTTATCTTAAATAATGTGCCATTCATTAAGTGATTAATAATTTTGTATAATCCGATTGAATATTGTATTATCTTACTAATTAATGAATGTCACATTAATTGTGATAATTTTTTTAAATAAAAAATTTAAGATATAAAGCACTACTCTTTTATGCGGAGATGAAAGCTTGTAATTTTTCATGTCCCACACTTTAAAGAACATGAGAAGAAAGTGGGACAAGGATTAAAAAAATACACTTAAAAATTAACTCTAAGGTTTGTTTAAATGATCAAATAGCACTTAGTTTCATAAATGATCACATAAATATTGTTTTTATTATTATAATATTATGCCTTTTAGTAACTATATTCAAAATTTGCTCCGGCTAAGTTGAATCAGCTCCAAAGTAGAGTACTAATGATGACTGTACGATCTTAAAAATAAATATTAAATTTACATTTATTACTATAATTTAACAGTCATCATCAGTGCTCTAGTACACCATGGAGCTTATCCAACTTGGCCACTGTCTCAAAATGGTTATAGTAAATACAAAGTGTCATTTTCTATGGGGAAACATTTGAGGATCGCAAAAAAAGATGCCTGCCCCCTCAAGTAAACAAACAACAATTTCCAAACAAATCCAAAAAGAAAAAAATTGCAAAATTCAATATGATAATTCACAATACATGAAAGAAAATTTTCATTTTCAGAGGCAAATAAACAAAAAGGTTGATTTTCTTAGTTTTTATTAAATAGCAAAATGGGCGATTGCCTGAATTAAATAAAAAAAATTCCATATTAATTTCAAGTATATTCATCAAATTTAATTTACAAATAAAATTAATATGATTGTTGATCACACAACTAAGAGAGCGGACAAAGCTTAAATTCATTTTTTAATGCCTTCCTTTCCTTTCTCTTTGCTTTGATCACTTCTATTATCCTTGAAAATAAGGAAAAAAAACTTTCACAAAATATGTAAGGCAGCCAATCAATATAAAAGGAAGACAATTTTGACATTGGCAATAATTATTGTACATATAATGAAAATGAGGTTGAGTTGAAAGCAAATATAGGGCTAGATTGGTAATGTTATAGATTTTAAAATAATAATTATTAATGATGCTGTAAAATAATCAACTGTGAAGAAAATCAGTTAAATGCTTAGTAAAATTAAGTTTTAGAAGTGTTGTGAGTTTTAAAAGCAGTCGTACTATGTGTTTAGTAAATCTTATTGTTAAACTACTACAAGAATATAATGACTGAATTATACAAAATGTTGAATAAAATTTATTTAAATGTTTATAAAGATGTACATAAAATATTTTTTTATTGTGTACATATAATAATTGATAACCAAAATAAATATTTTATATTATTTATTTTGTTATCTCAATATAATTGGTGATAATAATAATAATAATAATCTTTTTAAAATTAATAATTTTATTTCCTAATTAATAAGATAATTTTAGATTTTTGTAATATATATATATATATATATATATATATATATATGGAATTGTGTTAAGTATAAAAGTTATTATCAAAATTAGGTTTTGAAAGCTAATTCTTTCCTGCTTTCAAAATCTGTTGTAGGATGGAGTGATTTTGTCAAAAGTGATTTCTAACAAATTGTATCAAACACTAAAATTAGCTTTTAGCTTCTCAAAATCACTTTTAAATCTTCCAAAAGCAATTCCAAACGGGCTGTAACCAACCAAAGTAGCAGCCTCTATAATCATGTTATTTTATCTTTTTAATTATTTTATTTCTTCTTTTTTTACATAAATTACTCATTTAGACAGGCTCTTGTCTGAATTTATTAGAATACTATATTTAATTATTTTCAATCTATATTTTAATTTTTGTACATAGTATATTAGATTTTCAATTCAACAACACTAAGGGCTTGTTTGAGATTGAAGGTGAATGCTATAAGCAACTTATTTCATAAGTTTTGACCAAAATTATATTTGGTAAATCTTTTAAAAGCTGCTCATTTCAGAAGTTTCTCTATTTTAACAGCAGCTTTTAAAAGTACATATGAGATTATACATAAACTTTTCCTATTTTGATTCATTATCCTTTTTATAAGCAGCTTATTAAACAAGTAATAACATCTTCTTAAAGTTCTTATTGTAATCTTAATATTTTAACAAAATGACAATTTTGTCTTATTTTTAAATAAACCCTAATATTTATATAAAAGACAATTTAAACTAATATATTTTTCTTTAGTTATTTTATGATAAAACAACAGTTTCACAATAAAATTTAACAAACATATGTACTCTACTTTTCAATCTCACAGTAACTACAACAATACAGTATACTAATCACTAAATTATTTAATCAGCAACTTATTCCTAGTAGCTTATCAGCTACTGCAATCCCAAACCTACATTCTACCATCTCTCTTGTTGCTTGGAACCCTTGCGCTACCCAAATAAAAGTCATATTTGTTGGCTAGATTTCCAGCTATGTATTTGCATTGTTGCATGTTAATAGCAAATAAATAGTTAAAAGATTTTACGTCATTCTCAAACTTCAATAAAACCGAGCGCGTATACAAAATAAAACCGACCAATATTTCAAATTTCGAAGCTCAACATGATCAATCATACATGGCAGCTAGCAATACATCAAGGCAGCTGGATGATCAAAAGATCAAGAAGAGATCGATCATCTAGGATTATGAAAGTCCCACGAGGGCCAGCTGGCCCACCGAACATTGGTCCACAGCAGCTCTCAAAAAAGCTGCTGCAGCAGCAACAGCAGCATAGCACATAAAAACTACAACAATAATTAATAATGCCCAAAATAAGTACAAAAAATTAAGAAAGAAAAAAACTTTTTGTTTGTAGGGGTAGCCACGGACCGGTTCAATTCGGTTCGGTTTGCTTCTAAATAGAAGTGATAATTTTTACCTAATGTATAAACTAAACTGAATTGGTTCGGTTCGATTTTTGCAGTTTTAAACCATAAATTCCTTTATATTTTGTAATTTTTTCAGTTTTCAATTTTTTGTACGAATGGATAAGTTTTTTTGTTATTTTTTTTAAATCAAACTGAATTATATTGAACCAAATCACTTGTTCAATTCTTTTTTTTTTTTTTTTTTGCATCAGTTTTTATACCCACCTCTAATTTTTTGTATCACCCAATTCATTTAAAATTACCGTGAAGAAATAAGACGGCAAATACCACCACAAAGAAAATCAAAGCAACCGCAGCTCGACCCTCCTATTGGTGGACCCCAGCCCGGCGGCATCTTCTCATCTCTCTCTAATTAGAACTTTCTTTATTTTCGTTTTCTTAGAAATGCAATGCAATGATACATATACGCTGATGACTTTTGATCAATAAGATTTATATAATCTATAGTGCTGTGTTTGTGTACATAGATTCAGGAGAGCTTAATGGTTATGGATTAGAATAGTGGACTAGTAAGTAGAGAAGGCAAATGGAAATTTGTTGAAATGTATATGCTGAGAACTTTAATTTATACAACCTAATGTTCCGTGTCGATAATGAAAGACTAGTAAGTAGAAACAACCCTTTATATATGTAACCTATTGTTCAAAGTTCAAATAGTTCATGACGTATTTCGAAATTACACCAATTAAGCAAGATGAATTCATGACAATTTGATAGGAATAGGTGAGTCAACTTAATGAAATGGTGAACAAAAGAATGTAAAACAAAATGTAAATTTAAATTTCCCGGTTTGCGCTTCATATGTGCATTAAAGAGAGAATGCTTTTATGTTGATTGTATGTTAATGTTAATTTGCAATCAATCACTTATATACATATACATACACACATATATATTTTTTTTAATGTTAGGAGGTCCAATAAAATTTAAATCAATTTTTTTAACCCTTATCTCCCCAAACTGTTTGAAAACTACTTGGTCTAATCCACGAACTTTAATTGTAACATATCTTGATAATATAATATGAGTAATAAATTGACACTTAATAATTGAAAGATGCCACACGATTAGCATTTTGATGATTGATAAATAACAAAGTTAAATAACACTATAAACATCGTAATTAATGATATGTGAAACAACGATTGAGATAAACTATATAAAACACCAGTTACGTAAATGTAATATAATAAATTATAATGATATGTGAAACCATGATTGAGATAAACTATATAAACACCAGTTACTTAAATGTAACATAATAAATTATTAACGTACTTTATATTTCGAATTCATCCTTTACACCGTAAGATTGAATTAATAAATGTAAAATAAATTAATGGTTAATTAGCATCATTTTCATCCGATTAAACTTTCATACAATAACAATGATCAAAACCATCCAATAACTCATAAATAATAAATCATAGTTAACTATCTTAAACAAATTTCTTAACAATTAAAACTACCGTCTTCATTACATAAACAACATCGGAGTAAATTAAAGCAGCACACAAAAGTCTAAGACAAGGTGGCAACTGGCCTGCAAGGAGGGGGTGGGCCGAAATCAGTTGGACCACGAGGTCCAGGTGGGCCCATTGGACCACCAAAGCAGCCTTGTAGCAACCAGCAGCAGCACTGAAAGCTCAAGCTGTCATAACAAACCTAACAACAAACAATCAAAACCAGTATTAGCTTTTCCGGCTACTAAGAATTCTTTCTGTCAATGTCCCAGTTTTTTCGTGATTGTTCAGTTGTATCTAAAGTTCCCATTTTGACACGTGTCAGTGTATCTTACTCTACATGATATATCAACGACGTTTGCTTGGAACACTTCAACAATGGGAATGGGACTAAAGTCTAAAAGAACAACAAATGGAGAATTTTGAAACCCTCAACATATAAGTTCGATGTTTAATTACTTGAAACCCTCCCGGTCCCATTGCTATTTGCTAATTACTGTTACCGGCTCTTTAAGCGAAGTTTACGCCAAGGAGATTAACAAGGCACTTTCAGAAGTCCAAAGTTGCTCTTGCTTGTGTATGTAGAGATGCGAAATGTTTTTATGTTAAACGGAAGTGGCACAAATGCCAGAAGGTTTGTGTGGTTTATAGAAAGTGTATGCTTAGTCTTTAAGCATCCATCTTTGTTGTCGCATTTGCCTCTTTAACACTTTCCAACGCCCAGCCTTCTATATGTAACATTCAAGACCCTGCTCAAGAATGATAGCATTTACCAATCACATGCTCATTCAATAAATCATCTTACCAAATGCACTTTCATTTGTGTAATAAACAATCACAATTGTAATTTTGATAATGCAAGTGATAATCTCCGCAGTTAAAACCTATTTAACAACTTATGAAGGATTTGTGCCCCACCGGCGTGACCGAATAGTTTTTACATAATTTTATTTGATTGGCTACCCGGTTTCAAATCTTAAGAGAGATAAGGGACTTAAAACAAAATGAATTTGAACAAAATAAATCTGCACTTTGCTCACCGAAAAAATAAAGGGACCACGGAGGGTTTATCGACTGGATTCTTCAGTGATAAGCAAATAGATCATATTTTCCTTTCCAGAAGATGGCATGTCTCAAACAAATTTAAGCCAAGAAATTTCCAAAATGCAACAACAGATGAACAGGTGTGATTAGAACGTGCCACAGAGAAATGAAAAGAATACCATAACTAATACATCTATAAATCTCATTTCCATGATGACAATAACAGTGGGTTACCAAACCCAATCGAATTATATATATATTTACTCGAAAATTAGGTTGAGGGTAAACTGATTACACAAATTCTATAGAAATATGGCCAAAAAAGCTGCCTTTTGCCTCGGTATATGTGAGCTAACTGCTAACTTGTATTCTCTTCTAGATAATTCATCCCTATACAACTCTGCAAATCACAAGAATCCTTCACGAAATGGCTGCCAATCCAATAGATTCCCCCTCTTCAGTTCTGTTTTCTGGGGCATTATCCGAGCTGCGTGGCCTTGCTGAAAAGATAATGCAACAGACTAGTAAGTAGACTGCATTCGAAGAATTGCAGATTCGCTTGAATTGAAAATAAAAATTAAGGCATTTATTAAAATGGCTCTTAGAACCGCTTAAGGGCTAGTATGGGCAGATTAGTAAAAGAATGGAAGAGAAATTATGCAAGAATGCTTACTTGAAACATTTGTGATAACATTAACACTTTTCTGAGCAGCAAGAGCTTTCAACTTGTTCCCAGTACCTAATACAAGCAAGCTCCTCATATGTTGCTTTTGTTCCCTAGGACTAGCTGTCTTTGTTAAAGCATCTTCAAAAGCTAGCAAATCTTGTGGGGTAATACAAGGGAGAGAGAGTAGAACCTGAAAAAACCCAAGAAAAGAGAAAAAAGAAAAAACTTCCATCAACAGGTTGTTGAGCAGCTACTGCAATAAAAGCTTGTTCCAGACTCACAACCTGTAAGATATACAAACTTTTAATTAAAACATGGTGAATTATAGAACTAACCTGTCTCGGAGCAGGATCTCTATCACACATATATATGAATATCTCACGACAAAGACCAACCAGATCAGCACTAATAACAGCATTTGACTCGAGGGTGAGACCTCGGATAATAGCAGAAAACAGATCTTTCGAGACAAACTGCCGGAGTTCTATATTATTTGATTGTATCGCTAGAAGAACCACAGCAGAACAAAAGGAAGAAACTTTTGTCACAGCTTCACCGTCTGTCCACGTGAAAGCTTCTAAAGAAATCTGCAACACTGGAAGGGCAAGGTCTTTGTGCTTCAAGAGGAAACTGTAAATGAATTACAATTTTCAGCCAATAACGCAATATGACAAAAATAGAAGTACTCCAATAAATACGCAGAAAAGGCTATTCCCGTAAGAAACAGTATGTATGCCACATACCCAACCATAGAGCTTAATGCGAAAGCATCTAGATCTTTCAGAGACAAAATGTCCACACGGTTGAAATGCCCTGACTGTTCTATTGGAGGAATCCCATTATTTAATCCTGACAACGCCATAGTAGAGAGAAGTGAACATATCTCACGAGTCAGATCCCGAAGCAATTTCTCTTCCATTACTTCTACTTTCAAGTCAGACCCAGCAATTATGCCATGGATATCTGGAACCTTTGCTCGACCTTCATGCATAAGACTGGACCAAGAGCTGCTAAGAACTTGTTGACAGTGGACAAATAATGGGTGCAGGAGCTTTTCCAGCCAGACCTCCCACATATCTGAGGGACAAAATTTAACCACATGGATTAAAACTGAATGAACAAGCTGCCTTATATGCCTGAACTCCATCGACTGTATGTTCTCCATCAGTGCCATGACAACTGAACCGGAGTCCAAAGATTTGAAAAATGGATCTCCAATGGTTGCTGATAGTCCAAGAACATTGTACCTGTGTGAGCCAATTAATGATAAAAAAGGTAATTGGGGAACAACAAGGCTAAGGAGTTAATAGTGAATATCCAACAACATGCTTCATGTTTTTTCTTCAACTCTTTTACGACTACATGTTGCTTCTTACACTGAAAACTGATCAAGCATTGCTTACGTACAGCCAATACATCAATACACATATGACATTCACATTGTTAAAGTTTAGGAGATTATAATTAAACCCAGTTGTAACTCATTGCGGAGAGAGATTATCCTCCCAGCAGTATTAAACAAACTAATAACTAACTGTTTTTTTATTTATGTAGTTTTTCTCTTTGGAAGAAAGTAAATTACAAAAGGGTTTTCTTAGTAAATAAATGGCTTGGGTGGAATGAATGATGGTAAATCTCTTTTAACTGATCTGTAAAGCACCAAAATACATGCAAAACAACACTTCTAGTTTCCAAGCTAAAACCATACTTACCCACTATCTCTGACACCTTTTAACCAATTACGTATATCAAATTCATTAGGCTCCCCATATCCTTCCTTACTTGTGTCCAACCGGGAACCATCAGCAAAAGTTACCGCACCCTTTGAAAATTTTGGGTTACCTTCACCAAGAAGACTGAACTGCTCAACATCGCTCATGGTCATAGCTGCTTTTATCTCTGCAGGCAATAATTCCAATATAGATGGAGACCAGATGGAATGTATAGTGCGAAGCAGCTGCAGATGAAAAATAAAAGTGAAAAATGCTCATTACATTGTGTTCATTAAGAACAAATTGTCACTTCAGAAGGCTTCTTGGTAATTTTAAAGCGCTATGGAGATAAGGAAATTCCAAATGTCAGAAATAAGAAGGAATTACTTACTTTTAGGAGAGGAGGCAGCATCCATGAAAGATGAGAAGCCATTGGATGCATAACAGCAAAATTTTCTGCGGAGCTGCTCTGTAAATTCAAATTGGCTTTTCTAATTCCACTTCTCTTGAGTGCTTTTTCAAAGAATGTCACGGTGTGAAAAAGTGACCACATAAATGGAGTATCAGAGCACAAACGGACAAGTCCAAGTGGTTCAGACAAATAATTATTTTGCCACTCAAGTTGCATCCACTGTTGGCTCAAAGGTTCAAGTAACCAGGCCAAAACTTCTTGTTGCTGTTGAATCCTGCACCAAGTTGAAAATTTAACAGGAATCAAGAGAACTGCCATAGACATAGATAAAATGTCAGCTTATGATAACCAAGTAATTACCCAGCAGCAGAAGCCATAACAAGAAATGCTTCACCTAGAAGATTATGTTCACCACGAAGTAAACGACCTTCTCTTTGCAAATAAGCCATAGTGTCAGCTATATCCTGTATAGAAAACAATTAAGATAATGTTAACCAGATATCTCGCAGAAAATCTGCTCTGTCACACTTTTGATAACTATAAGTTTTCGTGACATTGCACGCTTATGGGACTGCACATTATTATAGCTATTAGTCATTTCACAATAATGTATTTACAGTAATTTCCTATTTTGGAACTTTTTATCTCCAGTCCTCCAAAGCTCCTTTAGGTGCTGTTCTACCAGTTTCTGTTTAAGATAGTAGATCCTGTAGAAAATTTATCTATTAATTGTCAATGACTCTTTGGATAGAGGATCGGTACTAGCATTAATCAGACTCTTGTTGCAATTGAAAACCTTATATGCGGTCTCATACGCATGAATAAGTTCCATGGGTTTGTTTGGTCCCACTAGATTAGGATAAATGCTATCTAAGTAATCAAACTGATGAGCATAATCAGATGTCATATAAGAAAACAAAAACTTACCTTCATATGAGGTAGGATGCTTTTATCAGACGTTTTGGCTATCCTAATAAATGATGTACATATCTGTAACCTTGCATGTCGTGCACTGTTCGTTGCAGGATCCTGCCAAGCAAACAAAAGGTTGGTAATGGAAAGAAAATTTAGATCATCAATAAATAGAAATGAAGACAAAAATTGAAGCTTATTGAAAGAGAGAAAGAGAGAGAGAGATAACCTTGACAACCAAAGGAAGTGAGGTTAGAAGCTCAAATAATTTGCTGATGACACCACCAACAGCATCAGGGAAGTATTTCAAAAAGGGACCCAAAGCATCTAAATAGTGCCCTAGAGCTACGACAAGGGGTGGTTCAGTCCATTTCAGAGAAAGAAGTTGTTGAAGTAAACCTTCAAATCAGAGCAACCAAACCAGTTTCAGCAGAACCAGAAAAATAAGAGTCCAAAATTTTTTATCAGATACATAGAAATCACAAAGAAACCTTCAAATATTCTGGACAGCGCAAGTTGAATCTCAGAAGTGGCCCCACCAAATTGATTTGACCCATCAAAAACTGCACTGACAACATTTTCTAGAGCTGATTGCATGCTTTCCATTACAGCTAAATCCTGCACTTCAGAAAATAAGTGTTTAAATTGAAACTCAATCTTCCGCACTGGGAAATCTAATAGCTAGGACCCATGAATTGATTTCAAATAAGCATTTGCTATCAAACCTGAGCAGGCATTGTAGAAATCAAGAGACTGTTAATGATCGCCATAACTCTTTCAGATACTTTAACACCAGCTACGAGGGGCTTGTTAGAAGCAACAAATTTGACCAGCTCCAACTGCATCAAGTAACATATCAGCAAAAATTTGGTGAAAACATAAACTAAATCAGCATAAAGATACAGATAGCACTTGAATGACGTAAGACTGTTGAGCAATAGACAAGCATTAAACTACTGCTGATAACTCCCAACGTAGAAATGTAAACTGAAATGACACAGAAAGGCTGATACTGACATTATCCATTGGTGTGCGTAATATTAATAATTATTTGTCTTATTTGGTACTTAAATATGTGCAACACAATTAAACGCTCCCCTAAGGTGTAGATATCATAATTCAGTGAGATTATATGTCTATGATTGAGCAAAATTCTGAGGGTGCTGTGACATCTTTCTTCAGCAAATTGATGCTACTGCCAAAGAAATGAAACAAAACAGGCAACACCAGTCCAAAGAACGTGCAAGTCAAGGCCCATGGTCCAACAAAGCCAATATCTACATATAACTTGAATGTCATGCAAACTTTCATTAAATAGAAGAAAGAATGTGAAGAGTGCAGCAGCAAGACATGCAGACAAAACTAACAAATTACTAATAGTTAAACTTCCACATCAGAAGGATATCAATGTAAGAGGCAAAAAATTGAAAACCTCCAAGCCTATAATCCATGTAAAACATACCAGCCTAGATCGATACTGGCTGAAATCACCCTTGCCTTCAAAATCATCACTCCACAACTCCAAAGCCCCTAGTGTTCCAGGAGCTTTCTCTTTCTTGACCAAGCGCTGGAAAGATATGTCAAGAATAGCACCACAAATATCATCATTCACAAAACTTAAAATCCTCATCTTTCGACTATCAACCTTCCCAGAACCAGAGTCCGCATTATTAACAGTCGATCCATCTCCAGTTGAATGCGCAACTTTTGCCTTCGACATCAAATCTCTCATTAGTGCCTACAAAAGAAAGCAAAAAGAGAAATGTTAAAAGACAGCTATGTGATATCCCTCTGATCAAATACAATAATTTGAATAAGTTCTTGCATACCAGCCAAAACAACAACGATTGAAAATGAAGGGCTATCTTGAAATGTTGAAAATAACCCAGCATCTGGAAGGACATCAAAAAAATCAAAGAAGATGATAATTGAATTAGTATATGTCAGAAAAAAATTAAACACTGAGCGAAGATGAGCAAGATTAGATGTCAGTTTCTCCATAATGGCTTTGCTTTCAAAATGTGTTTGTGTTGACTAAACATCATAACCAAATCCATATGGCCTTTTTGGCCCATTATTAAACGTCTTGGGCAATCAGAAGCATAAAGTTAGAAAAAAGAATCCCCTTCTGTCTTCTGTTTCATGACCTTTTTTTTTCCCCCTTAACTTTCATTTTTTTGTAAAATATTAAATCACGAGTTTAACATGAGCTTCAGATGCACAATCACAAGCAGCTTTACAATAGTAAAGACATGAGAAATGCAAGGGTAGGGATGGAACTGAGAAAATTTTCAGAGTAAATTCACATATTTCAAAAACATCTGCAATGCAGCTAAGTTATAAGGGTTAAGACATCAATGTAATGGTCAGATGCATGTAATTTCCATCCTGAGCCAGGATAGCTTTGCTTAACTGAACAAAGTAATAGCAGCAGAAAAAGGATCCAGTGAAGATGTGAACTCTAAGAGTAATTATACAAAACTAAGGATACAACAGATGATATGGGAGATTCTAAAGGATAAGCTTTCAGCAAAAAGCCTTGAATCAGATGCCCAATCAGATTTAAGTGATTCCAGAGGAGGTGTAGGCTATACGAATTACCTGCTGTAGGTACATTGAGAGTATGGTGTCTTCCCTCGCAATACAAGGCAAGTTTGAAGTACCCAAAGACACCATGCTCTCACATATATATTCAGCAAACTCAAACTCACTTTCATCTATAGCTCCAGCACTTGTCCCAGATCTGTACAAAAATTCTCCAGAGACTTTCATCAGGATCTGAAAGACATCATGCATAGCAGACTCAAACTCAGAAGCGGAGGCATCAGCAGGTCCTTTTCTGCAATTTCACATTGAGAACATACAGTATTCATAAGAATGCTCAGACAAGGAAAATAAAATAAGTTAACAGCAAACGAAATCTAGTATTTACCTTGGCGAGACAAGTTTGAAAAACTCACAAGCATGAAGACGGAAGTCTGGCGATGAAAGTAAGAAACCGCAACTGATATGATAGAGAGAGGGTAAGAAACCAATCCAGAACAATGACTTGAAATAATAAGGTTGGAACGTTCAAAGAAAGATTATCTTACCCATGAATGATGCCATATTTAGCGAGATCAGGCAAAGGAGCCCACTCAGCATATGCATTTATAGCATTTAAAGTAGCTGTTACTGTAGCTGCATGCTGTTTTGCAACATCCAATTGTTGCCTACCAACTTCACTTAATGCAGCTCCAAAATGCCTTTCTAGTAACTGTATCAAGAATTTAGGCATTAGAATAATGCTAAAACATTTTAAATTGTTGTGAATGCAAAGAGTGATCATACACTGTACAGTAAAGGCAAAATTTCAGGCAGCGATTGAGTGAGGCCTCGCAACAGTAGCCTACGTCGATCACCTGGTTAACACATTCAAAATCATGTGAAGAGAAGGAAACAACTATATAAATATCAAGTAAAGGCATTCAACAAAATCTTCTTCCAAATAAGAACAGTAAAAGCATGATGGGATAAAAGAAGCATTAAAGAAGAGAGAAAACCCTACCATAATAAGGCTTTAATTGGTATGAAAAAGGAGATGGGGGACCAAAAAGGAAGGGAGAATGATAGTTTAACTTGTTTCGTACGATCACAAAAGGAGTAGATGGAAAATGGGGGAGGGATCCATTTTACATCCTCGCTCTCAGTTTCCAATTCTCCCTAATTAGATGGAAAAGGGTGAGGACATTATAACTTATAAAAAATGCCGCAATCTGAGAATTTTCCCACATCCCTCCAATTTTCCACCATTTTTACCTAACATCCAGAAGGAAACACTTTTCTTCCATTGTTTTTCTTACTTTTCTATCCCTTCTACCAACCAAGGCCTGATCATTAAACATATATCTAAAAAGTTTAAAAGGAACATCCACACGTACAATTGGGATTCAGATGTCCAGAAATTCAACTAGCAAAGAGTAGCCAAGGTATTTCACCACAAACCTTCCAAATCTTCATTGTGGATGGTAATATCTTCGGGAAGCCACCTTAGCATCATGGAAACCAACTCGGCCTGATATAAAGAGGGAGGGGTAAAAGCAATTCAGTATAAGTACCTTTAAAGTATTAGAAAGCAAAATGGTTTCTTTAAAGCGGGATAAGTTGACGTACCTGAATTGGACCCTTGCTGGACAGGGAAGCTAGAGAAGGAAATAGCTCTTGCCAAAGATTTATGCCTTCTCTTCTAACTATCTATAAGAATGAAAAACAAATAAGTACTGCAACTTGAAAACTGTCATTGCCATAGAAATAGCTTAAACAGCAGTTGAGAATGGTGGGATGAAAACCTCTGCAACAAGGGCAGCTGTCTGACTTTTCAAAGCCCATTCTTCACAAGGATCTGCAATCTCAGACATCAAATCAACTGAGACATTTGCGAAGTCCCTACGTTCTGTAGGATTCAATTCATCCCACCTTAATCTGACCAAATGCTGTAGAAAGATAGATATGTTATAGTCAAGTCACTCAAGTTATCCTCAAACTCTACAACTCATAAGAAATACAAACACTAATTTTCACAAATCAAATAGCTGGAACCTAATATTCACGTCAAGTGAGCAATACAACCTCTTTCGAAAGAAAGGAACAAAAAGCCAGGTTTCTGTTTTCGGATGATTGCATTTGTTCTTTAAGATTAGGCCATTAGGAAACAAAGACAAAAAGACATCATATTGATCAACGAAACATCGTTCGGTATGGGTTCTCATGATATCTATTTGTCCTACATCCACATTGTAGAAATATAGAAGAGTCTCCTCCTACAAGATACAGCGCTCTCCTACAAGATACAGCGCTTTGAAAGGTTTCCGCCAAGCCTTATAATGGTGTAGTTGGAAGGACATATTCAAAAGCATATTACTGATTTTACAGAAGATTCTAATATAAGATGAGTCAGACATCAATGATAACATCTTAAAACATAAGATGAGTCCCATCAATATCAAGTTCACAATATCAATGGGCTAGATCCATGACAAAGACAAGGTAAAGGAATATCTGCATGAACCTGGAGCATTTTAAATGCATGTAATCGGATTTCAGAAGACCAATTCTTTTTGACCAGAAGGAAAGATGTACTTGCCAAAAACCGTATATCTCCAGTTTTCACCTGAAAATATAAGAAAGGAAATAAGTATCATTTCAAAAATAAACTTTGGACAACAAAAATTGGAAAACAATAATTCAGCATTTCCAAAAGGTCAACGATTATATGCTATTTTTCAATCCCGTTTAGAACTACAGATCCTGATATCATGCACAAGAGTGACCCTCAAGAATCAACAATCTAACCAAAGCTAAATTTCAACAGCAACAATGCATGTGACTGACTATAGAAGTCCAATTACTTGTACCCTTCTGTTTAAAGCCTAAAGTCAATTCCTGATCGCCCTCACAAAAAGCTCACATCTTTGCTCCTTCTTAAGAACCTGAAATCATAGTAACCCCACTCTCTCTTTTTTTACAAACCCTACAAGTCGATCAAAATACCATTTTTCCCCGACAAAAACCATAATACCAACTATTTAGCCCAGTCACCAGTCCCATTTTGCCTAAGGCCTTAAAATCAATCAACTTAACAGTAATTTACAAAATTTAAACATTTCAAACAATCCTATATCCATCAAATTCTCAAACTTCAGCAGAATACCAAAATTTCCCAAGTACACTTTTTTCTAAATCCCTCAAACTCAATCAAATTTACACTAACAATTCAAAAAAATTATCACTTTTTAGCATCCCAAATCAACAAAACCATCTTTTGATCAGAGCATGTACATATAAATGAAAAGAACCAAATTATATTTATACATACAGCAAAGACCATAAAAGAGAAAGAAGAAGTACGGATTCAAGATAAGAGACAGCGGCTTTGCGAGCTTCAGGAGCAGAGTTCCAGTCAAGGGCCGCAGCAATGGCCCGAGCCACATTGCTTGCTGGGTTATTAGTATCCTCCATCACTAATATTATTCACTTCCGTTTCTGGGTTTGATTATTTATTTATTTATTTATTGTCTTTTTGCTGAGAAGATGAAGAGAATGACGCTCTCGTGAAGCTTTCGTTGATTCTAGAATGAGAATAAAAATGGGGAGCAGTTTCTTCTCCGCAATGTTCTTTCAAAGAGGTTTATCAATGTCTTTGTGGAGGTTTAATTTTGCCATTCGCATATCTAATGGGAGCTTTTAATTTTTTTTTAATTTCAATTTTTATATTGTTTTAGAAATAATGTTTACTTCTTGTATTGAAAATTAGGAGGAATGTAAGTGAAAATAGGAGTAAGTTATTTATTTATATTGAAATGAAAGTGTGGAATAAAAATAAAAATTATATTTATGTGTTTATATTATTTTGGATTGGGGGTAAATAGTTTTAAATTATAATTTTATTTTTATTTAAAAAATAATAGTTTTTAGTTATAAAATTGATAAAAAATATTTTAATAAAAATATATTTATAAAATAAATTATTTATTTTAGTATTTATTTTAATTATATAACTTAATAATTATTATTAATATTTTTAGTTATATAAATCATAATTTTTTATTAATTTTAATTGTAATTACGTAAATTAAAAATTATTAATAAGAACAACACAAATAAAATATTATTATTAATAATATAATATAAAATTAATATATTTTTTTAATAAACTATTTATTATTATTAACTATTAATAGTAAATAAATATAATACTGTTAAATTAAACAAATATAATAATATTATATTTTCAAATAAAGATAGTATATGGTATATTATTAATTCTCTATGATATAATAATATTTTATTTAATAAGTTTAATATTATTAAATAATATAATATTATTATTTAAATAAATATAATATTATTATTTTTAAATAAATGTAATATTATTTTATTTTAATAAATATAAATTATATTAATAAAATGAGTAAAAAAAGAAGCAGTGAGAGTGGATTTTCACTCTACACTCTAAAAGTAGGGGAGGTCCGTGAAATTAAACTCCCACTCCTCCTTTAAACAAATAAATAAACACTATAGTAAAAGGACTCTGCACTCACCACTCTCATTTTAGTAAGTAAACACTACATTAATGGCTGAGACACTTGACTGCAGTTTCTGGTTCTTTTTACTTTATCAAAATAATTTTTAGGGGAGATCTGACAAATATTTTTAATATTATAATACAAGTAATTGTATAAGGCAACATAGAAAATATGATGGTAAATTATATGGAAAGGCCAAAAACTGAACTTTCTTCTTTTAAGTTTAAAGAAAAAAGGATGCCGACCAATTCAATTATAGATTGTTCAATATGATCAATAGATAACATTCTTTTGAACATTTTAAATAAACCCAGTGGCACAACCAATATAATTTTATGCCTTCAAAAAGAATATAGGTGGTGCTATAAAAAAAATTGTTGAAAAGCAATTGGTTAAACATTTAAAAATAAATCAATGAAATCAATAAATACGTAACTTGGTTATGTAAAAGTTAATCACTTTCATTTAGAAAAATTAAGAAAATGGATATATACAGTCTCAAAGTACAAATAGGGTTTTTTTATTTTCTGGTTAAATTCAATTTTATACTCAAATTCGTTATCTCTCAAAAAATTTGATAACCAATTTAAATAAAAATATACATGTGATGGTGATGGTGATGGTGATGGTGATGGTAGTAGTTCTTTCCCTCGTGTTACAAGTATCCCAATTATTTTGTTATTCTCATTTGCCTTCTTGAATAAGTTGCCATGCACATTGACTCAAGAGTCAGGCAAGACTCAAATGAGGCTTGACCACCGAGCACCGACCAAACCCGCTTTCTTTTCGTGTCTTTCATGTACTTTTCTTCGATCCAAACTGGCCTCGAAAAAAATTTTTAAAAAAATGTAAAAGTTGATTAATAATTGTTTCAAGCATATATTCAAAACGGTGTTAATATCCCCAGTTTTTGTAAATCCACTCAAATTTTAAGAAATAATTACAATAAATTTACATTTTTTTAAAATTTAAATTTAAATAAAGAAGGACTATTCAAATAAACAAAAAATTTGAAGACTTATCAAAAAAATTAAATATGAAAACTATTAAATACAAGATCTCATGTTTGTTGGGATAATTTAGTTATTTTAGTTAAATAAAATTTATCTTAAAGCAACATTAATGATCATAGATACCTAAGTGCAAAAAATAATAAAAATAATATAATTGATTAATTATATAAAACTTTTAGTAGAATTGTAAATATTGTGAACTCATTCTAATTATTTTTTGCAGATAGAGTGAATTTACAAAATTAATGGGGTGGAAATATTCCCAAAATATTCCCAACCATTTCAAAAACCAATACATCTATTAAATTTCTCCATATTTATGTGAACCGATAATTAATTTACCAAGAGAACTAATAAGTAATTTTGAAAAGATAAAGTATTTTGGTAAATTACTTGTTGTGAGTCCCACAGTCTTACTAATGGACTCTTGATGTATATATTTGTGTATATATATACACATATATACATATACATACACACACATATATGCATATGTATATTCAAGTACAAACTCCATAAAAATACATTCTTCTCCCTTATTTCAGAAAACAAGTCATAGGAGATTTCGCCGCAGCGGCACCTTCTATACATGTCAATTAAAACAGTTCCTAACATGTTATCTATGCTGATTTGATTTTTCTTAATGTAAACATGGACCAAAATACCGTGATTTATGGCTCCAATGCTTGCACAAGATGATAGCAAAGTGGTCAAAGTGAGTTTGTCAAATTTTAGGTTTGAATTCTTCATTCTGCTGAAAAGCTCAAACGATTCCTCAAGTCGATTATATTTAACATAGCAATTGATGATAGAATTAGTCTATTATGTATTAGATAATTATCTTTTAAGTATTTGTTTTAATATACCTTTAACTTTATTAAAATTTTTTAAAAAATTAATAGAAGCTCAAGTCTGTCCCAAGCCTCTAATTTACCATCCCAACACCTGTCATATATTTTATTATTTATTTCCAAAAAAAAAAATTAGAGTAATTAATACAACATGGGATCTGTGCATAATTAAGGAGGGAGATACTATTGTAGTGAGTTAAAAGGTAGGGATGACAGAAATCTTTATGGAGACAGGGAAACTTGAGGATTTTTCTCATTTAAGGAGAATATGAGGACGATTTTATACATAATTTTTTATTTGAGGAAGGGACGGGGACAATTTTATACCAAATTTCTTATTCGGGGAAGGGACGGTGATAAGCTAAAATCCCCATCCCTTCCCCATTTCCTCATTTCCTCATTTTTTTTTATTTTTTTTTATAATTTTCTTTTAGAATTATTAATAAATAAATAACAGAATTTAAATTATAAAATATTAAATATTAGTATAAATAACAAATATCAAAATATTTATACAAATATACTATAAATTTTTCAGGCCTAATTAACTAGTAGTGGTCTTGAATTACTATTCGAGCAGACTTTATTTCAAAAGCCTTGGTCCAAAACTGTTTTAGATTATGAATTACATTGATTATATTATTTTTATTGTTTTAGATTTAAAACTTAATGCTATCTCAATTTGGCCACATTTGAAGAACAGAAAGAGTAAGAGGTATAAGAGTAAATTATTAAAAATATTAATTTCAATATCTATACTCATTTTATTTATTTTATTATTGATATTAAAGTATTTTTTTTTCTTTTTATTATAGGATTATGAATATTGACGAAGATAATTATTCTGATAATTTATATTTTGAAGTGTGATTTCTGTAATGGATTAATGTTAATGTACGATATATTGTCAAGTCTTACTTTTGTTTAAATTTTTTATTTTAGTGTGATTAAATCAAGTTTAAAAATTAAAAATATATTGATTATTCGGGGATCGGAGACCCTTCGGGGATCCCCTGTTATTATTCGGGGAGGGGACGAGGATCTCCTCAAGTAATTTTGACAGGGACAGTGAGAAAACAATGACATATGCAGAATATCGGGGATGGGTACCGGGATGTCGGTCCCTCCCCTCCCCTCCCTATTGTCATCCCTATTAAAAAAGATTAAGATTCTCTCATGATCTGATCATGTACTGAATAAATAAGTCAACTGTTGGTTGGTAGTTAATAAATAAAAAATAAAAAAATTAGATTTTAACCATATACTACTACTGAAATACACATAACAAAAAATCTTCAAAAACTCAATAGAGCTCAGATGATAAAAGCATCACATTCCATTTAAAAATCCCTTACAGCATGCGGCAAAATTTATATTAAAAAAATATATAATAAAATTAAGCAAGGCAAGTACAAAAGGAAAAGAAGCTTAAAGACAGATGAGGTCTGATCTTCTAAATACCTTCAAGCGTTCAACTTGACTTGCTCTTAATTGCATCAAGTCCTTTTTCTTTTAAAAAAAAAAAAAGTCTTCAAGTCCTTAAAATAGGTTGTAGCCGCCTAAGCAGTTACAGACATACCCTGCTCTGTCATTTGCCTTAGGCCTTCCTTGAGTTGAGCCCTGGCTTTGCGAACCAGACTTGTATAATCGTATACAAGTCATTAAGCTATCCACATCGTTCTGCTCCGCCTCGGGCTAGGCCGGGCAGCCAGGTAGCTTCTATACATCTACTCAAAAAACCTGTAAAAGAAGCATTATTTTGGAACCCATCAAAAGCGCACTCAGAAACAAATGACGACACACGCATTTGGGGATAATTAGAGACTGTTGATTGCTCCAGAGTTCAACAGCTTGGTGTGACATAATTAATTACCAAGCTATACATCTGGGGCTGTCGGCACTCACATCTCTAACAGCTGAGGCAAATGGTAAAATTTTTGTTCTCTCATCTTCCAATGCTGTGGACTCTCAACTTTAGTTCGAGCCAGCTCTTATAGCTGAGTTCCAAACCAAGGGATCATGGATATTCTCACGACAAATCTATTCATGACAGAGATTCATTGGCAAGTGGGGATGCGGATAGTTTTAAACTAGTTACCACAAAGTTTCAGCAGTATATTGCGGAAAAAATATAAGAAAAAAAAGGATTATGGAAACAACCAATTGTTACTCGACGATGACGTAGGCCGCCAGCTTCTCCCGATGAGAATTAGCTGCTTTTTATTCGTAGCAACTTTTGGCGTCACTAAATTTGATATTGATTTATCTTCCTGATCTATGCTACTATTTTCGATGGTTTCTAGTTTTCTCTATCTATGTTTCGATGTAATTTCAATTTGTTTTTATTTTTATTTTTATCTTTTTGTTCTTTTCCGGAAATAGAATCCGTTGAAGTTTATTATTCCCAAGACTTTTGTTACACAGGGCCTTTAAAGTTTTCATGAGTTTTCATGAGTTTTCTAGCCATCTATTCTAATGGTGAAGGGGAAGTGAATTAGCAACCACAATACACATAGGTTTGAATATTGCTCCTCAGTATTCCCATTTCTTCTTTATTCTGGTATGATGATTTGTGATTATTATTATCATTACTAAGATATGGCTTTATTAAAAAAAAATGAGTTCAACCTCTCCATAAATCGTGATGATATTCCTGAAATTAAGAAAAGAAACTTGTTTTCTAATACTAACTATATGAGTTCATTCTCCTAAGACTGATGGTCTTGGTCTGGTATCTAACAAAATGACGTATTCTATATTTTCTTACTGAAATTTAACAAATAATTGTGTATTGTAGAACCATGAAAAAAATTATTCTCAATTTTCAAATTGAAGCTGATTGGGCTTACTTTCCAGTTTTTGCCTTTTCGGTTTTTGAATTGTGGGCATCCCAAGTTTTTGTTACAGGGCCTTTAATTGAAATATTTTGTTTTAAGTTTTTTATTTTTGTTGCTTTTTTGGGAAGAGATTCCTTTGAAGTCTATCCTCAATAAATATGGTTATCAATTTCAAATTGGAAAATGCTACTTTGACGGAATTGAATTACAAAATTAAAAAAAAAAAATTAAATACCGTTATCAATTTTAAGTTTTCACTGTTTTTTAAAACTAGATTAGCGTAATTGTAACACGAAAAGGAAACTGCGGATATTTATAAAATCCCTAGAGCATACGGCAAGTCAGTGATTCTTGCTTTGAAGGGGGGGGGGGGGGGGGCTTGAAAAATTTTTAATATATATATAACAAGTTGACATTAGGGAGAATCAATTGGGTTTTTTAGATTGCAATGGCTGGTGGCGCCGAGGCAAAGAAGCTTGAATCGCAGACGTGGTCTGATCTTCCTCCTGATACTATAAACTTAATTGCCAACCGTCTTTCTTCCTACGTCGATCAGATACGTTTCCTGGCAGTTTGCAAAAGTTGGCGAGCAGCAGACATCGTTGAATATGCTGATGATCATAAAACGCGAATGGGTGCTTTTCTCAACAATGTTTAAGAGAAGTAGTTCACCAGTCTTCTTCTACACGCCTTTCACCGACAAGATTTTTGAACTTCCCAATTTGCACAATTATGTAATCAGTAATGTAACCTTCTCAACGGGTCCAAACTCTTCGGATTGTGTGGTATGTGCTGTATTGGTAGAATCTGAAAAGTTTTGCATCAGCATCTGTAGACCTGGAGACGTACCTGGAAAGAGTTTTGGTTTGAGGGTAAGTACGAATGGTGTGACAATGTGGTATACGTAGACGGATTCTTCTACTGTTCCTTCGACACTCCAGATGCTATGGGTGCCTTTAACGTTGCGTCTGAAACATGGTTTTCAATCCCGTACCCTTGGTCTTTCCCACCTATTTCCTTGATTGAGTCTGATGGAAACCTTTTGATGTGTTATCTTCGATACCCTGGATATCATGTTCTCACATTTAATCAGGCTCAAATGGATTGGCTTGAAACTGAAAGCTTGAATGATAGAGCATTGTTCTTGGGTGATACATGCATGTCGGTTCCAGTAGGAAAGGGGAGTCAATTAGCTAACACAATACATGGCTTCGATTGTTACTCTTATAGTGATCACTCGTATTTTTTATCGACGCCTACTGAAAGTGACTCACCTGAACCTGGCCCAAAAATTTTTGATTATCATGACTGCAAAGTTAAGGACTTGGGGAAGAAAATTTGGATTCAGCCTCCTCTAACAAGAGCATGACTCTCTCTCTCTCTCTCTCTCTCTCTCTCTCTCTCTCTCTCGCCGTTTTTTTTTTCAAGTGCATGCATTGGTCGCTGGTGCTGAAGCTTTCAGTCCTATTATGATATGTTATTTATTTATTTCTCTACTGACATTTATAGAGAAACTGAATCATGGCATCTCCGCCATAAAATTGTAGCATAATTTATGGATATTCATTTTATGCCTAAGAGGAAAGGTAGCAAAAGATTTATCTCTCGAGCCAAAAAAATGTTTAACTAGACAATGGTACTAGTAGTATCCGCATGGTTATATAAAATGAATTCAACAGCAAGAAAGGCGCTAGGATCATAGCACGAAATATTGTTTAAAAGTGAATACGTAGACTGAGATTTGTAAAATTAAGAAAGAATAAATGATCATGATAATCCTCTTATGATATGGACTTTCCATGAATAGAACGTACTCAAATGATTGGTGGCCCTCCATCTTACGAATGGGGGAGTTTAAGCCACAGCAATACAGCATCGCATCTTCCAGTACTCGTATGATTCATGGCTTCTACCAAGTTTGAGAAAAGAAAATTTAGCTTATTATATTGGACACTGGAGAGGCCTCAACGCAAACTTGTAATGATTTTCCTTAGAGCATACGGCAAGATTATGTTCCAAAATATACCAAAACCGAATAAGAAAAAAAATACAAAATGACATGGTGAAATCCAGTCCTCATTTCTAAAGTAGTTAGCGATTCCTGTTTCAAAATTTATTCTTAAAAATATATTTATATGTGACAAATTGACGTTCGGGATAGCTTTTTGGGTTTGGCAATTCAATTTCAATGGCCAGTGGCAACGTAGCAAAGAAGCCCGAAGCACAACTCTGGTCCGATCTTCCTCTTGACATCATTAATTAACGATATCGCCAACCGTCTTTACTCCGTCGATGAACTACGTTTCCGAGCAATTTGAAAGAATTGGCAAGCAGATATCACCCAATGTATAGATAAATTACCATGGTTGATGGTCCATAATCTATACGTGTGTTATCTCTTCTACCCTTTTCACAAACTATATACTGTTTTCAGTGGTGATACATTCAGAGAAATATTTGTTGAGACGGTAGTATTTGATACAAAACACCGTTGGGTGCTTTTTTCAGCATTTTGCGATACTGGTGCTAATTCAAAAGAGAAAAGAAGATTGCTCCGGAGTCCAACAGCTTGGGGTGGTATAATTTATTACCAGGATATACAGCTGGCCTTGTTGGCACTCTAATCTCTAACTGCTGAGGCAAATGGTAAAGAGATTGCTGTGTGGAGAATGGCAAAGATTTGTTTGAATCAACTACACCTGGGGAAAATGTTAAGGGTGAATTTTGTGGTGAATAATAATGCGGTGAATGAGGACAAAAATTTGTCTCGTTCCCAGTCAGATTCCGAGAGTCCGGAAAACTTAGAAAATAACGTTGTGGAGGAGATTCACTCGTCGGATGCTGGCGTTGATGAGTCGAATGAGGACGTGATAACGGAATTTACATATGAAACTAGGAAGGTATGTGATCATTCATGCTTCTATTGTACCAAACGAATAAATTAATTATGGTAACAAGGATCGGTTGGATACTTTTAATTCTCGGGTGGCTGCTAGTAAGGAGTTGATTTTATCTACGGATATACGAGAATGTGGATGAACCTAATACCCAGGATGCTCATAAAACTTTTGTTCCCTCATCCTCCAATGCTGTGGACTCTCAACTTTAGCTCGAGCTAGCTCTTATATCTGAGTTCCAAACCAAGGGATCATGGATATTCTCACGACAAATCTATTCATGACAGAGATTCATTGGCAAGTGGGGATGCGGGTAGTTTTAAGCTAGTTACCACAAAGTGGATCTCCACGGCGACATAAGCTTCCAGCTTCTTCCAATGAGAATTTGCTTTTTACTCATAGTAAATTTTGGCGTCGCTAAATTTGATATTAATTTATCTTCCTGATCTATAATACTATTTCAGCTAATCTGTAGTATTCTTTATTCATGTTTTTGATGTAATTTTAATTTGTTCGATTAAGGGATTAGGCCTTTCTGTCCTTCCTTGTTTGGATGTTACTTTCTAATTTTTTTAAAGAAAATGATATTCGAACAACCGGAAGACAAAAATAACAGCATTGCAGCAAAAACAACATTATCGTTTTACTGTTACTGTAATGTTACTGTTACTGTTACTGTAATATGGACAGTGCTTATATTTTTATCTTCCTGTTGTTGAAATAGCACTACTTTTTTTTAATTTAAATTTTCTCTCACTTTATTGAGATTTATTAAAAGAAAAAATAAAATGTAGTAATCTATACTTCTTACTGAAATTTAACAATTAATTGTGTATATTAGAATAGAAGAAACATGAAAATTTTTAATCTCATCCTCAACCCAAATTGAAGCTAAGCGGGCAAGTAATGGGTTATTGGTTTTTGTATTATAGGCCCCAGAATTTTGTTACGGAGCCATTAATTGAAATATTTTAAAGATTTTTATTTTTATCTTTTTGTTCTTTTCCGGAAATAGAATCCGTTGAAGTTTATTCCCAAGACTTTTGTCACACAGGGCCTTTAAAGTTTTCCATTACAAAAAAAAAAAAAAAAAAAAAAAAAGATTACAGTACAACAATGAAATTATGCCTAATTAAGGAGATATTATTATTGTAGATTATAATACAACATTGAAATTGTGTTAAATTAAGTAGATACTTTTATCGTAGTGATTTTAAAATCCCTTGGAGGATCCGGCAAGATTTATATTTTAAAGATATAACAAAACATGATAAAGAATGAATGAGAAAGGAGCATTATAGAATTTTTTTTTTTAAAAAAAGACTTTATTTGTGAAATCCATCTAAGAAGAAGTCAGGGACTCTTGTTTATGGAAATTAGTAGTGACAATAAATAAATATTACCTCCAATAGTATTTACATGGGAAAGAATGAGAAACAAATTCTTTATATATTTTTATATATTTATTTACATGGTAGGAAATTATCCAAGCCTGATGAAATTTAAGTTTCACAAGCTTATTTTCATTTTACTTTTGAATATCACTTTGTTAATTTTATAAAAGTTAAATTTGATATATATTCCTAGTTAACTTTAATTTATGAATTAAGGAAAATTATTTTATTGATATCCTTTAAATATAATTATAAAATTTTTATGTTACTAAGGGTCGATACTTTATTATGATAATTAATAGTGATAATAAATAAATATTACGTCCAATAATATTTAATGGATAAAATGAGAAAAAAATTCATTGTATTTTTATATTTCCATATAAGAATATGGTTTGGGATATTTTAACTTCAAAAATTCACACAAAATTTGAACCATTAATCTCATAGTCTAATGGTCGATATTGAAAGTTAAAACAATAATTTAATATTTTATAATATTTTTTAAATAAAAAAATTCATTGAATGAGGAAAAAACGTTTTCTCATTCTCAGTCAGATTCCCAGAGTCCGGAAAACTTGGAAAATAATGCTGTAGAGGAGAGTCTCTTTCCAAATGTTGGCGTTGATTCTAATGAGGACGTGATACTGGAATTTACATTCGAAATTAGGAAGGTATGTAATCATGCTTCTATTTTGCCTAACGAATAAATTAATAATAGTAATAAGGATCAGTTGGATACTTTTAATTCTGAGGCAGCTGCTAGTAAGGTTGATTTTATCTACGAATATACGAGATATGAATGAACATAATACCTAGTGATGGTAAAATCTTTCATGAGTTTGGAGTCTCATGAGGTCCCGTCTAAAATGAGGTAAATTTTGAATAATTTTTGGAGAATATAACGAGGAATAAGAAAAAAAATAATCATCAAATTCTTAATAGAGTGTGGTTTAGTTTTGTACTTCTAACCCCAATTCCCATTATATATAAATATTTTTAAATTTTTATTCAATAATTTTTATTTGATCAATTACAATATTAGTTAATAAATTTTTATTTTTATTTTTACCTAATATAAATAAGTTATAACTAAAAGAAAACTTTATATTATAATTCTTATTCAATCCTAAAATATTATTAAGTTTTCTTTTCTTTCTCAAGGTGTTGTTCACTTTAAACTTTTTTTTAGTTTTGATATTATTTCAAAATCTTATTTCAACCTTTTAGAGTTTTTTTAAATAATTTAAATATTTTATAATATAGAGATAATTTTATTTAAGTCTTTAATTTTTAATTTACTGAATTATTTATCCATACTTACAATAAATAAGTGAGAAATATAATAAAAATAAAGAATCTTCATGTGCGGAATAATTTATTAGAAAATGAGGTGGAAAATAAGATAGGCCTCTCTACTCTCACCCCGCTCCATTATCATCCCTATTAACATGGAGGATGCTAATAAAACTTTTGTTTCCTTATCTTCCGATGTTGTTGACCCTCAACTTTGGTTGGAGCTAATTCTCATAGCTAAGTTCCACGCCAAGGGATCATGGATATCCTCACGACAATTCTATTCATGACAGAGATTCATTGGCAAGTGGGGATGCGGGTAGTTTTAAACTAATTATCACAAAGTTTCAGCAAAAGTAGTTGCGGAAAAAATATAAGATAAAAAGGATTATGGAAACAACCAATTGTGGCTCGATGACGACGTAGGCCTCCAGCTTCTCCCAATGAGAATTAGTTGCTTTTAATTCATAGCAACTAGTGGCGCAGCTTAAATTTGATGTTGGTTTATCTTACTAGTCTACATTCCTATTTTAGTTGATTTCTGGTTTTCTCTATTCATGATTTTTGATGCAATTTTAATTTGTTCTACTGAGAGGTTAAGTCTTTTTGTCCCCCTTATTTGGATGTTACTTTCTAATTTTTTCAAAGAAAATGATATTTGAACAAGAAGAAGACAGCAATGACAGGACTGTAGTATGAATAGTACTATCATTTTATATGTTACGATATTACTGTAGTACACATAGTATCCATATTTTTACGATCCTGTTGTTCAAATGGCACTGTTCGTTTTCTTATTTAAGTTCTCTCTCGTGATTTATTAAAAAAAAAAAAGAAAGAAAAGGTTGTATTCTATATTTCTCACTGAAAATTAACCGTTATTTGTGTATGGCAAAATAAAAGAAACAAGAAAACTTTCAATCTCATTCATCCTCAACCCAAATTGAAGCTAAGTGGGCCGACTTATGGGTTATTGGGTTTTGTATTTTAGGCCTCAGACTTTGGTTACCGAGACATTAAGTGAAATATTTCTAAGCTTTTATTTTTATCCTTTTGTTTTTTTCGGAAATAGAGGCTGCTGAAGTTTACCCCCAGAACTTTTGTTAAACGGCCTTTAGAGTTTTCCATTTGGAAAAAGAAAAATCGATCACAAGACTACAACGAAATTGCGCCTAATTAAGAAGATGTTATTATTGTAGATTATAATACGACATTGAAATTGTACCTAATTAAGGAGATATTATTAGTATAGTGATTTTAAATTCTCTTATTAGAGAAAAGGAAAAAATATAAAAATATGAAAAATACTTAGGTAGAGAGAAAACTGAGAGAAAGATGAGAGAAATAATGAAGAAATGAATAGAGAGAGTGGGTGGATAGAGAGAAAAAGAATTAATTTCTCTCATCTTTCTCTCAATTATTTCTCTGCACTACTCTAAAATGAATAAAAATCGAACATTAAACATTTTTTTTTTAAAACGAAGACTTTTACGGTAAAATCCATCTGATATATATAACAAGCTGACGTTTGGGGAGAATCAATTTGGTATTGCAGATTGCAAATATGGCTGTGGCACCAAGGCAAAAATGTTTGGGAGGCAGCGCCCATCACGGTCGGATCTTCCTGCTGATACCAGAGATTTGATGGCCAACCGTCTTTACTTCGTCGATCAAATACGTTTACAGGCAGTTTGCAAGAACTGGCGAGCAGCAGATAAATTACCATGGTCGTTGATGGTCTATAATTTATGCGTATGTCACCTCTTCGACCCTTTTCACTAACAACTATATACTGTTTTCCATTTCAGGAAAAAAAAAAAAACTGCATACTGTTTTCAGTGGTGACACAGTCGGAGAAAAATTTGTTAAGAAAGTAGTTTTCGATAAAAAAAAAAACACGGCTCGGGTGGTTTTTTTATGCAATTTTCGAGGCCGGAGATAGTTCATCACTCTTCTTTTACAATCCTTTTACCGACAAGATTATTGAACTTCCCAATCTGTACAGTCATTGCACCCGCAATGCAACCTTTGTGTTATATATGCCGTCTTGCTAGATTCTACTTAACCAGGAGAGAGTTTTTGGTTCGATGGTAAACATAAACGGTGTAAGAATGTACTGTGTGTGGATGGATTCTTCCATAGTTCCTTCAACGTTGAGTCGGAATCGTGGCATTCAATCACAACTCATCTTCATTGGTGCTGAGTCTGATGGAAAACGTTTGGTGTGTGATCATATCTCTGGATACAGCGTTCTCACATTTAATCGGGATCAGATGGACTGGTTTGAAACTGAAAGAAATTGAAAGCTTGGACGATAAAGCTTTGTTCGGGTTCTCGAAGCGTTTCTGTTCCGGTAGGAAAGGCAAGTCAACTAGCAAACACAGTTCATGACTTCGACAGCTTCTCGTATGATGATTACTCTGATTTCTTCTGAAGCTCACTAATGCATGGCCCCAGAATAAGTGATTATCAAGATTCCAAACTAAACAACTTGATCGCGGTGAAAAATTGGATTCAGATTCCTCAAACAGGACATCTATTTTATTTATTTATTTATTTATTATTTCCTTTTAGGGTATGCAGTATGCTCGCTGAAGCAAATAAGCTAATGATGGCATATATGTTATGTTACCCATTTATTTTCTAGTGGTATTTGTTGTAAATCTGAATTTTGAATTATTATTTCTGGTCGGTGTTTAGTGGGAAGAAATAAAAGAATGGTGGAAACGTACGCAACAATTTCAAAAGCCTCATCACAGAAGCATAATTGTTGGGGGATGCTAAGAAATTCAGTACAATTTGCTTTAGCTTGTTTCCAGCTGGAAGAAATCGAAGGAATGGAGTGGAGAGGAGAGAGAGGATGGATATCAATTTCATTATTGGATTTGATATGAAATTCTAAATAATTTTGTAAGCTATAACAGCAATGTGTCCGCAGGGGAAAATGAAAATGTACAAAAGAAAGCAGAGTTCTCACGGTCAGGAAAACATTTGTCTTTGCGACAAAAGAAATTGTACAGTGTAACATCGAAATATCCCAAAAATTAAAAAACAAACAAATAAAAGTAAGGAATCACCCCTTGAATACGCTATCTATCTAAACAATTTCATTCGCTGTATGGAAGAAGAAACCAGGCTCAACTAATGCCCTCGCCACAAAGGCAGCGAGACTCTTATGAAACCGTGTCTTGATCTATGCACAGAGTTCAAATAATACTCTTCTTTCCTCTACTTCGAGTATTGCTACTTTTATCTTTTACTGCTGGTGGTTTTGATGGTTCTCGTGAATCCCGTGTTGCATGCTTCTTTCGCCTTGTACCCCCAACACTGTCAGAGTCAGCCAAGGGACCTGACCAAGTTTGGATTGGTTCTTTTGATGTGTAACTGAATGAGGTAGTGCTGAATGGTACCTCCGGAGGAATGAAGGTAGGATCAATGTGATGTGATGAGCCCAAGGGAAAGCCAACTGCTCCATCTTGATGTGGTGGAGGAAACTTTTCACTCTTGCTCTTTGCATTTGCATGTGTAATTAGACGCCGTCTCTGTTTTCACAGAACAAACAACAGAAGTTAAACATATGAAAAGCTTCTAAGAATTTGAAATTGGCGCAAGCACATTCTAAGTTAAGACAGAGAAATAAAGTTACATATAAGGAACAAGATCTTCCATTCCTCTAAGTTGGAACTTATTTAAAGTGGCAAGGAGCCTAGCCTAAGCTGATTCATTGAACATATAAAGGAGCGAACAAATAAACTTAGGCTCAAATGGTAAACAATCTCTGATCCTCCAAGAAATCAACACCAGCTCAAATTTTCAGTCCATGAGCTCTATGCTACTAATCATTCTCCATTAAACAGGATCTTTTAACTTCCAAAAATGGTTGCTAAGGAATAAATTATTTATAGCAAGCTCTATGATTTTGAACAAAAAAAAGATTCTCCATTACCACAATATTGACTATTGCATACAATACGGAGAACAACTGGGAAAAAGACAGATAATAACTTTTCTTTTCTCTTGAAAAAATAGTAAACAATAGTCTGCCATTACAAATAAGGTAATTATTTTACTATAGAAGCAACCGATGGGACATACATCAATATTAGATTGAAGTTCTGCATTGGCCTCTGGAGCAAGCATTGCCCTAACACCACGATCACGTGGCCGTGTCTGTCTGGCACTATCACCCTGGGCTCTACTAGCAGCTCTTAGTCTGCAACATAAGACAAAAAAGACATGCTGATTACAACTTACATCCGAGAGAGATGCCAAATCCAGTGCGAATTTAGCACAATGCCAAAAAACCATTAAGGCAGTTGCTACCCTCCAATGACTTCAAAATTTCACCATCTCAACCTTCAAAAGACTAATTCATTCTGAACTAAAGCTTTACGGTCAACTTTACCATCACCATACTTGGCATAATTCCAACACAACCAGCAAAAATTAAAAAGCCCTAAATAGAAATATGTTTTTTGAAAAATAAGCAAAAGGTGTGACATAATTATGTACTGAGCTGGAAGTCTGGAACAAAAATTCTTAAAATAAATTGTCATATGGTAGGAGATGGTATAGTCTGTCTCAAGAAATTTAGTTATTATGAATTTGACCAGAGAAGGAAAAAGAAATGAATAGAGGAAATAATTCAACCTTTCATTGAGGGTTTCAGTTATCCAACAAGTTCAAAACCCCACACGATGATCACTAAGCACAAATTTCTTACCCAAATCGACAATTAAATAAATAAACGAATGTTCTAGCATTGACTATGAAAAATTAACCTGATATCAAAGTAAAGTAAAATTGAATTTACCTTCTAGCTTCATCATCCCGTCGTTTAGCATCCATTTCCTTAGTAGGGGGATATTTAGGAAGACTAGATGGTTCACAGGCATAAGGTTCTGTCTTGAAAAACTGCATCAGGAAGACAAAGAAGATGGTAATAAATGGAAGGTACAAGCCATAGTGTTGTGATTGTGATATTAATAAATCAGATAAATGTTACAGTATATTGAAGTAATCTTGTTTCATGTTTGTGCTCTGAACTTGTATACTTAGAATATTTCTAATTAATAGTTCAGGAAACAGAATAGCAGAAACCCATCTTGTGTAAACACTGTTTCCTTGTCTGTTGAATGTCCTTATTTGCAGGCATGACGTTAGGAAGTTCACACACCCCCCATAAAGGAGAAACCATTGGATGTGACACTTAGGATGATTAAGTTCATCGTATAAAACTATATGAATAGAAGTCACGGCATCCATATTAAGGAGATAACAAAAGTTGAAACGAAGAGAAAGAAGAGTATGTGACAGACAGTCACAAAAAATTGGTAACTTACTTCACTGTTTAAGGCAACCGTTGCTGTAAGACGCTCTGCTGGGTCAATTGCTAGAAGGATATCAATGAGTGGCCATGATGATGGTGGGAAATCTTTAAACGTCTCTCGTATGCATCTTTTGTAAGGCTCTCGAGGCTTAAATAAGGTTGCATTTGGCAACTTTGACTTTTTCCAATATTCTTCTGAAGGGGAACCACATAGCTTATATATCTTATGTAGTTGCTCTACCTTAGAAGTTAAAAAGATAATTGTCAATAGCAGTAAACATTAGAACATAGTGTAAGTAATGTTCTGCTCAGCAAACATTCACATATTCAACATCTACTAAACTACAGAGCATTAGAACACTGTAATGTAACCACATAGCTCAATTTGCCTTCATGATTGCTTTGATACGACATACCAGAAGAATAAATTGATTACAGAGCTATAACTCCAAAATAAAGGCTAAACAAAATCAAAATTTGAAAACATAAATTTGACTGGTAAAATACAAATAGATCAAAGATTAGATTTAAGAAAACGCAGAAAGTGGCAGATACCTCCGTACGACCAGGCATAATGGGCTTCCCAGCCAATAGCTCAGCTAAAATGCAACCCGCACTCCATAGGTCAACACCCACACCATAATCAATAGCCCCCAGAAGCAGCTCAGGAGGTCGATACCAAAGAGTAACCACTCGACTAGTCATAGGATGCTTATGATTTGGATAAAAAAAAGATGCCAAACCAAAATCAGATATTTTAAGTACTCCATCATCGTCAATTAGAAGATTAGACCCTTTAATGTCCCGATGAAGCACGCCGTTGTTGTGACAGTGCTCAAGTCCAGATAGCAGTTGATGCATGTAACATTTAACCTTCAAGTAAACAAACTTTCAATGTTAAACAACACAGTTCTATATAGTTAATAACCTGCAAAGGAACTGTACGAGTATTTGTGCTTTAATTTAGATTAGACATAGGCTAGGGCTTACCTGTGGTTCTGTAAACTTCACTTCAGGGCTTGCAGCAAGTCCAGCCAAATCATGCTCCATATAATGCAATACCAGGTACAAACTACATGACATCCTTGACGTCACTAAACCTTCCAACTTTATAACATTTGGATGATCCAATCTCCGCAATATAAGAATCTCTCTAGCCATAAATTTCACACTCTCAGGTTCCAAATTGTCAAACCGTACTTTCTTTAGTGCAACGATTTTGCCCGTTAACATATCTTTAGCTTTGTACACATTGCTATAAGTTCCTTGCCCAATCTACCGTTCACAAGGAAAAACATTTGAAAAGCAAAGATGTCAACTTCAAAAATATTAAGAAAATAAATGAAATACACAACATAGAGCAACATTATGCCATCACAAAACCCTATCTCAAATGATGCGGCCACATTCTTCAATCCAAATGGAAATTGACCATCACGACAAAATTAATATGAAAAAACATCTTGACCATCACGACAAAATTAATATAAAAAAACATCTTGACCATCACGACAAAATTAATATAAAAAAAATCTTGTGTCACATCATTTGTGATAGGAATTGAAGATGAAAGTTTAGCATATTATCCATCTCGCTAAACATGGCTCATAACTTCTCATTCTTTTAATTCAAAACAATTGACAATGACCATACTTCCAAAAATATCAAATGACCAACCTTATCGATTTTCTCAAATGAATCTGCCCTCCGTGGAATCCACCCATTAAGTGCCTCTCCACAAACAGCAGTAAGCCACGGTGGCCACCCAGCGGCCACCTGCTCACCACGCAAATGCTTAGGCAGATTACTCAGCCTAGGGTTCGACTTTGACCTTCTCCTCTCCCCCCTAGGTTTTTTCTCCCCATCAACCACTTTCTCCTCCTCCTTCTTCCGGCTCTCATCATTTTGTACCTCTACAACATCACCATCAATCTTTTTCACCGAAACATTTTCGACTTTCTTAGAACTAGATTCCACACTCAAGTTACTGACCTCCTTCGATTCAGACACTATGCCTGAGGATACTTCTCTCCCGAAAACACACCCCATTTTCTGAATCTATTAAGAACCATCCTCTCTCAACATATTCCACCACGTGGGTCCCTCTGTAATCAACAATAAATCACTACATATCAATCAATCAAACTCCAACTTATAAGACATGATGCCACGCAAAATCAAAAATAAAACGAAATAAAATAAAATAAAAACCCCCATATTTCCCTACTACATGATCTTCAAAGTAAACTAATGAATACATGCAACTCATAAACCCATTAAAACTTACCTGAAGCTTCCAGCTGTTTCTCCAAGATCAAATTGACCTAAAAGCAGAAAGAAAGAGAGAGAGAGAGAGAGAGAGAGAGAGAACAATATCAATAAATTCAACAATCTAAAAGAATATGCTGACTAACTTTCCCTATAGCTATAGCTAAAGTGATTAAAAATGGATCACAAATTAAAGGATAAAGATTGGTACTCTGATGAATGAATCTGGGGAGCACTTAATAACTCAAACCGATTCTGTAAAATGTTCTTATTCTGTTTTCTGTTTATGGGAACTGGTTCTTTTCGTTGTCTGTCTCAGACAAGAAAAGGGAATAAAAATGAAGAGAAAGCAGATCGGTGGCTGTGTTGTTATTATAAGTATTTTTATTTATTTATTTATTTATTTTATTTTAGAGGCTTTTGGACTTTGTCTAATTATCACTTACTGGTCAAACTCAAACCCCACAACTCTTCTCTTTCCCTCAGCTCAGCCTAGCTGTGCAAAGTGCAAGGCATTGGATTTTAAATTCCTTAATTTACGGGCACTTTTTTTTTAACTTTTTTTTTTTTTTAAATTAATAATGACATGCAGTGATATGTATGACTATCATTATCGTGCTTTTTATACCATAACATTTTCCGTAATAATAATAATTCGTTAAAATAATAATAATAATAATAATCAAGAGCATCCGATATTGAATTCTTCTAAGGATCGATAGAAATTCGAATTTAAAATTGTATGGATAGGGAGTTGTCATGGGATATGATCATATGAATTTTGAGCCTATTAATTTTTTTTAAAGATTATAGATTTGAGTTTGAAAGTATAAAAGATATTTAAATTGGAGTAATTAAGAAAAACTAATGACTTTTCTAAATTAGTCTAATTATGATTTAATTATCCATCATCCCTGTGAGCAGGTTTGAAATCTTTTATATCATTAATTTTTAACTCAATAAATGAGTGTTAAACCTTAAGCCTCTCATATTCGACCCAAGAGATTTTATCAATTGAATTATTGACACAAAAAAAAAGTGCATCAAGTTTAAGGCTAATAATAAAGTATACAAAGATTATTGTACATCATTTTCATACACTGTTAAAAAAAATTGTAAAGTTTCTAAAACCCAAAAGTAGCACCAAGTCCTTTTTTGAAATTGAAATTTGATAGGTATAATTTAAAAATTACAATATTAAAATATTTAATAAATATTAACAGCTTGATTTGACAATTAAATTAATTCAATACACACACAAGTATAACAAAAAACTTATATCTTTACTATTTTTATTAAAATTATTATTCAAAAATCATATTTACTGCACACTGTCAGTATTAATTTTTTATTTCATCCTCCAATGAAATAACTATATTTTTGTCAAATCTAATATAACTTAGTAATTTTTACAAATACTCATTTGTTACTCTCTTCTACAACCAATAAGGTGGGTACTGTTCCGGCCCGCTTTCAAAGCACCAAGTCTTTGAGCCGCCCCTCGAACCAATCTGGACCAACACGAGGATTTGAGCAGTGATCACTCCCATGATATAAGCTATTCATATGGTTCGGTTTAAATATATTAAAAAAAAAAAAGGGAGGACAATTCTGCAGGAATCTTTACTCATGCTTACATATAAAGCTCATCTGAGTTCTGAAGTTGTCGATTCATCTTCTTGTATAGCATTATTTACTTCTCTATTAGGGAACTTCCCCTTCGGGATGGAACTTGGCATTTGTCTTGGAGGGGGTGCGGAACAGACTGGTACAACCGTTCTTATTCTGACAGCTGGTGCCAGAAATCTAGGATTCATTTGTCTAATGTGCATGCTCCCGGTGCTAGGTCGTGTTGAATATGAGGGCACTCCAGTTCTCACTCTTGGTGGTGCAGGCATCTGGCTGCAGCTTGTCAAATTTTGTAGTATGGGCCTTTCTGAAGATATGGGATCATTAGTTCGGATCACAACAGGGGCTGCTGCAGATGCAGGTAGTCTAGGACATCCAAAAGCACTTGGTCTTGGAGGATACTGGGGAATGCAATAAGAATGTGGTGAGTCAATTCCACATGAATTTTGCAAGTTGTTGAGTCTAAAACCAGAATCCAAGTTCCTATGTGAAGTCACTTCTGATTGCCTCGATTGGTTTCCTTCCAATTGAAGATTCTCAAATCTGCTTTCTAGCTCCACAGTAGCTTTTGTTTCTTCCGGATCAACATTCTTCTGATTACCATCGTCAAGAATTGGTTCCTTGTTTCTTGATTCAGCACTGCTGTGATCAAGGGCAGGGGGTTTTGGAACTTTAGATGGAGAGCACCTCAATGATTCTTCTGTTTTCTCCTCATTTATTTCTCGAATAGTCACCATGGACCTGCTCCTAATTGGTTCAGAAACTGACTGACTACACAAATACTGTGATGGACTAGCGGTAGAAACTGAGAGCCTAGGTCCTAAAGCTACAGGCAAGGGTTCCTGTTTCCCTGCTGAAACATATGGACGGTGACTTGGCCAGAAAATAGACTGCATGTACGGAAGAATCTGAGGAGCAATTGGAGGAGCTGGTGAAACAGGAAGAGTTAACAGGTGGTTTTGCAGCTGTAGTAATTGTTCTTGCTGACACATCTCGTACAAAGCCATTTCAGGGGAAAAACTATGGTAAGCCAAGCTTTGCCATTGTGCAGAATATATCCCAGAAGCTTGAGGGGTTGGGTCTTTGCACACTGGCATAGATCTCTGGTGTCCATGTTGCCAGTCATTTTGCATGAAATACTTCCACTCCGATTGTTGTAAAGATGTAAGGAAGCGTGCAATGACAACTTGTTCCTGCTCTTCGTTGGATTTAGCCTCCAGTGAAGTAGAGGAAGATGTAGATTCAGTTGTGAGACGTTGAGTCGCTACATGAACGAGAAAGAAACATATCAGTATTAAGCCAGCCATCCTCATCTTGAAGCCAAAATAAAATCGGGAGAAAGTGTTCAACAATGATTCATTTTTGTTCTTTTTCGAGATCTTGTTTAGCGAAAGCAAACTAAAGTAAAGAAGACGATATGAATACAATTTTTCAAGGTAGACCAAGCAGCCATAGCTGCATTCTTCTGAGCCTGTTTCTTTGTCCTAGCTGGTTCCCCTGTAAAGCTAAGTCCTGCAAGCTTGACCGTGCATGAGAAAACAGGAACATGGCCTGGTCCAGATCGATATATGGCATATACTGGAAGATTTAAGCCAGCTTTGTGGGCAGTCTCCTGAAGTAAATTCTTATAAACTCCAGTTTCATCCTGTGCAGCAGAAATTTATAGAATATGCAATTCAGTATGTTCTTCTAGCAAATTGCGAAAAGAATTAACAGCACAGTATATCAGAGAATGATATGATAAAAAGAAAACCTATTGAACAAGTTTATATGGTATTCAGAGTTCACAATCTACATTCTTTTTGTCCACAGCAATATCAATATTACAATTTTTAAGCTGTCTCTTTAGCCCAAATAGGATTATTTTTTAGGATCGGAGATCAGAAATGATAATGAGAAAAGGCCACATTTGGTTGGAAAACTGCTGTGGAGCCTTAAATTAAAATGCCGATTCGCTTTTATAGAGGAGTCAAATGCAAAAGTTCAAATTTAGAATATTCCATGATAAATAGAAGGTTTCAAGCAGCGACTCTTAAATCCCACCCCAGACGAAATCAAGCTTCAGTACCCCATCAATTGTCTAGGTTACTCTCAATACCATCATGTTGTCTCAATACATCCAATATCATTTCTCTGATTCTCTCTTAACTAATGATCAAAACTGGTTTCTACATAAAACTAGAAATTCATGAATTCATAAAGTGTTTCAAAAGATAATGAAGTTTTGCAAAACAGAAATATAAAAGGGGTTAAACGCAGTGTGATTACCAGAACTCGTGCAGCTAACGCTTTGGAAGGGCCTCTAGTTGCAAGTGTGTTTAAAGCTACCTCAGCTGCAGCATGTTCTGCCTGCCTTAGAGTAGAGGAAAAGTTAGGACTTTCAAAAGTCTCTCCATTGAAGTTGACAGTAGCTTTGAATCGAGGAGCATGATCTGGTCCTTCTCGGATGCATGAATAAGATGGTAAGTTGAAGCAGCTCCTCTGAGCTAACTCCTGCAACTGATTCTTGTACATACCTAAACGTGCAAAACATGAACATATATTAACAAGAAAAGCATATAAATTTTACCCACTTTTCAGTGGGGAGAGAGAAAAATCTAGGAAAAGAAAGAGATACATCCTTTACATTTCTTAATGCTTCACAAATGACCTCTGAAACCATATGTAAAATTTTCTAACATTCGAAATAAGATAATTACATTGTTGAAATTTATAAAAGAAATGGAAAGAAGTGAAACAACAATTTTATAAAAAAGAAGGATGAAAAATGTCGAAAAGATGTATGGTTCTAGTACTGTTTTGTAAATCAATGTATCCTTTTAAGAAAACCATTACACTACATATCTGATTATCTTATATAAAAATTCCAAAAAGCATCAATTAGCATATTTCTTTCAGTCATTTGGATATAATACAGGATCAAAAACCCGTCCTCGAAGGTGAACAATATTATCCAAATCAATAACTAACTAAACTTGTAAAAGAAAGTAGTCATATCAACATCCATTTGATCCAAGATTTCTAATTGAATTGCTCATTCAATGAACATTCTAGATGTTATGCCTTGAATACGACTCGAACCTCTATGCTCTTTAGCACGAGATTTTAAGTCTCACGAGTCCACCATTTCACCACCAATATAAATTTGATCCAACCTTTTGCTTTGAATTTTGAAACATGGTTTGCCACTCCGGCAAAGAAAATTATTGCATAAGAAACATTGGCAAAAACTTTTCCCAATTTCCATTCCCAATAATTTCATATGTATTTTCAGAAAAAACAGCAGAACAGCCAGAAATTTCTTTAGTTTCAATCTCCTGTATTTTCTCACAAACCACATTGAGCAAAATTAATGACCAACCGAATTAATGCACAAACCAAGAAACAATTTTTTCTCTTTTTCAACAAAAAACAACCATCAGCCCTATGATAAATTGCTGCTAAAACTTCAAGCAACCTCGATAAAAGATCAATGCTAGCTATTTCTCTATTCCAAAGTCTTCTCAGCAACTAGACGGCCAAAATTCAACAAAGATCACAAAGAATATCCAAAACCCACCTCGATCACGCCAATCACAAACCCAATACACCCAAAAAAGAAAAAATCTAGCTTCTGTACTAGTTATGGAAATAAATTAACTTAAAATCCATCAGCAAATAAAGAAAATGAGCAAAAATGAAGTAAACCCAGAAAAGCAATAACAGTTAACTGACCTACAAAAGACGGGGGCTTCGTTATTTTACTCGAAATTTTCCCCGGATAATAAAAGTCGGAAAAGTTGCGAGAAAGAGAGGTAATGTAAGTGAAGTGGGTGTATTAGAGGTAAAGTACGATTTTATTTATTTATTTATTTATTTATTTTAACAGGCAAGTTGGATAAATGCAGACAAAATACGAAATTTACACGATGAAAGCCTGCAGGTCACCGTAATATTTGTAATTGTACGTGCCTTTGTAATCAAATTTCTAATGATTGTATAAATCGCTTCATATACAAAAAAGAGCAACAAAAAAAAAAAGACCGTTAGATTGTACAATTTTCAGATTTGGAGAAATGATCAAATCGATCTTTAAATTTTTAATAAGATATATTAAAATTTTTTATGATAATATTTTTTAATATGGTAACTAAAAGTTAACTTCAAAATTTATAAAAAAATATATGTCTGCTAGACTAAAAATATTAAAATATTTTTAATATCTAAAAATTTTAAATATAAAAAATAATATGTCTGCTAGACAAAATATTAAAATTTTTAATATCTAAAATAATTTTAAATATACAAAGTATTAACTTATTTTAATAATATATTTTTTGTTATACAAAATTTAAATAAATCTTTAGGTTAAATAGATTTTATAATTAATAAAATCTTACGTGCTAATACCATTAAAATTATTATTTTATAATACTCAAAATAACCTAAATTTTAATGTATTTATTTGAATATTATAAAATTTACTTAATACAAAAAATCTAATGATATAAAATATTAAAACATAAATTTTAAATTTTGAAATTATTTTAAAATGTATATGTCACAATAATTGTTTATATATTATATTTGTTTATTAAAAATTTTAAAATAATTTTTTTAGTTATTATATTCAAAAAGGTATTATAGTTAAAAAAGAGTTTTAGTATTCTCATTGAAAACTTAGGACTTTTGTCATTATTTCTCTAAACCTTAAGGCCATGTTTGGCTGCAGGACAAAGTGTGGGATTGGACTAATGTTTTAGATAAAATATCTAATTCCATATTTGGCAAACTCACGAAGATTGGATTAAGTGGACTAAGTTCAAATTTAGTCCTACAATTATAAGATCAGTTATCATAATTTTTACATGAGTTTAAAGAGGATTAGACTAAACAATATTTGTCCTTTTATGATTTCTTTTTATTTATTTATTTATTTACGTATTATTATTGATTAATTAATTAATATATTTATTTATTTTATTATGGTTCCATAAAAATTAAGTAATTTATTTTTTAATTTTACCTATGACATCTTCTTTCATTTATTTATTTGTATTAATAGTTAATGTTAAAATAATTAATTAATAGTATATTATATGTATTAACAAAATTATTATTAAGAAACATCCCATTTATCATTTGAATATTATGTAAAACATTAACATTTGATAATAATTAATTTTATGCTTAATTTTAATAATATTTTATTTAATAGGTAAAATATACATCATAAATAAAAATATATAATTTAAATAATTTTGATTGTTCTAATTAAATACTATTGAACTTCACTTATATTTAATTTAACATAATTTAATCCGATATTAATCCTATATCGTACCAAACATAAGATAATATTATATATAATCCAGCTTAATCTAATCCAATCTAATTATAGTCAGTTCAATCTAATCGTGTGTATCAAATGTAGCCTAGGAGTGTAGTTGTCCTTTTCCTTATATAACACTAAATTAATATATTTTTGGTTTTAAAATTGATTCTTACCTTTTATAGAATATATTACAATTTAGAAACATAAATTTATAGTATGTAGCCCAAAGATTTCGCCCCATTCCTTCCCGATTAACGAGATTCGAACTAAAAACCTTAACCCTGATTAACGAGACATAATTTTAGATTTCTGTAACTCTTTCTGAATTTTGTCCCAATGCCTATTGTTGTAGTAAATGATCAGTTGATTAGTCTCTTGGTTAAGATAAGTTATTTGATTAGAAGAGAGGAGGAGGAAAGCTAATACTAGATGGAGTAATTAACTGGCGTTTTGAAGCTAGGCCTAAGCACTTTTAAGTAACAGTATAAGATACAGAATACGTAATCACTGATTTTTATATCGTTATTAATATGATAATTATTTAACAACAACAAATGAATAACATTTCAAGCACTAAATAATTTGAGATACAAGTTTTATATTTAAATTTTTAATAACTTGTAAGCTTCGAATTACTCTTAAAATTAATCATGGTTTTATTTATTATTTTAGATTGGGACTTCCATTCATATTAATAACGTGGTTTTATTTACTATGAACCGCCGTGCTGGCTCATCAGCATAGGATTGGGATTCATGCTGACAGGCTGCCTTACATATTCTGTGTAAGTTCATTTCTTATTTTAGATTGATTTGCATACTTTGAATCATGATTTTTATTTTTATTTTTGTTCTTATCTAGTTAATAATGCACGTATCAAAAGGCTATCTCTACGAGCCCGATCACAATTCCTAAATGCGGCCGAAGGAATTGTTAATAATATAATAATATTGAGCTTGTTCGAGTGATTTTCTAACAAATTTATTTAGTTTTTACTCGAGTTTCAATTATGTTATAAGTTTTAATGTGTATTATCAACTATTAAGGCCCAATAATAGTATTTAAAATAAATTTGTCCTCTCATGGTTGATCAAATAATTATACTAAAGACAGCCATTTGGGTCCAGTGGTGAACCTTTGTCCTCACAACTGTGAGGACATATACTTCATAAAGAATTTAATGTAATATTACAAGTCCCAATTATATACATGATTGTAAATATCAGTGTATTTATCTGCTACAATAGCAATTACAAATATCTGTTATAATAACAGTAGTCTGATATATAATTAGCATTAAAAAAAAATGTAATTATACTAAAGACATGTCTCACTAGGTATTACTTGCTAAATGTTAGTATTAAAGACAAATCTCAGAAGGTCTTCTCACATCAAATAATATGAGAGAAAGTAGGCGATCAATCGAGAGACAAAATTCTTACGTAAACCAAAAAATTAAACTTAATTAAATAGTCAAAATAGAATTTATATATGCAAGGACCGACTTGAGACTTGTTTAATACTGTGTTAAAAAAAAAAAGAACCGTTTGACCTACAAATTATGAGGAAAAATAAAAGCTCAACAATAATATTAAAATTACATTTATTCCAAGTTAAATTGATTTGCATTGCATACTCGAATTATGATTGTATTGTTGTTGTTCTCTAATCAAGCTAATTTGCATTTTTGCTTATAGTTTGGCTCTGTTCGGATACTGCTGCGGCTGTGTTGATTAGTGAATATTTATTTCCATTGGAGTTGTAGAGACACCCTTTCTTATGATCCGTTATATAGAAAGTTAACGTTTCCAGTTAAAACTAATGACCTTGTTACATAAGTGAATTTCAACCTTCCATGAATGATAGTTATGCCCTTGACTAATATCCTAATTCCTTCCTTGTCGAGCAAAATACAGCTAGTTTGTTTATTTAGTTTCGGATTGTTGTAGCTCATCAAATAATCTACTTTTTTTATGCTGATGAAATAATTAATTCAAATATCTAGTAAATTTTGATGTTGAGCGTGTTGCGAGTTTTATAGATACAGTGGTGCATTTGGTATAAAAATTTCATTACTAAAGTTTGTTTCATTATACAACGAAACAAATGATTGTTCCTATGATTTGATAATCTCGCTTAAATAATAAAATTTTTTAATTCCAACATGAGAGAATATAATTAAATTAATAATCTCATGAAATATATATACAATAACATAAATTTTTTAAAAATCCGCCCAAAAAGAAAATGAATTAATAACATAAAAACAAACCATATGAATTCTTAAAAGTTCCTTAATACATGAAAGAATTGTAGTAAGAAAAAATGAAGTATTTACAGATTCTAACCGGATATATATATATATGTATGTACATATAAAAGAGTAATTTTGGGTGCAATGCATATGAGAAAAATTATGGATTTTTTTTTTTAATGTTGAGTTGTGGAATTGTGTGTTTTTATTTGTATAAGACATTAGTTTTTTTTTTCTCTTTTATGAAAAATTATGGTCATATAATGGTTCTAGAACAAAACAATTTTTTTTTACGTTATTGACAAACAAAGTAAAATTGGACAGACCAAAATAAAATTAGACAAAAAAAAAAGTAAAATATTTAAGGTGAGACAGAAAGTGCCGTGCGAACTTCAAAAAAATCCAACCTAACCCAAAATACAAATGATCGGCTTTTTTTTTTGGGTCAGGCATTCAAGTTTAGTAACTGGCCAACCCCGAGCCCGACCTGATCAATTGCCATCCCCAACCACTTGATTCTAGTTAACAATTTAACTTTTTGTATTGTCTGGAGAGCATTTCCTGCAGGCCTCGCGTCTTTGTTTATGTTTGTTGGATAGTTGCTTTCTATGTTTTGTCTTTTTGGTTACAAGAAAATGGTTTAAAGTCGTTAATTTTGTTTTGAAACATATAGATTACGAAGATAATACCAAATCTTTCATTATTAGCATCTAATCTCCAATTCTTTTCCCCTTCTCCACAATAATTCAGGCATGAAAATTGGTGGACATTGGCTATTAGTAATATATTATCCAATTGAGTCCTTGTCTTGCCATGTGCTTATAGAACTATATATATAAGTATATTGTTTTCACTTATTGCCCAAGTCTTTTCATTTACATTTGATTGTTAATTATCCACTAATTAATGACGAAAGTTGTTGGCTTGTTGTTTTCACGAGTTTTATTTGTTTAGGTGACTTATTTGGATGGCTTAGAGTTGTTGAAATGAAATCCAATATGCAAAGACTGAAATTCAATCCATTTCCGAACGGATTAAAATAAGTAATTTATGAAAGAATGAGATAAATAATAGAAAAGATAACAAATTATAAAGGCTGCAGTTTAATCGACTTTATTAGCATTGAGCTCAAATATATCTACATTAATTGATGCAAAAGATAGAAGTTTATCCACACGGCTGTTGGCTTGGCTTGGCTTGTTCTTATTGTTTATCATTTCTGTTAGCCCCTGTTTGTTTATTGTACACCTAGAATTTGATTATCACCTGTTGAATCTAAACCAGCCAAGAAACCTGTTTGGATTCCCCAAGATCCACTCCTTAAGCTTTATAATCTCAAAATAATGACTTAATGAACACAAGCTTAAGTATGATTAAAACAACTAGTTGCGATCTCAACAAAGAATTCTAGGAAAAACAGAAACAATCACACAGACTTGACACCAAGAATTATAATGGTTCGGCCACAAAGTGAGCCTACATCCGTTGTGAAGGAGAAGAAAAATTTTACTATTAGCGCTTTTACAAGATACAAGGTTCTCAAGAAAGTGTAACTAAATCTATATCTATATAGATCTAATCACAAAGCCTTATATACAAGGAGTAATGGATCTAGAAAGACTCTACACCAATCAGTTGCTAACTTTTTTTGGATTTGTTGTGAAGAAACCCCGAACTTGCCCGTGTGTATAATGGTTTTAACAGCTTTTCAAATCCCTGGTGAACACGTTTCATGGCTTTACAAGATCTGATGTACAAAACTTTATACATTGCTACCGTTTTGAGTAAGTGATGCACGTGTTATATCATGTGTTTTACTTATTCATTGAACTGATGTTACAAAGATGTTACACAGCTCCCTGAACTTCTATAACTGATGTGTCATCCATACACAACCAATATGTCATGTGCAATCGCATAATGCATCTGGACTTGTTGCCCCTATACTAGAATCCAGATTTGAGTTTCATCTTCAACAGTCTCCATCTTGAACTCAAATCAGTTTCTCCTTATTTTCACCCTCACACTTCTCATCTGCAAGTTATATTTTGCAGATCCCAACTGAGTTCAAATAGAACTCAAACTTGGCACTTGGAATAGCCTTGGTTAGCATGTCTGCAAGGTTGTCATCAGTATGAATTTTTTGTAACTTCACTACTCCTTTTGACACCTCTAACCTTAGAAAACAAAGCTTCACATCTATGTGCTTTGTCTTTTCATGATGGACCCGATTCTTGCTTAAACAAATAGTACTCAGATTATCACAATGGACCACCACATACTTCTGTTCATACCCCAGTTCAGCTACCATTCCTCTAAGCCATATTGCTTCTTTAATGGCTTTTGCTGCTACAGTGTACTTTGCTTCAATTGTTGATAGAGTACAACACTTTGTAATGTGGCTTGCCAATTTACTATACAACCTTTTAAAGTGAACAAGTAACCAATTAAGGACCTCATTTTATCCAGATCCCCTATAAAATCAGCATCCCCAAAGCCTTCAACACTGACCTTATTCTGCTTTCTGATCCCATATATAAGACCATAATCAACTGTGTCATTTAGATATCTTAAGATCCATACTACAGCCTTCCAATGTTCTTTCCCTAGATTTTTCGTATATCTACTTACAACACTAATTGCATAAGATATATCAGGACTAGTAAGAAACATTGCATACATTAGACATCCAATAGCACTTGAGTATGGAATTACAACCATTTTTGCCTTCTCATCATCAGTTTTGGGACACTGTTGACATGAGAGTCTAAAATGAACTGGTTATGGTGTCTGAACAGGCTTTGAACTCCCCATTTTAAACTTCTCAAGTACCTTTCTAATGTATTTCTGCTGAGTTTAACATACGATACCCTTCTTTCTGGCTTTAATTATCTCTACTCCAAGGATCTTCTTTGCTGTTCCAAGAACTTTCCTTTCAAAAACTTCCTTCAGTTGCTGGTTCAGGATACTTATCTACTTCATGCTTTGACATGCTATCAGTATATCATCAACATACAACAAGAAATAAATCTTGCTGTCATCTTCCAACTTTTTAAAATACACACAGCAGTCAAAGTTACATATTTGAAAGCTATGCTCTAACATGAATTTGTCAAATCTCAAATACCATTGTCTTGGGAATTGTTTAAGTCCATATAATGACTTCTTTAGATGACAAACATGATCAACCTTCTTTGAATTTATATAGCCCTTTGGTTAAGCAATTATAATCATCTCATCTAACTCACCATGAAGAAAAGTAGTCTTGACATTTATCTGCTCAAGATGCATGTCTTCTATAGTTACAAGTGCTAATAAAATCCGTAAGGATGAGTGTCTGACCATTGGGGAAAACGTCTTTGTTTGAGTCTTCTGACCTTCCTATTTGTTTGAGTCTCTACCAGTGCCTTCCAAGCCTTAAACTGATCAAATACATTATCTTTGTTTTTCAACACATATGCCTAAACCATTCTAGAAAAATCATCAACGAGAGATAAAAAAATACCTTGCCCCCATCTAAAGAAGCTATCTGTGCTAGCCCCTACAGATCAACATGGATGTAATCTAGAGTTCCTTTTGAGTTATGGACACCAGTACTGAATTTCACCCTTGAAGACTTATCTAAGACACATTCTTCACAAAACCTCAAAGACTCTATATATCCACTCTTAAAACCCCATGTTTTGACAGTTCTTTTGAGCTTCTTTCAATCATATGGCCTAACCTCATGTGCGACAACATGGTTTTGTCTAAATTCTGGTCTAACACTCCAACGTCACATGTAACAGCTGAACCTTGAAGTAGATATAGGCCATTGTCCATGTTCCCCTTCATTACCACCATTGACTTTTTCATAAGAAGAAGAAAAAATACTTGCCATCTGTTAAGTTAACTGATAGACGACATGATGCTCATGTAAAATAAATTTAAACGATATGTTGTAATATATCATTTATGTAGCCAATATGCGTAAAGGGTATGAACTGGCTCATACCATTGATGATTCATCGTTTCTTATTTCTGAAAAAGTAGGTGCGTCATTTGGTAAGATAAAATTAAGACAACATGATGTTATTGTTGTTGTTGTTTTTTTTTTTTTTTGGTGAATAGGCAACGCGTCATCTGTTGAGTTTAATTTCACATGATTTTATTGAAAGTGAGAGAATTTTTTTTTTAATGCGAGAGTTTTTTTTTTAAACAATTACATGGGATAATAATCCAGTTCGCTTGTTCATATGTTTTTACATATTTATGTTTTGTGTGTGCCTTATATTATGCATGGGAGAAGAATATTTTAACTTAAATTTTTTACACAAAATTTGAGCAATTGATTTCATACAATCCAATAGTTGATATTGAAATTTATAGTAGCATCTAATGATACCAATTCATCCATCATCGGATTGTGTGTGATCAATGGCTCAAATTTTGTGCCAAAGATTTAACTAGAAATATCTTTTCCCACTACATATATAGGAACTCTGGTACATTTAATTCGATGGTTTACTACTTTACTATGAACTATCTTATTAATTAAAGGAAAATTCTTACACTCGTTTTTTTTAATCATTTTGCTCGTGCAATTTACTCATAGAATTGAACATCTCATTTAAAGATACCAAATGTAGATTCTACTTGCCGTTATAAGAAGCAAGTTGTAGCTTAATTTTCAATCGTTACTACTTAGTAGATTCATCCATTCCATGATTGAAATTGTGTGAAAAGTAATTTTATAATTTTTATAAGGATTTTGGAGAGAGATATGTTAGGAAATGTGTATTATTTTTCAATAAGGATTTGTTAGAATATTTTTCTCTTTAGTAGGATTCTTATTTAAGTAATAAGCAATTTCTCCTTTGGGCCTTGACTTATTCGAGGAGAAATACTACTAGTATAAGAAAAATATTACTTCTCCTACAAAAAATAATCATTATGTATAAGGAGATCGGGTTCACTTATTTATATAACACAACAATCAATTCTCTGCAAATAGACAGTTTCTAGTGTGAGAGTAATGGTAGGTCTATTGAGAGATTGAGTGTTATTGGGATTTGGGATTTGAGGAAAAAAATACTATAGTAACTGTATTAATTTTTCACATAGTGGATCTTTTCTTATCGTCTTTGGCGGCCGTGGTTGTTCTCCAGTATAGGAGTTTTCCATGTAAATTTTTGTGATGTGTGATTTGTTTTATTCTTCATATATTTTTTTACTTATTATTTGTTAGATATTTTTGCTTGCAAGATCTTGGGTGAGATTAAAATTTCCTAAGTGGTATCAGAGCTAAATATTGTTCTGCAAAGCAATTATATCTTCAAACAAATTTTTAAATCCTGTGAGGATTGAGGTTGAAAATTTTGATGGAAAAATCAATTTTAGCTTGTGGCAAATTAAAATGAAGGGTGTATTGACTCAATCTAGCTACACAAGGCTTTAAAGGGTAAACCATCCCCTGCTTCTAGCAGTGACTCTAGAAAATCTGTTATGAGCGATGAAGATTAGGAAGAATTAGATGAAAGAGCAAGTGCTATACGATGGTGATTGTAGGAAAAATTCCTTCGGCAAAAGAACTTTAGGAGAGGCTAAAAAATTTTTATCAGACAAAGAGCATATCTAATCGTTTTGTACCTTAAGGAGCGGTTTCAGCATGTTGAGAATGATCGAAGGTACAAAAATTTCTAATCATCTTAGTGCTCTCAATGGCATCGTGACAGAACTAGAAGACTGAAGACAAGGCACATAGGCTATTGTGGTCTCTTCCAACTTCTTACAAGCATTTGTTGCCTACTTTTAATGTATGGGAAGGACACTATGGATCTTAAAGAAGTTACTAGTACTCTGCTTTTAGAAGAAAGAAAGATGTGCGGTGGAAGTAATGAAGCTTCTAATGATTCGTCATTGACAGTTGGTAATTCGAAGAAAAATAACTCCAAGATGAAAGGAGTCAGCTGGGCGTGTGGACAATCAAGGCACCTTAAAAGAGATTGTCAAAAAGTAAATAAAACGAGTTCATCAAGTGGCTCGAAGTCAGTATCTGCAGATACTGATAATATCACTAGCGGAAAGTCTCTCATCATGTGGGAGATGATGGTCCCCTGTGATAGACTGACGAAGACATCCCCATGGCAAGCCGCTAGTGCCATGGAAAATGATGTGTTACTGTTAGTGAGTCCACAAAATTTGCACGCAATTCATGATTTGCCATTTATGCAAGGTGTGTGTTGGAATTTTTATGTTGATGGCTGAGGACTCTCAAGGAAGCAAAAAGTAAGAGTAGCTATTTTCAGCAAGGTAATCGACACATGTCGAATGTGTATACATTGGATAAGGTAGAGTATGATGATTCTCGGTGTAGAGAATTATGGCTACTGGATAGAGGATAACATTTTGCCCATCGTGAAGTGATTCTTATAAGCCCTATGTGAGTGTGGTTTTGGTGGAATAAAGAAGGTAGAGACAACATGGTTGTGTAGATACACGATGGATCATATTTTATTGCCTAATTGAAAAACTAGCCAAAGTGGAGATTTTTTAGAAATTTGTCTTATTTTTCAATAAGGATTTGTTATGATATTTTCCTCTTTAGTGGGATTTTCATTAAGTAATAAGTAATTTTTCCTTTAGGACTTGACTTATTCAAAGAGGAATACTACTAGTATAAGAAAATGATTACTTTTCCTACAAGAAATAATCATTATATATATATGGAGGTTGGGTTCACTTATTTATATAACACAACAATCAGTTCTTTGCAAAAAAATAGTTTCTAATGTGAAAGAAGTGGTAGATCTATTGCGAGATTGGGTGTTATTAGGGTTTTAGTTTTGAGGAAAAAAATACTAGAGTGCTTGTAATAATTTTTCACATAATAGATTTTTTTCTTGTCGTCCTTGGCAACCGTGGTTTTTCTCCGGTATAGAAGCTTTCTGCTTCCATGTAAATTCTGGTGTTGTATGATTGGTTTTATTCTCTATCTATTTTTCTGCTTATTATTTATTTGATATCTTGAGTGGGATTAACATTTCCTAACAAAATAATAGGATAAATAATTGATTTGGCCTTTATCTATCCTCCCCCTTATAAAATCTTTATATTTTAAACTTCTAAAATTGATGCGATCATATTTTATCATTTCTTTTTTTTTTTTTGTCTTCCAAAGTTATGATCATTATTATATTAACAAATTACTTATCTCAGAAGATTTACGAACCAATTAATGTAATCTGACGATGTGGTGCCTCTTATAGCTTTCGTAAAAAATTTTTACTCGGTCGTGTTAGACTTTTGTGATTATATATAATTAGTATCCAATTAATAGTTTGTTAATTAGTAGCTGGCCGACATATAAAAATACATAAATAAAATTTTATTATAAAAAAAGAGCACGTGGCAGTTTGGTCTACAATGAACCGAAAATTAATATTGGCATAGATTTCCCACGAATCTATCTCATATAATTGTCTCGAATCCATCATACATACGTATAAATAAATAAATAAATAAATAAATAAATAAATAATAAATATATATATATATATATATATATATATATATATATATATATAGAGGGAACAGAACCATACGGAATTGAGCCCTCTTTAGTCGTTCCAATTCCAAGTTATAACACTGATTACAGATATGATTCCAGACACAGAAAGAGAGTTGCAGTCGCCACATCGTCAGACGGAGGAAGTTGGGAGGCCGCCGTCAGTTTGGGATGCAAGCGATCGTTGCTTCATTTGCATCTTGTTGGTTCATGTCCTGCTGCGCGCCTTTTGCCTTTCCTGTAACTAAAACTGCTATTACTCAGCAACTACTACATGCATATAATCCTGCTCACATTTATAAGGTTTGAATTCAACTTTTTATATTTCTATATGGTCTATGTACAGTGCCTTTATAGTGCTGTAAGTACAATAACTTTAAGTGAAGGCAAGTTTATATCAAAGAATGATATTTAGCACTTGTAGGGTTAAATTTAAAATGTGTGGACCTTCACACCGACGAGAAAAATTTCTTAAAGCTAATCCTCAAAGCGTGAAAATTGCAGAAAGTACAAATTTTAATTTTTTTTTTAAAAGCTCATATCGGTAAAATTTTGTATTCATAATTTCTAACTTTTATGTATTTTTTGTTTTGTCAGTGTGCTTATGGTGGCCAGTTGGTGAGGCTGTGTTGAGGATGAGTACTCGGATGATGTGTTGTAAGGATTTTTCTCTATTTAATATGGATGTTGGATACTTTGATCCTCTGTCGGAGTCATCGTTTTGGTGATTTTACGTTTCTTTACCATGAGTGGATCTTTCCTTATTCTTGTTTGGTGCACTACACTATCTTGTATTAAGCTGTGTTATATAATAAGTCTTATAATATTGTATTGCACTGCTAAGTTGTAATGCCATGTCATGTTTAGTGCAATATATGAATTGTATTTTATATTTTAATATTTTATATTATTATATTAAATTAATATTATTTAAATTTATTAATAATTTAATGTTTATATAATTATTTATATTTAATTTATTGATAAAAATATAATTACTTAGTGTCAACCGCCACAAGTTGCCATCACATTTCAATATTAGTTGAAATCACATTTGGTATTATTAGAATCCTCATCTCCAAAGCTGAATAATAGTAAAAATATGATTAGAAAATAGTGTTGATGCCGAAAAATGAATCCAACAACTAAATTTGTTTTCTGGAGATAACAATATGAATTCAAGTTCAGGTGTTGATCTGACCGCAACTTTTTACGCATGCCAACCACAAAAACACGATTAGGCACGCCGGTGAGGATTCCGGCGTAAATCCCTCGATGCCTAAGTCAGATGTTTTGTATATAAAAAAAGGAAAATGAAAAAGAAGCACTGGAGGTAAGTTAAAATCAAGGAATTTGTTGGGTGGTGGAGTTGAGAATTTTGTAGAAAATATAGAGGGTTTTAGGATTTGTTTACTTGTAGAGTTCTTTTTTTTAGTTAATCTTGCCAACCCCTCCTCTGATGCTCTTTCCAACTTAAATAAACTCTTCAGTTGTGGGTGGTTACCCCATTAGTTTTATCCTACTCTCTTGAGCAGTTGCAATTGGTTGTTAGTTGAAGGCAGTTTGACAAGTTATGGCATATAACTTCCAAAAAATATAGGCCATGTGATCTTGACAAATAATATTCTATGTCAAACTAGCACATTCTCAGGTAGGACAAATAGGTTTCTAGGTCAAGCTGCTTCATTTCTAGATCGGAATGTTGAATTTTTCATGTCACTTATATGGACTTAGGATTGCATTTATAAATCGAGTCGTTCACATAAACTTTAAGTTATAAACTAAGTCGTCCATGTAAATTCTGGGTTGTACTTATAAATCAAGTCGCCAATATAGACTCCTGATTGTCTTCACAAGGTCGACTCAACAACATTTGGTTTCGAGCAGGTCAGGGTCGAATGTATTTCTTAGCATTGTTAAAGAAATTTAATCCAAACACCAGTTCTCTAGTTTTCAATATTTGGAAGTTATTATCGGTGTTGGAAACTAACTATTTAAAATAGAAAGATTTCCTCAAAACCCAATAAATAGAGTTTTCATTCGCTGTAGAATTATATTCAAAGTTTGGGTTTCCAAAACTTTGGTTTTACAATTGAAAAAAAAAAAAATTCTTTTGTCAATGATAGTTGTATCGTTACATAGCTTTGAAGACCATGATTCTAACGTCATCAAATTTGATGTGAAACGACATAAGAATATGTTCATTACGAACTAAGAGTGTTTTTGTTGCATTAGATGGTGAAATAGTTTCACAAATTATATACCAATATTTGCCATTCAATAAATAAACAATGGAATCCACATACGGTTAAATATCCTTTCGTGCGGCACCAATTTTAAAGAGCACATGCCGTTTATGAATCAAGTCCTCGTATGAGCCCTCATGCAAAAGATCCAAAGTTTGGGCCCGATTGACTCTATTTTCTAAGTGTAGGACCAGTTTAAAGCCCATACTTTAGCATATTGATCAGGCAGGACTGGGCTTTAAATAGATTCACTGTTAACTGTTTTGTACGGATGTCCAAGTCCATCATCTAACGGTTATGAATTAATTGTTGTTATAATCTCAACTCTGCACCTGATGTATATGTAGTATAAGTTACAATATTTTGTATTATTGTCATCATTGCCAGCTCAGCAAACAGCAATTCTTATCACCAAAATTCACCAATTTTACACAGAATGGTTGAGGAATTTGCAATTTGTTACTTGCATTTATTCCCAATTTTACAAGCATGCTGAATATAAATGCAGTTAAAATTCAATTTCATCCCTCTTCAGAACCTGTATTAATATGCTTATTAAATACTTAACCCAGCTTCTTTAGCCTTGCACACCTCTTAAACTCGCCATTTTTGAACCGAGTTAATATATGGCTACACATTAACATCATAGTATGAACTTTGAAGTGCCTGAAAGTACCTAAATGGTTTTTGCTTACAATCTACAGCATTTGGCCGGTGGCCAAATTTAGTTTGAAGGTGTATTTTTGGTGCACGGACAACACCTACATATACTTTAACATTTGGACTTCAAGTCTCACTCAAGAAAAGAACCCCATTTTAAGTGAGATAAACTCTTTGAATAAGGACTTATGCGGATATTGGTTTTATGGATGCCACTGACTACCCTTAAGATTACGGAAGAATGAAGTTAAATAGTTTAATGTTCGTTCTCTGAGTACTAATTAGGTTTTGAAGAACTATGACAATTTTTACTTCAAAACTACATAGTTAAATATAGTAAAACTGAAGCGATTTAATGATGGATAACCTAGTGGGAAGTTGCAACAAACGCCCTTGATCCAACAGCTGCAGAGGGTAACGAGAATATAAAATTGTACTGACTGAATAATATTATCGAAATTGATAACTGCTGCGAGGGAACGTCATGCATGATAAGGTTCATACTCTTTATATACATAAAATTTTAGTCAATTAAAACATTTGAAAGCCGATGAATATAAAAAGACTTGCTTGAGTTTCTTAATTACCTTCGTTGCACACGAGGAGGAAAAAAAAAAAAAAACAAAACACAAGTTTTGGATATGACTTTATATGCTTTTAATAATTAACCTACAGATATTTCAAATTGTTTTTATGTTTTAAATATTAATATGATCATGTTTTAGCTTACGGGCATGGTTACCGACTTGACATTAAAATCATTCCCTTCTTTTAGTTTATAAGCATATTAATTTTCTTGTTTTTGTTTTAATACAAAGAAAAATAAAATCTCATTCCATCTAATGCATTTAACAGAACAATTGCAACAACTGGGTTATAGTGGAGACATAATTCATTATAATAAATATCCTGGCCTATTTCTCAGATCATCCTCTACCATTAGATTTGATTATTATTATTAGAATAATGATACAGCCACAAATTCTTGTACAAATTATATTTGTACAAACTGATGTGGCATGATTTAATTAGTTGAATTAAATCTCACTTGGTCCATATGATTTGTTTTTATTATTTTATATTTTCTTTCAACTAATAAATTAATGCCACATCAGTTTGTACAAATTTAGTTTGTACAAGAGTTTGTGGCTATATTATTACCCTTATTATTATTTGCAAAGAATGATCCGATGTAATTAATTTTCCGAATCCAAACCTTAATATGAACACAAATAATAATGTGACCTGATCGATGGCGATTGGTGGTGCCTCATATCTTTCGTATAAAAATTTATGCTCTTCCATGGCTTGTAGCTCGGGATTGGTATGATGAAGAGGGCCAATTGAAAGCATTGGCGGAGTGTAATGACTTGGACGTAAACACCGTCGGGGCTGAGGGACTCTGTAGATGCAACAGTCTTCGGACGAGGGATAATGCAAGGTCTCCATCTTCACACTCAAAGAATCTGCTAACTTGTCCATATCAATCAATGCATGCTCGATGTTTTCCATTTTCTATTGCTTGTTGCTGTGTAGGTGTATAGCAACAAAATCAATAAGAACATGTATAGCAACAAAATCAATAAGAACAACTTCCAGGAACATGCATATGTGCTTAAAGATTTGAAGGATCCGATCAGAAACTCACATGTACAAAAAATTAAGATGAAATGAAAACTCACATTGCTGTGTCTGTAGTTTACCACTGTCGAATGTATCTCATTTTTTGATGTGGGTGTTTGGCTAGGAAGAAAATGTGATTTTTTCTGGAAAAATTGGATGTGGGATTTCAAGTGAGAAAGGTTACGTATGAATTATATGAAAGAAGAAAGTTCAAGGGACCGCCATTGTTTGATTGCATTGAATTATTGAGGTCTTCGTCGAGCGAATTATTTCTACCTTTTGTCGATTGTTTGTCTTAACCCAGTCAAAGTTGGCGGTTGAGCTGCACCTGTCACTCTTGTTGACGGAAACTTCGTTGGAAGTACACGTGGATCTAAACTACTGGCTGTTAGGTTGATTTATATTAAAAATAGTGAAAATTAAATTTATAACAAAGAATCTTAGCAGTCAATTAGTATGATATTCGAATAAATCGATAAATAGTTGATTAAATAGTAGTAATCGGCCGACACATAAACAATAGAATCTGCACCGACAAGAAATGAGCTCGTGACACTCGGTCCACGATGAAACAAATATTTATAATTGACTTGAACATAGAGCTTACTTCCCACGCATCCATTATATAAATACACACAATAGAACAATATGCATACACATCTGATTAAATGTTATATAATCATTAAATTGATCTAATTAAGTTATACCCTTAATAACAATGATTTAAGACTCGAAAACAGAGACGTCGTCGTCGTCGTCGCCACATCAGTCGATGGAGGATGTAGCACGGCGGTCGCCGCCGAGCTGTTGCTATTCTTGCATGGAGGCTTCTTGTAGGTTGTTTTGCGGCCTTTGCGCTTTAATGTAAGCTGTTGCTATTCTTGCATGGAGGCTTCTTGTAGGTTGTTTTGCGGCCTTTGCGCTTTAATGTAAGTGATTACTTAAAGGGTAATTTTGATTATTATTATTTTTTCAATCACGTATACATACTTCTTATTTTTATTTTATTTTTGAGTGTGCTTTTGGTAGCCCGTCGGTGCGGCTGGGTTGAGGACGTGTACTTTGATTACTAATTGGGTGTTGGATAGGATACTTAATTGGATCCTCTTTGCGGCGACATCGTTTTGGTGATTCTTGGTTTTTGTAACTTACAAATACTTCTCCGTTGTTCTGTTATGTACTAGTATTAATTGTTTTCTCCTATTTGCGAACTTGTGTTTGTAACTGAATGCAAGTTGGTTTTAACTAGTGTTTCTGCCCAGATATCAAAATTGGCCTAAATAAATTACGCATACTGGAAGAGCCGAAGCAAAAGATTTGCATGCCCAACAAAAAAAAAGAATTTCAAAATAGCAACGTTATGGTATGTATTTAGGGACTGCAAGCATTATCTGTTACGGGATTCCGCGACAGAGCCGTACAGTCATCTAAGCGGAAATAATGCAAAAGAATGACCTGTTATCTGAAAATTCTCTTGGTAACCTGGGCTTATGGTCCAAGATCTCATCACTAGAGTTATTGGGACAGGAGTCCACTTGGTTAGTTTTCCTGTTTCAAGTAGGGTTGGCAATCGAGATGTCCCGATCAAGTCCCATACAGTAAAATAAGAGAAAAATCGTCCTAAATCTTATTTTAAGTGGTAAATAAGAACAAAAATGGGTCTTAAAATTTATTTCAAATTCTGATTGGGATTCCTGAGTATTTCGAATGATGTGAGTTTGCTGTCATACGATGTATACTCTATCACAAACGACTTGTTTATGACCGACATGTTTTATTTCTTTTCTTTATCAAACCAACTAATCAAACACTTTTGGGAACTTAGATTTTTTGGACATCATGGATTCCAATCAAGATTTTCAAATATCATAAATCCAATCATGAACAGTGAATTAAGATAAAATTAGGTTCGAAATCTCTATTCAAATAAAAAATCAGAACAAAAGTTTATACTGAATCTCGACTCATTTTGGACAAGATCTTGAATCTCAATTGAGATTCAAGATTTCTGCCAACCTTGGTTTTTAAGTCCATCCATTGTTATTATTATATCTTATTTTTAATAAATGCAACCATACTGATTTATTATTTATTTTATTTCATTTTGTAGACATTATTCTAAATCCAAATATGTTAAACATCGCATGACTGTTAAATGATTAAACATACGACTGTTTAAATACTTAAAGTATATCTTCTTCATATATGCAGGGTTTGAAACCAGATCGATATTTTCAACTAAAAATACTTAAATACAATTGCATATCAAAAGTACCCTATACAATGATGTCACTGCTAGTAGTTGATAGTGACACTTTACGTTCTATAATAATCTTTAAAATTGTAGTTTCTAATGTGCTTACCAAATAGGAGCTAATAATAATAATTACAATAGTAATAATAATATCAGCAAACATAGCAGACTTAGTTAAGACCCAGGAGGTATTAATTTTTTTTTTCAAAATGTATCCAAACTCCTTTAAAATAAGTTAAATAATAAGAATTTGGACACATTTTTTACGTTATAAAAGATTTGTAGTTTAGTAGTAAAAGTGTTATTTGATAATTTTATAATCTTGATTCAAATCCCTATAACCACATTATTTTAGTTTTTTTAATATTTTATGAAAATTACTTAGAAAAATGATATTTTTTAAGAAAATTACTTAGAAAATTGATATTTTCACGTATGTAAAATAAATAATTTATTTAATTATTATTTAAAATTTAAAAAAATAATGAAACTTGAGTTTATAATATTTAAAATGTATTCGAGTGAACATTTAAAAAATCCAAATTAAATAAAATTTTTTTATCCAAATCCTCTTAATTTAGTTGTCTAGGTCCGCCACTGTCAGCAGACAACGTTATTCCGTAAAATACAAGCAAAGTTAGAATATGATGCACAGTTGCTATGTCAATGAGGAATTTTCCAACTTATTAAATTAGTATAAAAAATTTACAAGAAGCTCTTTGACTTGCTTTCTATATAAACAACAATATATCCAAGCTAGTTCAATTTTGTGAAGCATTATGGTCCTTCAAAATAGAAAACTAGATGAGTCATTTAAACCCACAAACTGGGCATTCTACAAGAGATACAAACAGAGTAATCAAATGCAAATAATGAAAAGAAGAAAAAGTGGTACAATTTCGAAGCTTTGGCTACTAGATCATGCAACACGCACCAGATCTCATCCTGTTGGCGTATTGATATTTGGATCGAAGAATTTAACACAATGGCAACAAAAACAATGAAATTCTACAACTTCCCATGCATGGAATTGAGGGCTCTTTATCAACTTTCATCCTATTATATTTATTAAATCTTCATTATTTTTTGGTTAAATTCTTCCAATTAATCTTGATTGTTTATTGGTTAAATTCTTTCCGTCATATAATGACTCTTTGGTTTTCATTGAACACAACTTTCTTCCCCTCTTTAGCTTATTGCTAATTTGCCTTCAAAATTTCTTCCCACCATATAATTAATTTCCTCCAACGTTTCAATATCAATTCAAGTGGAGTTGTAGATCAAAGACTGAAAAGAAAATGAATGAAAATAGTGAGAATCGTAATAAGTAAAGTTTCAGATCAAAGACTGAAAAGAAAATGAATAAAAATAGTGAGGATCATAATAAAGTAAAGTGTTTGTAAAGAAGAAATTGTGTTGATTTTTTTTTATCATTGACAGGCATAAAGTGAAACTTGCATGAGTGATGACTCTTTTTTCACAAATTTTATGCCTCACACTCTCTAATTTGTAATACATTACATGACCGAACAAAGAGTTTGTGAACAAAAAAATAAAAATAAAACTATTTTTATTCCAATCAAAACAAAATTCAAATAATTTTAAAATACTTTATACCTAATCATTTGTTTAAGGATGGCTTTAAATATAGACAAATAAGACGGTTTCCTAAGGCTCCAAATTTTAGGAATGTTTATTTTTTTGTTATTTTATTAATAATTCTCTAATTAATAAAGATTTTTTTTTAAAAAAAATTACGTATAGTAAGAAAGCCTATTAAACATCTCTCTAATTAATAATTATTTTATAATTAAGAATTATTTTTTAATAAAAAATCTATATTTAATAGCCTTATTGTTTCTAAAAGATATAATTAATAATATTATCTTATTATTAATTCATTTATTATTAGCTTTTCTAAGAAATAATAAATAAATTTTTACCTATTTAGTTTCTTAAAAAAGCTTAATTATTTAACATTAGAATCTTTCACTTTGAGTATTCATTTTAATTTCTATTAAAAACCCTTTAATCTAAGAAATCATAGATGAAAAAATTTCTTGCGCTATTCTCTATCAAGAAAATGATCACATGCATTAGTTCATTCAAAAATGAAAAAAATTAGTTTCTTCAAGTAAAAAGCCCTTATCCATTATCTAATCATTAATTTATTATGTCAACTTTTTATATAATATCACTCTAAATATTCTATTTCAAAGTAGTATTGTTCTTATTTATTCGTTTGTTTATTTTTGTAAAAGTTTTAAAGGAAATAAATTTTAGGTTTTGTTTTTGAAACTTTTTAAGATCTTCTTGATTATTTGTTGAAATTCAAGACCTAAAGATGAAATGAATTTTGAGCTCTTTTATTTATTTATTTTTTAGTATTAAAGTTACTAAATAAAAAGAGGTCTCATAAAATAAATTCGCCTAAAGTCCCAGATACTGTAAAGCCAATTATTATTCGAGTACTATTAACGAAACAAACTATTGTGAGAAAACGGAAAAGAAAATATGGTTATATTACCAAAAAAAAAAGAAAAAAAATCAACTAATAGCGATGGTTCAATTTTTGAGAAAATGATCATTTCCTCCATGATGCTTCAATAAATATATCAATTCCACCTTCACCGTCTTGCTAGTAAGAAAAATGTTAATTTCAACTTCTTTTTTTTATCGTGCTTTTTATTATTTTATTACTATATCTAATAAAATCCATTACGTATTTCTTTGATTTAATTTCCTTTTCCTTGCCATTATTTTGACTTAGTCAAATAGTTACTAGTTAAATATAATTGAGGTGAGGATAACGACACCTCAAAGTTTGATAAAATAGTTATAGAAAATCTTTGATTATGTGGTCATATAACACTTTTAAGACAATTATACCCCTTAACTACGGTAACTCAGCTGAATGATAGGCACCCCAACGACATTCATCAAGAAATAATTGTCCAAAATATGTCTATGCTTAGGTGGATCCAATTAAAGCCCCAGAATTGGCTTTAGCCTTGTTGGGCTTTAAAATTGTTTTCAAATGATTATGAATAGATGTTAAAGTACAGGTACTTGATTTTTATTACACTTCTAGTGGCATGGAAAATTAATACAAAGAAACATTCATTTCATTGCATTTTTCTAATTCTTTAAACTTGGTTCCTCACAGTATACTGAGAAAATGAATTCTTAATAATCCGAGAGAATTTGTCAACTTTCAGGTTTTAATAGTGGTCGCGTGATCAGCAACGCAATTACACTCACAGAAAGGGTGTCTTGCACTTGTGACATTTGCATCCGGCTTGGCCTTCTTCGTCATTTATTGCTTCCATTGCATTTCCAAAACCTATAAATTACAGTTACATGTATATTGTTAGCATCAGCAATTAAACTTGTGATCTTGAATCTCAAAGGAAACTCAAACGAAGATTAATTCTTACAAGAAGCGGTTGCAGTTAGGACTACAAAGAAACTTGACCAAAACCTTCTCCATTGTCCTCAGCAATAAATTGAGCTTAACCTGATTAATAACTTAATGTGATTTTGAACGTTTTTTAATTTATGCAATGAAAGTTCAAGAAATCGGTCTCAATTTATAGGGTTACTCTACATACCATTAATATCAATGATGTTCTAAACTTTCTTTTTTTGTGGGGGGGAATAGATACTAGAAAAAATGTCAAAGAGAAGAAGCTAAGTTGCACAAGACGCTGACTACAACTAAAACTAAAGCATAAGCTGCTTGATTGCAATTTTTGAATACATAACAAATCATAAAATCCTGTTTTGGTTACAACAGACTTGTCAACTAGTATCCCAAATATTCAATTTAGTTAACAATTAATAGATTTACTTATATTTAAGATTACTATCCAAATTCAAAATCCCGCTATGTTGCAAGCATTGCAACTTGCCCATCATTTGTCTTTTCATAGTTTTCAAACTTAAATTAGCAGCTTATACTTCATAGTTTTCAAACTTAATTTGGCAGCTTATACTTCTTCTTACAATTTTATTTACAATTTCTTTAAAATTTTAAAGATACTTTTTACTTGCGTCTTTTTTGACATGCTTACAGTCAATAACACGTTATCAACACAAAAAGTTAATATTACAAAAAATATCATATACTCTTATCGCTATATTTTCACATGCTGTTTAACTAAACTAAAGGGATAAGAAGATAGCTAAAATCATGGATAGGTAATAAATCTAGGTGGTTGCAGAAGAAAATATCCTGTTTTGAGGTTGGATCGGGCACAGATGAAGCTGATAAAACTGCAGTACTTGGAAAATATATGATTTTCCCAAATAACTATTCTAATTCTTACACGTCACTATTCTTTCCGGTGGATGTAACAAGCGAATTGGCAAATACTATACATCCAGAGAAATTTGACATATATCACGGACAAAGAAATTACAGTACAGTGCTGAAAGCAAGAAATTACAGCAAATTTTGTTATTTCAAAATCAGCATTAGAAAAATTTGATTTATCTAAAGTCAGCATCCCAATATTCACAACATACACAACATAAACAGCTTCCTAGATGTAGGGTGAAACAGAGTTGGTAAAAAGATACAACCATAACAAAAATATGCACCCATCAAAAAATCCTGAGACAAGTAAAAAGTTCATGTTAAAATTTCTATTGAAATAAAAAGGCCAGTAATCATACTTCTGAAAATAGTATTCCATATGCTGTGAGCGAAGGCAGCATATTCCAAGCCAATGTCAGCAAAGAAGGTCTGAACACAAAACTCAAATAATTGAGCTTACAATCAAAATGGCTGTGCTAGATTACTCTTAACCGCTGCAGCAGTTTCAAGGAAGTTGCACGAAATTTGACATTTTACATTCCGCAATTATGGGGAGAGAAAATCAGCATTGGCTTTAGTAGTTGTTTTTTGAGGGAAAGTACTGGTAAGTATGTTTTTCGCCAATTAAGAGACACATGCGTAGGCATACCGATAGGACACGAATACAGCCAACAATTCCCTCAGCAGACTAGGCCAGATGGGAGCCAAACCGGATTTTGATTCTATTTAAAAGGATTAAGCAAACCAAGCTAAATGTCCCCTTCACAAACAATTAAAACATACCCTCAAACATGTTCCATCTTATGTAATGCCAAAGTCAAGAACAAAATTCGTTACATTCAATCATTCCAACATAAAACCTACGAATAAGCAATTTATTTCACAAATTAAAAGGGCAACAATTATCACTTTTAAGTAATATCAAAAAAAAAAATGCTTCGCACCGCAATGAGTAATTTGACTATTATATCATAAAATTTGACTATTAGTGTAAATATTTATTAATTTATTCTGATATTTAACAAATGAATATCACATTATTCGAGATAAAATTACTTAAAAATTTAGTAACATAAAATAATTTTGTGCAAATCATGGGAGTTAAAAGTGATTGAAAAAGAATGGAACCAATATTTAACTTAAATTTGAGTGTAGCATTGCTCTAAGGTTTTTCTCATTCCTAACAGAATCCTAATCCCAGTCGCATAAAGAAATACTTGTGGCATAAGGAAATTTAAATTGTAGAGTAAATAACAAGTCAGCGATCTGCTCTCTCCCATAAATTTACATCAACTTGCAAAACCAAGAAATTGAATTATTCGCTACTCTATTTGTTGGTTTTTGCAATGACCATAGGTGGCGGTGCATTCTTATTCTGCAGGTGGAAATGGAGAAATTATTGAAAGTCAAGGAGGAGTACACTGCCACCTGCAATAAAAAACCAACAGAAAAATTATTCTGATATTTAGTCAATGAATATCTAAATACTTTTTTGATATAAAAAAATGTCAAGCCAAGACCAAGCCTTTTATTTTTTTTTTAAATAATAAATTTATAAGTTAGAATAATAAATTAAAATTTAAAAAAAAATAAAAAATAAAAAAGAAAGTTTAAATCCCTAATTCATATATAAACTTAAAATTATAATACTAAACTCTCTTTTAAATGTTAATTAATTAAGATGGTATTTTAATTAGAGAATTCAGTACTAAAAAATTAAATTTTTAAACTTTTATTTGCTTCATTTTCTATATTTATTATTTATTTTAAAATATTCATTTTCTTTAATTAATTGTTGATTATAACAACTTGATTATTATTAACTCATTTCAAGTTTATAATAATTTTTAAAAAATTTTAAAAAATAAGTGAAAACCCAAGCCCGGCCCTTTTCACTCTAATGGGCTCGGGCCTAGACTTGAAAAAGCCTGGCTCAAGCTCACATTTTACCATCCCTATTTTTCATCCTTACCTAAATAAAATTTAATAATTAGCATTATTACCCATAACTTTAAGATTGCTTACGAAGAGAAAAGCATACCATTCCATTCATAAATCAAGTGCAAGCATCCAAAGCTAATCCAAAATGGTGTTTTTACTAAACTTAGCATATCTATTTGTGTAATATTATACAATAATCTATACAACTCATTTTGGAAAAAAAAAAAAGAAAGAAAAATCTATATCCTCAATGGCTGTCAAAAACAATTTTTCACAAAATGCTTTAAGCATCAACATCTAAGCAAACATTTAAAATATATTTTATTAGATTAAACATTAAACATTTAAACTTGAGAAATAGAATTTTTTATCGGATTTTCATAAAATAAGCATTAAACTAGAATGCAAGTTTCATTTCGATTCTAATATAAGACAATGTTATTTCAATTCAATATATATATTCTACCTTGTCAATTATTCTTCCCGCATGTAGTTCTACCATGTTATTAATTTCCTCCAACATTTGAAATTTAATTCTACTATAGTTATATAAATCAAAGATTGAAATTTGAAAAGAAAGAAAATGTATTGCATGAAAGCAATAATGAGAACCAAAACAAAATACAAGTGCTTATAAAGACCAAATTGTATTGTTTTTTTCTTTTTCAATCGTACTACATGTATTTGGGCATAAAGTGAAAGTTGCATGAGGGATGACTTTTTGGCACAAATTTTTTGCCTAACAACCTGCAAATTTGTAATACATGACTAAACAAATAGTTTGTGAAAAAAAAATTTATTTTTATTCCTTTTGAACGAAAACTTCAAATAATTTTAAAACAATTAATTTATACATAATCATTTCTTACAAGTTATACCAATTAATATACGAGTAATGCTAACGAAACAAATTGCTGTGACAAAATGGATAAGAAACTTTTGTTAGATGACACACTGATGATGATGATGATGATGATGATGATGATGATTGAAAGCAAATATATGAAGTATTATTACTCTGTATTCTATATATATTTACAAAGAGAATGAGCCTATATATAGGCTTTACATGAAGCTCAATTAAAAAACTAAATAAATACAAATATGGTAGGTATAAATTATGGGATATACAGAATCATAATATTGAGATTTATTGAAGAGTGATCATAATCATAATCTTGAGAATTAATAGAGAGTGATTGTTAAATGGTTCTTACTTATCACCCCCTTCAAACTCAAGATGGTGAAGTAGAAATAAGCTTGGGTTTGTAAACCAAGTCACCAAAACGGCTAGGTAAAAGAGACCTAGTGAAAAGATCAGCTAGGTTATCTTGAGAAGACACAAATTGAAGCTGAATGGTACCTTGGGCACAATGTTGGCAAAGAAAATGACAATTTATCTCTGTGTATTTAGTGCACTCATAGAAGACATTATTGTGAGTGATTTCAATGGTACTTTTATTGTCACAGTAAAGAGATGTAGCTTCATTAAAGGTAACTTCCATGTCCCCTAATAATCGACAAAGCCAAACAACCTCTTGAGTTGCATTAGCAAGTGGCCGGCACTCAGCCTCAGCAGTAGACAATGCAACAACAGTTTGTTTCTTACTACACCAAGAAATAAATGAATCACCTAAAAAGAAGCAAATACTAATAGTAGAGAGTCGATCAATAGGGTCACCTGCCCAATCAAAATCAGAAAAACCATACAGTTCTAAAAAAGAATTGGTTGAGAAGTGGAGACCCAGAAACATAGTCCCTTTAAGATAGCGCAGGATATGAATGACAGCTGCATAGTGAGTAGAGCGAGGAGCCGACATAAATTGATTAACAACATGAACAACGTGGGCTATATCAGGTTGTGTCACTGTTAAATAAACCAAACTTCCAACCAATTGTCGATAAAGAGTAGCATCATTGAGTGGTATTCTATCAGACGGCACAAATTTAATGTTAGGATTGAGATATGTAAAGGCAATCTGACTATCAGTCAAGATGAATCAGAGAGTATCTCAAGACTAAGGAAGAAACTAAAATGTCTAAGATTTTTCATCTCAAAATGATGCTGAAGAAAAATTTTAAGATTTGTAATTCCTGTAAGATCATCTTCAGTAATAATCATATCATCAACATAAAGTAATAAAAGAATATATTCCTTATCGGTGTTGCGTACAAAAAAGGTAGAGTCATAAGAACTGGCATTAAAACTAAATTGCTTGATTGTGGTGCTGAACTTTCTGAACCATGCTCTTGGTGCTTGTTTAAGACCATACAAGGCACGACAAAGTTTAAAAACCTTATTTAGAAGGATAAGAGTAACCATGAGGAGGTTTCATATTGACTTCTTTAAAAAGAGGTGGACATTATTATATGTAAATTTGGGTGCATGGTACACATCACTACTCGAGTGCGTTTCTCCTTCTTAAAAAAAGCATTTTTTTACATCCATCTAAAATAATACCCAATGACAAGCAGTAGCAACAGCTAATAAGCTTCTCACAGATGTAAGACTTGTAACACGTGCAAAAGTCTCATCATAATCAATGCCATATTTTTTAGAATACCCTTTTGCAACAAGTCGAGCTATGTATCGTTCTATAGAACCATTAGAGTTGGTTTTGATTTTTGCATACCCATTTACACTTGATTATAGTTTTTTGAGGTAGTAGTTCAATTAAGTCCCAAGTATGTAATTTTTCAAGAGCCTATAATCCTTTTGCCATAGCTTGCTGTCAAACAGGATTAGAGCTGGCCTCGAAATAAAATTGTGGTTCATACAAGAAAAAGGTGGTAGAGAAACATTTGTAATCTCTAAGCTTAAGAGCTAATTCTCTTACCCGGCTGGAACGACGAAGAGGTGGAGAATGAATAGAGTCAAAGGAGCTGCAGTTGGTTGATGCGGATTCGTGAGACAGGACATATAATTCAGAAGATATTCTTAGAGCACAATTATCAGGAAACAAATCGACAACCGTATCTGTGAAGAGGTGAGTGGATGATTTAAGGATATTATGAAAAGATAAAAACCACATGCCTAGAGATACAAAGTCTATTGGAGATGGGATCCCAACATCGATAGCCTTTATGTTCAATGGCATATCCTAAGAAACAACATAAGCGAGCATGAGACTCTAATTTTGTACGTTCATGGGGTTGGAGAAGATCAAAACAAGCACAACCAAAAACTTTAAGTTATGATAAATATGTGAGATCCCATATAATCTCTCATAAGGGGATTGATTATTTATAACTAGAGAGGGAATGCGATTAATAGTGTATACAACAGCGAGAGCAGCTTCTCTCAAAAAATGTTCAGGACAACAAGTAGAGCTTTAATAAACCAACAAAATTCACTATCGTTGTATTCCATGGCATTAGCGAAAAACTTTAATATACCGAGAAAATTGAGTTTTAATTATTTTTGCAAAGTCACAATAAATTTTAGTAAGCTTGAATCTATTTTTCATAAGAAATAACCATGTAAAACGAGGATAGTCATCAACAAAAATCACAAAATATCTAGACCCACCTACAATGGCATTTGGTGATGGTCCCCAAATATCAGAATATATTAAATCAAAATGAGCATGAGAAATAGACTAACTATTATTAAAAGGTAAAGCAATTTGTTTTGCTAACCGAGACAATAAATAATCAACATGTTCATTGGTAACAGTACCTAATTGCCCACTAGATATTAAAGACTGCAAACGATTAAGTGGCGGATGTCCTAAACGTGAATGCTAGAGGTTTGTAGAAGACACATTTGAGGTGGATGCAACAAATTGATGTGTGTGGGAGAAATGAGATGGGATGTAAAGCTCAAACAAGCGCTCTACTTTATGGCCTATCCCAAGTGTTTGTCCCGCCTTTGGATCTTGCACAGAGCAACCAGATGAAGTGAATATTACATTAAGACTAAGTTCACATAGGTGACCAATGGATAATAAATTTAAGGTCACTTTTAGAATAAGAAAAGTATTTGATAAAGACAAATTTGAAACAGAGACATGACCTATATGACTGGCTGGCATTGAAGATCCATTAGTGGTTGTATAACAGGGGAATTAGAGACAGTAGACTTGGAAGTAAATATAGTAGTGTCAGGAGTCATATGATTACAACAAGTAGAATCAAAGTACCAAAATGACCTGATGAAATAGATAAGGAAGAGATAGAAGTATTACCGAATTTTTGGAGAAGTTGTTGGAGAAGAGATTCTAAATCACTAACAATAATAAAGGTAGAAAAAGGAGATTGCTCAATATTTACTTGAGTGGATGGACTATCATTAGCAGCTGCAGCTGAAAGTGAGTTACTCTTGAGAGGTGCATACTTCGGGACAAGTTGTTTGCCTTTATTGGGATAATCTTTTTCATAACGGCCTGCCCCAACTTTTTGATAGGATCTACAATGTCTCGTTGGACAATCAAGTAAAATGTGACCAGGTTCACGATAATACTTGCATATTTTCTTTGAGCTATGACTTTGCTTAGATTGATGAGTTGCCAGAGCATTATCCATGGGAGGAGACTGTAAGCTAGCTCGATGAGTTTCTTTTGAGATAAGTTGATCAATAACATGATCAAGATTTGGCAATGGAGTTTGATGAAGCAAAGCTGATCGAGTGGGCTCAAAATTATTATTTAGTGTCATGAGAAATTGTATTAATCGTTGACGATCCTCGTAGCTTGAGAATTTTTCTGTATTTGTAGGATCATTCCACTCAGGTTCAGAATGTGCCAGTTGATCCTAAAGTAATTGCTTACGAGAGTGAAAATCATCAATTGATTATCTAGGTTCTTGTCTAAGCTGATGGAGAGTCTGTAACAACTGATACTGATGTGAAAAATCTGTGGTAGTATAACGATGAGCAAGAAAATCCCAAAACAATTTGGCTATATCAAACCGACCAAACTGGAGATGAATAGATGGTTGGGATGCATTACGAAACCATGTGATTATTTGATGATTTTTGCTATCTCATTCCTCAAGACGATCAACAAATTTTTCAGCATCCTCATCTTTTTTCTGGACTGGTTGAACAACGACTCCAGTAATATAGCGCCACAATCTGCGACCTTTAAGAAAACTACACATTGCTTGAGCCCAAAAAACATAATTATGTCCATCAAATATAATATGAATAGGTTGTGAAACATCATATTTTTCCATCCGAAAAAAAAAAAAGAAAAATCTAAGCAATAAAGAAGAGAATAAATAAATTTGAAATGACAAGTCAAAACCAAGGCAGAAGCCAAACCAATGCTATAATTCAAGTCCCAAAACACAAAAGCAAGAAAAAGTAAAAAAAAAAACACCATAAATCAACCAACCAAAGAGCTGTGAATCGTGGCCGAAGACAAGATGAAAAGATATGATGGGCGAATGTGGTTGCACATTCACAATGGCTGAAGTTAGACCAAAAGGGACAAGATAGGAAAATTATAGCTAAATTACCTTTAGCTCTGGTACCATGAAAGCGAATATGAAGTATTATTACTGTGTATTCTATATATACTTACAAAGAGAATGAGCCTATATATAGGCTTTGCGTGAAACTCAATTGAAAAACTAAATAAATACAGATATGGCAGGCATAAATTATGGGATATACAGAATCATAATATACAGAATCATAATCTTGAGATTTAATGGAGAGTGATCATAATCATAATCTTAGAAATTAATGGAGAGTAATTATTAAATGATTCTTGCTTATCAATAATAATAATAATAATACGAATAATAAATCAAATAAAATGAACTATGAACCATGGTTGATTATTGAGAAAATAATTAATTCCTTGATGAGTCGATGTTGTTTAAAGAAAGATAACAATTCCCTCTCATGGCTTGAAAAACCCATTAAAACCGGCCTGCTAGTAAGAAAATGTCAATTTTAACCATTTTGGTTGTGTATTTACCATTTTACCCATATTCTTACTTATCAATGGTGGATTTTATGACGTCAAAGGTGAAATTGTAAAAGACAAGAAATTAAGGAACGCTTATTATATATACCAGAATACACGTATCTCTGACCATGATGAACAAGTGTAGTGATAATTATTTTTCTCACTTTTAATTACAAAATTAAGTTTAGGAAATCGGTGGGTATTCATGTTATAAACTTTTACTTTACGTGTTCAGTTTAGTTTACCATTAATAGATTTGGTTACCTTAATTAAAACTTTTACAAAAAATAGGAATTATATACTAAAATGAAAATAATTGACGATTTTAGAATTTGCATGTATTTTTAAAATAAAAACCAAAAGAAATAGTCTTTTGAGGGTGAAATTTTATGGGAAAATAGTTAAATTTGAAAAAATAAAATTCAAAAAAGGTGTTAAAAACTGCGCTTGCTTTTAACTTGTTTTAAGTTCGGCTCTTTTTTTATCTTAAGCCCTTCTAAAATTAGGCCTGATTGTTCTATAAATTTTCGGCTGTAGAAGACTCTTATCTTTTGTATTTTAATTCTCAGTTACTGCATCTTTGCTTTCTTGAGGATTTTGAATTTCAATTTATCTCATCTCTTGAGGTATTGAATTTAAGTTCATTCTGCTTATTGTTCATTGATAAATTAATTTTTCAAAAATTTAATTGTTTAGTTTATGCAGCATTCCAGAAAGAATATTCCAGTTATCTGAAATTGATGAGTTATTGTTACATTTTTCGTTTATTTGGGTGTTTTTGTTTTCTTTACATGATCATTAATGAATTATCGTATATATATGGGTGGTTTGTTTATAATAGTTAGTGATAAGATTGGTTTCATGTTCATTTTTCGACCTGCATAATGTTCATGAATGATGAGTATCCTCCTGGCACAGCAACCTCCGTAAGAGCCGTGCTAGTTGTTAACTAAATATTTTGTATTATTGATAAACTTTTCCTAAGGGTGAACTGTTTTGGGCTTTTAAAATTTGGCTCAATTTCGTAATTTTCTTTTTATTCGGCACATTCATCCTTTTTTTTTTTTTATAGTTTAGTAATGCAGTTATTCCCCCTTATAGTTCTAAATGTAGTGATAATTATTTTTCCTCACTTTTTATTGTGTACGCAATGAAGTTTAGGAAATCGGTCTCAATTTATGAGGGTACATATGTTCTAAACTTACACTCCATATTCAGTTTACTTTACCATTAATAGATTTGGTTACTGTACTTAAGATTATATTATAAATTCATAGCTAATTTGGAAAAAAAAAATATTAAGGTAAAGGTAACGACATCTCGTAATTTAGTAAAGTAGTCATAGATAACCTTTGACTACGTGGTCATATAACTCATTTTAGGACAACTATGTCGTTTAATTATAGTGACTCAATTGTATGGTAGTCAACCCAACTATATTTAACAAATCACAATTATCATAAGGAGCAAAAAAAAAAAAAGCATCGATGATTAGGTGGATCCTATTAAGACCCAAAAGGAATTTCAGCCCTTGATAGAGATAGACTTTTAAATTGCTTTCACTAATCTACAAGTATTGTAGTTATAATACTTAAACTTCCTCACTTTTATTATATATGTAACGAGAGAAAGATTGTGACCCATTTTAACTCTTTTTTTCTCAATTTATAAATAATGTTTTTAACCATTTTGTTAACTAATTACAATATTTTTTAAGAATTTATATTTTTTATTTATACAAATATTTTATACCGTTGATAAAGTTTAAAAATGTATTAATGCCGTAATTGTGCTGAGTAATCGTTGATTGTACTATCTCACCATTATGAATATTATATGTTGTTTTTACACCGACTATATACAGTGCAGGGACATCCACACCAGATTATTTTCAACTAATTAATACACCAGATTGCTATCTGAACCCAGTTGTTCTTCAAACAGTAATTAAAAAGAGTGCAAGTTCATCAAAACTGATGAACAAGTATATATAGAATAACATTTCCTCACTTTTTATTATTATATCATAACATGGACAGTACATAAGAAAAATTTATTTCAGTAATTTCCTCAGAGCTAAGCTTCTGAGAAAACAAACTCTTATTCCAACGTAAATTTTGTCAGCTTTCAAGTTTGAACAGTTGTTGCGTGAGGAGGAGGGCATGCGGTACACTGACAGAAGGGGGCATTGCACTTGTATTTGCATTCAGGGCATACCTGTTTACAATCATCGTCTTTTTTGCATTCAATACTATCAGGCTTCATGGCCTCATTCGTCATTTCCCTTGCTTCTGTTCCATGCCCTAAACCTGTACACATATTACATAAACATCTGAACATCAATATTCAAATGTTAAAAATTAAAGATAAAAAATACCCGGCTCAGTATATACTGTGAGTATTTTGTCATCAGCGTTTTAGTCTCTTTATCATTTTTGTTCACAAGTATACTGTTAGCTTCAGGAATTTGGAAACTAAACGCAAGATGGTGTTGAGTTAACACAACTAAATCACAAAAGAAATGTAAGCAAATTAGAGATTTTTACATGAAGCAGTAAAAATTAGGGCCACCAAGAAAGTTAACTTGAGCAAAGATTTCTCCATTGTCTAGAGAGGTAAAACTAACTATATATGAATTTTAATGTGATTGTAGAATGTGCTTTATGGAGTGAAGTTATAGGACATAGAGGGCTCAATTTATAGGAGTCGACTCAAACAGTATCAAGTATGAGCAAACCTGTTCTTAACAAAAACGGTCAATTGGTATTCCAATCGCGTTCAATTCTCTTTTTCTTTTTTTTCTTTTTTTCTAGTTAAAGATTTGGTGATGTTATTTCAGATACATTCCAATTCAAAACCAATTGAAGAAAAAACATTGAAAGAATGGATAGCTTGCATTTCTTTGATGTGTAGGTAGTTTCCTTTTTTTCCCTTGCGGATTATTTTGATTAGATAGATTGATTGCTACATAAACGCGGCTTAATTTGTTAGTTACAATTCAAAATTCATCCAAAAGATATGGTGAATATATATTGCAGATTACATTCCAAATTCGCAGCCCATATGACAAAACATAGAACACATGCGTCTGTTTAAATTCCCTTAAAATTTATTTCCTTTGTATATTTTCCATTAGAATTACTAAGTCATATACTATGTTTTTCAAGTAATATCCCCATATTTTCATCCTAGTGTTAGGTGGCACTCACCCATTAATGATCAATTTCTTGACCAGTAAAATTATTTATCTATCTATTCAATCATCTAATACATATGACTGCCACCTCACTTTGGATGATGAGACACTACTTGTGATTGTAAAGTATAGCACCACTCTTTGAATCGAGTAATGATAGGCATCCCAAAAACTAATTCTAAATTTCATTACAAATATGTTTTAAATTTATCAACTATTATTTCAGCAGTACTTTTCAGTTTAGGTTACCACCAATAGATTGTGAGACATACATTGCATATCTCCTTAATTTAGTTTCCCTTTTCCTTGTCATTGATCTTTTGGTTTAGGCAGATTTGCACTAATAGATTGTCTTAATTTTTGTTAAATATGTGCAATGTAGTAGCATGGAGAATTATGTCATTTACTATATGATAGTGAACCCAAGTATATTCAACGAAGCATAATTGTCAAAAAAAAGAAAAAAAAAAAAAGGTCTATGTTTATTTCAGGTGGATCCAGTTATTGCCACGATCCTATTGCCACGAAGGAGGTTACATTGTTTAACAAATCAAGAACAAGTATTGTAGTTATAATACTTAATTTTCCTCATTTTCCATTACATATGTACTAGGTAGTAGCATGGAGAATCAATACAATGACACATTCATTTCATTACATTTTCTTATTCTTTATATTTCCTTCTTCAGAGTATACTGGAGAAAATGAATTCTTAATCCGAGTGGACTTTTTTTCATGCAATGAAGTTCAACAAATTAATCAGTCTCAATTTATAGGGTGCTTTACACAGAATTAATACAAAATGATGAACAAATATTCGAAAGTGTGTTCAATTTAGTTATTAAAAAATTTGGTTACCTTACGCTTTATTAAGATTACTCTTCCCGCATAAATTTAGCAATTAATAAACTAATGTAATCGTAAATATGTTTTTTATGCAATGGAAGTTTGTAAAATATGGGGAATATGTGATGGAATTTGAAAGGTCCTAAACTTTATTTAATAAATTGGTATTTGAGTTACATTCTTCAGTTTAAATACACATGTACAATAACTCCTCGATCGGTGGTCACAATTTCATAAAGATTTCTATTAATGCTTTAATAATATAAATTAAATGTGCAAATTTATTTATTTTATACACACACATGTTTATGAATTTGGATATAAATTTTTGCCGCCCGTGCATTGATAATAATGTATGTGTCATTCACCAAGCGTTGCTGTGCCGCCATCACCACCACCAATTAATCCACTTTGAAGTTGCCAAGGACATTTTAAACTGAGACTAAATTAATGTTATCACTAATCTTTCACTATGCAACATTATTTTCATCTTTTTTTTTTCTTTTTCACATTTTTCGTTAAGCTCAATCTCAATTCATTAGACTCGATTTCTTTCTCTCTATATATCGATTTCTCTCTCACTCTTGCTCTAAAATAACGGTGCAAGAAAGTATTATGATAATATACTTAAAGAATACGAAGGGTGTATCTTAAATGATCTGTGACACTCGTGTATTAAATAATTTTTTTTTACTTTATATTTTTTTGTGATATTATATGAATTTTTATAGTATTGATAATTGGGTTGTTCAAAATCCTTATATTTAAATATTTTAATCTCTATCATTGATTCTCATCCACTATAACTTTTTTTAAAAAATCATAGATAATCTTTTTGACCATTTATTAACTAATTACAATATTTTAAAGAATTTATATTTTTGATTTATACAATTAATATTTTACACAGTTGATCAAAATCTAAAGGTGTACATTTATTACACTGTTGATGCCATAATTGTACTAAGTAATCTCACCATTATGAATACTACAATCAAATGTTATATACCACGTCAGTTGTTTACGTATCGACTTTACAAACTTTCGCTTTTCAAGAGTTCGTATGTATATACTGTGGAGACATCTCATTTATAAGATCAAATTTATATTTTAAACAGTGCAGGGACATCCACACCAAATTATTTTCAAGTAATTAATACATTACATGATTCGCAATTTTTTTAATCCTTTTAGCAAATATTGAGGACAAGATTTACGATTTTCAAAACGCTTAATTACTATCCGAACCTAGGAGTTCTTTAAAAAGTAATTAAAAAGATTGCACACATAACATATCATAACTGATGAACAAGTATAGAATAATATTTCCTCACTCTTTGTTATTATATTGAAACATGGACAGTACATGAGAAAAATTTATTTCATTAATTTCCTCAGAGCTAAGCTACTGAGAAAACAAATTGTTATTCCAAGTAAATTTGTAAACTTTCAAGTACAATCACAGACGCCGGCCTTGCACTTGCAGTCGCATTCTGGGCATACCACTTTACAATCAGCGTCAATGTTGCATTGAACACTATCTGGCTTGGCCTCATTCGTCATTTCCCTTGCTTCTGTTCCATGTCCTAAATCTGTGCATGCATTACATAATTAAACATATGAGCATCAATATTCACAATAAAAAAAATTAAAGATAAATTACTGACAAAAATAATGTGTAACCCCGATCGGGGTTAAGCATTACCCGGTTGAGTATACACTCTTAAGCATTTTGTCAGCGTTTTAGTCTCTTTATCATTTTTTGTTTACACATATAACGTTAGCTTCAGGGATTTGGAATCTAAAAGCAATATGGTGTTGAATTAACACACTTAAATCACAAAAGAAACGTAAGCAAATTAGAGATTCTTACATGAAGCAGTAACAATTAGGGCCACCAAGAAAGCTAACTTGAGCAAAGATTTCTCCATTGTCTTGAGAGATAAAATTAACTATATATGAATTTTAATGTGATTGTAAAATGTGCTTTATGCAGTGAAGTTTACGACATAGAGGGCTCAATTTATAGGAGTAGGCTCAAACAATATCACTTATGAGCAAATCTGTTCTTAACAAAAACTAATTAACACTCCAATTGCGTTCAATTTTTTTTTCCCCACCAAATAAAGATTTGGTGATGTAATTTCAGATTACATTCAAATTCAAAACAAGTTTGCAGAAAAAACATTGAAAGCACGGATAGGTTGCATTTCTTTGATGTAGCTAGTTTCCCTTTTAGTCTTGCGGATTATTTTGATTAGATAGATTGATTGCTATATAAACACCGCTTAATTTGCTAGTTATAATTCAAAATCCATCCAGAAGATATGGTGAATCCATTGAAGATTAAATTCCAAATTCCCTCGACTTTATTTCCTTTTTATATTTTTCATTAGAATTACTGAATTATATACTACATTTCTCAAACATTATCCCCATATTTTCATCCAAGCGTTAGGTGGCAGTCACCAATATTAAAAATAAATGTATTTATCAATTTAATTATCTAATACAAATGACTACCACCTCACTTTGGATGATAAGACACTACGCGTTATTGTAAAGTGTAAAATTACTCTTTGAATCGAGTAATGATAGACATTTTAAAAATTAATTCTAAATTTCGTTACAAATATTTCTTTAATTTAGTTTCCTCTTTCCTTGCCATTGATCTTTGGTTTAGGCAGATTTGTAACTTAACGGTTACCAGACTTTACAACTATAATTCCAAATTAATTTATCTAGTTTTGTTTATGTTCTCTCATTGTATGCGCAGTGGCGGACCTATACAATTAAATTAGGGAGGGTTTACTTCAAAAATATTAATTTAATTTGGATTTTTTTAAATATTCACTCGAACACATTTTAAGTCTTATAAACTCGAGTTTCATTACTTTCTTTTAAATTTTAAATAATAATTGTAATAAATTATTTATTTTACATACGTGAAAATATCATTTTTCTAAGTAATTTTCATAAAATATTTAAAAAAAAAACCAAAATAATGTGGCAATAAGGATTTGAACCAAAATTTAAAACTATTAAATAATACTTTTACCACTGAATTACAAGTCTTTTATAATATAAAAAATATGTCAAAATCTTGTTTATTTAACTGATTTAGAAGGGACTTATGATATATTTTAAAAGAAAAATTAATAGAGCCTTAGCTGGGTCCGCCCATGTGTATGCGTATGCATGATAATATAGCCTATATGTATCTATTCATTATTATTCGATGAGGAATTAATGTATTTTAAGGACTGAAATAGATGGATTTAGATGTAGTACTGAAACTATAACCGATAAATTATTGCATAAAAGAGTACATAAGAGCTAATTAAATTATAACTGCACATTCTTTTATATACACATGGTAAAAGATCATTAAAATTTAGCACACTTCAGCAATAGATTTAACTTCAAAATTTTAGAGTCCAGTTTTGTGCATCTACATTTTACCCTATCAATTACGGGTGTTTTTCTTTTTTTTCCTTGTTAACTGAGTTTCATGAGAAAAATCAAGAATTGATCACTACGGCTCCGCTTTCCACAATAGTTCCCTTGCTCATTGCCTCATTCAAAGGTTACAAGATCTAACTTAAACACACCATTTAAATTCTCCCTTCCTCAGAATTTTCCTTTTCTTTTTAGGAATTAGTCAACTTGCTTTGTCCATAATCATCATTCTCTCATAAAATTTTTTTAAACAACCAGTGTTTAGATAGTTACATCATCGTCGATACACTTTCAATAATTATACACTTTCAATAATTATACAACAATCTTTCATAAATTGATATTCCATGAACATCCATGGCATACTAAATGTTTCTTCAACAAATGAATTGAAACAATATCATAAAAAAGGGGGAAAAAGATACAACGAGCAAACAAAGAAGCAATTTTACAGTAAACCACCATCTAGCTATCTTTGATCGTGATCATCTCTTTATTAATTACTCAAAATCATGTTATATAATTGAAGAAAAAGACATCAAATTAATTAACCATTGTGTTTAAAAAAAGGGCAAAAATAGGCGCAACGACAAGATTGATCTGGATAAATGTCAGGGCCATAGCAGTATCCATGGATATCATCTTTAGAATAGCCAGGGAACTGATTTTCACAATCTCTTTGACATAGTTGAACGGTGCAGCCACCAGCGTACAAACCCAGATCAGACTTGCATAATTTTCTAGGTGGATTGGCTTCACAATCATAGTAGCATTTACAGCGCTCGCCAACGTCACAATCCCCTAATCCATTTTTATGTTTTGATTCGCACTTCGTCTCGCAATTACCTCCACTGCAATTTGGCCCAAAATCTTCAATGCATATTTTCCCTTTAATTACTGGCAGCACTGTAGTGCCTGCTATAAGAACAAGAAAGAATAATGCAGAGGAGACGTTGTTATTGTACATGTTGAAAATTTGAATATCTTTTTCTTGTTTCTATTGATTCTCAATGGAGATGTGTGTGTGTATATATCGAGAGAGAAGCAGCATGCATGATACGTACCTTCCTTTTATATTTGCTTTATAAGTAAAGAATTGATGCGTGGGTTTGGAAAGCTAATTATTTTGTGTTGATCCTTTCTCGATTAGTCTTTCTGTGGTTGTCAAGTAATTGATATTCCTAATAAAGCTACTTGAAACTGACTAATCCTGAGGGCGTTGTTGATATTGAGTATATGCTATCCTATATTTCTTTAATTAACAATATTATATTTACTTTGTTGGGATAGCATTAATAGATAAGGATTGAAATTAATGGATTTGCATTCAATGCTTAACCTAGAATTGGTAACTATACCAATGTTTAGATCCTCACATCATCATCAATATACATTTATTAATTATACAATAATCTTCTGTAAATTAATACTCGAAGAGCACCCAATACATATTAAATTTGAATAAATGAATTGAAACAATGTTGTAAAAAAAAAATTACAAATAAGCAACACATAGAAGAAATTTATTTTAGAGTATACAATTTAGCTAGCTACCTAGCTTTGATCTCCTGGTCTTTTTTTTTTTTTTTTTTTTATCTGTATATATATTAATCAACTTATATTTGAAGAAAAAGATATCAATATTAATTAATAATTGTGTTCACAGTTAACAAAAATAGGCGCAACGACAAGATTGATCAGGATAGATGTCAGGGCCGTAGCAGTATCCATGGACATTGTTAGATCCAGGGAATTTATTTGCACAATCTTTTTGACATAGTTGAACGGTGCAGCCGCCAGCATACAAACCCAGATCTTCCTTGCATAATTTTCTAGGGGGAGTGGCTCCACAATCATAGTAGCATTTACAGCTATCACCAACATCACAATCCCCTAATCCATTTTTATGTTTTGATTCGCACTTTCTCTCGCAACTGCCTTCACTACAAGGCGTCCCAAAATCTTCAGTGCATATTTTCCCTTTAACTACTGGCAGCAATGTGGTGCCTGCTATGAGAAGCAGAAAGATTAATGCAGAGGAGTCCTTGCTATTGTACATGTTGAAAATTTGAGTATTAATTGTCTCTTGTTTTTATTGATTCTGAATGTACACGTTATGTGTGTATAGCGAGATGGAGACAGCATATGATACCTTCCTTTTATATTTACAATATAAGGAAGGAAATCATTTTGTGTTGATCCTTTCTCGAATAGGCATTGTGTGGTGGTAAAGAAATTTGACTTTTTGAGTGGGCATGCAGATTAATTTGTTATTAGTTTGAATTAGTCTTTTTTCCTTCTTCCCCTTCACAAGAATCGAAAGTAACTGTTTTCTTTTTCTTTTGAATTACTACACAAACTTATAAAATTGTTGATAGATGAATCAGAAAGCCTTGTCAACCTCGAGTTTCATAATCAAAATTCAGCTCGAAATATGTCGCGCTAAATGTATCACCATTGAAAAGTATATTTCTAAAGAAATTTAACAATTACTCTCATAATACAACGGGGAAACCCAAACGTCAACATCCATAATGACTCATGATGTTGGGAGATGCCCCTAGCGATTTGCCACAAAAATTGATATATATTTTAAGTTCATAAAATTCAATATATTAATAGTGATAATAATAAGATAGCTAAATGAACAATGCGATCATAAAGGGATGACAAAAACATATACAAAAGGATTAGCCTATATATATAAAAATACAATTAAATTTCTAATATTCACTGAGATCACCTCATCAATCAATACCAAAAAGAGGTATTTTTAACTTTTTAGAAAACAAATTAGGCCATGTTTCATATTAAGATACTGTAGTTTTTAATCTATAGCTTCTACGAAAAAAAAATAACTATGAAATAAAAATTAATAGTGTATAGTAAGTATGACTTTTAATTAATAATTTTAATAAAAATAATAAAGATTTTATAATTTTTTTAAATTAACTTAATTCATAAACCACAATATATTATATTTCTTACACTATGGCAACCGAACTTTAATATCATTCAAGGCCTAACTCAAAATTACTTTGGGGGAAAAAAAAAATTCTCTAAGTGCAAGAGTATCATATACTTCATAGTTCATAGCCATTAATTTCCTCCCAAAAAAAATTTTTTTCTCCGCTTGCAACAAAATTATGAAAATTTATAGGGCATCTATGGTTCTCTCCTTTTTCTTTCCATTAGTCAATTAGATGTTGTAAACACTTGCGTTATGGTAACGGAATCTATCTCTACTAAGGAAAGGCAATATGCGGTCCATCTAATTAAAGTTATTATCCTATTAATTAAAGTTACTAAGAAAACAATTTCCCCAAAAAAAAGTCATTGAGAAATAATATGTGGTCTATCTAAACCGATTGGCGATTAGACTGACCGATTGAGTGGAGTTCACTATCATCCACTTGTACAAACTCGACTCGAAAAAGCGCAAAAAGAGAAAAGCAAAAAACACGTGTCAATTGCGTAAACCATCTTTTTAACAATTTAGAAACTCTATTCAGTGGGGCCTCTAACATACAGCATCTAGTAAGATTAACCGACACCGTTTAACTACCAATTGCCGCAAGTCAATCACTAGGATATTATTAAAAAAAAAAATTGAAAGCATAAGTTATTAAGATATATTATTTATAATATTTTCATAAATATAATACGAGAGTAATGATACAGTCATAAACTCTATACAAATTAAATTTATACAAATTGATTTGGCATTAATTCATTAGTTGAAAGAAAATATAAAATAATAAAAATAAATTATGTGGATCGAGTGATATTTAATTTAACTAATTAAATCATGCCACGTCAGTTTATACAAAATAAATTTATACAAGAATTTATGACTATATCGTTACTCATAATACAATAACGACAGAGGTGGAAACCTCAGTTAGTCAGTCTGATGATCATTTGCTAATAATTGCCAGTTAATGTTTAATTCAAACAAGCCTTATTAGAAGTCAAATGTATGAGTAAATAAATGAATGATTAAACTCAGATGCAATTCATTTAATTGTAAATCCACAACATTTATTTATAAACTAAAACAAATAAAAAAGAAAACAAACCTTTATCAGAAGTCAAAAGACGCAATTTAATTATGTGCTTGCCTTATAAAAATAAAAAACCTTAAGCGGGACACATGTAATCACTAATGTATGTCAAAGTAATTTTATATTTATTATCTAATAAATAAATGATAAATAAAATTAAGAGTTAAGTTTGCATTCGAAAATTAATATTTTTACATAAATAAAATTTAATAATTAAAATCAAATTTAATATTTGTTATTGATGCAATATAATTAATTTCTTACATATGAGTAAATAAATGAATAATTATATTCGGACAGAATTCATTTAACTTTAAATCCACAACATTAATTTATAGGTTGTAACTACAATATATTTTAGAGTAATATTAGAGATCACAATAATTAGATGCCAATTTAAGTTGTAACTATTGTGACATTTATTTAAGAAATAATAAAATATTAATTTTATCAATTATAAAATTCACTATTTAGTAAATAAATACTACATGACAATTGAAACTAAAATTAAAACTTAACTGTTGACATTCTAATCATCAAGTTCTAATTATTATGTATTATTCATCAGTTAAATAGTAAATTTTATAATGGATAAAATTAATATTGTACCATTTATTAGATGAATTCTTATTAGCTAAGATTCAAATCGAAACTCAATTATTGAGATTGTTAACATTATTTCTATTTATGATTATTGTGCTCTATAACTTAATTATTATTAAATATAACTAAGTTATTGATAAATAATCAGATTTTATTGATTTTTTTAATATGACGATGCCCAGACGGTGTGGACCCTCCATTTATATCACCAAAAGCATATATTTTTTGACGTATTATTTGATCATAAAACAAAAATGCAAAATTTTCAAGATTTTGATTTACCAAAAATCTTCCCTTACAGATAATCACGAGCTCGTCGCAACGCGATCATCGCATCCGATTGTGCATTGTATTGTTCTGGAAAATGTCTTTTTGCAAAAGTGGATTTCATGCACGTGCCCTAACCGTAATCTCTTTCTCCCATGTGAACTCACCAATACATTGAACCAAAATCTCATTGACGACGTGGCAGCACGTGAACCGGATGATCTATCCACCCAGAATATTTCAATTTTATGACTATAAATCGACTTTCATTCAATCAAATTATTAAAACTGTTTTTCAAATTCGGGACTATGTCCGGGTCAAAATTGATTAATCGAAATATCGACAGGATATTGTTTTTTAAAATATTTTAAAAATTTTAAATTTAGGGCTATGTTTGGGTGAAGATTGATTAATTGAAATATTGACAAGATATTATTTTTATAATATTAAAAAATTCGGTAAAGCAATTCGGATATTCCATCCTAAATATTCGTATTTTTTTAAATATAAATTGTTCCTAAATTAATAAGAAAGAGAAATTCATTTATTGGTGGATCCGTGACAAACAGTCAACATCACATTAGTTGTTTTTTTCAGTCATTAAGAAACCAAATGGGCCAGATCAGATCCAGATGTGGATCCATCAGAGTTCCAAGTATGGCCCATGATTTGTGTCGTTCAACTCTACGAGTTCCTGTTGCTCAACTTTATAAAAAATGTCTCTACACGTCATACAAAACGCAATCATGCAAATAGAAGTGGGCTTTTTATTTTTTGAAATTAATAAAAGTAGGAATTAAAATTTTGATGGAATCTTCTGTAAATTTGACCAATTTTTGTAGCATGATTGAAGTTAATGTGGGCATCTTGATGAATCCAAGGCTTAAAACTTGAAAACTCTCATTATTGATTATAACCAGTTAATATTGATTAATCCTTCTTATACATTAGCATCTTGATGAATTTAATTAGTGCTGCTGCGCTGGTTTGATTTTTTTTTTTTTAAAACGTGGGGCTAGTTTGAATTTTTTTAGTAATTATGTTCTATTTTTATATAACTTTCTGTGTACATATTATTATTATTTTTATATGGATTTCCATACCTTGCAGCTGTAAAACTGAGTGAATAGTACCACACGTAGGTACTGTTCATCTCAATTTTACAGTTAGTGTAACTTACAGCAGCTGCAAGGTAGCAATTACCTTTTTATATATACACAGTTTTATTATTTTATTTTTAAATTTACGTGTAAATTTTCTTTACGCACGGCCATCCCTTAACGCCAAATAGAAGAAAAGCGCTGTTGGAACTAGTTCCCTTCACGTAACCCTACATCCAATCCCACGCCAAGACAGGCCGACCACCATCACCCCCATCCGTCCATCTACAATCTAGTAATCAAATCCAACGGTGATTCGTCGTCCTCGTTATCAACCCTTGCCCCGTTGCCCGCACCACACGCCTCTTCTTTCAATTTCTCTTTCTTTCCAGAATTTTAACCTTTATACCAAATTACCAAACTTAAAAGATAAAAAATTTAAAATAATATTCTTCCTTTTTATTATAAAAAAATTGTTTTATTATGTTTTGAGTATCATTAAAAATTAAAGCGCGGAGAGCTGAATTTATTTTATCATAATTTCAGCTCTCTCTCTCTCTCTCGCTGATTCTCGTGTCTGCGTTTCAATCATTTGGAATTTTTTTTTTTTTGGCAAATGAGAAGTGTTACGGTAAGTAATTTTTTAGCTTTACGAGAAATTCAATAAGAAAATTGGAAGGAATGATTTTCTCGGTAGCCAAACGCAAATTTTCTCATGTTTTATTTACATATTTTCTTCTCAATTTCAATCTTTCGAACTTTTTTCTTAATCGCAAAAGCTTTTAATTAATTGAATTTCACAATTTTATTGGAATATTTTAGCTGAATTTAATGAAAAGGATTTTTTTTTCAAGTTACCAGAAATAACTTCTACATATTTATTCGTCAATTTTCTTTTCAATTTTATATTTTTTCCCAAAAAGGCAAAAAAATAGATCCATTTTTGTTTTTATTTTCGTTTTGTTTTGTTGTTTCTGCTTCGAAACTTCGTTGGAAGTTGACGAATTAAATTTACTGTACCAAATTATATAATTACAGTATTTATTGAATCAGAATTCAGAAATGAGTCATTTTTTTTAATTATTATTTTTTGTTTGTTTGTTTTAATGCAGGTTTGTGAACTGACTGGCTTGTTTGGAGAGAATCAGAGTTTCAGAGTTGTGAAAAAGAAGTAAAATTAAAGTAGTTCTTGATAAAAGCTGTGGTTGCAAAAAATGGATCAAGCAATAAGTTCTGTTGTAAGGAAATTGCAAATGGTGAACACATCTGATCACAACTCTGTGGTTTCCATAAACCTGTTTGTGGCGCTTCTTTGTGCTTCTATTGTGATCGGTCACCTTCTTGAAGAAAGCCGGTGGATGAACGAGTCCATTACAGCTCTACTGATTGTTAGTTCTCTAAGCTTTACATGTTTTTCTGGCTAATTTTTATACAATTAAGAAAGTGACAAAACTGATGTCATTTTAATCAAGTCTTGTTGCTTCCAATAGGGAGCAAATTAAGATCGAATAGTACATGAATTAATGTTGGTCAGTGGCAAGCTGTAAGGACATGCTTATGCTGAGTGCTTGCAGTAGGCTTAAACCAGTGGAGGTTTTGAGACATTAATGATTATGTCCAAGATAGATTGGTGGTTCATATATTTGATTGATATTTTACTTAATTTGAGTTGATGGCAACGTGCGTATGTATACATTTTGTTGTAATTTTAAGTTTTTTTTTTTCAGTAAGTGAAAAAAGAAAAGAGAAAAGCTAGCTATTTTAACTGTATCTAATACATGAGTGGATGATTTTGAGACCCAAAGATTATTAGTAATTACTAAGATTGATGGGTTGGTTAATATATTTGATTTAGGATATCAATTAATGTGGGTTTATGGCTGGTTATGATTGAGTGTAGTATATAGCATTAAGATTAAACAAGTGGACGTTTTGAGGTCATATTGAGGATTATTTTATTAAATTTTTCTATTCTTGATTTTGTGCATTAATGATGTGGGTTTGGTGGCAGGGTGTTTGTGCTGGTGTGGTTATTTTGCTGACAAGTGGGGGAAAAAGCTCACATCTGTTCGTCTTCAGTGAAGATCTGTTCTTTATATATGTGTTGCCCCCCATTATATTTAATGCAGGGTGAGTTTATTCTGTTATTGATGACTGTTTGAATTTTGAATGATTGTTTTTGGTTCATTTTCATGATTTAGTTCTAATCTATGATTGTCATGTCTTTTTTGTTCTTCCAGGTTTCAGGTGAAAAAGAAGCAATTTTTCCGTAACTTCATTACTATCATGATGTTTGGTGCAATTGGGACATTAGTAAGCTGTACCATCATATCACTTGGTAAATTCATCAAAACTTCTTCTCTGTCTGACTAACTCAATAATGTACGCTGCATCTTGAGTTGAATGGAGGCAGAAGATACTGTTATGATTGTGGATTAGTTCAATGACTGTTCTTTTAATGAATGATGGAGTGCCTCTGACACTTGCTTTAACTGATTTGTTAGAGATAGGCTCTAAAACTAGACGAAAGAGCTATTTATTGTTTGTTGGCCATATAGAGTGTTCTCAGCCGGCCGTCACATATTGCTAATTTATAATCATCTTAGAATCTATCTCTTAGCAGTTGCCTTAGATTTTCCACCTGTCCATTATGAAATCCTGAATCTCCGTGAAATTCTTCTGTAATTTGATGCCTAGACTGGAATTTAGTGGAAAATTGTTGATATACCCCGTGCTGTTTGTATCCTGGTAAGTTTAATTTCATTCTCATATTCTGATAAGTTTAATTTCATTTCTCATACTAGTACATTTCCATTTGAATGTCATTCGTGTGAGCATGTTTTCATGACCCTGATTCTCATGGAACCAGAAGAACTCATATATAATGTTTCATTTCAGCAATCAATGAATTTGGATTTATTCTAACAATGCATTTAAGGTTTTAGGGCCATGTAAAGGATAATGAAATATTTGCACCTTCTGAGGATAGAAGACGCTTAATTTTGATCCATTTATATGCTTGTTTATCTAAATTTATTGCTTCTAAACAATTCTGATTAGAATATATGTACAAAAGGCATTCAGATTTCTCATAGGTTCAACCTTCCTTCTGCGCATGTATGTTCATGAGATGAGAAACGCTTTATTAAAAATTTTTATGATGTTTAAATTTCTCTTGGTGTCAGAAACACCTCATTTGAGTTGGATTATAGCTCCAAAACCATATGATTGATTGGCGCTAACTGTGATTGTTGATGGGCACAGGTGTTATTCAGTTCTTTAAGAAATTGGATATTGGTACTCTGGATATAGGGGATTATTTAGGTATTATCTTTATCTTTCTCTCTTTTTAGGATTACTTTGTATCCTGTGAGGTGTCTTACTGATTTGATCTTTTATTTTCAGCAATTGGTGCAATATTTGCTGCGACAGATTCTGTTTGCACATTGCAGGTAAGTCCCTTGTCAAAGTTGCGGAAGCATTTTAAATTTCAAATATCACAAAAGACGTGCAATATTGACTTGTTTGTTTAATTTGCAGGTGCTTAATCAGGATGACACACCTTTGCTCTACAGTCTGGTATTTGGGGAGGGTGTTGTTAATGATGCTACATCTGTGGTGCTTTTCAATGCAATCCAGAGCTTTGACCTCACTCATATAAATACTAGATCAGCATTTCAGTTTATTGGAAACTTCCTTTATCTATTTTTCACAAGCACATTGCTGGGGGTGATTGTAAGTGCCTCTCTCATTTGTTTGAATATGTGTGAATAATGCCTTCAGTGCTCCAGGTGTGTAACCTCATGATTTTTCTTACAGGCTGGACTGCTCAGTGCTTATACTATTAAAAAGCTGTATTTTGGCAGGTATATTGTCATTGTTAATTAGGCTTTTGTTGGCCTTAATGAGAGTTTTCAAATTTTTGTAATTCGCTAATTTCCTCAAATTTTGGACTTAAATTGATATTGTTTCTTTTTCTTGTGAATAGGCAATACTTTATTATAATACCATGGATAGTTTTTTTTTTTTTTTGGGTTTGTGGTGGGGGGGGGGGGGGGGGTTTAATACCAAATATTTTACTCAATTCTTCTGAGAGAGAGTTGTTATGCACCTTAGACTAGAAGTAGTAAGTCTATTTACGCATCTTATATGGTCCAGGCACTCGACAGATCGTGAGGTTGCTATCATGGTGCTCATGGCATACCTTTCATATATGCTGGCTGAAGTAAGATTCTCCTTAACTACATATGAAATTTCCTGAAGTGCTCTTCTTTGATTTCCCTATAACATGAAAATATTGATGTTTGGTACCATGTCCTGCAGTTGTTTTATTTGAGCGGCATTCTCACAGTATTTTTCTGTGGGATTGTGATGTCCCATTATACCTGGCACAATGTGACTGAGAGTTCAAGAGTTACTACCAAGTATGTGTTATCTATTAAATGATCTTGGGCTGTCTGAATGCCACGGTTGTATACTTTTTGACTAAAACACTAATTGAATTGGTATGTGCATTGTTTGTCACTTACATGTTGTAATCAATACAGGCACACTTTTGCAACTTTATCATTTGTTGCTGAGATTTTTATCTTCCTATATGTTGGTATGGATGCCCTGGACATTGAGAAGTGGAGATTCGTAAGGGGCAGGTGCGGGGACAGAATACTTGAGAACTCCAATGAATTGAAAATCTTCCACAAAAGTTCTGTATATGACTGCCTTGTTACAGAAATCATCGATTATTTGTTTTCATGAGCTCAAATTTCATTTTTGCAGCCCTGGAACATCGGTTGCAGTGAGTGCGGTGCTGATGGGTCTGATTATGGCTGGAAGAGCAGCTTTTGTTTTTCCTTTATCCTTTTTAACCAACTTAGCTAAGAAATCTCCTACGGATAAAATTAGCATAAAGCAACAAGTATGTTTTCTGTCTGTGTGATGTTATAAATTTCTTCTTCATTATAAATATATCAATTTGCATAATCATACTCCCAATTTCAGGTTATCATATGGTGGGCTGGTCTCATGAGAGGTGCCGTATCTATGGCACTTGCTTACAATCAGGTAAAATGTCGGAAGTTCAGTTTTTGTTAATTGAATATTTTGAATCTCAAATTCTCTTTTTTCTTGAGAAAATTTATAATCTTTCAAATTGTAGTAATTAGCTGAATTGTGTAAATGTTGTTATTTAATAAACTTGGTGGTAATGCAGTTTACTAGGTCAGGGCACACTCAATTGCGGGAAAACGCTATTATGATCACCAGCACCATATCTGTTGTTCTTTTCAGCACAGTGGTAAGATATTTTTGACTTGTGATAAATTCCTTAGAATCAAACTGGTTGCCGAGAATCAACAGTTATATTATTTTTCAAAATTTCGTTAATCTCTAAACTGACACTGAGCTGCACGAGGATGTACTTTAGTGATTACTGTGTGGGCTTGCAATTGCACATCAGATCTTTTGTACAATATCTTCCGTACACAAAATTTTCAAGCTTTTTGGTAATGATAGTTATCCTGCATTTTGGTCATGTTTAGGTGTTTGGTTTGATGACTAAGCCTCTGATAAGATTACTTCTGCCTCATCCAAAACACACGACAAACCATATACTATCAGATCCGAGTACTCCAAAATCTCTGTCGCAGCCCCTCCTTGAGGAGGGCCAACAGGACTCTTACGCTGACCTTGGTGGCCCTACTGTTCCCCGTCCTGGCAGCTTGCGTGCTCTTCTGACGACCCCTACACACACGGTTCACTACTACTGGCGCAAGTTTGATGACGCCTTCATGCGCCCCGTCTTTGGTGGTCGGGGTTTTGCACCCTTTGTTCCTGGCTCACCAACGGAACGAAGTGTCCGTGGAGGACAGTGAGAGAAGGAAAACTGTACCATAATTGTAAGTAAACCTGAGCAAGTGCATTGCTGAAAACCTTTTCTGTTACTTTTTGTGAGGTTTTAGCGTGGAGGTTAGCTGTTTGCACGAGTGCAGTGTTACATATTTGTAAATCATCTTTGTTTGTGTAAGGAGCTAATTTTCATGTCATTTTCTTAAACATGGAAACTATAAGTGTGTTGCATAATATTTGAGAGACTAATCTATGTAACATTTGTATCCAGTGGCATGGTGATTTTGCCGGGACGAGTCACAATTTTAACGATGCTTGTGTTGCATATAATGGAAATTTTAAGAGGTTCTTGGGCGATTCTTGATTTACGTCCAACAAACAGAATTAGTTTTTATTTTGCTTCATAAATGAGTTAATTGCACCAGACTTTAGTTTTGCGTACGAATTCCATGAAATTGCCTTCACCTTCTTAATAAATAAAGTATCAAGCACCCTTAAAATTTTAAAAAAATTAGTCGAAATAAAGCTTCACTAATTCATTGTTATTTTCTCTGCACGATCACTAACCTTTTTTTTTTCACCTCCTAAACTGTTAAGGGTGTGTTTTGTTGGGGCATAAAAATTTTGGGATTGGATTATTTTTACAAAATCTGATTTTTTTTTTTTTTTCCTATGCTTAGAGTGAATAAAATAAGCTTGGACAGCACATCTCGAACCCAGACTTTTTTATCCTGGGCCTATCTTTTGAAAAATATAGAAATGGCATGTCATACATTCCTTTTAACTCGAGTAACAGTTTAACAACATGTCATCTGTTTGCTGTAACTCATGAACGACAAACAAGTTCCATAAATTGTACAAAATGTGCCCATGGAAAGACTAGAATTTAATGAAGAAAATGAAAATCACCTCTTCATTATTTTAATGGACAAAAGAAATTCAACATAAAGTACGGAAGAACATATGTAGGGAAAACACCCAATTATTACAAAATAATTTGATCTTCCATTATTTTAAGGAATCAAATAATTCGCCAGGGACTGAAAAAATTCAGACTATTCAGTGTATTAATCATGGACCATCAACAGAAAATAAACTAATCTACAGAACTATACATGGGAGAATTAGGCCCGTAAGAAAACGACTAGCGGTGGTAAATTGATGGCTGGAACTTGGATGCTGTGCCATAGTTGCCACCGGAAGGGGCAGGCTTATCGTAATAACGTGATGCATGAAAGCTTGTATTTGGAGCAATGGGGGAAGATGCTTGCCAGTTATTATAATACATAGATGTTCTCAGCAGGTCCCCCACAGCACTGGCTATAGGTGTGAGGGTCGTACCCAATCCAAACTGACCAGAGCTCCCATTTGCAGCAATACTCCTTTCGTATGGTCTAGGCAATGAGCTCATGTGTGTACGGATTGTTGCAGAGCCTGACAATTCACAGGGTCTGGCTGACAAGCTTGTATATGATGAGTTAATGGGTTTAGAGCCGGGGCAATTGTAGCTCCCAAAAGGTGAGGTTAAATGTTGTGCAACAGTTGAAAGATGAGATAATGAGAGTGCTGCCTGACCTGGAGATTGTTGTATGTGAGCTACTGGTCTAGCTAAATGGGTTGAATTTTGAGTGCCTTGACCCACAAATGAGCTTGTTGATTGATGATGAGTTGTTTGTTTTGAGTACATTGGAGGCGAATTTAAATGCTGGGCAGCCATTGAAAGATGAGATAAAAAGTGTGATGCCTGACCTGGATATTGTTGTATGTGAGCATTGGAGGTGGCACCAGCATAAGTATATGGGACAGCCTGTGATGGAGCTTCTGTTATAGCTAAGGGGGTTAAATTTTGAGTGCCTTGACCCTCAAACGAGCTTGTTGGTTGATGGTGAGTTGTTTGTTTTGAGTAAATTGGAGGTGAGGTTTTTGCAGAAGCATTCAGATCAGCTGTCGGTTCACGCCTAATCCTCTTCGACTGATTCTGTTCAGCCTTAGGGGCAGGAGCAGTACGCTTATTTCCATTATTCTGCTCTGACTCAGCTTTGGAAACAGTGGATTTTCTATCAGCTTTGGAACCAGTGGTTCTTGTATCAGCTTTCCTCTCTTTTCTTTGCTTTTGCTTCTTCATTTGCTGAATCTGGTTTCTAAGCATCTTGGGTGAGTATTCAGAACCAAGCCGGTAATTTTCTATAAATCTTATTACTCCTCTCAAAGCAGCTATTTCGCTCTTTGTGGCATCATTCTGTAAGAATCGGATATATGGAACAGATGAAAATTACTAAATTATTCCTCTCAGAGTCTAGAAAGAACAAAGTGACAGCGTGACATGAGACAGAAGTACCTGGGCTTCAAACGAGTTTTTTCCCTTTTTGCGGATCTCTTTTGCAACCTTCTTGGCATACTTTGCATGGCCTTTCAGAAGGGGCACTGGAGGGAACTGATCAACCAATTCAAATTCATATACAAATCTAACAGCTTCAAGTCGCCTATTCTTTGCAATGAGTTCTCGGATATAGTCTGTCACAAGCAAAATATAACTGCAGTTGGTATCAGACTATTTCAAAGGATTACAGAAGACAATACCAGAATAAAGTAAACTTCTGCCTCATAACTTCAAAACTAAAGACAATGACATCAATCCATCTCCTATTTATATTCTCTAAATCTATTTCCTGGGACACATTTTTTCTTAATCTCATACGTATAATGTACAGGAGAAATCACAATGCTAATAACTCCCAAGATAAGGACAAGCCAAAATAAGCAAAAGTTATTAAGAATATTAACACAATGACAGCCTACAGTTGCACAGTATCCATACTGTTAGAAACATAACATCTCATTAAATGTCTGAACATCGGCACCCAACACAAAAGGCAGTGAGGCCCTACAGCAATTGACATCTTTCAATGCGACCAGATTTCTGAAATAACAAAGAACAATAACATACAATTTGAGCATTTATATGCAAATTCAGTAACAAGCACCAAACATGACCAATCCAACTCAGCAAGTTGCAATTTCAGGTTTCATCCATTAGCTTATCCCCATAATGTGAAGCAGTTAGATTGAGAAACAATGACAAAGTATGCAATTGCTTAAGCTCAAGTAAAAGCGGCTAAATCCACTCTGAAGGTGGACAGTTCCTCTCTCACCATTAGCCTGACATGAAATAAAAAAGATGTAATTATCCAAACATACTTGTTTTGCCACCAAAACTTCTGTAATGTCACATTTAACATAAATACAAAAACTTTTTCCAGAAGAACCACTCTACAGGAAATAATGTGTCAATAAGCTACAAACGATCTCCACCAAATTACCAATTGATCCCTAGCAATTGACAAAATCAACACAGAAACCTACTAACTTCCAATTGCTTCTGCCTATCTAGTGTTTTCCAATATAAGTCCTTTTGCTTACAAACAATGTACCTTTAAACCTAAGATTCCCTCTTACTTTTGCAGATTTAATATCCTACATTTATATGGATGAAGGTTTAGGAAACATATTAGTGGCCAAGGGATAATTGAAGAATCTGTGACACTACTACACACCAAAGTCAGACTAAAAACACAATGTCTAATAGGTAATGAAGAGTAGAATCTAGTTCCATAACACTAAAAAAAGTTTCTCCAAAATCTGAGCAATTAAATTTTATCATTACACAAGCAAGCTTGTGGAAACATCAGGATTCAGGCTTTCATCTATCAAAATACTATTCCGTATCTATATGAATCCCAAATATGTCACAATATTTGAGCTCCTATGGAACTAGAAAATGAGGTAAAGAAGGGCAGGCAGTCCAAGCATCTGGAATAGAAACAAACTCCTACGAAACTTTAGCTCATCTACGGCAACTTCCCAACAGAGACTAATGCCAAATTTCAATACAAAAGTTCGCCATGAACTTTAAAAGTACCAAAGTTCCCTAGCAACTGATCACTGCTTCAAATCCAATCTACCAATTATTCACATGAAGCAAGATTTCCACCTCAATAGAACTTTATCAAAGGGTACAAGATAAGAAAAAACAGCTACAATAATACTAACAAAACCTTACCAGGAGCCTTATCAGCAAAACCAAGAGCTCTAAACAACCCAGGCGCCTGTTTACGCGATGAAACGCAATTGAAAAGCTTCAAAATTTCATCAACACCAAATTCACCAACCAACTCAAAATCAATCAAAAGCAGCAAAAACCCCAAAACCTCCAAAGAATTCTTCATCCCCAACTTCCCTCTCCAATCAACAGCCAATCTCTTGGCCTCCTCCCTGACTTCTTCTGCCAAGTCATCAACTTCCTCCCTCACCCTCCCGAATTCCTCCAACACCACCACACAACTCGACATTGTTTTGGTATCCGCCAGCGAATAAAACTCCTTCAATGCTTCAAGAACTAGCTTCCCCGGCTCATCAATAGCTTTAAAGAGATTAAATAAATAATCTTGCAACAATTCATGATCCTGAACATGCTCTTTTACGTAAAATATCAATTTTTTTCCATTTTTTACAGAAATTTCACCGGTATAGCTTGTTTTGTTTTCTGGGTTGTTGTTTAGGGGTAAAATTGAGTCTTTGCTTGGTGGATTTGTGTCGTTTTGGATGGTTTTGCTGGCGGGGTTTTGTTGGAGCTTTGATTCGATCTCAGAGTGAATGAAGCGGAGATGTTCTTCGAGGTCTTGCCATTGGAGGGTAAAATTGGCAACTTTACACGCGTGGGATTTGAGCAGCTTGAAGGCTTTACGGAGTCTCGGTTTCTGGGTTGATTCAAGAATCTGATCAAAGGAAGGAAGAGGAGAAGACAACATTTATGTTGATCGATTTATGAGCGGGAATTGAATGTGAAACGAAACGCTTGATTGATACTGTGGAGTCAGAGGTCAGGACGTTAGTTTGGAGCCGATGAGAGAACAAGAAGAAGAGGACAGTTTATTTAATTTTTAAATTACTTGTTCAAAGAAAAGAAACCGCAAATCCCTAAATTAATTAATTTTTGGAATTTTCTTTTTAGGAAGTTTATGGTTGCGGTGTGATCCAGTTCAGTTAATAAAAAATTTTATAATTGTATGTCTCCTTTCCGGTTGCACAGTAGCTGGACCCATAGAACCTTAGTACTTTATCTCTCATCTACTGAATTTTAAGTAATTTACTTATGTATCATTCTGAATGCATTGTTATATATATGTAATTCGTTAATTTTGTTTTGACTAATGATACTTATATTGGTAATCATCTGGTTACTGTATTTCCTAAATGAAAAAAGATTTTTCAATTGATGAAATGTGATTTTTCAATTGACAAAATATTACTAATAAAAAACAGACGTACTCAGGTTGGTTAAAAAAAAAACTAAAATTTTTTATAGCAAACATAGAAAATTATAAACAACATTGATTAAGCAGCAAAGATAAGCAAGCAAAGAACTGTTGTATATGATTTTACACGGCATTTACAAGATTTATAAAGTCCTGCAATTTATTTTTTCTCATAAAGAATCGTATTAAATTACATTTGTAGTAACTTATATTCATTTGTTGTAACTTATATTTTAATTAAGACAATATAAAAACCACGTACTGACGCACCTGATTCACCTACCTTTTTGCATGTTTTGTTGTAAGTTAAAGTAACTTACGAAAATCCTTCGGAAAATGCTTCAAAAAGATTGGGTCTAACAACGTTATAAAAAATGAGGCTGAAGGACTCTTGCAGTGATTTTTTCACACGGCCGTCATAATACAGATTTAATGTAATAAAAATTAGCTAAACAACCACCATGGATCCTGGTAGTCCACCAACAGCTCACCTCTCATTATCGTCCTTTTCTCTCTCTTTGGATTAGTTTAAAATTAAAAAAAAAATCTATTTACCTGACATCACTGAGTATCTTTTAATTAATTAATTATACTAAATTATATTAAATAAATATTTGAGATTAAAACACTTAAATTTAAAAATTCACAATAATCTTACCATCAATACCGTAAAAATACATACGGCATCATCAAAGAATCCAAATAATATTTACAGATTTGTAACTTGTAACTCAGAATTTAAAAAGTGCAGAAAATTAAAGAAAAACTCAATGAGAGAAACCATATTATATGGCTTTTGCTACCTTGCAGCTGCTGTACGTTACAGCAGCTGCAAAAAATAGATGAACAATACCATACGTAAGTATTGTTTATCCATTTTTGCAGCTACTGTAATTTATAACAGCTGCAAGATGGGAGACCCTATATTACAGGCTTTTGCTACCTTGCAGCTGCTGTACGTTACAAGCACAAAATAGAGATGAGAAAGGAGTATACAAAAGTAGAGCAAGCACCGCATTTGTGTTAACTTGAACAAATCAACGAATATACCATATAACAAAAGCAATTATTTCATACCCATTAACCATAAGGGAAAAGTTTCCTCCATCAGTTTAAAGTCCATTTCGTTCCACTTTCTTTGTAAAATTCTGCATATACAGAAACACCAAGTAATAAACTGAAGCCCCCTATACATCTTTTCACATTCACAGCGGTATTAAGGAAATGCATATACTCTACAATTTTCTAACTATTATCAAACAAACTTTGTTAATCAGTCTAGAAAATCTCTTCTTCTAAAAGTGTTCCCTTTCTTCTTCACAATATCAGACGGCCGAGGACGAAACTGACAAGTGCCACCATACACACAAACAGAAGAGGAAATCCAACATGAACATTTTTCACAACTGATTTACTCCTCAACATGTCCTGAAAGAAACAGAAAAAAAAAATGCCCGCAATGGCAAGGACATTAACAAGAGCATCACAATAAGGATTTTGTAATTACTTTATCATTTGCATCAGAGTAAAATTAATTTAGACATGAAGGAATATACAATCAGAGGGACAAAGATTTTTAATCAAACAGACAATCTTTAAGGCTTAGAATGAATCATCTATAGTAATTCAAGGGCCAGAAAAATCCTAAAAGTATCTATCTTATGATCATGGTGTTCTGAAAAAATGAGTACGAATTTTCAGATCTTCAGCTGAAATGATAGTAGTGGGGATAGAACATTAGTACGTGGGAAGAAATGTATTTTGAACTTACTAGTTCTCCCTTTAAGATCTTTTTCTCTTGGATGCTCAATCTATTCTCCTCTGTGAGCTTTGAAATTGTAACTTCTGCCTGCAAAAGAAATCCATAAAACTTGATTACCATCAGAGGGTTTCTTCAAAGGGAAGCTATAACCTCTCAAAAATTACATTATACATAGAAGGAAGTAGATCCAGTGTCACAAATGATCTAAAAAATGCTGCGTGATTTCTTAAACACACATTTTTATTTCCAATCTAACCAAGAACAAACAGAGTCCTTTCGAATACCAACGAAGCTCACGAGAAACCTCTCCTATTAAAAATATGCCTAGAGTTTTCAATCATAGGGATACGACTATGAAAAAGGCAGTGAATAATTCTCGTTTGAAGCCAGTTCTACTGATTTTGTAAAACTAAGAAAAACAGCTGGACAAAAATACACAAATGACAAGAGATAGCTTCAATGGCATCAGGATTTACAGTTGCCCAGAAAAAAATCATCTGCTCATGCAACTTCACAGAAACAACAAATTCACATGTAAATAGTTTGGAAAAATACTGAAAATAGACTGACCTCACTTAATTTTGATTGAAGCTCATTTAGTTTTGACCTCATCTCCTCAATATCTTTAACTAACTCCAGCTCCTCTGCAGCCTTCATCGCTTTAAACTCAAGTTCCTTCATTAGTTTCAACTCAGCCTCCTTTTTTGGCTGTAACTCTTCACCATTAGCAACCCCCTTTGGTAGATTCAACTCTATGACTTTTTCTTCCTTTAATTCCACACTGTTAGCTTCATCCTTGCTTGGCTTCAACTCAGGATCCTCTGTTGATGTCAACTCCTCACTACTAATGACATCCTTCCTAAGCTCTAATTCAGCATCCTTTGTTAATGTTAACTCCTCACCTCTAATAATATCCTCCCTAGGCTTCAACTCTGTATCTTTTGATGACTTTAACTCCTCACTGTCAGAAACATCCTTCCTAGGATTCAAATATGCATTCGCAGTTGGAGTTAACTCCTGGCTGTCAACAACATCCTTCCTAAGCTTTACCCCTGTATCTTTAGCCGAATTTAATACCTCACCGCTAAAGAAATCCTCCCTTGGCTTCATCTCTTCAACCTTGTCAGGCTTTAATTTCTTGCCATTCACCAACTTGGATCCCTCCACATTCTTAGAAACCTAACAGACAAGGAAAGAGCCACATAAATAGGATTGTATATGTTTGTTTGGAGTAATAAGGTCCAATAGATCATAAGAAAAGAACATAAGTTGGTAATATGCATTATAGTTTGACTTTCAGACTCAATGCTCTAGCTTAGTGAACTCGGAAAAAAAGAGATCAATAAATCAAGACAATACTTTCACTGCTCAAATTGTGCTTTCAGGTTCCCCTTGAATGAGACTAAAGAACTGTGAAGAAAAAAGAATTTGAAAGTACAAGCAACTTAATTTAAATATTATATTCAGATTTGGGTAATGGAAGATAATATCAGAGAGTTAGCAGATACAATTTCTCAAGGACGAAAAGATTCTCTAACCGTGTGAGGAGGGGTGAGGATTTCAAATTTACTGAATACTGGATCTTTCAGTGATGAGGCTTCATAAGTTGGTCCCTGATTCAGTACTCCATTAATTGGTGATAATACTGGAGAATTAGGGGGGCTAATAAGGATCACCCTCAGCTTGTTCTCTTGAATATACCTGCCATCATCTTTGGCAAACTGCCACATAAAGCAATCAGCAACAAAAACATCATAATCAAGCAAAACACCACTACAAGAACTTACCATGCTAGCTGTAATATCCTCATCAGTTGTCCCAACAGGCACCACTGTGCTTTGGATCAAGAACTTGTCTTTGCACACCAGATCAGGTGGAGCGACTGCTTGAGCTTGCATTGTAACTGAATCAACACAACAGGCAACAGGAAATAATAACAATATTAATTATCGGAAAGACAATATGTCAGAAATACAGTTAAGAAGAGAATAACATGTCAAATGAGTAAAGCAATGAAACAATGATGTCTGAGACTACCAGCCTACTCCATTCGTAAGTTGCATAATAATCCTCAAGCAATGGGTCCTAAATTAGGTTATACTTCATTTTCAAAGTTAAATACTTTATCAACTCATGGTAAGTCAGCGGTGTGGCCTACAAGTTTTCTCTTTTGAGCAGGCAATCACTGTCTTCTTAGAAAGAAACCAATGCCCCAAAGAAATTAAAATCCACCAATTGACTGATTCACAATTAGCATCTATTATGATACATTTTCTACAATTATGATTCCAACTTTAACACACAACATTTGCCTCACTCATCCTCCTCATTGCTTCCTGCTGAAAATGACCTCACCAATATAGAGGTGCTTGATGTCCAGCATATGATATTTAATGACTTGCATCAGTGCAAAACATTACATATCCTCAAAACAACATGATGACCACAGTGGACTAGAAGTTAAGCATTCAAGGTTAACAGCCAGTGATAGCTTTGAAAAAACCCAGAAGAAATAACAGCAGGGTAGTTTTGGTTGTGCACATACATACACACAGAGATAAAAACAAACTAAACAGAACACGAAGAAGGAATACCAGCAAAGTCACAAGTAGATTTAGGAAGAATAATGCCCACATTTGGTCGCACACAGTACTTCTTGGGAGAAGTAGTTTTAACCTGCCAATATCATTCCTCAATATATTACCATCTGTGCATTCTGTGAAATCAAATGAAATTGCAACAACACTGTTAAAAAGTTGAAAAACAAGCAAATTATGATTCACACCTTAAAAGCAACATAATGGTGGGTGTTATTGGTCAGTCGAACTGAGCATGAACTTTGCTTCTTCAATTCAACTGCACAGAAAAAAAAGGCACCAAGATACATCAGTCCATTATTTTAGCATATAATCAACTACCATAAATAAATAATATAGGAAAGGCAACATAATTGTTATAGCAATATGAATATTCCATTCAGCATTCATCAACAATCATATACAATAATAACAATAATAAGCATATTTACCTATGGAAATCTACAGCCCTGTATCATTACAAATCATCAAGAGAAAATTAAAAACATCGAAAAGAGAACTAAAACATCATAATTTCATTGTACAGGTACTATAAATTTTCAGGAAAAAGAATCAACAGGTTTTACAATCACAATCACAGAATCAGTGACCCACACCAGAAATTGTGACTAACACAAACTATCATATAGACTTACATATGAATTTCAGTTCCCTGGGTTGAATTTCCAAGAGTTGCTTATTCATCGTGTTTGTTTGTTCCTCTACTTTCAAAGATTCTTATAGGCTTAACATCCAACACTATAGCCAGTTACAGATCCAAATCTCTTCCCCTGCATAATCAAATAAATTAGCACTTTAGCACAAAATGCACAAAATTATATCCAATTCAAAGACTGCCTAATGCAAAATAGAAATAAAAATGCAATAAATATGCTGAATTAATTTTTAAAAATTGAATTCAGACACCTGAATCTATTTTTGACTCGTTTTGACTCAGTTATGATAGTGAAAAATTAAAATAAAAACGAGTTCCCGAGCAAACAGAAATCAAAATTCGCGAAACTTCGTAAATCAGATAGAAGCTTCACCTAACTCAGAAACGTGTCAAGTTTACTCAAGCCGACCTACAAACTCATTCGTATACGTTAAAAATGATCGACGAAACAACGACGAAGCCGGAATCACAGAACTGGAATTTGAAAAAAAAAAAAATTATACAACAGTCAACGAAACGGAACCAGTCAACATAAAGAGAAAAATAATAAATCATAATAAAACTTAATACCAACTCGTTCTCAACTCAGACCGTTCGGTCAACAAAACATCAATGAAAAATAGTCAGCGAAATCGAATTCCGACTCACTTTTCAGCTCGGATCATTAGAGTACTAGACGAATCAAAAGATAAAAATGACAACGCAAACAAAAGACGAAACGACATCGTTTCCGATTTTGCAGCCTCGAGTGCAACCACAGAGGAAGAAGAAGCTCCTCTGTTTTTACCATTCAAATATCCAAGCAAACGAACTCAACACTAACGCAGATTCTAACTCGTTTCTTTCAGAAATATTTAACAATAAACAAACAAATAAATAAAACAGGAAAACGTCAACGTTACGATCTCGAAATCGCTAGAAACTATGAATTATGTGTGTGATCGTGTTTAGATTAATTAAATCATTGTATCATTTGAAAATAAAAGAGCTGAGTGAGAATGAAGCAAAAACGACAGCGCTTTAGGAATGACGAAAAGATGGATAGCTCAAGCTCACCGGTTTTTGTTTTAGAACGCGAAAGAGATAGAGGGAGAGAATCGAGAAAGCGATGAGCTCACGGTGAAGAAGAGAATATAATAATATACATAGATATATAATGTCGCGGAAGTGTCGTACTGTGATGATAACGTCGTCGTTTTATAGAGAGAGAGAAATTCTAGAGAAAGAGAGATGAAGTGCAGTCCTGCTGCAGATTCCACTGTTGATGGGAAGTGAAAGACAAGTTTTGACAGGCGTTTGTTGTACCCGCCGTTTCACTCGTGTGCCTCGCCTATTGTTTGCCTCGGCCCACTCTAAGTTAATTATAATTATATTTTTCTCCCCAACACTGAAATTTTCAAACATTTTGTGGGGGCAAATATAATTTTTCAAAATTTAAGATTAAATTTTTTTTTTTAAAAAAAAGGTTAAATATCTATTTAATTGTTATTATTTAAAGAGATAATTTTGTTTGACAGCTAGTATTAATCCACAATTTTAATTGCAATGGAGCGAATGATGTCTTAAAGGTTAAGATTGCATGCAAAAATAGTACTATATAATATACCTAATGCAACCAATTTTCTCGAAATGAATTATTTTCTTCCATCTGAAGAAAGATGATCAATTATCACTTCACACAACAACTGCCAAATAGATTAAATATATTCTTTATTAATATACCAAACCACCCCATCTCTTTTTTGGTAATATGATTTTTTTTTCACTTTTAGAATATTTTAAACACATAAAATCATATTTGATATTGTCTGTAAATTCGATCGAGTGATTTTCAAATAATTTTTATTAACTGACCGCTCTAATTCTGAAGAGGTAAAAACTCCACTTTTGATAGTTTTTTTTTAAAATTTTCTTTACGTGACTTTTACGAATGGAAGTGGTAGAATAGTTTTAAGAAAACGCAAAACTTGTGTTTAAAACATTTGTTGAAGGAAAGAACATTTTTTGTGCCGAAAACATTTGTTAGAAGAGATAACATTTTTACTTTTCCTAAATTCATTTATCAATTACAAATTTGTGCCTAAAAACATTTGTTGGGAGCTGCATGGAAGTCTTGGTTGTCTTGCTTTGTTTGAGAGGCTGAAAAAGCAATCCATGCAAGACTTTTGAATTAGTTTGATTTGTGTGGCCCACTAAAATCAATATTGTATAAGATCAACTTTGGATCTCCCGATAACCTTAGCCTTTTCCACTTTATGCCGTTGTGTAAAATCAAATTATTCCTTATTCAAAAGTAATTATTATAAAGTCACTTTTCAATAGAAGAACTTAGTCATTACTCCATGAATGTGTGTCGCTTTCCTCATTGCTCCTTTTCATGTATTTCGCCTTTCGGTTTATTATTTTTTAAAGTTTAATTACTCATAATCATTCTTATGAACCAAAATAAAAATGATTTTTCCCAAAATATAAAATTTGGGTGGCGTTCTTTTGCGTAAAATATATAATAAAAGTCCTTGGATTGGCAAACAAAAATTGCACCAAGAGTTTGTTCCAATTGTGTGTGTTCTTGGTGGAGAATCTCATCATCTTCACAATCATATAAAATGTGTAACAACTTTTATAATCAATCAAAACATAATCTTGTACGCATAAAGAGTCTTACCAATTATTTTTATAATAATATACATATATCTACGCATGATTATTGTAATTATTATTATTATTATTATTTTGATCGACCGGCAATTTTTTTCCCAGGTCTTGATTTTCTATCTACCAAAATATAATAATACTGATAATAATTTTTTAAAATTTAATGGCTGATGATGAGCGAAATTAATATGTTAGATGAAGAATATTCTACAACTTTTATAATCAGAAATAATAGTCTTCAACCTACTTTACAAACTCAAAGTCCCACCTAAAAGATAAAAAATACATTAAAAGGAAAAAGAGAATGGAAGCAAGAAAGTGAAATAAAACCAACTCAATTAGTTGTTTTTTTGAAAAGAATTAGTTGGGAACTTTGAAAAGGGCATGAAGCAATCAAATATCGGATCCTGTGTGTGAAAAAAAATTTAATCTGTGTCTTTCTTCCATCTGTCTCTCTATGGACCATTCGAAAAATGGCTAAAATTCATCCCACTTTGATTAGTGACAATAGACAAGCAAATTAAACTTTTAATTTTGTGACACGTGCCATTGAGGTTTTTATTTATGTCAACAAAAATGAGGCAAGGTTTTCTAAAAAAAAAAGAAAAAAAGGATGAGGAAAGCAACTGCTATCATTCATCTAGGGCTAGTTTATCAAGGCACATATTCTGCATTATTAGCTTATCAACATATGCCTTGCATCTCAGCATCTTTCCAATTTTGGAGCATTTTACAATATTTACAGAGTCTAATAACAAGATCGTCTCACGGTTATGAAGTTGCTTCTGTTTCATTCCCAATCACCATCGAAGAATCCGGCATCTTTCATCTCAGAGTAATAAACATTCTCCAAATGTAAATCTTCCTCCTAAATCACCAAAAATTAATACGTTGTAAGTCATAGCCATACATTAATGTATCATCATGTTATTTCCCAAAAGTCAGTCAACAAAATTCATGACTATGAATCTAAAGGAATTGAGATAAAGAGAAAAATATCTTGCGATCGACGAATGACTGTTAATTACCTGGAAAAAGTCTGCCAAGAACGTTACATATATAAGAGGAAGATAGAAGGCATGGTAACAAACAATTGTGATACCATACAGCCTGTAAAATAATATCATCAGCACATTAGGTACCGAGGGGAACTGGAGGATGACATATTTAAATAGGTCATATCCGAAACTTTTTCTTTAAAGAGTGGTCCAGACTTACCAGTATCCAAAACTAGCTCCATTAAGCACACAAGCAAACAGCGCTAGGGCATTCAAGATAAACATAATACTGATATATTTGTAGAATGCTGGTCTGGCTGCAAAAATGAAAAGCAGACACTAAAATTGTAAAATGCAATTTTTTAATGGGTATAAAAACCACTAGTTACAAAATGCATATATTTGATATACCAGGTAACCTTTCTCTCCACTTGGAGTGGTACATGAACAAAATGATTCCATAGACTGCTGTTAGCACCAGCCTATGTACAACCCACAAACCCCATTTAACATGATGCGATTGACTATTGCCATCATTGAACAGAGGGATCCCGAATCCAAAAAGGTAAACAGCCTGAAAGACAAAAAAAGAGAATGAAGGACCTTTTCCATTTACCATACTGTGTGAATGCCAAATAGGATAAAGAATTACATTATGATAAACCAAAGAAAGAAGAGACAGAACTGACGTGATACAATTCTGAAAAGCATTATCAAAAGCATGTTGATCAATAGCAGCAAAAGCTCAAATATACATGTTTTCTCAGCAGTTCACGTGAGGTCAATCAATATAAAGTTGGAACCTCAGACAGAACCTTTTTAGATTGGATGGGAAAGAATGAAGATATACTAAGCTGTCCTATGTCAAATCTGGGACCTAGGTTCTTCCCAGAATTTCGCATGCTTCTTAATTGCAGATTTCTCCAGTCTCACGTTAGTATCCTATGGTCAACAATAGATAAAGCTTGAGAAAAAGAAGGAAGAGCGAAAGACATACCTTGAGAATTACATCCAGCCCAACAACGAGTCCAGAGATTCCAAAGGTGCGTGCTAAAGCTTCCGGCCCACTTGCATAATTCCCTTGGAACAAAAAGGCCAGCAAGCTTACTTCCAAAAACAGCATCCCAGATTTTGTAAACAAAGATAAGATATTCCATGCAACTTCCGTCCCAGGAGTGCACTCCCATGCCTGTGTTAGCAAACAAAAGTTAATTTGATCTTAATCAGTGGGTCCAGAGAAGTCCAGCAAGAAACTCACACAATAAGCTTACCACAGGCAATCGCATTAAGCATCCTCTCATCATTAAGACCAGGGTAACATTGCTCTTAAATGAGAGCAATTATAGTATCATAAACATCAAAGCTTTAGCATTCTAACTTAATTTTAAACCATCACATGGAAGTGAGTGTTGGCTTAGTCAACATCAGCTCTCACAGAAAGAGAATTAGCAAGGACAATTATTACCAATTAAGTGAAAGTGTAAAGGCCCACGCATCAGACCAAATGAACTAACTATCCCTCAAACTGGCTTCATTTTAATTGGACTAGCTGGGAGTCAAATGAGTCACACTGAACACAAGCCATAGACAAAATTGATAAAACTCCTACCGAATGAGATTACCAACATAAATGCAAATAGAATTCTAAAAAGTACCCATCATTCCAATCTCCCGTAATAAAAGAAATATCGCTTCATTTACTGCTACCAATGCAATTAAAGAAATTGCAACAAAAATGCGAAATTTAAAAGCTTTGATAGAAATCCACAAACCTGAAGGCAGCACCAAGCAAGATTGAGCAAGCTAACAAGCCAAAGACAACCATAATAAGCAATCATGATATGGGATCGTCCATTGGATAGCTTCGAGAAGCTCTTTTTAGCTTGAAACGAAAGGTAGAGCACGAAGCAAAGCGAAGACACGATCAAAATGACATTGTGCAAGAACCCATGACATTCAACAAGCCAATTATAGAGTCCCGACCCAGAAAAGGAACCGCCTTTGGCAACTGAAGTGGAATTGAAATTAGGGTTTTGTGACAACGGAATTGAAGGAAATGAGGATTGGGCAATTTGTTCAAGAACTCGCATCTTGTGGGTGGTGCATGCAGATTAAAGAAATAAGAGAAAACCCCTAACCCTAAACTTAGATTTAAATTATTTTTTTTTATTGGGAAATTTAGAATATCTGAATGGGAAAACCTTGGAGCTTTGGCTATGTTTCGATTGAAGCCTTGAAGTTGCGAGTCGTTAAAGGTCCTTATCTCCTGCGACTACAATAATTTTTATCCCCTGCGATTAAAATGATTTTATAAAAATTAAAAGCTAACTAAATTATAATTTATTTAATTTTCAATGAAGTCCTCAATATTTGCTTGAAAATAACACGAAACCAATGGTTTGCAGAATTCATCATTTAAGTTCCCAAAACTTACCATGTAGAAAGACTTTTTTTAGTAGTTGAATGGATGCAAGTTCTCATTTGCATCTAACTCTAAACCTTTTTTATTATTGAGAAATTATATCAATTGAGTTAATTGAGACCCTCTTGTTATTTTTATTAAAATAAAAATATTTAATTACACAAACATGCAATTTAATATTTTCACATGATCGTGCCTTTCAAACATCATAAATGTAAACAATCCTACTCCTACCTCTTTTTTTTTTTCACTTAAAACTCATCTACACTCAAATATTTAACAAATATTTAAGTATCACATTGCATCCAATAAACTCATCTTTTGAGAATAGCAGTTCTTCGTCTTAAACATTATTTATATTATTATTTTGCGGCTGTAAGTTACGCCGGTTGTAACTTAGAAAAATTCTATTATATTTTAGAACAAACATGTTTTAAAAATAATGAATTTAGGGCATTGTTGACTTGACGTATTACTCAAAAATCAAAATAGAACAATAAAAAATTAATACCATCAAAGTTTAACGAAACCACAAGTAACCTGAGTTTTCTCCAAAGATAAAATTGTTGCACTAGCATATTGGAAGGAGAGTTATTACACCCCTAGTCATGGGTGGAACTAGGTACAAGCCACCATCCACCCCAAGCTAAAACAAATACAAGAGAGACAAAGGCATGACTTCAACTTTCACCATATCTATGAAAATATTATGTGCGGACCTAAGTTTTGTAAAATTTTGTTATAGCAAACTGCATTTTTTTATTTCTCTACTTTGGGCCCCCCAATTAGCCGCCTCAATTTTTTTTTTCATATAATGTTACAACGTTTTCTCTATCACGAACTCTGTGTAAGTAGTGGTTTTATAATATTCCTCGGGATCCTTATTTTACAATATTACGCTGAGCAATTTCGCCCAGCCATTTTCGTCTAATTTTCTGAATAGAAAATGAATAAAATGAAATTAGGAAAACAATAACTATACCATACATCTAAATCAAAATAACAGTTGTCACGAAACCCGCGTACTACTCTCCTTGCTTGTCTACTGAGATTAATCTCCATGATTTTGATGATCCTCTCCTACTCAATAACAGCGCTTTATCATCCAAGCTCTCAACTTCAAACCACTCTGTTTTTGATTGATCAAATCTGTAGGCATACCGGCGACAGTCATTATCTTGACCACAATGATGATGCCAAAAAGATTGGCTGTGGCAAACCATCATTGACATGAAAAGATTGTTGTTATTATTACCATCGCACTCCACGTGAAAATTTGCACAACGCGTTGTCGGGTCTTGTTCGGAAGATGGGTGCGGAAGTAATTTCCAGTCGTTCGATGGAACAGTGAAGGCCCCTGTAATTCTCGGAGATAAACAACAGTAGAACACTCCGTCCACGTATTTTACATCCTCCACAACGTCAAAATCACCAGCAATCCAAAGCTTGGTCCGCGTCTTATCTCCAGGTATAACACGTACGGATACAATTCCTTCTTCTGCGGATAATATGGAAGCCGAAAACCACGCAATCCGAGGAAACTGGAATCGTTGAGAAGCTTGCTTTGTTGCACGCAGAATTGATTTTGCAGTGGTCGGTATCCGGAAGTGAAGTTTTCCTCCAAGTTTTTTATCTTCTCGTATCAGTACGGACATCGGAACCGAAATTCCAGCCCATCTTCCAGGGCAATTTATCTGCATATCTGACGATATTTGCTGCTTGCCAACTCCTGCAAACTGCCCGGAAACGTATCTGATCGACGCAGCAAAGACGGTTGGCAATCAAATCTATGATATCACGAGGAAGATCAGACCATGAGCATAACTGCCTTTTGCGGGCCATTGCAAACAAATTGAAAATCCGACTGTTATGTGTACCAGTTTCATGGTTTTATATATGCGTTTATTCCTAATACAAGTCCGAATCCAGAATTGATTATCACTCATGACTTCTTCTAAGAGTAGGATTTTACTGCAATATTATGGATATTATGCTAGATAAGTAATATAATGACTTTAGAGAAAATTTAAGTGAGTGATTGATGATTAAAAAAAAAACAAAATAATATGAATTTTTCTAATATGAATTTTTCTATAATGTGCTTATGAATTTTTGCGGTATTGAGATCATTATGGGCCCTTAGATTTAGATGTCTTACTCTTTATCATTGTTTTGATTTAATGGATAAATAACTAACTACTTAATAATATAATTAATTAGTAGATAATATTCAAGTTCATAGATATATTTCTTTTAATTTGATAAATATTTTCTAGATCATCAACAAAATTAAAAATTAAATATACAAATATACAAATTAATTTAGATGTGTAAATAAAATATATGGATTATGCAATCTTCAACAACACATGTTAATACAAATCCTTTCTGTCAATTATAATCGGAACAATATAATTTTGCTGAAGAAAAGATAATGATAAGAGAATAACTAAGATTAAATTGTCGTAATATTAAAATACACATATTTTAAAAGAAAATATAGAAGATTATACTTGTTTCTTTTTTATTATTTAATCTTTAAAAAATACGGTTAACAGATTTGATAACTAAGTAAGTTTTAATTCTAAATAATTAAAATTAAAATGTTGTCCTAACTAACTTTTAATTTTGTGAATTGTTGATCCAATCTAACAGTACATATTGATACCATCATTGATGTTATTAGATTGAAATGACCCAACATTTTTTATTAGTTAACATCATATATAATTAATTTCATACACTATCAATAAAAGGCAAAAAACACAAGATTTTCAAAAGTTGAGAACTTAGATCGGAAGAGGAAATTGTATTCAACTCTAGCATCCTAATATATTAGATCCCACTCGATGTATCTTTTGTAATAGAGTTTATTTAAGTAGAGTTTTTACAAGTAGAGTTTTTACTAAAAAAAATTTACTTGTTTGGTTGTCATTTGTCAACAAGTTTTTATTAAAAATCATAAAATTACTTTAATAAGCAAATCTTTTAAAGTTGTGTTATGAAATGAATGAAATAAGATTATTAAATAAGTAAAAATTATCAAATATGTAAAGGATGATATTTTTGAATGTTTTAACATTTAAAAAAATCTTTAACCTCTAATATGAAAAGTCTAAAATTTGAGCTTTTATTTATAGAGATAAAATAATTTATTTAATCTTCAGAGCTCTACTAAAAAACAACAAAAAAATTTAAAAAAGACCTTAAGAGATTAAATAGGCAATTATGGACATTAGATAAACTATACATAATAAGCACTTACAGTCTTTTTTAAGGAGAACTTAGATTTTCTCTTAATATAATTTTTCCTAATTTTCATAATCATATTATGTAGCAACTATAAATTTGAGTTTTTTTTTTTTTTTAATCATACATGCCATTGTCTAAGATCAACAAATTCTCTCTAATCTAAGCGTAGGGCATACATTAGTTTGGTTGCGGAGGTTGATTCCAGATATCCTCCCTGAAGCAATAAAAATCCCAAGTGCAATCATTGGAAATCGTTGAACGTACGTGATGAGTGCTTTTTAGGTGACCCCGAAATCGACCAACAAGAACAAGAACAATCGAAAAAAACAGTTGCCATGAAACCCATGTACTCTCCATGCTAACTCGTTTCCCGCGTCCCGCTGAAATTAGTCTCGATAATGATGATCTTCTCAACTACAAGGCTTTATCATCCAAGCTTCCATCCTCAAGCTCAAACCGCTCTAGTTCTGATTGATCAAATCTGTAGACATGCCACCGACAATGATCTTGACAATTATAATATCCTCAAGGATGAATCATCATTGGTTATTACCATCCGACTCCACAAACTTTTCATATGACGTTCTCCGGTCTATTTCAATATGTGGGTATCGAAGTTATTACCACTCGCTTGATGCTACAGTGAAGGCACCCATACTTCTCGGATATTAAAGACAGTAGAAGACTCCATCCATTTATTTTATATCCTCAACATGCATAAAATCACCTTCAATCCAAAGCTTGGTCCATGTTTTATCTCCAGGTTTACATATGCGGATGCAGTTGCTTCCTATATTGACAATATGAAAATCGAATACCACACATTCCGGGGAAACTAGAGTCGTTGAGAAGCTTGCTTTGATTTTGACATTGCGATTGTCAGTTTCTGGAAGTTCGATGATTTCGCCAGTGAACGGAGAGTAGAAGAATAGCAAATCAATTTTCCTTATTGTGGAATGATCCCTCCTTACTTTGTTGCCGAAAAGCACCCAGTCCTCTCTTGAATCAATAAACGCAGCACCATTGAATTTTTCTGCAAATTTACTTCTCTTTGCTGTAGTACGGTTATTGAAGACAGTGTATGTTTGTTTATGAGAAGGATCGTGGAGATAACATGAAGAGTTGTTGAAGAGATTGGACGAACCCGAATTCCAGCCCATCTTCCATGGCAATTGATCTGCATATTTGACAGTATCTGCTGCTTGCCAACCCTTGTAAACTGCCCGGAATCGTTTCTGATCAACGTAGTAAAGACGGTTAGCAGCCAAATTTATGTTATCACGAGGAAGATCAGACCATGACTGCCTTTCAACCGCATTGACGCCACTAGCAATTGCAAAACAGGTTGAGTCTGGGACACTCAATGTAACAGCTAGCGTATAAAAGAAAAATGCCCGGCTACTGAAAATCTTACCCAAAATTAATAGGCCTAAGTTGGTTGAACTACAAGTTTTAACAATCTCTTTTATAATTTGGACGAAAACACCAATCTCCCAAATAAACAACCGCAAATAACCCCAGCAATACCACCCGCAGCGTGCATGCTAATTCACTTTTTATAAAATTTATGGATGCAACTCATTCTAAAAAACTAACCTAAAAAACTAACTTAAAAGTTGAGGGTTGATTCAAATTTATAGTTTTAGTTAGTTTAGTAACTAGGCTCAGATGCTTGGTCTGATTTTGTCACAATTAGTGATATTTATAACCCCTTACTTTAGCCCTTGAGCCCTCACTTTTAATTTAACCCATCTATTTTCACAAATACTCTTATTAAAAAATTTATTTATTTATTCTTTTGTCTCTCGTCCACTCTCTCTTTCCCTCTCAATTAGACATTGCCTTCCGATATTACTGATCATTGCAGTAACAAGACTTTCTTCTATAAGATGGCTTCGTCATCATCAGCTATTACTAATACAATGATATATTAGAATATATATCTCTTTAATTTGTTTGATGCTCTTAATAATGCTTTATGGCAGGTGATCACATTTGTTCCGTACCTCTGTAGGATGCTGAACTCTATAGGACATTTCTTAGAGTCGTATTTGTTAGACCATATATGTTAAGAGAACAAGTCAGAATCAGAAACAATTACGGGAATACGATGCTTTCAATCGCTGCAATTGTTGGCCATGTTATGGCGGCTGAAATGATGCTGAAGAAACATTTAGATTTGAATGGGGTTGCAAACTAATGCGGCTGGATACGTTTTCATTGAGGTTGCTCGGTTCGAGAGAGAGAGAGAGAGTATGTGCAGACCACAAAAAGGTGAAAAAGAAAAACTTAATAAGGCTAATTCTGAAAATGAAGAAATTAATTAAAAAATGGGGCTAAAGATATAAATAAAGGGGTTCAAGTACGATTACTCTCACATCATGCATCATGCCGAAAGGTAGTGTGAGTCTATTTGTCTATGAGTCTTACATTATGAGGTTCTATTAACCAAAACTGGAAATTAGGAAGTTAATTTAGCCCTTGCCTAATTCTTTGCTGAATTGACGTTGTACAAATGCAGCCAAAGCAAGAGGCCGAATATGGATCACAAGCCGTGGTGTAGGCTTGGGCCATGCTGTATATGAGAAGCACTGCTCTAAATTCTTGCTTGGTCGGCTAGAACCGTCTAGCAGAAGTTGAAGTACACTTATGCCTACCGGCTGGATACGTTTTCATTGAGTATGTCCGCATAAAAAAAAAAAAAAAAAAATTGAGAGTGCCCACACAACCGAAAAATTATATATATAAAATTAAATTATACTGAGTTTTAATATAAATGAGTTTGACAAACTATTTTAATTCTTATATTATATTATAAGACTTACCAATTCAATTCGATTGGTCCTAAATACACTTTACATTGGTGTCTTAGCAATCACCCAACCCCAATGATAATAAAGAGTAAGGATTAACGTTACATGTTTTGTTTTATTAACATTCAAACAAAAAGGTTCCCATGTCGCTAATCCTATGGAACCACGAAAATGTAACACAATACTCAAATTTAGAATCTTCAAGGATTCTAACCGTTAAAACCGCTACATTTGTTTCCCTCCTTCCCCTGCTTTTTGCCTTAACCAGCGGATCACCTTCTTTCCAAATTTAAATGAAAAATAAAAAATAAAAATCATTTTACCAAATTCTCATAAATCAATCGAATCATTTTATCATTATCCTTTCATCACCAATAACAGAACTTACATATTGAATTGCAATTTTTATCTTTTAATTTTATCTGTTGTGAATTCGTTGCTTACGAGCTACCAATGGATAATAATAGAATGTATGTACGACAGAAAACCGGCGTATATCCGACAGACCAATCGTCACCGCCGTCGCACCGTCACACGCGGTCGGGATCAGTGTTTAATGTGAGAAAAGCTCAGACGAAAGCTGCAGCTCAAAGATTGGCTGCTGTCATGGCCCATAAGCCGTCCGATGAGACTGATGACGATGATGACGATGATCATTCTCTTGATTACAGAGCCCCTGGTGGGTCCGGCGTTATCGGACTTGCCGGCACTGGTGGTCGTACAATGCGCTCCCGGTCTCCATCGGTAAAGGCATAAATAAATTATGAATACTAATAATAATAATCCATATGCCGGCACTATGCATGGGAACCCATTAGAACTCCGCGCGATTAAAGAGGATTTTGTTTTCCTTTTAGCAATTCTTTATATAAAGAGTTATTGGTCCGGATTTTAACAAACTGAGAATGTTAGTAATTGGAAAATTTGATGAATTTTTTCATTACCTATTATATACTAATTGGTTTGCAATGCTGTGAACTTTTATCCCTTTATGATCTTCTGGTGTTTATTCTTGGAAATTGAAAGCACAATACATGTATGTTCTTATGCATTGGAACTGTAACTTGCAGAGAAAACCAATGGCTCAAAAGCGGACACAAATGATGCCGAATGAACTAGCTGATGAGGATAATGATGACAATGATGATGATTATGGTTTGGTGAGTGGCAAGGCGAGCATTGGGCTTGGGGGGGGAAGAGCAATGCAGTCGCGTGTTAACATGGTAATAGGCAGTTATATTGCAGTTCATTTAATCTCTTTACACATCCTCAGTCTAGTTTGCATGTCTGGAATTTGATTTAGTTTCTTATACTGCTTTGTGTTATGAAATCCAGGCCAAAACTGTGCCTAGGAAGACGGTGAACCAACAAGCCGATGCAGATAATTATGAGAGCTATGATCACAGCAAGGTGAGCTTTACAGGGAGTATTGGACATGCTGGTGGAAGATCTGTGCGGTCACCCTCTCCTGCGGTAATTGTCTGCGGCTACAAACATTGATTTGGGTTTTTGACTTGTATTGAAATTATCAACTCTGTGATACAGAGGAAACATGAACTTACTGCTAATTCGAATTGAAGCTTGTTGTTGATGTATGTAGTTTATTGTGCGGCGATCCTTAGTATTGGAAGACTAATAGATTGAATTAACTATCATATTGTCATACATTTCATGGTTACCATTTGATTCTATGATTTACATTACATAGGACTTGGTCTTAGTTCATATATGCTTATATTTGGCATGCATTTGAATGCCCAGCCTAAAACTACACCTAAAAGGCCAAACCAACCAGCTACTGAAGACAATGACGATGATTATGACTATAGTAGAGTGAGCAGTGGAGGTAGCATTGGACTCACTGGACTTGGGGGGAAATCAAGGCAGTCACCCTCTCCTTTGGTAACTGTTGAGGAATATCATTTTATATTCTTGACTTATAGATTTGTTAAGCTATAGTTATGAGATTGGTAGGTGATAGATTATGACATACTGCAACACAGGCAGCTTCTGTTATTATTAGATCACTAACTTGAATCAATTCACATTTGCTTACACAACTTTTATTATTTCACTGAAGTTTACCTGTAGAGCATTTTAACCCTTGTATGTTCCTTCAATCTAAATGCCTGGAATTGGAAGTAGAATAATTTATATTGACTTTACAAGATGAAGTGCAGACCAAGAGTACGCCTTCCCAAAAGCTAAAGCAGGAGACAGTAAACCATCCAGCCAATGAGGATAATGATGAGGACTATGATTATGGTTCGGTAACCGGCAGAGCAAGCATTGGGCTTGCTGGTGGAAGGTCTGTGCGGACACCTTCTACTCTGGTAATTATCTGTGAATACTGATTTAGACCTTCCTTGGAGCCCTCATAAATTCCTTTATATGCCTTGTTTTAGATATAACTCATATAGGTTTCCACATTAACTGAGATAGTGATTTGCAGAACAACATGACACTTCAAAAGTGTAAGGAGGAGATAGGGAACCAACCAGCCAATGAGAACAAAGATGAGAACAACGAATATAGCAAGGAGAGTGGCACTGGAAGCATTGGATTTAATTCTGGAAAATCCAGGCGGACACGAACTCCGATGGTAACTTTCTATGAATATCAAGTTAGATTAGTAGCACGCACTAGTTTTTTAAAATAATGCTGTAGAAGAAACATGAATTCTAGTTGCAAACAATTTATTGAATACAAGTGTCAGCTGATGCAAAGAAAGTATTGCTAAACTAATTTGATCGACCAATGGTTATGTCACTGTTATCTTCATTTTAAAGCCTTTTAGCGTGTGTTGTGTTATCGTTTATTATGAGACCAATAGGCTGCAATTCGCGTATTCTAAAATATTTTGCAACCACCATCTCCTTTTGAAGTGAACACAGTAGTGCAAATCTTAAACAATTTATATATGCTGCTACACCATGCATGCTTCAAATATCATATTCATGTGCATTTTTGTACTGGCTTACATAATGAAGCACAGACCATATCCACACCTCAAAGATCTATGGATGAAGAAAATGATGAAAACTACAACTATGGTCTGGTGAGCGGTAAAGCAAGTATCGGGCTAGCTGGTGGAAGAGGCATTCGTTCACCCACTCCTAATGTAAGCATCTATGACCGTGAATTTCAGATTGTTGGCTTAAATTATGATTGAACATACAATTTTGTAGAGTATGCATACATTCTATTTGACAAGAAAGTTTGTGAATACGGGGACTCAGTGCTGCAGATAAATATAGTACTTGAAGCTAAAATGATTAGATGACAATAAAAACTGCTACATCAATATTGAAGTTTTCTGATGTTGCACAGTGAGGAAGTATTTTTCAGTCAATGTTAGTGATCATGAATGTCTCTTGATGTTGTACAGCCTGGAATTATTTGTAGTCAATATCAGTGATCATGAATGTCTCTTTCTCTTTACATGAATTCTGTACTCTATGCTTTTTTCATTATGATGCTCATGGCACTAGAGCATGAAAGTATTCTGGCCATCAGAATATTAGTTTTAAAGATTTAATTTATTTACTAAAACCTTTATGCTTGGGGCTTGATGTTGTGGATGTGAAAGTTCTTATTTTGAGAAACATTATAAAGCACAGATCAGAGTTACAGCCCAGAAGCAGATCAAGGTGACAGCGAATGAACCATCTGAAGAAGAAAATGATGTGGATAACCTTTCATATGGTTCTAGATATGCAAGTGGCAAGACAAGCATTGGTCGTGCTGGTGGAAGAGCGATGAGATCACGTTCTCCAATGGTAATTGTCATACCAGTTATTGCGACTTTAGATTTTTTTTTTTTTTAATGTGTGTTTTGTCATGCCAAGCTAATAATAAAAAAAATAGGAATTCATAGACAATCCAATCTGTCAGTATGGATTTCATCTATTTTTCCATCTATCATAAGCTGCTGGACCAGAAAAATAGGTTATTGCTTAAAGTTTCTTGAATTTAAGGTTAGAGCTATGACAGTTTAATGATGCGCACAGCCATAATAATGATACTTCGAAGTTGACCAATATTTAAAGATTACATAACCAACTTAGGCAACAGAATACACTTTCATATGCCAATCTCAAGTATGAATTTGGCACTTGGCATGCACACGCTGTTGTCTACCTTGGACAAGTTCTAAAGTATGGTTTCTATAAACAGAGACTTTCTCACAGAATTTGAAGAAATACCTTTTCAAATGCTCATATTTTTTGTGTAGTTTTAAGGATATCATTTTTTTTTCACTAGTCAGTTCGCACCAATCCAGAAGAACGTCCCTCTGCACATTCAGCTTCAGGTGCTTGATCATCTTTATCCGTGAACTCTATGGATCAACAATCATCAGCTCCTTTGAATTTAGTTGAACGACCGTCTTATTCTACAGTGGCAGGTCGACCTTCTCAATCAACAGATTCCATGGAGCAACCTTCGTCTGCTCGTTCTACATCATCTGTTAACTCAAATTCGAGAGTCAAAACAGTCACTATGCTACCATCTGTTGTACCAATATCACTAAGGCCTTCATCAACAATTCCATTAGAGGTTTCCACTGAAAATCGGAGAGATAGAAGGTATCGGCTCTAAACTTACGTAATTTCAACTTTTTGAGTAAATATATCACTTGTATCATTGCAAGTTTCTTCTTCTCATTTGATTAAGGTTTGAAAATTTTATTTCTTTCACAACCATTTATTTATATTATGTGGGATTTTTACATTGACCTAATCATGTTTTTTATGTATATAATCAAGAAAGTGAGGCAATTCTCTTATTTCAATTAGTAGTTACACGTTTGCTTCACAATTAGATACTTTACCCGAGTAATTGAATTACTGGCAACATATAATGTTTTCAAAAAAAATAATAATAATAACAATTGCTTTGTCAAGAATTTTTCTATTCCCCTGCAACTTTGTGGCTACTGATATGAGTAGTCCATGTCTTAGCTTTTTCATAATTCAAACTTCAAGAGTAATCCTCTCACTCCGATATTAGGTGTGGAGATTTTCTGTCGAGTGACCGTATTCAATGTTACTCTCATTGCTATGGCTTCTTAATGCACTTGTATAAATGCATTTGTTAGCCTAATTATGTAGTTTCTGTCAACAATCAGATCGTCTGTCGACTTCGGAAATGCAAACTTCAGGGAAGCTGACAATCAGCGTTCTGCCTCTGCTCTACAAGATGAGGTATGCCCTCTCAATTGATGGTATGTGTTCATCTAAGGTCCATTGTTTGCAGCTCTTCAAAATTCAAATATGAGGTAGTTGTTTATGCATGAAATATCCGGTTGTCCTTCTTTTTTAGAGTATTTTATTTCATTAAATTTAATTCTCTCAACATTTTAACTAAAAAGGCCTAGCAAGCAAGTCCTAGCAGAGTTTTTATCTTTTTGGGCATTGCTCTAATGAAGTGTTAATCTTATGGCAGCTTGATATGCTACAGGAAGAAAATGAAACTCTACATGAAAAGGTGATGCCATTATTTTTGAAAGCTCATTTTAAGAAGAATCAGATGTTTCTCATTTAGTTTGTTCTCTATGCTCCTAAGAATACCAAGTGGAGGTGCTGTAAACTGCAATAGTTCAAGTGCAAAGACAATGCCAGTACCACCATGTTGACATTTCTTTGCATCACCATTCACTCAACTAAATATGATGTTCTGAGTTTTGAGGAGAAAATGACATTTTCTTAGTGTAATTATATTGGCATTGTCATTTTATCGTATGTGCTGGCAATATATTATGATATTACTGATATGTATCTCCTCAGCTTCAACTTGCAGAGGAGAGGTGTGAGGAAGCGGAAGCAAGATCTCGCCAGCTTGAGAAACAGGTAACTTTTTAATTTTCTGTTTAATTTCCATATTGTTTGACCATGTAAGCAGATATATGCTTCCCAAGTGATAACAGTCTTGTTAAATGTGTCATAACTGAGATTTTAATTTTTAAGAGCAACAGTAACAAGTAGTTTATTGAACTGTATTGACATTGGCAGAATCTGTTTAAACATTTTATTATTATTTTTTCAGTGTTCTTATCTATTGATTTATATGATTTTATCAAGGTTGCTTCTTTTGGAGAAGGTGTCACACTAGAAGCCCGCCTTTTAAGCAGGCAAGCTTTAAAGTTCATACATGCATACTGAATGCCTAAGTATCATTCTCTTATATGCTAATCTTGAGTTTGTTTTACTCTTCAGAAAGGAGGCAGCCCTGCATCAAAGGGAGGTGCGTATTACTAAAGAGTATTGAGTTTGCAAGATACCTCATGCATATAATAGTCAGAAAACCTGCTTAAAATTAATACAATCAGCTAAAAATGTCCTTCATGTGTTACTGTATGCTCAGCGAGTCTTTAGTTTTACTGGTCCACTTGCATGCATTTGTGAATAAAAACATGTATGCTGTCTAACGCATTTTTATTTGAAGGTCTATGAATTATTTGTATGTTTTTTCGAAATTAGCAAGAAAACAGTAGGAAGTAATGATCAAAATGCCATGCAAACATGCTTTTTTCTTCTTCTTTCTTTCTCAGGCTGCTTTGAAAGTTGCAGCACAGAGTCATGGTGGTAACATTGAAGAGATTGCTGCCCTTCGGACTGAAGCTGAGGTATTCAGAACTTTTATTTTCAATTGTCAATACTTTTATCTGAACTTTTTTCCATGCTATGGACATGTCATGTCAATGTGTCTTTTCGAATTTTTGTAATCCAATTTTCCAATTTTGACTTAGACTGCTAGGGATGAAGCAACAATTGCTCTGGAGACACTGCAACATTCGGAGGCTGAAATCAGATCACTTCGAAACAGAACTCAGAGAATGATACTGACCCAGGAAGAGATGGTTTTGAATTTTTCCCCCATCTTAGCATGTTCTTTTTTATTTCTTTTTACTTGGTTTTCTCTACTTCTTTTTGCCATAGTTGCATGATTTGCAGTTATTGTTTTAGGAAGAAGTCGTCTTAAAGAGGTGTTGGCTTGCTCGATATTGGAACTTATGTGTTCAATATGGTAAATTAAAATTTTCAAACTTGCAAAATAATAATTTTTCATGCTTTTTTTATCTTTTATCTTTGTTATTTGTATGAATAGGCCACATAATTAGGACATGATGAATTCAAGTTTAGTTGCAACTATACCTGAACAAATGGCTTATATCAAACTTGAATATAACAAACCAGATAAAAGTGGATGATCAACTATTAGTTCATACATCTTTGTATTTCAGAATCAATTAAAAAAAAAATGTGAACGCAAGCTCCTTTGAGATTTTAAGGGCTCCTAGATTTCTTGGCAGGTATCCATGCAGAGATTGCTAAAGCAAAGCATGATTATTGGTCATCATTTGCGCCTCTTCCATTTGAAATGGTAGTAGCAGCTGGACAGAGAGCTAAAGAGGAGAACTTATCAGGTAAACATAGATGCATGTATTTAAAACTGTTGAACACTTTGTGTCCTTTTCGGCTGCATTAGAAAACTAGATTGGGAATTGATTCTTTGGCCCTTTTTTTTCACTTTTATTTTATGAGGCAGTGAGGGTAGCAGTGACAAGGTTCTGAATGCCTCAAATTTTTTTGACTGTCTCCTTTTTGTTTCCTTGCTGATCAGAAAGCACTGCTGCAGAGGAAAGGGAAAAAGTTCTAAAAGACTTGAAAGAACTTTCTGGAGATGGAAATATTGAGAGTATGCTTTTAGTGGAGAAGGGTTTGCGAGAATTGGCTTACTTAAAGGTTTCTGTCATATCCTTGCATCCGATAATTCTGCTGACAAAATATTGATGCCAAGCAGTTGTCTCTTGGAAATATTTCTAGCGACAATGCGTCCATGTATATTCTGTGTTTTGTACCTCTGCTTATCCAGAGTACTGATACGGTCAAATAACCAACGTCTAGTTTTATGATTCACTTGTTCAACATGTAACAACAATTCTTAGCTTATGATTACTTTTGATGAAGGTAGAGGATGCGGCTGCACTTTCCATGGCTCAACAGCGGCGCCTAAATCAGCTTAAATCCGGTATGCCAAAGCTATTTATTATAACCAATAGTTCTCTTATGATTAAGACAGCATGTTTCTATGCAATTCATGCTTGAAATATTCTCTATTAGTGAACTCGGACATTTTTAGAATTACTTTTACATAGTCAATTGATCATGGAGCTCCTTGGTTTGGAGCATTCAAACTGTTTTGCACACATTACTCAATCTGATTGCTTGAACATTGTAAATTTCTCTCGTGATCATTTCAGTTGATGACGTGAAGATACCATCTGAGGGACAATTCGAGGCATTTGGTAAGTTTATAATTAGCACAAGATCTGAGTTTCTCTTTTTCACCACTGGCCTGCAGACATCTTTATGATTTTGCATATTTTAATTTGCTGACCTTACTTGCACCACAATAAAGCACTGGCCTTAATTTATACATGGTTTCTAAAACCAAATGTGTACTTTCATTTTCAGAATTGAGTCCAGAGGAGTCCGAAGATACACGGTTTAAGCAGGTAATTGAACGATTTTGGCAGGCATCAAAGCTCTCCGTTGAGCCTTTATCTTTTTGAGCCATTGAAAAAATGAACACCACATGTAATCACTTCTTGGATGCTTGCTTGATACGGACATGAAGGCCTGGCTTACATATTTTTGGAGAAGGGCTAAAGACCACGGAGTAGAATCAGACATTGCTGATGATCGATTTGGATTCTGGGTTGAGCATAGCGGCCAGTCTTCCAGCTCGCAGGATGCAGTTGATGGTACTCTCCCTTCTCTCATCCCTCTTTCGGTCTGTCCTCATACTGCCCTTCATGCCTAACAACATGCCACTTATCTTTCTGGTTCTCAAACGAGATTTCTTTTTCGCATAGTTTCAGTACTTATATATATATATATATTGGCCAATATGTATGATTTTTTGGATGCCTTGATACAGTAGGTGTGATCATGAGACATACGTGGGCTGCATTTTTTAGAAAATCTCTGCAGTTCTAAATGTTTCGAAGTTTTCAGGCTTCAAAAAAGAAACCACAATCTCATGTAACAAGAGCTTTGTTTATGCCTCATGAACAGCATGTCCTTTAACTTGTAAATACAGTTGAGATTTTCTCTGATGTACAGTTGAACGAGGCCTAGCAGAGCTCCGGAAGCTTGGTCTCGAGAGTCAGCTGTGGCAAGCATCTCGCAAAGGGCTCGAGGAAGACTTTAAATCACAGCTAGAGTATGACTTCTGATAACAGAATTGATATTGATCGATATTCAATCTTAATCCTGAAGGGAATCTCTTGTACTCTCAGCTTGTTCAAGCGACAAAACATATTCTTTTGACTTGCAAATTTATCAATGGTCTCATGTAGCAGGGTTGAATCAAAAACTTACATTTATGCAAAATTATTATACTGTATAGGCTATTGATTCTGGAAATGAAGCCCATTCTATTCGTTTATTATTCTTTGTGCCTGTGAACTTTTTAGCCATGAGTTCGTGAGAACTTTTGCAGTCAAAATAAGGCTTCATTTGTTTTATGGTGATCTTTTGTAATGAGGGATCGTTTAAAATTAATTTTGTTTGAAAAATAATTTTAGTAAATTGTTTTTTTTTTTTTTTCTACGTGGGACAGATCTCAAAAGTGTTTGAATCTTTTCAGCTGCCACAAGAATTGAATATTATATGACAAAACCGGCAAAAAGAGAATCAAATATTTTTTTAGTTTCTTTCACTTACCTTGAATATTAATTTGCATAAGATCGTGGGCCTGCTGTGGGGAATGGTGCGTAATTTAAGAGAAGTTGACGTGTGGATTAGCATCTTCTCCTTATAAGAGTTTTCTTGAATTTAAAAGATTTTATGTCACTTAATTTTTAATATTAGTGTTTAATTTATAATATTAGTGTATGGTTATAATTTAATTATTTTTATTTTAAATTTATTAATTATTAATATTAAATTAATATTGCTCGAAAGAAAATCAAATCATAAAGAAATCTTAATCTTAAAATTAAAGTTTTACGTTTGAGTCTTACCACTATATTTATGTAAGTAAATTTTATTTAATTTAGTAAGTAAATTTTATTTTAAAAAAAATCAACTTATAAAAGAATAGGTATTGCGTTTGAATCTTATTAATATTAATATGCCTGCATAATAATTAAAAAAAATTGAAAAGAAAGAAAGAAGTGAGTGGCTACACGTGTATGATTAATTAATTAATACCGTATCCAAATGGGCAGCCAATAAATTACTTTCAAGTTTTGTTGGCAGGTATAAATAAATATCTGGACGACTCAAAAAATTTATGAGTGCTGTGACTAATATGAATATTTTAAAAAGTTCATTGAATTGATATGGGCGGATCGTGATTTTATGACCATAATTATTTAGTACACGTTCATGTGAACGCGAAGATTCCAATGCTAGACAACGTGATCATCAAGTTAGTTTGGGGATTGTTTCAAATTTGACTCAAATAAAATTTGCATTAAAAAATAGATACACATGATAGGGAATCTCATTGGGTGGTAAAATGATTCAAAATCCAATTTTTATTTTTGTTAGCCGAGTCTACTTCTTCATGCTGTGGTGTTAGGGTAAGTTTCCCCACGGGGTGAATTTTCGAGTTGTGCTAATTGTTACTCGAGTTAAAGGGCGGTTCCAACAAATTAATAATTGTTTATTCGATATACAATTATAATATAGTATTTCAAAACAAAAGTATATAACATATTCAATGCAGTCCATGTATTAAAATTTTCAATTAATTAGATTAGACGCTGGGTGTCTCTAATAAAAATTTTCTCCAAAAAAAAAGTGGATCGTTAGGTTAAAATCATAATAAATTTCATTGACACAAAAAAAAATACATTAAAACAAAAGTTTATATAAATTAATAGTAAAAAATGATACATGTAATTTGACTAAAGTTACAAAACAGTTGTAATTTAATGAAACAGTCATGAATATCTTTCGCTTTTCATAAATAATCACACTCATATATCTTTTATACATATTTATACACACACCCACATACTCATATTTCGAACAAATCCTAAGTATTTACATGTTTATATCCAAATACAGAGAGAGATACGTGTGACAATTTCTAAAATTATGGAATTTACGTGTTTTCTCCCCCTTAAATCAACTAGTATTGAATGAATTAAATTTCATTTAAAAAAAAGTCAATTTTTGAAGCCCAAGCCCAAACTCTAAAAGAAACCATTTTGAAGCCCACAAACAAGCCTAGCAAACAGTAAAAAGCAAATATTTGTCACCAATTAACCGCAAACACGGGTAGGTGAAGAGGATAAAGCCTAGAACATTCAACGTTACAACAAACACTTGCAATGTTCTGCAGTCACTGGTGTTCACTCACTCTCGAGCTCCTATAAATCTTGTCAAACTCCATAAATCAGTATCTACACTCTCTCTAAAAACCCTCTTCGTTTTCCTCTGTCTAAGGGGTGTTCTGAGGTACTACTATTCATTTCCCTTCTCTTATGTCACTTTTGATCTGAACGAAGATCAGTATGGGTTCTTGATGATGTATTTGTGTTCACTTTATACTGATCACTGAGTGTCTTTTTTTTTCCCCCTCTAATGTTTTTTTGGCTTAAAGATCGGAACTTGACTGTTAGATTTGATTGTCTAGTTGTTTCTGCTTCTGGGTTTGCCTCTTTATTCACAGATCTCATCGGTTTTTAGCTCAAGATGAGGGGTTAACTACTGAAAATGACTTTAAAACGTTTTTCTTATTTTATAAGGGAAAAAAAAAAGGAAACCCCTTTTACCCATCTAGAGTTTTATAGTAAAAATGGGAAGATTTTTATCGCTTCTAAAGAAAATGATTATGTATGCTATTTCTCACTGAATTAATGGGCTTGCGGTGAAAAATTACGCTCTGACTTAAAGGTTGGCCATTAATTTTTTGGTGGGATACACTAGATTTGGTGGAGATTTTTTTATGTGCTTGTAGCTTTTTATTACTACTATATGGTTTCATCCTTGTTTGGTGTCTTTGTTTAAGTTTCTTTAAAGACATTTTTCGGTGAAAAAAATTTGTTTTTTTATGTCTAAAGTTCGTTCCTTAGCCTTATGCTCCTGATTAGGCTGAAATTATATGTTATAATTTAACTGATTCCTTTTTTCCTTTTTCTTGTTAATTCTTCAGTTTTCGGCAACAGTTATTATTTTGTTTTTCCTTCTGCTGGCCTTGTTTATTTGTTTGTTGAAAGTTTGCGATTTTTATACTCTGACTGTTCACTTAATGTGATATTTTTTGCTGCTCAGATCACACAGCACAATGGTGAAAGCAGTTGCAGTTCTTGGTGGAACTGAGGGTGTCAAGGGAACTGTTTCGTTTACCCAAGAGGGAGATGGTATTTTAATCACTAATTAGTTATTTAGTTCTGGAACTAGTTGCTCTTAATTCATGTCTGAAGTAATTTTTTGGCATTTTTTCCCCCTCCTTCTTCCAGGTCCTACAACTGTAACAGGAAGCCTCACTGGTCTCAAGCCTGGTCATCATGGATTCCATGTTCATGCTCTTGGAGACACAACAAATGGTTGCATGTCAACTGGTATATATAGTCCCTTGACTATGAGTAATTCTATTATGTAATAAGTTCAGGGAAAGCCCTAGAGAAAAACCTCGCTTTCATGTCTTAAAATTTGTTCTTAATTCATCATTTTCTGGTCTTCTTTCAGGACCCCACTTTAACCCTGCTTCAAAGAACATGGAGCTCCAGAGGATGAGAATCGTCATGCCGGTGATTTAGGAAATGTCAATGTTGGTGATGATGGTATGTAGATGTTGCACATGCTATCATGATGCCTAATTAGTTGTTTGTGGTGTGCGATATTTGTCAAAGTCATTAACTCTTTTCTGGTTTATACGTCTGATTCAGGTACTGCTACTTTTACAGTTGTTGACAATCAGGTACTCTTTCATCTCCTTGTCATTTAGGCTTTGTTATGTTTCTATTTTTATGTTCATGGACCCAACTTCGACGAACTCATCTCTATACTGTTATATACATTTTGCAGATTCCTCTTTCTGGACCAAATTCCATTATTGGAAGGGCTGTTGTAGTCCACTCAGATCCCGATGATCTTGGCAAGGGTAATATACAATGTTTTCAAGTTTGGAATTCTTTTTTTTTTTCCCCTCAAGTTGAATATAACTTTGATGCTGCTTTGTTTACATTCAAGTAAACTGAAGTTGAAGGAAATGATCTGATATCGTGATGAAGTATTAAACTCTTTCAATCATGTTGTCTAACGTATAGGCTGAGTAAGCTGTAACAACGATATATTAAAATTTGAAGTCAAGTTCCGTGTACTGTGAATCATGTTCTCCCTAAGCAATACTTAATTTAGATAATAGAGATGAATTTTTTCACTCTTGTTTACAATTACTTATGAACGTTCATCTCCCTCAGGTGGACATGAGCTCAGCAAAACCACTGGAAATGCTGGTGGCAGATTAGCTTGCGGTAAGTATGCTACCTTAATCATTCCCATTAAGGTCCCTCTGCTATAATTTTGCATATTCTTATTTACTCAGTGTCCCTCCAGCGGCAGTGTTTTGCTTGCAGACACGGTCCATTATTTCATGTGGTCTGAGATGTTTTGAACCAGTAATTAGTGATCATCATCATCATATTATTATTATTATTATTATTATTATTATTTGGTGTCTTTGCAGGCATCATTGGCATCCAAGGATGAAGTGGCTTCGCTTGGGACCGTAATAAATTAATTTGATATGATGTTTTGAATGTGTTCTAGTCCATATATGCTTGAGTGTGACTTTTTGAGACTATGATCTTGAATAAGAGAGATCGAAAACTTTGTTGTGTATGTTGGATGGTTGGTTTTATTATAATCTACATCTTGACACTTTCATTTAGTTAATCCTCAGCCTTGGCACAGTGTTCATCTCTTTTCTGGAATCTGGAATGCCTAGAATCTTAATGCTATGTTTTAACATAGTAGCTTACATCGATGTATCATGATTTGTATGAGCGGCATTTATGGGCGACTACACAATTTTGTGAATTGCATTGCGCATTTCTCAGAGGTGTAGCGCAATTAAAATTGCAATTGCATGCCTTAAAAGATTAAATTGCAATTAATGAAGCGCTTCTCTTAACAAATGCTCCTCGTTATTTAATGCAATCGTAAAGATTTAGCTTGATGGAAGCATGCCATTGGAATTTAACATATGCTTTGAAGGAATATATTTTGTAAGTGATGCTTGAAACAAAAGCCCAGGAAGAATATCGATATATATATATATATATATATATATATATATATATATACACGTCTGCGTGTGTTTGTGCTGGTCTTTTTGTTACTGTAGAATGTGGACCTTCATGGCCCAGAATTCTTTCAACATCATATTGGATGTACAAGTAACAGAGAACTAGCGGGAGGATCATGGACTGAAAGTTAAAAGTGGCCATGCCTTGGAATAGCGATTCACTATGATAACAAATTATCTGCTTTGCGCAATTAACTCATTATTATAGGTTGGCAAAATGCCAAGGCGGCCATTTTCCCCCCTCCCCAAAATTTGAGTCCATCGATCGTGGAGTTGGAGGGGCTTGTTTGCGTTGATTATAAAAATTTGCAAGTACGAGTTCAGTAATTGCCAAGATGGCAAAACAAGGCCAAGCTTGAGGCTCTTCAAGATTGTCTATAAAAAGGCAAATCAAGTTGTTGTCTGAGGTTCGTAGCTCTCTCAACTACAGCATAAGTGACTAATTAATGCAATATATCAAATCAAATGATGTCGCCAAGGAAGGAAATAACACACGCGGCAATTGAAAATTGTGTTGCCTTTTTCGACTCCCTCAGTTATATTTCATCAGCTCTCATTAATTAATTTTATGTTAATATTTATTTTATTTTTATATAAAATAACTTTAAAAAATAAATAATTTTTAAGTGCACCCACATGATAATTTCTATGAATATCTAATTTATCTAATCTACTTTCTTAAATCTCAATTTATTTTGATTTTTTAAATTAATATCTGTTTTCAAGTAGTGTATACTTCATTTTTGTAATTATGGAAGAAATTAATTTACAATAATTAATACAGCATGATAAAAAAGTATCAAATCTTTTTTTTCTTTTTTTAATGATCATGCCAATCCTAGATATAATATTTAAAAAGAAAGAAACAGATTACAGTGATTATAATTTTTAAAAAATATATTTTATAAGTTTTATATGGCGGATACTTGGAAAAAAGATAAAAATTATAATAAGGGTAAATTCAAGTAGTGTATACTTCATTTTTGTAATTATGGAGGAAATTAATTTACAATAATTAATACAGCATGATAAAAAAGTATCAAATCTTTTTTTTCTTTTTTTAATGATCATGCCAATCCTAGATATAATATTTAAAAGAAAGAAACAGATTACAGTGATTATAATTTTTAAAAAATATATTTTATAAGTTTTATATGGCGGATACTTGGAAAAAAGATAAAAATTATAATAAGGGTAAATTCAAGTAGTGTATACTTCATTTTTGTAATTATGGAAGAAATTAATTTACAATAATTAATACAGCATGATAAAAAAGTATCAAATCTTTTTTTCTTTTTTTAATGATCATGCCAATCCTAGATATAATATTTAAAAAGAAAGAAAGAGACTACAGTGATTATAATTTTTAAAAAATATATTTTATAAGTTTTATATGGCGGATACTTGGAAAAAAGATAAAAATTATAATAAGGGTAAATTCAAAATTTGATGGAATATGTTGAGAGATAAAAATTAATTTAAAATCTTTAATAAGATTAACTAAAAAATAGAGGCCGCGGAGATAACGAGGAGTATTGCTGAAAATTTCACATTTAGAATGGACTCAATTTTTAGACGTGACCGACCGGAGCCTCAATCTGAAGGTTAGTTTATGAGCCAGAGCAGAAATTTTTGGTTGGCCCCTTTGAAAAGAATCACACTCCTCATTTCTTTGCATTCGTAAGCTTTACTCTGAAAAGGCAATTTTCTTATCATTTGAATCAAGCCTTTATCAAAGTAAAATAAACATGGAGTGAGTGACTGCCAATGTTATTTTGTAAAGAAACCTCATTGACTTTAAATTTGCCTTCGTGGTTGCCATTATTTATTTATTTATAATTAGTAAATTATTTTTTCTTTTTTCCTGATATATATATATATATATATATATATATATATATATATATATATATATATATATATATATAGTAATTTTTCAGTCAGAGATTCTTGACTGGAACAGTAATATATATATATATATATATATAGTCAGAAGAGTATAGATGGTCTTTCTCCCCTTGCAGAATTTTGGAATTTATTCCCTAATAAAAAAAAATTACAAGTCAAAAGAAAAGGCAAAAAAATGAAAGTGAAATATGAGTTTCCTAGTAAATGATAAACAATAAACCGAGTTTCCTAATACATGTTCAAAATGACTTCTAAATAAGACCGTTTTGTCCCAAAATAAGAGAACCTCCTCCCTACATTTAATCTCCATCCGGGGAGAGGCCAAGAACTTTTTGTACACTTAGCTAAACTAAATATATTTTTCAAGCATGAAACTTACCTCAAACACAAACAACTCTTAATAAGAGTTTAGTTAGTACACAAGAAAAATACATAAGTAGAAAAATATTTCAAATACAATTAGATACTATTGAAGTCGTGCCTTAAGATGCTTCGGAGCATTAAATTCCTTGTCTTCACAATTTTATTATAGAGAAAATGAAGAAATTTCTAAGAAAAAATGGAGTGTCGAAGAAAAATTGGGGATAACCATGAGAGGACTACTTTTTAAGATTAAAACAATGTTAGAGTGGCGGTTTTGTAACATAAGTAGCAATTTAGTGAAATTATTGCAGTGACAATTTTGTAATTACAACAGTGGCAATTTTATAAAAATCGAGGCAATGGTGGATTTGTAAATGGAGCTAAAAATTTTTCTCAATATCCTGCTTAGACCCCAAAGAGCTTTGCTTCTGCCCTCATCAACCCCATCACTTTTATGATTGGTTCTTGTCATGTACGTAATTTAGTGTGAATCCTTTCTACGTTAATTTATTCTCTGTAAGCCCTCATCACTTTCTCGAATGATTCATTGTCGTATGGTAACCAGTGAAGATCCACTCAGTAGGTAAGTTTAATTTCAATATCATATTTCTAACACATACTTAAAATTAATTCAAGAATTGATAGTTGCCCATAACTTATATTATTAGCCCAATGCTGCATTTGACCACAAGTCTTTCTCAACTCTCTTTGAACTGAAGTTTCTAAAATAATGGATATATACTCCTAATTAACAAGTTGATAATTACATATCTCTTAATAACATCAATATTATGACAACAAACATCACCAATTAATTTGACGTTTCATCCCTCATAATTTATTTTCCAATTTTCCAAATCCACATATGCATGAAGATAACTGAAGCAAAATTTGTGGAATGCGCGTGTGGTGTTTGGAGGTTAGGATACATTAATCAAAGGTGCACATGCAGTACAATTACTACAAAACAATACAAATGGGATGCAATGCTGCGTTCTTGTTCACCCCATACGCTTAGGTTTGCCCATATAAGTATAGCAGTAAGTCCCTTTACCTAAGTCCAGTGCATATTAATAGAGACGATTGGAAACATCGTCTCTCGCTTACTTTATTTCGATTTGATAATGGAGAAAGCAGCTTCACCGAAGTTGGTAGCCTTTCTAGCTGTTTTATTCTGTAAGGATCTTCAATAGCGAAATTTTAATTGGAATCATAAGAAAATTATAGTATGAGTCGACTGAATGTTAATTCATGGTTGGTTGCAGGTTTTGTCAATATTGCAACCAGTTCAAGGTGTGAGTTTATACGTACTGATACATTAATTGCTACTCAAACGGAGAAATAACCTGCTTTTTATTTGTTTAATTTAAATTTCATGCATTAAACTGATTCCTTTTTCATGTTCTTTCAATATCTGTATTGCTCAGACCACATAGCAAAGCAATTGTTGTTCTTGATGGCAGTCAGGGTTTCAAAGGAACCGTCTCCTTCTACCAGGAAGATGGTAATTTAATCACTAATTAATTAGTCGGCACTGGTACTTGTGGCTCATTTTTCATGTCCAAACTAATCTTCTTGTTTGTCTTTTTTCTTGTTCCAGGCCATCATACAGTTATAACTTTAAACCTCGTTAATCTTAACGCTGGTTCTCATGGATTCCATGTCCACGAATTCGGATCCACAATTCATTCCTGCGAGTACACTGGTATGGCTTCTTGGCACACACACCTAATGAGTTGGGTGTAACTAGGATTTTAGTTTGATGAGCGTCATAATGCGAAACGTATTCTATCAAGCAAAAAGAAATGAAACTATAAACAGATATAGAAATTGGTAAACTTTCAATTCAGTCTCGAGGAGCCCTGCCTTATGTTCATGGAAATCCATTTTAAGTACTTCATCATTCCCCCATCTTTTTGCAGGGAAACATTTTAACCCATTTAACAAACCTCATGGTGACATTCATGACCATGAGGAGCATCGTCATTATGGTGATTTAGGAAATGTCAATGTTGGTCCTGATGGTAAGTGTGTGCCGCACAAATTAATAGATCAATTTAATTACAATCACTTCGTTTATTCCGTGATGTGTATTTTCCGATGTGCGTGGTTCAGGCAGAGCCTCCTACTCTTTTCGTGACAAGATGGTACTGTTTCTTCTCCTTGTATATTCATATTGAACCCTTCTCCAATGAATTTAGGCTCTTCGCTGTTTTAATTTACACGTTTGCCGCAGATTTCTCTTTCTGGGCCAAATTCCATTATCGGAAGGTCTCTCGTGATACACGAAAATCATGATGATGGTGGCAAGGGTAAAAATACTACAGTCTTCGGTGTCCAACTTGAAGACTCTTTCTCAAAATTTGATATATTGCATTGCCACTTTTCACATTTCTACCCTCATTTATATATACTTCTTTTTTTTGACAAATATTCTTCTCAATTTATCAGGTACAGATTCTGAAAGCAAAATCAATGGAAATGCTGGTAAAAAAGTAGCTTGCGGTGAGTATATAGCCTATAGAATAATCAATTATAAGCTCACAAAACAAATATATATACATGTTCTTATATGTTTCATTAGTTTCACGAGTTAGGTCCTCTCTGGTAAACTCTCTTTCACTTGGTTTGAGATGCTTAGTCTACAGATATGTACATGTTATTGAATTAATGATTACTAATCATTAAATTACAATTTATTCGTCTTTGCAGGCCACATTGCTCACATACCATGAACGGTCTCTCTTTGGACTGGATATTAATAAGTAGATAATATATGACGTTGAATAAAGTTTAGTACATCAGACCTTGTGCTTGAGAGTGATTGATACAGTTGATGAAAATGTCAGCTGTAAGTCTGTAACTTGTTTGATAAAGAATTTACCACCCCTCTACCTCTTTAAACATTCAAAAGAATCAACATAACTTTTAGTATATTGAAATCTCTGTTATTTTGGTGACATCCTCGCTTTAACAAGAACCAGCAACAATTTTGTAGAAAAATTTAATTCATCTTTTTGGAGAGACCCCACATCTGGATGTGATATATCATTACTAAAACCAACCTAACTGTCATGACAAGCCTTGAAGAAGCATATGACCTTCAGCCAGACCCAGAACATTCCCATTTATGTAGTAATGGGCTTGAAACTCCAAAAGGTAAATAACAGGAGAAACAATTATATATATGAAGTTGGCGTTGAAAGATAAAGAAGCCAAAACCCACCACCATATTGTATGTACAAAATAAGAGACAAGTAGTGGGAGGATCATGGACACTGAAAGTTCAAAGTGGCCGTCCGTGGGATGCCCTGGAATAGCAATTGACTATGAATAACAGATTATCTGCATTGCGTAACAACTCATTGTTATAGATTGAGAAGATGCCAAAAGAGACTACTCTTTTTTTCCATTTTTTTTTTTTACCCTAAGTTGTGAGTCAATCGATCTTGGAGCTGGAGGGGCTTGTTTGGTTTCAACTTTCAAGGAAAATTTTCAAGTCCAGGTTCAATAATAAGCTAAAATGGTAAAAGAAGGCTTGAGGCTCTTGAAGATTGTCCAGAAAAGGCAACTCAAGCTGTTGTCTGAGGTTGGCAGCTCTCTCTAACTATAACATTATTGACTAATCAAATGCAATTATATCAAATCAAATGATGTCACCAAGGAAGGAGAAACTGAAGCGCTAATCGAAAATTTCACATCTAAAATGTAGCCAATTTTTAGATGTGACCTACCCGAGCCCACCCACGAACCATCTAAAGGCTAGGCTATGGGCCAAAGCAGAACAAACACGGAGTGAGTGAGTGCCAAAGTTATTTTGTAAAGAATCTCCTTACATTTATTCTCCATCCGGGGGCGAGGCCAAGAATTTTTTTTTTTAATTTCAAGAATTTTATCTTAAAAGAAAAATAAATTTTAAAGAAATTTTACTTAATACATATGTCAAAAAACTTGAATTAAATCAATTTTGGATTGCTTTTCAAGAGGCTCCAAAGCAATTTTAAAAACCTAAAAGCTAATCACTTTTAGTAAAATGTCCCCATCCTAATGTAGATTTTGAAATGTAGGAGAGGATTAGATTTTTAAAATCTAATTTTAAAAATTAATTTTATATTTAATACAATTTTATATATATCCTCACATATATTATAAAAATTCAAAATTATCGTTATTCAATTAGGGAATAAAATTATTATGGCTATTATCAATTATATTGAGATAAAAAATAAAATTAATAAAATAAAATAATTTATTTTAGTCGTCACTTACTATTTAGATACGATAAAAAGTTTTATATATGCATGTTTATAAATATGTAAATAAATTTTATTTAACATTATGTCTATTTTAATCAGCAGTACATCATTAAGATTTATCCAATATATACAACTGCTTTTAAAACTCACAGTAGTTCTACAAATAAAATTTATTAAATATTTAATTAATTTTCTTTACAGCTAATTACTTCTACAGTACAACTAATAATAATTATTTTTTAAAACTATGGCATTACCAAATTAGTCCTTACACACTATTGAAGTTTTGCCTTAAAAGCTGTTTCATAGCATTAAATTTCTTGTTTTCACAATCTTGTTACAGGGAGAAAAGAAAATTTCTAGAAAAAGATGGAGTGGGGAACAGGAAATTGGGGAAAACAATGACAGTGGCTGCTTTTAAAAATTAAAATAATGTTGTAATGGAAGTTTTATAACTACTGTGGCATTTTAGAGAAATAATAGCGGTGTCAATTTTGTAAACACTACGGTGATAATTCTGTAAAATTAAGGTAGTGGCAGTTTTGCAAATGGAACTAAAAAATTTTCCTAAAATTTGGTTGGGCTAAAGCCTAACTTAGCCCATAAACAGCTTTACCCCTATCCCTCCCAATCCCATCAGTCTTTTGATTGGTCCTTGTCATATAGTAAATTAGCGTGGATCATTTTTATACTAATTTATTCTTCATAAACTCTGGTCACTCTTTTGACTGGTTCTTTGTCAAAATTAATGTAGATTCAACAGTAGCGAGTTTAATTTAAGACCATATCAAAAATGGTTGACCTAACTCAGACTTGAAAGTTAATTCAAGAACTGAAAATTACCCGTAATTTATAATATTAGCTAAGATTACTATCAACTAATGTGGATGTAATTTATTGTACTGAAAGAAATGTATTCTCTCTATGACTCAAGGTTGTTTCCAGTAAGTAAATTCCCAAATTAAAAGATGAACTTGTTCATATTTTCCTCCATTTGAGTACTAATGCAACAACTATTCAAGTATTATTCTGAAAATGTAAAATCCTTGGTATTCAAAACTCAAGCTATTATAAATAGTTTATGGTCGCTGCATTGCTTGTATTATGAGTTTGGCATTAGCCTTCAATCAAAGAAAATGCAAAACCATGGCATATTCAGTTATTCATTCAATAGTAATATCAAGAGGTTAAGTTAAGTCGCAGAAGCTGAAAGAAACTACAAGATGTACAATATTGCATTTAAATTGGATTGCACACAAAATTTATTCAGTTGAAATAACATAGGATGTGGTACATACGTAATCTCGTTGCTAAAAAAAATTTTAAGGAGAATTGACATATTATGTGATCGTACGCTTATCTAATAAAATTCTAGTTTATATATTTATTTTAAAGTTGGTCAATCATGAAATGACAAGGAAATTAGATCGTTTAACATAATTTTATTAGATGGTCTTGATATTTGACGGTCACACCGAGAACGTAAATATCTCTCCTGGTTTATTTGTCAACTCTTAAACTATTTTGTACTTGTTTCCAATTACACTGAACTTCAGGATTTTGTCAAAACTTTATAGTTATAGAGTCATCTTACAGTGCAGCGCTGTATGAGAGCATTTTTAACTTGAACAATTGATATTTTACCGATTGTTCATTTAATAATTTTAAAAAAATTATTTTTAATGCAGAAAAAATAAAATAAAATGACAAAAATTAGGAAATTTATAAATAATTAACATAAAAAAATATTTGAGTGAAAAAATATTTTTTAATTTAAATGAAACCTAAAAAAAGGGTAAAATAATTATATTCCAACTCTTTTAGTTAAATATCATTATATTAGGTGAATGTTCCAAGTCAATTTTGCATATCCCTAATTTTGGATAAATTTTCTAACTAAATAGTTCATTTGTTTCCACTTTCAATCCTCTAGTTTTGTGTTTGATATTTTTACTAAATTCGTTAAATACTAATATTTTGGATTAAATTCCAAATGAATTCACTTCTCGCTACACAGTACATGTGTAATAATTAAATTTATGATTATTAGGGCTACGTATGCTACTTGCATTGTTATACACAGTACACGTGTTTACACTTTAATTATTTGACATTTTGCATAATTGCATTATTTTCTTTATATATTTTTTAGATTTAAATATTTTTCATTTAAAATAAAATTAAAAATATTTAAAAAAATTACGGGTCTGGCAGATATCCATGCGGGTATCCGTTGAATATTGGGCTAATACCAAACCCACCCACATCCAAGTACGAATTTCAATTTGTAGTACCGAACCCACCCGCAACCCGCAAAATTATCCGCAACAAGTGGGTTTTAGCAGGCGGATTTGAGCAGATTTGCGAGTTTTCGGGCACAATTGCCATCCCTATCCGTCGACCCATTTTGACAGCTCGAGCTTCATGAGATCTTTTGAACTTGATTGTATATAGACTTGAGCTTTTAATCTTTATACATATTTATTCTCATTTTGTCATTTTAATTAATACTACTAAGTTATATTTAAAATAAATTTATGCATTTATTTTCATATTTCTCTTACTTTTCAAACTAATTGCTTTAATTTTTCATAATTTCAACTGTAAATATTCTCATTTTGTCATTTTAATTAATACTACTAAGTTATATTTAAAATAAATTTATGCATTTATTTTCATATTTCTCTTACTTTTCAAACTAATTGCTTTAATTTTTCATAATTTCAACTGTAAATATTTAATTAATAGGTAAGGATGATTGCAATTACTATGCTTTTAAAAATATTTGAACTTGTGAAGCTCACTTAATCTATTTTTGTTGAAACATTTCCAATTTTACTTTTTTTTTATTGGTCAATTAATTCTAATTATTTATCTTTAAAATAATTTTAATAAAAAACACTTAATTTCTATAAAATTTTTACCGCCTTATTTTCTTTTCAAAAATAGTTTTTTTAATTTTTCATCACTTCAATGAAAAATTCACGTTATAGTAAGTAATATTATTATTTTATTTGTACGACGACTATTATTATTATTTATTTTTATTTTTATATAACTACAGCTATTATTATTACTATCACACCTCCTAAGATTTATAGTTAAATGTAATAAGAATGTAATATGATGTACTCTTATTATTGTACTCTTTTTAAATTACTAAGATATTTTTAACATTTTGATTACATAATTGATTTTTACGAGTTACAAAACTTAAGCTGTTGAAATATCTTTTAACTTTTTCTATTTAAAATCATAACTCATTACTCTCGGAGATTTGATCATAAATTTTATCATTCATTCTGGAGCTTTTGACCTTTGATTATGATTATGCTCATTTACCATTTAACTAATCATAATTAGCTAACAACAAATTTTTCTGGTTTATAATTTGTATCATTCTTGTTTAACTACATAATTCTCATGGAAAACAAAGAAAAAAAGAGTATGTACATAACTTTCCATTTACAAAATAAGTCTCAAATTTTCCATGAGTTACAATTCCTAAAAGCTATGCTGTCTATTTTCATAAACTTATTAGACTTCACAAATTTAATTCAAAATTTAACATAAACAATCAACACTTTCAATTGTTATTATTTATGAATTACAATAACATTGAACTGTTCTTATTTTTCATTCTAACTTGAAAAATAAAATTCTATTTCAAATAAAAAAAATTCTGAAAATTCAAGTTTTAAACCAAGAAAATTTCAGATATAACTAAAAAAAAATGAATCACATTGGTAAAAATACTCAATTAAACTAAATCTTCATTTACAAATGCCCAATCACTAATAGAATTGTTGGAGTTTAATCATGCATTTGGACATAAGAAAATAATACAAAAATAGTAGAATAATCCACAATCCCTAAGATTTGAGTAAAACCAAAAGGTAATGAAATTAAAAATAATAGGAGTTCAATCTCTATTTTTCTACATTTACATTCCTGCTACAAATTATTGCTTCATGTTATATTTCTATTTACTCTTGCAAATGAACAACAATGTAGCAAACAAATCAAAATCCTCCAAATGAAAAACTAAATATAGAAACTCAAGAAATAAAAGGAAAAAGAATGAAAAATTGGTGAGATAGGAACAAAGTGATTAAACAAGTGCCTTGATTGACTCTAAACTTTCGCATCATTTGTGGAACCAAACAAAACGTTCATGCTTAACAAATCAAAAAATATTAAGGAACCAAAAAACAAAGTCATCACACAACTAATCCAAATAAACAACACCATATTTCAATCCATATAACCAACATATTTGCACAAGAGCACAATCCAAATGAATATTGAACAAATTCATCCGTCATTTAATGAAAGTCACAAATCCACAAATATAATTTCAAAGCTAAAATGAGAAAGCCTATCATTCCAATAGTATTGAAATATACAAAAACAATATATCATACCTTATAATATTGTAATTAGCACTCACGGCTAAGAAAATCAACAAAAAAATTACCTAACCATTTCATGTCATTTTTATGTTTAACCCAAAAAAACATAGTTGAACAAATGAAAACATTAATTGAGTTCATAATTGACAAAATTAAAAGCTCATTTAATCTCAGAATCTCTCACAATTATAGCGCACAAACAATGTCCTAGTCTCTATTTAAACTTCACTGGATCTACAGAGGCCTGAAAACTCGACTAATGAAATTGTTTATCTATAATATTTTCATGGTGAAAGTAGAAGAAGCTTATCAATAAACAGAATAAGAAAATATCGATCCCAAAAGGATCAAATGAAAAAATCCACATATTGCTCTTGTTAATGAAGCAAAATTGCCAAAACTGTGAAAGACATTTGCAACAATGCCGTAACATTTCAGGAACAAGAGTTAGATTGATAAAATCCTTGCATTCTTACTAAAATACACATTAAAATTAAATCTCAGCTTTGCAATGTCATAAATTAGTAACCAGTCTCATCGAAATTCTATAATATTCCTACTTCAGATCAATTTCCAGTAAGTTGTACGTTTATACTTGGCCTTAATGATTACCATGGTTAGTATAGAATAAGTGAAATAAAGTAATTGAACTTAAAAGCACTTTTTAGAAAGAAAAGGTTGCTAAATTACTAATGCTGGCCAACTGAGGTATTTACAAGACAGTTAGGCCCCAAGATCCATGGTCATGCTTATTCCATATATTTTTTGAAAAAAAAACTTCAAAACCTGTTTTTTTTTTTTTAAACAACACATCATCATTGATAAAACAAACCTCAACAGCCAAGCCCTCATAAACAAGAATTTATGAAGATATATATAATACAAAATTACAAATAAGTTCAAATATACAAAAATCTCCCAAACGAATCTGCCACCCCTCCTAGCACAGTCACTTTAATAATTGAAACTAATAATATATAGCACTAAAGCTATTGGGAGCTTTCTCAACAAAGAAGAAAGAATTACCATGATAAAAGCACGATCCTTCCCAATCATATGTCTACAATGAAAAAAAAAATTTACATAATTATTAGTTACGTGATAGTCTAATTAACTCTTAACATACCTAATTTTATTTTCATAAATTAAAACTCAAAACTAACTAAAAAAATTTTCTTTTGAAAAAGAATTTACAAAGTGCTTCTCAGACCTAAGTACATTTTATTCCCTAAGGGGAAAAAAACAAATATAAAGCCAAAGTAACTGGAAACCCAAGAAATTGGATTAGTTTACCAAGAAACAGAATTATATAATATAATCAATGCCTTCAATTAAAAGAAAAATGGACTCAAAGTACCTGGGTCCAAAAGAAGAGATAAAATAGTACCCTTAACACCTTAGCTGACCTGATTCAATCAATGATTAATTAGTAATTAATCACACACATAATATAAACATTTATATTGAACAACCTAAAAAACAAGTCCGGTTATCCCATAAGATTGTTTAGCATATTACATCTATCTCGTACAAGCCTTTCTTATTTTCCCAAATTCCGTTGCCCACCGATTCATTTTAACTAGTAACATGCAATATAAAATCAAATAATATGGCATGTAGATTATCATATCAAATGTGAAAGGTGACATTTAAGAAAATAGACAATGGGGATATAACAAAAAAAGAAAATCAAATAACAGGTAAATGTTTCTTTATTTTAAAACAACAACTCAATCATATTACATGTTACAACTATAATCCAAGGAATTAAGACAAGCAGCAAAATCCAACAAACAATAGAAAAAATAAAATAAAATTTAACAATCAAATAAGTATAATTCAACTGAAACATTGAAGACTATGTGAGTTTTAGATCATTAAAATATCCCCTGTAACTAAAATAAAAAAGCTAACCAATTACATTGGTAAAAATATTCAATTAAATTGAATTTCTTTAAACATGCCAAAACACTAATAGAAGTTCCCATTAATAATATCACTGAAATATAATTGAACCTTTAGACAAACAGAATCAGTTAAAAATTGGAGTAGAATTTCCTAAGATAAAGTAACAAGCACAATGATAAACAAATTAAAATAACACAAGTTCAATCTCTAATTTTCTACCATTTGCATTCATGCTATGAATTATTGTTTCATGTCATATTTTTATTTACTCCTGTGATTAAAGAAAACTGCAACAAGCAGATCAAAATCCTCCAAATGAAAAATTAAAGATAGAAACTAACGAAAGAAAAGGAAAAAGAATGAAAAATTGGAGAGGTTGCAGCAAGTGACTGAACCGACGAGTTGAACACACAACATTCATACCACAAAGCAAACAAAATATTCAAGCATAACAATTTAAGAAATACTAAGGAGCCAAAAAACAAGATCATCACAGCTAATCCAAATAATCAAAACTATATCTCAATCCATAAACAATGAAACAAGAGATTATATAAAATTTGAAGGAAAAAAGTGCTAACACTTCAAGCATTGGGCAGTAGAGATTGAAATAGAAATTGAAGAGCAGATATGCCAAATTAATTTGGCATCACCTCCAAATTATCCATCACCGTGTAAGTACCCACCCACTAGCAGCAACTTTTATCACAAACATAATAGTAAAGACAACACTATTTAAATTTCAATTTTTTTCCATACGAGATTTTATAAACAGAACAGAACAATACAGAGCATACTAGAAATATAGACCATCACAAAATAGTTCAAATTAAATATTAAAATGAGAAAGCCTGAAAATAGAGAAAACTCACAGTCATAAAATCTTAAGCTCCCAAGTTACCTAGAAGAACACTTGCCAAAAATTTCTTGCATTGCACAGAGATTACATTTAGAAAAAAAAAAGCCCACCAGATCGTGGATATGGAACTAGAAATTGAAGAGTGGAGACATGAAAAATCAATGTAGAGTGGAGATTAGAGACCGATAAGCATTGACAAAAAAAAAAAAAAAATGATAGCGAGAGTTGAGAGGAGAAAGAAAGAGAGAGAATTGAAAAATTTTGGTTAGAGCGACTAGGGTTTCTCATGAAGTAAAATATGAATTATTTATACTTTTAATAAAAAATTAAAATTTTAATTTTACAGGTTAAAAAATAAATTTTGTTTGATATTTCATTTAGTTTAATATAATTATATTTATTTATAATTTAAATTATAAATGCTACTTATTTTTTATGAGCAATGATACAATCATAAATTTTTGTACAAATTTATTTTGTACAAACTGATATGGTATGATTTAATTAGTTGAATTAAATATCACTTGGTTCAAATAATTTATTTTTATTATTTTATGTTTTCTTTTAACCAATGAATTAATGACACATTGTACAAATTTAATTTGTACAAGAGTTTGTTACTGTAACATTACTTATTTTTTATTACTATATTTATTGACACTTGATTTTATTATCTGAAAAATTGTAATTATGTCATGATTATAATTATATTCTCGTTAGCAAGAAGTCACATATTTTGAGGGAAACAAAATCTCATTTTTAAATATATTTCCATGTAAAGTTGAGGGGGTATTTGATAGTTATATTATTTAAATTGATTATTTTGTTATTTACTTAAAAATAGTTCTAGCTGAATGATATTTACCTTTAATTTTTTCCTCTGCAACTAATAAAACAAGGGATAATCGGTGGCCGGTCATAAAACCCATTAAAAAAATAAGAAAAAGCGGCTGTATCTGTATTACAATTTACAAGCGGACCCATAATTATGATATTCTATTATTCCTAATGATAAAGACACAGAGCACGTATTCCAGCTTAACACTTGTGCCGACACAACCTTGGAGGGGAAGCCGAACCACAATCCTCTTCGTCTCCTTCTGCTTATTGCTCAAGCTAAAAGTCAACGAACTCTAATAATTGAAAGACCCTGAAACAAAACTACAGTCTTAAATATGGCAGAAGAGAAACTCCAAGTTCCCAGAGTGAAACTGGGTACCCAAGGCCTTGAGGTCAACAATCAATTTGTAATTTTCAATTTTTTTTAAAAAAAGATCCTGAAAATTTGGTTTCTGTAATTGTGTGTTTTGCATGCTTTTACAGGTTTCAAAATTGGGGTTTGGATGCATGAACCTGAGTGGAGGTTATAGCTCTCCAGTCTCTGAAGAGGATGGCATAACAATGATAAAGCATGCTTTCAGTAAAGGAATCACTTTCTTTGATACTGCTGATGTGTACGGACAAAATGCTAATGAAGTTCTTCTTGGAAAGGTTATGGTCTTCTGTTGCAATTTTCTTTACAATATTTCTGTTTGATTAATTTAATTATATACAATTCACACATAGATCAAGTGATAACTTAAAGAGTATGATAGTTGCTAAGACTCGAGTAATTTTTCTTATAACTTGTTGATAATACAAGGATCACAATGCTAATAATGAAATATTTTTGTTAAAGGAGTTGGTAAATAGCTACTTTTGGCTATTATTGTGGATATTATAAGATGGAAATCATTATCAGAATATTGTGAATTTATTGGAAAAAAAAAATCACTCCTTTTCATTTCAGGCCTTGAAGCAGTTGCCTAGAGAAAATATGCAAGTAGCAACAAAGTTTGGGATTACAGGAATAGGAAATACTGGTGTGATCGTGAAGGGTGCCCCTGATTATGTGCGCTCGTGTTGTGAAGCTAGCTTGAAGCGCCTTGATGTGGATTACATTGATCTATATTATCAACATAGAGTAGACACATCAGTCGCTATAGAGGAAACAGTGAGTGAATTTTTTTATACCCTCCAGGCTGACTATGTGAATTGTAAAGATTTGTCCCAAATTACAATATTTAAAGAATCTGTTAGAAACTATATTCCTTGTGTTATAGATCGGTGAAATGAAGAAGCTGGTGGAAGAGGGTAAAATCAAGTACATTGGATTATCTGAGGCAAGTCCAGACACAATTAGGAGAGCACATGCTGTTCATCCCATCACAGCTGTACAAATGGAATGGTCCCTCTGGACTCGTGATATTGAGGAAGAGATAATACCTCTTTGCAGGTTTGATCTGCTTTCAGTGACTGCTATCCACATTAGTCTTTTCTTCTACAGGCCTTTGAAGAGCCTCTAAGGACTTATTTATTTGGTGGACCTATTTATTTGTTCAAATCTCGTATATTTTGTATATAATGTCTGTAGATATAGAATTTTATAAATTCAGTGCTTGCATATAATAGATTTGATTTTCTGTGGAAGTATATGCTAATACGTATAAGGCTGCCCCTCTGATACATTGAAGTGGGCAGGGAGCTCGGCATTGGAATAGTTCCATACAGTCCTCTTGGTCGTGGATTTTTCGGTGGCAAAGCTGTTGTGGAGAGTGTACCTGCAGATAGCTTTTTGGTATTTTTATCCATCAACGTTTATCCATATCGTTTTGTTTCCTAAGTCAGTACTATATAAATGTTTTTAAACTAACAAAAGTAGTTTTCCAGTATCTTTTAATGCTAATGTTTTATATATCGTAATACATATTAAAATAATGCGTGTGTTTGTTTTATAAGCATTTTCTTCCTCGGTTCAAAGGAGAGAACCTGGACAGCAACAAGAGTATTTATTTTCGCATAGAGAACCTTGCCATAAAGAACAAATGCACTCCTGCTCAACTAGCACTGGCATGGGTTCTCGGACAGGGGGGTGATGTCGTACCTATTCCCGGTAACTTTCTTACTTTTGAGTTTGTGATCCATGTAGTGCCTTTAAGAAGTATATAGAGTTTGAAAAAACCCAGCTGATCAAAATGATATTACCAGCTAGTTACTTACTGTAAATTTGCTTCGAGTTTCAGGAACAACTAAGATTAAAAACCTTGACGACAATATTGGCTCCCTGTTTGTTAAACTTACAAAGGAGCATCTGAAAGAAATTTCTGATGCTGTGCCCATAGAAGAGGTAGCAGGAAGCAGAGACCCGGATGGCTTTGAGAAAGCATCATGGAAGTTTGCAAACACACCTCCAAAAGACTGCAATGTTTGAAGATAAAGTAGTTCTGGATACTGCCTATCTTATTTGGGGTTGGGATGCAATACTTTATTCAAATAAAGGCAGATAAATGCCAAATTATCTATACAATCTACTACTTGGCTTTCTGCCTATTTGATGTTAAACTTTAATCATTATGATCTATTATATGGTTGGAAATTTAGCATGGCCAATTTGCAAAATGAAAATATGCATGTTTCAACTTTGCTGAGTTAAAGCTGAATTCGAAGTTGCGGTAAAATCTTGCCAACTCCCTCTTTCCTTGAAGATAAAGATTGCAAATATCCAAATTTTGGATTGTAACAATTTGCCTGGATTTTTACTTCATCATAGTATGGATGTGTGTCAAAAAATTTTCAGCCTTTTTGAGATCCATGAATGTGACATAAATGAAATCTTTGAACGATATTTTAGCTCAAGTAGCTTCTCAACAAGACCTAGCGGGCACCGTATTGAAAATAATTGCAATCTGAAAGAACAGTATAGACTACATTGTTACTGCAACTTGAGTGGTTAAATGATAGAAGGTGAATATGTGTTGTTCGGAAATAAGAATAACTGCATAAATTGCGAAGTTAACAGCACCATTCGGGAGGCTAATTAGACACATCGATAAATTTTCAAATTCCTTCACCAACAAGGCACCGGTGGTCCCGGATAACAGACCCAGGTAGAGTAATTAGCCCATCTTCGAACAATTTTTATTGTTGCCTTCTTTCTATTAGTTCTAGATCATGCTTCAATAATAAAGCATGCTTTCAGTGAAGGAATCACTTTCTTTGGTACTGCTGATAGATATTGACCATATACTAATGGACTTCTGCTTGGAAAGGTAATGGTTATGTGTTGGAATTCTCTTAGCAGTGATTCCATTTGATTAATTTATTTATATAATTCTCTCACAGAGATCAAGTGATAATTTAAAGAGCTTGATAGTCGCTAAGATTCAAATAATTTTTTTCGTAATTTGTTGACAACACAAATAAGGGAAATTTACAGATTCCCTCAAATGTGAGTTTATACCTAAATTTAAATGGGCACGCGATGGTCAATCCCCAACAATAACGATTTAATTTATTTTACAATAAAAAGTCTATATTGATCCTAATCAATTTAAGTTATTTTACGAACCGTAAAAATCCATCAAAATGAAATATTATGTGTTTGTTATGACAATATTTTCTTCAATAGGCTGAGTTAATTACCTAATTTATGTAGGTTTTAATTTTTAATTTTCATATTTTCTTTCCTTAAAAACTTAAAAACGTAAGAAATAAAATTAAAATATAATCAATTATGTGATGAAAATGGAACAAAAATGAAATTACCTTATCATGGGATAACACTTTAAAAGAAAATTTAGTGTACAAATAGCTTATGTTTATGCCGAAATTCTAAATTAAAAAAAAACAAAACAAAAATTAGTAACTAACTCAAAAAGGAAAATATTGTCATATTACACACAAAAATTTTTTCATGTTGATGAATTTAACATTTGTAAAATAAATAAAATTGATTAGGGTAATTTTTAAAATAACTTAAATTGTTAGGGCAAGGGTTAATTGTAGCATTGTTAAATTCAAAGGGGTAAGTGGTATTTCTAACTTATACTTGAGGAAGGAATCCATAAGTTTTCCATACAAATAAGAAATATGTTTAAGGTAATTGTAAATAGCTAGTCTTAGACATTACTGAGAATATCATAAGATGGAAATCAAATCATTTTTTAAATTATGTCAATTTATTGGGGGCAAAAAATTTACTTCTTTCTAGCCTTGAAGCAGTTGCCTAGGATACAAGAGCAGCCACAAAGTTTGGGATTACAGAAATAGATGCCCTTGGGTGTGTACTCTGTTTTGTTGTGAAGCAACTTGATTTTATCATTAATTGGTATGACTTTCCTCTAATATTTTGGATAATTTCTGTGTACATAGAAAACTTTCTTTCAAATTTAAAATTAAAAAAAAAAAAGGCGTAGAGAAATTATGAATATGATGACTCTTGTAGTAGAAAATTAATTGTACTAGTCTATAACATTAAGTTTCAACATATTGTCAAAAGATAGCCAGGTTGGTAGCAAGAGATTAAAGGTTGAAATTTAAGGGGATATTCATCGATGTAATTTGTAACAAAAATGAAATAAAAGTAAAAATGAGCAAATAATGAAGTAAAATGAATGCAATAAGAATGCTAAGTTCCTAAGGAAGAAAGGAATTACAAGTTAAGACAATTTCTTATTTCTCTGCAAACACACCCCCAAAAGATTGTGAGGTTTGAACTGAAAATAATTCTTGATGCTGCCTATCTCACACTTGAGGTAGGGATGCAAAACTTTATTCAAAAAAATGACAAATTATCTATAAAATTCTACTACATGACTCTCTGCCTATTGGATGGTAATTTGTAAAATTTGCGCAGCCGATTTGTGAACTGAAAGTATCTTTTATTGTTAACCAAAAGTTATAACCTCAAGTTCCTATATAAGTTTGGCAAATAAAGATTGCAAAATCCACCAGGAAAATGCAGGGTATCTTTAATGTATTTAATTTTAGCTTGCTATGTTGTTGCTATGTAAATATCATGTAACGAATGAAATGTGAGCACTCAAGGTTATTTCCAGCAAGTAATCTCCTAAATTAAAAAATAAATTTGTTCCTATTTTCCTCCTTATAGAGTTTTGGGTACTTATGCAGTGACCATTCAAATATTTTAGCTGTTTTATTCTGTAAGAATCTTTAATTTCAACTGGAATCATAAGAATTATAGTTCGCCAGCCAATTACTTTGTAATCAGACAATTGAATGTTAATTCACGGCTAGCTGCTGCATGCGTGCAGGTTTTGCCAATGCAACCAAATCAACAGGAGTGTGAGTTTATATACGTACTGTGATTAATTGCTACTCAAGATTTGTTGGACAAATAATCCACTTTGCACGTTTAGTTTAAAGTTTATGCCTTCAACTGATTCTGTTTCTTGGTCCTTAATGACTAATAATCAGTTAACTAATGACTAATTAACATTCAATCAATTCAATTATCTTAACAACTACAAACACCGATGACGACCTTCAGATCTTTCTGTCGCAAAGTTCATCTAGATCTGGTGTTATCTTGGCATCGACAAATTTTGAACGCAGACTGTCTATTTAGTCTTACACGTGGGAACGCTGAGATAAAATTTACTTGTTCTTCAAGTCATCAAGAAGGGGGATTGTATCGATGATCCTTTGTGGGCAAGCCAAACTCTTCCATGAACGAGGATGCATCCAGCTGCGCAGAATATTTTAATTTAAGTATGTTTTTATTATGTTACCCTTTTCTCTTTTAACAGATTAATAACATCGGTTAGTGTCGAGGGTTAAGTGTGGCATTTCAAAATTGAGGGGAAAGTTTGATGATTATGTACCTCCTAGCTCCTAAGTCTTTAATTTATATCATTAAAGGATTAACGGAAATAATTAAGAAATCGTAACAACCGATCGAGGAGTTCCTTTACATGTGCATTTAAATTTAAGAATGTAACTCCAATACCAATTTATTAAATAAAGTTTTAGAAACTTTCAAATTCCATCACATTCCCCTCCAAATTGCGTCATATATATGTGTGTGTGTGTGTGTTCTAAAACTCCATAAATTCATCTCTTAATCAAGACAATGGAGAGAGCCGTGCTCAAGCTAATTATCTTGGTAGCAGTCCTAATTGCTACTGCTTCATGTAAGAATCTATATCTTATATATACGCGCATATATTTATCTTCTTTTTCCTGAAGAGTATTTATAGCCGAGAGTGGTTTTTGACGAAACAATTGAAAGTGCTTTTTCTCTAAAAACTGCTTTTCTGCTCCGAAATTGAATCGATCATGTTGCTGACAGCACATCCGTAAATGTAAATGCAATGCACATGCAGGTTTAGGATACGGAACCGAGGCAAGGGAGGAGAAGGATCCGGGATTGAGATGCGTAACCTCATACGATTGTTATCCGGTTTGCAATTTTTGGGAAACCGGCACTTGCATTGATTACTATTGTCGTTGCGAGTGCGATTGGCTTTTTTGTTGAGTTTCAAGACCTAAATGTTGAGGAACCTTTCAATAATGAGACTTCGCTTTCCCGGAAGCTCCGTGGGATTGCATGGATGCTTCCGCGGATTTAATTTGCATGGTGCAATATTAATATAATAAAATGTGGGAGATAAATTATCCCTAGTCCCTACCCTTGCTGAATTATATATGGTTATGCATTTTATAATGTTTCTTTATTAGTTTTCGTGTGGATGCACACTTTTACGGAAAACCAAATCATTGATTTTTCGCTTCTTTTTTGTTGAGGTAATTTTTTTGCAAATATCATCAGCAATGGAGCTTTCACCTTTGTAAATTCCAAATATGACTTAAAAATAATAATAATAGTTACTGAGACGATGGCTTCGGAGGGTGATTTTAATTTTTAATAATTAATCAAATCAAAGACTGAAAAACAAAAAGGAAATAAAGTTGAGGAAATATAATATGCCTGTCCGATGGTTTTTCAGATTGGCTACGAATATGGCATGTAATCCACCATGAAATCACCATATATATCTTTCGGATGAACTTGGATTTATATCTGCAAAGCCAAGTTTAGTAATTAATATGTCTAAATCAAAGAATCGGCAAGGCAAAAACGAGTAGTGCTACATATCTTAAATTTTTTATCCTAAAAAATTATTACAAATGATGTGGTATTCATCAAATGGTTAGATAGATAATATAATTAATTCACCTATATTTGTAAGAATTATCTAGAAAGATAATATAATTAATTCACTTAAATTTTGTAAGAATTATCAACCACTTAATGAATAACACATAATTTAGGATAAAATTTAGATAAAAAAATTTGAGATATCTATTATTACTCGACAAAAATGAGTCATGATGGAAGAAGGAAACTAGCAACAAAGAAATGCAATGTATATATGCATGCTTTCAATTTTTTTTCTCAAATTGGTTATCAATTTTAATGTAATTATCCGAAATAACATCACCAAAACCATATTTAGGAAGAAAATTGAACGCAATTGGAATACTAATTGACCGTTTTTGTTAAGAACAGATTTGTTCATCATTGATATTGGTGGTGTCTGTCCCTATAAACTGAGCCCCCTATGTCCTAAACTTCATTGCATAAAACACATTTACAGTCACATTACATAGCTCATAGCTGAATTTATCTCCCAAGACAGCATATATGGAGAAAGCCGCGTACAAATTAACTTTCTTGCTGGTCCTTATCGCTACTGCTTTATGTAAGATTCTCTTTATTCACATATCTTTTGTGATTGAGGGGCATGTAATACAACAGTGTATTTATGTTTCCAAATTCATGATGCAAACATTATGTATTTAAAAAGTGTAAATTTACGGCAAGCGATAATCCCTTACTTTATTGAAAGACAAAAAGTAAAAGATAAGCAAAACAACACTCAAATGATGTATGTTAATTTTATACTTTTCTGGTTTTTAATGCAATTCTTACTGTGTTGGGTCTCTTATTAAGAAGGGAATCACTAATATGTAAAGTAAACGTAATGCAATGTTCAGGTTTGGGACATGGAACCGAAGCAAAGGAAATGACGAATGAGGCCAAGCAGGATGAAGGGCCTATTCCATGCACCGTTAGCGATGACTGTGCTAAGTGCCCGTGCAATGTTGGCCGGTGCGTGGACGGGTTCTGCCAGTGTGAGCCATGCACTGCTAAAGTTCAAACTTGAAAGTTGATCACAAACTTTGGAATGAGAATTCCTTTTCTCAGTAGCTCTGAGGAAATGAAATAAATTTTTCTATGTACTGTGCATGTTAATTACAGTATAATAAAAGCTGAGAAAAATTCATTCTACAACTTGTTCGGTTATGATATGTGCATTTATTTTCTGAAATTACTTCACTTAAGAAGTAAGAAGTAATATATATTATATTATACTATATTAAAAAAACAACATAATTGTTAAATTATAAATTTATTTTATTTATTTATTAACATTGAATATAATTAAGTTAATTTAAATTTACTACTTCATTCAATAATAAAAATTAAATATTAAATAAAAATAAAATACTTTTTACATATTTAAAACAAAATAATTAAAATGATTCTTTGAAGTGAAAGTTGTCAAATACAACCTCTATTTATAGGATCCAGCAATAGTGTCGTTTGGGCACTATAGCCCATATTTTGTCATTGTTTTATCAGCCATTACTCCAGATTATTTTAAGTTTCTACACTTAAGTCCATTACCTAGTTTGACTTTTTTTTAATAACTTATTTTTAAATTTGTATTAATATATTTTATGAATTTAATATACAAGAGATCTATTTATTACTTAATAATCACAATTTGATATACGATAAATTTGACTGTGCAACAAATAAATTGATATTTGCTATTCTACTCTTAATATTTTGAAAAGTGATTAGCCCATCCTCATTTATTAGATTTTTTATTTATTTAACTATTGACCAGTTTGATTATATAAATTTTAATTACGCCTTTATCCAAATTAGAGTTGAAAAATATTAATCATCGTCACAGTTGGTGCTAAAAATATATTTCTCCTTTCAGTTCTAATCATATAATATGTCTCATGGCATATGCAAATACAATTGCACCTATAAATTATGGACTTAAATTCTTCATGCCTGAAAGCAACTAAAAGGTTCGGTGGTTGAAGTAATAAGTTTGAGCAATTTAATTGTAATCATGCAATAAACTAGCGGTGATTATACGCAATTTTATTTTTTAACTTAAAATAATAAAATGCAAATGAATACTAAAAAGTAAAGTTATTCCATCACATGCAAAATTTAATTCTAAAAAAAAAAGATTCTAAAAAATCTATTTTATAATGGGTGTTTGGGAAGTGAGAAAATGAAGGAAAGTTGGGGGGGGGGGGGGAGGAATAAAAGAGATTAAGAGAGAGGAAATAGAAAGAGAGAGAAAAGAAAAGATTAATGATTAAAAATAAAAATAATGTTAGTGAATCTTTTAGTCATTTCAAGTTAGGATGAGCGAAAACTAAAAATTAAAGGGTAAGACTATTTGAATTTATAAAAGTACTCTTTACTCTATTTGTCCTGGCACCTATCAATAAAACTTCAAAATTTCAATTTTCTTTTAAGCACCCCACTTAATTCAAAATATGCCCCTTATTGTTCTTTTCTACCATAATAGTGTTCTAAGAGATGCATAAAATTTTTTTCTACTATAAGTTTATAACTCATAAACTTGTTGAGTGCTGCTTAAAAATAACTACTTTTAGGATTAATAAAAGTTTTCATCGTAAAATCATTATAAATTTTTCTTAGATGATGAAGCTTTTCAAATTTAAATTCTTGTCCCTGGTAAAGCCACTTTGAAGCTTTTGCAAAATTAATTGTGATGTGTCTGCTATTTGTAGTTGCAATGAAGCCATAGAACCTTATTAATCTTGTAATTTGTTAGGGTTGTGGACTTGGCTTTGCTATTATAGTTAAAAACTTCAGTTAGATTAAAAGATTTAGGTATAGTTTTTTAGTTATGGATTCATGCTGATAATTCTTTTAATGGGATCCATATAATCTCTAGCACAATCTAGATAGTCCTTTGTTTTTAATCTTTTGAAGAAAATATATTGTGGATAAGATTATATTTGTTTAGCTGTCTTTCAATAATTGGAAAATTTAATTTTGCTGAAAATTTTAATAGAGAAAATGATAAATTTTATCAAGAAGCTAAAGTTAATCAGGGTCTATTTAGTAATGAGGTGTTGTGGCTTTTAATATGTAGGATAAAAGTTAAATTTGTTAAATAAAAGCTCATAAATTATGATAAATAATAAATTTTGTATTATTTTATACAAAATTTATATATTTAATAATTATTAAAAATTATGAAATTGAAAAAAGAAAAAACACTAGCTGAGCTATAGATCCCCAGCTCGACACCCAAACGGGTCCTAAATTTATATGAGGATAGTTTAGGAATATAAAATTTTAAATGAAAATGGATTTGAACTTCAAAGAGTAATTTTAGGGGTTCAAATTAGAGATGGCAAAAAAGCTTGGGCAGGCTTTAGGCCTGGCCCGCAGTGAATGAGTCTAGTCATGAGCTGAAATTTTAGAACCCCATAATGAATGGGCTTGGATATGGGCTCATGAAAAAAGCTCGGGTTTGGCCCAGACTTTATATTTTATAAATAAAATTTTTTATTTTATGTATTTTGAGCTTTATATTTTAATTTTTTTTTATATATTATTTATTATCTATTGTATATTTTATCTTTTGTGTATTTGATTATTAGTCTATTATATATTATATAATTAATTAATCATCTTTAATTTAAGTGTTTCTTTATTTTTTCTATTTTAAACTTTATTAAAAAATTTAAATTAAAAATTTTATCTAAGCCCAGGCCCGGCCTGAGCCCATAGACTTTAGGCCCAAGTCCGGCCCTTCTATGTATGAATAGACTTTTGAAGGACTTGGGCTGCTGTCAATAACTTGAGCTTGGCCCTGGGCTTGAAAAAGACTGGCCTAGACTCTTAAATTGCCATCCCTAGTTCAAATAGAGTACAGAGCCAACTGTAATTTTCCATTATGTTGGGGAAAAGAATGTAAATGAATGAGAGAGCAAGGAGCTTACTGTAATTTGTCAGTGATTAGCTCACAACAGACAGAATTGCAGTATGGAGCCTATGGTGTGGCGGGGGCACCATAGCCGGACCCCCCTATATATAAGACAATAATCTTTGTTTTGAAGTAAGTAATTTTTTGTGTTTAAATTGTTAAATAGATGGATACTAGTAAGTAGGTCAAACCATATTATATGAAAATATTGATGTTAGTAAGTAATAAAAACTCATGCACTATGTGCGAGTGTCCATATTATTAATCACATTATTTAGGATAAACTTTTAGAAAAAGATTAGAGGTATATAGTATTACTCTTTTTTAAATTAGATGCCTATAAATCTAGAATGGAACTAAATCTACAATAAGATCCCCAAATCTTTAATTAGTGAATTTCCTTTGGAATTAGAGAAACCTTATCGTTAATGAATCCTAATTTAAAAACTTGAGTCCAGTCATTAATGGGGTATTATAACAAATACATATATACATATATGTTGTTTTAAGTCATTTAAAAGGAATTTATAAAGGGGTGCCTTGTTGTCCAGCACTAAGTCTCTAACATGTAACTCAAAGTAAAGATAAGAGTATAATCCCTTTTAGTCCATAAAGGTCCATTAAAAGAAATATCTTAAATATTAATGCAATAGGTCAGGTCCACCACACTTTTGGACACAATTTTAGGAGTAATTTTATAATAAAGAAATTGAGGTAAATAAAAAGAAAAAATATTTTTTTGTTTTATAGTGCATTAAAATTTTTAATTTTTCATCTTTTACTTTGTCCGTTACTTTATTAAAGCAATATATTCCCTTATTGTATAATTACTTCAGTTTGTTTTAGATATAAATTACTAATTAACATGTTAGATTGAAAATCTCATCTTACATTGAAAATCGAAATTGACATAAAACCGAAGAATAATTTATTATTAAACATCGCACCAAACGCACCATAAAAGAAGATGAACTTGCTGTAGACCCACCACGCAAATATCTTAATATTTATTAAAAATAATTGTAAATACAATTATAGAAAGGAGTATAAGCTACTAAAATGAAGTTTGAATACTAAAAACCAAATCAGGAGGGTAATCTTAAATATTAGGTAAGCAAATCTACCTTCTCAAAACAAAAGAAAAAATAAAAAAGGAAACTAAATCTACTAATATTAAACTAAATTGAACACACTGGGAACCCTAGTTGACAAGTTTAGAACAAATTTGCTCATCATTGATATTAATGGTGTGTGGTATACCCCTATAAATTGAGACTGATTTCATGAACCTCATTGCATAAATTAAAAACATTTACAATCACATCAAGTTATAAATATCGTTTAATTGATCTGTCAAGACAATGGAAAAAGCTTCGGTCAAGTTTACTTTCTTCTTCTTAGTCCTAATTATAACCCCTTCTTGTAAGAATTAATGTTCCTTTGATTTGATTTTCCTTTTTATTCATTATCACAAACCCTGATGTTAACAATATAGATACATACATACATACATACATGTATGTATGTGTGTGTTTATATATATATGTGTGTGTATATATTGTAAGAAAATCCGAAAAAACTTTAAAGTATTATGAAATTTAAAATCATGCGGTTGTAAAACTTTTTCGAATTTTCCCCCATTTTAAAATCTTGCACCAGAAAATTACAATACGTGTATGTGCGTTAATACAATGTACAGGTTTGGGACATGGAATGGAGGCAAGGGAAATGACGAAAGAGGCCAGGCCGGCTAGTATTGAGTGCGGTGTCGACTCTGATTGTAAAGTGATATGCGATGGATGCACGCATTACAAGTGCAAGGCCCCCTTCTGTGAGTGCTGCTGATCACGCCACTATTATTCAAAGTTCAAACCTGAAAGATGACATATTCACTCTGAGGAAGCAAAATAAAAAAAAAAATGTAATGACAGAAAATAAATGGAAAAATAAGAATCACAAGTGCGCAGGCCTTTATTTTGAGGTCGATAATTTTTATTAAATCTTTGATACTTTTTCTTCCTCTATTTGACTTTATGTCTGTATGTTTTCAGTTAAATGAATATGGAAGAGAGTGTTTGATAAAATTTTTTTAAAAAAAAATTCATAAGATCAGTTTCAACCTACAATGCAACTAGTTCCTGGATAATCTCACAAGGAGGAATTCTAAATTACCATTATTTATCCTATTTTTTCTAATGCAAAATTGTATTAAAATATAGGTGTTCAGAGTATATTTTTAAGTGTAAATAGCCCCAAAAAAAAAAAAATCAAATGTGAATGAATTATATTTGTTTTAACAACAATAAATATTTATTTTTTAAATAATATTTATAAGGATGGATATGTAAAATTAATAATATTTAGTCAAATTCAAATTTGAAAACGAGAAAAAGAAAAAGGAAAAACCAAACAAAGAAACACTACTTAGGCCCGTTTTGGTATAAAAGCTGGGTATCTATAGTTAAAAGTTACGACATTAAAGTGTTTGATAAATATTAGTTTTTGTTTCTTGAAAGTTAAGTTAATTTGATCAACCACTTTTATGATGAAAAACCTATGATATCTTTACAATTTTATTAAAATTATTATTGAAAAGTCATATTCACTATACATCATTAATTTTTATTTATAATTACATAATTTTTTTTTTCACAACAGTTATAGTACCTCAATTTTGAATAGGACCCAAATTTTATAAATCGAACACTTCTCTCCCCCGCCAACACCCCCCTCCTCCATATATATAGAGCCAAATTCAATATTTTTCCATTCATTGATTAATTAATTAATTTTTAAAATGTGACTTAATTGCCAGGTTTCGTCCATGGAATCAGATTAAAAAAACTTTCGCATGACCAGATGGTCAAATTACAGCACATTCTCACAGACTGCACCTGTTTGTGTTTGCCTGCATTTGGGTGGTGTTTATAAATGTTGATTAATACTATCATTTTAAGTTCTAGTTAATTATTTTTTCTTACTTTATGTAATTTGGGTTATATCATAATGTTGATTGTCTTATTTTTTTTTTTTAAGCTGGATGATGTTTAACTCAATTGGACATGGTAATACCCACCTCCATTACATGTAACACTTTCGAAGGAAATCAAATTATAAGAGAAAAAAAAAGGGGTATATAAATAGTGAAATTTAATCACTCCGCTTCAAGTGCAACGATCTCCAATTTGATTTCTTGTAAATGCTCATTAAGGGTAGTCACGGCACCCAGCACTCCTCTGAAACGTACGTATGGCTCAGTGTGTCAAAAGATTAGACTATTTACAACTTTAATAATTTACCAAAATAAATTAATTTATTTAACTTTTATCTTTGATAGACCTCATGACGAATCAAAGTGTTTGATAAATATTTATTTTTATTTGACAATTAAAGCATGTGTTTAGATCTTTAATGCTAATTCGAGTTGTTTTGATCTTTTATTTGGCAATTACAGTATGAGCTTGGGTTCGATGCTTGTTTGAGTATAACAATTTGTGGGTTAAGAATTAAGATTTAATAAAATCTTCATCCCACATAATTATTTTTTATTTTACAACACCTACTTATCAGCTGAATTAAGATGCAATTTAGCAGAGTCCATTAAAATATCAAACATAATACTAATATATAATTTATTTATTTAAAATGTATGTACTTACTAAATAAGAGAATATAAAAATTATTTGTTTTAATTTTGCGCGTTGATCCCAAACGGGCCCAGGCCCAACTTTTAACAAAAATATAATCTGTGCTTGGACTTGTGGGTCTCGATTCAACCAGCCGGCCATAATGAGAACAGGCCCAAAGAACATCGGACTTGCCTTGTGGTTGTGGTTATTGAATTAATAATTAAATGTAAAATAATTTTAGCTCGTTTTATTTTTAGAGTAAACGGATCAGCGAAACAGCAACAGTGAAAAATGGGGAGGGAAGTATCAGAGAGTTGCGTTGACAGCTTGCTAACAGAAATGGTATCAACGTATAACAATCGTTTTTACGCCAACAAGCCTGAGCTTGCAGCCCGTCGGATCGAGGCCATTGGTTATCAGGTCGGTCACCAGCTCTCCGAACGGTACATTCTCTCCCACCTAATCAGAACTATTTCAGTTTCGGATTTATCTTATTTTGTTTTACGTTTTAGGGTTTTAATAGTGATTCGAAGATTTGGGTTTTTGGGATCTGATGACTGAATCTGGTTTATGTTGTTTTGTTGCTGGGAAAGTTAGGGGAAAGCAAAGAAAGAAAAAGCAATAAAAATGGGATTTTGTTAGGAAATGTAGAAGCTTTAGGTAACTGCTTGAATTTTGCTTTTAGGTAAATATGAAATAGCCTGCAAGAATTAGATTGTGATATAAATCACTAGCATTTATTGGCTTTGCTTTTTGATTACTAGTCACACCCTTTAGCATTTTGAACCAAGTAATCGGCTTTGGTTCCTTGATCCAGTGTTCTTCTACTTGTTTAGTTCGGTTGGTTGATAATCTGTTCGAAGCAAATGAGTGGGTATCTTGTGAAAGCCACTTGAAAGCCACTTAGGTTCTCAGCCTTGAATAGCTCTTTACATTCTTTATTTACTCTTTTGTGCTTTCCAGGTATACAATGGAGAGGCCGCGCTTTAGTGATCATCTAGAGGCGATAAAGTTCATCTGCAAGGACTTTTGGTCTGAGCTTTTCAAGAAGCAGATAGACAACTTGAAGACGAATCATAGAGTATGTTTAGGAACCCAGAATTAATTTGGTGCCAGATATCTTAGTTTACATTTGCTGAGGTTGCCTTTGTTTGTCTTGTAGGGTACCTTTGTGTTGCAAGACAATCGGTTTCGATGGCTTTCACGTATCTCGACTGATCCATCAGCCGAAAATTCTGAATCTCAAGATCCTTCTGCTGCAGCTGAAAGCAAGGCAGCCCAAGCAACCATGCACGTGTATTTCCCTTGTGGAATTATAAGGGGAGCTCTCTCAAACTTGGGAATCCCCTGTGCGGTTTCAGCTGACATATCCAATCTTCCTGCTTGTAAGGAACTGCTCTTGAGTTATTCAGTGCTTTCTTTTTATGATATTTAATTATTTTTACAAGCTGTCTGTTATAAGTACATGCCACGTCTTATACAAAGGGGAGCTAGCCTCGGATTTCCTTGCATGAAGCCAAACATGCTTATTGGTTCCGCTTTTTATGAACTCAAGCATTGGTAAATCAACTTTTTTGAAGTTGCTAATTAAGCTCCTTTAGAATCTGCAATGTAGGCGGCCAGTTATCTGGAGCTGGGCATGCCTACCTTCGTTTTCGTTATTCAGTATGATGACCTTTTTTTTTCTCTCTTAAAATAAAAATATTGAAACATGTTCTGTTGTGATTTTTCTTCATAAAGTTGGACAAGGATCTTTCAAGTACTCCTGTGTAATTTAAGCTCTTCTGGGTTAGTTTGCTCATGCTGTTTTCATCTTTGCAGAAGCTTCTTTCAGTTTCGCTATATACTCTGATTAAATTAATTAAAATTTGAATTCCTTAACTTTTTTAATCTCACGGGGCACTCTGATATCTCTACTTTTCAGTTAATGTTCTCCTTTCAACCCAACCTATCAGTTATGCTTGGTTCCCCCTAAATCTTCGGCAATTTCATCTTAATAACTTCTATTTGTCAAGTCATTTTGTCATGGTAGCTTAACTTCCATTTGTTCTTTGAAAGAGAATGCTCTACATTTTTTTTGTCCTTGTTTAATATGCTTTCTTTGTTTCTCTGACAATTATAAGTCTTACCCTTGATAATGCATTTAAATATATACGTCTGTTCTGTGTGTTAATCGATGAACAGGTTCGTTTGTGGTCCGTATAAAGGCCTGATGAGCATTTTGGCAGACTCTGATTAAGATTGGGTTTGAAACATGTAGCTATTGTTGACAGATCTGTATTGGAGAACTATTAATGCCCTATCGTTGAAAATATTGAAATTGCACCACATGAACACTTGGGATGAACTCCTGTTGCTTTTGTAGATTTCAGATTATGGATACAGATACTTTGAAATTGTGATAAGTGATTACCGAAAAGCCATATTCTTGGTCCTCTCTTAATATCCATTGTAAAAATGCAGACCATTCAATGGTTTCATCCCCACCCCTCCCTCTTCATTGTCGAATTTTGGGATAGCAGTAATCGATTATTCATTTTCCCTCTTATTTCTGCATTGTTCTTGAGCTGAGATGTAGTAATGGATGAATCATTTTACCAACACATGTCTGTTCAAATGTCCTAATTTGTCAGTCCAAGATGACTTAAAAAATTAAGTTCAATGAGGTACACAGCTCCGGAGCTTGCCATATGTGCAATCGTGCCCCAAAACAGACTCTTTAAAAATTACTTGTTTTGGATTATGTTTTACTTAAACAATGGTCAATGGGTAAATTTTCTGAAGAATTTGCAAAATATTAGATGGAATCATGGAATTTGCCAAACAATATTTGATAATTGACATTCAATGCTGCTTGGCAGCAGAGAAACTTGAGAGAAAATTCGGCAGGAAATCATTTACACACACACACCCCCGCCAAGAGAGTGTGGAAATGCAGTTGCAAATTGCTACACGTATTTTTGACATCAGCAGCTTATCGACGGTAGACGGTAGTGAGCCAGGCCCAGGGACTGGTGAGCTTGTCTTTTTTCCGGGAAATATTTATTACCGTAGATAAATATAAATTTATTTAAAGAAAATTAATTTATTTTAAAAGAATTCAGAAAATTAGCACTATGTCAAAATCCCAGAATGGCCTGAGGCACTATGTTAATCATTCTCTGGAAATTAACTCTACGTATAAATTTTAACAAGCAGGGACAAGGACATAGCTCACTTTATTTACACCAAACACGATATTGGATAAAAATTTATAAACATAATATAATCCCAAGCTTTTTGTCACTCAATTAAACGCTTCGATAGTCTGATGGTACGTGTGAAATAGATAGGACTTATTTGACACAATTTTAATTTTGGAGAAACAAAGGGGCTCCATTGTTAATTATCCTAGATATATTTATAAGTACAAATGTCGTTGACTTAGCCGATATTATCAGTGAAACGTCAAGAAGTCCCAAAACTCGCCACGCCAGCTAGTGTGAGCGGCGGGCCGACCATCGGTGACAAGATTTTTGGCCTCAGCAGTGTTTTGACCATGGCCGGTTAGCTCTTCTGCAACTGTTAATTTTACTTAGTTTGCTTAATTTATACTTGCATTGCATTTTTTATCACCTGGGTTTGCTTTGGTTTTCAAAGTGGATGAGTGTGTTTAAACTTTAAAACAAAAGCAAAAATCAGAGGAGCTGAAACTTTACATGGATGGTTTGATCTTGCACTGTTGCACATGCACAAGCTAATTCAATTCTTATTTATTTAGAGGAAAAGTTTGATTCAACTATGAGTGATTCAACTATGAGTTCACTTTAGTTACGAACTCAAGAAGTGGATATGAAGACTAGGGCTAATGGGATAAGAGGCTTTAATTTGAAGCTTCAATGTAAGGACAGGCAGTTGCGTTTTGTTGAGAAGAGGATCGGAGAAAGTAAAAGTGAGTTAGCTTTGGTGCAAAAAGAGATTGAAGAATGTAACAGTGAGCTTTGGTGTAAAGAAAAAGAATTGGGTTTGGTTCAAAAGAGGATTCGAGGATGTAATGGCGACCTTCAGTCTAAACAGGGTGAGTTAGCTTTGGTGGAAAAAGAGATCAAAGAATCTAACAGTGAGCTTCAGTGTAAGGAAATAGAATTGGGTTTGGTTCGAAAGAGGGTTGAGGAATGCAACTATGAGCTCGAGTGTAAGCAAAAACAATTGGGATTGGCTCAATCAGAAGAGGATTTGCTGAAAAATTCGTTGAAAAATTCAGTTGAGCGCTGGTCGCAGAAGCTTAATTTGACTAAGGAAGAACTGAGTGTGCTAGAAAAGTCAATTAGAGAATGTAAGGCTGAACTTGACAGTAAGGAAAGACAATTAGGAGTTGTTCAGAAGAGGATTGGAGAATGTAATAATGAGCTCCAGTCAAAGGAGAATGAACTAAATTTGGTGAAAATTGTGGTTGAGCACTGTTTGCAGAAGCTTAATTTGAAGAAGGAAGAACTGAGTTTGCTTCAAAAGTCAAATGGAGACTGTAATGGTCAGCTTGAGTGTGGGAAAGGACAATTAGAGTTGGTACAGAAGCTTAATTTGAATGAGGAAGAACTGAGTTTGCTTCAAAGGTCAATTGAGAAATATCATGCAGATCAGAAGCGGTTGGAATTGGAGAGTGGGATTAAAGATTGTAGTCAGCAAATTGAGTTGAAAGAAATGAAACTGAGGCAAATCCAAAGCTCGATTGAGGAATCTGAGAAAGAGCTTGTAATGAAGGAGAGACATATAGCTGATTATGAAGAAAAACTTAAAGCTAAAGAGAAGCTTTATGATGAGATTAAGAAATCTATCTTACAGTGTGGGAAAGAACTTGAATGTGCAAAGAAAGAATTGGAGCAATCTAAAAGTTTGACAGACAAAGAAGACACACATCCACTGTCTCTTCAATCTATGAACAATGGAAGAAACCTTCAATTGATGTTGAATCAGCATTTGCAGAAGCATGATTTGATATTTGTTCAAATTTCCCAGACACTCACAAAAGCGTGTGACCCTGCTTTGCTGGTGTTAGATGCAATGCAAGGATTTTACACTCCTCATTTGCAGGAGGGAGATATGGAGTTTGATGTGAGCATTATTAAGAGGACTTGCATTCTTTTGTTAGAGCAGTTATCAAATATAGCACCTTATATTAATCCTCAAGTACAAGATGAGGCTATGAAGCTGGCAGGGGAATGGAAGACGAAGATGGGAGTTACAGGGGAGAATTCTTTGGAGGTGCTGGGGTTTTTGCATCTTTTAGCTGCCTATAGATTGGCACCTGCTTTTGATGGTAACGAACTTGAAAGTCTTCTTGGTATTGTTGCTCACTACAGACAAACAGCTAAATTACGTCAAAGCCTTGGATTTGCAGATAAAGTACCTGGTAAGCTTTTTGTTATTAGAATTTAGTTGTATTGGGTGCTATCTGTGCTCGCCATGGTATTGCATTGTTGATTATTTTGGGAGAATCCTGTTCGCAATTTGTTACATCCAACTTAAAACCCGCCGTAATGTATTATTCCCTTGATGTTATATTAGAAGGAAAAATATTATAAATACTTTCCAACAGAAAATATTGGTGCTACGTAAGTATTTGTAATTTGGATTATCATGGAGGAGAAAACATCTGGAATGTTTCTGGTCCAACAAGATTCCTTAGTAATTAAATGGTGTTGTATTTCAGTTGTCTCATGGAGTAGCATTGGAATAAATCAAGCAGAGAACAGTGGAATGAATCACGGAATTGGTCCTGCTGCCTCCAGGGAGCAACTGCAACTTCAAAATTACAACAAACGTCCTCGGATGGAACCATCTACTAAATGAGCCTATTCCCGTCAGGTTCGAGTTTTGATGTCCTGAGTAAGAGATCTCCGGTTAAGCAGTGTGGACATGGCAGTAGAGGGCAAACACACCTCCATCATTTCAGCTCGTAATCACTCAAGGCTCACAGCAAATTTGGTTGCCGCACAGTCAAATGTTGCAGGAAAGCAAAACCTTCAATTCCAGCTCAAGCACCTCTAGTTGAAGTGATGGTGCTCTCCATAGATAGTGGTGTTAGATGCTAACTAACATAGTTTGCCCTACAGTGGCGTGCCTTTGGTTTGTCTCCTTTCCCTTTTTGGTACCTGCCTTGATTGTAGAAAAATAACGTTGTCTCGGTAGGGGGAATTCCTGGCAACAAATCTGTACTTTTGCAATACTGGCCATACGCATTTATGTTATATTTAACATATTTGAAAAAGTGTTTAGTTTATTTAGGGAAAAAAATTTAAATTAGAGTTTAAAAATCTAGTACTAGAAAAAAATACGTTAAACAGGTGACACAGTCATTGTCACATTTTTTTTCTTTAACTTCGATAAATTTTGACTTAATAACTTCCATTTTGATTCTTTTTTTTTCAAAGAGATTTTTGAAATGTTTTAAATATCAGAACGATATTAATTTTTGTAAACTAATAACAATAAAGGAGAAATCCTACAATACATCTCTTTTAAAAATTTTCAGACAAATTAGTACTCGTAATATATGCCAATGAAAATGCCACTTAATTATTCCCAAAAATTCGCCACTATTATGAAACAGACTTTTTTGTTACTTCTCAAAACTTTCCTGTTACAAGAAGGATTTTCTTCGTTGTCTTCTTATTGTTTTCTAAGTATTTCCTATATTATTTAGGATTTCCTTTTCAAACACAACTTCAATAAGCAATTATAAATTGTAATGCCCTGAAGGCTAATTCTCAAGCAATTAATCAACCTTTCAGGTTTTGAGAAGTCACTCTGCAGTGTTTGATTTTGCTTACCTTGTCACTTACATTGCAATTTTATCATCAGGGCTCGTTTGAGTTTCTAAACTGTGAGCTGCGTTGATATGTCTAATCAGGAAGAGTTGAGAGTAGCTGAGTTAAAGAAAGAAACTCTACGTAGATCTTTTGATCTAGCACATGAACAACTTGGTATGTTCACTGCTCAATGGATAGAGGAACTCTTTGATTTAACCATGAAATCACTTGAAAGCCAAAGTAGTAGTAGTATTGATGTTGATATGAAGATTAGGTTGTTAGATGAGCGTGCTAAGGAGATTGAAAGTAAAGAGAGTGAGCTGGTTTTGGTTGAAGAAAAGATTAAAGATTGTAATTTTGAGCTTGCATGTAAGGAAACAGCATTGGGTTTGGTTCAAAAGCGGATTGGAGCGTGTAATAGTGAGCTTCAATCGAAAGAGGATGAACTAAATTTGGTGAAAAATTCGGCTGAGAAGTGGCCGAAGAGGCTTAATTTGAAGAAGGAAGAACAGAAGCAATTGGAATCGTTGGATGGGTTGATTAAAGATCGTTCGGAGCAAATTCAGTTGAAAGAAAGGCAAGTGAGGGAAAGTGAGAAAGAGCTTGTGTTGATGAAGGAACAAAAAGCTTCAATTCAGGCAATGATTGAGGCTTGTACACAAAAACTTGAAGCTATAGAGGAGTCTTATGATGCTGTTAAGGCAAAACTTGAATCTGAAAAGAAAGAATTGGAGCTGACCCAAACTTCTATGAAAGACCTCTTGGTGAAGCTTCGTTTATATGAGGACAATTTACAGTCACTCCAGAATACTATCAGACTGCGAGAAGATGAACTTGAATGCAAAGAGAAGGAGCTTGAACTGAAAGAAAGGGAGTTCAGCGGGATACAAAAACGCATTGAAGAATCCTGTCTGAAACTTTTATTAAAGGAGAATCAATTGAAATCTGTCCAAGCTTGCAGTGAAGACTGCAGCAAGGAGTACCAAGTGAAAGAGGAGGAGGAAATTTCTGCAGCGAAATCAATTGTGAAGTGGTCAGAGGAAATTGAACTAAAGAAGAAGCAACTTTCTAAGGAGCAAGAAACAAATTACCAGCATCTTGATTTGATTCAAACATTGACCGCTACATACATCATAGGGCTCAAAGAGAAGGAGAAGCATTTGGATTCACTCAAAAAAGATCTAGAAGACCGTATGCAAGATCTTGAAATAAAAGAGAGACAATTTGAGGAACATGTAAAGGAGTTTGAATTAAGAGAGAGAGAGTTTGATTCTATCCAAAAAGCGGTTGAAGATTCCAGTAAAAATCTGGAACAGAAAAAATTGTCTGACATCCTCCAGTTGCATCGGAAGAAATCTGCAGCACTTGAAAATTTGACAAGCAGCGGAAGAAATCTGCAGATTCTATTGAATCAGCATTTGCAGAGACACGATGTGATATTTTGTAAAGTTTTCGACACTATTAAAAGAGCAGCTGACCCTGCATTGTTGGTGTTAGATGCCATGTCAGGATTTTATCCTCCTCATTCAAGGGTGGGAGATGTGGAGTTTGATGTGAGCATTATTAGGAGGACATGTATTCTTTTGTTAGAGCAGTTATCAAGTTTAGCACCAGAGATTAATTCTCAAGTACAAGGTGAGGCTTTGAAGGTGGCTGTTGAGTGGAAGAAGAATATGGGAGATACGGTGAAGGATTCTTTGGTGGTGTTGGGGTTTTTACATCTTTTAGTTGCCTATAAATTGGCTCCTGCTTTTGATGGCAATGGACTTGTAAGTCTTCTTGATATTGTTGCTAATCATAGACAGACACCTAAATTACGCCGAAGCCTTGGATTTGCAGATGAAGTACCTGTTATGGATCATAGAATTGGTACTTCAGCCTCCAGGGAGCAACTGCAGATTCAGAATCCTAACAAACGTCCTCGGACAGAAACTTACCTGCTACTACTATAGGCGCCTAGACCCCTCGAATTCTATCTTCTGATATCCTGAGTGAGATTTCTCCAGGTAGGCAATGTGGAACAGCTAATCACTTAGGGGTTCACAGCAAACAAGGGTGTCGGGTAAAGTCTTTGTTGCTCTCCATAGATGCCAGTGACAGATCCTAACATAGGGTTTGTAATTAAAGTGATCCATAGTTAAATCAAAGTGTTCTTATAACGCTTTCCATTGAGCAGTGAACACAGTTGTTTAATTAGTTTGTTCATATGCACAATCAAACCATCCGCGTAAAGTTTCAATTCCTCTCGAGTTTTCTACACACTCATCATCTACTTTAGAAACTAATGCCAACCCAGGTAAATAAAAAAGCAAATGCAACCAAAAGCATTTACAGTAAAATCTAGTCTCTCATTTCATAACTTCCTGCACATTAAAATTAACAAATTAAATAAAGCCAACCAAGTGAGTATATGGTAGAAGAAACATTTTCCTTTACTCATTGCTTCCTCCGCTTTTCTAATCATGCATACAAATAATACCCCTCCCATAAACCATTTCTTTAAATAATTTCAGAGCAACACTTGTATTGCATGTTTGACACAATCCATTAATGGAAAGTAACAAAATATAATTACATTTGGCTTCCAACCAAATGCATTTACAGTCACTCCAGAGTACTATCAGACTGCAGGAAAATGAACTTGAATGTAAAGAGAAGGAGCTTGAATTGGAAGAGAGGGAGTGCGCTGGAAATCAAAAACGCCTTGAAGAACGCTGTCAGGAACTCGCATTGGAGGAGAATCGTTTAAAATCTGTCCAAGCATCTGTTGAAGACTTCAGCAAGGAGTTCAAAGTGAAAGAAAAGGAGCTAAATTTCAGTTGGAAAATCAATTGTGAAATGTTCAGAGGATCTTGAATTAAAGAAGAAGCAACTTGATTTTATACAAAATTCTGCAGAAAAACTGTCAGAGGAGCAAGAATCAAACGAGCTGCCGCTTCATTTGATTCAAACAATGATCACTGCATGCCTCTGTGAGCTCAAAGAGAAGGAGAAGCATTCTACTCCACACCACAAACAACTGGAAGAACACTTGCAAGAGCTTGAAATGAAACAGACACAATTTGTAGAACTTGTTAAAGAGTTTGAATCAAGACAGAAACACTTTGATGCTATCAGAAAATCTGTTGAAGATTTCAGTAAGAGTCTGGAGATGAAAGAAAAATAATTGTCTGATATCCTCAATCTGCAGGTGAAGATCGAGCAACCTGAAACTTTGACAGTAAATGGGGATACACGGCTACTCTCTCTTCAATCAAGCAGTGTGAACAACGGAAGAAATCTACAGTTGCTAAATGCAATGTCAGGATTTTACCCTCCTCATTCAAGGGATGGGGAGATGGAGTTTGATGTGAGCATTGCTATGAGGACTTGGTATTCTTTTGCTAGAGCAGTTATCAAATGCGGCACCAGAGATTAATCCTCTGGTGCGAGATGGGACTATGAAGGTGGCAGGAAAGTGGAAGGAGAAGATGAGAGCAGCCGTGGAGAACTCTTTGGTGGTGCTGGGGCTTTTGCATCTTTTAGCTGCCCTCAGATTGGCACCTGCTTTTGATGTTACTGACCTTGAAAGCCTTCTTGATATCGCTGCTGAGCATAGACGGACACCTAAATTGCGCCGAAGCCTAGGATTTGCGGACAAAGTACAGTACCTGTTAAGCTCTCTGTTACTGAAATTCAGATGTATTGGGTGCAGTTTGTGCTCTCTATTAAATAGTGTAATTGCATGTGTTCTGAGAATGACAATTTTGCACCCCTTTATTATCTTTATAAAACTCTCCTCTTAAAATTACATTAAAAGGACAAAATCAATCTAATTAAATTCCTATATTTTTTTCTCTATAAGTTTCTATCTCTAACTCTTTACACCTACAAAATTACACCAAAGTATTTTACATTTTCTGTTTCCTAAAGAAACATTTTGGATTTTCATATATATATATATATATATATATATATATATATATATATATATATATATATATATATATATATATATATATTGAGTTAAATAAATATGATTTAATCATTAAAAATTATATAAAAAAAACTGTAATTGGAGATGAGTGGAAGAAATTGATTTTTTTTATTTAATTAGAAAGAAACCGTTAGAATATGATATTTTAGGAATTAAAGTAGGTTTTCACAATAAGAGAAGATTGAAAAGAAAATTAAAGGTGTGCTAAAATTAATAGTCCCGCACTTTATAAACTAATAGAATCGAATAAATCGAGTTAATTCAGTTTGGTTTATAATTTCAGTTCAATTTGGTTTGGGATACCAAATTTGTTACGAGTGGCGCTATTAACACTCTAAAATCCTTATAAAACCACGGTTCTAATTTCCTGACAATTTTAGCCTTCAGAATTAGATTATAGTTACCAAACATCCCCATATCTTTCTGAAAAGCGAAGTTTTAAAAGAAATTTTCAGGGGTGTTGTAAGCCCCACTCTTCTGTTAGTGGGCTAATCAACTTTTACTTTTTGGACTTTTTATTGTTGGGCTTCAATCCAAATTTAATTGTAGAGTTGAACTATCGGCATCCTTTAATTATCTCTCAAAATGCCCTTTTCTTTTTTTCTTTCTACCCTATTAAATTTGCATAAAAAATTTTACAAGTTTCTTATGAAACCCCATTAATTCAAAAAATAAACTTGTTTTCTTCAACAAATTCTTAAATGTGGGAATGACAATAGGGTAGATATGGGTTAGATCTACTTTTCTTCAAATCTAAATCTTTAATAAAAATTGAGATCCGTATATAATCCAAATCCATCATGAATCTATGTTTTTTGCTCCATATTCAGATGCCAAAAAATAAAAATCTATATTTGCTCCAAATCCCCCAAAAGTTAAAAAGTTAAAGTTCAAATCTGATCTGATCTTAGTCCGTCATGAATTCTAAAACTCAATAATAAAAGAGCAATAATTTTTTAGAAAAAAAAAAGACCAAAATGTATTGATAACAATTAAATTATATAATTTGTCTAAAAAATTTAACAATAAGTTAAATATGATTTATATTCAATACTTTATTATTTTTATTATGACCATATTTAACTAAATATATGAATAACATGGTTATTTTATGGTAGGTAACCACTATTGATTAGTGATTACATAACATGAATAAGGTTATAAGAAAATAATGAAAAAGCAAACTCAAGTCTAGAGATTTACCTATCAATTAAATGAATGATCCAAGTACTTAAATGAAGTGGAGAAGCGAGAGTTGACTGAAGAAAAAAAAAAGAGACTGAACTGAAGAGTGAAGACCTAAAAAAATTATGGTTGGTTGCCGTAATTTTACTTTACATTTAATTGCTTTTATCTTATTATCATTTAAATTTATAAAACTAACCTTTAAGTTTTAAGATTTTTAAATGCATGGTACATACTGCTAATATACTATAAATAAAATTTATTATGATTTATAATCACATTATTGTTAGGAATTTTTTAAATTAAATTAAATTAAAAGGTAGGTGGTTATGGATATGAATCTGAATCTTGATATTAAGATAGATTTAAACTTACTTCAGATCCGTATTAGGTTCACGCATCGATATCCAAATCCAATTCAAGTCCATTTTACACTGACTCAAATCCAATCTGATTGGATTTGAATCACATGAATGTTGGGTCAGATCCGATCCCTTACCACCCTACTTAAATGCTACCCCTCGTTCTCTTCATCTTAATTTGCTCCCCTTTTGAAATTCTCCTTCCTACGGTAATAGGATAAATTGAACCTTAGAAGTCAATATCATGCTTTAGATTAGATTTGCAAGAAATAGAAAAAATAACTTTAAATGTAGTATTTTAATAGCTCATCCTAGTACCCACAACCATTTATGATTATATGACAAAAATTTATTATTTTTTCCATTTATATTTTTTATTTATTATCTGTTTAGTACATTTCCTTGCCAATAATGGAAGAGACTAAAAATCCCAACAATTTAAAATAAAAAAAAGATTTTTGTATGGGAAGGAGGCCTGTAATCTGGTGGTAAACTTGCCAGCCTCATGGGTTAGCTTGAGAGTTAAGTCAATAAAGGCTAATGACAACTTTTTTAAAATTTAAAAAGAGATTTTCGAAACATTTTAAAAATTAACCATATATTTTTAATGACGTTTATGAAGAATTTTTGAAAAAGATTTCTTTGAAACTTATGACGTTCAAGAATCAAGAGTAGTTTTCAAAGAATTTTAAGATAAAGATTGTAAACAGAATATAATTATACAAAAATGAAATTATCTCGGAATAATCATAAGGAAATAATATCTTATGAGATCCATGATCATCATTATCTTTATGCTTTAAGTTTGAATAGGTCAATACCGAACAGAATTCTCTCCTAATAAAATTAAGCGCTCTTATACATAACTTTGAAATTTTTAAAAATTCAAGAAAATTCTTACCAACGCATAATATTTGTTGAATCACATTATCTGTGCCATAATTCAGTTTAGTCAAAATATTAAAATAATAGTTGGACTATGGAATCTCACAGCCTCAATAATTTTGAAATTTTTAAAAATTCAAGAAAATTTTCATATCAACGTATAATACTTTGTTGAATTCACATAATTTGTATCATAATTTAATTAAAATTTTTATAATAAAATAATGGGTTCAATTATTGTATATTTTTAAAAGTCAAGAAAATTCATATTAATATGTATTACTTTATCGAATCACATTATTTGTGCTATAATTCAGTTAAGTCTTATTTTATATTAAAATAATGGGTTCAACTATTGTATATTTTGTAAATTCAAGAAAACATGCAATACTTTATTAAATCACATTATTTATGTCATAATTTAGTTGAGCCCCATTTATATTTAAATAATAGGTTCAATTATATATCCCACAATTTTATTGTAAACTAATATATTCAAAACATGTGAAATTAAATTTAATATAATAATTTCTTATATGATAATTTTTTAATATATATATATATATATATAATAATAATATTATTTATTTATTATATGATCGATTTTTAAAATTTCCAGCATAAATTAAGTTTACAGCCACAAATAGAAAATAGATACGTGTCATGACATAATTTGATTCACAGTGAACTTATGTCAGTTTCACAAGAACTGAAACTCCGCGGTAACGAGTCCAATAACACGCCAAAAGTTCTTTACTTCGGCATCACGCTAGCTGTTCGGAAGTTGAGTTCATGACAGCGACAGGTTATCCGGCGGTGACAACGGTTTCTTTTATTTTTAATCCTTTGACTGCAGAGTTTGAAGGCGGCCGGGTAGTTAACTCTTCTGCAACTGTTCATCAATTGTTTAATTTTGATTGCTCATTTTCACTTGCATTGTGTTTTTATGAACTGGGTTTGTCTTAGTTTGTAAAATGAAGAACCCTGATAATAATAAAGAGGAGTTGAGACTCGCTGAGTCAAAGAAAGAAATTTTAAGAAGATCATATGATCTTGCACGTGCACAAGCTAATTCAGTACTTCAGTTCACTGTTCAATGGAAAGATTTAGAGGAACACTTCGATATAAGTATGAAATCACTCGAAAAACAAAGTAATGACGTTGATAGGAAGATTAGGTTGTTAGATCAGCGTGCTAAGGAGATTGAAACTAAGGAGAATGAGTTTGTTTTGGTGGAAAAAAAGATTAAAAAATGTAATGTTGAGCTTGAGTGTAAGGAAAAACAATTGGGGTTGATTCTAAAGAGGATTGGAGAATCTGATCATGAGCTTCAGCTGAAAGAGGGTGAATTGAATTTGGTGAAAAAATTGGTTGAAGAGTGCTTGGAGAATCTAAATTTGAAGAAGGAAGAAGTGGGTTTGGTTGAAAAGTCGAATGAGAAAAGTCTTGTGGAGCAGAGGCGGTTGGAGAATTTGATTAAAGATTTTTGTGAGCAGATTGAGCTGAAAGAAAAGCAATTTAGGGAAATTCGAAGCTCGATTGAGGAATGTGAGAAAGAGCTTGTGACGAAGGAGAAACATGTATCTTCACTTCAGTCATTGATTGATGATTATGCTGAAGAACTTGAATCGAAAGAGAAGCTATATGATGAAATTAAGAAGTCTATTGTACATTGTGAGACAAAACTTGATTGTGAAAAGAAAGAGTTGGAGCTCACTCAAACATCTATTATAGAGTTCTCATTGGAGCTTCGTTTACAAGGGGAGAAATTAGAGTCACTCCAGAGGATTGTCAGACTGCGCGAAAATGAGCTTGACTCTAAAGAGGAGAAGCTTGATTCAATGAAAGAAGAAATGAGAAAATATTTTAGTGATATTGAATTGAAAGCGAGGGAGTTCAATGGAATAAGGAAATGCATAGAAGAACGTAGCCGGGAACTCACATTGAAGGAGAAGCAGTTAAAATCTGTCCAAGAATCTCTTGAAGGATGCAGGAATGAGTTCCAGGAAAAAGAAAATGAGTTAATTTCAGTTGAAAAATTAATTAATGAATGCTCAGAGGAGCTTGAATTAAAAAAGAAGCACCTTTGTCAGATAGAAAATTCTGCAGCAGAGCTTTCTGAGCAGTGTGAATCAAATGAGCTAGAACTGGATTTGATTCAGACAATGGCCATTGGATACCTCAAACAGCTCAAAGAGAAGGAAAAGCAGTTTCATTCATTAAAAGAAGCTTTAGAAGACCGCTTGCAAGATCTGGAAATAAAAGAGAGACAATTTGAGGAACGTGTCAAGGAGTTTGAGCTAAGAAAGAAAGAGATTGAGTCTATCCGAAAAGCGGTTGAAGATCGCAGTAAAAATCTGGACTTGAAAGAGAAAAAATTGTCTAACAACCTCCATTTGCAAGTAAAAATTGAGCAACCAGAAAGTTTGAAAGGCAATGAGGGTACAAGACAACTGTCTGTTCAATCATGCACTATGAACACTGGAAAAAATCTACAGTTGCTTTTGAATCTGCATTTGCAGAAACATGATTTGGTTTTTGGTGAAATTTCCCACACACTCACAAAAGCATGTGACCCTGCGTCATTGGTGTTGGATGCAATGGAAGGATTTTACCCTCCTCATTCGAGGGAGGGAGATATGGAGTTCGATGTAAGCATTATTAGGAGGACTTGTATTCTTTTGTTAGAGCAGTTATCAAGTGTCGCGCCGGAGATTAATCCTCAAGTACGGGATGAGGCTATGAAGGTGGCAGGTGAGTGGAAGAAGAAGATGAGGGTAGCAGAGGATAATTCTTTGGAGGTGCTGGGGTTTTTGCATCTTTTAGCTGCCTATGGATTGGGACCTTCTTTTGATGGTAATGAACTTGAAATGCTTCTTGGTATTGTTGCTCAGCACAGACAGACATCTAAATTACGCCGGAGCCTCGGATTTGCAGAAAAAGTACCTGGTAAGCTCTATGTTATTTAAATTTAGATGTATTGGGTGCAGGTTTTGCTCTCCACTATTTTGAAAAGTTGATGTTGTGAAAAACGTACTTGTAACCTTGTTATTTCCAACTTATAACTTATTAGGATGTATTATTATTCCCTTGATGTTACATGTTAAACAAAAGGACTATAAATACTTCACAATAGAAATTATAGGAGCTAGCTGATTTTTGGATTTTTTGATTATTAGGGAAAACATCTGTATTTTCTGGTCCATCGAAGTCCTCAGTTCTCAAGTCATGTTGTATTTCAATTGCCTCATGCAGTAGCATTGTTGCCAAATGCCTTTACTACTGGTCTTGAGACATAGTATTTCCCCTCTTAATTTGATCCATTTATTGTCTGAAAGGTAGAGTTTGTGACATTAGCTATTACTGGAATAATACGGCTTTTAAATTATAAGGCTTATTGTTCTGTTTGTTTACATCTTTGTTCTTCATATAATATTTATTGGCAATTACGTCTCTCCCTTCATCACTCTGTTAAAAACCGTGAACAGCGAGCATCACAACTCAAGCAAGGGTCTTAATCCAATCCTAAGTCATGAGTTTGTGGGGCATTTTACTGTCTTGGTCTCCAGTAAAAATTTTGATCCAAACTTCATGCTATCTCCAAATTTCTGAAATCTGTCTTAAGCATTTCTATATCTTTAATCTTAGAAGATTAAGAAATCTGAATATTTTCCAGTCAACAATGCACTTGATTCTTTGTCTGTAGTTCTCCAATGCAGCACCACAAGAGAAGGAAGGAGTTATCTGTCACTCCTAAACAAGCATGATTTAGGTCGCAATGAAGTTTTACGACTTCTTCATCTGGCTCCAGATCCAGCATTGTTTGTTTTGGATTTGATTCAGCAATGCAAGTCTGAAGTTGCAGGCTTTGAAGAAGATAACGTAAGGTGTTATATCCTCTTCTTGGAGAAGCTGAAGGAAGTTTTCCCAAAAATGAATCCTCGAGTCAAAACTGAAGCAATGAAGCTGGCGGTTGAATGGAAAACCAAGATGGGAGTTGGCACTCTGAATTATTGGGAGGTTTTGGTTTTCTTGCAGATTTTGGGTACATTTGAATTGGTGGCTTCTTTCAACAGAGTGGAGATTGTAGAACTTCTCTGGACTATTTCAGAACACAAACAAGCTCCTGAAATATGTCGAGCCCTTGGTTTCACAGATTTAGTCCCCGGTAAGTTGTAGAAATTTATCATGGATTTTTCTGTGTTTGTTGTCCCTATTATCAGATTTTTTTTATTCTTAATTTTCAAAATCCAGTTTAAGATTTTTTTTTTTTTTTAGGCAATCCTCTATTTCTCCAACATCTGATAGTTAATGTGGAAAGTATATAATCATAATTCGGTTTTTGCAAAATGTTGGTGGGCTCTAGCTTTTTGTCACCATCTTGTTCAACTTCTTGTGAATTCCTTTTCTTTAATATAGTCATATTTCAGTTCCTGCAAAAAGTACCCCGAGCTATAGTTTTACTTTGTGGAAAGCATATGACCGCGTCGTGTCTGAAAGTTTCATTGCTTAAAACAGGGTCAAGTTGCCGAAAGTGAATAGTATATGGTGTAGCACATCATAGGCATAGTAGTTAGCATTTCTTTTTAGATTTCTTTTTCGGTTGTATTAGAGATCTTGCGGCTGATATTATTGTAATATTATATATAGTGAGATATTTTATCATAATAATATTATTTTGGTTTAATATTATAATAATACATTTTCATCATGGTCATGTTTAAGGTTTATTGTAGGAAAATTACTTTTTACTTTAATATTTTCTGTATCTTTTTTCTGAATAGGGTAAGTTTCTTTTTCCCCACTACAAAAAGGGAATTGGTGCTTATGTAAATCATAGCATCAGTGAATTGAATTTTGAAAATTTCCTATGAATTCTCTTACCCTATCTAAGTTTCTTACATTTCTTTCTAAAGTTCTTTATTTCTAACAAGCTTATAAGCCTACACCAGTATATAACTTCTAAGACTAAATGTTGCAGCAGAAAATGCATAAATAGCTGCTCTTAACTTATTATTCAAGAGTTATTTGTTGATCAAAATCAGTTTCTAATAAGATCCAACATATCTTTTATTTTTTCTTTTGCTACCATTGCTATGTGGCTGGCAATCAATATTTTAGATATTTACATTCAAAGGGGCACTTTGATGGAACTTGAATTTGGCATTTGTTTTCATGTGATAGATTTTGTTTGTAATCTTATTGGGAGGAAGAAGCATATTGCAGCAATCAGATTTATTTGTGCATTCAAGCTCACAGACATTGCCAAGCCAGAAGCCATCTTTAAACAATACTTGGATGATAACATTTCTGACATCCACAGAAAAGGAAATAATTCGTCTGATGCAAAGGCATGTCGATTTTCTCTGCATAGAATGATTTGGCCATTGCTTAACCACAGAGTGCTTGCTATTGATATAAAAATATGCCGTTTACTTCTAACACCAAACCGTCTTACAGGTCAAAGCTATGGGCTTCGAAGTAAATGCTTTAAGTGTCTTAATTGAATGCTTCGAAGAAAACAAACTCGAATCTTCATTGTTGATAGAAAACATCAAGCAACGCATTGTTCAGTTGGAGGCGGCGAAGGCAGACTGCAGACGACATTCTACACCAGCCCCTAGTGCAATGATTCAACTACAATTGGCGAGTAGGAATAATTATAATGTTGGCACTTCTAACCCCACTAATCAGCCAGTCCCTAGCCACATGAATCAGCCACAGCACAGTGGCATAAATCATAGTATTGGTTTTTCTTCCTCCGGGGAACAACCACAACTGCGGAATAACTACAAACGTCCTCGGATAGAACCACTGACTACCAGAGCTTACACGCCGCAGATTCCAGCTTTTGTTAATCTGCACAGGAGTTCTCCCACTATGCAGCATGGTCCAGGTGTGGCTCTCAGTGGAGGGCAATTTGATCATATAGCAAGTAATCAGTCAAGGGTCACAACAAATATGGGTGCAGGGCAAATATCAAACGTGACAAGAAACCAAAACCTTCACCATTTCCAGTACAAGTACTTCTAGTTGAAATGTGTTGATGCTAGTTAACATAGGCTACTTTACGATGGTACTGCTTTCCCTTCAAAATAGCTGACTTGTCTGTGAAAGGACAAAAAAAAAATAAAAAACCACAAAGAAGGAAGGAAAATGATGTCTCGTCTCTGCAGGGGAATTCTTGAAAATTAATTTGTATTCATGCATTGACCTTTCTTACAATAGAAAAATGCTATCATGCAGTACAAGTGATAGATTACTGTTGAAGTATTGTTGTGTGTTAAATATGTTCTTTTACGTATGGTAAATATGTTTAACTTGTGAAATTACTTGTTTAGCCATGATCACGGATAGAATTTTTCAGTCATTTACCTTTCTGCAATATGATACAGCTGTGTTTAAAACATAAACCGACATATCATGAATATATTTGCTAGCAAATTACTTATTAAATACTATAAACAAACAAATAAATAATCTAGTAAACAACGAATCCAAGAAAATTATTCATAAAATGAATTTTAAATGAATTGCATTAGATGTGAGTGGTTGAAAAATCAATTTGGGATTTTACGCACCTCATATGTCTTAAGTAAAATAAATAAAACAATACAATAAATTATTTTGAAAATTGTTAATCCAGTTGCAGCATCTCACGGCTCACATGTGAAAGTTATTTAGAAGAGTACTGAACTTTGTAAAAGAGAATAAAAAATTAATTAAAATGCAAAGGGTTCGTCTTCTTCATTAAATAATTTTTCTGTCCTTTGTACTTTTTTCCGCACATTTTTCATTCGGTAAACTTAGCAATTCAATTGAAAAAATACATAAATAAATAGATGTAGCATTACATTTTATGGGGAGTAGTGATACTTGCAGTGGAAGAAATACATTTTGCAGTAAATGAACTTTCCTTTCCATTTCCCTCTGACATATACTACATTCGCCATTTTTCAACTAGAGACTTCTTTCTTTGCATCCACATCAAGCCAGCTGCCTTGAACTTTGAGGTGAACACTGCCGGTTCCGGTAAGTTTTTTCTGCAACTGCTCATTTTAGTTCATTTTGCATATGCTTTATACTTAAAACTTTATTTTCAACTGGGTTTGTTTTAGTTTCTAAAATGGAGAATTGCACTGTTAATATTTCTGAGGAGCTGAGAGCTGCTGAGTCAAAGAAACAAGCTTTACGAAGATCACTTGATATTGCTAATGAACTAGCAAATTCAGTTCTTAAGTTTACTGTTCAATGGAAAGATTTAGTGGAACACTTTGATTTAAGTAAGAAATCACTTGAAAGGCAAAGTAATGATGTTGATATGAAGATTAGGTTGTTAGATCAGCGAGCTAAGGAGATTGAAAGTAAGGAGAGTGATCTAGTTTTGGTTGAAAAAAAGATTAAAGATTGTAATTTTGAGCTTGCATGTAAGGAAAAAGAATTGGGTTTGGTTCAAAAGATGATGGGAGAACGTGATTGTGAGCTTCAGTTGAAAGAGAGTGAACTGAATTTGTTGTCGGTGAGTCTCGATTTGAAGAGGGAAGAACTGAGTTTGGTTCAAGAGTCGATTAATAAATGTCAGGTTGATCAGAAAAAGTTGGAATTGTTGAAGAATTTGTTGAAAAAATGTTGTGAGGAAATTGAGTTGAAGGAAAAGAAACTGGGGGAAGTCCAGAGATTGGTTGAGGAAGGTGAGAAACAGATTGCATTGAAGGAGAGCAAAATTTCTTCCATTCAGTCAATGATCGAAGAATATGAAGAAGAACTTAAAGCTAAGGAGAAGTCGTATGATGAGGTTAAGAAATCTATCAGACTGTGTGAGACAAAACTTGAGTGTGAGAAGAAAGAATTGGAGCGGGCTCAATCATCTATCAAGGAGTTCTCGGTGAAGTTTGATTCAGAGGAGGAGAAGTTAAAGTCATTCCGGAGGAGGGTCAGACGGCAGGAAAACGAAGTTGAGTCTATAGAGAGGGAGCTTGATTCAATGAAAAAGAAACAGAAGAGATATTCTGATGATATTGGAATGAAAGAGAGGGAGTACAATGGATTAAGAAAAGACGTTGAAGATCTCAGTCAAGAACTCACATCAAAGGAAAAGCAGTTGAAATTTTTTGAAAAATCGATTGAAGAATGCAGCAGGGAGTTCCAGGTGAAAAAGGAGGAGTTAAGTGCAATAAAAAATGAAATTGTGGAATGTTCGAATGAGGTTGAATTAAAGAGGAATGAACTTAATTTGATACAGCATGCGTCAAACAAGCTGCAATTTGATTTGATTCAGACAATGGACATTGGGTACCTCAGAGAGCTCAAAGAGAAGGAGAAGCTTTTTGATTCACTCAAAAAAGGTTTAGAAGACCGCTTTCATGATCTTGAAGTAAAAGAGAGACAGTTTGAGAAACGAGTTAAAGACTTTGAAATAAGAGAGAAAGAGTTTGATTCCATCCCAAAAGCAGTTCAAGATCGAGGTAAAATTCAGGAGTTGCAAGTAAAAATTGAGGAACCTGAAAATTTGACAAGCGAAGGAAGAAATTTGCAGCTGCTATTAAATGAGCATTTGCAGAAGCATGATCTCATTTTTGGTAAAATTTTCAACGCAATTAAAAGAGCACGTGACCCTGCATCTTTGGTGTTAGATGCAATGTCAGGATTTTACCCTCCTCATTCAAGGGATCATTCAAGGGAGAGAGATGTGGAGTTTCAAGTGGATATTATCAGGAGGAGTTGTATTCTTTTGCTGGAACAGTTATCAACTGTAGCACCAGAGATTAATGCCCAAGTTCGAGATGAGGCTTTGAAGATGGCAGGTGATTGGAAGAAGAAGATGAGAGTAGGAGTTGAGAATTCTTTGGAGGTGCTGGGATTCTTGCATCTTTTAGATGCCTATAGATTGGCACCTGCTTTTGATGATAAAGAACTTGAAAGTCTACTTCTAATTGTTGCTCAGCATAGGCAGACTCCTAAATTACGCCAAAGCCTTGGATTTGCGGACAAAGTAACTGGTAAGCTCTTCGTTATTGGGTATTTAAATTTATCAGGTGATATTTATGCTCTCCATTACATAATAAAACTGATTTTTATATGTTGAGAGATTCCTGTTCGCTTTTTATTGGATATGTAATATCATACTATAGTTGATGCAACTCTATTTTGCTGCCATGCCCTCCAGTAAGTATCCATCTGATTTCGAAGTTCATACGTTCTGCATTTTTTCTGAAATCTTTCCTGGGCATTTCTGTATTTTGATTTAGAAAGGCTGAGCAATCAGAACAATTTTCCTGTCCAATTATGCGCTTGATTCTTTGTCTGCAGGTCCCCAGCGCAGCACCGCAGCAGAAGGAAGTTCTTCACAGCCAATGCTTGTTGGCATCTCCGCCCACGCTTATCAGCCAGTCCCAAGCCCCAGGAATCAACCACAGTATAGTGGAACAAGTCACAGTACCAGTACTTTTTCCCCCAGGGTGCAACCAAAGCTCGAGAATCATGACTATAAGCGTCCTAGGAGAGAATCACCGACTTTCAGAGCCTGTACGCTACTAACACCAGCTTCTGTGGCTCACAGCGGAGGGCAAACACAGTTTGGTCCTTTAGCAGGTAATCACTCAAGGGTCACAGCAAATACGGGTGCCGGCCAATCAAATGTTGCAGTAAAGCAAAACCTTTACTATTTTCAGCACAAACACTTATAGGTGAAGTTGTGATTACTCTCCCAACAATGTCAGAATTCAATGCTGAGTTGAGTTTGTATTAAATACTAAATCAATAATCTTTAGATAATAATATAAAAAAATAAAAATATAAAATAAATTATTGTCATTATTGAATACTCAACAAAATTATAAATTCTAATCTTTTCGTAAATAGTGGTGTTAAATGATAACTAATATATGCATGCTAGTTTACATTGTGTATATTTGATTTTTCTGCTTTTCTTTTATGATAGCTTGTAAAAATATATATTTAACTATCCTACTTTTAATCATTTCTTTTTATTTAAAAAAAAATCACTTATTCATAGAAGCCCTTACCATGCATGACTAAGACATGAACTACTTTAATGGTGTCTTTCAAGAAATTAGTGTTATTACTTTATCAACTTATAAATTTTCCTTTTTGACCACGAGCACGAATTTCGCAGCAGCTACTGCTCCTCTTAGATGAAATTCACAATTCACATCCTTGATTCTTTTTTTTTTTAAAAAATCGTGATCATAATAAAATAAATGAAAAAAAAAATGTGATTTTAAGTGTTGGGCTTGGGGACTTGGGCTTTATTGTGTATTTTTCTGTTTTGGCTACATAATATAAAAAATAAAAAGAGTGAGAAAAAAATCAATGTAACATATCATTTTGTTTTTAATTTTATTTTGAAATTAGCTCGGGCAGTAAAATCAGATTTGAGCTTTGTGATTATGCCATGTGTCCCAAGGCTTGGCGATATGTGATTGGCTGCGAAATTGAGAGCTGTCCTCACCTAAATGATATGTATTTTAGCCCCCTCATACTTTATATCATACACAGACTTCTTAATTTCTTTTAATTGTCATTCTGATTTGATCATCCGCGACCATGAGCCCATTTTACAAATTCTAACTGAAATCCGTCACCTTATAAAAGAGTAATAATAGATGAGTAAGATCATAACAAATAATGGTGTGAGAGCTGTGGTTACGGGTTCGAGTCCTTAGGGAGATTTCATTTTTTTAAATTAAAAATTAGATAAAAAGTAGAAATTATAGAATCAGACATTTTTCCTTGATTTATTTGTAGATAAGAGTAGATATTCCTTGACTAATTATAATATAATAGAATTAATTTATGTAGACAATTGATATTTGATTGTACAATACATATCATTAATTTAAAAATGAATGATAACAACTTTTGTCTTATAGTCAATTTTGAGGAATTTTTAAAAAATATATAATTAATTTAAAAATTAATTTTTTTAAAATTCAAAAAAAGACAAATATATTTATCTTTTTATAATATTTTTATTTCTTTATATTTTCTGTAAACTAATAGGAAAATGAGTTGCATTAAATAAATAACAACAACAACAACAACAACAACAACAAAGATTTCTCTATGAAGTTATATAAAATTTTTACAGCATTGATAATGGGGTTGTTGTAGACTCTTGGACACCATTGGACTTAAGTGTTTAATCTCTACTATTCATTTAATATGGTGAATAAATAATTAAACAATTAAAACGTAGCAGGTAGTTTTCAGATTGCGGGTAAATGCAGGTTCTTTTTTTTTTATGAATTAATAAAATGGCATTGAAATAAATATAATTAATAATTTTAATAATACTTTATATAAAGATATTCCATAAGGTCTTATAATAATTAATGTATGACTTTAATAGTAAAACTATTAGTACTTAAACATTACTAATCATAGAAGGCATTGTGTAATAACTTATTTGCTAAATATGTTTAATGATACTACATAAGTCAATAACAAATGAGAAATATTTTAATCAACAATGTAACTATGATTGAAAAATAAATATGAGCAGATAATTACATGATGGCTTGGATATATAATTTTAGGTAGGCTAAAGCTATTTTAATTTAGATTTTTTCACTCAATTTTTTTAACACAAAAATCAAACTACTAATTTCATATAATTTAATAGTGGATAATTTAACATCATAATATTATTTTAACTTTAAATATTAACTACTAAATTGCGAGAGATTAATGGGGTTTTTTTGTGTCAAAATTTTAAATTACAACCCAGATCATATTTTATAATGAAAATAAACATGAACGGACAATTTTTTTTTTCTTCATTCATTCCCATGTCATACATTATTAGATGTAATTTTTTGTTTTAAGATTGGGCTATTTATATTTTAAAATATAATTCGCAGACTTATTTACTTTTAATACTCATTAACAAAATTTAAACAATCAAATTTTACTTTGAACTCTTTCAAATTACAAATTAGTCCTTCAACAAACTCATTCTGTTACTTACTTTGTTTCCTCTTACGCCAACAAAAAAGATCCAACGAACCTATAGATAATGTATTTGTTCTTTTCTTTTTCTGTTATCGGTTTCTTCCTCATTAGTTCTTGTTAATTTGTCATGTTCTTATATGTGTGGGCAACTGCAATGTTAGAATTATTTTTATTTGCCATATCCATGAATGAACAAACATCAACAAGAAAAATTGAAATTCAGATATCAATTTTTGATTGGTGCAATTTATTACTCTTCCTATATTTTTCATGGCCTTCAAAACTAGATCTCTTTCTCTTCCTCTCTCTTTTCTTCATCTTCACATTTTTTTGAGTAATAGTATGCTTTTTGTCTATTTTAAGAGATAAGATAATGAATGTAAAAATTGTAAATGTTACATGGAAAATCAGTAGTCACCTACCAAAAAATTATTATGTTATCAAAAACTACTAAAATAAAATTTTACCTAGAATTTATTGATGCAATTTACGAATTTCATTTAAATGTATATATTTAATTGTGTTGGTCATTGGTGTTACACTACATATAAATTTTACAACTTATTTATTTGATTTGTGTTGGATAATCTATTAGATATCATATCTTATGTACTTGATAGTAATAGATCTTCAAATATTTATGTTAAAAAATAAAAAATAACAACATTGAAAATTTAATAGATGGTTGAAAAGTAATGTTCAAATAAAACATGTTATGCAAGTGAAATTTTTCAAACTATAAGAGTGGTTATAGCTAATTTACAAATAAAAAGTAAAAATCCATCACAGCTAAGCAACGGTAAAATTGAATCATTTTTTTAATATAAATATTTTGTATCGTTAATTAAATATTTGTTATAGATTGACACTTTATGCCACTGTATGTCACTGATTGCTGTACTGCATTATAGATTGACACTTTATGTCACTGATTGCGGGGAAGAAATCATTTGCCATGATTAAAGCACTGACATAATAGTACGGCCATTTTTCAACTGCCTTTCTTTGAGTCCACATAAGAGATGATAATATCAGATGATCTGAAGCGAACATGGTCGGCTCCGGTTAGTTCTTCAGCAACCGCTTTATTTTAGTTCATTTTGAAAACGTTTTTCACTTGCACTTTATATTTTCAACTGGGTTTGTTTTAGTTTCCAAAATGGAGGACTGTACTGTTAATATTTCTGAGGAGTTGAGAGTTGCTGAATCCAAAAAGGAAACTTTACGAAGATCATTTGATATTGCACATTCACAAGCAAATTCAGTGCTTTTGTTTACTGTTCAATGGAAAGATTTAGAGGAACATTTTGATTTAACTAAGAAATCGCTTGAAAAGCAAAGTAATGATGTTGATGTGAAGATTAGGTTGTTAGATCAGCGCGCTAATGAGATTGAAAGTAAAGAGATTGAGTTAGTTTTGGTGGAGAAAATGATCGAAGATTGTAATGGTGAGCTTGAGTGTAAGGAAAAAGAATTGGGTTTGGTTCAAAAGAGGATTGGAGAATGTAATTGTGAGCTTCAATTGAAAGAGAATGAACTGAATTCGTTGTCGGAGAGTCTTAATTTAAAGAAGCAAGAACTGAGCTCGGCTCAAGAGTGGATTAATAAATCTCAGGCACATGAGAAGGAGTTGCGATTGTTGAAGCATTGTATTGAACAATGTTGTGATGAAATTGAGTTGCGAGAAAAGAAAGTGAGGGAAGTTCAAAGATCGATTGAGGAACGTGAGAAACAGCTTGCATTTAACGAGAGCAAAATTTCTTCCATTCAGACATTGATTGAAGAATACGAAGAAGTACTAAAAGATAAGGAGAAGTCATATGATGAGGTTAAAAAGTCTCTCATACTGTGTGAGACAAAACTCGAATGTGAAAAAAAAGAGTTGGAGCTGACTCAATCATCTATTAAAGAGCTCTTGGTGAAGTTTCATTCTGAAGAGGAGAAATTAGAGTTACTCCAGAGGAAAGTCAGACTGCACGAAAATGAAGTTCAATCTTTAAACCAGAAGCTTGATTCAATGAGAAAGCAACAAAAGAAATATTTTGATGATGTTGAATTGAAGAAGAGGGAGCTCAATGAAATAAGAAAACACATCGAAGAACTCAATCAAGATCTCGCATCAAAGGACAAGCAGTTAAAATTTGTCCAACAATCTATTGAAGAATGCAGCAAGGAGTTCCAGTGGAAAAAGGAGGAGTTAATTTCAATAACAAAAACAATTGCGGAATGTTCAAAGGAGGTTGAATTAAAAAAGAATCAACTTAATTTGATACAGCACAAGTCAAATTTGTTTCAAAAAAGGACCGATGGGTGCCTGAAAGAGCTCAAAGAGAAGGAAAAGCATTTTGATTCACTGAAAAAAGGTTTAGAAGACCGCTTGCAAGATCTTGAAGTAAAAGAGAGAGAATTTGATAAACGAGTAAAGGAGTTTGAGTTAAGAGAGAAAGAGTTTGATTCTGTCCAAAAAGCAGTACGAGATCACAGTGAAAAGCTGTTGCTGCAGGTAAAAATTGAGGACCCTGAAAATTTGACATACAGCGGAAGAAATCTGCAGTCTCTACTGAATCAGCATTTGCAGAAGCATGATTTGATTTTTTGTAAAGTGTTCGACACTATTAAAAGAGCCCATGACCCTGCATTGTTGGTGTTAGATGCCTTGTCTGGATTTTACCCTCCTCATTCAAGGGAGGGAGATTTGGAGTTTGATGTGAGCATTATTAGGAGGAGTTGTATTCTTTTGTTGGACCAGTTATCAACCGTAGCACCAGAGATTAGTGCTCAAGTACAAGGTGAGGCTATGAAGGTGGCGGGTGAGTGGAAGAAGAAGATGAGAGTAGCAGTGGAGAATTCTCTGGAGGTGCTGGGATTCTTGCATCTTTTAGCTGCCTATAGATTGGCACCTGCTTTTGATAGTGAAGAACTTGAAACTCTTCTTTGTATTGTTGCTGAGCATAGACAGACTCCTAAATTACGCCAAAGCCTTGGATTTGTGGATAAAGCACCTGGTAGGCTCTTTGTTTCTGGGATTTAAATTTATCAGGTGCTATCTGTTCTCTCAATCACATAATAAAACTGATTTTATATGTTGTGAGAGTGCTATTTGCACTTTATTGGATTTATTATATATTCCTATAGTTGATTTAGATATAAATCGTTTTGTAAGAACTTGTAGATGCAGCTCCTTTTTGCTGCTATGCCCTCTAGTAAGTTTATCTGATTCTGAAGTTTGTAAATTCAGCATACTTTTTAGAATCTTCACTAAGTTATAGGTGTTTCTATAATTCGAATTAGAAAGGTTGAGCAATCAGAACAATTTTCGAGTTAACAATGCACTTGATTCTTTTTCTGTAGGTTTCCAGTGCAGCATCACAGCAGAAGGAAGGAGTTCACCATCCGTGCCTGTTGGCACCTCTGCCCCCACAAGTCAGCCACTCCCTGACGCAATGAATCTACCACAGTACACTGGGATGAATCCCAGTAATAGTACTTCCTCCCCAGTATCACAGTTTAATGGAGTGCAACCACAGCTTGAGAATCAATATAAACGTCTTCGGAGAGAATCACCAACTATCATAGCCTCTACTCCACAAACACCAGCTTCTGATAACCTGGATAGGAGTTCTCTGGCTACACAGTATGGACCGGGTGTGACTCGCATTGGACGGCAAACACAGTTTGGTCTTTTAGCAGGTAATCACTCAATGGTTTTGCTGCCAAATGGTGTGGGAATGCAAAACCTTATCATTTTCAGCATAGGCACTTCTTGGTGAAGTGATGGTTACTCTCGTACATAGTAGATGCTAATTTACATAGGCTTGTAAACATAGTAAGCCTAGGATTCGTAACTTTCCATCAACATGAGTCCAATTTCACCTGGTTTCAGCGCTCAGCAAAAACTAAAGTTTTTTCTTTTTTTATTTTGTTTAGCAAACACGGCTGATGGTGAATCATCGGATAACAAGCAGGAGAATGATCCTTTCCTGGTACATCCATCAGATAGTCCAACAATTCTTTTGGTTTCTCCTCTACTCACTGGTAATAATTATGGTACATGGGTAGGAGCGATGACGATAGCTTTGCGAGTGAGGAACAAGCTCGGTTTTGTTGATGGGAGCATTACGAAACCGGATAATGACGATGGTGGTAAATGGCAACGTTGCAACAATCTGGTTCGTTCTTGGTTGTTGAATTCCATGTCAAGCAAACTTGCATGTAGTTTCTTGTTTCCACAGTCGGCGAGAGAGTTGTGGCTGCATTTGCAGGAACGTTTTCAGCAGACTAATGCATCAAAAATCTATAAACTCAAACAAGCTATCTTCTCGTTACGACAAGGTGATGTATCTGTCCACCATTATTACCGTAAAATGAAAAAGCTTTGGAGAAAATTGTATTCATTGCAACATGTAGAACCATGTGTTAGTGGGAATGCAAAAGTTGTCAATGAATTACAGCGACGAGACTTTGGAATGGAATTCCTTCAGGGCTTGCATGACAGATATGCGGCAATCAGAAGTCGTATTTTGTTGATGGATCCTTTTCCTAAGGCACACGAGATTTTGGCACTTGTTAAAAAAGAAGAAACACAACAAGATCTTCATGCATTAAGGGGACCTTCGGAAGCAGCAGCTCTTGCTATACCAAGTCGTCAGCCGCTGCTACACAATTCCGTTGATAATCGAACGGGTAACGATGTTTCAGCTGACAGCAGAGGTTCAAATCTGAATGGTGTTTCTGGGAATGATCAAAGAAGACCAACGTGTGAACATTGTGGGAAATTGGGGCATACAAAATTCAACTGTTTTTATCTGAATGGCCATCCAACAAATTGCAGGAAGCGCATACGAGGGAGTAAAGGCAATCCTAAAGCACCAGCCGCTGCAGCCAGCAAAGAACAACAGGATCTTATTTTTGCTCAATGGCAATATCAAAAATGTCCCCTTTATTATCATTATTTTCCACACGGATTTTACTGATCATATATGTTGTTCGTTAGATTTCTTTGATTCATATGAACCGTGTCATGTACCTCCCCGTGTTCAATGGTCTGATGCTACTGTATCCCGTCACTAGTGGAAGTGCTCTCTTTTTTGCAGGATTTTCGACTAAGAAAGCTTTTAGCATTCCGAGTTTTAAATTCAATTTACGGTCAGTTAGCCAATTAGCCAAATCAAACAAATATCAAATAATCTTTTCTTATGATTCCTGTTAATTTTAGGACCTGTACATGAAAGTTGGCAACGGTAGGCATCTTGTTCCTGCAGCATCCTCTTTTCATTCCCAAATAACCTCAACGTGAGATTGATATTTGGCGTTGTTGCAGACTTGGGTTCGGTACCCTTCTCATGTATGGTAAAGCAAAACAAACTAGAATGTCTATTCTTTATTAGCTGTATTAAAACTCCTTTTGAATTAATTCATTTGAAGTTTGAGGTCCATTTTCAACTTTATAAGTTCATTAGTTGCGGATTTTTTTTTTCTTTTTACATAATTGTTGATGATTATACCTGCCGCAGTAAGATATATTTAATTACAACAAAATCTCAAACCAAAATCCATCTTCTTTTCCTTTTTTCATGCTTTCATTAAAAATCAATTTGATGCTACCATCAAATGGCGTTCTGATAATTAAATTGAGATCTTATTTGATATTATGGTTGGAGAGTCTCATCTTTTAAGCTATAGTAATAAAATATTTGATAAACTCTAATGGCTGTAATGTGAAAGTTAAGTTAATTTAATTAACTACTCACATCATAAAAAATTTATAATATCTTTATAATTTCTAAATTTTTTGTCAAAATTATTGTTTTCAAAGTTATATTTACTGAACTCAATTAACTTTTAACTTATATTACAATTTTTTTCTATAACAGCTATAACTTAAAACTTATAATAATTTAATACTAAATCGATCTTGAATTCCTTATTAAAGATTTACAATCTTTTTAATTTTTTCTAACAAGAAGTTCTGTTGTTCAAGGTCATCGAATATGGCAAAGCCGTGAGTTGGTTTTTTCAATTGAAATATAATCCAAATTTCCAATCACTTGATAATATTAACAATATCCCTCATTAAATCATGTTACGTATATATACCCATACTCTTAAGGATGTCGAAAAAGATAAAAATATATAGTGAGGCCGGAAATAGACATGACTATTCTTGATTTTTGTGACATAAGTGAAGTAGTAAGTTTAGTAGTCAGTTGAGTAAGTTGAATAATTAATCGAAATAAAGCCTTTTTGTAAATAAATCCAGTAACCAGTAAAAACCTAGTTTAAGTAAGATTATTTTTGTATTTCTCATGAAACTTTTGGATATAAATAACATTCAAGCGAAAGTAAGAAATCATATTAGCGCTTATCCAGTGCAATGATTAGTAATCATTGCAAAATTTTACTTTTCTTTTGAAATTCTGTCACCTTATTGTTTATGTCCTAATAAATTATTGGGACCGGTGATCATTTTTGGAGAAGATGCACAAGTTCAACAAGTGAACACTCACAGATGATATCATATAGCCATTTCTCAACCACTCTGTGGCTTCCACGTCACGTCCACTGTTTAATTTGAAGTGAAAAAGGCTGGTTAGTTCTTCTCCAACTCCTCATTTTAGTTCATTTTGCATGCTTTTCACTTACATTTTTTGTTTTAGTTTCTATAATGGAGAGCTCTGTTAATATCTGTGGGGAGTTTGAATCAAAGAAAGAAGCTTCAAGTGGGTTGTTTGATAATTTGCATGCGCAAGCCAATTCAATACTTGTGTTCACCGCTCAATGGCAAGATTTTGAGGAACACTTTGATTTAACTATGAAATCACTTGAAAAGCAGAGTAATGATGTTGATATGGAGATTAGGTTGCCAGATGAGCGTGCTAAGGATATTGAAAGTAAAGAGAGTGAGTGTTTTGGCGCAAGAAAATATTGACGAATGTAATGGAGAGCTTGCATGTAAGGAAAAAGAACGAAAAAAGGTTGGAGAATGTAATTGTGAGCTTCAATTGAAAGTGAACGAACTGAGTTCAGTGAAAATTTCGCTTAATTTGAAGAATGACAAACTGAGTTTAGTTTAAGAGAATTTGGAGAAATGTTATGTGGAGCAGAAGTGGCTCGTCGCTTTGGGCAATTTGGTTAAAGATTGTTGTGAGAAAATTGAGTTGAAAGAAGAGCAATTGAGGGAAAGTGAGAAAGAGCATGCATTGAAGATGGAAGTTTAATCTTCAATTCAAGAACTGATTGCGCTTACACTATGCAACTTGAAGACAAGCAGAAATCATATGATGACGTTAATAGTTCTTGGCATAGACTGTGATGCGAAACTTGCAGGTGAAGATAAAACTCTGAAGCAATCTTTTAAAAATGTCTCGATGGAATTAGTATCATACCAGGATATGGTTGCTTAGCGTAGAAATGAACTTCAAAATCAAAAGAAGCAGCTTGACCCGTTGAAAGCAAAGGTCAATTTTGGAATTAAAAAAGATGCAAATTAGTTTGATGCAAAATTTTGCAGAGGAGCTTTCTATGGATTATGAGCCAAACAAACTGCAAATTGATCTGATTTGAAGAGTAAGTTTTGGATACCTTAAAGATCTCAAAGAGAAGGAGCAGCATTTTTATTCATTTAAAACAGGTTTAGAAGAACGCTTGCAAGATCATGAAGCAAAAGAGAGACAATTTGAGGAAAGTGTCAAGGAGTTTGAATTAGGAGAGAAAAGGTTTGATTCTATCTGAAAAGCAGTTGAAGATCACGGTAAAAATCTGGAGTTAGAGAGAGGAAAAAATTGTCTAACACTCTCCAGTTGCAATTAAAATTTGAGGAAACTGAAAATTTGACAGGCAACGGATGAAATCTGCAGTTGCTATTGAATCAGTATTTGCAGAAGCATGATTTTCTTTTTGGTGAATTTTTGACACAATTAAAAAAGCAAGTGACCTGCATTGTTGGTGTTAGATGCAGTGTCATGATTTTACCCTTCTCATTTCAAGGGAGCGAACTGTGGAATTTAATGTGAGCATTATTAGGAGGAGTTGTATTCTTTTGTTGGAGCAGTTATCAAGTGTAGCACCGGAGATTAATGCTTGTGTACAAGATTAGGCTGTGAACTGTAAAGGTAGCTGGTGAGTGGAAGAAGAAAATGAGAGTAGCAGTCGAGAACTCATTGGAGGTGCTGGGATTTTTGCATCTTTTAGCTGCCTATAGATTGGCTCCTACATTTGATGGTGATGAACTTGAAAGTCTTCTTGACGTTGTTGCTGAGCATAGACAGATTCCTAAATTACGCCAAAGCCTGGGATTTACCATAAATTAAGTACCTGGTAAGCTCTGTTGTTGGGATTCAAATTATTACTTTCTATTTGACCTCAATCATTCACCAATGTAAAATATAATTATTTTGTAGAAGTTGATAGTGTCCTATTGGATACATTATTGATTAGTTATAAGTTGTTTAGGAACTTGTGGATGCAGTTCCATTTTGTTGCATGCACTGCCGTAAGTATTTGCTTGACTTTGAACATTATTCGTTGGGCATATTTTCAGAAATCTTTCTTAACCATTTCTGTATTTTGAATTAGAAAAATTGAGCAATCAGAACATTTTTTTTCCCAGTCAACAATTCTCTGTCTGCAGGTCCAAAATGCAGCATCACAACAGAAGAAAGGAGTTTGCAGTCACTGCTAAACAAGCAAGATTTTCTGCTTGTTGGCACCTCTACCCCAACTAATCAGGCAGTAGTTAACTCCACGAATCGAACACAACTTAGTGGAATGAATTGCAGTACTAGTACTTGTTCCCCCAGAATGCAACCACAACTTGAGAATTGCTACAAATGTCCTCGGAGAGGATTTTTAACCATCAAAGGCTATAAAGCACAAACTCCAGTTTCTGTTAATCGGAATGGGGTCATAGCTGTGCAATATGGACCAAGTATGGCTTGTAGTGGAAGGCAAAATAGTTTGGGTCATAGCAAATATGGGTGTTGAGTAATCAAATGTTGCTGGAAAACCAGTCCGTTACCATTCCAGAACAGGCACTTCTAGTCTAGTCAAGTCATTGTAGTTAAGTCTGCTTAATATCCAGGCGTTGCATGCTTTTGGTTTCTTTACTTTTCGATTTGGCTTATTTTTACCAAAAAAGGATTTCTTGTCTCCGTAGGGGATTACATGACAACTAATAATATTAATTAAAACAACTATAATAGTAATAATAATAATAAGTGGATATATCTCTTGAGCCATTTCAGTTTAGAGACTTGTTTGGTCATTCTGTAAATACATGTGGTTGTTGCTTAGATGGGAAAGTTTCTTGCTCACTTGCAGCATGGTATAACTTGGAAGTCCTATTTGACACAGAGTTAGGATTCAAGCTTTAGCTCGTTACAAAGAACTATAAAACTAGTTGAGATTCATTTAATAAGTGGGAAAGAGCGCTGTTTCATTTCATTGAAATTACTTGTAGAATGTTACGGTTAATTTTGTTTTGTTCTTGTTATTCCCTTTCTTTGTTTCCAGTTTCAATTCATTTCTGTTTCTTGTGAATCGATTACAAGATTCATGGATCTCGGTTAGTTTTGTGGCTTCAGTGGCCTTAGAAGAAGATTCTCACTCACAGCTCTTCCTGCTCTTGACTTTTTATTTTTTTATTTGTTTATGCATGTTTCCCTTGCTAGTTTATTTATTTCTTTCTTTCTCTGATGTGCTGACCTACTCTTATGAGATTTGAATTGATATAATTACTCTCATGTTATGTGTATGGATGCTTCCTCTACTGTCCTAATTTACAGTTAAATTTGACTTGATCCTTAGCTTTTGATTCATAATCGTGTGTGATCAAATATTTTGTGTGATCAAATATTTACTCATGTTATTTTATATTTCATTAACCATTAATTCAACAGTTGCTGGAGGTAAAAAATGAACTTGTATGAGCTTCAAGCAGTTGAAGAAGAAAAATGTGTTACTCGCACAAATCTCCAATTTAATTGTAGAAACAAATAATATATTGCCACTTGTCTGGAGTTGAGAGATATTAGTTTAGCCCATTGTATAATTTACATATGATTTTAAAAATTTTGAAAATTGAGTAATGCTAGTTTGTTGCTTGTTATGTGTTTATTCTTTGCTTCAAGACAGGCTGAACCTCGTTTACAGAAGTTTTGTAAATGACTCTTGATAGGTATGATTTTGTTTAGTCGTGTGTATTGAGTGATAAATATGGCGAAAGGCATGCAGTTTAAAAGTGAAATTTGAAGAAATTTCAGCTTATTTAGTGCATTGTTACTATCAGCCCTAATTTAGTATTATTAATGATCAAAATTTCTTCTTTTGAAAACGATTTTGTTTTGCCGGATGAAGATGACGATGGGACAAGGAAGATGTGGTTGAGGAAAATATTTCAGAGAATGAAGAAGACATTGAGAGGAAAATATTCAAGATTTGAGATAATTTTGTCTATACATTTGGCATACGAAGTAGACAAGCAATTAAGAAGAAAATATTTAAGATTTGGTATTATTTTGTGTACGCATTTGGGATGCTTTTATGTAAAAGATATTATTAAAATTTTCTCTCCACATAATTTCAAATGAGAGAATCAATTGAGCTTTTGCAATTATCACCGAGCTTATATATTAAGTTTTATCTCCTTTAGAGGGATGATCACAAAAGAAAATCATAATTTTTTACAATTCTTCAGGGATTGATTTCGTCCACTAAATAATTCAGTATTATTCATGATCTGAAGTATATGAATATTAATTATACTTTAGTAATTCAAGATAATAAAAGAATCATTTATCAAAAATTCAATAAAAACATACAAATCAATTAAAAGAGTCAAGTACTCATATATACAACTTGCAACTCATTCCTATATTTTATTATATCAAACCGTTCTAAAAAATTATCTAATATAAATTAAGCATGCAAAAACTATCACCAGAGTCTAAAATATTAAAAATCAAGCAACGAGCCAACAAAGTCAATAAACTATTCAAAGCAAAAAGGGACAATTTTTTTCTGATGACTGATTTATTCAAGCACTTTTAATTGTCATATTTTTCCTTCAAATTGTTTAAAAAAAATAATTATACGTTATTTATATATTCATTTTATAACTCCGTCTGAGTACTATGGAATCTGAGTAATATAAAAAAGGAAATTCGTATATAATCTTATATGACATATACATGAAATCATAATATCTGTATAGTCCTTTTAGAAACATGTAAAATATACACTTATATAGTAAATTTTTCACGAGCAAGATGTTAGCGAATAACATTATAATTTTGGAATATAATTCTTCAAGAACATATTTTAAAAGAAAATTTTCATTATGTGCAGTGCAATTCTTTAGGGATGCATTCTTAATTTCCCTTCATTATATATTATAATATTCACACTTCATGATGAATTTTTTTAATTCTAAGAATACAAAATATATAATAGTAATTCAATATTAGAATAAGAAATGTCAAACAATAACAATATAAGTAATGATGATATAAAAGTATGAATTCATTGATGCATTATCAAAATACATATACAAATCTAAATATGATTTTAGAAAAAATCAAGATTGTTTACTTCGTACTTTTATAAGTAAGATTAAAGGAGCGATACTACCATATTTTAAAGAGAATGAAAATTGATCTTTTGTGGCTAGAGACTCACGTTGACAACATGTTAAATTATTTATCACTTAAGAGCACAATAATATTGCAAGAGAAAGAAAGAAAGCAGAAAAGAAACACAATGGGTAAGAAAAAATTTTATTCGATCTCAAGCATATACATATAAGGAGATGAGTTTTCCTTTTATAATCTCATAACCATATAAATGAAATAAATGATTAGTAAATCAATACATCATTAATCATAACTTCTTATGAGATAATAAGAGTTGTAAGAGATAAAAGATTGTTTAATAGAGAGATGAAGAGTTGATTTAATGAACATGCACATTATTATAATTATTTCATAACATATATCATTTTGTTCATAAATTTATTTCGAAATTAGTCTCGGAAGTAAAATCACACATGAGCTTTGTGATTATGCCATGTGTCCCAAGGCTTGGCGGTATGTGATTGGCTGCGTAATTGAGGGTTGTCATCGCTTACATAATATCTAGCAGCCCCCTTGTACTTTGTACTATATAACAGACTTCGTAATTTCTTGAATCGATCATTCACAAGCACGAGCCCTTTTGACAAATTCTAACTGAAATCCATCATCTTAAAAAAAAGTACTGGTAGATGAATAAAATCATGACAAATAATGATGTGAGAGCTAGGTGATTGGTTCAACAAAAAAATATCATTTTAATCTTTACCATTCATTTAAGGTTTTTGTTAAGTTGCAGCTGCTGTAACTTACCGCAGCTGCAAAAATAACATGAACAGTGCCATACATGGGTACTGTTTATGTTGTTTTGCAACTGCTGTAAGTTACAGCAGCTGTAACTTAGGGATTCCCTTCATTTAATATAGTGAATAAATTATTAGCTAAATAAAAAGTAATATATAATCTTCATATTGCAAAGTAAATGTATTTTTTTATTTTTATTAATGAATAAGAATAACATTGAAATAAATGTAATTAATTATTCTAATAATACTTTATATAAAGATATTTCATAAAATCTTATAACAATTAATGTATGACTTCAATCGCAAAAGTATTAACACTTAAACGATGATTGCGATAGAGGGGATTGTGTAATAAATTATTTGCTATATATCATTAATGATAATATATATGTGCAATGAGAAATATTTTGATCAACAACTATGATTGAAAAATATATATGCGCATAATTATATGATGGCTTGAATATATATTTTTTGACTAAAGCTATCTTAATTTAATTTTTTTACTCAAATTTTTAATATAAAATTTATACTATTAATTTTATACAATTCAACAGTAGATGATTTAACATCATAATGCTTTATTTTGGAGTTTTAATATTAATCATTGGATTGTGGGATATTAATGGTTCTTTTTTGTCAAAATTTTAAGTTATAACAACTCAAACCATATTTTATAATGAAAATAAAAATGAACGCAGAATTTTTTTCTCATTCATTCCAACGCCATATGTTATTGAAAATAATATTCATCTGAGGGTTGGACTATTTGTACTCTAAAATATACTTTCGAGTTTGGACACTCATTCATTTTGACCACTCATTAACAAAATTTAAATAATCAAATTTTATTTTGAACACTCTTTTAAATGCTAAATTAGTCCTTAACAAACTATTTCCATTAATTACTTTGTTTCTTTTTACACCAACAAAAATAATCCAATGGACCTATGTATAATGTGTTTGTTCTTTTCTTTCTCTATTATCGATTTCTTCTTTATTTGTTCTTGTTTAATTTGTCTTGTCCGTATCTTCATATGTGTGTGAGTAAAATATTAGGATTATTTTATTTACCATATTCATGAATAAGAGAAGAGCAACAAGAAAAAATGAAATTCAAAAACCAAAAGTTGATTGCTGCAATTTATTGCTCTTGGTGATTTGTTGTGGTCTTCAAACCAAATCTTTTCTCTTCCTCCCTCTCTTTTCTTCCTCTTCTTTGCATTTTTTTTTTCTTTTTTAAGTAATAGTATGCTTTCTGTCTATTTTAAGAGATACGATAATGGGTGTAAAAATTATAAGTATTACACGAGAAATTATTAATTACCCACCAAAAAATTATTTTGTTATAAAAATATTAAATAAAATTTTTCGTAATAGTTTATGGATACAATTTATTACATTTATTTAAATGTACATGTTTAATTGTGTTATTTTTTGGTGTTACACTGTATATAAATTTTAAGATTTTAATTGTGTTATTTTTTGGTGTTACACTGTATATAAATTTTAAGATTGTAATTTATTTATTTAATTTATGTTTAATAATTTATTCGGTATCATATCTTATGTACTTAATAGTAATAGGTTTTGAAACACTTATACAAAATAGAAAAAAAAAACAATATTAACAACATTGCAAAGTAATTTTTAAATAAAACATGTTATTTAAGTGAAATTATTTTAAACTATAAGAGTGGTTATAGTTATTTTATAAAAATTATACTTCCTTAAACTGTTAAGAAGCAGTTTAAAATAAAATTGGATAATTTATTTTTTTTTAAATAAATATTTTGTATCATTAATTAAATATTTGTTACATTGATGCTGTAGCTGTACCGCATAATTGATTGACCTAACAAATAATAACAACGGCGGCGTACTTTTATGACTTTACAATTAAAGCACGGAGATAATGCATCGCTTTGGGTCCACGCAGGACATAATAACTCCAGCTGATCTGAAGTGAGCATGGCCGGTTCCGGTTAGTTCTTCTGCAATCTTCTGCAACTGCTTCGTTGTAGTTCATTTTGCAAATGCTTTTCACTTGCACTTTATATTTTCAGCTGGGTTTGTTTTAGTTTCCAAAATGGAGAACTGTACTGTTAATAATTCTGAGGAGTTGAGAGTTGCTGAGTCCAAAAAAGAAGCTTTACGAAGATCTTTTGATATTGCACGTTCACAATCTAATTCTGTTAAAGAATGTTGTGATGAAATTGAGTTGAGAGAAAAGAAAGTGGGGGAAGTTCAAAGATCGATTGAGGAACATGAGAAACAGCTAGCGTTTAAGGAGAGCGAAATCTCTTCGATGCGGACATTGATTGAAGAACATGAAGAAGTACTTAAGGATAAGGAGAAGTCGCATGATGAGGTTAAAAAGTCTCTCATATTGTGTGAGACAAAACTCGAGTGTGAAAAGAAAGAATTGGAGTTGACTCAATCGTCTATTAAAGAGCTCTTGATGAAGTTTCATTCAGAAGAGGAGAAATTAGAGTTACTCCAGGGTAAAGTCAGACTGCACGAAAATGAAGTTGAATCTTTAGAGCAGAAGCTTGATTCAATGAGAAAGCAACAGAAGAAATGGGTTGATGATGTTGAATTGAAAAAGAGGGAGCTCAACGAAATAAGAAAATACATTGAAGAACTCAATCAAGATCCCGCATTAAAGGATAAGGAGTTAAAATTTGTTCAACAATCTATTGAAGAATGCAGCAAGGAGTTCCAGTGGAAAAAAGAGGAGTTAATTTCAATAGAAAAAACAATTGCGGAATGCTCAAAGGAGGTTGAATTGAAAAAGAATCAACTTAATTTGATACAGCACGAGTCAAATTTGTTTCAGACAAGGACTATTGGGTACCTGAAAGAGCTCAAAGAGAAGGAGAAGCATTTTGATTCACTGAAAAAAGGTTTAGAAGACCGCTTGCAAGATCTTGAAATAAAAGAGAGAGAATTTGAGAAACGAGTAAAGGAGTTTGAGTTAAGAGAGAAAGAGTTTGATTCTATCCGACAAGCAGTAGAAGAGCGCAGTAAAAATCTGTTGCTGCGAGTAAAAATTGAGGACCCTCAAAATTTAACAAGCAGCGGAAGAAATCTGCAGTCTCTACTGAATCAGCATTTGCAGAGGCATGATTTGACTTTTTGTAAAGTTTTTGACACTATTAAAAGAGCCCGTGACCCTGCATTGTTGGTGTTAGATGCCATGTCAGGATTTTACCCTCATTCAAGGGAGGGTGAATTGGAGTTTGATGTGAGCACTATTAGGAGGAGTTGTATCCTTTTGTTGGAACAGTTATCAACTGTAGCACCAGAGATTACTGCTCAAGTACAAGATGCGGCTATGAAGGTGGCAGTTGAGTGGAAGAAGAAGATGAGAGTAGCGGTGGAGAATTCTTTGGAGGTGCTGGGATTCTTGCATCTTTTAGCTGCCTATAGATTGGCACCTGCTTTTGATAGTGAAGAACTTGAAAGTCTTCTTGGTATTGTTGCTGAGCATAGACAGATTCCTAAATTACGCCAAACCCTCGCATTTGCGGATAAAGTACCTGGTAGGCTCTTTGTTACTGGGATTTAAATTTATCAGGTGCTATGTGTGCTCTCAATTACATAATAAAACTGATTTTATATGTTATGAGAGTCCTATTTGCATTTTGTTGGATACATTATATATTACTATAGTTGATTTAGGTAAAAATCGTTTGTAAGAACTTGTGGATGCAATTCCATTTTGCTGCTATTGCTGCTATGCCCTCTAGAAAGTTTTTCTGATTTTGAATTTCATAAATTCTGCATACTTTCTAAAGTCTTTACTAGGCTACAGGGTTTCTATATTTTGAAGTAGAAAGGTTGAGTAATCAAAACAATTTTTCAGTCAACTATGCACTTCATTCTTTGTCTGCAGGTCTCCAGTGCAGCAACACAGCAGAAGGAAGGAGTGCACCGTCAGTGCTTGTTGGCACCTCTGCCCCAACAAATCAGCCAGTCTCTAGCCCAATGAATCTACCACAGTACAGCGGAATGGATCCCAGTAATGGTACTTCCTCTACTTCCTCCCCAGTATCACAGCATAGTGGAGCACAACCACAGCTTGAGAATCAATGTAAACGTCTTCGGAGAGAATCACCATCTACCATAGCCTATATGCCACAAACACCAGCTTCTGATAACCTGAATAGGAGTTCTCTGGCTGCACAGTATGGACCGGGTGTGGCTCACATTGCAGGGCAAACACAGTTTGGTCTTTTAGCAGGTAATCACTCAAAGAGTCACAGCAAATATTGCTACCAAATGTTGCAGGAATGCATAACCTTGTCATTTTCGGCGTAGGCACTTCTTCGTGAAGTGATGGTTACTCTCTCTGCACAGTACATGCTAATTAACATGGGCTAGTAAATATAGTAAGCCTAGGAGTTTTGTCTTTCCATCAACGTGAGTCCAATTTCACATGATTTCAGAGCTCAGTAAAAACTAAAATTCTATCCTTTTTTATTTCATTTCGCAAACACAGCTGGTGGTGAATCATCAAATAACAAGCAGGAGAATGATCCGAGTTTTCTCTTATTGAGTTGTTTCTTTAATAAACACACTAAACATGTGCTATGTACTGTGAAGGGAGTGTGAGGAGAAGGCACTACAGAGGAGTAAGGCAAAGGCGATGGGGCAAATGGGCAGCTGAGATTCGTGATCCAAAGAAGGCAGCTCGTGTATGGCTAGGAACTTTTGACACAGCTGAAGCAGCGGCACTTGCTTACGATGAAGCAGCTCTTAGGTTCAAAGGACGCAAAGCCAAGCTTAACTTCCCAGAAAGGGTTCAAGCTAATCTCACAACTCACCGTAGTTAAGATAATTTTTATCATGCTGCGGCTGCCACAACTCCACAGCAAGTTTCTAATCGTCATCCTCCTCCTCCACCACGAACTCAAGAAGTAATGTATCCAAATCTTCTTCAGTATCAGCAACCAAACGATGGCATCCCATCTGGTTTGTATGGCGAGTATAGGTATCTACCGGTGACTTTACCGACCACTTCTTCATCTTCATCTTCGTCTTCGTCTTCTGCGACATAGTCTCACCAACCGCAACAGCATGAGTTCTTAAGATATCCCTGCAGCTTGGAAGCTCTTCATCATCAGCTTCTGATCCTCATAAAGAGTACAAGGAGAAATTTTGGTACAAGTCAGCCAAGAGGTTACAAATATAAATATTTGAGGTTCGCTATGCTTTACTGAACTTATGTTTCGCTTTTTAGTTATTTGCTTATAGTTTTTCTTTAAGTTATCGGAGACCAAGAGTGTTCGGTTATATATTCTAATGACATTTCTTCGTACTTGAAAAAAATTAAAAAAAAAAGGAAAAAAAAAACGTAGGAGAATGATCCTTTCCTTGTGCATCTATCAGATAGTCCAACAATTGTTTTGGTTTCTCCTACTCAATGGTAATAATTATGGTACGTGGGTAAGAGCAATGACAATGGCTTTGCGAGTGAGGAACAAGCTAGGTTTTGTTGATGGGACCATTACGAAACCAGATGACGACGACGGTGGTAAATGGCAACGTTGCAACGATCTGGTTTGTTCTTGGGTGTCGAATTCCATCTCAAGCGAACTTGCATGTAGTGTCTTGTATGCACAGTCAGCAAGAGATTTGTGGCTGGATTTGCAGGAATGTTTTCAGCAGACTAATGCGCCAAAAATATATAAACTCAAGCAAGCTATCTCCCTGTAGGACAAGGTGATGTATCTGTCCACTGTTATTACCGTAAAATGAAAAAGCTTTGGAAAATAATTGAATTCATTGCAACATGTGGAACCATGTGTTAGTGGGAATGCAAAAGTTGTCAATGAATTACAGCAACGAGACTTTGGAATGGAATTCCTTCAAGGTCTGCATGACAGATATCCGGCAATCAGAAATATCAAATAATCTTTACATTAGGAGTTTTAAATTCAATTTACTGTCAGTTAGCCAATTAACCGAATCAAACAAATATCAAATAATCTTTTCTTCTGTTTCTTGTTCATTTTTGGACCTGTACATGAAGTTTGGCAATGGTAGGCATCGTGCAGCATCCTCCTTTCATTCCCAAATAACCTCAACATGAGACTGATCTTTGGCGTGGTTGCAGACTTGGGCGCCCTTCTCTTGGACTTTTAAAATTGTTTTCCAAGACTTATCCTATGGTTAATTTGTGATGTTTGTCGTAAAGTAAAACAAACTGGACTCTGTATTTTTTATTAGCAGTATTAAGACTCCTTTTGAATTAATCTATTATGAACTTTTGAATTAATCTATTATGAACTTTGGGGTCCATTTTCTATCATATAAGTTTTTTAGTCGCCCCTTTTTTTTAATAATTTTTGATGATTTTATCTGCCGCACTTAGTTGTATTTAACTAAAACAAAATCTCAAAACAAAATGCATTTGTTTTTTTTTTTTAATGCTTTCATTAAAAATTAATTTGATGCTAACATCAAATGGTGTGCTCTGATAGTTAGATTGAGATCCTATTTATATTATGGTTGGAGAGTTATATCTTTTAAGCCATAGTATTAAAATGATTGACAAATACTAGCGGCTGTGTTTTAAAAATTAATTTGATTTAATCAACAGCTTGCATAATGAAAAATTTGTAATATCTTTATAATTTTTAAATTTTTTATTAAATTTATTATTTTAAAAATCATATTTACTAAACACCATTAATTTTTATTTTATAATTATAATTTTTTTCACAAAAACTATAACTTAAAGGTTATGACACCTTACTACTAAACCGACCCTGAATTCTTTATTATCGGTTTACAACAGTTTTTTTTTTTTTTAAATAAAGGTAAATTCTTATATAAAATGCTTTTTTTATGTGTCATTTGATCAATCATGTTTATCAAGTTTTTGTTTGAATAACAACAAACGTCTTTTTAATTACATTACAATCTATTGGCATCTATTATCATAAGCCTATTAGAATCTGTTAGATCAACTCAGTGTTGTAATAAAATCAACTCTCAATAATGAACATATTCTTTTAGCTTAACAGCCAAGGTGGAAGTGATGTTTATTTTAAATTATAAATTAAATTAAATTAAACAGATAGCAGAACAGTTAACTTAGAACCAATTAGTTTAGGATAAAGATGAAAGACTGGGCGCCGGCGCACTATATAATTATCCAAAAATCAGATAGCTCCAGCAGGCACGCGAAAAAATTGAGAAGGATATTCACTGATCATGCCAACAACAAGCTCTGTTGTTCAAGGTCATCGAATATGGCAAAGCCGTGAAGGGGTCTTTTAATTGAAAAATAATCCAAATTTCCAATCACTTGATAATATTAACAATGTATAGCCATTTGTCAATACCAACGCTCACAGATGATATCATGTAGCCATTTTTCAACCAGTCTCCGTAACTTCCACATCATTCTCCAACTTCTCATTTTAGTTCATTTTGCATGCTTTTCATTTATGTTGTCTGTTTTTAAGTGGGTTTGTTTTAGTTTCTGTAACGAAGAGCTCTGTTAATATTTGTGAGGAGTTTGAATCGAAGAAAGAAGCTTCAAGTAGGTTGTTTGATGATTTGCCTGCACAAGCCAATTCAATACTTGTGTTCACCGCTCAATGGAAAGATTCAGAGGAACACTTTGATTTAACTATAAAATCACTTGAAAAGCAAAGTAATGATGTTGATATATGGAGTTTAGGTTGCTAGACGAGCGTGCCAAGGACATTGAAAGTAAGGAGAGTGAGTGTTTTGGTGTAAGAAAATATTGACGAATGTAATGGTGAGCTTGCATGTAAGGAAAAAGAATTGGGTTTTAGTCGAAAAAAGGTTGGAGAATGTAATTGTGAGCTTCAGTTGAAAGAGGATGAACTGAATTCAGTGACAATTTCGCTTAATTTGAAGAATGAGGAACTGAGTTTAGTTCAAGAAAACTTGGAGAAATGTTATGCGGAGGAGAAGTGGCTGGTCGCATTGGGCAATTTGATTAAAGATTATTGTGAGAAAATTGAGTTGAAAGAAAAACAATTGAGGGAAAGTGAGAAAGAGCATGCATTGAAGAATTGATTGTCGCCTACACAAAGCAACTTGAAGACAAGCATAAGTCCTATGATGATGTTAATAATTCTCCTCATAGACTGTGAGACAAAACTCGCAAGTGAGAATAAAACTGTGGAGCTGACTCAAAAATCTTTTAAAAGTGTCTTCATGGAATTAGTATCGTTCCAGGATATTGTTGCTCAGCATAGAAATGAACTGCAAAATGAAGAGAAGCAGCTTGATTCATTGAAAGCAAAAGTCAATTTTCTAATGCACGGAATTGATTTTGTGTTGCACACAACTGAATTAACAACGTGTGTTACACACACAACTCTCCCATTTAATTGTAGTAACAAATAATATATTGCCACTTGTCTGGAGTTGAGAGGTAATAGTTTAGTGTGAATAGATGGGCTCCCATTGTGTAATTTGCATGTGATTTGAAAACTTTTGAAAATTGAGTAATGCTAGTTTGTTGATTGTTATGTGTTTATTCTTTGCTTCTAGACAGGCCTAACCTCATTTACAGAAGTTTTATAAATGACTCTTGACGGGTATGATTTGTTTAGTTGTGTGTACTGAGTGATAAAAAAGGTGATAAAAAATGTGAAAGGCATACGGTTTGAAAGTAAAATTTGGAGAAATTTCGGCTTCTTTATTACATTGTTACTATCAGCCCTAATTTAGTATTATTAATGATCAAAATTTCTTCTTTTGTAAATGATTTTGTTTTGCCGGATGAAGACGATGATGGGTTGAGGAAGATGTGGTTGAGGAAAATGTTTCAAAGAATGAGGAAGATGTGGTTGAGGAAGACGTTGAAAGGAAAAGATTGAAGATTTGAGATAATTTTATGTATACATTTGGGGTACGAACATGGGCGGACCTAGCTAAGGCCCAGGAGGGGCAGCCCCTCCTGGGCTATTAATTTTTCTTTTAAAATGTACTCCAAGCCCATTCTAAATGAGTTAAAAAATATTTAGACACACTCTTTATATTATAAAGGACTTGTAGTTCAGTGGTAAAAGTGTTATGTGATAGTTTTAGAGTCTTAGTTCAAAGCCCTATAGTCACATTATTTTGGTTTTTTAAATATTTTATGAAATTACTTAGAAATAATACTTTCAAGTATGTAATAAATAATTAATTACAAATTATTTAAAATTTAAAAGAAAGAAACAAAACTTGAATTTATAAGACTTAAAATATGTTTGAGTGAACATTTAAAAAAACCTAAATTAAATAAATTTTTTTAACCAAGCCCCCCCTAATTTAATGTCTGGGTCCGCCACTGGGTACGAAGATGACGGACAATTGAGAGGAAAATATTTAGGATTTGAGATTATTTTGTGTATGCATTTGGGATACTTTTATGTAAAAGATGCTATTACATTTTTTTGCTGTACTTTTGATTGGTGGATGTGACTTCTATGAGTTTTTGAAATTAATAAAGTTTCATTTAAGGTACTTTGTATATTATTATTATTTTGTTGGTTATCTTGTATTCATAATATAGATATTTCAAAATTAAATTCAGATTTTTTATATTTATGAAAAACGTGAATAAAAAAATTTATGAAATAATATTATTGAATGAAAATTTGGAGAACACTGAAAAAAAAAAAAAAGGAGTATACATTTTCGACCACCTATTTAGTATTTCCAAGGGCAAAAGTAATTGGAAATATGTAATTATTTGATTTCCATGGACTATTTCCGAGGGTAATTAATGACATTTACAATGGCAATGTTCTCAAAAATATTTTTTTTTTCCCAATGACTCATTGGAAATTATATTTTTTGACGCAACTTAATACGACAACGGTCAACGGCGTGGTTGTCTCAAAAAATGAGTTTTTCCGAGGATAGATGCGTATTTTTGACAGTATCTGCCCTTAGGAAATAATCTTTTCTGTTGTAGGTGATGTGTGCAAGCTTTCTTATTTGTTAATGCCAATACAGAAATTAATTATTTAATTTCCTCCAACATTTCAATATTTTTTCATATCTTTAATACTATTTTGATATGAGTTAGAAATGGAGTTCTAAGACCTTAAAAAAATGATGGGCAAGAAAATAGGATTACAAGTCTATAAAAAAAACAGAAGAAGAATACTTTTATATACTTTGTGCATAAATAAAAATGTCATATTCTTGTGAGGGATATAATCTCTCATCAATTTGGCATTTGACAGCGTAAAGTTATCAAAATGTGTGATAAATAAAACAAGTTGTTCATGAAATAGTGAATTACTTTGTTAAATTTAACTAAGTTAATATAAAGAACAATACTATTAATAATAATTCTTATTATGAGATCATTAAGTGATAATTCTCATTCTCTTTTCATTCAAATTAGGTTCATTGTTGAATTATACCATGCTCTCCAAATTCAATATCAATTCAATTCGAATTTTGGATCAAAACGTATGGTTTATTTAGCGGGTGACATTTATCTTCTCTTTTTAATCGTATTTTGACATGCCTTTGTACTACCTATTTATACTTTATTTTTAACCTAGAAAGTGTTATAAGTTAAGCACAGTAGGTATATAAGATCTAAATAAATTGTTTGCTAATTAGATTATATCAGGCAATAACTTATAAATATATAAAATATTAAAAATAAATGGTACTTTTTTAATTAAATTATATCATAAGTTGCTTGTGAACAAATGGTAGGTAAAGTGCCATAGAAGATTCACCGAGTGGTTCTTTAACTCGCCACTTAAATTCAAATGCTAAAAAATTGATTTGGGCTTTACTAGCTCGTCACCCTTCATTATAAATAAATACAAAAAAAAATGATAAATAAATTCAATTATTGGAATACAACATAGATATTCTATAGATATTTTAGAAAAGTAAATTATGTTTTAACTAACAGTATGTCTCCTGATTATTGAAAAAGTTGTGCGCCCTCAATGTTTACTCGCGTGTTCTCATCATTTCCTGCATTTCAGATACCATCGCATTCGCTGTTGAGTTCAAAATTCCCATTAGAGTTGAAACTGATCTTTTACATCAACCTAGACGCTGCAACTGTGAATTGATTCACATGCATGTTGGAAGACATGGTCACCTCCAGCTTGCATATGCCTGAAGATGTGAGCTCGGAAATTCTGTCAAGACCACCAGGGAAACCTGTAATTGTGTTTGTAAATCTTGGTATGCGGCAACGGAGAATGTTAATTTCGTTTCCAAACACCTTAGAAGCTTTAACGATGACAATGCTTCTCGTTCTTGGCTAGGAGGTTTACGATGATAATGAACCGCACAATGTAAGCAGTTTGTTTACTGATAAAACGTTAGCAGATGTATCATATGAAAAATCCATAAGCCCATACCTGTAGTTCCTAAAGGGTCCTAATGATGGTATTTTTATTTTACATAACCAACCTCTAATAACTTTATGGAACCCTGCAACAAAAGAATATACAACTCTTCCAAAGTAGCATAATTCCTTTCCAACTCATGCATCGTTTCTATGTACTACTGGTGTATTTGGATTATAATTAGATGGTACAATTGGTGACTGCAAGTTATTCTTTATATACGTGTTGTTGCAAAAAAATAAGCTACTGTCTTCTTCTTCCTTGTTTCTTCCTCTGTTTGAGTTCTTTAATTTCTTTCCTGCCTTGGCTTCTATGAATTGAATTCCCCCTTGGCGCCTTTGACTTCCATGCTTCATCTTCTCTTTGTTTTCGTTGCTGCTCTTCTCTGTTATTTGCACTTGCCGCTTCCTTGTTGCCTTTGTGTTGGCCCCCGTTTACTGTCATAAACTTGCCCCTTTTATAGATGATTTTGTGCTTATCTATTACAGGTGTCAATAGGCTAGCCAAACTTCATCTGTCTTCATTTTTAATCTCCTGCATACTAATCTTATCACCGAAAACTTATCCGTTTAAATTATAAATAATAATCTGAATTTATGCTAGTAATACTTTATTCACGAACAATACGTATTGAGGGATTCTAAGCATTCGTGTGTTGCTGAATACCCTTCAAGTGCTGATTCTTGGAGAGGTTCAAAAGGCAATACTGAGTGGATTCCTTTCTTCAAACGTTATAGTGAACCCTCCAACTTGAATGGAGCTTTTTACTGGTAATTGGCATCTAGAGATCAATAATGGTAACAGCTCAACAATAATCCTTTCAATGAACATCAGCCGCGAGGAGTTTCAAGAGATACAGAGGCCACGTAATATTCCTGATTCTCACTCAATACGAGACTAGTCTTGGGAGTTGGGATATTTCATGACGCTGTCCGTTTGCAACGCTTGGATGAAAGCATTCAATGCATTGGCATGTGCGTGATGACTTAAATGAATAATTGGATCAAACGACGGATTTCCTCTTGATCACATGTATGATCGGTAGTTAGAAAAAATGATTGATGGTTGATAAACGTGAATATGATAAATAAGTAAATTTTGGTCATATATAAATAAAAGTATAAGTACTTGTTAAAATATTCTTCAAAGTTACGATACAATTAGATAACGAGAGAATCCTTTCCCTAACAATTTGTTATTGGCCCTATTCTAGGAGTCAGGTCGCCAAGTGGAATTTAGAAGAACAATGCAGTTCTTATGAATGCTGCTCATTAATGGGAAGCTACTCTTATATAATAACAAGTGAGGGATCTTGGACGCTTTACTAGTGAAGCAACATCAATTAGAATTTAATTCCATGGCATATGATGGGAGATAAGTCGTATCAAGTAGATACTGCTTCATTTGGTGTTTATTTCTGGTGTGTGGAACCGGGTAGCAGATTTCGCATGGATTTTGAAACTTTTTAATTATCTCTTATGGCTAATTTTCACTTAGAACTATACAAATTTATTTTCGACTAAAACATATCTCTTGGACGAAAATTTACCTATCTCTTAACTAGGAAGTACTATTAATTAAACTCTTACTTGCTTTCATCTATAATTATATGCTAAAACATGTGTTTAGATTTGTGTGTTTACTTTGGTGAGGACTTTTATTTTTCGGAGATCCTTTTTTTCTTTGACACGTGTTGTTTCGAGTGTGGGATACACTTGGGTTTAAGAGTGTGAAAGATAAACCAAATTTATAATGGTTTATTAACATCTTAGCAGCACCTACTACAAAAATATTAACTAATGATGGTTCAAAATGAAAATAGATGAAGGTTTTAAACCTATGAAACAAAATTAAAAATTGGATCAGTTCCTCCAATTTTGTTTTTTCAAAAAAAAATCACCATATCATCATGAGAGTGGCATGCATGAACATGAACTAGGTAATTAACCCTCACACACTGTTGAAAGCAACGTTTAAATTTCAATTTACTGTGGATCGAAGACTGTTGGTAAACACATAGAGCAAAACCTCTATATAGTCAAAATGTCGGAACCAAACTAATTTAATATTATGAAGAGGTTATAAATTGATAGAGATGTAGTTACAAAAAATTATTATTTTAACTTATTTATCCTTAATGCAATTGATATAGAGCTAAAACATGGATTGCATTAATAAGTAGTTAGTAGAGAATGTTAAATCTAATGTATAGACATTAATAAAAGAATACACATAGTTTTAAAATATTAGTACACAAGTTTATGTAGTGTTGGAAAGTATACAAAGTAATCTTAAAAATCCAAGAAATTATTGTCCCCAACAACTTTAAAAAAAATTTAATTCATCTTATATGTTTTCTCATTTCAGCTTTTTCTTTTTTATGACGCATTTCCTCATGATATCTCTTGCTAGTATTTGGAAAAGAACATATACATTCATATATATGACGCGAAATTAATCCTGATGCTGCTGGGAAAATGCTTATCCAATTTATAAGCCGTATTTGAAGTCGACTTTTGAGATCAGTTTGTGCTAGGGTTTTATCATGGCTGGTGGCAACAAGAAGTCTAAGAAGATTAACATGCTTTCCTGGTCGGATCTTCCAATTGATATCATGCGCTTGATTCTTAGCCGTCTCTATTATATCGATCAAATACGTTTTTGGGCAGTTTGCAAGAGATGGCGAAAAGCGGATTTTGTTAAGTACGTTGATAAATTGCCGTGGCTCACGGCCTACAATTCGAGCACATGTTACCTCTACGACCCTTCTCACAAATGAACATACCCTGTTTCCAATAGTGCCACACGAGAAGCAAAATTGATGGGTACAAAGGTGCTTCATTCAGAATACGGTTGGGTTCTTTTCAAGTCCAAAACGCAAAAAAGTTTACTCTTTTTCTACACACCTTTCACTGACAAGATCATTGAACTTCCCACATTGCCAAGTTATTTTACAAGTAAAGCTAAGATTCTAAACACTAGTTCATCTTCTTTGGATTTTTCAGATATTAAATGGACTGGAGCAGTGCTTTCAAATACTACAGATTGTCCTGATTGTGTGATATTTGTATTGATGTGTGATTTAAAAAAGGGTTGTATAAGTACTTGTAAAGTTGGAGATAAAACATGGTCCGAGTTCTGGTTTGATAATTATTATGGCGGGTCGGTTCATGATGTGGAATTTGCAGATAGAGTCTTCTACTCTGTTTTGTTGCACTGAAAGATTGGAAGACAATTCCATACCCCAAAAAAGCACGAAAATTTTGGACGCTCCCTGATCATTCGATTGAATATGACGGAGAACTTTTAATGGCTCATTGTAATACTGATCTTAAACAGTGGCGTGTTATCCGAATTGCACGAATTGATGGGTCACGGTAGATTGGGAGGAGACATTGTTGTTCTTGGGTAATTCATCACTAGCAATTGTTTGGAGAGTGAAACAGGGTGACTACGATAAAGTATTTGCTCTAACATTATCGTGTTATCCTCAAGGTAAAAGTGAGCAAAGAATTGATAAGTTACTGGGAGGTTATTTGGTGACCATCTCGACTAGAAGATTATTTGGTAACCTCGCATAAAGCACCTTGACCAGGAGGTAATTTCAAATACCTCGAGTACATCACCTTAACCACGAGGTAGTTTCAATTACCTCGAGCATATGGGTTTTGAGAAGACATTTGGCCAAGTTACCAGGAAGCAAGACTTAGTCAAAAGAATTACCACTTATCTTGTCCTAAATATATGGGACCATATCACTGAATCCTAATTACTAAGATTTAAGGGATTTAAAAACCACGTTCTAGAACCACTTAGACTAAAACCTCTATGAAAATCCCTAGGGGAATTGGTAAAGGAGGGTAAATTCCATTCTCCTTTGGAATTTTTTTATTTAGTATTGTTTAACCTTGGGATTATTTTCTTCATAAAAACTGAAAGACTATTTATTTATATATATTTTTTTTCCATAAACCCATAAATTGACTTGAGCATCGGAAGGTTAACACCGAAAAAATTTCGGGCACCTCTTACCGTTCTTTGTTATTTCAGTACTTGCTAATTATCAGCTTGCATATTGTTTGCTTATGGATTATCTCCTCATGGTTGGAGGATTTTCTTGGAGATTAGTTAGCTGCTTTCCCACCAAATGACGCAAAGATCTGGTATCAAACCACTAACTGACTCAACCAGATTTCGATGTCAACAACAATTTCGGTAGACAAAGGAAGTGACTTATCGAGGATAGTACATTGGTATGACATCTCCTGTTACTTTGATTGCCCTTGTTTTACGAGAACCAATTTATAGAGCTACATGAAAGTCACTCGTTATGCCCGAAGCTTTGTGATCATGATTGGACTCACCCATACAAATACGGCTTCACCCTTCTCATCCAAGATAATAGATTTCTATTATATTTTTGTTGTTATTGGAGAAGCTATTAGTGAAATTTGGATTCAGTATTGACCTTTTTTTTTTTTAACGTCCACAGCCTCATTCATTGGTACTTCTCCCTCTATGATTGAATCTCCCTGTATAGCTGTAAAATATTCATTGTCGTTTATTTCTTCAAATTAAACTCAGATTTAATGATATTATTACTCACTTTATAAATTTAAAATGCGAACATTCTGCTTAAATGTAATTCAAATATGCGCACAATACATTTCTTTTTGTTTAATTTCAAAAAAAATCTGTAAATTGAACTCAAATTTATAGTGGGTATTACCAACTTTTAAAGAAGATAAGACTCACTTCCTAGCTCTTAGTAATGAACGAGAGACAAGCCCAAGAACAGTGGCTAAAGCTCAGCTTATAAACCAAAGTCAACTCTAGGTCTCTAGCTGCCTAATTCCAATAACAGCTTTTTCCGCCTAAAAAGCATACCAATGAGACCTTGTTATCTACAAAATGACCCCTTAAACTTTATAAACTTATAAAAACACTCCTGAACCAAAAAATCCAATGATGTTCAAAATGTTTATTACCAACACGCCACTGTATGAAAAAATCCACGGCAGGCATGCTGGAGAGGGTTGAAGGTTACTTTTCCCAAGTATGCAAAATGTCCTTCGCTCTTATGTAGTTATCCAAATGGCGTTGATTGAGTATAAAAATGAGTTACAGAAAATAAGTAAAAGCTTGATAAAATATAAATAAGTTATGTTAAAATACTCACATAAGCATGCCCTATCATTCTCCTTTTTGAAGACAACACCTGCTCATCAATTTTCTCTGTAGCATTTAGATGTTTGTCAACAGAAAGCTGCTCCATTGTTTTCTTCACAATCTCTTCTTCCAATTCCTCAATCATTTTCATAAACTCTTTCTCATTAACTTTCCCTTTTTTCCATTCTGGTTGCAGCAAGTCGGTCAAAAATTCATTCACCACATTCGTCAAATATGTCACGGGATCTACATAGCACAAGGTCACTATTGTAATTCCTCTTAACAACCACCATTCAATCATGCTTGTTGAGTTGTGGTGTTGAATTTAGGAACTGCAGGAAAAAAAAAATTCACGTGCGTTGATGAATGGAAAAATAATGCTCTGATTGCTGAACCTTTCTACTTTAAGAACTAGCAAATGGCCTAGTTCTTCGTGAAAAACAACGTAATGGATTTTATTATTCTTTAAGAAAAAGATTAGAAATGTAAAGATCTGATTACAGACATAGCCTCGATGACCTTCTAGAATCACCCCACTTGTCAGCTTCATTCTGGGTTTATTACAACAAATCCAGGTGAGTTCCCGCCAAAACAACTGTTATAAACAACTGTTATAAGTTAACAGCCAATTTGACTTAGTTTGATGCATGTAACTAGAGCGTGCTCACATAAGTGATCAAAACGGCCCTCCAACGATGCCGTTTGATGCCATTTTTTTTTTATTTAGTGTTTGACAGTATAAAGCTAAAAATTGTGATAACTAAAGCAAATTTTTCATGAAATAATAAATTACTTATCTACATTTTAATAGACGTATTAGTGGACTTATAGGTAAATATATTAGTGGACTTCTAAAAGTAAATATATTAATAATAATTTTTATTATGAGATCATTTATCCATCATTCTTTATAGTTGATAGTAGGAAAAGAAGCATGTGCCGAGTTATGATAAACTTATCAATATATTGACTAAACCATTAACTTAATGTCTTGCAAAGACCTTAAGTTGGGATTAATAAAGGTTAGTATTGCTTAATCATTTTAGCTGATGATTACAAGATCCAAAGCCGGTATCATTATACCAAAAACTTATATGACAGTCGTTAAAGACTTGAAATCATCTAGGCACTGTTTACTTCACGGATTAGAGAATCGAAATCTGGAATCCGAAATCAGAATCATTGATAGCGCTTACTTCGCAAAATAGAGGCGGGAATTGAAATTAGAATTGGAATTGCGAGCCCCACCAAAATTTGGGAATAGGGAATGGAAGATTGATTCCCAAGCCCCCCTTTGGGAATCAATCTCCTATTCTTAGATTTTTTATTTTATCCCATTAAATTTTTATAATTTCCAAATTACCCTAAATCAACAATTTGTTATTTTTGCATTTGGTTCTTATAGAATTTATGAAAATACCCAAAAATTTTATATTATTTACAAATAGGTCCTTTAATATTTAATAATAATATCTACCGACTTTTGAACCACTAACAAAAAAAGGAGAAGGTAGGAGAAATGGTTAGGGAGTCAATAGGCCTTTGTTGGGGTGGGGATAGAGGGACTTGAACCCTCACGATTTCTAAAGTCGACGGATTTTCCTTTTACTATAAATTTCATTGTTGCCCGTATTGATATTGACATGTAGAATGGGACTCTATCTTTATTCTCGTCCGATTAATCAGTTCTTCAAAAGTCAAAAGAAAGGATCGATCAGACCATGGAGGTGGAGTGAATGATTTGAGCCGGGAATACTCGATTCTTTCTTCAACTTAGAATCGATTCATAACAATTTTTTTCTTTTTCATAAAAAGAAAAACGGATTTGGTTGTGATTTTTGAGTTAGTTTTTCGCTGCGTATAATAAGAGATATTATTAATTATTATTATATATTATTATTATTATAAGGGATATTTTAGTAATTTGGAACAATCTAATTCACTCTGATTTCAATTTCAAGACAAAGTAAACATATTAATGGCAATCCAACTTATTCTGATTTTCATTCCTACTGTTTAAGTAAACAATTTATTTTGATTTTGATTCTCCATTTCCATTCTAGCTTATTTCCATTCCTGCCCATTCTAATTTCAGTTTAGTAAATGCAGCACTAGTGTGAGAATGGCTTTATCAAATGTTGAATGGTTGCAATGAAACAAAATCTTGATGCCTTGAAAAGAAAAAATACTTGGACTTCAATTCCTTATGAACCTCGTATTAAGGCTCCGTTTGGTATAGTTTTTCAAATAGAGCTTATTAGTAAACTTTTATTAGTTGAGTTTTTACAAGTAGAGTTTTTACCATAAAAATATAGTTGTCTGGTTGTCAATGAGATCTTTTATTAAAAATTATAAAATTACTTTGATAGGCAAGTTATTTAAAGTTATATTATGAAGAAATAAAATAAGATTATGAAATAAAGAAATGATATTTTAGAAATGTTAATATTTTAAAAGAGCTTTTCAACCTCTATTCTCAAAAGCTTAAAGTTTGAATTTTTGCTAGTAGAAGCAAAATAGCTTATTTAATCTTCAAAAGCTCTACTTAGAAAACAACCAAATAACAACAAAAAATTTCAAAAAAACTTATAAGATTAAATAAGCACTTATGGACATTAGATAAGGTATACTAAATAGACACTAAAAAGATTGGGAATAAATTATATCCTAATTAGCATTGTTTCTATGTACAAGACTAGGTTGGTGGCCAAATGGTTTAATCTCTTAGTGTTGACCTCAGTGTTGACTTTTTTAGACCTTTAGCCTTTGGCTAAACCTTGTACAGTGAAAATTGTTCTTACTTTGGCAGTAATGAATGGATGAGGAATTAGACAATTAGAGATCAATAGGGTTTCTCCATTTCCAAATTTAATACTTCTTTGTTCATTAAGCATATTGGTGCAAAGATAATTTTGATCTATGTAGATGACATTTTAATGACTAGTTCTAGTACCAAACTCATTGCGAGAGTGATACATCAACTTGAGGCAATATATGTAGTTAAGGACTTGGCTGAATTTAACTACTTTCTGGGTTAGAAGTTGTACTCTCTCATAAAAGCTACAATACTCTAATCAACACAGCGAAGGAGCCAGTCAATATCTCTGTTACAAAAGCATAGTTGGTTCACTTCAATAGGTTGTTCTTACCAGTACAGAAATTTTTTTTTTCTATAAACAAGCTAAGTCAGGTAGTTCTAATCCAAAAGAATGAAAATGAAGAATCCACAATAAAGGGTTAAAACATAGAGAGAGAGGGACAAAATTGATGGGCTAGCAAGACATGAAGGGCGCAACTGATCTTTTCTGTGACACATAATTTTTTTAGTGTTTTAGGTAGTTCTAATCCAATTGCTTTTTTTTTTGGCCTTTTTGTTATTATACTTTATGATGTGTCTTTCTGCCATGCTACTACACAATCAATACGAAAGAAAAATAAGCAGGGTCTATTCATGGCCCCTATTCAAAAAAAAATTGTTCTAAAAAGGTACACACCTTAATTATATCGTAATGCAAAAGGCGCCAACATGCTGAAAATATGACTTTTGTTCATTATCATGAAATTTCGTTCAAGTAAAAAATAATCAAATTGTGATTTCTTTTATTTATGTTAACTTAGTTATTTTCAATAACGTGTTAAAAGGTGAGAAAAGTTAAACATCAGCGAACTAGAGAAGCAACATTTAATAAATAAATTAAGGGCCTCATCGCTTTAATTAATTAGTTAGTTACTTGGAACCATTCTTTCCCTGAGCATTAGAGAAAACATAATAATATAGTTACAAATTTTTATATAAATTTATTTTGTATAAATTAATGTATAATGATAAAATTAATTGAATTAAATATTTCTTAGCCCCACATGATTTATTTTTATTATTTTATATTTTTATTCAATTGATAAATTAACGTCAAATCAACTTATATAAAATAAATTTATACAAGTGTTTGTGGTTGTATCATTATTTTTAAAAGAATATTAAAGTTGCATAGATAAATTGCGTGTCTTGCTGAGCTTAAGCCATTAAGCTTTCTTTAACCGTTGTAGTTGTTTTAAGGCTACAGCTCTCCAACAGCAGAACCAAACAAATCGTATATTGAGGTTAGACTTAGAGTAGATCCATTTAAACTCTGATGCAATGTCAGCCGTTAAATTTTTTACACTGAATTTATGCCATGCCAGACTGGCCTATTTTACATCTCTAGTTTGTAATGATAAAATAGCTACTTTGAAAAATGAATTAATTTGATTGAGTCACCGAATCCCGAGTTGTCATTTTTATTGTACCATCCAATCATTCTTCAATTTCTAGCCATCACTTGAATTGAGTCTCCATCCTCAGTTGTAACCTAGAATTTTCCTTTGGACATCGTGCGAGTTCCCTTCCTTAGTTGTCACCCACTCACCTATTGATAGAAGTGATGTTCACGCAACTCCCACCAACCTCGTTGTCGCAACTTGCTTTCATCACCTTCAAGCTAACAAAATGGACCGTGTTATTTTCACGTTTTATCGGCGGGTCTAAACTCTAAAAGCACTTGTGTGCGTAGGATTTGACTTGAATTTCTGTTGTAAAAACATGCATTTTTCACCGCCACAATCATGAAAATGAATTTATTTTATGGGTAAAAACTACATCGGGGTACAAAAAAATATATTACAACTGTTGGGTATTACAAATGTTATGATTTTCTAAGAAGTAAATAAAAAAATTAACCCCCAAGAAAAAAAAAAGAGTTTAAAAGTTACATAATGTGCGTTTATTTAAGGAATAAAATCAACAAAACTAAACCTACAACACTTGGAAAAGTAAAATCAAACGGACTGGTTGGACGACTGGGGTCGGCTCTGAATGTTCAATTTTCGCACTCTTTTTACACCACTTTCAATGGAGAGAACCCAAACAAAACTGACGTGGATACAGCTCATATGTTATTATCCATACAAAGTAACAAAATAAATTGAAAAAGAAAACACAAAAGGAAAGAAACAGAGGAATTGATGATTGAAGATACCAAGTATCATATCGTATGCATGAAGATCATAATGACGTGATCTTCACCTACTCCACCAACCAACGATATCCCACAACGAAGCGCTACAACTACCATTACCTCTCAATTCCTCTCCGACGGCTACGTTTCTCTGCAAATATTTAAAATAATTTCTTTGTTCTAAAGTGGGTTTTTTTTTAATAACATATTTCAATCTATTATCATTTTTTTTCTTGTACCAAGGTAGGGACTGGTGGGGGCTCTAGCTAAGCTATTCTCTATTTTTCTGGTCTTTTTTTTTTTCTGTTTGGATGAAAGATTTTCCCACGATATTTGTTTTGTTAGCGTTTCCTTTAAGCCCAGAAATGAATGAGAATTTTTAAATAAAAAATTATTATTATAATTAGAAATTTATCAAAATTAATTTTTAGTTTGTATTATCGTACGAGTACAATGTAATGCCACAGAGGCATTGTATTATCTAAATGTGTGAGCATATTCCTTACTTTTTTTTTCCCTTCAGTATCTTTATTCTAAAAGTTTGGTTTCGTTTTGCCGAAAATATTATCACTCAAATCACACCAAACCTTATCTACAATTATATATATTTTACTTCTTTTTATCATTACTCTTCATTGATAGCACACTCTGTTTATATTTCTCTGTTGTTGGGTGTTTGAAAGCTGAATCCAAATAAATATTGCACTCATACTCTTTTATTTAAGTGTTTCGTTTCGTCCACATTTGCTTGACTCAATTTTTTTTCAACCTTCTTGGTCAATTATTGTGGCTTCTTTAATATTTCTTGTCAAAAGGGTATATATATATATTTTTCATGAGTTGATTGAGTTTCAAGAAAGACTCACCAACTGCCACTTCTTTGCTATATATATATATATATATGTTGCTACAACTATTCATGCTCCGTGACACAATTTAGTTGAGCAACTTTGGTTGCTAATTAATTTTTTTTATTTTTTTATTTTTTGTTTGCTTATTCTGTGGTTCTGGTTTTGATAACTGTCATTCAAATGGGTGTTGTTAATATCACGAAGAACACAACCATGATTTGTGCTCCATTAATGGCTCAATCCGTGGAGCAAATTTTGAGCAACATGTATCAGGCCAAGGCTGAAGGTGCAGATGTAGTTGAGATAAGATTGGATTGTATTAATAACTTTCAGCCTCGAAAGGACCTCGAAATCATCCTCACAAACAAGCCATTGCCAGTGCTAATCGTTTACAGGTAATAGCCTTAACTGCTTCATTTCCGTTCTTCAAATTTCCTTTTGCCATTCTTGAGAGCTTGCTATATAGAGAGTTTGTTTGTGGCATTCAAAATGTACTATATTTCGTTTTTTACGTGCAGGGTAATGAAAATTTAACCATTTTACTGTTGATAGATCGAGTAGGTAAGCATGCCATGGTAACAAGAAATTGGCTGTTAGGAACATCTTTAAAGTTCAAAGAGTCATGCTAATAGATTGCCCTTTTGGGTATCTAGCTTCTGTCCTTCCTTTTCCGGCAATTGGAAAGGGAATGATTCTTGTGAGTTGTGACCACATTGTGGGGTCCCTTGCAATTTTTGTTTCTTGCATAGACAAGTGCACATGGCTTTGTTCAATGAAATTGTAGCATATGTTTTGTATGTTTAGAACCTATAGCAGCATTGTTAGAACTTAGAAGCTTGATATTCTGCTGTGGAATTGGCCCTAGCTAGTTATCATTAAGTTGCTGTACGAAAAGTTAATTTGGGTGTATGTGGAACACCTATGACAAATATGACGATGGAAATAGAAACATTCACTATTGGCTGCTCTCAACTGGATAATGATTTGTGAATCTGTTGTTAATCTTCTGGTTTTCATATTCCTAAATAAAAGATGTGGTAGCTCCTGATTCATCGTGTCTTTTGCTCATCCTTTCAGAGTTTCCAAACATTTTATATCGAATGGCTGAAATCATTAAGCATAGTTATTTTCTAATGGAACCCACTGCGTTGTGCACTGTAATCCTTTTTAGTTGTATCTGAGTATTAAGCAACCCGGAGAAGACTCCTGTAATATTTTCAATGATATTTGCCCATCCTGTAGACTGCTGTAATGTGTACTAGTTAACACGGATCTTCTGTAGACACAAATTTTACTGTTCACTTGAATTATTACTCAGATATTCTATCAAGTTTAGAATTTGGGAAAGAAAAACAAAAGATTAAATAAGAGACTATGGATGTGAAAGTGCAAATATAAGCCAGGTTATAGCTGGTTTAGAAGGGACTTAAACATTATTGGAGCATCCTTATTGTTTCTTCTCTTTATGGTAGATAAGCGAGCATTTCTAAAAATATTACAAGAAACTGAATGAATGATCATCCTAATATGGAAATGTTACATTCTGATTTCTTTTCCGGATGTTGTGTAATGTTTCTAGGCCAAAATGGGCAGGTGGTCTGTATGAAGGCGATGAGCACAAACGGCTAGAAGCACTTCACTTGGCTGAAGAACTGGGAGCTGATTATGTTGATTTTGAACTCAAGGTAGTTTATTGAAATATGTGTAGGAATTAATCATTCTTTAGTGGGAGAAAGTAGCCAAATTTCCCCATGTTCATCTGACTTGATTTGACTAATTAAATACATATGCCTGCGTGAGTAGCTATTCAAAGGACTTGAAGAAACAACTTCATCATTCATGTTATTGTTGGCTAAACATTTTCAGTTACTAGGTTTTCTGATATGCACCGTGATTGTTCAGGTGGCTTCTGATATATTTGGGAAACAAAATTCAGGTCATCAGAGTGGTACAAGATTTATTGTGTCATGTTATTTAGATTGTGAAACTCCTTCAGAAGAAGATCTTGGCTATCTTGTTGCACGTATGCAAGCTACTAGAGCAGATATCATCAAACTAGTTATCAGTGTAAATGATATTACAGAAATAGCAAGAATCTTTCAGCTGCTTTCGCATTGTCAGGTATGAAGCTTAAGGATTCTATGCTATTTACATTCATAACAAACAACCCTAGATTAGAGTGATTCACAAATTGAAATTAGATATATAGTATGTAATTCTTTAGAATTTTGTTATATGTAGGTTCCAATGATTGCATACTCTGTTGGGGAAAGAGGCCTCATAAGCCAGTTACTGAACCCAAAATTTAATGGTGCTTTAGTCTATGGATCACTAGAAGGAACTCCAGTTTCGGGTTTGCCTACAGTAGACAGCCTTAGACAAACTTATAAAGTTGAGCATATAAATTCTGATACTAAAGTTTTTGGGCTCATCTCAAAACCAGTTGGTCACAGCAAAGGTCCTATATTGCATAATCCTACTTTCAGACATGTGAACTACAACGGAATTTACGTCCCAATGTTTGTTGACAATCTCAAGGAATTCTTTAGCACTTACTCAAGCCCTGACTTTGCTGGTTTTAGGTATGCAATTTGCAATTTCATTTGAAGCTCCTGTTGATGGCTCTTGTATATTCCTGATCACATTAGAGTATATGTTGTTAGCTGTTTTCTTTTGTCTTTTTTTTTTTTTCATTGAAAAGTTTTCATGTATTAACTGTAGTGTTGGATTTCCATACAAGGAAGCTGTGATGAAGTTTTGCGATGAAGTCCATCCCCTTGCTCAGGTTGACTTAATCTACCAATTTGTTTGATTTTTATGCTCACAGTGACTGATGCTAAGGCCTCTTTAACTCCATGCAAGGCCTACAATCATTTGAATCCTCTTTCATTCAGAATTTCATACTATGATGACCTTTGATTAGATTATAGAAAAGTTACGGGCATCTGGCATGTTATACCTGGATGATCAAGAGTTCATTCTTATGACATTAAGATTTCGGTCACAGTTTGATGTTTGTGTGGTTGATATGTGGACTCTTGTGTGTTTCACCAGGCTATAGCTGCTGTTAATACTATTATAAGGAGGCCTAGTGACGGGAAGCTGATTGGTTATAATACAGATTGTGAGGCTTCGATAACTGCAATTGAGGATGCTATAAAAGGTGCTCATTTACCATGACAGTAGATTTGATTCTCAGAAGCCGGTTGTATTAATCAAATTTAGATGTTGGCATACTGATGATATCTATGCATTTGGAACATCACAGGACGAGGATACAAAAATGGTGCAGCATCATTTGGCTCTCCACTTGCTGGGAAAATGTTTGTGCTAGCAGGTGCCGGAGGCGCAGGAAGAGCACTGGCATTTGGGGCTAAAAGTAGAGGAGCCCGGGTAGTCATTTTTGACATTGATTTTGGTACATAATCTAGAACTCTTTATCTTTTTTCCACAATGCTAAAGAATACGCTCTCTGTACCTTCCGTACTGAATAGTTCTATGTTTGTTTCTTGCTTATTGTTTGTCCGAAAGAAAGAGCAAAGTCTCTTGCTTCCGATGTAATGGGTGAAGCTCGACCTTTTGAAGACATTCTCAATTTCCAGCCAGAGAAAGGAGCAATCCTTGCAAATGCAACACCATTAGGAATGCATCCAAATACAGACCGCGTTCCTGTGTCTGAGGTTCTTTCTCCTATCATCATAACTGGAACAAGTGTTTTATTTTATGCTGCCTCAATAACACTATTAATTTCTCTTCCTTTCCTCTAGGAAACTTTGCAGGACTACCAGGTTGTTTTCGATGCAGTTTACACTCCGAGAAAAACCAGACTATTAAAAGATGCCGAAGCTGCGGGAGCAGTCATAGTAAGTGGCGTAGAAATGTTCCTCAGACAGGCCATTGGCCAGTTCAATCTCTTCACTGACAAAGACGGCAAGTGTCTCTTGATATTCTTATAAAGCTTATATTATTTAACCCAAAACTCTATATGTCTAGTTTTCTTATACAATAACTGAAATGATATCATTTTCTTTTTCTTGTTTCTGTATTGCAGCTCCAAAGGAGTTCATGAGAGAGATTGTTTTAGCCAAGTTCTGATGTATTTCATAGTCTATTGGTTCTTGTAATTTTATTTATTTTTTTCCATATCATTTAATTGATTAAGATTGGCGCAATTGAACCAAAGTAGTGAATCCTAACTATGGCCGCATTTTATGAATATGTAAATTGTCAAATAGATTACCTCCGTGTCCTTTTCAGCCATACAACATTTCCATTTCACCTTATTGGGCTAGCCTATATCCAGCGGCAGCTGGGGGGTAGCCCATTTCTGGTTAGCCCATCAAATTTTAAAATTCGGTTCCCAAATATTTTATAATTGGATTCGGACCATTAAAAGGATAACGCTCTGCTTAGTGCTCATATTTTTGGCTATGTGCTTGGTTAGTTCTTTTATTTTGAAAAATATTCGAAAACACTCCTACTGTTGAATGTATGACATTTATATTTATATTTTTTTATTTTTACAATAATACCCTTACAGTGATATTCTTAGAACATTAATTAATTTATCTACAAAAATAATTAATTAATAAATTAACCCTAAAATTAAAATAATAACAAAAATATAATATTACTTTTAGAATTAATTTGATAAATTAATTTTTTATAAATAATTATTAGCAAGATTATTTCAAAAGTATTAAACATTGTCTTAAAATTATAGTAAGGATTATATTGTAAAAGTAAAGTAAAAATAAGGGCATGAGTGTCACATACTCAATAAAAAAGATATCTTAAGGCATTTTGTAAAATATAAAAATTAAATAAGCACTTAATCCAAAATATAAGAACTAAATAGCCATTTACTTGATAAAAATTATATTACTTCATATCATTAACTAATTTTATCAACTTGTGCTAGTATGAAGTATTAACCTATCAAAATTATGATTAAATCGACTCAATTTATCTTAAACTTCAATTCTATTCGAGACTGGGATGGTGATGCTTCTTTTTATTGCTTATAAACAATCAGGACAATGAATTTACATTTCTTTCGTATCGTTAATTTAGGACAATATAAACAAATTGATTCATAAATTGTTACATTCTATACTACTTATTTACCTACGAAATGTTTGAACTTATAGTCTAACTTAAAAGAGCCTAATTATTAGAGAGAATAAATTTTTGAACTATATACATAATAAACTTCTGAGCTATGTATACAACAAATATATATGTATCCAGATTTTTAGTAGACCTTAAATTGTGATATATTTATAAATTTAAACAATTCGAGAGGAAAAAGAAAAGACTTTTTTTAATTGAAAACATTTCTATCTCATATCTAATTGGCGGAAGCTTTAAAACATGACTGAATTGGCATGTAAGGTCTTTTGCCCAATGACTCAATATCATTTTGGCAACAAAAGTTATTTACTCAAGCAAGGTTGCATTTACTTTGCTCCAATTTCAACTGAATATTGAAAGATCGTAACTTGTACGGCGACACCCATCGCTTTCAAAATGATTGTGGCTTTATCTGGTGGCAAGAATGGATAAAATTCAAATCTTCAAACTTCAATTATGCACTTTATGAAACGCTGGGTCATTTCTATAAAATAACGAAGTAAGAGGGGCGTTTTTAAATATTACGACTGATCCAACTAATTAATTATTAGCATACACCTTTTTCTTGGTTTTCAATTGTATTGGTTTTGTCGGTTCTCTCTCTCTCTCTCCTTTTTTTTTTTTTTAAATCTTCTCCAGTTATATCACTAATAACTTCTGTAATTGTTCATGCACAATCGTGCAAATTCGGGTAGGTTTAGATGAACTTGTGAATGAAATTAGCTATGTATAAACAATTGGAAAATTGTTGGATCTAATTTTTTTTTTAATTATATCTACTATCAAGTCCAGCCAAATATAAATATAAATATACCTGCAAATAGTATAATATAAAAAATTCATAATAGTGGATTACTTTTAAAATCGAATAAACTTAAGGTGTAAGAAGTGTGTAAATTCTTTTACTTTCTAAGCAAGAGCTTTCGTACTTAGAGATTTTGAACGGTTGGTGCACAAGAGAAAATTTTAGATGTTTTATCCTTCTTGACTTTGGCTTGCCTCTTTTAATTCATTGACGTAGTTGACAAAAACAAAAACAATAAAATGATACATATAAATCATACATAATTAATAATATATGTATGTCGTGAGTTCTTTAAAAGGCAAACATAGGTAAGATGAGTAGAGAATCTAATTTCACGAGTTAGTTTATTACTTTCTAAGTTCTAGTTAGAAAAATATGGATGAGAGTTTTTAGTCATTTTGTAGTTTTATTTCACCTTGTTTGAGTTTGTTGACTAGAGGTTTTTAAATCTCAAGAAGTAGAGCATTGCAACTTCGATTGGCTTGATGAGTAAGATTGAGGCTTAAGATGGTAATTGTCACGTGGAAACTTATTAAGCCTAATAAATAGTGGCATAAGTGTCTCAGAGATTTGAGATCAAACTTTCAATTTATTTTGAGCATACATTAATCATCGTATATGATTAAAATTTAATTATGTCGATAAATTTATTTAATAACTACTAACATCAATTTACATCTTATTAAAAAGAAATAAATATATAAAAAATTCTCGTCGAGCTTGTGAGCCTCGTAATATTAAGACAGCTCAATTTGTGAATGAATCGGACTTAATCAAACCCGTACAAAATTTAAATCAAGCCTATAATAGATTGGACGGCCCGGTCCATTAGACACCTCTTCCAGAAATTTCTATACACTTCACACAAAAAGAGTAATACCAACCATGATGATGGTATTATAAAAAATGAATGCCATCCCATCAACAACAAACCAAAATCACAGTCAAAACAATTGAAAATTAGAATTAGCAAAATAGGGCAAATATTTGGGCAACCCTCGAAAATTTCAGAAGAAATCAGGGACTTCCACCTCGTCTTCGCTCTTTTTCTGCCAAAAATTTCCCTCGTTTTCTTCCCTTCTCTTCCCCGCTCTGTGTCTCTAAAAAACCCCCCAATTTTTCAACACTCTGAAGTGAGTTTTCTCTCTCTAAATTATTTTAATTTCCCTGCAGTTCCTTCAATTTTCCCAATTTCGCTGCACCTCTCTCTTTCTCTCTCAGTCTGAAATTCTTTAAAATTTTTCTAGGGTTTGACTTTTGACCTCTCGCGCACTGCATTTGAACTTGTAAGTACGTTACACGTTTTTCAATTTTCTGAATGTTAAGGTTTGGTTTTGTACTATTATAATTGTTTCATTGAGTGTTCTATTAGATTCGGGATCGTGTTATATTTTTGAATAATGCTTTTCTTTTACTGCTCGAGTAACTTTCGCTTACCACAAGTGCTTTTTATTTAGGGGTTTCAGTTTTGTGCTTGCTTGTTGAGCCATTTTATTTTTATTTTTATTTTTTTCAATGTAAGAAGAGAGAAGAAAATGGAATTTCATTTCATTGCTTTTGCGATTTGTGGGTGCTTGCATGTGGGTTCTGAAATTGCAGTTTGAGCTTTTATTCTGATAGATAATGTTCATTTTATCTGTTTTCTTTTCCTTCGGAACCAACATCAATGTATGATTATTTCATGTTTGATATTGTTATTTTGTTTGTCGTTGGTGTAGAATTTTAACTTATTTTATTTTGATTTTGGTGATTTTGTCAGGGTCGCTGGAATTATTGGGATTGGTCCGAATCCTTTCGATTTTGAAGGAAAACACATAAAGTCTGGATTAGTTGACCACCTTTTTTTTTTTTTTGTGATTGTGAGGTAGTGTTTCTATAATGTTATGTTAAGTTGAGGAAATTAAATCATGAAGCGATTTGATTAATTTTGTTTGTTGATTGTTGGTTTAGGATGAAGATTTTGTGTGATTGGTGGTAGGTGGGGAAGATTGCGGATTTAGGGCAAAAGAAGTTGAGAGAATTGGAGTTGCTCTAAAAATGGAGTGCAATAAAGATGAGGCAATAAAGGCAAAACAGATTGCAGAGAATAAGATAAGAACTGGAGATTTTGTAGGGGCACTAAAGTTTGCACACAAGGCTCAACGTCTCTACCCTGAACTTGACAATGTTTCCCAAATTTTAACAGTATGTGAAGTTCACTGCTCTGCACAAAACCAAACTTTGGGGTCAGAAAAGGATTGGTATGGAATTCTTCAGATTGAACGGTCAGCTGATGATGCCACCATTAAGAAGCAGTACAGAAAGCTTGCACTTTTACTTCATCCAGATAAGAATAAGTTTGCTGGCGCTGAGGCTGCTTTCAAGCTGATTGGGGAAGCGCATAGGGTGCTTTCAGACACGACTAGACGGTCTACCTATGACTTGAAGTTTAGAGCAGCAGTGAGAAGTTCTGCACCCAAGCCACAGCCTCAGTCTGCACAATGGAATTCCTCCGTTAAGAAACAAAATGGTCCAGTGAGCAGTTTTCCAAAAGGTCCTTTGCAGTCTGGGGCGACAAACACTGTTCCAAAAACTCCTTCACAGTTTACAGGTTTGCATCCTATTGGGAATGCAGAAGCGACCGCATTTTGGACAAGCTGTTCTAATTGCGGCATGAGATACCAGTACTATAGAACTTTCGTAAACAAGGTTCTGCGCTGTCAAAATTGCCAACAGTGCTTCACTGCCTTTGATTTGGGTACTCGGGGCATGCCACCAGGATTTCCTTGGCATCAGTTTCACAATCACAATGGGGTTCCAAATCCAGCCATGCAGAATGGTTTTCCAAATCCAGGGCCCTCTAAGGTGGCCTCACAAAACAATTGTGGAAAGCCTTCTGGCAGAAACTATTTCACGAGGTTTGATCCTGTCCCTAATGCTGGAAATGCTTCTCTGGCTGGTGGGAGTTCTAAGACCCAAGAAAAAGTAGGTGGTCGAGCGAATCTGAAGGAAGATGCTGGAATGCCCAAGCCTAACATAGCAAATGGGATGGAAAGTGGCAGAACACCAAAGCCCAATGTGGTAGGAACGTCAAGAAATTCAACCAAGAAGAGAAAGAGGAAGTCAATAATTGAATCTGATGAAAGTCCTGAAGAAGTGGATGTGGAGCTTCAAGAAAAAGATGGTAATTTTTCAAGTCAGAATTTTGCACCTGATGCAGCCCAGCAGCTTAGAAGATCGTCAAGGCAAAGGCAAAATGTTTTGTACAATGAAAAGATTAATGATGATTTTTTTAGCTCCCCAAAGAGGTCAAAAGGGAGCAAACCAGACCGATCCGGTGAAGAGGAACTGCAAGAAGCAGGTGTTCATGGTGGGGTATCCAAAGACGGCACATCAACCGAAAGGGAGTTGAAACAGAAAGCCAGTTGTATTGAAGAAAGCATGCCAAATAAGAAAAGCAGTACCACGGAACACAAAGCAGAAGGGAAGGAAGCAGACATATCAGATTGTGATGATGGGAGCACGCTGAATCCAGAGATCTTTGAGTATCCTGATCCAGATTTCAGTGATTTTGATAAAGTTAGGGAAGAAAACTGTTTTTCTGTGAATCAAATTTGGGCTATTTATGATACATGTGATGGCATGCCTAGATTCTATGCTCGGATCAAGAAAGTTTTCTCACCTCATTTTAGGTTACAGATTACTTGGCTAGAGCCTAATCCAGATGATGAAAGCGAGAAAGCCTGGTGTGATGTTGAACTGCCTATTGCTTGTGGTAAGTTCATCAATGGGAAGACTGAAGAAACTGAAGATCGTCTAATGTTTTCTCATAAGGTAAGTTGGATGAACAGTGGTGGTAGACGCTCATTCCTGATATATCCTAAGGTTGGAGAAACTTGGGCCATCTTTAGTGATTGGGATATTAAGTGGAGTTCTGACCCAGAAAAGCATAAACCACCATACCAGTATGAATTTGTGGAGGTGTTGACAGATTTTGATGAGAATGTTGGTATTGGGGTTGCCTATTTGGGCAAAGTCAATGGGTTTGTCAGCCTGTTTAAGCAAACTGCACATCATGGGGTTATCTCATTTAGTATAGCACCAGCTCATGTGTATCGATTTTCACATCAAATTCCCTCATATAGAATGACTGGCAAGGAGAGGGAAGGTGTTCCTGTTGGATCTTTTGAGCTTGATCCCGCTTCTCTGCCTACCTGTCTCAACAAGCTTGATGATCCTGATGTTGTACAGATGGAAAAGGAAAACCTGGTGTCTAAATCAAATGGTTTGGCTCCTAAATCTGCTAAAGGCAAAGAGAAACCTACAATGGATTCTAAGAAGACTAGCTTGCCAAAGAGGCCTGATAGTGATCCTGAGAGAGAGCACTTACTGTCTAGAAGATCTGCAACTGGGTCAAACAGAGAAATGCCGAACGGCAATCAAGTTGATGCTAGTCAATGCATTAATGAAAAGGGCTGCAGCAAAGCTGATGAACAAATTAAAACCCCTCGGAAGCAGACCATTGTTTGTGCGATTGATGCCTTAAGGCTCAGAAGATCTCCAAGGGATTTGGGCAAGAAAAACGACCAATTAAATGTGTCTCAATGTGAAGTCCGGGAGGAAGTCTACAAGCATTCAGCTGCTAAGAAGGTCAAAAAGCAGAGCAGCATTCTTCACTTTATGGGAAGTGTTCCCTCAAGTCATTATAATGAGAATATGCATTTGCGTAAGAAAGAAGGAAGTTCCACCAGTGTCAAGGAAAGCTGTAATGCCTCTTCTTCTCCATCTACAGTTCACAAAATTGCTGATGCTGTGTGTCGTGACTTTAAGGCAGAAAGATCTGAGGACAAGTTTGAATTTGATCAGATATGGGCACTCTATAGTGATGTTGATGGAATGCCTAAGAACTATGCTCAAGTTAAGAGAATTGAGACCTCTGATTTCAGATTGGATGTGATGCCGCTTGAAGCCTGCTCACCATCGAATGCCTTGAATCAGCCTGTTTGTTGTGGGACATTTAAAGTTAATGGTAAAACCAAGGTTATCCCACGCTCAGCTTTTTCTCATCAGGTAAAAGCTGATGCCATTGGTGAAAATAGATTTGAAATATATCCAAGAAAGGGTCAGGTTTGGGCCGTATACAAGAAAGGCAACTCAGAGTTGGCAGTCTCTGACTGCCTGAAGGGTGAATGTGACATTGTAGAAATCTTGGATGATTGTGGGCAGAACATAAAAGTAGCCATTCTGTCATGCGTGAATGGACATAAGTCGGTGTACAGAATTCCAAGAAGCCAAAGGTCCAAAACTGGATTTGTGGATATTCCGCGGGCAGATTTGAACAGATTTTCTCATCAGATTCCAGCTTTTCAGTTCACACGAGAGAAAAATTATCAGCTTAGGGGCTGTTGGAATCTTGATCCCTTGGCGATTCCTGGTGCTACTCCTGGTGGTACTATTATTTTAGATTAAATAGGAAGAGTATGTTGTATACCGTCCTTTTTCCCCCTCACCTTAATGTAAGCAGGATCTTTTGCCAGAATGGCAAATGTGAGAGGAATCAAATGAATCGGAGTAGAAACTTTTAACATTTTACTTTGTACGAATGGATGGCCTTGATTGTTATTATTCTTTTATTTGGGCCAGTTTTTATGTAACCTGCCAGATGATGAAATTTCTCTGGAACTTTTGTAGACACCACTGTGGTTAATTTTCAGTATTCACAGTACTTATTTTGCACATTTTGTGATCTATTTTCATTTACCTTTTCCCCTCATGAAAATTTAATCAATGGGTACGTTTTGGTTTACTTTGTTTTTTCACAGGGATAATCATTTGTAATTTGTCAATTCTACACCCCATAATTCTAGGACTGTTGGTGCTTATAGATCTTAAATGGAGAATTTGGGGAAGCTCCTTATCTGAAATTTGCATCCCGATGACATTTGTCTATGTTGATTGTTCTGAGAAAGCCACTTGAAGATTGTGGCTAGAAAGTTCTGGCAACCCTTCTTTTAATCGGCCTTCTTATTGGGTCTATTGGGTCTATTGTTCCAGTTGATGCTGTTGCTTTGTCCAAGTCAATATTACAGGTAATAAGCGCTT